>CM040421.1:98081298-99379631 GCA_022702705.1 Papilionanthe hookeriana x Papilionanthe teres | reverse complement strand
CCACATTGACCGTCAGGTCAACCCTAGACGTAACTGGTCAAACTATGATTAAAATGACATAATAGTTACCACAATAACCATTTAGTCAATGCAGACATTCCATTGAACCAATTTGCCAAATTTGGTCAAACTGTTCAACTTTGGTCAAAATTGTCAACCGTGATAAAAAATGTCATGTTCAGTTAAACATGGTCAAATAAAACCATTTGGTCGACCTTGACACCAAATTTTTCAAAATGGACCATTTGGTCAACCTAAATACAAAATTAGTTAAACTTGGTCAAAATGGTCAATTTTGGACCCAGTGACCACCACATTGACAACCAGATCAACCCTTGACCTAACTGGTCAAAATTTGGTTAAAATGACCTAATAGTTACCCAATAATCATTTGGTCAATACAGACATCCAATTGACCAAATTGGTCAAATTTGGTTAAACTCAGCCAACTTTAGTCAAGTTTCATCAACCTCGTTAAACCGGTCAACTTTCGGTCAAACTTCATCAAATCGAACCATTTGGTTAATCCAGTACCCCAAATTTGTCGAAATAGACCATTTTGTCAACATAGCCACAAAATTGGTCAAACTCGGTCAAACTCGCTAAACTTCGGTTAAATTAGTCAAACATGAACGTATGGCCGGCCGACACAATGACCACCACATTTATGACCAGATCAACTCCTGGCCTAACTGGTCAAACTTTATTTAAAATGACCTAATAGTTACCTCAATAACTATTTGGTCAATAAAGACATTCAGTTGACCCAATTGGTTAAGTTCGGTCAAATTGGCCAACTTTGGTCAAATTGGTTAATCGTGATCAAAAGGTCAATTTTGGTCAAACTTTGCTCAAATTGAACTGTTTTGTAAACCCTGACACCAAATTGGTCAAAATAGACCACTTGGTCAACCTAAACACTAAATTCATCAAATATGGTCAAACTATTCCACTTTGGTCAAATTAGTAAAACTTCTGTCAGAAATGGCATCGATTTTAACGACCACCACATTGACCGCCAGGTCAACCCTTGACCTAACTGGTCATACTTTGGTTCAAATGACCTAATATTCACCACAATAACCATTTAGTCAATACAAACATACAATTTACCATATTGGTCAAATTTGGTTAAACAAGTCAACTTTGGTGGAATTTGTAAACCCTGGTGAAAATGTTTAACTTTAGTCAAACTTGGTCAAATTGAACCATTTGGTCAACCCAAACATCAAATTGGTCAAAATGAACCTGTCGGTCAACCTAAACACAAAATTGGTGAAATTTAGTTGAACTGGTAAATCATGGTCAAATTATTCAAACTTGATCAAAATGGTCAATTTTAGATTTAAGGACCACCACATTTACCTCGAATTTAACCCTTGACCTAACTAGTTAAACTTTTGTTAAAATGACCAAATAGTTACCACAATAGAAATTTAGTGAATACAAACATCCAATTGACCAAATTAATAAATTTGGCCAACCGAGTCAACTCTGGTAAATTAGCGTCCTACTCGAAATGGATAACTTTGGTCGAACTTGTCGAACTAAATCACTTGGTCGACCCAAACACTAAAAGATTAAAATGGATCATTTGGTTGAAGCATAAACACTAAATTGGTCAAATTTGGTCAAGCCAAGTCAAATTTGGTCAAACTGGTCGATTTTGGTCAAATTAGTCAAACTTGATCAAAATGATTAATTTTGGACCCAATGACTACCACATTGACCAACAGGTCAACCCTTGACCTAAGTGGTCAAACTCTTTCTAAAATGACCTAATAGTTACCACAATAACCATTTAGTCAATACAAACATTCAATTGATCCAATTGTTGAAGTTTCGTCAAACTGGTCAACTTTGGTCAAGTTGGTCAACCTGGTCAAGATGGTCAACTTTGGTCAAACTTGGTTAAATTGAACCATTTGGTCAACCTCAGAGACCAAATTAGTCAAAATGGACCATTTGGTTAACTTAGACACTAAATTGCTCAACTTTGGTCAAATTAGTCAAACTTAGTCAAAATGGTCAATTTTGGACACAATGACCACCAAATTGACCACCAGACCGACAACTGATCTAACTGGTCGTACTCTGGTCAAAATGAACTAATAGTTATCATATTAACCATTTGGTCAATACAAACATTCAATTGACCCAATTGGAAAAATTTGGTCAAAATGGTCAACTTTGGTCAAATTCGTCGACCGTGATCAAAATAGTCCACTTTGGTCAAACTTGGTCATATTGAACCATTTGATCAACCCATACCCCAAATTGGTTGAAATGGATCATTTTGTCAACCTAAACACTAAATTGATCAAATTTGGTCAAACTGTTCAGCTTTGGTCAAATTAGTTGAACTTGGTCAAAAATGGTCAATTTTGGACCCATAGACCACCACATTGACCACCAGGTCAACTCTTGACCTAAATGGTCAAACTTTGGTTAAAATGACCTAATATTTACCACAATAACAATTTAGTCAATACTGCACATCTAATCAACATATTAGTCAAAGATGGTCAAACTATTCAACTTTCGTCAAATCGGTTAGTCCTGCTCAAACTGGTCAACTTCGCCAAACTTCGTCAATTAAACCAATCTAGTTCAACCCATAGCACCAAATTGGTCAAAATGGACCATTTGGTCAACCTAAACACTAAATTTGTCAAATTTGGTCAAACTGTTCAACTTTGGTCAAATTAGTCAAACTTGATCAAAATGGTTAATTTTGGACCTAATAACCACCACATTAACCACCATGTCAACCCTTGACCTAACTGGTCAAACTTTGGTAAAAATGACCTAATTGTTATCATAATAACGAATTGGTCAACAAAGACATCCAATTGACCAAATTGGTAAAAATTGGTCAAACTCATGAACTTTGGTCAAATTGATCAACCCTAGTCAAAATTGTAAACTTCGGTCAAACTTGGTCAAATTGGACCATTTGGTCAATGCAAACACAAAATTGGTCGAGGTAGACCATTTTATCAACCTAAACACTAAATTTGTCAAATTTTTTCAAACTGGTCAACATGAGCCAAATTAGTCAAACTTGGTCAAAATGAATAATTTTGGACGCAATAACCACCACATTGATCACCAGGTCAGCCTATGGATAAAATGACCTAATTTTTAGTTAACACAAAAACCATTTGGTCAATACATATATAAAATTAGTCAAATAGACTATTTGGTCAACCTAAACACTAAATTAGTCAAATTTGGTCAAACTTGTCAACTTTTGTCAAATTTGTAAAACTTGGTCAAAATTGTTAATTTTGGACCTAATGATCACCACATTAACCTCAAGATCAACCCTTGACCTAACTGGTCAAACCTTGGTGAAACCGGTCAAACTGTTCAACTTTGGTCAAATTATTCAAACTTGGTCAAAATGACCAATTTTAGATCCAATGACTACCACATTGACCGCTAGGTTAACCCTCGACGTAATCGGGTCGAACTATGATTAAAATGACCTAATAGATTACTGCAATAACCGATTACAGTCGATGTAGACATTCAATCGAACCAATTTGCCAGAATTTAGTCGAAACTGGTCAACTTTGGTCAAAATTGTCAACCGTGATCATAAAGGTCATGTTCAGTCAAACTTGGTCAAGTTAAACCATTTAGTTGACCTTGACACCAAATTGGTCAATATGGACCATTTGGTCAACCTAAATAGAAAAGTGGTCAAATTTGGTTAGAATGGTCAACCTTTGTCAAATTAGTCAAACTTGGCCAAATGGTCAATTTTGGACCTAATGACCACTATAACCATTTGGTCGATACAGACATCCAATTGACCATATTGGTCAAATTTGATCAAACATGAACCATTTGGTCATTCATTTTAAACTCTGGTGAAAATATTTAACTTTACTCAAACTTTGTCAAATTGAACCATTTGGTCACCCAAACACTAAATTGGTCAAAATGAACCTGTCGGTCAACCTAAACAATAATTTGGTGAAATTTAGTCAAACTGGTCAATTTTGGTCAAATTAGTCAAACTTGATCAAAATGGTTAATTTTGGATTTAAGGACCACCACATTTACCCCCATATCAACCTTTGACCTAACTGGTCAAATTTTTGTTAAAATGACCAAATAGTTACCACAATAACAATTTGGTGAATACAGACATCCAATTGACCAAATTATTCAAATTTGGTCAAACTGGTTAACTTTGGTCCAATTGGTCAACCCTAGTCAAAATGGTTAACTTTTGTCAAACTTTGTCAAACTAAACCATTTGGTCAACCCAAACACTAAAAAGATCAAAATAGATCGTTTGGTTAGCGTAAACACTAAATTGGTCAAATTTGATCAAACTGGTCAAATTTGGTCAAACTGGTCAAATTTGGTAAAATTAATCAAACTTGATCAAAATAATTAATTTTGGACCCAATGGCTACCACATTGACCAACAGGTCAACCCTTGACACCTAAGTGGTCAAACTCTACTTAAAATGATCTAATAGTTAAGACAATAACCATTTGCTTAATACAGACATTCAATTGACCCAATTATTCAAGTTTCGTCAAACTGGTAAACTTTGGTCAAATTGGTCGACCGTGGTCAAGATGGTCAACTTTGGTCAAACTTGGTTGAATTGAACCATTTGGTCAACCCAGAGACCAAATTGGTTAAAATGGACCATTTAGTCAACCTAGACACTAAATTGGTCAAATTTGGTCAAACTATTCAACTTTGGTCAAATTAGTTGAACTTAGTCAAAATGGTCGATTTTGACCCAATGACCACCACATTGAGCACCGAGCCGACTATTGATCTAACTAGAGTCGGTACCGTCAAAATGAACTAATAGTTATCACATCGACCATTCTGGTCAATACAAACATTCAATCGACCCGATCGTCGAAATTCGGTAGCTCAACGGTTGACTTTGGTCGAATTAGTGAACCGTGATCAAAAAGATCCACTTTCGTCGAACTCGGTCGATTGAACCATTTAGTCGATCCGTATCACTTATGTGACCTAAACACTAAATTGATCGATTTCGTCGACTGTCACTGTCAAATTAATCGAATTATCATTAAAATGACCTAATAGTTACCACAATAACCATTTAGTCAATACAGACATTCAATTGAACCAATTTGCCAAATTTGGTCAAACTGGTCAACTTTGGTCAAAATTATCAACCGTGATAAAAAAGGTCACATTCAGTCAAACTGGTCAAATTAAACCATTTGGTCGACCTTGACACCAAATTGGTCAAAATGGACCATTTGGTTAACCTAAATACAAATTTGGTTAAACTGGTCAACTTTGGTCAAATTAGTCAAACTTGATCAAAATGGTCAATTTCGACCCAATGACCACTACATTGACAACATGAGTCGACCGCTGACCTTACCTGGTCAAAATTTGGTTAAAATGACCTAATAGTTACCACAATAATCATTTGGTCAATACAGACATCCAATTGACCATATTGGTCAAATTTTGTTAAATTGGTCAAATTTTATTAAATTGGTCAACTTTGATCAAACTTTGTTAAATTGAACCGTTTAGTTAATCCAGACCCCAAATTTGTTAAATAGATCATTTTGTGAACATAGCTACAAAATTGGTCAAATTTGGTTAAACTCTGAACTTTGATCAAATTAGTCAAACTTGAACAGAAGGGTCAGTTTTGGCTCAAAGACCAACACATTTATCACCAGATCAACTCCTGACCTAACTTGTCAAACTTTGGTTAAAATGACCTAATAATTACCACAATAATCATTTAGTCAATACAGACATCCAATTGACCCAATTGGTCAAATTTGGTCAAACTCGTCAACTTTGGTTAAATTGGTCAACCCTTATAAAAATGGTCAACTTTGGTCAAACTTGATCAAATTGAACCATTTGGTCAAGCTAAATGCTAAATTGGACAACTTTGGTCAAATTAGTCAAACTTGGTCAACACGGTTAATTTTGCACCTAATGACCACCACATTGATCATAATGTCAACCCTTGACCAAACAGTTCAAACGATGGTTAAAATGACCTAATAGTTACTACAATATTCATTTGGTCAATAAAAACATTCAAATGACACAATTGGTCAAGTGCGGTCAAACTGGCCAACTTTGGTCAAATTGGTTAATGATCAAAATGGTTAAGTTTGATCAAACTTGGTCAAATTGAATAATTTTGTAAACCCTGAAACCAAATTGGTCAAAGTGGACCATTTGGTCAACCTAAACACTAAACTTGTCGAGTTCGGTCAACTGCTCAACTTCGGTCAAATTAGTCAAACTCAGTCAAAATCGTCAATTTTGGACCCAATGACCATCACATCGACCACCGATTCAGCCCTTAACTCTAATCGTCATTCATCAAGTTAAAATGTCCTAATAGTTACCACAATAACCATTTGGTCAATACGGACATCCAATCGACCATATCGGTCAAATTCGGTCAAACAACTCAACTTTAGCGGAATTTCAGAACCCCAGTGAAAATGTTTAACTTCGGTCGAGCTAGTCAAATTGAACCATTTGGTTAACCCAAACACCAAATTGTTCAAAATGAACCCGCCGGTCAACCTAAACACAAAATTGGTGAAATTTAGTCAAACTGGTCAATTTTGGTCAAATTAGTCAAACTTCATCAAAATGGTTAATTTTGGATTTAAGGACCACCACATTTACCCCCAGATCAACCCTTGACCTAACTAGTCAATTTTTTGTTAAAATGACCAAATAGTTACCACAATAACAATTTGGTGAATACAGACATCCAATTGACCAAATTAGTCAAATTTGGTCAAATTGGTCAACTTTGGTCAATTTGGTCAACCCTAGTCAAAATGATTAACATTGGTCAAATTTTGTCAAACTAAACCATTTGGTCAACCCAAACACTAAAAAGATCAAAATAGATCATCTGGTTAGCATAAACACTAAATTGGTCAAATTTGGTCAAAGTCAGTCAAATTCGGTCGAACGAGTCCGATTCGTCGAATTAGTCAAACTTGATCAAAATGATTAATTTAGGACCCAATGACTACCACATTAACCAACAGGTCAACCCATGACCTAAGTGGTCAAACTCTATTTAAAATGACCTAATAGTTACCACAATAACCATCTGGTCAATACAGACAATCAATTGACCCAATTATTTAAGTTTCGTCAAACTAGTCAACTTTGGTCAAATTGGTCGGCCCTGGTCAAGATGGTCAACTTTGGGCAAACTTGGTTGAATTGAATCATTTGGTTGACCCAGAGACCAAATTTTTCAAAATGGATCATTTGGTCAACCTAGACACTAAATTGGTCAAATTTGGTTAAACATTTCAACTTTGGTCAAATTAGTCAAACTTAGTCAAAATGGTCAATTTTGGACCCAATGACCACCACATTGACCACCGAGCCGACCATTGATCTAACTCGGTCGTACGATCATTTAAAATGAACTAATAGTTATCACATTAACCATTTAGCGAAATACAAACATTCACTTCGACTCGGTGGTCGAATTTAGTGTGATCGGCAACTTTGGTCAAATTGGTCGACCGTGATCAAAATGGTCCACTTTGATTAAACTTGGTCAATTTCAACCATTTGGTCAACCCAGACCCCAAATTGGTCGAATTGGACCATTCTGTCAACCTAAATAGAAAATTAAGTAAATAAAAAAAAACTTATTAAATTAGATTCAAATGATGTTTTAATATGAACAATAATTCTTAAATCTTGTCCCAACCGTTAACATCTTATGGTTACCTAATTAGGGTTGTCAAAACAGCTCTTTATTCGTGAACAGCTCGTGTTCGGCTCGCTAAGCAAACGAGCCAAACACGAACACACTTTTTGGGCTCGAAATATAAACGAGCCGTACACGAGCTGAGCCTGGGCTCGCTCGTGTTCGGTTCGTTTACACCCCTAGTCAAAATGGATCATTTGGTCAACCTAAATAGAAAATTGGTCAAATTTGGTTAGAATGGTCAACTTTAGTCAAATTAGTCAAACTTGGTCAAAATAATCAATTTTGGACCCAATGACCACCACATTGACAACCAGGTCAACCCTTGAAATAACTGGTCAAATTTTGGTTAAAATGACCTAATAGATACCACAATAATCATTTGGTCAATACGGACATCCAATCGACCAAATTGAGTCAAACTCCGTTAAACGGATCAACTTTAGCCGAGTTTGTTAACCTCGGTCGACTGGTCGACTTCGGTCGAACTTTGTCGAATTGAACCATTTGGTCGATCCAAACCCCAAATTTGTCAAAATAGACCATTTTGTCAACATAGCCACAAAATTGGTCAAATTTGATCAAACCGCTGAACTTTGGTCGAATTAGTCGAACTTGAATGTATGGTGAGTTTTGGACTCAATGACCACTACATTTATCACGTGATCAACCCATGGCCTAACTGTCAGACTTTATTTAAAATGGCCTAATAAGTTACCTCAATAATCATTTAGTCAATAAAGACATCAAGTTCGGTCGAACCTAACTAACTTTGGTCGAATTTAACATGAATCAGATCAAAATGGTCAATTTTGCCAAACTTTGCTCAAATTGAACCATTTTGTAGACCCTGACACCAAATTGGTCAAAGTGGACCATTTGGTCAACCTAAACATTAAATTCGTCAACTTTGGTCAAATTAGTCAATGTTGGTCAAAATGGTCAATTTTGGACCCAATGACCACCACATTGACCGCCAGGTCAACCCATAACCTAACTGGTCATACTTTAGTTAAAATAACCTAAGAGTCACCACAATAACCATTTGGTCAATACAGACATCCAATGACCATATTGGTCAAATTTGGTCAGACAAGTTAACTTTGGTGAAATTTGTAAACCCTGGTGAAAATGTTTAACTTTAGTCAAACTTGGTCAAATTGAACCATTTGGTCAACCCAAACACCAAATTGGTCAAAATGAACTCGTCGATCAACCTAAACACAAAATTGGTGAAATTTAGTCAAACTGGTCAATTTTGGTCAAATTAGTCAAACTTGATCAAAATTGTTACTTTTGGATTTAAGGACCACCACATTTACCCCCAGATCAACCCTTGACCTAAGTCATCAAATTTTTGTTAAAAGGACCAAATTGTTACCACAATAACAATTTGGAGAATACAGACATCCAATTGACCAAATTAGTCAAATTTGGTCAAACTTGTCAACTATGGTCAAATTTGTCAACCCTAATCAAAATGGTTAACTTTAGTCAAACTTCGTCAAACTAAACCATTTGGTCAACCCAAACACTAAAAAGATCAAAATGGATCATTTGGTTAGCATAAACACTAAATTGGTCAAATTTGTCAAACTTGATAAAAATGATTAATTTTAGACCTAATGACTACCACATTGATCAATAGGTCAACTGACCCACTTTATGTTTGCAAATTATGTTAATAGCAACGACACCAAAAACTTGATCCCGCTTTAATATATTTGATTTTATGATGGAATGTATAATGTGGATTTCACGCAAGTAAACGTATCATATCAAGTAATACAGGGCTCTAGTGAGTCCTGGTTATCGATCCCACAGGGAAGTTTTAACGCATTTGAATCAGCCTAAATTTAAAGGAATTACTTACTAGTATAGTATACGGAAATTTAAAGTAACTAAAGCAAACTAAAGTAAACTAATGCTTGAAATAAAGTTGATTTAAATAATTCAAAAAAGTATCCTTCTCCTTGTTTTTAGAAAATTAAGTGAATGATGAATTCTAATAGAATTTTTTGAATTGTATTGTGAACAATAGAGCATTCCTATTCTTTACCCTTTGGTCCGTGTGCAAAGAACATCGACTAATCCTATGCTTTGACTACCGAATCTGCGGCTAGGCCGGGAGGATACCTGCCGCCACTTCGTAGCTCCCACGTTCCCCTCACCCGATGGCTAACATCTACACTTCAGCTTCAAACAATAGGACCAAATTGAATATTTTAGTCTATCACACTAAAATGTCCAATTCTACGTCCGATAAATAATATTTCCCTATTTATTTGCACCCTCCTTCCAAGGCTTTCGACTTCCCCGAATATTGGATGTAATTTTTACTATAGTCGATAATTCAACATATTTTAACAAATCAATCGGCCGTATTGAAAGTAAATTAAGTTTTAAGTAAAAATTATCACAACTTATTTTAATATATTAGTGCACTTCTATTTAATTTCATCATTTCGCATAATTTTCATAAACAAGGAGAAAGACTAAGAAAACTACTCGTAATGCATGGGAATTAAACAAAGCATGGATTTCATTTAAAGTTAACAACAATAAACAAAGATACTTATCTTAATTTCCTCCCCAAGCAAACTCCTCAAGTTCCTTTCGACTTTTCCTTCTAAGACAAAGACACTTCTAACTCACTAATTATACTCTAAAACTCTTAAATTAGCACACAAACACAAATATACACCAAAAAGAGACACTAAGACTCTCTAAATAGACACACCTAGACACTAGAATTCGGCCTCTATTTATAGAGGTAGGCAAAGGTCCAAGGGGTGCTTAAACACCTCTTCAAAAAGCGTCCAGGTTCAATGTATTTTGCATTTTGAACCGTCTCGCCGTCGGCGAGAAACGACCTCGCCGTCAGCGGGCTTCTGGGAAGGTCTTCAAACCGCGCGATCTCGCCGTCGGCGAGCTCGTGCTCGCCGTCGGCGAGGTAGTCGCAATTCCTTCAAAATTCTCCTCATGATCTCGCCGTCGGCGGGCTCGATCTCGCCGTCGGCGACTTAGTTCATTTTGCATGAATTTCTTCCTTTTTGATCCAAATTCGCTCCATTTCATGCTTTTTGCTTCCATCACTTATAAATCTTCGTTCCTGAAGTAAAATAAAGAAAATACCTTTCTTTAAAGTGCAATTTCATCAAAAATAGATATGAATTTCTTAATATATTTTTCTGTGATCAAAATCCCCAAACTTAATTATTACTTGTCCTCAAGTAATTTTAATACTAAATAAAAATAATGATTTCTGTAATAGAATTTTTCAATTCAAATATACTATGAATTAAATTTAAATAACATTATAGTAAAGTTAAATAGAAATATTTCTAAGTAATTAAATTAACTTTATAGATATAAGATTATCTAGTTATCAGGTCTAAGATTTCAAGCTTTCTATTTATTTCGTGAATGACTATATTTAAAAGAGTAAATTACTTAAGATATTTAGATGATAGTGAAGTTCAAGAAAACACTATTTAGTAAAATACTAATCCATAAATATAAGTTTAGAAATATAATTAAGTTTTACCCTTGTAGGTCGAATCCATCGAAGCCAATTTTTGATAAGGCATCTCCTCAAGCTTCTCCTCACTTATATTTTTCTTTTCTTTTTCTTTTTTTTTGATTGATTTTCAATCCCCCTTTTTTTTTAAGTGAGGATTATCGTATCCTGGATAGCTTGTTAATAATTTTGAACTTCAACTTCTCTTCCTAAATTTGAAACTTAAAATATTTCCGTTTATATATATTTCATATACCTTTACTTCACTGAGTTTCAATCTTTTCTTTTTCACTTAAATACTTAAGAATTTCAATTTTAGAATATAGTTTCCCTTACTTTAAATAGCTTTACTATATTCTTATTCCTTTTAACCAAATATCTTATTCCATTAATTAATCGAATTACTAGAAACATTTTATTTAACTTTCTATAATAATTAAATAAAGTAATTCATGTTTATTGAATCGAAAAACTACTATAGAAAATCATTTGATAATAATTTTTGAAAATGGAAATCGAGAACAATTTAATAATTAAATTTGTATTTTTACCTTCCCCCAAACTTAAATTTTTCTATCTATACTAAATAGTGAAAAGGGAAAGTATATAAGTAAAGTTCATCATACCTTTCGAGCTTTAGGTATTTCTTTTCTTTGAAATTTTTGCAAGCTTTTTCATTACTTTCGTAACTCCGTATCGTTAGTATTCTTCCACATATAACATTTAAAAGAAAGTGCAGGATGAAATTTTGAAATAAGTATAAAACATAACAAATGAAAACTTAATCTATTACTACACATACAATCAACTAACCTACTTTAAAACATATTAAAACAATCTAAACAATATTAAAAGTTCATAACTTATAAAAACTTAAACAACACCTTAAAGAAAGACTAACATCCTATCTAAAAGAAAAAAATTGCAAACTAATTTAACACACATAAGAAGTCTAACATCACAAAGATAAGCAAACATACTAACATTCACAATTCCTAGAAAGTGCGTAAAAATTACACACGTAATAATAAAGTTTCCAAAATAACAACAAATCTAAACAAACTAAACAAAGGCTCTAATCTTCTCGCATCAAAATCCTGTGCTATATCATCTCCCCGATCTCCGAGCCGAGAAGGCCGAGCAGACTGGTACTCGTGTGTAGCGGGGGCACTCAGTGAAAGACAACATCTAAATCACCACTCCTATATCGACGTTCAGCCTCATAATATGCAATTTCGTACTCCGAATGTCGCTTGGAGATATTCGCTATCATAATCGTGTCTTCTTTCCAAGCCTCCAATCCTTTGGCCTATATGCTCAAATCTTCTTTCCATATTTTCTCCAAATTGCTCAAAACTCTTTTACTCCGTGGTCGACTCATTCATCGATTTCTGAAGGGTAGGAGTGGTGTACCGAGGGGGTTCATAACTAGTAGAGGGTATATCTCTACTAAGAAGGTACATAATCCCTCGTCCTGCATCTCCATCCTTCGTGGGATTCATATTTCTTTATATTAGCTCGAGTAATTGGTTTCATAGAGTTCAACCCATTCCTCATCATCTCTCGCCTCTACCCCGTATAATTGGCAAAGTGCATAGATAAGACCAGGATGTCCTAGTCCTCCTCCACTTTCATTTCGAGGTGGCTAATATATTCTTATAAATTACACTTCCCACATTAATACTCTTTGGTTCCGAATACGTAAATTCAGAACTGTTCTATCTCTTGTTACCTCACTATGGTGGTAGGTAGGTAACAAAGTAGAACAAATAAAATAGTGCCAGGCTTTTGATGTTGCATTTAACACAGAAAGAGGGAAGTTTACCCGTTCTCGCTGCTTTATCTTCCAGACGCCTTTCCCATCGCCGAGAAAGTCGATCACCTCTTCCAAGTGGTCCTTCCATAGTTCCAAAACTTTCATACTCACCGGTGTAGGTGTCTCTTACCTCGTAATAAGCGTTTATTCTAGCAGCATTGAATTCCACAAAAAATCCTCTAAACTTAACCGGTGCATCTTCAGCCTGTGTTAAATTCGCATAAAATTCCTTTACCACTTCTACAGCGGCTCTGTTGGTCACAAAACAAACATTTTCCCATCCTCGTTCCTTAATGATTCACTCAACTTCTCCTCCAGGACTTTTGAAAACTCGATCTTGAATGCATGTTCTGGCTTGAATATTGTGAAAATATCTTGATTGTGCCTTTGCATTCACAAAATGAGTTTCGTCGTAATCCACCTGTCACTTTTGTCGTGGAACCATTTTCGATCTGTGAAATTTGCAAAAAAATTTTAACTAAACTCCCAAATATTACTAAGAAGGCTTCCTACAACATCTAAAATCCATTTAAATCAATTTCCATGAATTTCTTCTAAGTATTTTCTCCACATTTCGAAATTTTTCAAAATTTCCCAATGTAGAAGAAATCCATGGTGAAAATCAAAAATTTTTGCATAGGAGTGAAGCTCTTACTAAGGGAAGATGAAATTCGGTGTCAAAAAGTGTTGAAATTGCCTCAAATCCAAGATCTCACAAGCCCTAGGTCGGTTTTTTTGAAGTTTTGAGGAAGGCGATAATGAATAGTGTCGGTTGACTGGTCAAATATAGGTCATTTCACGATCTCGCTGTCGGCAAGATTTTTCTCGCCATCAGCGAGCTAATTAATTTGATAAGGCACAAGTTTCAAGAAAAATCCGCCGTCGGCGAGCTCGTTCTCGCTGTCAGCGGGTTTCCTCGCTGTCGGCGAGATAATTCTCGCCGTCGGTGAGATCCCAAAATTTTTAAACTTTTGAAATTCGTCAATCATTTTCAACCTCGATTTGCCCTTAATCAATCTTCCGATCACTTAATTTAATAATAGTATGAAGATTAGATACTTATACTCACAAAAAGTTCACACAACACAAACAATATAACTTTATATATGAAATCCATGATTCTTACAAACTTCATACTAACAACTAACATCATACTTAACTTAAATGTCCAAATCCATAATACTCAGCATCACAATCCACACCACAACACTCTAAATGCTGAGACATAACAATTACAAATAATCTCATCAAATCTGAGATGATCAAATTAAAATTCAAATCATAATAAAACCTAAATCCAAATCAACACATATATACACAAATATATGACATAAGATAGAAATCTTTACTACTCCTCAGTGTCTGAACTATCATCCTCTCTGATATTCCTGATGCGACGCAGGTGCACAAATAAATTGTAGAAAGGCTCGAAAGGGAATTCTGCAAGTAGATTCTTCATTAATCCACCCTTTCTGTCTCGGCAAATGAATAAAACTGGCCTCTAGATGTCCAGTATGATCAAAGTGCTCCTTCAACCTCCAGTCAATGTGATCAAACATATCAGAGATATTGTCGATGGAATTCATCACATTTTGCAACTCTTTCTCTATTCCTTTAATCTTCTTCAGAATGAAATTTGTTTTATCAGTAAGGGGCCTTGCAAAGGATTGTTCTGTGATGCTCTGTCAGAAATAATGGTAATCTCATCATTGTTATCCAAAGTTGGAAACATATCCGTAGGATCCAAGTGGTTTCCATGGCAAAAGTACCTTTTCCCAAGCCTCATACGAAACTTCGTACCGATCGCATAAAGCAAATATAGTCGATGGGTGTCCAAGTCCATGAACCGACCCATGCACAATCAATCCTAATGCGGACTTCACTATTATTGATCCAACATCGATAGGTAGTCCAATTCTGAATACAAGTAGTTTAATATAAGGCATTCCTTTGAAACCTTATTTACCCTCATAAGTAGGTAATAATTTCGATGAGATAAAGAAATGCCAATGCTTCGAGACAGTGGTTAAGAAGTGATGCGAAAAACCGACATACCCATCTTCGCGTAACTCCCAATCATCGTGTTCGTCGGTCGGTATCTATAAATCTCGTTCATATTGTATCTCGAAGGTACAAAGTTCGAATAATGACGGACGTGAGGTATTCTCTATAGAAAATAATTCATTTACCCTCGAAGGAGTAAATTTTACCCATCTTCCTCTGACGTAGACATTTCCATTGTTGATCGCATATAGATTAGAGTAAAACTCTTTAACTACTGGAATAACTACAGCGGATGTCGTATAGCAAAATACCTCCCAATGCCGTTGCGCGATCATTTCTTCAATTTTTGTGGTGAAATTCTTTACTCCTCTGTTGACAAATCCCCTTTCTTTAATAAGTCTTTTCTTCATCAAGACTTTGTTGAAGATACGCTGCGCCTCCGAACTGACGAATTTTTTTCGGTTGAAAACATCAGTTTTTGTGGTTTCTAAGAGTTTGGTGGCCATTTCAGATTGAAAGGAATGGTCTCTAGTCGTTTCTAAGGAAGAAAACAGTGTAAATATGAATTTGGGATGGTTTTCTATAAAGAAATGGCTTTAGAACCGTCCAAAACCGCATGAAAATTCTTAAGAAACCAAAATTTCAACTGCCTCGCCGTTGGCGGGAAGTTTCTCGCCATCGGCGAGCTAGTTATAAAACCGAATTAAAATATGGCACATGATCTCACTGTCAGCGAGATTCGTAAAAATCGCCCATTTTCGCTCTGGTCCGAATATTTTCTGATCTCATCATATAGGTTTGAATTTGTGATGATTCTAATTAAAAATTTTAGTAGTAAGATTTGTTTTAATAATATAGACTCTCAAATTTATAGATAATAAAAAAAATAAAAATAAAAAATAATAAAATAATAAAATAATAAAATAATAAAATAATAAAATAAATAAAAGACTACTATGGGTTGCCTCCCATAAAGCGCTTGGTTTAACGTCGTCAGCCCGACCTAATTTTAGTTAGTAATCAGGTTGACTAAGCATTAAAACCTCTTTAAAATTTGGTCTTCTTCCTTCGAAATATGGTTTTAATCTATGTCCGTTTACCTTAAATCTATGTCCTGTTTTTGGATCTTCAATTTTTATAGTTCCATATGAAAATATTTGAGTTATGGTGAAAGGTTCTAACCATCGAGATTTAATTTCCCAGTAAATAATTTCAATCTAGTATTATATAGTAGAACTTCTTGTCCTGGTTTAAAATTTCTCTGATTAATCTTCTGATCATGTCATAATTTCATCCTTTCTTTATAAATCCTATCATTATCATATGATTCATTCCTTAATTCTTCTAATTCATTTAATTGCAACAATCTCTTCTCACCAGCTTCTTTCATATTATAATTAAATTCTTTAAATCGCCCAATATGCTTTATGTTCTAATTCAATTAGTAAGTGGCAAGTTTTTCCACATATAAGCCTGTAAGGAGTCATTCCAATCGGAGTTTTATAAGCAGTCCTGTATGCCCATAATGCAGTGTCTAGTCTTATAGACCGACCTAATCTATTAGGGTTTACAGACTTTTCTAAAATACGCTTAATCTCTCGATTAGAAACTTCAGATAATCCACTAGTTTGTGGATGATAAGTAGTTGATATCTTATGCATAATATTATATTTTTCTACTAGTATGTGAATAAATTTGTTTCTAAAATGAGTTCCTCCGTCAGTGATAATCACTCTCGGCATTCCAAATCTAGTAAAAATATTTTTCATTACAAATTTTGAAACACTTTTAGCATCACACCTAGGTAAAGCTTGTGCTTCGATCCATTTGGAAACATAATCAACGAATCTACTAATATATATGAGTTTCCAAATGAAGGAATAAAAGGTCCCATGAAATCTAATCCCCAAACATAAAAAATTTCAACTTCTAATATAAAATTCAGAGGCATTCAATTTTTCTTGATATATTTCCTACTCTTTGGCATTTATCACAAGTTTTTATATATCTATATACATCTCTAAATAGAGTAGGCCAGTAGAATCCAGATTGCAGAATTTTATACGCAGATTTATCTGTCCCAAAATGTCCTTCAAAATCAGAATCATGACATTTTTGAATAATTGGTTCAGTTTCTTCATAAGGCACGCATCTTCTAATAATTAGATCCTTACATTGCTTATATAAGTATGGTTCATCCCAAAAGTATGTTTTAGTATCATGAATGAATTTTTTCTGTTGTTGTAAAGTTAACATAGGTGGTAAAATGTCACTTACAATATAATTTACTATATGAGCATACCAAGATAATTTCCACTCATTTATATTATAAAGTTGTTCATCGAGAAAACTCGTCTAAAATTTCATTATCAGTATCAGATAATTCATGATTTTCTAATCTTGATAAATGATCCGCAATTTGATTATCAGTTCCCTTTTTATTAACGATCTCAAAATTAAATTCTTGCATTAATAATATCCATCTAATTAATCTTGGTTTAGAATCTTTCTTTTTCATTAAATACTTTATAGCAGAGTGATCAGTATGCACAATACATTTAGTTCCTATTAGATAATGCCGAATTTTATTAAAAGCATATACGATCGCTAATAATTCTCTTTCGAGAATCGTATAATTTATTTCAGCATCATTTAGAGTTTTACTAGCATAATATATAACTTTGAAAATCTTATCATATCTTTGCCCAAGAACTGCTCCTATAGCATAATCACTAGCATCACACATAAGCTCATAGGTGATGTAATTAATTTATCTTTTAATAATTCACAAGCATTCAGGCATTCAGTTGTAAATTCAAATTTCTTGTCCTTTTCAAGAAGTTGGCATAGAGGTTTAGTAATTTTTGAAAAATCTTTTATATAACATTTGTAGAATCCAGCATGTCCAAGAAAACTTCTTACCCCTTTCACCGTAGTTGGAGGTGGTAATTTAGCTATAACTTGAATTTTTGCGAGGTCTACTTCCATGCCCTTTTCTCAAATTTTATGCCCTAATACAATGCCGCCCGTAACCATAAATCGACATTTCTCCCAATTAAGAACTAAATTAGTTTTCTCACATACTTCAAATACTTTTTCAAGATGATTTAAGCATGTGTCAAATGTTGTTCCAAATACAGAGAAATCATCCATAAATACTTCTATTCCATTATCAATTAATTTACTAAATATAGACATCATACATATCTGGAATGTTGCAGGTGCATTACATAATCCAAAAGGTATCCTTCGAAAAGCGAAAGTTCCATAAGGACTAGTAAATGTAGTTTTCTCTTGATCTTCAGGAGTAATTTGTATTTGATGATAACCGGTATATCCATCTAAAAAACAAAAAATGTTTATGTCCGGCTAATCTATCTAAAATCTGGTCTAGAAATGGTAAAGGGAAGTGATCTTTCCTGGTGGCTGTGTTTAATTTTCTATAATCAATACATATTTGCCATCCAGTAACTTGTCTTATAGGGATAAGATCATTATTTTCATTAGCTTTTACGGTCACTCCTCCTTTCTTAAGTACACAGTGTATTGGGCTTACCCAAGCACTGTCAGAAATAGGATATATAATACTATTATCTAACCATTTTAAAATTTCCTTTTTGACTACTTCTTTCATTATCGGATTTAAACTCCTTTGGGGATCTGCTTTAGGCTTATGTTCATTATCTCAAATAATTCTGTGCATACAAATTGAAGGACTAATTCCTTTAATGTCTGCTAAAGTCCAACCAAAAATTTTCTTATATTTTTTTAAGGTATTTAAAAGTTTTTGTTCTTTAGATTCATTTAATTTAGATGAAATAATAACTGGTAGAGTTGAAGAATTACCTAAGTAAGCATATTTTAAATGATTAGGTAACATTTTTAACTCAAATTCAGGAGGTTTAATAATCGATGGAACTATATTTTTTTTCAGTATTTTCTGTGTTATCCAAAAATCCAAATTTCTCTTGAATATAATCTAATTCTTCATTTATATCGGCTTTTTCAATTAATTCATTATTTTCTTTTTCTAATTTTTCTTCATAATATTCCTTAAAATTTTCTTTTTGTAAATGATCGAGTACTTCCATTCAAAAACACTCATCATCTTTTTCTAGCGCAGGATATTTCATTGATTTAGCAATATTAAAAGTTACTTTTTGGTCATTTACTCTCATAGTTAATTCTTCTTTCTGAACATCAATCATAGCTTTTCCAGTGGCTAAAAATGGTCTTCCTAAAATGATTTGAATTTCTTTATCTTATTCCATATCTAAAACAATAAAATCTACAGGGAAGATGAATTTATCCACTTTTACTAATACATCTTCAATAACTCCCTTAGGATATGTAATAGAACGATCAGCTAACTGAAGAGTTACCGAAGTAGGTGAAATTTCTCCCAATCCTAATCTTTTAAAAATTGATATAGGCATTAGATTGATGCTTGCTCCTAAGTCACACAAAGCTTTTCCATAGAATTTTTCTCCAATAGCGCAGGGTATAGTGAAACTACCAGGATCTTTTAACTTTTCAGGAAGCTTTTTCTGAATAATAGCACAACACTCTTCACTAAGTGCGACCATTTCATTATCGGTATATTTTCTTTTTTTATTTAGAATATCTTTCATGAATTTTACATAATTGGGCATCTGTTCTAAAGCTTCTACGAAAGGAATATTTATTGTTAATTTCTTCGGAATTTCAAGGAATTTAGCAAACTGTTTATCATTTTTATGTTGAATTAGTCGTTGCGGAAATGGTGGTGGAGGTTTTTCAACAAAAATTTTCATTGGTATTAAAAGATTTTCTAAGTTTGGATCTTGTTGATTCTTTTCCTTTTCAATTTCCACTTTCTCTTTTTGACTTTCAAGTTCTTTCGGAATTCGAGGTTCTAATTCTTTTCCACTTCGTAATTGTATCGCCTTAATTTGTTCATTTCCTTTATCTTTGGGATTTATTTCCACATTACTAGGGAATGTTCCGAGTATTCTATTATTAAGCGCGGTAGCGATATGTCCAAGTTGAGTTTCAATATTTGTAATAGGCTGTTCCTTGATTTTGTAATTGGTTTCCTTGTATTTGTAATTGATTTCCTTGATTTTGTAAATGTTGACCCATATTTAATATTAATTCTTCTATAGATAATTTCTTATCTTTAAATTGAGGGTTATTATTATTAAATCCAGGTGGATAACTAGGTTTATAATTAGAATTTCCTTGATTAGAGGGATTTCCTAATGGTTGTGTTATGTTATTCATCCATGGTTGACTAGTTGTATTATTATTCCAATTAAAATTAGGATGATTTTTCCATCCAGGATTATAATAATTCGCATAAGGATTATTGGGTCTGTTATTAATAGCATTTATAGTTTCATAATGAGATTGGGATTCTATAAGTTGTCTAGATGAATTTTCTTCTAATATAGTTGGAGAGTAATTCATGCCAAAATGATCTAATTTTTTAGATATAGCAGCAATTTGCGAAGCTAACTAAGATATTGCATCATTTTCATGAATAACAGCTATCTTTTTCGGATTTATTCTATCAGCAGGCCATTGAAAATTATTGGTAGCCATTTCTTCGATTAGTGTATAGGCTTCATTAAATGGTTTTGACATTAATGATCCTCCAAGAAGACAGATCGATGATTGATCTTAGAGATCCTACTAATCCATTATAGAAAGTTTGAATAATTAACCAATCTGGTAATGCATGATGTGGGCATTTCCTAAGAAGTTCTTTAAATCTCTCCTAGGCTTCCTATATTGATTCTCCATCAAACTGACTAAAAGAAGTTATATCATTTCTAAGCTTAGCAGTTTTAGATGGTGGAAAATATTTGGATAGGAATTTTTGTGATAATTCTCCCCAAGTTTTAATAGATCCAGGTGCTAACGAATTTAACCACATTTTAGCCTTATCCCTCAAAGAAAAAGGAAAAAGTCTAAGTCTAATAGCATCGTTAGATACTCCTTCATATTTGAAAGTAACACATAGTTCTAAAAACTAGCAAGATGTAAATTAGGATCTTCAGTAGGTGAACCACTAAATTGATTGTTTTGTACCATTTGGATAATTACAGGTTTAAGTTCAAATGAATTAGCAGCTACATCAAGGTTTTGAATAGTTAAATGAATTTCATCTAATGTAGGGTTGGCATAATCTCTTAATGGTCTCTGTTGATTGATATTTTCATTTTCAGGAATATTTGTCATTTGTGTTAAATTTATAATTTCTTTTTTTTGTTTTCTAATTCTTTTAATAGTACGCTCTAATTCTGAATCGTAAGGTATTAAATTTTCATTTCCAAATTTTCGCATGTAATTTTGCAAAATAAATTATAACTAGTCCGTTACTCTAGTAAATAATTTATTTACTTCCCCCGCAACGGCGCCAAAAACTTGACCCACTTTTTATATGTTTGCAAATTATGTTAATAGCAACGGCACCAAAAACTTGATCCCGCTTTAATATATTTTATGATGGAATGTATAATGTGGATTCTACGCAAGTATACGTATCGTATCAAGTAATACAAGGCTACAGTGGAGTCCTGGTTATCGATCCCACAGGGAAGTTTTAACAGATTTGAATCAGCTAAATTTAAAGGAATTACTTACTAGTATAGTATACGGAAATTTAAAGTAACTAAAGCAAACTAAAGTAAACTAATGCTTGAAATAAAGTTGATTTAAATAATTCAAAAGAAGTATCCTTCTCCTTGTTTTTAGAAAATTAAGTGAATGATGAATTCCAATAGAATTTTTTGAATTGTATTGTGAAAAATAGGAGCATTCCTACTCTTTACCCTTTGGTCCTGGTGCAAAGAACATTGACTAGTCCTATGTTTGATTACTGAATCTACGGCTAGGCTGGGAGGATACCTACGCGCACCGGTTCGAGCTCCCACGTTCCCCTCACCTGAGGGCTAACATCTACACTTCAGCTCTTAAACAATATGACCAAATTGAATATTTTAGTCTATCACACTAAAATGTCCAATTCTACGTCCGATAAATAATATTTCCCTATTTATTTGCACCCTCCTTCCAAGGCTTTTGACTTCCCTGAATATTGGATGTAATTTTTACTATAGTTGATAATTCAACATATTTTATCAAATCAATGGGCCAGATTGAAAATAAATTAAGTTTTAAGTCAAAATTATCACAAATTATTTTAATATATTAGGCACTTCTATTTAATTTCATCATTTCACATAATTTTCATAAACTAGGAGAAAGACTAAGAAAACTACTCAGAATGCATGGGAATTAAACAAAGCATGGATTTCATTTAAAGTTAGCAACAATAAACAAAGATACTTATCTTAATTTCCTCCCCAAGCAAACTCCTTGAAGTTCCTTTGACTTTTCCTTCTAGTACAGCACACTTCTAACAAACTAATTATACTCTAAAACTCTTAAATTAGCACACAAACACAAATAGACACCAAAAAGAAACACTAAGACTCTCTAAATAGATACACCTAGACACTAGAATTCGGCCTCTATTTATAGAGGTAGGCAAAGGTCCAAGGGGTGCTTATACACCTCTTCAAAAAGTGTCGAGGTTCAATAGTTATCACATTAACCATTTGTTCAACACAAACATTCAATTGCCCAATTGGTCTAATTTGGTCAAACTGGTCAACTTTGGTCAAATTGGTCGACCGTGATCAAAATGGTCCACTTTGGTCAAACTTGGTCAATTTGAACCATTTGGTCAACCCAGACCCCAAATTGGTCGAAATGGACCATTTTGCCAACCTAAACACTAGATTGATCAAATTTGGTCAAACTGTTCAACATTGGTCAAACTGTTCAGCTTTGGTCAAATTAGTCCAACTTGGTCAAAAATGGTCAATTTTGGACCTATAGACCACCACATTGACCACCAGGTCAACCCTTGACCTAACTGGTCAAACTTTAGTTAAAATGACCTAATATTTACCATAATAACAATTTGGTCAATACAGACATCCAATTGAACATATTGGTCAAAGATGGTCAAACTATTCAACTTTTGTCAAATTGGTTAGTCCTGTTCAAACTGGTCAACTTTAGGCAAACTTGGTCAATTGAACCATTTGGTCAACACATACACCAAATTGGTCAAAATGGACCATTTGGTCAACCTAAACTTTAAATTGGTCAAATTTGGTCAAACTGTTCAACTTTGGTCAAATTAGTTAAACTTGATCAAAATGGTTAATTTTGGACCTAATAACCACCACATTAACCATCAGGTCAACCCTTGACCTAACTGATCAAACTTTGGTAAAAGTGACCTAATTGTTACCATAATAACCAATTGGTTAACAAAGACATCAATTGACCAAATTGGTAAAAATTGGTCAAACTCGTAAACTTTGGTCAAATTAATCAAACCCTGGTCAAAATTGTAAACTTCGGTCAAACTTGGTCAAATTGGACCATTTGGTCAATCCAAACACAAAGTTGGTCGAGTTGGACCATTTTGTCAACTTAAACACTAAATTTGTCAAATTTTATCAAACTGATTAACATGAGTCAAATTAGTCAAACTTGTTCAAAATGAACATTTTTGGACGCAATGACCACCACATTGATCACCAAGTCAGCCTATGGATAAAATGACCTAATTTTTAGTTACCACAAAAACCATTTGGTCAATACAGACATCAAATTAGTCAAATGGACCATTTGGTCAACCTAAACACTAAATTAGTAAAATTTAGTTAAACTGGTGAACTTTTGTCAAACTAGTCAAATTTGGTCAAAATTGTTAATTTTGGACCAAATGATCACCACATTAACCTCAAGGTCAGCTCTTGACCTAACTGGTCAAACATTGGTCAATTTATTCAAACTTGGTCAAAATGATCAATTTTGGATCCAATGACTACAACATTGACCGCTAGGTCAACCCTTGACGTAACTGGTCAAACTATGATTAAAATGACCTAATAGTTATAACAATAACCATTTAGTCAATACATACATTCAATTGAACCAATTTGCCAAATTTGGTCAAACAGGTCAACTTTTGTCAAAATTGTCAACCGTGATAAAAAAGGTCATGTTCAGTCAAACTTGGTCAAATTAAACCATTTGGTCGACCTTGAGACCAAATTGGCCAAAATGGACCATTTGGTCAACCCAAATAGAAAATTGGTCAAATTTGGTTAAACTGGTTAACTTTGGTCAAATTAGTCAAACTTGGTCAAAATTGTCAATTTTGGACCCAATGACCACCTCATTGACAACCAGGTCAACCCTTGACCTAACTGGTCAAAATTTGGTTAAAATAACATAATAGTTACCACAATAATCATTTGGTCAATACAGACATTCAATTGACCAAATTGGTTAAATTTGGTTAAACTGGTCAACTTTCGACAAGTTTGTCAACCTTGGTCAAATTGGTCAACTTTGGTCAAATTTTGTCAAATTGAACCATTTGGTCAATCTAGACCCCAAATTTATCAAAATACACCATTTTGTCAACATAGCCACAAAATTGGTCAAATTTGGTCAAATTTGGTCGAACTGCTAAACTTTGTCAAATAAGTCAAACTTGAACAGAAGGGTTAATTGTTGACACAATGACCACCACATTTATCACCAGATCAACCCCTGACCTAACTGATCAAACTTTATTTAAAATGACCTAATAGTTACCACAATAACCATTTGGTCAATAAAGACATTCAGTTTACCTAATTAGTCAAGTTCAGTCAAACTGGCTAACTTTTGTCAAATTGGTTAACCGTGATCAAAATGGTCAACTTTGGTCAAACTTGGTCAAATTGAACCATTTTGTAAACCTTGACACCAAATTGGTTAAAGTGGACCATTTGGACAACCAAACACTAAATTCGTCAAATTTGGTCAAACAGTTTAACTTTGGTCAAATTAATCAAACTTGGTCAAAACAGTCAATTTTGGACCCAATGACCACCACATTGACTGCCAGGTCAACCCTTGACCTAACTGGTCATACTTTGGTTAAAATGACCTAATAGTCATCACAAAGACCATTTGGTCAATACAGACATCCAATTTATCATATTGGTCAAATTTGGTCAAAAAGTCAACTTTGGTGGAATTTTTTAACTTGGTGAAAATGTTTATCTTGAGTCAAGCTTGGTCAAATTGAACCATTTGGTCAACCCAAACACGAAATTGGTCAAAATGAACCCGTCGGTCAACCTAAACACAAAATTGGTGAAATTTTGTCAAACTGGTCAATTTTGGTCAAATTAGTCAAACTTGATTAAAATGGTTAATTTTGGATTTAAGGACCTCCACATTTACCCCCATATCAACCCTTGACCTAACTGGTCAAATTTTTTTTACAATGACCAAATAGTTACCAAAATAACAATTTGGTGAATACAGACATCCAATTGACCAAATTAGTCTAATTTGGTCAAACTGGTCAACTTTGGTCAAATTTGTCAACCCTAGTCAAAATGGTTAACTTTGGTCAAATTTGGTCAAACTAAACCATTTAGTCAACCCAAACACTAAAAAGATCAAAATGAATCCTTTGGTTAGCATAAACACTAAATTGGTCAAATTTGGTCAAACTGGTCAACTTTGGTCAAATTAGTCAAACTTAATCAAATTGTTTAATTTTGGACCCAATGACTACCACATTGACCAATAGGTCAACCCTTGACCTAAGTGGTCAAACTCTATTTAAAATGACCTAATAGTTACCACAATAACCATTTGGTCAATACAAACATTCAATTGGCCCAATTGCTCAAGTTTCATCAAACTGGTCAACTTTGGTCAAGTTGGTCAACCCTGGTCAAGATGGTCAACTTTGGTCAAACTTGGTTAAATTGAACCATTTGGTCAACCCCAAAGACCAAATTAGTCAAAATGTACCATTTGGTCAACCTAAACACTAAATTGGTCAAATTTGGTCAAACTGTTCAACTTTGGTCAAATTAGTCAAATTTAGTCAAAAGGGTCAATTTTGGACCCAATGACCACCACATTGACCACCAGGCCGACCATTGATCTAACTGGCCGTGCTCTGGTTAAAATGAACTATAGTTATCACATTAACCATTTGGTCAATACAAGCATTCAATTGACCCAATAGGGTAAATTTGGTCAAATTGGTCAACTTTTGTCAAATTAGTCGACCGTGATCAAAAAGGTCCACTTTGGTCAAACTTGGTCAATTTGAACAATTTGGTCAACCCAAACCCTAAATTGGTTAAAATGGACCATGTTGTCAACCAAAACACTAAATTTATCAAATTTGGTCGATTGTTCAGCATTGGTCAAATTAGTCGAACTTGGTAAAAAATGGTCAACCTTGGACTCATAGACCACCACATTGACAACCAGGTCATCCCTTGATCTAACTAGCCAAACTTTGGTTAAAATGACCTAATATTGACCACAATAACAATTTGGTCAATACAGACATCCAATTAAACTTTTTGGTCAAAGATGGTCAAACTATTAGCTTTGGTCAAATTGGTTAGTCCTGTTCAAACTGGACAACTTTACTCAAACTTGGTCAATTGAAACATTTGGTCAACCCATACACCAAATTGGTCAAAATGGACCATTTAGTCAACCTAAACACTAAATTGGTCAAATTTGGTCAAACTGTTCAATTTTGGTCATATTAGTCAAACTTGATCAAAATGGTTTATTTTTTACCCAATGACCACTACATTAACCACCAGGTCAACCCTTAACCTAACTGGTCAAACTTGGTCAAATTGAACAATTTGGTCAATCCAGACACAATTAATCAAGGTGGACCATTTTGTCAACCTAAACACTAAATTTGTCAAATTTTGTCTAACTGGTCAACATGAGTCAAATTAGTCAAATTTGGTCAAAATGAACAATTTTGGACGCAATGACCACCACATTGATCACCAGGTCAGCCTATGGATAAAATGACCTAATTTTAGTTACCACAAAAACCATTTGGTCAATACAGACATCCAATTCACTAAATTGGCCAAATTTGGTCAAATTGGTCAGCCTAGGTCAAAATGGTCATGTTTGGTCAAACTCGGTCAAATTAAACCATTTGGTCAACCCAGACACCAAATTAGTCAAATGGACCATTTGGTCAACCTAATCACTAAATTAGTCAAATTTGGACAAATTGGTCAACTTTTGTCATATTACTCAAACTTAGTCAAAATTATTAATTTTGGACCTAATGATCACCACATTAACCTCAAGGTCAGCCCTTGACTTAACTGGTCAAACTTTGGTCAAATCAGTCAAACTGGTCAACTTTGGTCAAATTATTCAAACTTGGTCAAATTGACCAATTTTGGATCCAATGTCAACCCAGACACCAAATGATCATCATGTCAACCCTTGACCTAACTGTTCAAACTATGGTTAAAATGACCTAATAGTTACCACAATAACCATTTGGTCAATAAAGACTTTCAATTGACCCAATTGGTCCAGTTCGGTCAAACTGACCAACTTTGGTCAAATTGGTTAACCGTGATCAAAATGGTCAACTTTTGTCAAACTTGGTCAAATTGAATAATTTTGTAAACCCTGAAACCAAATTGTCAAAGTGGACCATTTGGTCAACCTAAACACTAAATTCGTCAAATTTGGTCAAACTGTTCAACTTTGGTCAAATTAGTCAAACTTGGTCAAAATGTTCAATTTTGGACCCAATGACCACCACATTGACCACCAGTTCAACCCTTGAGCTAACTGGTCATACTTTGGTTAAAATGACCTAATAGTTACCACAATAACCATTTGGTCAATACAGACATCCAATTGACCATATTGGTCAAATTTGGTCAAACAACTCAACTTTGGTGGAATTTGTAAACCCTGGTGAAAATGTTTAACTTTGGTCAAACTTAGTCAAATTGAACCATTTGCTCAACCCAAACACCAATTTGGTCAAAATGAACATGTCGGTCAACCTAAACACAAAATTGGTGAAATTTAGTCAAACTGTTCACTTTTGGTCAAATTAGTCAAACTTGATCAAAATGGTTAATTTTGGATTTAAGGACCACCACCACATTTACCCCCAGATCAACCCTTCACCTAATTGGTCAAAATTTTATTAAAACGACCAAATAGTTACCACAATAACAATTTGGTGAATACAGACATCCAAATTTTGTCAAACTGGTCAACTATGGTAAAATTTGTCGACCCTAGTCAAAATGGTTAACTTTGGTCAAACTTCGTCAAACTAAACCATTTGGTCAACCCAAACACTAAGAAGATCAAAATGGATCATTTGGTTAGCATAAACATTAAATTTGTCAAAATTGGTCAAATTTGGTCAAACTGGTCAACTTTGGTCAAATTAGTCAAATTTGATCAAAATGATTAATTTTGGACCCAATGACTACCACATTGACCAACAAGTTAACAATTGACCTAAGTGGTCAAAATCTATTTAAAATGACATAGTAGTTGCCACAATAACCATTTAGTCAATACAAACATTCAATTGATCCAATTGTTCAAGCTTCGTGAAACTGGTCAACTTTGATCAAATTGGTCAACCCTGGTCAAGATGATCAACTTTGGTTAAACTTGGTTGAATTGAACCATTTGGTCAACCCAGAGACAAAATTGATCAAAATGGACCATTTGGTCAACTTAGACACTAATATAGTCAAATTTAGTCAAACCGTTCAACTTTACCTAAATTAGTTAAACTTAATCAAAATGATCAATTTTGGACCCAATGACCACTACATTGACCACCAGGCCTACAATTGATCTAACTGGTCGTGCTATGGTCAAAATGAACTAATAGTTATCACATTAACCATTTGGTCAATACAAACATTCAATTGACCCAATTGGTCAAATTTGGTCAAACTGATCAACTTTGGTCAAATTGGTAGACCATGATTAAAATGGTCTGCTCTTGTCAAACTTAGTCAATTTGAATCATTTGGTCAACCCAGACCCCAAATTGGTTGAAATGGACCATTTTTTTAACCTAAACACTAAATTGATCTAATTTGGTTAAATTGTTCAGCTTTGGTCAAATTAGTCAAACTTGGTCGAAAATGGTTAATTTTGGACCCATAAACCATCACATTCACCACCAAGTCAACCCTTGATCTAACTGGTCAAACTTTGGTTAAAATGACCTAATATTTACCACAATAACAATTTGGTCAATACAAACTTCCAATTGAACATATTGGTCAAGGATGGTCAAACTATTCAACTTTGGTCAAATTGGTTAGTGTTGTTTAAACTGGTTAACTCTGGTCAAACTTAGTCAATTGAACCTTTTAGTCAACCCATACACCAAATTTGTCAAAATGGACCATTTGGTCAACCTAAACACTAAATTGGTCAAATTTGGTCAAACTATTCAACTTTCATCAAATTAGTCAAACTTGATCAAAATAGTTAATTTTGGACATAATGACCACCACATTAACCGCCAGGTCAACCCTTGACCTAACTGGTCAAACTTTGGTAAAAAAGATCTAATTGTTAACATAATAACAAATTGGTCAACAAAGGCATCCAATTGACCAAATTGGTAAGAATTGGTCAAACTGATGAACTTTGGTCAAATTGATCAACCATGGTCAAAATTGTCAACTTCGGTCAAACTTGGTCAAATTAGACCATTTGGTCAATCCAGACACAAAATTGGTCGAGGTGGACCATTTTGCCAACCTAAACACTAAATTTGTCAAATTTTGTCAAACTGGTGAACATTTGTCAAATTAGTCAAACTGGGTCAAAATGAACAATTTTTGACGCAATGACCACCACATTGATCACCAGGTCAGCCTATGGATAAAATGACCTAATTTTTAGTTACCACAAAAATCATTTGGTCAATACAGATATCCAATTCACTGAATTGGTCAAATCTGGTCAAATTAGTCAACCCAGTTAAAAAATGGTCATCTTTGGTCAAACTCGGTCAAATTAAACCATTTGGTCAACCCAGACACCAAATTAGTCAAATGGACCATTTGGTCAACCTAAACACTAAATTAGTCAACTTTTCTCAAATTAGTCAAACTTGGTCAAAATTGTTAATTTTAGACCTAATGATCACCACATTAACCTCAAGGTCAGTCCTTGACATAATTGGTTAAACTTTGGACAAACTGGTCAACTTTAGTCAAATTATTCAAACTTGGTCAAAATGACCAATTTTGGATCCAATGACTACCACATGACCGCCAGGCCAACCCTTGACGTAACTGGTCAAACTATGATTAAAATTACTTAATATTTACCACAATAACCATTTAGTCAATGCAGACATTCAATTGAACCAATTTGCCAAATTTGGTCAAACTGGTCAACTTTGGTCAAAATTGTCAACCGTCATAAAAAAGGTCATGTTCAGTCAAACTTGGTCAAATTAAACCATTTGGTCGACCTTGACACCAAATTGGTCAAAATGGACCATTTGGTCAACCAAAATATAAAATTGGTCAAATTTGGTTACACTGGTCAACTTTCGTCAAATTAGTCCAACTTAGTCAAAATGATCAATTTTGTACCCAATGACTACCACATTGACAACCAGGTTAACCCTTGACCTAACTTGTCAAATTTTGGTTAAAATGACCTAATAGTTACCACAATAATCATTTGGTCAATACAAACATCCAATTGACCAAATTGGTCAAATTTGGTTAAACTGGTCAACTTTAGTCAAGTTTGTCAACCTTAGTCAAACTGGTCAACTTTGGTCAAACTTTGTTAAATTGAACTATTTGGTTAATCTAGTCCCCAAATTTATCAAAATAGACCATTTTGTCAACGTAGCCACAAAATCGGTCAAACTTGGTCAAACTGCTGAACTTTGGTCAAATTAGTCAAACATGAACAGAAGGGTCAGTTTTGGACACAATGACCACCACATTTATGACCAGATCAACTCCTGGTCTAACTTGTCAAACTTTATTTAAAATGACCTAATAGTTACCTCAACAACCATTTGGTCAATAAAGACATTTGGTTGACCCAATTGGTCAAGTTCGGTCAAATTGGCTAACTTTGGCCAAATTGGTTATCGTGATCAAAATGGTCAATTTTGGTCAAACTTTGCTCAAATTGAACCATTTTGTAAACCCTGACACCAAATTGGTTAAAGTGGACCATTTGGTCAACCTAAACACTAAATTCGTTAAATTTGGTCAAATTGTTCAACTTTGGTCAAATTAGTCAAACTTGATCAAAATGGCCAATTTTGGACCCAATGACCACCACATTGACCGCCAGGTCAACCCTTGACCTAACTAGTCATACTTTGGTTCAAATGACCTAATGGTCACCACAATAACCATTTAGTCAATACAGACATCCAATTTACCATATTGGTCAAATTTGGTCAAACAAGTCAACTTTGGTGGAATTTGTAAACCCTGGTGAAAATGTTTAACTTTAGTCAAACTTGGTCAAATTGAACCATTTGGTCAACCCAAACATCAAATTGTTTAAAATGAACCCGTCGGTCAACGTAAACACAAAATTGGTGAAATTTAGTTAAACTGGTCAATTTTGGTCAAATTAGTCAAACTTGATCAAAATGGTCAATTTTGGATTTAAGGACCACCACATTTACCCCTAGATTAACCCTTGACCTAACTGGTCAAACTTTTGTTAAAACAACCAAATAGTTACCACAATAACAATTTAGTGAATACAGACATCCAATTGACCAAATTAGTCAAATTTGGTCAAACTGGTCAACTTTGGCAAATTGGTCAACCCTAGTCAAAATGGTTAACTTTGGTCACTTGGTCAAACTAAACCATTTGGTTAACCCAAATAAAAAAAAGATCAAAGTGGATCATTTGGTTAGTATAAACACTAAATTGGTCTAACTTTGTCAAACTGGTCAAATTTGGTCAAACTGGTTGAATTTGGTCAAATTAGTCAAACTTGATCAAAATGATTAATTTTGGACCCAATGACTACCACATTGACCAACAGGTTAACCCTTGACCAAACTGGTTAAACTCTTTTTAAAATGACCTAATAGTTACCACAATAACCATTTGGTCAATACATACATTCAATTGACCCAATTGTTGAAGTTTCGTCAAACTGGTCAACTTTAGTCAAATTGGTCAACCCTGGTCAAGATGGTCAACTTTGGTCAAACTTGGTTGAATTGAACCATTTGGTCAACCCAGAGACTAAATTGGTCAAAATGGACCATTTGGTCAACCTAGACACTAAATTTGTCAAATTTGGTCAAACTGTTCAACTTTGGTCAAATTAGTCAAACTTAGTCAAAATGGTTAATTTTTGACCCAATGACCAACAAATTGACCACCAGGCCGACCATTGATCTAACTCGTCGTACTATGGTCAAAATGAACTAATAGTTATCACATTAACCATTTGGTTAATACAAACTTTCAATTGACCCAATTGGTCAAATTTAGTCAAACTGGTCAACTTTTGTCGAATTGGTCGACCATGATCAAAAGGTCCACTTTGGTCAAACTTGGTCAATTTGAACCATTTGATCAACCCAGAACTCAAATTGGTCGAAATGGACCATTTTGTCAACCTAAACACTAAATTGATCAAATTTGGTCAAACTGTTCAGCTTTGGTCAAATTAGTCAAACTTGGTCAAAAATAGTCAATTTTGGACCCATAGACCACCACATTGACCACCAGGTCAACTCTTGACCTAAATGGTCAAACTTTGGTTAAAATGATCTAATATTTACCACACTAACAATTTGGTCAATACAGACATCCAATTGAACATATTGGTCAAAGAATGTCAAAATATTCAACTTTGGTCAAATTGGTTAGTCCTGTTCAAACTGGACAACTTTGGCCAAACATGGTCTATTAAACCATTTGGTCAAATCATAGACCAAATTGGTCAAAATGGACCATTTGGTCAACCTAAACACTAAATTGGACAAATTTGGTCAAACTGTTCAACTTTGGTCAAATTAGTCAAACTTGATCAAAATGCTTAATTTTGGACCTAATAACCACCACATTAACCACCAGGTCAACCCTTAACCTAAGTGGTCAAACTTTGTTAAACATGACCTAATTGTTACCATAATAACCAATTGGTCAACAAAGACATCCAATTGACCAAATTGGTAAAAAATTGGTCAAATTGATCAACCCATGTCAAAATTGTAAACTTCAGTCAAACTTGGTCAAATTGGACCTTTTGGTCAATGCAGACACAAAATTGGTCGAGGTGGACCATTTTATCAACCTAAACACTAAATTTGTCAAATTTTGTCAAACTGGTCAACATGAGTCAATTTAGTCAAACTTTGTCAAAAATGACAATTTTAGACGCAATAACCACCACATTGATCACCGGGTCAGCCTATGGATAAAATGACCTAATTTTTAGTTAACACAAAAACCATTTGGTCAATACATACATCAAAATAGTCAAATGGACCATTTGGTCAACCTAAACACTAAATTAGTCAAATTTGGTCAAACTGATCAATTTTTGTCAAATTAGTCAAACTTGGTCAAAATTGTTAATTTTGGACCTAATGATCACCACATTAACCTCAAGGTCAGCCCTTGACCTAACTGGTCAAACTTTGGTCAAACCGGTCAAACTGGTCAACTTTGGTCAAATTATTCAAACTTGGTCAAAATGACCAATTTTGGATCCAATGACTACCACATTGACCGCTAGGTCAACCCTTGACGTAACTGGTCAAACTATGATTAAAATGACCTAATAGTTACCACAATAACCATTTAGTCAATGTAGACATTCAATTGAACCAATTTGCCAAATTTGGTCAAACTGGTCAACTTTGGTCAAAATTATTAACCGTGATTAAAAAGGTCATGTTCAGTCAAATTTGGTCAAATTAAACCATTTGGTCGACCTTAACAACAAATTGATCAAAATGGACCATTTGGTCAACCTAAATACAGAATTGGTCAAATTTGGTTAGAATGGTCAACTCTGGTCAAATTAGTCAAACATGGTCAAAATGGTCAATTTTGGACCCAATGACCGTAGACAACCAGGTTAACCCTTGACCTAACTGGTTAAAATTTGCTTAAAATGACCTAATAGTTACCACAATAATCATTTGGTCAATATAGAAATCCAATTGACCAAATTGGTCAAATTTGGTTAAACTGGTCAACTTTAGTCAAGTTTGTTAACCTTGGTCAAACTGGTTAACTTTGGTCAAACTTTGTCAAATTGAACCATTTGGTCAATCCAGAACCCAAATTTGTCAAAATAGACCATTTTGTCAACATAGCCACAAAATTGGTCAAATTTGGTCAAACTGCTGAACTTTGGTCAAATTAGTCAAACTTGAACCGAAGAGTCAGTTTTGGACTCAATGACCACCGCATTTTCACTAGATTAACCCTGGCCTAACTGGTCAAACTTTATTTAAAATGACCATACAAAGTAAAGTGGCACCTTAAGTATGGAAGAGATTAAATAAAACTAAAAGGGGTATAGGTACTAAGAGGGGGTGGTGTGATATTTTCTGTAGAATGGGCTCTTATTTATAGAGCTCTGAATTTGACAAGGGGTTGTTTATTGAACCTCTTCAAAATTTGTCCAAATTCAATGCATCTTCTATAAAGTAACTGTCGCGCCTAGGCGCCTGGATCTGGGGCCTAGGCGCCGGACTCCATGACCAGATGTTTCGTACCTCTCCACTTTGGTTTGCACCTCTTCGCAATTAAAACTGTTTCCCTGCGTCCAGATGCATTGTATCACATGTCCTATATATTAGGAGTAACTTCAAGTCTTCTAGAAGCTCCAATAACCACTTAACATTGTCAAAATAACTGCCCAAAGTCATCAAAAATCTTATCTACGTCTGTATCAAGCTGGCACTTAGGCTCTGGATTCTGGCGCCTAGGCGCCAGGCCAATAATTCCAATATTTTGCTTCATAAGCTCCACTTTTGCTCCTTTTTGCTCCTTATTCCTTCTTTTTCTTTCTTAGATTTTTTTTAATCATCTACATCGAAAAAAATGAAAATACCTTTCATTAAAGCATAATATCCTTAAGAATTGAATCATAAATAAGGCATAAAAATGGGTATTTTTTAGGTTGATCAAATTCCCCCAAACTTAAACATTACTTATCCTCAAGTAACCCTTTTAATTACATAAAATAGATAACATTTGGAATGAAGTTAAAATATTTAAGATTCCTTATAAGTTTTGGTTTTATAAATGCTTTAGCAAATCATTAACCAAATTTTACTAATTAAGTTTAATTCTAAGAATTAAAGAACATTTAACTACCAAATCATAAGACACCAAATTTTTCATTTATTTCAAGAATAATTGTAGTTCATCATATTAAGGTCACATAGAATATTTACAAGAAAAAGATTTTCATGAAATATTTTTCTAGTAAAAATATTTGTACATAGAAATTAAGTTAAAAATGTAATCAGTTTTCTTCCTATAAGATAATTCAAGTGAAGCCAATTTTTGATTAGGCATTTCCTCAAGCTTCTCCTCACTTCTTTTTTTCTTTTTTTTTGGATTGTTTTTCAATCCTCTTTTTTTTTAGTGAGGATTACTATTTTTGGATAGCCTGTTAATGATTTTGAACTTCGCTATCCTTAACTTATTTTCAAAAAACTTATACATTCTTACTTAATAAATATTACATTTTTAATAATTTATTATTTTTCAAAACTTATTTCAATCTTTTTTTTAAGCAATAATCTTGATTCATTAGTATTTCAAAAATTCAATTTTCTTTACTATAAATAGAAAAATTTTGATCTTATTATTCTTTAAGTTAAATAATTCTATTCTTAAAATCAATCAAAATTTTTGAAATTTTAGTTAAGTTTACTAAATTATTTTTAAATTCAAAAATTTAGGTAATCTTAAACAGATTTTTCATTCCTTATGTTATGTTAATATATATTTTTTAAAGAAAATATTAGTTCATTAGAGACAAATAATATTTAAATTTGATAAATGTTTCCCCTTCCCCTAAACTTCAGCTTTAGTATAAATATAAATCATGAAATTTTCTAAAGCATGAGAGAAAGAAATAAACATGAATTAATCTAAGTACAATAATGATGTAGTAAGGAAAAACTAACTTCTACTTCTACACATGCTTCAATATGAATATAACAGAAATGATTAAGCATATATATAAAGTTTTACAGAGCAGGAGTTACTTTCTAAAAAAAATCTTTTTTTTTAATTTTTAAACATGCAAACATACTAACTATTCATGAACACTAAATAGTAGGCTGAAATAGAAATAAACTTTTATAAAATTCATTCACATTTCAGTCTTAAACACACATCAGAGAATCTAAAAACATTTTCAACATAAAAGTTCACATAAACACTAACAACTAACATCACACTAAACAGTACAAGAAACAAGAAACACAAAAAAACACAGAATCAACAATCTCCAAAGGTAAGTCAAGCTACTAATCACTGTCTGTAGCTTCATCATCATCATCACAAAAAGAAAACTCCATATCCTTCATATGGTGAAAATCTGGGACAAGTAGGGAACTGAACATCGTGCTCACCTTTCAAAAATCTCACTAAAAACTCAGAATACTCAGCATCGTAATCACTCTTTCTTTGTGTATACTCAGAAAGATGATCGATCTTCTTATCTATCGTATCTACACTACAATGAGTTAGGAATAACTCATTCTGCTGCTCTATAAACTGATCATGCATAGTTTCCCATAAAGTAGATGGTGGCTCAGCAGAAGTAGATGATCTAGAAGTAGAAGCTCTACCTGAAGTAGGTAATGAACCAGAAGGTGCAGTAGAACTCTTACCTCGAAGTCGATCATAGATACTGACGCTTTTTCTTCCTATTTACCATTTTTCAATTCCAAATCATCCAGGCTCCAGCACTATCAGTCAGGTAGGCAATGATCATATCCAAATCTCCCTCAGATGGAGGTAATCCAGAGTAGTAACACTCAATATTTGGCAGCAGGCCATAGAAAATATTGATGCGTTCAGGAGTGAATCCTACTCCAACCCCTCGAATAAAAATCTCATATTCTTCAGCATCCATGAATTTAGCATAAAACTCTCTAACAACCGGGATAACGGCACCAGCAGTGAAATAGCAGAATCATTGCCAGTTGAGCGCAACGATAGTCTCCTCAATTCTTCCTCCAGAAACTTCGCTCCGAGATAAATTTCCGAGTCGTAGAAAAATCATTGTATCGGAAGTGCGCGACGACAGCAGTGACAAACTTGCTACGATCAAAATTTTCTCGTTCCTTTCCCTGCTTAGATTTGGGTATCATCTAAACGTGAAAGAAAAACGTGAAATAAATTCAACAGATCTAGGAAAATAAAGTAATTTAAGCTTTTAAAACTTAAAAGAGCTTAAAAATTTCATGGATTTAACTTTAAAAATCAAAATTTTTCTCAAAATTTTGGTTTTTCTCAATGAGAGCAAAATCCATGATAAAAATAAAAAATAATGAGTTTAGAATGTAAATCTGACCTCAAGATGAAGAAATCGGGTGATTTCAAGCTCAAAAACTTAAAAATCCGGCTTAAAATGGGATCTCTAGGAATTATTTTTGCAAAAACCAGTGGAGAAGGAAGCTTAGGCGTCAAAAATGGCATGGGGGGAGTTTTAAGATGAGTTTTCGGGTTTAGGCCGAACCGGCGCCAGACTCGCCTTTCCAAAAATTCAATTTAAATTTTATATTTTCCACCAAATCTTATCAAATTTAACTCTTAATTACTCTTATGAGAGTATTAATCCAATTTTTATCCTCCAAACATTTTCACAATTAATTTAAAATGATAGATTAGATCCACAAAAATGTTTCCAAATTCTTCAATTCCAATCCCTAACTTCCATTCCAAATTCAATAAATTTCAGTACAAGACTGTATCAAGGTTCATAGTTTTATAAATAACACAAACAACATATTCAAAGCAAACATTCAAATCCAACAACATGCATTGAACAATTAAGCAAACACACAAATTTGATATTCAACACACTAACACAAGACTCGATCACACCTAAAACACATATAGGATCTATTTAACACCGATCTTCAATTACCAACTCTTTCGCAATGAAGTTCGCTAGGACCGAAGGGATAGATCCTTGGAAATTCCAAAGCCTTCCTTTCATCAGTCCACTTGTTCTTCGCGTACATTTCTACTTGAGCGTCTTGTTAGGCCACCATATGATCAGATTGAAGTTTGGTTTGCCATTCCAAGTGTTCGTATTGGTGGTACATCTCATGAAGACAATTACCAATACTTTGAAGTTTCGCTTCAATCTTCTCCAATCGACTAAATAATTTCTCCATACTAACAACAATAATACCATTAAAATAAGGCTGAGGATCTTTAGGAGATTTTGTCTCTTACCTCATTTCCATGATTTCCTCTATCCAATGCCTCCCACAAAGCGCTTGGTTTAAAGTCGTCAGCCCGACCTAATTAATTGAATTAATCAGGTAGACTTAGCTCACAAGCCTCTTTGTAATTTAATTTCATTTCTCCCATATTAGGCTTCAGCCTTAATCCGTTAACTTTAAATACTAGTCCAGTTTTGGGATCTTTAATATCCACAGCTCCATAAGGGTATACTTTCTCAATTATAAATGGTCCCATCCATTTAGATTTTAATTTTTCAGGAAAACGTTTTAAAAGAGCAGTAAATAATAATACTTCTTGTCCAGGCTCGAATATTTTCCTTGAAATCATTTTATCATGTAATATCTTCATTCCTTCCTTATAAATTCTTGCATTTTCATAAGACTCATTTCTTATCTCTTCAATTTCATTTAGTTGTAATAATTGTTTTTCTCCTGTAGTATTCAAATTATAATTGAACTCTTTTATCGCCCAATAAGCATTATGTTCAAGTTCAACAGGTAAGTGACAATGTTTACCATAAATTAACCGATAAGGTGACATTCCGATAGGTGTCTTATAAGCTGTTCTATAAGTCCATAATGCAGAATCAAGTCTATCAACCTGACTCAGTTTTTTAGGATTAACGAGTCTTTTCTAATAATCTTTTAATTTCTCTCGTTTGATACTTCGACCATTCCACTTGTTTGAGGATGATAAGCGATCTGCAATTCTATGTTTAATTCTGAATTTTTCCAACAATGATTGAATTCTTATATTTATGAAATGACTTCCCCCATCTGTCATAATTATCCTGGGCATTCCAAATCTTGTAAAAATTATTTTCTTTAAAAATTTCAAAACACTTTTGGAATCACAGTTAGGTAAAGCTACAGCTTCGATCCACTTTGAAACATAATCAACTGCTAATAAAATATAAATTTTTCCAGATGATGGTACGAAAGGTCCCATAAAATCTAAACCCCATACATCAAAAATTTCGATTTCTAATATAAAGTTTAGAGGCATTTAATCTTTTCTAGATATATTTCCCATTATTTGACATCGATCACAAGTTTTCACATAATGTCAACATCTTTAAATAAAGAAAGCCAATAAAATCCAGAATTTAAAATTTTAAATGTAGTTTTATCTACTCCAAAGTGTCCTCCAAATTCAGAATCATGACTAAAATGATTGGTATTTCTTTATCCTCTTCCATATCTAGAACAATGAAATCCACAAGGAAGATAAATTTATCTACCTTAATAAGAACATCCTCTATAACTCCTTTAGGACAAGTGATCGATCGATCAGCTAATTGAAGAGTTACAGTGGTAGGAGAAATCTCTCCTAAATCTAACCTTCGAAAGATTGAAAATGACATGAGATTAATACTAGCTCCTAAATTACATAAGGCTTTTCCACAAAATTTTTCTCCAATAGCACATGGTATAATGAAACTTCCAGAATCTTTAAGTTTCTGAGGTAATTTCTTCTAAATTATTGTACTACATTTTTCACTTAATACAACAGTTTCATAAGCTTCAAATTTTCTCTTCTTGCTTAAAATATCCTTCATAAATTTGCATAGCTAGGCATTTGCTCCAAAGCTTCAGCAAAAGGAATGTTGATGGTAAGTTTCTTAAAAATTTCAAAGAACTTAGAAAATTTATGGTTAAGCTTTTGTTGTTTTAGTCTTTGAGGAAAAGGTTGTGGTGGTCTTTCAACTTCCACTTCAATAGGTACTACAGTCTGATCTTTATTTGGAGAAAGGGTATCCTTAAGTTTTTTAATCTCTTCAACTTCTTTCTCTTTTTCAATCTCATTCCGTGTTTTCTCTGTTAATTCCTTTCCAATTCTGAGTTGTACAGCTTTTTCTTGTTTATGTTCTTTTCCAGATTCTTTAGGATTAATTTCGACATTGCTAGGCAGTATTCCTTGAAGTCTGTAATTAATGAAATTAGCGATTTGACCCATCTGATTCTCAATATTACGAATAGCAGTATTTTGACTTTGTAGCTGATTGCTTAGTTGCGAGATCGATTCTTCTACGGACAACTTTTTCGCCGATTGTTATAACCGGGGAGGATAAGTTAGTCTATAGTTTGAATTTCCTTGATTGTTCCAATTTGGATTAACTTGATGTTCATTACTCCAATTAAAATTAGGATGATTTTTCCAACCAGGATTATAATAATTAGAATAAGGGTTATTAGTTTTACTAGTAATAGCTTGCAAAGTTTCCATTGTTTGAGAATCATCAGAATTTACAGAATTGTCATTACTTACATGTGATATATTAATAACAAAATTATCTAATTTCTTAGATATCGCAGCCACTTGTGAAGCTAAAATATAAAAGGCTTGATTATCTTGAATTCTGACCATTCATTTAGGATTAACCCTTTCAGAAGGCCATTGATAATTATTATTAGCCATTTCTTCAATTAAAGTGTATGCTTCTTCAAATGTCTTAACCATTAAAGAACCACCACCACCAGCATCAATAATAGATCTAAATGATCCAATAAGTACATTATAAAATGTTTGAATAATTAATCAATCTGGTAAAGCATGATGAGGACATTTTCTTAATAGTTCTTTAAATCTTTCCCAAGCTTCATAAATTGTTTCTCCATCAAACTGCGTAAATGAACTAATATCATTTCTCAATTTAGCAGTTTTAGAAGGAGGAAAATATTTAGTAAGGATTTTTGTGCTATATCTGCCCATGTTTTAATAGAACAAGTTGCTAATGAATTAAGCCACATCTTTGCTTTATCTTTTAAGGAAAAAGGAAAGAGTCTAAGCCTAATAGCATCATCAGAAATATTATTATATTTAAAGGTAGCACAAAGTTCTAAAAAACTAGCAAGATGTAAATTTGGATCCTCATTAGGTGTTTCTCCAAATTGATTATTTTGAACTATTTGAATAATAGAAAGTTTAAGCTCAAAAGAATTAGCATCTACAGCTGGTATTTGAATACTAACATGAAGTTCATCAGTTGTAGGTTTTGCATATTCCCTTTATGGTTTATAAATATTTTGTTCATTAATTTCGATTGAATTTTAATTATGGTTATGTAAGTTAGCCATTTCTTAATGTTTTGAAATTTGTTTTCCTTTTTTAATTCTTTTAATTGTTCTTTGTAATTCAGAATCAAAAGGTAGTAATCCTTCAGATCCAGAACTACGCATAAAATTTAAAATATTTTTGTTTTTGTTTTATATATATTTTTATTTTTCTTATCTTTCATTTTACTTTTATTTTATTCTATCCTATCTGATCCCCGGCAACAGCATAAAAACATGATGCGATGCGATTTTATATATGCTTTAAAATACAAGAATTTGATGCCACTTTTTAGAATATTTAATTCCTACAGATGACTTCAAAAACTTGATGTGTGAGGTTTAATTTTATTAATTTATGTTTATATTTTATAATAATTATTGTAAAAGTCACAATTTTAAACGCAAGTATACGTATCGTTCGAAGTAATACGAGACTCTAATGGAGTCCCAGTTATCGATCCCATAGGGATAGTGAATTTATAAAAACTAAGAAATGTAAGAATTATTTTGGAATTTTTAAATTAAATGCAATTTATATATACTTTATATATATATATATATATATATATATATATATATATATATATATATATATATATATATATATATATATTCAAATTTAATTTACTAACAATTTTTACTATAAGCAAGTAAGCGATAAGCAGTAATAAAATAAAGTAAACAGTAATTACGATTCAATGCAAGTATAAAAACGACTTTCTCATTTTCAACTAATCCAAGATTTATAGAATAATTATCTTTTGTAGGGAATTTAGATTATGGTATTGTGCCAAATAGAAGCATTCTAATTCTTTACCCTTTGGTCGAGTGCAAAGAACATTGACTAATCTATAGATCGGTTCAGGATGTTTTATTAGTGGAATGCGTTAATCTAGGCTCACACTACTAGATGTCCAAGGGTGGCTATGGTCGGCCCTACCAGTGACCCATTCTCTTTCTATAAACCAAATTATTAGAATTTAGTCTGACACTCTAAAAACTAATTAATTTTATGCCCAATAAAAAATATCTTCCTATTTATTTGCACTTCACCTTAAATAACCCGCGTATAGCCTGCGATTACCTAAGGATTCATGTTATATCTACTAGTTAAGAATTTATCTCCAGATAGGTCTCAAAATTCTTCAACAGGTTTTAACAATTTAAATGGCCAATTTAAAAGGTAAACTGACCCAGATCCGCAAATAATGCAGTAATATTCGCTTCTAAAAGATTGCTAAAATCTTTGACTTAATTTATAAATAGGGGCTAGTGTATAAAATTAATATAATTTAGAAAATATTTTTACACACTAGGGGTACTACGCAAGTATACGTATCGTTTCAAGTAATATATGGTTTTTAAACAAAGACCCCAGTATCGATCCCACAGGGAAGCTTTATATAAATAAATTTTCTATGAAGTGGAAGTGAAATAAAATAGTAAAAATATTTTTATTTTATCTTTTAATTTGATTATAAATTACTATTTAATTTACTAGATGCAAATAAAGAAAACAATAATAAGATAATGATTTTATGAATTCTATATAAAATAACAACTTTCTTTCCTTCAATTAATCGGAGATTTCTAAGATAATTTAATATTCGTTGGAGAATTTAATTTATGGTATTGTGCAAAATAGAAGCATTCATATTATTTACCCTTTGATCCAGGCGCAAAGAACATTGACTAATTTACAGAATAGGTCCGGATGTATTGTTAGTAGAATGGGTTAATCTAGGCTCACACTTCTAGATGTCCAAGGGTGGCTATGGTCGGCCCTACTTGTGACCCTTTCCTAATCTATAAATCAAATTATAAGAATTTAGTCTGTCACTCTAAAAACTTATCAATTATATTCCCTTTAAATATTATCTTCCTATTTATTTGCACTTCACCATGAATAGCCCGCTCATGGCCTACGACTACCCAAGGATTCATGTGACATTTACAAGTTAAGAGTTCTTCTCCTTCAAGGTTTCAAAACTCTTCAACAGGTTTTAACAATTCAAACGGCCAATTTAAAAGGTAAAGTAAGATCAGGTATTAACGTCATCACAATGTTTTGAAATTATTTTGATTTTTAATTCTCCATCGAATCTTTATATTATCCTATCTATCTCTTCATAATTGAAGTAAGAAAGTAACTAACTACTCAGAACACATTGAAAATAAATAACAAAACATGATATTTAAACTTTGAATCAAATGTAAAAATATACTTATCTCAAATATTTCTTCTATAGATCTTCTGATTCCTACTGACTCCACAGTGAAATGAACTCCATATGCAATAACTTGAAAAGAAACTCACTAAACTAAACAAAAGTGGCCCTAAATTTCTCTCTCTAATTCTCTCTCTAAGGATGAGAGATCCTAAAGTAGATAAGAGAAAGGGGTACAATGGGAAGGGCACATTTTCACGAAGAAATGGACCTCTATTTATAGGCTTCAAGAGTTGCCTCGAGGCACCTCTTCAAAACATGTCCACATTCAATGAATCTTCTAGAAGGTCGGTCCGACGCCTAGGCGCCGGAATGCGGCGCCTGGCGCGCGGATCCGGCGCCAGGCGCCGGACACCGCGTCCGGTTCTTCGCACCTCTTCACTTTGGCTCGCACCTCTTCGCGATTAAAACCATTTTGGAGCGTCCACATGCAATGTATCACATGTCCTATTATCAAGGAACAACTGCCAGCCTTCTAGAATGTCCAATAACCGTTCACTCCGTCAAAATAACTGATTAAACGTTCTAAAAAACTTGACAGTTTTCATATCGAGTCTGGCGCGTAGGCGCCAGGCCATATTTTTTTACACTTTTGGTATTTTGCTCCATTTTTGCTCATTTTTGCTCTTTTTTCCTTCTTAGACCTTTTTACATTACCTACATCCAAAAACACAAAAAATACCTTTCATTAAAGCATAATATCCTTAGAAATTAATAAGAATTAAGACATAAAGAGATAGGTATTTTTTTATAGATCAAAATCCCCCAAACTTAAATGTTACTTGTCCTCAAGTAACTCTTTTTACTAGATAAAATATAACCTTTGGAAATGAAAGATAAATATTTAAGATTCCTTATAATTTTTTATTTTATAACGTCTTTAGTAAATTATTAACCCAATTTCACTAACCAGGTTTAATTTTAAGAATTTAAAGAATTTTTAACTACCAAATCATAAGATTTCAAACTTTTCATTCACTTTGAAAATAATAGAAGTCTATTATATTAAGCTTTCATAGATTATTTACAAAAAAAAGATCTTCTTAAAAAATCTTTTCTAAATAAATATTTATGTATAAAAATCAAGTAAAATATGTAACTAGTTTTCTTCTTATAAGATAATTCAAGTGAAGCCAATTTTTGATAGACATTTCCTCGAGCTTCTCCTCTCTATATTTTTTTTTTTTAAGAGAGGATTACTATATCTGCATAGCCTGTTAATGGTTTTGAACTTCACTATCCTTAAGTTATATTTTTCAAAACTTATACATTTCCACTTAATTATTATAACATAAATAAAAATTCAAAAGGAATTCCAATCTTTTCTTTTTCAAGTGATAATTTTTTATTACTTAATATTTCTAAAATTCTATTATTTCTACCATGAATAGAAAAATTCTTTATCTCATTCTTCTTTAAGGTAAATAATTCTATTCTTAAAATCAATCAAAGTTAGTAAAATTTTGGTTAATTTCACTAAATTGTTTATAATTTCAAAAATAAAAGTGATCTCAAATAAATTCTTCATTCCTTAAGTTATGTTAAAAAGTTTTTTGTTTTATTATTATTTTTTTTATGAAAATATTAGCTCTTTAAGGATAAATAAAATTTTAATTTTGAATGGATTTTCCCTTCCCCCAAACTTAAGTTTTAGTATACTATGATAATTTGAAAGTATGAGAGAAAGAAAATCATAAGAATTTTTAATAAGTATGTAAAAACAATCTTAAAAAAAAAATTAACTTCTAATCATGTTTTTATGAATAATTAAGATAAAATTGAAGCATGCATATAAAAAGTAAGCAGCTAATTGATGATGATATTAAATTTTAAACAGATTTAAAACAGAGCAAAATAATTAAATACTAAACATTAAACTAAAACAACATATAAATTAAATCTAAATTCAGTCTCAACACAACAGAATCCTAACACTAAACAATCAACATACATCAAATACAAAACTAACAAACAATCCAAATAAAACAAACTAACAGAGTAGCACATCAAAGAAATCTATAACTACTAATCACTAGCTGTAGCCTCATCATCATCTTCATCATCAAAGGAAAATTCTACGTCCTTAGGATCTACAAAGGGTGTGAATCTAGGAAAAGTAGGAAAGCTAACATCATGTTCACCCTTCAGAAATCTAACTAGGGCTTCATCATACTCAGCATCATAATTACTCTTCCTCTGGGTATAATCGGATAAATGATCTAGTTTTCTCGTCAATAGTATCAATCCTGCAAGTGAGTTTGAAATAACTCCTCGCTGTCGCTCTAAAAACTGATCATGCATTGATTCCCGAAATCTGATGGTGGCTCGGCAGAAGTAGAGGGTCGAAAAGTAAAAGGTCTACCCGGAGTATGTGCGAAGTAGAAGGAGCGGTCGATCTCTTCCCTCGAAGACGATCATAGATACTAACACTCTCCTGCCCAATTGGCTTAGTAGACTTCAGCTTCTCCTCAGAAATATCAGCAGTGACTCCATTACTAACACATAGTGAGTATATCAAAGATGGAAATCCCAATCCAACAGAAGTACTGGACCTCGCAGTAGACTCCACAGAATCATAAATAATGCTCCTGACATCAATAGACTTCCTCTCCTGAATGCAGTAATTTAAGATCGCTCAATCTCTAGTCACTTCACTCAGGTGGTTGGAAGGTAAAAATCTTGCAGAAATAAAGTAGTGCCATGCTTTAGATACACCATTTAATTCAGAGGATTTGAATTTTACCCTCTTTCCGTTCCTGATCTTCCAAGATCCGAAGCATCGTTAGTCAGATAAGCAATAATCATATCCAAATCTCCCTCAGATGGTGATAATCCAGAATAATAGCACTCAATAGTCGGTGGCAGGCCATAAAATATGTTGATTCTTTCTGGACTAAATCCTACTTCGATACCTCTGACAAAGACTTCATAATCCTCGGCATCTAGAAAATTTGCATAAAATTCTCGAACAATCGGGATAACAGCAACAGCAGTAAAATAACAAAATCGTTGCCAGTTGTGCGCAACAATAGTGTTTTCGATCATTTCTCCAGGATGGCAGAAACTTCATTCAGAAATGAACTTTCTAGACGTCGCAAATTTATGGAAACAAAAATATGTAGCCGCAGTAGAGAATTTGCTGCTATCAAAGTTATCTCGTGCCTTCCCGCGTTTAGATTTTGGAGCCATCTAAACGTGAAAGAAAACAAGAACAAATTTAGGAATCAAAGATTTAAACTCTTTTTAAGTTTATAAACTTAAAATAAGTTTAGAAATTTAAAGAAATCACTAAAAATTGAATATTTTTTCAAATTTTTGGTTCTTAGCAAAACTTAGGGAAATCTAAGGTGAAAATCGAAAATAAATGGTTTAAAGTGTAGATATGACCTTGAGACGAAGAAATCGAGTGGTTTCACGCTCAAATCCTTGATGTTTTGACCTCAAAATGGATCTAGAGGATGTATTTTCGCGAAAATGGGGAAGAAGATGAAGCTTAGGTGTCAAAAATGGCTTTTGGGGTTATTTAAGTAAATTTTCGGGTTCAGGCCGAACTGGCGCTTAGGCGCCGAATTCTGACGCCTAGGCGCCAGACTCGCCTTTCACAAAAAAAATTTTTAAAATTTATTTTTCCACCAAAATTCATAAATTCAACTTCCAATTACTCACATTAGAGTAGAGCTTCAATTTCTAACTTCCACAACATTTTTCAAAAATTTATAAAAATTAAATATTAAATCCACCAATTAAACATAAGGTTTTCAATCAAACTCATTAATTCCATTTAAAATCTTCAATTTTGACTCAATACATTCAGATAAGTACTACATTTGATTCAAGTTCCTAATACACACTCAATCATAACAATTTCAAAGCAAAAACAACACACATTAAACATGAAAGCAAATACACAAACAATCACAATCGATTCTCTAAATCGATACAACGACTCAACAAACCATAATAAATATCTCGTTACTAGAATATTCTAATCTTCACAAGGGAAATTGTGTATTCCACTTGGAAAGAATACTAACGCTCTCGGGAAATCCGTAGTCGTCTTTTCATCAATCCACTTGTTCTTCGCATACATTTCAACTTGAGCATCTTGATAAGCCTCAAAATGATCAAATTGAAGTTTCATTTGCCATTCTAGATGTTCAACTTGATGAAACATCTCATAAAGGCGATCTCCAATCCTTTTAAAATCTTCTTCAAACTTATCCAAATGACTAGAAATTTTTTCTAAACTTACAGCGATGAAACCATTGAAGTAGGGTTGAGGATCCCTTGATACCTTATCCCTAGCCTCTTCTCCATGATTTCTCCTTTCCATTTCTTCAAAAATTTCTCAAATCTCTCAAGAATGAAATGTAAGGGACGTAATTTTGATTGTTTGATGTTTAGGGAAGAAGATGGGTTGATTTAAAGGGGAAAATCGTGTGAAAAACTGAAAATTTTCAGTTTTTGCACGACCCAGTAACCGTGGCACTTAGGCGCCAAATCTGGCGCCTAGGCGCCGGACCTATTGACACATAGTTGATTCTGGCGCTTAGGCGCCAAATTCTGGCTCCTAGGCGTCGGAACTATGTCACTCCGTTTAGCCTAATCGTCAAATTTTCAAAATTTCGTTCTCCAAGATAGGTAATTTATACTGGTAAGAGTAATTTAGACTCGATAACTCACATTGTAAACTATCATAATGAAGGTTAACTTGATCTCCTTTTTACTCATATTCAAAATAGAGTGATCCTATTTTTAATTCTTACATACTTCAAAATAATTTTCAGCCTTAAGTCAACCAAGACTTATGAGCATCAAATTTTTCTAAAGTAATATAAAATTAATCAAGATCGAGGCATAACCTTTCATCAAAATACTAAAACACAAGATAATTATGGGTTGCCTCCCACAAAGCGCTTGGTTTAACGTCGTCAGCCCGACTTAAGTAAATCTTTAATCAGGTTGACTCAATTCATAAGCCTCTTTATAAATCTTCTTAATATATCCCAAATAAGGCTTCAATCTTAATCCATTTACTTTAAAAATTTTTCCAGTTTTGGGATCTTTAATATCCACATCTCCATAATAGTATACTTTCTCAACTAAATAAGGTCCAATCCATTTAGATCTTAATTTTCCAAGAAAAAGTCTTAAACGAGAATTAAACAGTAATACTTTTTGTCCAGGCTCAAAAATTTTTCCTGAAGTTTTCTTATCATGCAACATCTTCATTTTCTCTTTATAAATTCTCGCATTTTCATACGATTCGTTTCTAATTTCTTCCATCTCATTTAGTTGCAATAATCATTTTTCTCCTGCTTTATTCAAATTAAAATTAAACTCCTTTATCGCCCAATAAGCTTTATGTTCAAGTTCTACGGGTAAGTGACAATGTTTACCATAAATTAACCGGAAGGTGACATTCCGATTGGTGTCTTATAAGCTGTTCTATAAGCCCATAATGCATAATCAAGTCTATCAACCCAATCAGTTCTTTTAGGATTAACAGTATTTTCTAAAATTCTTTTAATTTCTCTGTTTGATACTTCAGCCATTCCACTAGTTTGAGGGTGATAAGCGATTGCAATTCTATGTTTGATTCCAAATTTTTGTAGTAATGATTGAATTCTTATATTCCTGAAATGACTTCCACCATCAGTGATAATTATCTTAGGCATTCCAAATCTTGAAAATATCATTTTCTTTAAAAATTTTGAAACACTTTTGGAATCACAGTTTGGTAAAGTAATAGCTTCAACCTTGAAACATAATCAACTGCTAATAAAATATAAATTTTTCCAGATGATGGAACAAATGGTCCCATAAAATCTAATCCCCATATATCAAAAATTTCAACTTCCAATATATAGTTTAAAGGCATTTCATCTTTCCTAGATATACTCCCCATCCTTTGACATCGATCACATGTTTTCACATATTGTCTCACATCTTTAAATAAGGTAGGCCAATAAAATCCAGAATTTAAAATTTTAAAAGCAGTTTTATCTATGCCAAAGTGTCCTCCAAAATTAGAATCATGATATTTTTGAATAATAGCAAAAGTTTCCTCATAAGGTACACATCTTCGAATCATAGAATCTTTACCAAATTTAAATAAATGAAGTTGTTCCCAAATATAAGATTTAGCGTCATATTTAAATTTCTTTATAAATTTGTTATTCAAGTCATAAGGCATAATACTGCTAACTAAATAATTAACAATATCAGCATACCGCGGTGTTTTGTATCTTTGAATAACATATAAAGATTCATCAGGGAATTTCGCATTTATATTTTCTTCTGAAATAATATCAATTTTAATTCTAGACAAATGATCAGCAATTTGGTTTTCAGTTCCTTTTCTATCTACTATTTGAAATTCAAATTCTTGTAGAAGTAAAACCCATCTTATAAGTCTAGGTTTAGAATCCTTCTTAGATATTAGATATTTAATAGCAAAATGATCAGTGTGAACTATGTATTTAGTACCAAGAAGATAAGGTCTAAATTTATCAAAGTCATATACTATAGCTATAAGCTCTTTCTCAGTGGTAGTGTAATTTCTTTGTGTTTCAGTGAGAGTTTTACTAGCATAATATACAACTTTGAAAACTTTCTCATATGTTTGTCCTAATACAGCTCCAATTGCAAAATCATATGCATCACACATTAATTCAAAAGATTTATTCTAGTCAGGTGCAACAATAATAGGTGCAGTTATTAATTTTTCTTTTAGAATATTAAAAGCATTAATACATTCTTCATTAAATTCAAATTGTGCATCTTTTTCTAATAAATGACAAAGAGGTTTAGCAATTTTAGAAAAATCCTTTATATATCTTCTATAAAATCCAGCATGACCTAGAAAACATCTCACATCAAGAATGTGATAGTAGGTGGTTGCAATTCAAGCAATAATTTTCACTTTTGCTCGATCTACTTCCATCCCTTTTCGTAATACTTTGTGACCAAGTACAATGCCTTCTGTGACCATGAATTGACATTTTTCCCAGTTAAGAACTAAATTTGTTTCTTTGCATCTTTTCAAAACTTTAGCTATGTTTTCCAAACAAGATTCAAAAGAAGTTCCAAAGACTGAAATATATTCCATGAATATTTCAATTCCTTTGTTAATCAAATCACAAAATATTGACATCATACATCTTTGAAAAGTTGCGGAGTGCATTACATAAACCAAAAGGCATTCTTCTAAAAGCAAATGTTCCATAAGGACTTGTAAATGTTGTCTTTTCTTGGTCCTCAGGAGCAATAAGTAATTGATGATAACCAGAATATCCATCCAGAAAACATAAATATGAGTGTCCTGCTAATTTATCGAGCATTTGATCCAAGAAAGGTAAAGTAAAATGATCCTTTCTAGTGGCTTTATTTAGTTTCCTATAGTCAATACAAATTCACCATCCAGTAACTTGTCTTGTAGGAATAAGTTCATTTTTATCATTAACAATGACAGTTACACCTCCTTTCTTCGGAACACAATGAATAGGACTTACCCATTGACTATCCGAAATAGGACAAATAATACCAGCATCTAACCATTTAATAATTTGTTTTTAACAACCTCTTTCATGATAGGATTTAATCTTCTTTGCGATTCTATAGTAGGTTTAAAATTTTCTTCCATTAAAATTCTATGCATGCAAATGGAAGGGCTTATTCCGCTTATATCAGCAATAGTCCAACCAAAAGCTTTCTTATAATTCTTTAACACACCTAGTAATTTTTCTTCTTGATCTTTACTCGGTTCGGAAAAAATAATAACGAGTAAAGTTAACGAATTTCCAAGAAACGCATATTTTAAATGTGAAGGTAACATTTTTAATTCCGGTTCGAGTGCTTTTTTAGTTGAGGGTAAAAGTATATCATTTTGAGTTATGTCTAAAGTTTCCCAATTATCTTTAATAAAATGACTCTCTTCTTCTTCTACTACTTCTTCTTCATCGATTAAAAATTCAAATTTTCTTCGAAATAACTTTACATTTTTCTTGATAATGTTTTTCAATTAAATAATCAATTATATCCATTCAATAACATTTCTCTTTATCAGGGTACTTCATTGATTTAAGAACATTGAATTTAATTTCTTGATCATTGACTCTCATGGTTAATTCTCCCTTTTGTACATCAATCATAGCTCGTCCGGTAGCTAGAAAAGGTCTTCCTAAAATAATAGGTATCTCTTTATCTTCTTCCATGTCAAGTACTATGAAATCTACAGGGAAGATAAATTTATCCACTTTAACAAGGACATCCTCTATAACTCCTTTAGGATAAGTGATAGCATCTATCAGCTAACCGAAGAGTTACGAGTGGTGGGAGTAATATCTCCTAAATCCGATCTTCGAAAGATAGAAAATGGCATGAGATTAATACTTGCTCCTAAATCACATAAAGCTTTTCCGCAAAATTTTTCTCCAATAGCACAGGGTATAGTGAAACTTCCAGGATCTTTAAGCTTTTCAGGTAATTTCTTTTGAATTATTACACTGCATTCTTCACTTAATGTAACAGTTGGAAAAGCTTCAAATTTTTGTTTTTTGCTTAAAATATCCTTCATAAATTTTGCGTAAGTTGGCATTTGTTCCAAAGCTTCAGCAAAAGGTATATTAATAGTAAGTTTCTTAAAAATTTCAAAGAACTTAGAAAATTGATGATTAAGTTTCTACTGTTTAAGTCTTTGAGGAAAAGGTGGTTGTGGTTTTTCAACTTCCACATTAACGAGTATAACGATCGATCTTGACTAGGAGAGAGAGTTTCTTTAGGTTTTTCGATCTCTTCGACCTCGATCTCTTTTTCAATTTCATTCTGTAATTTTTCTTTTAATTCCTTTTCACTTCTAAGTTGCACAGCTTTAATTTGTTCATGTTCTTTTTAAGTTTCCTTTGGATTGATTTCAACATTACTAGGAAGTGTTCCTACAGGTCTGTTATTAATTAAAGTAGCAATTTGCCCCCATTTGATTTTCAATATTACAAATAGCAGTATTTTCATTTTGTAATTGATTATTCATTTGCATAATTAATTCTTTTATTGATAACTTTTTCTGTTGATTATTAAATCCAGGAGGTTTATAATTTGAATTAATTTGATTATTCCAATTTCCGAGTGGGATGAGATTGATTATTACCCCATTGTTGTTGTGAATTATTCCGGTTAAAATTAGGATAATTTTTCCACCCGGGATTATAATAATTTGAATAAGGATTATTTTTACTTGCAATAGCTTGTAAAGTTTCAATAGTTTGAGAATCTTCGATATTAGCGAGTTATTATGTGAAATATTAATTGCAAAATTATCTAATTTCTTAGACATTGCTGCAACTTGTGAAGCTAAGATAGAAAAGGCTTCATTATCTTGAATACTCGCCATCTTTTTAGGGTTAATCCTTTCGGAAGGCCATTGAAAATTATTATTAGCCATTTCTTCAATTAAAGTGTAAGCTTCTTCAAATGATTTAGACATTAAAGAACCTCCAGTGATAGCATCAATAATTAATTTTAAAGATTCGATTAATCCATTATAAAATGTTTGAATAATTAACCAATCGGGTAAAGCATGATGAGGACATTTTCTTAATAGTTCTTTAAATCTTTCCCATGTTTCATATATTGTCTCCCCGTCAAATTGACTAAATGAAGTAATATTATTTCTTAATTTAGCAGTTTTAGAAGGAGGAAAATATTTAGCAAGGAATTTTTGTGCTATTTCAGCCCATGTTTTAATAGAACCAAGTTGCTTAATGAGTTTAACCACATCTTTACTTTATCTCTTAAAGAAAAAGGAAAGAGTCTAAGCCTAATAGCATCATCAGAAACATTGTTATATTTAAAGGTAGCACAAAGTTCTAAAAAACTAACAAGATGTAAATTTGGATCCACATTTGGTGATCCACCAAATTGATTGTTTTGCACCATTTGAATTATAGACAGTTTAAGTTCAAAAGAATTTGCATCTACAGTGGGTATTTGAATACAACTATGAAGTTCATTAACTGTAGGGTTAGCATAATCCCTTAATGGTTTATAAACATTTTGATCATTAAGTTCAATTGGATTTTGTAAAGTAGCCATTTCTTGAAATTTTTGAATTTGTTTTCCCTTTTTAATTTTTCTAATTGTTTTCTCTAATTCAGAATCTAAAGGTATTAATCCTTCAGAACCAAATCTTCGCATAAAAAAAAGCAATAAATGTAAAATTTAACTATTCTATTTCTTTCTTCTTTACTTCCTTTTCTTCCCCGGCAACGGCGCCAAAAACTTGACCCAGATCCGCAAATAACGCAGTAATATTCGCTTCTAAAAGATAGCCAAAATCTTTGACTTAATTTATAAATAGCGGCTAGTGTATAAAATTAATATAATTTAGAAAATATTTTTACACACTAGGGGTACTACGCAAGTATACGTATCGTTTCAAGTAATATAGGGTTTTTAAACAAAGACCCCAAGTATCAATCCCACGAGGAAGATTTATAGAAATAAATTTTCTATGAAGTGGAAGTGAAATAAAATAGTAAAAATATTTTTATTTTATCTTTTAATTTGATTATAAATTACTATTTAATTTACTAGATGCAAATAAAGAAAACAATAATAAGATAATGATTTTATGAATTCTATATAAAATAACAACTTTCTTTCCTTCAATTAATCGGAGATTTCTAAGATAACTTAATATTCGTTGGAGAATTTAATTTATGGTATTGTGCCAAATAGAAGCATTCCTATTTTTTACCCTTTGATCCAGGCGCAAAGAATATTGACTAATTTACAGAATAGGTCCAGATGTATTGTTAGTAGAATGGGTTAATCTAGGCTCACACTTCTAGATGTCCAAGGGTGGCTATGGTCGGCCCTACTAGTGACCCTTTCCCAGTCTATAAATCAAATTATAAGAATTTAGTCTGTCACTTTAAAAACTTATCAATTCTACGCCCTTTAAATATTATCTTTCTATTTATTTGCACTTCACCATGAATAGCCCGCTCATGGCCTACGACTACCCAAGGATTCATGTGACATTTACAAGTTAAGAGTTCTTCTCCTTCAAGGTTTCAAAACTCATCAACAGGTTTTAACAATTCAAACGGCCAATTTAAAAGGTAAAATAAGATCAGGTATTAATGTCATCACAATGTTTTGAAATTATTTTGATTTTTAATTCTCCATCGAATCTTTATATTATCTTATCTATCTCTTCATAATTGAAGTAAGAAAGTAACTAACTACTCAGAACACATTGAAAATAAATAACAAAACATGATATTTAAACTTTGAATCAAATGTAAAAATATACTTATCTCAAATATTTCTTCTACATATCTTCTGATTCCTACTGACTCCACAGTGAAATGAACTCCAGATGTAATAACTTGAAAATAAACTCACTAAACTAAACAAAAGTGGCCCTAAATTTCTCTCTCTAATTCTCTCTCTAAGGATGAGAGATCCTAAAGTAGATAAGAGAAAGGGGTACAATAGGAGGGGCACGTTTTTTGAAGAAATGGACCTCTATTTATAGGCTTCAAGAGTTGCCTTGAGGCACCTCTTTAAAACATGTCCACATTCAATGAATCTTCTAGAAGGTCGGTCTGGCGCCTAGGCGCCGGAATCTGGTGCCTAGGCGCTGGACATCGCATCCAGTTCTTCGCACCTCTTCACTTTGGCTCGCACCTCTTCGCGATTAAAACCGTTTTGGAGCGTCCAAATGCAATGTATCACATGTCCTATTATCAAGGAACAATTTCCAGCCTTCTAGAATGTCCAATAGCCGTTCACTCCGTCAAAATAATTGATCAAACGTTGTCAAAAACTTGACAGTTTTCATATCGAGTCTGGCGCTTAGGCGCCAGTTTCTGGCGCCTAGGCACCAGGCCATATTTTTGTACACTTTTGGTATTTTGCTCCATTTTTGCTCCTTTTTGTTCCTTTTTCCTTCTTAAACCTTTTTACATTACCTACATCCAAAAACACAAAAAATACCTTTCATTAAAGCATAATATCCTTAGAAATTAATAAGAATTAAGACATAAAGAAATAGGTATTTTTTTATAGATCATAAACTAAGATCGGTATTAATATCATCACAATGTTTTAAATATTTTAAATTTAATTCTCCTACAAAATTTAATTAATTTATTATCTTTTCATAATTGAAAGGAGAAAGATAACTAACTACTCATAACACAATGAAATCACACAACAAAATATATTTATAAAACTTTGAACCAATCACTGACATACGTGTAGCTCGTGCCCTGGCGGCTTTGAGAATATTACAACTGTGGTTCCTCCTTTGAGACCTAGTCCGCAGAGGAACTTTAGAACTAAAACCAGTCTCAAAGACTGACGATGGGGCAAGAAAGGCATTATCAGATTCTTCTTCATGCAGAATTTTCTTTCCCTGGCAGAAAAAAGTAGGTGCGGTGACGACAAAACCGGTAGCGATAGGTGTAACAACTCTCATAGGCACGGAAATGACTGACTTGACGGGGGCAATATAAACCTTCACGTTCTTAGCAGAAGGGAAGTCCTAGTGGAAGTTCAGGTCGAACTCAACAGACGATTCTTAAATTTCAGGGGTAGCAACTTTCATGATAATGAACAGGGCTTTTTTAAGCACGACTTTGAACTCACTGAAGTCGGTCCCGAACTGGATCATTGGAGCGTCTAGAAGTGCCTCACGAGAAGTGAGCAAGTTGTAGGAGAAAGTCAGCATAGGGGCCGACATCATGACTTTTGAAGGAAAAAGGAATTAGATAGGGTTTATATTATTCTGGGGTACTTAAGTTTCATATACGGGCAAGTCCCTATAGTTAATTACATCTTAGATAACCAAAGTCATCTAAGAAAACACTTGATATGGATCAGGAAATATTGTATTCATGACTTCCAAATGATATGATTCTTCAAGAAAATGTGATAACGGGAAATCCAATAAGTGAGTGGCTCAAGTTTGGAACAGTGATTATAGGAATACAAAGGAAAAAAGGAGGGCTAGGGGAAGGACATAGATCTAAGAAAAATCTTGGTGTTTTCATAAACTATCCTATGGTTTGGCTTCAATTTGATATAACTATTTAATGTTTCATCCTGTCAATATTATTATTTAGGGCTTACATTCCCTTGATACCGATCATGTGAAGATGGGAGGGTTTATGTCATACCTAATGATAACCTCAGAATCCCAAGATCAGTTAGGGATTATATTGCACAACATAGTCATGTAAAGGCCTAAAGAGAAAACATGAGGATTTATACTTGCACTAAAGTGAGCTACTCCGAAGTCATATGGCTTGTTGTTTAATTCTAAAGAGTTTTAATGTTGAAGATGGTCTGTGCTTGCCCACAATGCGTGCTCTCAAGCTCCTCGTCGTAGCGAGTTTAGTTTTAAAAGTTTCGATTTAAGAGAAAAGAGGAGTGTCGTGTTTTAAAAATATTTAAATTGAGATGTCTTAATTTCTTATTAGGGGGAATATTTAAGTTGATTATAGTGACACCGATTAGGATCCCACAGTTCTCTTGTTCTGGTACCACTACTTTCTTTGGATTCACTTAGTCCCTAAGAATTTATCGAACTCGACTTAGTCAAAATGGTCGATTTTGGATCCAATGACCACTACATTGACAATCAGGACAACCCTTAACCCAACTGGTTAAACTTTAGTTAAAATGACCTAATCGTTACCACAATAACCATTTGGTCAATACAGACATTCAATTAATCAAATTGATCAAATTTGGTCAAATGGTCAACTTTGGTCAAATTACTCAACCCTGGTGAAAATGGTTAACTTTAGTCAAACTTGGTCAAATTGAACCATCTGGTCAACCCAAGCCCAAATTAGTCAAAATGGACCATTTGTTCAACCTAAACACTAAATTGGTCAAATTTTGTCAAACTGGTCAACTTTGGTCAAATAAGTCAAACTTGGTCAAAATGGTCAATTTTGGACCCAATGACCACCACATCAACCACCAGGTCAACCCTAGACTTAACTAATGAAAATTTTGTTAAAATGACCTAATAGTTACGATAATAAATATTTGGTCAATACAGACATCCAACTAGTCAACTTTGTTCAAATTTAGTCAATCTGGTCAAGTTTGGTCATATTGGTCAACTTTGGTCAAAATGGTTAAGTTTAGTCAAATTGAACCTTTTGGTAAAAACCATACACCAAATTGGTCTAAATGGACAATTGTTCAACCTAAAAACTAAATAAGTTAAATTTGGTCAAACTAGTAAACTTTGGTCAAATTATTCAAACTTGGTTAAAATGGTCAATTTGGACCCAATGACCACGACATTGACCACCAGGTTAACCCATAACCTAACTGGTTAATCTTTATTTAAAATGACGTAATAGTTACCACAATAATCATTTGTTCAACACAGACATCCAATTGACAATATTGGTAAAATTTAGTCAAACTGGTCAACTTTGGTCAAATAAGTCAACCCTAGTAAACTGGTCAATCCAGACAACAAATTGGCCAAAATGGACCATTTTATCAACCTAGCCACTAAATTGGATAAATTTTGTCAAACTGGTCAAATTTGTTCAAATTAGTCAAATTTGGTCAAAATGGTCAATTTTGGACCCAATGACCACCACATTAACCACCAGGTCAACCTTTGACTTAGCTTGTCAAATATTGGTTAAAATGATCTAATAGTTACCACAATAACCATTTAGTTAATCTAGACATTCAATTGATCCAATTGTAAAAATTTGGTCAAATTAGTCAACTTTGGTCGAATTGGTAAACTCTAGTCAAGATAGTCAACTTTGGTCAAACTTGGTCAAATTGAACCATTTGGTCAACCCAAACACCAAAATTTTCAAAATTGACCATTTGGTAAACCTCTTTTATTCTTCCTCTTCCAAAGTTCATTATAATCGTCGGTAGATGGTACTGTTGGACACAGCCAGGACTTGACCGATCAACGCACTACGGATGTTGGAACGGTAGTAGTAGCATCTGTAGTAGTGGCATCAACATGCTTCCCCAAACGGTGTTTAATTGATGCTCGGACGGGTTTCTCCCACCTCAGAATCTCATTCTTTATTTTAGGGGATATTTCACATCCCATCCTCCTTAGAAGCTTGGCAACATAACATCCTTCTTTCTCATCCAATCTTTGGAAAATTATGCGGACTCGGGTGATCGGTGTGAGCCTCTCCCTCACCTCATCACAACCATGTGGTGATCGAAGAATAGTAGCAATTTTGTGGAGGCTTTCATCTCTAAAAGTATCAACTAACGGGTGGAACCTACTCCCTCAAAAGAGAGGAGAGGTATCCAGTAAACCGAGTTCCTCTTGTTGAGGAATCTCATCAATCGCTGACATACTTATAGCTCGTGCCCTGGCGGCTTTGAGAATATTACAACTGTGGTTCCTCCTTTAAGACCTAGTCCGCAGAGGAACTTTAGAACTAAAACCAATCTCAAAGACTGACGATGGGGCAAGAAAGGCATTATCAAATTCTTCTTCATGCAGAATTTTCTTTCCCTTGGCAAACAAAAAGTAGGTGCGGTGACGGCAAAACCGGTAGCGATAGGTGTAACAACTCTCATAGGCACGAAAATGACTGACTTGATGGGGGCAATATAAACCTTCACGTTCTTAGCAGAAGGGAATTCCTAGTGGAAGTTCAGGTCGAACTCAACAGACGATTCTTAAACTTTAGGGGTAGCAACTTTCATGATAATGAACAGGGCTTTTTTAAGCACGACTTTGAACTCACTGAAGTCGGTCCCGAACTGGATCATTGGAGCGTCTAGAAGTGCCTCACGAGAAGTGAGCAAGTTGTAGGAGAAAGTCAGCATAGGGGCCGACATCGTGACTTTTGAGGGAAAAAGGAATTAGATAGGGTTTATATTATTCTGGGGTCCTTAAGTTTCATATACGGGCAAGTCCCTATAGTTAATTACATCTTAGATAACCAAAGTCATCTAAGAAAACTCTTGATATATAGCAGGAAATATTGTATTCATGACTTCCAAATGATATGATTCTTCAAGTAAATGTGATAATGGGAAATCCAATAAGTGAGTGGCTCAAGTTTGGAACAGTGATTATAGGAATACAAAGGAAAAAAGGAGGGCTAGGGGAAGGACATAGATCTAAGAAAAATCTTGGTGTTTTCATAAACTATCCTATGGTTTGGCTTCAATTTGAGATAACTATTTAATGTTTCATCCTGTCAATTTTATTATTTAGGGCTTACATTCCCTTGATACCGATCATGTGAAGATGGGAGGATTTATGTCATACCCGTTGACAACCTCAGAATCCTAAGACAAGCTAGGGGTTATATTGCACAACATAGTTATGTAAAGGCCTAAAGAGAAAACATGAGGATTTATACTGCACTAGGCAAGCTACCCCAAAGTCATATGGCTTGTTGTTTAATTCTAAAGAGTTTTAATGTTGAAGATGGCTGTGCTGCCCACAATGCGTGCTCTAAGCTCCTCGTCGTAGCAGGTTTAGTTTTAAAAGTTTCAATTTAAGAGAAAAGAGAAGGGTCTTGTTTTAGAAATGTTTAAATTGAGATGTCTTAATTTCTTATTAGGGGAATATTTAAGTTGATTATAGCGACACCGATTTGGATCCCACAGTTCCCTTGTTCTGGTACCACTACTTTCTTTGGATTCACTTAGTCCCTAAGAATTTACTGAACTCAACTTAGTCAAAATGGTCAATTTTGGATCCAATGACCACTACATTGACAATCAGGACAACCCTTAACCCAACTGGTTAAACTTTAGTTAAAATGACCTAATCGTTACCACAATAACCATTTGGTCAATACAGACATTTAATTAATCAAATTGATCAAATTTGGTCAAATGGTCAACTTTGGTCAAATTACTCAACCCTGGTGAAAATGGTTAACTTTAGTCAAACTTGGTCAAATTGAACCATCTGGTCAACCCAAGCCCAAATTAGTCAAAATGGACCATTTGGTCAACCTAAACACTAAATTGGTCAAATTTTGTCAAACTGGTCAACTTTGGTCAAATAAGTCAAAATGGTCAATTTTGGACCCAATGACCACCACATCAACCACCAGGTCAACCCTAGACTTAACTAATCAAAATTTTGTTCAAATGACCTAATAGTTACGATAATAAATATTTGGTCAATACAGACATCCAACTAGTCAACTTTGTTCAAATTTAGTCAATCTGGTCAAGTTTGGTCATATTGGTCAACTTTGGTCAAAATGGTTAAGTTTAGTCAAATTGAACCTTTTGGTAAAAACCATACACCAAATTGGTCTAAATGGACAATTGTTCAACCTAAAAACTAAATAAGTTAAATTTGGTCAAACTAGTTAACTTTGGTCAAATTATTCAAACTTGGTTAAAATGGTCAATTTGGACCCAATGACCACGACATTGACCACCAGGTTAACCCATAACCTAACTGGTTAATCTTTATTTAAAATGACGTAATAGTTACCACAATAATCATTTGTTCAACACAGACATCCAATTGACAATATTGGTAAAATTTAGTCAAACTAGTCAACTTTGGTCAAATAAGTCAACCCTACAGTAACTGGTCAATCCAGACAACAAATTGGCCAAAATGGACCATTTTATCAACCTAGCCACTAAATTGGATAAATTTTGTCAAACTGGTCAAATTTGTTCAAATTAGTCAAATTTGGTTAAAATGGTCAATTTTGGACCCAATGACCACCACATTAACCACCAGGTCAACCTTTGACTTAGCTTGTCAAATATTGGTTAAAATGATCTAATAGTTACCACAATAACCATTTATTTAATCTAGACATTCAATTGATCCAAGTGTAAAAATTTGGTCAAATTAGTCAACTTTGGTCGAATTGGTAAACTCTAGTCAAGATAGTTAACTTTGGTCAAACTTGGTCAAATTGAACCATTTGGTCAACCCAGACACCAAAATTTTCAAAATTGACCATTTGGTAAACCTAAAAAACTAAGGGCCCATTTGAGGCAGCTTAAAAGTGCGGTGATGTTTTCAAAAATGCCACCCTACTGTTTGATTGCACTTATTAGGAGCTTATTTGAAAACTGTTTTTATTTTGCATTGAATGCAGAAAGTAGGGAGAGCTCCGCGATCAGCTTTTTTGTCCCCTCGTCGTCTTCCAAGGCTCGTGGTAGGAGCGGAGTGGAAGGAACGGAAGGAGCAGAGCTGAGAATGGCGCTAACAAGCTTACCTTCCTCTAGGGTTCCTGGTAAGAGCAGAGGATTGAAAAAGAGTTTCTGTGGTCTCTGTGTTGGCATCCCCTCGTCGTCTTCCCAGCTAGCTCCTGTATCGCGAAACTGAGATCCCCTCTTCGCCCACAAAGGCTTACTGTATCGCGAAGCTGAGATCCCTCGACCAAACTATCGCAATGTTTTGGGCGCTAAAACCTCTATATTAACTATATTTTGAATTTACTCCACTTCACAATTTCGCAAAGTCAGCCGGCCTCAGTGGCCCTTATGGTTACAGTTTCTTCCTTGCTTAAGACACTGTTCTGCGGTCCCTGTCTTACACGTGGCGGTGCCACCTACCGCTTCTTCTCTCGCAGCTCCAATAAAACTATAAAATGCTCTCTCCACTTCCCCTCTCCACTTGGGCCCCTCTTTTGGCCCTGGGAGAAGGTAATCATAAGCCCCTCCATTTTTCCACTTCGCTGAAGTAAATTGTTTACATCAAGTTGAAAAGTTGTTCAAATTATAGGCCAAAATTGGTTCATTATCCATTTCTCCCATGGAATTGGAACATGGGCTTGGGTTAATCAGCTAATGTGGGGATATCGAGAAGAAACAGATGCTTCTCTTCAAGAGACATTTAATCTGGTTGTTAGAAACGGGATCACATTATTTGATACTGCGGACTCTTATAGAACCAGAAGATTGAATGGGCGGAGTGAAATTCTTCTGGGAAAATTCATTCACGAGTATGAAGGTTTGGTTTAAATATCTGATGACTTATAATCGCTTCTAATAGTGGAGATCATTTCACTTTTGTCGATTCACAGTCAATAACTCACACATTACAATGTACATCATGTTATTTTATGCTTGCTCGGAAGTTGCAACATTTGCATAGCTGGTATTATAATTGGCATGAAAAGGTCTAGGTCTGAGTGTGGAGCTGAGGTTCAGCCCCCACTCTCATTTGATTCAATGAGCAGTCTGTAGAAGATACCTCATAGTGCACCCATAAAATGAAATATAATTATTCTTTTTTAACTAATTGTATATTAGCGTATATGCCCTCCCTTTTATAGATTTTAAGGCTTTAAGATATTTATTTATATATATTTTTATTTAATATTTATATTTGGATGGTCAATAAATTCTATTAAATTCAAAACAGAGGCAGATTTGTCATTTATCCAGAATCAGCTGTTTTTTAAACGCACAAACCAAACAGTCAGACGGCTTATCCTAATCAGCTGCAGATACGCAGCTTGTCAGGATAAGCTGCTTATCAGCAGAAGCTAGATAAGCTGCAGCTGCCTCAAACAGACCCAAAATTAGTCATATTTGGTCAAACTTGTCAACTTTGGTCAAATTAGTTAAACTTGGTCAAAATTATCAATTTTGGACCCAATGACCACCACATTGACCACCAGGTCATCTCTTGACCTAACTGAACAAACTCTGGTTAAAATGACCTAATAGTTACCAAAAAATACATTTAGTCATTACAGACATCCAACTAACCCAATTGGTCAAATTTGGTCAAATTAGTTAACTTTTGTCAAATTGGTCAACCATGTTTAAAGTGGTCAAGTTTGGTCAAACTTAGTCAAATTGAACTATTTGGTCAACCCACACACTAAATTGGTCAAAATGGACCATTTGGTCAACTTAAATACTAAATTGGTCAAATTTGGTCAAACTAGTCAACTTTGGTCAAATTAGTCAAACTTGATCAAAATGATCAATTTTGGACCCAATGACTACCACATTGACCACTATGTCACCCCTTGACCTAACTAGTCAAACTTTGGGTAAAATGACATAATAGTTACCACAATAACCATTTGGTCAATACAGACATCCAACTGGTCAACTTTGGTCAATTTTGGTCAACTAGTCAACTTTGGTCAAATTGGTCAACCGTAATCATGATGGTCAACTTTGGTCAAACTTGGTCAAATTGATCCATTTGGTTAACCCAGACACCAAATTGGTCAAAATGGTTTAATCAACCTAAACACCAAATTGGTTAAATTTGGTTGAACTGTTCAACTTTGGTCATATTACTCAAACTTGGTCAAATGGTCAATTTTGGACCCAATGACCACCACATGGACCACCAGTTCAACTCTTGACCTAACTGGTCAAATATTGGTTAAAATGATATAATAGTTACCACAATAATCATTTAGTCAATACAGATTTTAAATTGACCTAATTGTTTAAATTTGGTCAAACTAGTGAAATTTGATCGAATTGGTAAATCCTTCTCAAAATGGTTCTTTGGTTAAACTTAGTCAAATTGAGCCATTTCATGAACCAAGACACCAAATTGGTCAAAATGATCCATTTGGTCAACCTAAACACCATATTGGTCAAATTTGGTCACACTGTTCAACTTTGGTCAAAATACTCAAACTTGGTCAAAATGGTCAATTTTGGACCCAATGACCACCACATTAACCACCAAGTCAACCCTTGTCTTAACTGGTCAAACTCTAATTAGAATAACCTATTAGTTATTACAATAACCATTTGGTCAATACAGATACTCAATTGACCAAATTGATCAAATTTTGTCAAACTGGTCAACTTTGGTCGAATTGGTAAACCCTGGTCAAAATGGTGAACGATGGTCAAACTTGATCAAATTGAAACATTTGGTCAACCCATACACCAAATTGGTCAAAAAGCACCATTTTGTCAACCTAAACACTAAATTGGTTAAAATTGGTCAAACTAGACAACTTTGTTCAAATTAGTCAAACTTTGTCAAAATGATCAATTTTGAACCCACTAACCACCACATTTTTCACAAATTCAAACCTTGACTTAACTGGTCAAACTTTTGTTAAAATGACCAAATAGTTACCACAATAATCTTTTGGTGCATATAGACATCTAATTGACCAAATTGGTCAAATTTAGTCAAACTGGTCAAATTGGTTAACCCTATTCAAAATGGTTAACTTTGACAATCTTGGTCAAATTGATCCATTCGGTCAAGCCAGACACCAAATTGATCAAAATCGACCGTTTGGTCAACCTAAACACTAAATTGATTAAGTTTGGTGAAACATGTCAACTTTAGTCAAATTAGTAAAACTTGGTCAAAATGGTCAATTTTGAACCCAAGAACCACCACATTGACCACTAGGTCAACCCATGATCTAACTGGTCAAACTCTGGTTAAAATGACCTAATAGTTACCACAATAACCATTTGGTCAAAATAGACATTCAATTGACCCAATTGTTCAAATTTAGACAAAATGATCAACTTTAGTCAAATTAGTCAACCCTGTTCAAGATGGTCAACTTTTGTCACACTTGGTCAAATTGAACTATTTGGTCAACCCAAACACCACATTGGTCAAAATGGACCATTTGGCCAACCTAAACACAAAATTGATCAGATTTGGTTAAACTGTTCCACTTTGGGCAAATTAGTCAAACTAGTTCAAAATGGTCAATTTTGGACCCAATGACCACCACATTCACCACCAGGTCAACCCTAGACATAACTGGTAAAACTACGGTTAAAATTACCTAATAGTTACCACAATTACCGTTTGGTCAATACAGATATTCAATTGACCTAATTGGTCAAATTTGGTCAAACTGGTCAACTTTTGTCAAATTGGTCAACCGTGATCAAAATGGTCAAATTTGGTCAAACTTGGTCAAATTGAACCGTTTGGTCAACCTAGACACCAAATTGGTCAAAATGGACCATTTGTTTATCCTAAACACTAAATTGGACAAATTTGGTCAAATTGTTCAACTTTGGTCAAATTAGTCAAACCTGATCAAAATGGTCAATTTTTTCCCAACAACTATCACATTTACCATCAGATCAAACCTTGACCTAAATGGTCAAACTTTTGTTAAAAAGACCAAATACTTACGTCAAAAATCATTTGGTAAATACAGACATCAGTTGACTAAATTGGTCAAATTTTGTCAAACCGATCAACTTTAGTCAAATTGGTCAACCCTGGTCAAATTAGTCAACTTTGGTCAAACTTCATCAAATTGAACCATTTGGTCAACCCTGACATGAAATTGATAAAAATTGATCATTTGATCAACCTAAACACTAAGTTGGTCAGATTTGATCAAACTTGTCAACTTTGGTCAAATTAGCCAAACTTGATCAAAATGTCAAATTTGGACCTCAAGATCACCACATTTTCCACAAAGTCAACCTTTGACATAACTGGTCAAACTTTTTTAAAATGACTAAATTGTTACAACAATAACCATTTGGTGAATACATACATCCAATTAACCAAATTTGTCAAATTTAGCCCAACTGATTAACTTCGGTCAAATTGGCCAACCCTGGTCAAAATGGTTAACTTTAGACAAACTTGGTGAAATTGAACCATTTGGAAAACTCAGACACCAATTGGTCAAAATGGACCATTTGGTCAACCTAAACACTAAATTGGTCAAATTTGGTCAAACTGGTCAGCTTTGGTCAAATTAGTATAACTTGGTCAAAATGGTCAATTTTGGACCCAAAGACCACAACATTTACCACAAGGTCAACCCATGACGTAACTGGTCAAACTTTCATTAAAATGACCAAATAATTACCGCAATAACTATTTGGTGAATACAGACATCTAATTGACCAAATTGGTAAAATTTGGTAAAGCTGGTCAACTTTGGTCAATTTGGTCAACCTTGGTCAAAATAATTAACTTTAGTCAAACTTGATCAAATTGAACCATTTTGTCAAGCCAGACACCAAATTGATCAAATTGGACCATTTGGTCAACCTAAACACAAAATTGGTCAAAGTTGGTCAAACAAGTTAACTTTGGTCAAATTAGTAAAACCTGGTCAAAATGGTCAATTTCGGACCCAATAACCACCGCATTGACCACCATGTCAACCCTTGACATAGCTGGTCAAACTTTAGTTAAAATGACGTAATATTTACCACAATAACCATTTATTCAATATTGACATCCAATTAATCCAATTGGTCAAGTTTGGTCAATCTGGTCAACCTTGGTCATATTGGTCAACTCTGGCCAAAATGGTTAACTTTGGTCAAACATAGTCAAATTGAACCATTTGGTCAACTCAGATACCAAATTAGTTAAAATGGTCCATTTGGTCAACCTGAACACTAAATTGGTCAAATTTGGTCAAATCACGCTCAACTTTGGTCAAACTTGTAAAACTAGGTCAAAATGGTTAATTTTGGACCCAATGACCACCACATTAACCACCAGGTCAACCTTTGACATAACTGATCAAATATTGATTAAAATAACCTAATATTTACTACGATAACCTTTTCGTCAATACAGACATTCAATTGACCCAATTTTTTAATTTTGCTCAAACTAGCCAACTTTGATCGAATTGGTAAACCCTTGTCAAAATGGTTAATTTTGGTCAAATTGACCACCAAGTCAAAAATTAACTTTGGTCAAATTAGTCAAAGTCAAATTGGACCATCTTGGGAACCTAAACATTAAATTGGTCAAATTTGGTCAAACTGTTCAACTTTGGTCAAATTAGTTAAAGTTGGTCAAAATTGTCAATTTTGGACCCAATGACAACCACATTGACCACCAAGTCAACCCTTGACTTAATTGGTAAAACTATGGTTAAAATGACCTAGTAGTTACCACAATAAACATTTGTTCAACACAAACTTTCAATTGACCCAACAGGTCAAATTTGGTCAAACTGGTCAACTTTGGTCAAATGGGTCAATAGTGATCAAAATAGTTAACTTTGGTCAAACTTGGTCAAATTGAACCATTTGGTCAACTCAAACACCAAATTGGTAAAAATGGACCATTTGGTGAACTTAAACACTAAATTGGTCAAATTTGGACAAATTGTTTAAGATTGGCCAAATCAGTCAAACATGGTCAAAATGGTCAATTTTGGACCCAATGAGAACCACATTGACCACCTGGTCAAACCTTGACCTAACTGGTCAAATTTTGGTTAAAATTACATAATTGTTACCACAATAGCCATTTGGTCAATACATACATCCAAATGACCATATTGGTCAAATTTAGGTCAAACTGGTCGACTTTGGTTAAATTGGTCAACCCTGGTCAAATTGGCAACTTTTTTCAAACTTGGTCAAATTAAACCATTTGGTCAATCCAGACACCAAATTAGTTAAAATGAACCATTTTGGCAACCTAGCCACTAAATTGGTCAAATTTGGTTAAACTGCTCAACTTTTGTCAAATTAGTCAAACTTGGTCAAAATGGTCAATTTTGGACCCAAAGACCACCACATTGATCACTAGGTTAACCCTTGACCTAACTGGTCAAAATTTGGTTAAAATGAATTAATAGTTACCACAATAAACATTTAGTCAATACAGGCATCCAATTGACTCAATTGGTTCAATTTGATCAAATTGGGTTGACCTTGGTCATATTGGTCAACCTTGGTTAAAATGGTCATGTTTGGTCAAACTTGGTCAAATTGAACCACTTGGTTAACCCATACACCAAATTTTTGAAAATTGACCATTTGGTCAACCTAAACACTAAATTGGTCAAATTTGGTTAAGTTATACATCTTTGGTTAAATTAGTTAAACTTGGTCAAAATGGTCAATTTGGACCCAATGACCACTACATTTACCATCACGTCAACCCTTGACCTAACAGGTTGAACTTTTGTTAAAATGACCAAATAGTTACGATACTAATCATTTGCTGAATACAGACATTCAATTGACTAAATTGGTCAAATTTGGTCAAATTGGTCAAATTTGGTCAAACTGGTCAACTTTTGTCAAATTGGTCAATCTTGTTCAAAATGGATAACTTAGGACAAACTTGGTCAAAATGAACTATTTTGTCAACAAAGACACCAAATTGATCAAAATGGACCATTTGGTCAACCTAAACACTAAATTAGTCAAATTTGATCAAACTGGTCAACTTTGGTTAAATTAGTAAAACTTGGTCAAAATGATCAATTTTAGACCCAATGACCACCACATTGATCACCAGGTCAACCCATGACCTAACTGGTCAAACTCTGTTTAAAATGACCTAATAGATACCACAATAATCATTTGGTCAATACAGACATTCAATTGATCCAATTGGTCAAATTTAGTCAAACTGGTTAACTTTGGTCAAATTGGTCAACTAGGGTTAAATTTTGTTAAACTGTTTAACTTTGGTCAAATTAGTTAACCTTGGTCAAAATGGTCATTTTTGGACCCAATGACCACCACATTGACCACCATGTAAACCCTTAATCTAACTGGTCAAACTATATTTAAAATAACCTAATAGTTACCACAATAATCATTTCATCAATATAGACATTCAATTGACCCAATTGGTCAAATTCGGTCAAACTGTTCAACTTTGGTCAAATAGGTCAACCGTGATCAAAATGGTCAACTTTCGTCAAAGTTGGTCAAATTGATTCATTTGGTGGATCCTGACACAAAATTGGTCAAAATGGACCATATGGTCAACCTAGACACTAAATTGGTCAAATTTGGTTAAACTTTTCAACTTTTGTCATGTTAGTAAAACTAGGTCAAAATAGTCAATTTTGGACCTAATGACCACCACATTAACCACGAGGTCAAATCTTGACCTAACTGGTTAAACTTTGGTTAAAATGACCTAACAGTTACCACAATAACCATTTGGTCAATACAGACATTAAATTGACCATATTGGTCAAACTGGTAAACTTTGGTCGAATTGTTAAACTCTAGTTGAAATGGTTAACTTTGCTCAAACTTCGTCAAATTGAACTATTTGGTCAACCCAGATACCAAATTGGTCAAAATGAACCATTCGATCAACCCATACCTTAAATTGGTCAAATTTTGTTAAACTGGTCAAATTTGGTCAAATTAGTTAAACTTGGTCAACATGCTTAATTTTGGATCTAATGACCACCACATTTACCACCAAGATATCCCTTGACCTAACTGGTCAAACTTTTGTTAAAAAGACTAAACAGTTTCCGCAATAACCATACTGACATCCAATTGACCAAATTGGTCAATTTCGATAAAAATAGACAACTTTGGTCAAATTGGTCAACTCTGGTTAAAATGGTTAACTTTGGTTAAAGTTGGACATACTGATCCATTTGGTTTACCCAGACGCTAAATATATCAAAATGTACCATTTGGTTAACTTAAACACTAAATTGGTTAATTTTGGTCAAATTGGTCAACTTTGGTCAAATTAGTCAAATTTGATCAAAATGATCAATTTTGGACCCAATGACCACCACATTAACCAACAGGTCAACCCTTGACCTAACTAGTCAAACTATATTTAAAATGATCTAATAGTTACTACAATAACCATTTGGTCAATAGAGACATTCAATTGACCCAATTGGTCAAATTTGGTCAAACTAGTCAACTTTGTCAATTTGGTCAACCCTGGTCAAGATGGTCAACTTTGGTCAAAATTGGTCAAACTGAACCATTTGGTCAACCCAGATACTAAATTGGTCAAAATGGACCATTTGGTTAACCTGAACACTAGATTGGTCAAATTTAGTCACACTGTTCACCTTTGGTCAAATTAGTCAAACTTGATCAAAATGATCAATTTTGGACCCAATGACCACCACATTGACCATAGGTCAACCATTGACCTAACTAGTCAAACTCTATTTAAAATGACCAAATAGTTACCACAATAACCATTTGGTCAATACAGACATTCAATCGAATCGAATCGTCAAATTAATCAACCTGACAACTTCGCCAAATCGATCAATCGTGGTCAAGATGGTCAACTTTGATCAAACTTGGTATAATTGAACCATTTGGTCAGCATAGACACAAAATTGGTCAAAATGGACCATTTGGTCAACCTAAACACTAAATTGGTCAAATTTGGTCAAACTGTTTAACTTTGGTTAAATTAGTCAAACTTGTTCAAAATGGTCAATTTTGAACCCAATGATCACCACATTGACAACCAGGTCAACTCTTGACATAATTGGACATACTCTGTTTAAAATGACCTAATAGTTACCATAAAAACCATTTGGTCAATACAGACATTGAATTGATCCAGTTGGTCAAATTTGGTCAACTTTGGTCAAATTGTTCAATCATGATCAAAATGGTTAACATTGGTCAAACTTGGTCAAATTGAACCATTTGGTCAACCTAGACACCAAATTGGTCAAAATGGACCATTTGGTCAACTAAAACACTAAATTGGTCAAATTTGGTCAAACTGTTCAACTTAGGATAAATTAGTCAAACTTGGTCAAAATGGTCAATTTTAGACCCATTGACCACTACATTGACTATCAGGTCAACCCTTGACCTAACTGGTCAAACTTTTGTTACAATGACCTAATATTTACAACAATAACAATTTGGTCAATACAGACATCCAATTGAGCATATTTGTCAAAAATGCTCACACTGGTCAACTTTGGTCAAACAGGGTCAAGTTTGGTCAAACTTGGTCAAATTAAACCATTTGGTCAACCAAGACTACAAATTTGTCAAAATGGACCATTTGGTCAACCTAAACACTAAATTTGTCAAATTTGGTCAAATTGGTCAACTTTGGTTAAATTAGTCAAACTTTGTCAAAATGGTCAAATTTAGACACAATAACCACTACATTGACCACCATGTCAACCCTTGACCTAACTGGTCAAACTTTGGTTAAAATGACCTAATAGTTACCACAATAACCATTTCTTCAATACAGACATCGATTTGACCCAATTGATCAAATTTGGTCAAACTAGTGAACTTGGTCAAATTGGTCAACCTGATCAAAATTGTCAAGTTTGGTCAAACTTGGTCAAATTGAACCATTTGGTCAACTCATACACCAAATTGGTCAAAATGGACCATTTCGTCAACCTAAACACAAAATTGGTCAAATTTGGTCAAAGTGGTCAACTTTGGTTAAATTAGTGAAACTTAAATGAAATTGTCAATTTTGGACCCAATAACTACCACATTTACCACCAGGTCAACCATTGACCTAACTGGTCAAACTTTTGTTAAAACGGCCAAATATTTACCACAATAACCATTTGGTGAATACGGACATCAAATTGTTCAAATCGTTAAACCGTCAAACCTGCTTAACCTTGGTCAAAATGGTTAAATTGGTCCAACTTGGTCAAATTGAAACATTTGGTCAACCCAGACAGCAAATTGGTCAAAATGGTTTTTTTGGTCAACCTAAACACTAAATTGGTCAAATTTGGTCAAACTAGTCAACTTTGGTCAAATTAGTCAAACTTGATCAAAATTGGTCAATTTTGGACCCAATGATAACCACATTGACCACCAAGTAAACCCTTGACCTAACTGATCAAACTTTGGTAAAAATGACCTAATAGTTACCACAATAACCATTTGGTCAATACAGACATCCAATTGACCTAATTGGTCAAATTTGCTCAAACTGGTTAACTTTTGTCAAATTAGTTAACCCTGATCAAAATGGTCAACTTTGATCAAACATGGTAAAATTGATCCATTTGGTCAACGCAGACACCAAATTGATCAAAATGGACCATTTGGTCAACCTAAACACTAAAATGGTCAAATCTGGTCAAAGAGGTCACTTTGGTCAATTTAGTCAAACTTGGTCAAACGGTCAATTTCGGACCCAATGACCACCCCATTTACCACCGGATCAACACTTGATCTAACTGGTCAAACTTTTGTTAAGATGAATGTTGACCTCATTTATGAGGTCATTCTTTCCCCTCTCTTTAGAGACTAAGATCTAGCTTTAGGACTTCCTATTTTTTACTCTCATATAGGATTAGACTGGGACCCAGATTTTTTAGGAATTCAAGACATTTCTTCACTTCTTGGAGTTTCATATGGAGGGTTCTAAATCCTTAACACACACTTGAGTCGATTAAAGCTGAAATATTGAAACTCTTGTTGAGTTCCTATAGGAACTTGAAAGACATAAGTGGACCTCAGTATGTGCGACGTTTGACTTTTTGTCAAGAGCATTATATTTGATTATGGTTGTCATTTAGACGAGGACCGGTCATTAATTTACTCATTATATGGCCCCGATCAGGCAAAAATAAATTTATTTTTCCACGTGTCGCAAGTTGAACTAAAAGTGGCTCAACCATCGGCGAACTTGTCTGATCGACCTCGAATAAAGAAATGGATCACACCGGTGCATCCGGAACGTCGATTTTAGTCAGGAAAGATGTATAATTTGATAGAGTTTTGAATCGGATCAAATTTTATGTAATTTGACGAATATAAATAAAAGAATAAATTTAAAAAAAAAATTTCTAAATTAAAAAAAACCCACGCAAGCCTCATCCCACTATGGCCTCACCTCTTCCTCGTGTGGGGAACTCACGCGAAGCTCAAACCTTGATTCTCGAAGCATCCTCCTCCTTCTTCTCCTCTCCCAACTGGCTCGGTCGGTTCCCTTCTCCTTTCCTGCACCCTAACCAAACCCCTCCACTGGTCACTTTGCCTTTAATGAGATTTTGCCGTCAAAATGCATAAGGTAACCTCCCTTCTCCTGATTCTTGGTCTGTTTCTTGCAATTTACAGTATTTCTTCTCACTGCCGGTGAACTGGTTGGTAAGGTACCTCTCCCCTTCTGTCGCCAATAAATACCCCTTTGAGGAGAGATTTGAAAAAACAAAATGTTTTGGTTAAGCATTTTTTCTTTCTGAGATTCGTTCTCATAATTTCTGACTTTTGTCGTTCCTCTACAAGTGAGTTCTTGGTTCACTTTTATTCTTCTCTTTTCAATCATCTAATTTGAAGAGTAAGTCTCTTCAGCCTTCTATTCTTCTGTGAAGCACATTTATTTTAGCTGAGCTGTTTTTGCATTCTTTTTTTAATGATACGAAATTTCTTTCACTTAATACTTTGCTTTTGTTACCAGGAAATATGGATGTATTTATAAGTTTCTATTTAATGGATTTACAAGATTTCTTTATTTCTTACTGTCTTTAATTTGATTGTGAGATCCAGGGCTTTCTCTTTTGCTGTTTAAGTAAATTTTGTATACAATTTGATTCATCTGATCCATTCCCATGATAATTTTATTTCTCAGTGAAGCATTTGAGGTTCTTGTGCAAATCAATTCTCATTTAATGTATAAACTAACTTGATAAATATGAACATATTCCTGATTTGGAGGTTGTCATTAATCCGTTTCTTGGACATTTTTGTGGTTAGATCCTTCATTATCATGGATGAAAGTGCAGTTTGCTTCATAGTTAAGAAGAAATGGGATACCAGGTTCTTAAAATATTGAATATTGTGTTCTTGCTTTTTATGGATATGCCATTAATCTAAAATTTCCTTTGATTATTTAGAAGAGAGCTTTATTTTACCTCTTCTTCCTCTTGTTTGATGAGAAATAATGGGTTTGGAGGTATTTAAGTTCAGAAGAAGATCAAATGAAACATGTATAAGATGCTTTAAAATGGTTGGCTATTTAATTGAGCCAATTAAGGAGATTGATATACTACTAACACAGCTTGTTGCGGCGGTACCTTTCAATATCATGCCAGGCCTTGCAAATTCAATTTTTTTTTTTTTTTACCACAACAACAATTGCATCAATCCCTTTTCCCTGGAGCATTTTTTTATAATACATTTTCTCATGCATAAATCCTCATCCTTTTGAACTTGATAGTTTCTAGTTCCTTGGAACATCTGGTCAAACTTTGATGATTTTGATAAGTATTCCAGTGCCAAGACTAGACTAGAATTTATTGAGAGGATGTTGCAATGGAGGCATATGGCTCCTACTACCCCTTACTTTCCTCATTTCCCCATTTCCGCAACAATGTCGACGTTGCCATCTCTCCAGTGGAAATTGGTTGTAAGAAAAGCATGAAGAGTATAACAGCAAGTGAGCATGTCGGATTTGGAGTTGGTACTTTGCTTCTATGTGCCACAATTTGTGCTCCAAATGTAGATGCTTTTATCTCAACTTCTCAAAGAAGGTCTTTGGGAATGTGTAAAAAAATGTGGTGATCTCAAAATGATAGCATGCTCAGGGTGCAGAGGATCAGGCTTAGCAAAGAAGGCCTCTTTGGTTTTAGCATCGTTGATGATGTTGTCCAGTTATTTCAAGATGAAGGCATCAAAACTTCTTTGGTAAAATGCAATAAATGCCTATCAAAGAGATGCATTCCATGTCCTCGATGTTCGAAGACCTTATAACTTTGTGGTATTTACATGAATACCACACAAATCTTATGCATTTACATATCTAACACCTAAACTTTATTTTTATCTTTTACAATTATACCACCTATAACTTTCATTTCGGATTTTTTTCCTTTTTCTTTTCTCCTTTCAGCCCTGTGCAAATTCTTAAAATAAACAAATAATTAATTAATTCATTAATTAATAAAATTCAACTTTTCCTGTATATAGATAAGTTGGCTAATGTATGTAAGTTAAAGTTTAGGTTTTAAATAAGTGAATACATTAAAATTTGAAGCTATGCATGTAAATCTTCTTATGAAACAGTATTGAAGCAATCATTTTTTTAACAGGTTGTTGTATATATATAATATTACTATGTTTTCTAATTCTATTGCTGAATTTGTTATTTCAGATAATATGAGGCATCATATGTATAACCCAAATCTAATTTTATCGTACTGCAGCTTTTAAAACCTTATATCCACTATTGCATCTCCTTTAAATTTGGCTGCTATGCCTAAGGTAGCTCCAATTTACTGTTTTCTTTTGGGGCAGCAGCAACTAAGGTGTTGTTGGGCTGTATTGTTGTTCATTTTAAAAATTAGGAATACACACTTAAAGTTTACATGAGACGACATAAGCATTGTGTGTAATGATGTGCATGTGATACGGTGGAATTCATTCTCTTTGTCTACATTATTAGAATGAAAAATTTTATTTTGTTTGGGGAAGCATATGAAATATCAAAGTGGGCTATAAGTTTCTGATTCGATGCTAAGGCGATGATGCATAAAATACTATCTTCATGCTTTTATACCTGAAAATTCTAAATCAATAATCAGTTATTGATGCCCATTTTGCCTTTTGAGTAGGCAGTTTTATCCTTACCCTTAAAAGATTCATGAACCATTAACAGATACTACGTTAACAGATACTACAATAACAGATATTTTACTGGTACAGTAACAGATTCCACAACAGCAGATACTACACCTGCACAACAACAGATACTACTCCCACACAACAATAGATACTACAATTGCATTATAACAGATACTGCAATAACGAATAGTACAACATATATTACACTTGCACAATAATAAAGGTACCACACTTATACGACACTATCTATTACATTCATAAAAGAATATACACAAACACAACAAACACATCAGAAAACATATTACACAATAAACACAATAAACACATCAAACACTACACATCAAATAATACACATCAGATGCTACATATAAACACGCTGCACCTTCAATTCAAAATTCAGATACTACATGCAGATACTACACTTCCAAAAGTTCAGATACTACTTACAAGTTCATTTTTCAAATAAATGGTAGGTATTAGGACTGCCCAACTTTAGGATTATTTGCTGTTGACTTTTAATTGATATTGATATAAAGACTTCAATACTTCGGGTTGCCTGTGGGATCATGATAAAAAAAGAAATCTAGACTGAGCCTATGCCTAAATTGAATTCTTATTTCCCCACTTCGATTTTCAGATGTTTATAGCTAAACTTAATTGTTAATGTATAGACATTTGCAATTATCAGTTGCTTTTGATGCATCAACAGAATTAGCCAGGTATACATCTTCTTTCTTTACTTTACCACACAGCTCTATTATTTTTTTTACTATCTATTGTTGCACATTTCTTTCCTTCTCATTACTGTACATACCTACCTTTATTCATGTTTCTAGTTACTACTTTTCTGGCATATTTATACATAACCCTAGGATAGGCCGTTCGAGACATGGTTTCTCTTTTCACTCTCCTAACTCCCCTTTTCTTGAGACGAGACGACGATGTGATCGAGTGATAATTCATCTCCAAGCAGCGGTCGAAACAACAATGGAAAAAGGAGGAACTTCAACTGAACTTCCATAGTTTTAAATAACATATACCCATATGACGTCGAGGCTGTTCGTCTGGTACGATGTAAAATCCTCACACTATCTTTTAGGACTTAGTACGATTGTATATTGTACGATACAAGTCCAAAATTATTTAGGATTCTGAGGTAGTCGTTCGGCATGACATAAATCCTCCTATTTTCTCGGGCCATTTGCATTTAATATGCAGACATAAGTCCCGAAAATCTAATTAATTTGCAGGAATGAATTATTAAATTTAATTTCCCACTCAAAGATGTAAAGTCAAATCATAGGTTAGTTGAGATGTCACTAAAGCTTCTTAAATATTTTTGACATCTCCTACTCTTCACTCATTTGGATTCCGAAAATAATTATTCCACATTGAACCATTCCTATTTAAATTTCTTATAAGCAATCGTGGAAACATAAAATTTGATATTCTTGAAGATGAAGCCCATGATCTCAATAGAGAGTTTTCTTAGGTGATTTCAGTTGCCTAAAAGGTAATTAACTATAAGGGCTTACATCTATAAGGAATTTAGAACGCAGATTAATCTAAACACTACCTAATTTGTGTAGTAGATAAAAGAATTCGTCGGCTATAAAATTTACAGACTAAAATAGAGTCATAAACTTTTAAGTTTAGATAGTTAAGCACACTAACAAGTGGTACAGTCATCTTTCGAGGTGATATGTCACTTGTGGTTCATGCTCAGCCATTTAAACTATTAGATATATGAGATCTATTTGGTGTCGATATTTTTAAAATAAAAAAATACCATCATTCTCAAAAATCAAAACAACGTTACAAATTACATTAAATTTAAAATTGAAAATTTCATATAAAAAAATTTGCCAAGAATTTTTGGTTAACCCTGGTCAAATTGGTAACCCTGGTCAAGATGGTTAACTTTGATCAAATTTAGTTAAATTGAACTATTTAGTCAACCCAGACACCAAATTGGTCAAAATGGGCCATTTGGTTAACCTAAACACTACATTGGTCAAACTTGGTCAAACTGTTCAACTTTGGTCAAATTAGTCGAACTTGGCCAAAATGGTCAATTTTGGAACCAATGACCACCACATTGACCACCGGTCAACCCATGATCTAACTGGTCAAACTCTGGTTAAATGACCTAATAGTTACCATAATAATAATTTGGTCAATGCAGACATTCAATTGACCAAATTAGTCAAATTTGGTCAATCTGGTCAACTTTGGTCAAATTATTTAACTCTGGTCAAGATGGTTAACTTCAGTCAAACTTGGTCAAATTGAACCATTTGGTCAACCCAGACACCAAATTGGTCAAAATGGACCATTTGGTCAGCATTATCACTAAATTGGTCAAATTTGGTCAAACTGTTCAACTTTAGTTAAATTAGCCGCACTTGGTAAAAATGATCAATTTTAGACCAATAACCACCACGTTGACCACCAGGTCAACCCTTGACCTAACTGGTTAAACTTTGGTTAAAATGACATAGTAGTTACCACAATAACTATTTGGTCAATACAGACATTCAATTGATCTAATTGGTCAAATTTGGTCAAACTGATCAACTTTGGTGAAATTGATCAACCCTGATCAAAATGGTCAACATTGGTCAAACTTGGTTAAATTAAACAATTTCGTCAACCCAGACACCAAATAGTCAAAAATGACCATTTGGACAACCTAATCACTAAATTGGTCAAATTTGGTCAAGCTGGTCAACATTGGTCAAATTAGTCAAACTTAGTTAAAATGATCAATTTTGGACCCAATAAACACCACATTTACTATCGGTTCAACCTTTGACTTAACTTTAAACGACCAAATAGTTACCACAATAACAATTTGGTGAATACAGACATCAAATTGACCAAATTGGCCAATTTGGTCAAAATGGTCAACTTTTGTCAAATTGGTCAACCTTGGTGAAAACTATTAACTTTGGTCAACTTAGACACTAAATTGATCAAAATGGACCATTTGGTTAACCTAAACACTAAATTGTTCAAATTTGATCAAACTGGTCAACTTTGGTTAAATTAGTTAAACTTGGTCAAAATTGTCAATTTTGGACCCAATGAACAGAACATTGACCACCAGGTCAACCCTTGACCTAACTGGTCAAAATCTGATTAAAATGACTTAATAGTTGCCATAATAACCCATTTGGTCAATGCAGACATTCAATTGACCCAATTGGTCAAATTTGAACAATCTGGTCAACTTTGGTCAAATTGGTTAACTCTGGTCAAGAAGGTTAACATTGGTCAAACTTCGTCAAATTCAACTATTTGGACAACCCAGACACCAAATTGGTCAAAATGGACCATTTGGTCAGCCTAAACAATAAATTTATCAAATTTGGTCAAACTATTTAACTTTAGTCGAATTAGTCAAACTTGATAAAAATGGTTAATTTTGGACCAATGACCACCACATTAACCACCAGGTCAACCCCTGACCTAACTGGTTAAACTTTGGTTAAAATTACCAAATAGTTACCACAATAACCATTTGGTCAATACAAACATTCAATTGCACGAATTGGTCAATTTTGTCAAACTGGTTAATTTTTGTCAAATTGGTCAACCCTGGTCAAAATTGTTAACTTTGGGAAAACTTAGTGATTTTGAACCATTTGGTCAACCCAGACACCAAATTGGTCAAAATGGACCATTTGATCAACTTAAACACTGATACACCTAAAATATATAGTATTTTTATGCACATTTTTATACCTATTTTTGATGATATTGTACTTTAATGGAAGTTATTTGATGTTTTTCTTGCAGTTATGACGAAAATGATTAATTATGATAAAAGAAGCAAAAAAGGATCAAATTTGGAGCAAAATTATGAAGTTTAAGAAATTTGGCCTCTCGCGCCTAAGCGCCAAAGTGCAGGCGCTTAAGCGCCCCAGTTAAAAATCAAATTCTAATCAAATTTGGCACCATTTTCAAGGGGTTTTTGAAGCAACTTTTCGTGGTGACTTCTTTAACTTCATTTGGGCGGCAAATATGATTGAAGGGATGCATCTTTTGGTATATATATTGAATCTGGACATGATTTAAAGAGACATCAAGGCACCTTTTAGGAAATTATAAAAATGAAGCCTCATAATTTGCATGTGTGGTGTGTGTTGCAGAGAGTAGTAATTGTTAGTATTAAAAGTTTGTTTTAGAGTTCTTTTATATAATTGTTAGTAGAGAGTAGAGAGTAAAAAAGGAAAAAGAGTTTGTGTGAAGCCTTCTTCTCACCAATTTTTTTTTTATCCTTATATCTAGTTTTTATTGAAGTTTAAAGTCTTTATTAGAGTCATCAGAGTTGGGTGCCAACCTCTGTAGAGTTGTATTGTGGAAAGTAAAATTCCAAAGGAACTTCAAGAGCCTAGTGGAGAGGATTTTCAGATAATTATTTATCTTTATTTTTACACTTTATTTTTAAGTAAGATTGTTGTATTTTCATTATGGTTTATGATTTCATATCTAGTTGTGTTTGTGTTTTCTTCATGAAATTTGAATAGTTTACTATATCTTTGTCTTTCTTAGATGATGAAGTAATTAAATTATGGAAGTATGTTGTGGAAAGTATAAGTGTTTAATGCTGGAATAAATTATAATGATTCAATTCCTTGAACTTAATTTACTTTCGATGTGGCCAATTAAGATGTTAAAATTTGTTGTGAGATTATGTAAGATCTAGTACGGTATTGTCTCAAACAACAATTGGAAAGAATCACATGTAATTATATGGGTGAGAATTGTAGTCCATTGAATGCAAATATATAACGAAATATGCTTTATTGGGAGGTAAAATTAGATGACTCTAGAGTGACAGGCTAAAGCCCCCCTAATTTGGTTTGTTATTTTAAATTTTGTTATGAGATGTTAGCTCCCAGGTGGAGGGAATAGAGGGAACTCTAGAGTGAGAGTTTGTATCTTCCCTACCAAACCCTTCTATAAAATTTCAAAATTATAAATTAACCAATTTTCTTTATAGAACTAAGGGTAAAGAATATAATTGCTCCTATTTAGCACAATACACTTAAATATTTCCACAACATAAATATTCATAATTATTACTGATACATTGAAGAAGGAAAAAGATATTTGATTCTTATAACTTTTATATTGTGTTTAGAGTATTGATAATTTTTATTTCCTGCTTAACTTTTTATTAAAAATATCAAAAACAACTTTTTGAAATTAATACCTTAGAACATACTTACAAAAATCAATTAAAAAAGTAAAAAGTTATTTTTCATATTTCTTTAAAGTTTTACACATTTCCCTGTCGGTTCAATATCCCGGGGCTTAATCAAAAAGTCCTACATTACTTGATAAACGATACGTATACTTGCGTAATAACCCATATTATAAATCATAAATTTCATATATAAGTCGTAAGCATAAATAACTTTGGACATCAAGTTTTTGTCATCGTTGCCGGGAAAAATGATTAAATATTCATTTAAAGAAAATTAAGAAAAATTAAAATTTTTTACTTTGATTTTGTTAGTGTGTTTTGTTTTATTTTATTTAACGTTGTATGCGTAATTCAGGGTATGAGGGACTTATGTGTTAAGATTTTGAATTTGAAAGAACAATCAGAAAAATCAAAAAAATAAAAAATTCTGAAAAAGATAAAAATATTCAAGAAATGACAAATCATCAAAATCAAAATGTTGACATCTATCAAGAATTTAGACTTTTAAGAGAATATGTTAACCCTGCAGTGGATGAACTTCATGGTAGTATTCAACACCCTGATGTAGCTACTAATTCCTTTAAGATTAAACTTGCTATTATCCAAATGGTTTCTAATAATCAGTTTGGGGGAGCACCAACTGAAGATCCTATTTTACATGTTACCAACTTTCTAGAGTTATGTGCTACTTTTAAATATGACGGTGTTTCGGATGATGCTATTAGACTTAGACTTTTTCTTTTCTAACTAAGGGATAAAGCTAAGATATGGTTAAATTTGTTAGCACCTGGATCTATCAAAACTTGGGGTGATTTAGCACAAAAATTCCTTGCTAAATATTTTCCACCATCAAAGACTGCGAAGCTTAGAAATGATATCACATCTTTTTTTCAGTTTGAAGGTGAATCTATATATGAGGCATGAGAATGATTTAAAGATCTCCCCAGAAAATATCCACATCATTTGATACCAGATTGTTTAATAATTCAAACCTTTTATAATGGATTAGTTGGATCTCTTAGATCTATTATCGATGCTATCTTGCAGGAGGATCACTGATGTCTAAATGCATTCACCGATGCTTATGCTTTGATAGAAGAAATGGCTATCGATAATTTTCAATGACTTTCAAAGGTTAAATCCTAAAAAGGTAGTCAATATTCATGAAAATTATGTTTTTGCGATGTTAGCAAATCAAGTTGCTGCAATTTCAAGGAAGATAGACCAATTTGGGATGAATTTTTCTCAGCAAATTGCCATGATTTAAGAAAATTCATTAAATCAAATGGTCGATTCTCATACTTCATCAAAAACTTTGAATGTTATAAGTAAGCCTAATAACTCTTATTCTAATTATTATAACCTAGCTTGGAAGAATCATCCAAACTTTAACTGGAATACCAATAATCAGGGTGGTATTAATCAACAATGGGGGAACAACTAAGTAAACCCATTGGGGAACTAGAACAACCAAGGGAATAATAATTATAGGCCAACCTATCCTCCAGGTTTTAACAATGCTTCACAATTTAAGGAGAAGCTGTCTATTGAAGAAGTGGAGTTACAAATGGAAAATTAACTGCAAAGTCAAGGAGCTACAATTAGATATATTGAAAATCAATTGGGACAAATTGCCAATACATTAAGTAATATATCCCAATGTATGATTCCTAGTAATACTGAAGTAAATCCAAGAGATAAGAATAAAGAGCATGTAAAAGCAATTCAACTGAGAAGTAGAAGAGAGTTAGAAGGTAGAGTGTAAAAAGAAATTGAAGTAGAGAAAGAAGAGATTGGAGGTCCAAAAGAGGACGCTCCGAAAGGTTTGGAAATACCTACTTCTCCACTTAAGGAAGATTTGGAAAAATCACCACCTCCATTTCCTCAAAGACTTCGTCAGCAAAAATTGGACACGCAATTTTCAAAATTCTTGGAGAGATTTAAGAAGCTAACAATCAACATTCTATTTGCTGAAGCCTTAGAACAGATGCCAAGCTATGTGAAATTTATGAAGGATATTTTCAACAAAAAAAGGATGTTTGAAGATAATGAGATAGTTGCACTTAGTGAGGAGTGTAGTGCAATAATTCTGAAGAAGCTTCCTGAAAAGCTTAAAGATCATGGTAGTTTCATAATTCCATGTGCAATTGGAGACAGATTGTATGGAAAAGCTTTATGTGATTTGGGTGTAAGCATTAACCTTATGCCTCTATCAATATTTGAAAGACTGGGATTAGGAGAAATAACTCCAACTACTGTAACTCTGCAATTAGCAGATCATTCAATCACATATCCTAAAGAAGTTATAGGAGATGTTTTGGTAAAAGTGGATCAATTTATCTTTCTTGTTGAGTTCATTGTACTGGATATGGAGGAAGATAAAGAGATACCCATAATTTAAGGAAGATCTTTCCTAGCCACAGACAGAGCAATGATAGATGTGCAAAAAGGAGAATTAATAATGAGATTTAATGATCAGACGGTTACATTCAACATTTCAAACTCAATGAAATATCCTGCAAGAGGTAAAGATGATGAATGTTATAGGATGGATGATATTAAGTACTTGAGTGAATGTCATTTCAAATCAGCTTATGAAGAGAAATCTGAAAGAGAATAATTAGAGCATGAGCAAGAAGAGGAGTTACATCATTCTGAGGATTTTCATGATTAAGATCTAAATTATGTTCATGAAAATTTTGAACTGTTGGACATGACTGAAAAAGATGTATCTTTTGGTCCATCAATTGAAAAACCTCCTAAACTTGAGTTAAAGATGCTTCCTGATCATTTGAACTATATTTTTCTAGGCGAGTCCTCAACTTTGTTAGTGATAATTTCCTGTCAATTAACTAAAAAAGAAGAAGAGAGTTTGTTTGAAGTTTTGAAAAAGTACAAGAAAGCCTTTGGATGAACGATAGCTGATATTAAAGGAATCAGTCCTTCAATTTGTATGCATAGAATCCTTATAGAAGATAACTGCAAACCTAAAGCCGAACCTCAAAGGAGATTAAATCCTATTATGAAAGATGTTGTTAAGAAAGAAATTTTAAAGTGGTTGGATACTGGGATTACCTATCCTATTTCAAATAGTGCATGAGTTAGTCCTATTTATTGTGTTCTTAAGAAAGGATGAGTAATTGTGACTTTTAATGAGAAGAATGAGATTATACCAACAAGACAGTTACAGGGTGGCGAATATACATTGATTATAGAAAATTAAATCTTTCTACAAGGAAATATCATTTTCCACTTCCATTTCTAGATCAGATGTTAGATAGAATGGATGGGCATAAATACTTTTATTTTCTGGATGGATATACTGGGTACCACCAAATTCAAATTACTTCTGAGGATCAAGAGAAAACCACGTTTACCAGTTCTTATGGTACGTTTGCTTTTAGAAGAATGCTTTTTGGTTTATGTAATTCCCCTGCTACATTTCAGAGATGTATGATGGCTATTTTCTGTGATTTAATTGAAAAAGGGATTTAAAATTTTAAGGATGACTTTTCAGTGTTTGGAAGTTTATTTCAATCAGTTTAGAACATTTATCTAAAGTTTTAAAACGCTGTGAAGAAACTAATTTGGTCCTTAATTGAGAAAAATGTCAATTTATGGTAGCAGGAGGAATTGTATTAGGACATAGAACATCAGAAAAAGGTTTAGAGGTAGATCCTGCAAAAATTCAAGTTATCTCTAATTTACCTTGTCCAATGAATGTAAAGGGAATTAAAACTTTTCTGGGACATGCTGGATTCTATAGGCGTTACATTAAAGACTTTTCAAAAATTTCAAAACCCTTATGTCGTTTATTAGAAAAGGATGTAATTTTTTATTTTGATGATGAATGCCTAAAAGCTTTTGAAACTTTAAAAGAAAAATTAATCACTGCACCTATTATAATTTCACCAAATTAAGAAAAACATTTTGAATTAATGTGTGATTCTAGTGATTATGCTATTGGTGTTGTTTTGGGTCAGAAATATGATAGAATTTTTAAAGTAATTTACTATGCTAGTAAAACTCTTAATGAAGCTCAAATTAACTTTACCACTACTGAGAAAGAGTTATTAGCTATGGTATTTGCTTTTGATAAATTTCAATTATATTTAATTGGAACTAAATGTGTAGTGCATACTGTCATTCTGCTATCAAATATTTAATGAAGAAGAAAGATGCAAAACTAAGATTGATTAGATGGACTCTTCTTTTGAAAGAATTTGATTTTGAGATAGTAGATAGGAAGGGTGCTGATAATCAAATTGCTGATCATCTATCCAGGCTTGAAACTGAAAAATCTCTTAGTTATACTGAAGAAATTAATGAACGTTTTCCTAATGAAAATTTGTTCACTATTAATGAATGACGTATTTCGTGGTATGTCGACATTGTAAACTTTATTGTTAGTGATATTTTACCATATGGTTTGACATACCAAGAGACGAAGTTTTTATCTGATGCAAAAACTTATTTTTGGGATGACCCATTTTTATATAAACAAGGAAAGGATCTGATTATTCGAAGATGTGTGCCTTTAGAAGAAACTTGTGAAATTATTCAAAAATGTCATAATTCTGATTATGGGGGACATTTTGGAGTTGATAGAACTGCCTATAGAATTTTATAATATGGATTTTACTGGCTTACAATTTTTAAAGATGTTAATGCATATATTAAAAATTGTGATCGATGTCAGCGTGTAGGCAATATTTCTAGAAGAAACGAGATGCCCCTCAATTATATGTTAGAAGTTGAAATATTTGATGTTTGGGGATTAAATTTCATGGGACCATTTACACCATCTTTTGGAAAAATTTATATTTTAATAGCAGTAGACTATGTTTCCAAATGGATTGAAGCTGTTACTTTACCTCAATGTGATGCTCAAAGTGTTGCAAAGTTTTTAAAAAAGAATATATTTTGCAGATTTGGAATATCAAGAGTAATCATAACAGATGGGGGAAGTCATTTTAGAAATGCAATTATGGAGAAGTTAGTAAATAAATATCATATTAATCATCGCATTGCTACTGCTTTTCATCCTCAGACAAGTGGTTTGGTTGAATTATCCAATCGTGAAATTAAAAGAATATTGGAAAAGACTGTTAATCCTAACAGAAATGATTGGTCAATCAAACTGGATTATGCTTTATGGGCCTATAGAACTACTTACAAAACTTCTATAAGGATGTCCCCATATAGGCTAATTTTTAGAAAAGCTTGTCATTTACCTGTTGAACTTGAGTATAAAGCATATTGGGCTATAAAAGAGTTCAATTATAATTTAAAAGATGTTGTTGAGAAGAGATTATTGCAATTAAATGAGCTTGAAGAGATAAGGAACGAATCTTATGAAAATGTTAAGATTTATAAAGAGAAGATAAAGTTATGGCATGATCGGAAGATTCTTACTAAAAATCTTGAGCCAGGACAAAAAGTTTTGTTGTATAATGCCAAGTTGAAAATTTTTGATGGAAAACTTAAGTCCAAATGGATGGATCCATTTATTGTGATAAAAGTTTATTCTTATGGTGCTGTAGATATTCAAGATCCTAAGACTGGAAAAATATTCAAAATTAATGATCATAGACTTAAAACTTATTTTTGAGTCGATCAACTTAAACTTGATGAGAATCTGATATTTGGTCACTCAGAATAAATTCTGGTTATATCAGACTGAAGACATTAAACCAAGCGCTTTGTGGGAGGCAACTCATAGCTATCGGCGTGCTTTGCTTTATGTTTGCTTTGTGTGCTTTGTTTGGTTTTTTTATGATAATGTGGTAGTATTTTGAAGAGATTTATTATAGTGGTGTTATTTGACATTAATTGATGACTTAAAAGAGTCAGAATGAAAATTTTGGACATTTGGCAGACCTGTGCAAAAATGTGCACTGGCGGCTAAGCGCCGCCTGGTTGGCGGTTAAGCGCCGCAGTTATGAAAAACATGATAAATGAATTTCTAGAAGTCAAAATCATGAGGAAGTAGTTTTAGAAGTTATTTTGGAGTTTTAAAACGTGTAAGGTCTGTTTTAGTCTTCACATGTCTATAAAAAGGCCCTAAATTAAGAGAAACACTTGCCCTAGTCTCTATTTTCATTCCTGAGTCTTAAGACGAGTATTTTGAGTGCAAAAATGTCTTCTTCGGAGAGTGAAATTAAGGAGGAAGCCAACAAGAAGAAATTTATTAGTTAAAATGCGCAAGAGTTATACAACAGATTCCTAGCAGTTAGTATTCAAGGTATTGCAAAAAGGATTGCGAAGATTGAAGCCAACGTGGAGTCAATTAAAGCAAAGGTAACTGAAACTAATGCTCATTTAACGCATATGGGATGGTAACTTAAAATGCAATTCAGTCATGCAAGTCATGTGGAAGAAGTGGATAAGGCGATGTTTCTGAAAAACAAATGGTTAGAAGAAGAAGATGTGAGAGTTTTCAACCATCGCCCGTTTTGTCGGATCAATATTCCAGATGGTTCAAATGGAACTAATGGTGGTTCTGGATATATTCAACCTAATGGATATTGGAATTAATTTGAGTATAGTCTAGTGTTGTGGTTTTATGTGTTAAGTGTTTTGTGTCTAGTGTTATATGTTTGTGTTTTATTGAACTTTAATGTGTGTTTGTTACATCTTAGTGATGTAAATTTATTTTTGTTTTTATGCATTTGAATTATTGTGTATCGGAAAATTTCATCTAAAATGTTTGGATAGAAATTTTTAGTTTGTATTAAGTGTGGTTGTTTTAATTAGATGAAAGTTTGTGTTTGTGTGAAATTTGTTTGGAATTGATGGAAATATAACTTTCTTTGGAGAATTAAAAAACTTTATAGGGGAGAAATGATTATTTGAAGTAATTTTGGGTGATTAACTAAAGGGTTGAGTACATTTTTAAATTTAATGTGAAAATCAGGGTACTGGTGCCTAAGCGCCAGATTCGCGGCTAAGCGCCGATGTCACGCGCTTAAGTGCCGGTTCGCGAAAATTGGTTTTCTGCAGTTATAAACCCAAAAATTAACTTTTTTAACACCTCCCGCCACCCTTAACCTCTCGAAATCACGATATAGGATTTAGGGCATCATTAGATTTGATCAATTAAGAGCCGATTTCAACGAGATTTGTCAGATTTGAATTCCTTGATGTATGAGCACTACTCTTAAGTAAATTTTTTTTATTTTCACCCTATGTTTTGAGTACATTATTGAAAAACCTTAAAATCATTATTTATGGTGAAATTTGATGAAAAGCATGAGAAATTGCTTGGATTTATTGGAAATTACCTTTGGAAGTTAAATTAGCAAGTTTAATTTAATTTTGTAATTTATGGTGATTTTTTGTGATTTTTTTAAAGATGACTCCAAAGTCAAAGCACTCGAAAGATAAAGCAAAATTTGATTCCAACAAATTTGTTAGTATAAGAGCTGAGGCTCGATATGTCGATGCACTGTCGTCATGTATATTGATTCCTGAACGTGTATTTAGTAAGAGAGAAGTTATTGAAGAAATGATTACTAGAAGGAATTGAGAGAATTAATGTTACTTCTCCGTTGTTGCTGTGGTCAAAGAGTTTTATGCAAACTTGTCTGCAACATAAGAGAATTTGGTGATAGTTAGGTGAACAAGTGCATTTTTCACCTGCAGTAATCAATGTTTTCTGCCACTTGCCTCCTGCATTGTTTTGTTTTTACGCTAATTATCATCCTACTAAATGGAGAATTAGATTAGATAATATTTTTTCTGGTTGATGGAAGAGGTTTATGGAAGATAACAAATGAAAGAAGAGTAAATTTTCAAGCCTCTAAGTTGAAGTCATTTCAAAGGTATGTCATTATTTTATCTCATATAAACTGTTGCCTTCAAGTCATACTAGTGAAGTTACGACGGAGAGAGCTGTTCTGAATACCCGAGAGCATGTTAGAGATATAGATGTTAAGATTGAAAATATTGAAAGGTATATTGTTAAGCATAATGAATATGAGGAGAATTATCAGCAGTATATGGATAGAGTGTTTAGAGGTGATCACAGTGCTGAGATGCCCCCTCATCCGTTTTATATAACTTTTGTGTCATCCAGAGACTGGGCTGAAGAAGATGATGATGAGGATGATGATTAGGGTTGTGTTTATTTTGTTTTGTTTTGTGATTTCTTATGTGTAGTTATGTGTTTTTTTTATGTTTTAATATGTGATGTTATGTTTAATTCTTGTGTGATGTATTTATGATATGAACTCTGATATTGTATAGAGCATAATTGGATTATTTATGTTTACGCACATTCTGATGTTTATGTGATAGATTAATGTTAAATGTTGTGGTTTGTTATATGTGTGTTGTAGTAAATGTTTTAAATGTTTATTTATTGTTTGAACTTTTAATAGAGTGTAAACTAATTCCAAATCTGGGAGGAAATGTAGAACACTATTAAAAACCACTATTTGAAAACTACATGTTTAAAACTTTTCAAAATCTACTACCAGTTATTATCAAGTATTGTTGTGATTTTTTTTAAGTTAAATTGATGTGTATTTGCTTTAAAAACCTCCACTACTGTAGAAGTCTTTTGAAATTTTTATTTTAATAAAAATTGAATTGAGTTTCTTTTTACTCATATTTTTCCTTAAAAATGTTATACATGCATATTTAAGATATTGAAATTCTTGCAAGAATGTTATTTTAGTTTTTAATTCTTACTCATGTATCATTTCTTATGCTTAAATGTTTTTACCTTGACTAAAAATTAAAGTTGGGGGGAATTTAAAAAACTAAATTTTTCAAAAACCTAAAATTTTATTTGTTCTCAAGAATACTGAAAATAAATTTAATTTTTGATCGAAAATAATTACGTATATGAAGTTATATCGTGGAAACAAAATTTTGAATATGAAACGAATAAAATAATTTAGTTAAAATTTATAGTAATAATGAAAAATTTAAAGTTAAAATGTTCTTAATAAAGAAATGTTAAATATAGTTAAACTATCTTTAGTAAGAAATGTTGTATTTTTGGATAAATAGAAGATTTGACTTTTATTTTTTAAAGCTTAAATTTCTTTTATTGAGAAATAATTTTCAACACTATTATTATGATTTTTAAGTGAAAGATACATATCAAATATTTATTTTAAATGGAAGGTTGGAATTCAAAATCATTAAAAGCCTATCCAGATATAGTAATCCTTGCCTTATAAACAAAAAAGAAAAAAAGAAAACAAAAAAAAAAGAAAATAGAAAAAAGTGAAAAATAGTATGTGAAAACGAAGGAGAAGTTTAAGGATTTAAGGGCCTAATCAAAAATTGGTTTCATGCCTAAAGTTTAAAATATAAGTTTTAATAAAATCTAAAATTAAGGTTATAATATAGTAAGTAAAATTATTCTCAATTAAAATTTTTAAGTGAAAAATTAAATGTTTGAATCCAATATTTTAAAAATCTATAAGTATTTCTGAATTAGATAGATAGCTATATTTTCATTATCTTTTACTTAAGAACTTTCTAAACTTTAAATTGGACTTATTTACTAAAATTTTTTCTAAATTAGATTATTTCATTTCTAGAATAAAATTTTGAAACCTTCCTAAGAAACTCATTTACATAATTTGCATGTTAAAATTTTTAATGGTTAAGAGTCACTTGAGGACAAGTAACATTTTAAGTTTGGGGGATTTTGATACACCTAAAATATATAGTGTTTTTATGCATATTTTTATATCTATTTGTTATGATATTGCACTTTAATAGAAGGTATTTGTGCTTTTCTTGCAAGTATGATGAAAATGATTAATTATGATGAAAGGAGCGAAAAAGGATCAAATTTGGAGCAAATTTATGAAGCTTGAGAAATTTGGCCTTTGGCACCTAAGCGCCAAAGTGCCGGCGCATAAGTCCATAGTTAAAAATCAAATTTTAATCAAATTTGGCACCATTTTCAAGGGGTATTTGAAGCAACTTTTCGTGGTGACTTCCTTAACTTCCTTTGGGCGGCAAATATGATTGAGGAGATGCATCTTTTGGTGGATACATTAAATCTGGACATGATTTGAAGAGACACCAAGACACCTTTTGGAAAATTATAAAAATGAAGCCTCATGATTTGCATGTGTGGTGTGTGTTGAAGAGAGTGGTAGTTGTTAGTATTGAAAGTGTGTTTTAGAGTTCTTCTTTTTTATAGTTGTTAGTAGAGAGTAGAGAGTAAGAAAGGAAAAAGAGTTGGTGTGAAGCCTTCTTCTAACCAATTTTTTTTTTATCCTTATATCTAGTTTTTATTGAAGTTTAAAGTCTTTATTAGAGTCATCAGAGTTGAGTGCCAACCTCTGTAGAGTTGTATTGTGGAAAGTAAAATTCTAAAGGAACTTTCAGAGTCTTGTGGAGAGGATTTTCAGATAAGTATTTATCTTTGTTTTTACACTTCGTTTTTAAGTAAGATTGTTGTGTTTTTATTATGGTTTATGCTTTCATATCAAGTTGTGTTTGTATTTTCTTCATGAAATCTGAGTATTTTACTATATCTTTTTCTTTCTTAGATGATGAAGTAATTAAATTATGGAAGTATGTTGTGGAAAGTATAAGTGCTTAATGCTGGAATAAATTGTAATGATTCAATTCCTTGAACTTAATTTACTTCTTGATGTGGCCAATTAAGATGTTAAAATTTGTTGTGAGATTATATAAGATCCAATGTGGTATTGTCTCAAACAACAATTGGAAAGAATCACATGCAATCATATGGGTGAGAATTGTAGTCCATATGATTGAATGCAAATATATAGGGAGATATGCTTTATTGGAGAGTAAAATTAGGGGACTTTAGAGTGACAGGCTAAAGCCCCCCTAATTTGGTTTGTTATTTTAAATTTTGTTATGAGATGTTAGACCCCAGGTGGAGAGAATAGAGGGAACTCTAGAGTAAAAGCTGATATCTTTCCTACCTAACCCGTCTACAAAAATTCAAAATTTCAAATTAACCAATTTTCTTTATAGAACCATGTAAGGTTAATGAATATAATTGCTCCTATTTGGCACAATATATTTAAATACTTCCACAACATAAATATCCATAATTATTACTGATTCATTAAAGAAGGAAAAAGATATTTGATTCTTATAACTTTTATATCGTGTTTAGAGTATTGATAATTTTTATTGCCTACTTAACTTTTTATTAAAAATATCAAAAACAAATTTTTGAAATTAATACCTTAAAACATACTTACAAAAATCAATTAAAAAGTAAAAAGTTATTTTTTTATTTCTTTAAAGTTTTACACATTTACTTGTGGGTTCGATATCTCAGGACTTAATCAGAAAGTCCTATATTACTTGATAAACGATACGTATAATTGCGTAGTATCTCATATTATAAATCATAAATTTCATATCTAAATTGTAAGCATAAATAATTTCGGTGGTCAAACACTAAATTGGTCAAAATTGGTTAAAATGGTTCACTTCGGTCAAATTAGTCAAACATGGTTAAAATGGTGATATTTGGACACAATGACCATCACATTGACCACCAGGTAAACCCTTGATTTAACTACTCGAGCTTTGGATAAAATGACTTAGTAGTTACCACAATATCCACCAAAATAGAATATTTGGTCAACCTAAACACTAAATTGGTCAAACTGGTCGACTTTGGTCAAATTAATCAAAACTTGGTCAAAATAGCTAATTTGGATCCAATGACCACCACATTGAAGACCAGGATAACCCCTTGATCTTACTGGTCAAACTTTGGTTAAAAAGACTGAATAGTTACCACAATAACCATTTGATCAATACAGACATTCAATTGACCATATTAGTAAAATTTGGTCAAACTGGTCAACTTTGGTCAAATTGGTCAACCATCGTCAATATGGTCAACTTTGATCAAACTTGGTCAAATTGAATCATTTGTTCAACGCAGACACTAGATTGGTCAAAATGGCCTATTTGATCAACCTAAACACTAAATTTGTCAAATTTTGTCAAACTAGTCAACTTTGATCAAATTAGTCAAATTTTGTTAAAATGATCAATTTTGGACCCAATGACCCCCACGTTGACCGTCTGGTCAACCCTTGACCTAACTGGTCAAACTTTTGTTAAGATGATCAAATAGTTAACACAATAACCATTTGCTCAATAAAGACATTCAATTGATCCAATTGGTCAAATTTGGTCAATTCGGTCAAATTGGTCAACCTTGATCAAAATGTTCAACTTTGGTGAAACTTGGTCAAATTGAACCATTTGGTCAAACCAGACACAAAATTGGTCAATATGGACAATTTGGCAAAACAAAACACTAAATTGGTCAAATTTGGTCAAACTTGTCAACTTTGGTCAAATTAGTCAAACTTGGTCAACATGGTTAATGTTGGACCCAATGACCACCACATTAACCACCAGGTCAACGCTTGACTTAACTAGTCAAACTATGGTTAAAATGACCTAATAGTTACCACAATAACCATTTGGTCAATATAAACATTCAATTAACCCAATGGGTCAAATTTGGTCAAACTGATCAAATTTGGTCAAATTTGTAAACCCTAGTTAAACTGGTCAACTTTGGTCAAACTTGGTCAAATTGAACCATTTGGTAACCCAGGCACCAAATTAGTCAAAATGGACCATTTGGTCAACCTAAACACTAAATTGGTCAAATTTGGTTTCACTGGTTAACATTGGTCAAATTAGTCAAACTTGGTCAAAATGGTCAATTTTGGTCCCAATGACCACTACATTGATCACCAAGTTAACCCTTGACCTAACTGGTCAAACTGTGGTTAAAATGATTTAACAGTTACCACAATAACCATTTGGTCGATACAGGCACCTAATTGACCAAATTGGTCAAATGTTGTCAAACTGGTTAAATTTTCCAAATTAGTCAACCCTGATCAAAATTGTCAACTTTAGTCAAACTTGGTGAAATTGAACCATTTGGTCAACCCAGACATCAAATTGGTCAAATTAAACACTAAATTGGTTAAATTTGGTCAAATTTTGGTCAAACTTGTCAACTTTGGTCAAAATAGTCAAACTTGGTCAAAATGTTTAGTTTTGGAACCAATGACCACCACATTGACCACAAGGTCGACCCATGACCTAACAAATCAAACTTTGGTTAAAATGACCTAATAGTTACCACAATAATCATTTGTTCAATATAGACATCTAATTAACCCAAATTTGATCAAACTATTCAACTTTGGTTAAATTGGTCAACCATGATCAAAATGGTCAACTTTGGTCAAACATGATCAAATTGAACCATTTGGTCAACACATACACCAATATGGTCAAAATGAACCATTTGGTCAACATAAACATTAAATTGGTCAAATTTTGTCAAACTAGTCAACTTTGGTCAAATTAGTGAAACTTGGTCAAAATGGTAAATTTTGGACCCAATGACCACCACATTGAACGCCAGGTCAACCCTTATTCTAACTGGTCAAGCTTTTGTTAAAATGATCAAATAGTTACCATAATAAACATTTGGTTAATACAGACATTCAATTGATCCAATTGGTCAAATTTAGTCAATTTAGTCAACTTCAGTCTGTTTGGTCAACCTTGATCAAAATGATCAACTTTGGTTAAACTTTGTCAAATTGAGCCATTTAGTCAACTCAGACACTAAATTGGTCAAAATGGATCATTTCATCAACGTAAACACTAAATTGGTCCAATTTGGTCAAAAAATTAGTCAAACTTGATCAAAACTGTCAATTTTCAACCCAATGACCACCACATTGATCACCAGGTCAACCCTTGAACTAACTGGTCAAACTTTTGTTAAAATGATCTAATTGTTACCACAATAAATATTTGGTCAATACATACATCCAATTGACCAAATTGGTCAAATTTTACCAAACTAATCAACCTTAGCCAAATTAGTCAACACTAGTCGAAATGGTCAACTTTAGTCAAACATGGTCAAATTGAACTATTTGGTCAACCCAGACGCCAAATTGGTGAAGATGAACCATTTGGTCAGCCTAAACAGCGAATTGGTTAAATTTGGTCAAACTCGTCAGCTTTGGTCAAATTAGTCAAACTTGGCCAAAATGGTTAATTTGAGACCCAATGATCACCACATTGACCGCAAGGTCAACCCTTGATCTAACAGGTCAAACTTTAATTAAAATGATCTGATAGTTACCACAATAACTATTTGGTCAATACAAACATCCAATTGACTCAAATTTGGTCAAACTAGTCAACTTTGGTCAAATTGGTCAACCCTTATCAAAATGGTCAATTTTGGTCAAATATGGCCTAATTGAACAATTTGGTCAACCCATACACCAAATTGGTTAAAATGTATCATTTGATCAACCTAAATACTAAATTGGTCAAATTTGGTCAACTTTGGTCAAATTAGTCAAACTTAGTCAAAATGGTCAATTTTGAACCCAATGACCACTACATTGATCACCAAGTTAACCCTTGACCTAACTGGTCAAACTGTGGTTAAAATGATTCAATAGTTACCACTAACCATTTGGTCAATACAGACATCCAACTGAATCTAATTTGGCGAAACTAGCCAACTTTGGCTAAATTGGTCAACCCTTATCAAAATGGTCAACTTTGTTCAAACATGGTCAAATTGAACAATTTGGTCAACCCAGACACCAAATTGGTCAAAATGTATCATTTGGTCAACCTAAACACTAAATTGGTTAAATTTGGTTAAACTGGTCAACTTTGGTTAAATTAATCAAACTTGGTCAAAATGATTAGTTTTAAACCCAATGAACACTAAATTGATCACCAAGTTAACCATTGATCTAACTGGTCAAACTGTGGTTAAAATGATTTAATAGTTACAACAATAACCATTTGGTCAATACAGAGACCCAATTGACCAAATTGGTCAAATTTTGTCAAACTGGTCAAATTTGGTCAAAAAAGTCAACCCTGATTAAAATGGTCAACTTTGGTCAAACTTGGTGAAATCGAACCATTTGGAAAACCCAGACACCAAAATGGTCTAAATAGACCATTTGATCAACCTAAACACTAAATTGGTCAAATTTAGTCAAAGTTGTCAACTTTGGTCAAAGTAGTCAAACTTGGTAAAAATGTTTAGTTTAGGAACTAATGACCACCACATTGACCACAAGGTCGATCCATGACTTAACAGATCAAACTTTGGTTAAAATGAACTAATAGCTACCAAAATAATCATTTGGTTAATACAAACATCCAATTGACCTAAATTTGGTCAAACTGTTCAACTTTGGTCAAATTGGTCAACCATGATCAAAATGGTCAACTTTGATCAAACATGGTCAAATTGAACCATTTTGTCAACCCATACATCAATATGGTCAAAATGGACCATTTGGTCAAGATAAACACAAAATTGGTCAAATTTGGTCAAACTGGTTAACTTTGGTCAAATTAGTCAAACTTGATCAAAATTGTAAATTTTGGACCCAATGACCACCACATTGAATGTCTGGTCAGCCCATAACCTAACTGGTCAAACTTCTGTTAAAATGACTAAATGGTTACTACAATAAACATTTGGTCAATACAGACATTCAATTGACCCAATTGGTAAAATTTGGTTAATTTGATCAACTTCAGTCAATTTGGTTAACCTTAATCAAAATGGTCAACTTTGGTTAAACTTTGTCAAATTGAACCAATTAGTCAACACAGACACCAAATTGGTCAAAATGGACCATTTCGTTAACCTAAATACTAGATTGGTCAAATTTGGTCAAATTAGTGAAACTTGATCAAAATGGTCAATTTTGGACCCAATGACCACCACATTGATCACCAGGTCAACCCTTGAACTAACTGGTCAAACTTTTGTTAAAATGATCTAATAATTAAAAAAATAAATATTTGGTCAATACAGACATCCAATTGACCAAATTGGTCAAATTTTACCAAAGTGATCAACCTCGGTCAAATTAGTCAACCCTGGTCGAAATGGTCAACTTTGGTCAAACATGGTCAAATTGAACCATCTGATCAACCCATACACCAAATTGGTTAAGATAAACCATTTGTTCATCTTAAACAGTGAATTGGTTAAATTTGGTCAAACTCGTCAGCTTTGGTCAAATTAGTCAAACTTGGTCAACATGATTAATTTGGGACCCAATGGCCACCACATTGACCGTAATGTCAACCATTGACCTAACATGTCAAACTTTGGTTAAAATGATCTTATAGTTGACACAATAACCATTTAATTTGGTCAATAAAGACATCTAATTAACTCAAATTTGGCCAAACTGGTCAACTTTGGTCAAATTGGTCAACCCTAATTAAAAAAGGTCAACTTTGGTCAAATATGGTCAAATTGAACCATTTGGTCAACCCAGACACCAAATTGGTTCAAATCTATCATTTGGTTAACTTAAACACTAAATTAATCAAATTTGGTCAAACTGGTCAATTTTTGTCAAATTAGTCAAACTTGGTTAAAATGGTTGATTTTGGACCCAATGACCACTACATTTACCACCAAGTAAACCTTGACATAACTAATCAAACTTTGGGTAAAACCACTAAATAGTTACCACAATAACCATAAAGTGAATATAGACATTCAATTGACTAAATTGGTCAAATTTTGTTAAGTGGTCAACTTTGATCAAATTGATCAACCCTGGTCAAATGGTTAACTTTGATTAAACTTTGTCAAATTGATCTTTTTGGTCAACCCAGACACCAAATTGGTCAAAATGAGCCATTTGGTCAACCTAAACTCTAAATTGGTCAAATTTGGTCAAACAGGTTAACCTTGGTCAAATGAATCAAACTTGGTCAAAATGATCAATTTTGGACCCAATGAACACCACATTGACCACCAGGTCATCCCTTGATCTAACTAGTCAAACTTTGGTTAAAATGACCTAATAGTTACAACAATAACCATTTGGTCAATACATGCATTCAATTGATCCAACTGGTCAAATTTGGTCAAACTAGTCAAATTGGTTAACCCTGGTCAAGATGGTTAACATTGGTCAAACTTGGTCATATTGAACAATTTGGTCAACTCGGACACCAAATTAGTCAAAATGAACCATTTGGTCAACCCAAACAATAAATTAGTCAAATTTGTTCAAAATGATTAACTTTGGTCATATTAGTCAAACTTAGTCAATATGATCAATTTTGGACCCAATAACACAATATTGACAACAAGGTCAACCCTTGACCTAACTGGTCAAACTTTTATTAAAATGACCTAATTGATAGTTGGCATAATAACCATTTGGTCAATACAGACATCTAATTGAACCAATTGGTCAAATTTGGTCAAATTGATCAACCTTGGTCAAATTGGTCAACCCTGGTCAAAATGGTCATGTTTGGTCAAATGTTATCAAATTGAACCGTTTGGCCAACCGAGACACCAAATTGGTCAAAAATTGTCATTTGGTCAACCTAAACACTAAATTGATCAAATTTGGTCAAACTGGTCAACTTAGGTCAAATTATTCAAACTTGGTTAAAATGGTCAATTTTGGACCCAATGACCACCACATTGACCACCAGGTCAACCCTTGACCTAGATAGTTAAACTCTAGTTAGAAACTCCTAATAGTTACCAAAATAACCATTTGGTCAATACAAACATTCAATTGACCCATATGGTTAACTTTGGTCAAGTTAGTTAACCCTAATCAAAATTATTAACTTTGGCCAAACTTGGTCAAATTGAACCATTTGGTTGACCGAGACACCAAATTGATCAAAATAGACTATTTGGTCAACCTAAACACAAATTTAGTCAAATTTGGTCAAACTGATGAACTTTGGTTAAATTAGTCAAACTTGGTCAAAGTGGTCAAATTTGGACCCAATGACCGACATATTAACCACTAAGTCAACCCTTGACCTAACTAACCAAACTCTGATTAAAATGACATAATAGTTACCACAATAATCATTTGGTCAATATAGAAATTCAGTTGACCCATATGGTCAAATTTGGTCAAATTGGTCAACCTTGGTCAAGATTGTTACTTTTAGTCCAACTAGGTCAAATTGAACCATTAAGAAAACCCAGACACAAAATTGGTTAATACAGACCATTTAGTCAACCTAAACACTAATTTGGTCAAATTTGGTCAAACTGATCAACTTTGTTCAAATTATTCAAACTTAGTCAAAATGGTCAATTTTAGACCCAATGACCACCACATTGACCACCAGGTCAACCTTGACCTAACTGGTCAAACTATGGTTAAAATGGCCTAATAGCCACCATAATAACTATTTTGTCAGCATAGACATCCACTTCACCGAATTGGCCAAATTTGGTCAAAATGGTCAACTTTGGTCAAATTGGTTAGCCCTCGTCAAAATGGTTAACATTAGTCAAACTTGGTAAAATTGAAACATTTGGTCAACCCAGATGCCAAGTTGGTCAAAATGGAGCATTTGGTCAACCTAAACACTAAATTGGTCAAATTTGGTCATATTGGTCAACTTTGGTCAAATTAATCAAACTTGATCAAAATTATCAATTTTAAAGTCAATGCCACCACATTGATCTCCAAGTCAGCCCTTGACCTAACTCAAACTTTGGTTAAAATGACCTAATAGTTACCACAATAACCATTTGATTAATACAGTCATTCAATTGACCCAATTGGTCAAATTTGGTCAAACTATTCAACTTTGGTCAAATTGGTCAACCCTTGTCAAAATGGTTAACTTTGGTTAAACTTGCTCAAATTGAACCATTTCGTCAAGCCAGACACTAAATTGTTCAAAATGGACCATTTGGTTAACCTAAACACTAAATTGATCAAATTTGGTCAGATTGGGCAACTTTGGTCAAATTAGTCAAACTTGATCAAAATTGTCAATTTTAAACTCAATGCCACCACATTGATCACCAAGTCAGCCCTTAACCTAACTCAAACTTTGGTTAAAATGACCTAATAGTTACCACAATAACCATTTGATTAATATAGTCATTCAATTGACCCAATTGGTCAAAAACTAGTCAACTTTGGTCAAATTGGTCAACCCTTGTCAAAATATGGTTAACTTTGGTCAAACTTGCTCAAATTGAACCATTTGGTCAAGCCAGACACTAAATTGGTCAAAATAGACCATTTGGTTAACCTAAACACTAAATTGATCAAATTTGGTCAGATTGGGCAACTTTGGTCAAATTGTCAAACTTGGTTAAAATGGTCAATTTTAGACCCAACGACCAACACATTAACCGCCAGGTAACCCTTAACCTAACTGGTCAAAATTTTGTTAAAATGACCAAATAGTTATCACATTAAACATTTAGTCAACATAGACATTCAATTGACCCAATTGGTCAAATTTGGTCAATTTGGTCAACTTCGATCAATTGGACAACCTTGATAAAAATGGTTAACTTTGGTTAAACTTTGTCAAATTGAACCATTTAGTCAACCCAGACACTAAATTGGTCAAAATGCACCATTTGGTCAACCTAAACACTATATTGGTCAAATTTGGTCAAACTTGTCAACTTTGGTCAAATTAGTTAAACTTGATCAAAATGGTTGATTTTGGACCCAATGACCACCACATTGATCACCAGGTCAACCCTTTAACTAGCTGGTCAAACTTTAGTTAAAATGATATAAGAGTTACAACAAAAATTATTTGGTCAATATAGAAATCCAATTGACCAAATTGGTCAAAATTTACCAAACTGATCAACCTTTGTCAAATTAGTCAACTCTGGTCGAAATGGTCAACTTTAATAAAAAATGGTCAAAATGAACTGTTTGGTCAACCCATACACCAATTGGTCCAGATGAACCTTTTGGTCAGCCTAAACAGTGAATTGGTTAAATTTGGTCAAACTCGCAAGCTTTGGTCAAATTAGTCAAACTTAGTTAAAATGATTAATTTTGGACCCAATGACCACCACATTGATCGCAAGGTATACCCTTGACCTAACATGTCAAAATTTGGTTAAAATAATCTTATAGTTACCACAATAACCATTGTCATTATAGATAACCAATTGACCCAAATTTGGCCACACTGATCACCTTTGGTCAAAATGTTCAACCCTGATTAAAATGGTTAACTTTGGTCAAACATGGTGAAATTGAACCATTTGGTCAACCCAGACACCAAATTGGTCAAACTGATCAACTTTTGTCAAATTAGTCAAACTTGGTCAAAATGATTAATTTTGGACCCAATGACCGCTACATTTACCACCAAGTCAACCCTTGACCTAACTGATCAAACTTTGGATAAAACGACCAAATAGTTACCACAATAGCCATTTAGTGATTGATCACTCAAAAATTTATTAAGAAATTCATACCTATTTTTGATGAAATTGCACTTTAAAGAAAGGTATTTTCTTTATTTTGTTGCAGGAATGGAGAATTTAGGTGATAAAAGCAAAAATCATAAAAAGGAGCGGATTTGGAGCAAAAGGAAGAAAATAATGCAATTTGTCTTGAGTCGCCGACGGCGAGATCGAGCTCGCCGACGGCGAGGGTACGAGGAAGAAATTCGAAGGATTTATAACTGTCTCGGCGACGACGAGACCGAGCCCGCCGACGACGAGATAGCGCGGTTCGAAGACCTTCAGAAGCCTCGCCGACAGCGAGGTAGTTCGTCGCCGACGGCGAGGTAGTTCAAATGGCGCAGATACATTGAATCTGGACACTTTTTGAAGGGATGCTTACACACCTCTTGGTCCTTTGCTCACCTCTATATATAGAGGCCGAAATTCAGCTTCTAAGTGTGTTATTTTGTGTTATGTGTGCAGTTTTGAGTCTTTAAGTGTCAATTTGTGTCTTAAGAGTCTTTTATTTATGTGTCTGAGCAGTCTTTAGAGTCTTAATTAGTGTAATTAGTGAGTCTTTAGTGAGTTAGTGAGTTTTTAGTGAGTCTTGCATACTTGGAAGGAAGAGTCGAAAAGGCTATGAGGAGTACTGCAGGGATAAATCGAGATAAGTATTTGTATTTATTGTTTTTAACTTTAAATGAAATCGATGCTTAGTTTAGTTCCTATGCATTACGAGTAGTTTATTAGTCTTTCTCCCTGTTATGAAATTAAGTGACTTGATGAACTTAAAACGAAGTACTTTTATATATATTAATAAATTGTGATAATTTTTACTTAAAACTTAATTTACTTTCAACTGGTCATTTGATTTGTTAAAATATGTTGAATATCGACTATAGTAAAAATTACATCGGATATTCGGGAATTCGAAAGCCTTGGAAGGAAGGTGCGAATAAATAGGAAATAATATCACCTGGGCGTAGAATTGAGCATTTTAGTGTGACGGAATAAAATATTCAATTCGGTCCTATTGTTTGAGAGTCGAAGTGTAGATGTTAGCCCTCGGGCGAGGGAACGTGGGAGCTCGAAGTGGCGGTCGGTATCCTCCCGGCTGACCAGCGATTCGGTGATCAGAACATAGGATTAGTCGATATTCTTTACACTGGACAAAAGGGTAAAGAATAGGAATGCTCCTATTTGTCACAATATCTTAAAATTATCTATTTAAATTCATCAATCACTTAAATTTCTAAACAAGGGGAAAGATACTTTTTACGAATAGTTAAGACTTATTTAGCAATTAGTTTAATTTCTCGCACTTTCAATACGTATTAATTTTCTACTTAGTTAAGTTACCTAATTAAAATACTTAGTTTACTTTATTGCGCTTAAATTTAGAATTCCAAATTTTCGTATACTTATTTTAAAATTATTATCATTATTACTTTAAAATTAGTTGTTATTTAATTTTCTATTTCCTGTGGGATCGATAACCAGGACTCCACTATAGCCTGTATTACTTGATACGATACGTATACTTGCGTAGCATCCACAACATAAACGATTACAATTCTATACATATAATATAGCGGGGTAAAGTTTTTGGCGTCGTTGCGATTAAATTAAAAATATCATAATATAAAATTGTGGGTCGAGTTTTTGGCGCCGATTGCTGGGGAAAGTAAGAAAAATTCTACTAGAGTAACGGATTATTTTAAAATAATCATAATAAATAAATTAATATCTATTCTAAAATTGTATGCGCAAATTTGGAAACGAAAATTTAATACCTTACGATTACGAATTAGAGCGTACGATTAAAAGAATTAGAAAACAAAAGAAACAGATTATAAATTTAACACAAATGGTGAATATTCACGAAATTCAAAATATGAACCAACAAAGACCATTAAGAGATTATGCCGACCCTACATCGGATGAAATTCATTTAACTATTCGAAACCACGATGTAGTCGCTAATTCATTTGAACTTAAACCTGCGATTATCCAAATGATACAAAACAATCAATTTAGTGGTTCACTACTGAAGATCCTAACTTACATCTTGCTAGTTTTCTAGAACTTTGTGCTACTTTTAAATATCAAGGAGTATACGACGATGCTTATAAGACTTAGACTTTTTCCTTTTTCATTAAGGGATAAAGAGCTAAAATGTGGTTGAATTCGTTAGCACTTGGATCTATTAAAACTTGGGGAGAATTATCACAAAAATTTCTATCCAAATATTTTCCACCATCTAAAGCTAGCTAAGTTTAGAAATGATATAACTTCTTTTTGTCGATTAGATGGAGAATCAATATATGAAGCTTGGGAGAGATTTAAGGAACTTCTTAGGAAATGCCCACATCATGCGCTACCAGATTGGTGATTATTCGAACCTTTTATAATGGATTAGTAGGATCTTTAAGATCGATCATCGATGCTTCTTCGTTGGAGGTTCATTAATGTCTAAACCATTTGATGAAGCTTATGCACTAATCGAAGAAATGGCAACAAATAATTTCCAATGGCTACTCGATAGAGTAAATCCGAAAAAGATAGCCGACATTCATGAAAACGATGCAATATCTATGTTAGCTTCTCGAATTGCTTGCTATATCTAAGAAATTAGATCATTTTGGAATGAACTACTCTCCTACTTTAGAAGAAAACTCATCTGGACAAATCATAGAATCTCAATCTAATTATGAAACTTTAAATGCTTATTAATAATAGAACTAATAACCCTTATTCGAACTATTATAATCACGGTTGGAAAACTCATCCAAATTTTAATTGGAATAACACATCTAATCAACAATGGATGAATCAACCTAATCGAGCAAATCCAAACTATAAACCTAATTACCCACTTGGATTTAATAACAATAACCTTCGATTCGAAGATAAGAAATTATCTATGGATGAATTAATTTTGAATATGGGTCATCGACTACAAAATCAAGGAAATCAACTACAAATTCAAGAAATCAATTACAAATTCAAGGAACATCTATTAAAAATATCGAAACTCGACTTGGACATATTCTTCTTGCGCTAAATAATAGAATACTCGGAACTTTTCCTAGTAATGTGGAAATAAATCCTAAAGATCAAGGAAAAGAACAAATTAAAGCAATACTGACTAAGGAGTGGAAAAGAATTAGAACCTCAAATTCAAAAAGAACTTGAAAGACGAAAAGAGGAAGTGGAAATTGAAAAGGAAACACTTCGACAAGATTGAAACTTAGAACATCCTTTAATACTATGAAAATTTACGTTGAAAAACCTCACCACCATTTCCTCGACGACTAGCTCAACATAAAAAAGATAAACAATTTGCTAAATTCCTTGAAATATTAAAGAAATTAACAATCAATATACCTTTTGTCGAAGCTTTAGATCGGATGCCAAATTATGTAAAATTTATGAAAGATATTCTAAATAAGAAAAGAAAATTCAACGATAATGAAACAGTCGCACTTAGTGAAGAGTGTAGTGCTATTATTCGGAAGAAGCTTCCGAAAAATTGAAAGATCTCGGTAGTTTCACTATACCACTACGCTATAGGAGAAAAATTTTATGGAAAAGCTTTGTGTGACTTAGGAGCAAGCATCAATCTAATGCCTCTATCGATTTTTAAGAGATTAGGATTAGGAAAAATTACACACTACTTCGAGTAACCCTTCGATTAGTCGATCGTTCGGTTACTATCCTAAGGGAGTTATTGAAGATGTGTTAGTAAAAGTGGATAAATTTATCTTCACGAGTAGATTTTATTGTTTTAGATATGGAGGAAGATAAAGAAATTCCTATCATTTTAGGAAGACCATTTTTAGCTACTTGGAAAAGCTATGATTGATGTTCGAAAGGAGAATTAACTATGAGAGTAAATGACCAAAAAGTTACATTTAATATTGTAAAATCAATAAAATATCTGCTTATTTAGAAAAAGATGATGAATGTTTTCGGATGGAAATACTTGAACATTTACAACAAGAACATTTTAAGGAATATTACGAAGATAAATTAGAAAAAGAAAACAACTTGAATTAATTGAAGATAATAATGAAGAACTAGATTATATTCGGGAAAGATTTGAATTTTTGGATAATATCGAAAACACACGACGAGAATATAGTTCCATCGATTATTAAACCTCACGAACTTGAGACTTAAAAATATTACCCGATCATTTGAAATATGCTTATTTAGGTAATTCTTCAACTTTACCAGTTATTATTTCATACGCATTAAAAGAATCTCGAGAACAAAAACTTTTAGAAACTTTAAAAAAATATAAGAAAACTTTTGGTTGGACTTTAGTAGATATTAAAGGAATTAGTCCTTCAATCCGTATGCATAGAACTATTTTAGATGATGAACACAAACCTAAAGCGGATCCCAAAGGAGATTAAACCCGATAATGAAAGAAGTAGTTAAGAAAGAAATTTTAAAATGGTTAGATAATGGTATTATATATCCTATTTCGACGAGTGCTTGGGTAAGCCCGATTCACTGTGTTCTAAGAAGGGAGGAGTGACGCAGTCATCTGCCAATGAAAATAACGATCTTATTCCTATAAGACAAGTTACTTGGTTGGCGTATATGTATTGATTATAGGAAATTAAATACGCCGCCGGAAAGATCACTTCCCTTTACCATTTCTAGACCGGATGTTAGATAGATTAATCGGGACATAAGTATTTTTGTTTTCTAGATGGATACACCGGTTATCATCGAATACAAATTGCTCCGAGGATCAAGAGAAAACTACATTTACTAGTCCTTATGGAACTTTCGCTTTTCGAAGAATGCCTTTTGGATTATGTAATACACCAACAACATTCCGGAGATGTATGATGTACTATATTTAGTAAGTTAATTGACAATGGAATAGAAGTATTTATGGATGATTTCTACGTATTTGGAACATCATTTGACACATGCTTAACTCATCTTGAAAAAGTATTAGAAATATGTGATAAAACAAATTTAGTTCTAAATTGGGAGAAATGTCAATTTATGGTTGCGGGCGGCATTGTATTAGGGCATAAAATTTCGGAAAAAGGCATGGAAGTGGACCCTACAAAAATTCAAGTTATAGCTAAATTACCACCTCCAACTATGGTAAAAGGGGTAAGAAGTTTTCTTGGACATGCTGGATTCTACGACTGTTATATAAAAGATTTTTCAAAAATTACTAAACATCTATGCCAACTTCTCGAAAAGGACAAGAAATTTGAATTTACGATCGAATGCCTGAATGCTTTTGAACTCTTAAAAGAAAAATTAATTACGGCCTATAATAGTTTCACCTAGCTGGGAGAAACCATTTGAGCTTATGTGTGATGCTAGTGATTATGCTTGTAGGAGCGAGTTCTTAGGCAAAGATATGAAAAGATTTTTAAAGTTATATACTTATCTTCAGTAAAACTCTAAAAGATCGTTGAAATAAATTATACGATTCTGAGAAGAGAATTATTAGCGGTAGTATATGGTTTTAATAAATTTAGACCTTATCGATTGGAACAAAATGTATCGTGCATGCTGATCATTCTGCTATCGAATATTTAATGCAAAAGAAAGATTCCGAACCAAGATTAATTAGATGGATGCTATTAATGCAAGAATTCGATTTTGAGATCGTTAATAAGAAAGGAACCGATAATCGAATTGCGGATCATTTATCAAGATTAGAAAATCATGAATTATCGATATTGAAAATGAAATTATAGACAGTTTTCTACGATGAACAACTATATAATATCGATGAGTGGAAAATACCATGGTATGCTTGATATAGTAAACTATATAGTTAGTAATATTTTACCACCTATGCTTAACTTTACAAAAACGGAAAAAATTCATCCATGATACGAAAACCTATTTTTGGGATGAACAATATTTATATAAACGATGTAAGGATTTAATTATTAGAAGATGTGTACCTTATGAAGAAACTGAACCAATTATTCAAAAATGTCATGATTCGATTTTGGAGGACATTTTGGGACTGATAAAGCTGCTTATAAGATTCTACGATACGGATTTTACTGGCCTACTCTATTTAGAGATGTATACGAGATATATTAAAACTTGCGATAAATGTCGAAAGAGTAGGAAATATATCTAGAAGAAACGAAATGTCTCCGAATTTTATATTAGAAGTTGAAATTTTTGATGTTTGGGGATTAGATTTTATGGGACCTTTTATTCCTTCATTTGGAAACTCATATATATTAGTAGTTGTTGATTATGTTTCCAAATGGATTGAGGCACAAGCTTTACCTAGGTGTGATGCTTAAGAGTGTTTGAAAATTTCGATGAAAAATATTTTCTACTAGATTTGGAATGCGAGAGTAATTATCAGCGACGGAGGAACTCATTTTAGAAATAAATACATTCACAAACTAGTAGAAAATTACAATATTACTCATAAGATATCCATTGCTTATCATCACGGACTAGCGGATTAGTCTGAAGTATCTAATCGTGAGATTAAACGTATTTTAGAAAAATGCTGTAAACCCGAATAGGTTAGATTGGTACTATTAGATTAGACAACTGCATTATGGGCTTATAGGATCTGCTTATAAAACTCGATTGGAATGACTCCTTACGGGCTTATATATGGAAAAACATGCCACTTACCGGTTGAATTAGAACATAAAGCATATTGGGCGATTAAAGAATTTAATTATAATATGAAGGAAGGTCTGGTGAGAAAAGATTGCTTTGCAATTAAATGAATTGGAAGAATTAAGAAATGAATCATATGATAATGATCGGATTTATAAAGAAAAGATGAAATTATGGCATGATCGGAAGATTAATCGAGAGAAATTTTGAACCGGGACGGGGAAGTTTTGTTATATAATATTAGATTGAAATTATTTCTGGAAAATTGAAGTCTCGATGGTTAGGACCTTTCACCATAACTCAAATATTTTCATACGGAACTATAGAAATCGAAGATCCAAAAGCTGGACATAAATTTAAAGTTAATGGACATAGATTAAAACCATATTTCGAAGGTATAAGACCTAACTATAAAGAGGTTTTAATGCTTAGTCGACTTCGATTAATAATTGAAATTAGGTCGGGCCGACGACGTTAAACCAAGCGCTTTATGGGAGGCAACCCATATTAGTTATCTATTTTTATTGTATCTTAATAGTTAGTCGATATTATTGAAACTTTACTTACTCGATTATTATTAAAAATCATCACATATTCGAACCATTATGATGAGAAAAGAAATTATTCGATTTAGAGCGAAATTGGACATTATTTTGGAATCTCGCCGACGGCGAGGTCGATACTCGCCGACGGCGAGGTTCGCGCCAAATGAAATTCGGTTTTATAACGCGAGTCGCCGACGGCGAGAAACTTCTCGCCGACGGCGAGGAAGTTATAAAGATGAGTTATTTATAATTTGAACGCCGATTTGGACGGTTTCAACACCAATTCCTTTGTGAAAACCCATTCTTAAATTATTCTAGATGCGCTTTCTTCACTAGAATTCATTCCATTCACCATAATGGCCTCCAAATTCTTAGATTCCTCTAATTGCAGGTGTTTAACCGGAGGAAATTTGTGAGTGCGGAAGCGCGGCGGATCTTCAACAAGGTTTTGGTAAAGAAAAGAGTTATCAAGGAACGGGGATTTGTCGATCGAGGATTAGAGAATTCTACTTACGAAGATAGAAGAAACGATCGCGCGGCGCTGCTTCGGGAGGTATTTTGTTACACTACGTCTGTTGTTGTTATTCCGAGTTGTGAAATAGTTCTACTCAACTTACATGCGATCAACAATGGGAATGTCTACGTCCGAGGAAGATGGGTGATGTTTACTCCATCGAGAGTAAATGAATTATTCTCTATAGAAAACACCCGGTATGTCACTATTCAAATTTTGTGCCGTCTCGATATAATATGAATGAGATATTTCGATATCGAGCGATGAACCGGAAGATTGGGAAATGCTTGAAGACGGGTATGTTAGTTTCTCTGCATCACTTTTGAATCATGTCTCGAAAGCACTTGGCACTTTTTCATCTCATCTAAATTGTTACCTACTTATGAGGGTAAACAAGGTTTCGAAGGAATGCGTTATATTGAATTATTGTATTCAAAATGGATTGCTTATTGATGTTGGATCAATAATTGTTAAGTACGCATTGGGTTTAATTGTGCATGGGTCGGTTCGCGGACTAGGACACCCATCTACTTATTTTTGCATTATGCGGTCGGTACCGGGTTTCTTATGAAGCTTGGGAAAAGGTTACGTTACCTTGGAAGCCGCTTGATCCTACGGATATGTTCCCTACTTTGGACGATAATGATGAAATTACATTTATCTCCGATAGAGCTTCACGGAATAATCCTATAGCAAGAGCTATTTCGGATAAAACGGAGTTACTTATGAAGAAAATTAAAGGAATGAAGAAAGAGCTGCGAGAAAGTGAGAGATTCGATCGACAATATATCCGATTTATTTGATCACATTGATTGTAGGATGAAGGAACACTTTGATCATTACGGACACTGGAAGCTAGCTTTCTTCATTTGCGAGACGAAGGGTTAGATCACCGAAGAATGCGCTTCGGAGTTTCCCTTCGAGCCTTTCCATAACTTATTTGTGCATCATCGTCATATCGGAAATATCGAGAGAAGATGAAGATTCGACATTGAAGAGTAGTAGTAAAGATTTCCATAGTATGTTTGTATTTATGTTATTTGATTTGATTTAGATTTTATTATGTGTGGAGTGATGATTTGAATATCTCGAACTTAATTGAGATATGCGTCATAGTTTTGTATCGGCATTTAGTGTGTCGTGGATTGGTTTGCGATGCTTGATTAGTAGTAAGGATTGGAGAATTGAAGTTTGATTATAGAGTTTAAAATTATGTTAGTTTGTAAATCTCATGGATTTCAATATTAAAGTTAATTTGTTGTGTTGTGTGAATTTTTTTGTGTATAAGTAGCTAATCTTCATATTAAATTAATAAATGATGTGATCGTAAATATAATATAAGGCAAATCAAGGACGAAATTGAGTGACGAATTTCGGAAATTAAATTTTTGGAATCTCGCCGACGGCGAAAAATCCCGCCGACGACGAGATCGATCTCGTCGACAGCGAAGGTTAGAGCAAAAATTTCTCGCCGACGACGGATTTTTCCGAGAGTTTTTGGTTCCGAAAAATAATAGCTCGCCGACGGCGAGAAAAATCTCGACTGACGGCGAGGTCGCGAAAAACACTTTAATTGATCGGTCAAAAACACTATTCATCATCCCCAACCTCTCATTTTCGCAAAAACTACTCTAGGGCTCACAAAATTTCAGATTTAGAGGCGATTTCATCACTAAAAAACACCGGATTTCATCTTCTCTTGGTAAGTGCTTCACTCCTATACAAAAATTTTTTATTTTCACCATGTATTTTCTCCACATTGAAAAATTTTAAAAAATCCTAAATGTGGAAGAATTACTCGTTAGAAATCCATAAAATTTGTTTTAATTTGATCTTAGATGTTGTAGGAAGCCTCCTTAGTAATATTAGGAAGTTTAGTGACGATTTTTGTGAATTTCATAGATCGATCGAAAAATGGCTCCACGACGGAAAAGACGAGTAGATTACGATGCGTACGGATTTGTCGATGCGACCGAAATCGGTATTTTCAAGCATGAGAAAGTGCATTGCGAATCGAGTTTTTAAGAATCCGGGAGGCGAAGTTGAGCGGATCATTAAAGAACGAGGTTGGGAGAATCTACTGCTACATCACCGATAGATCTGTTGTGGAAGTAGTAAAGGAATTTTATTCTAACCTTATCTTCGTAGAGGACGCACCGAGTAAAGGTACGTGGATTTATGGTTGACTTCGGCCGTTGCTAGAATTAACGCCTTCTATGAAGTTCGGGACGGTCCAAATGAGTACGAAACATTTGGAACTATGCTGGAACCTCTAGAAGATGTGATAAATTTTCTTACTTGACGGAATTGGAGTTTGGAAGATAAAGCGAGCGGGAAAGAGTGAATTTTCCTCTTTCTAAGTTAAATGCAAATTCTAAAGCATGACACTTATTTTATTTGTTCTACTTTGTTACCTACATACCACCACGGTGAGGTAACAAGGATAGAACGGTTCGAATTTACGTATTCGAACAATAGAAGTATAAACATTGGAAGTGTCATCTATAGAAATATCTTAGCCACTACTGGAAATGAAAGTGGAGGGTGATTGGGACATCCCGAGTTGATTTATGCAATCCGCCAACTCTGCGGAGTTGAGGCGACGGATGATGAGGAGTGGATAGAACCCATGAACCCACTCGCAGCGACGATATTAAGAAATATGAGTCTCATGAAGGGTGGAGATCAGGAGTAAGAGGTTATTTCACTCAGTCAAGTAGAGATATACCCTCTATTAGCTATGAACCTCCTGAGCCTACCACCCCTACCCTACAAGATCTGATGAATGAGCTGACACTGCATAGGAGGAGTTTTGAGCAGTTTGGAGAGACAATGGGGAGAAGATTTGATCATTTTGATCAAAGGATTGATAATCTGGAGAAGAGACATGATTATGATAGTGAGTACCGCAGAGACATTCGTAGTACGAGATAGCATATCATGAAGCTGAACGTCGCTACAGGAGTGGAGATTTAGATGTCATCTTTCCAGAGTGCCCGAGGTATACTCAGTATCATCCTGCTCAGTCTTCTCAGCCTACAGATCAAGGAGGGGATGATAATATAGTTTGGGACTTTGATGCTGAAGATTAGGACTTTATTTGTTTTGTTTGTTTGATGTTAAGTTATTTTGGAAACTTTTATATGTTTGTAATATTCAGTACTTTATGTTGTGAGACATTGGATGTTTGTTAGATTATTTGCTTGAATTGTTATAGTAGTTTAGTTTTTGTTTTTGTGTTAGTTAATTGCATTTGTTTTTATGTTAAATAGGATGTTAGTTTTCTTTAGTATGTTTTTATTTTATTTTGTATTGTTTTAAGTTTGTAAAATTGTTAATGTGTTAGTTAAATGTGTTTTAATATGTTAGTAATTCATATGTGTAGTGTAGAGTTAATTTTAATTGTTGTATTTAATACTTATCTCGCATTTTATCCCTGCATTTTCTTTAAATTGTTATATATATATGGAGAATACTAACGATACAGAGTTCAATGAAAAATGAAAAAGCTCGCAAAAATTTCAAAGAAAAAAGAAATACCTAAACTTCAAAGGTATGATTTATTTACTTTCCCTTTTTCATTATTTAGAGTAGATATAAAAATTTAAGTTTGGGGGGGAGTAAAATACAAATTTAGTTATTAACTTGTTCTCAATTTCTATTTTCAAATTATTATAAAATGATTTTTATAGCAAATTTTTCAATTTAATTAATATGAATTATTTTATTTAATTATTATAAAAGGTTAAATGAAATATTTCTAGTGCTTTAATTAATTAAATAGAATAAAATATTTGGTTAAAGGGAATAAGAATATAGTAAACTATTTTTAGTAAGGAAAACTATATTCTAAAATTAAAATTCTTAAGTATTCAAGTGAAAAAGAAAAGATTGAAAATCAATGAAGTAAAAACTATGAAGTATATATAAGTTAAGAAATATTTCTAAGTTTCAAATTTAGGAAGATGAAAATGAAGTTCAAAATTATTAACAGGCTCTCCAGATACAATAATCCTCATTAAAAAAAAAAAAGAAAAAGAAAAAGAAAAAGAAAAATGAGGAGAAGCTTGAGGAGATGCCTTATCAAAAATTGGCTTCATTTGAATTAACTCTAAAGGAAAAACTTAGATATTTCCAAACTTATGTTTATGGATTAGAATTTTACCTAATAGTGTTTTCTTGAATTTCTTATCATATGAATATCTTAAGTAGTTATTCTTTTAAATATAGTCATTCCCGAAATGAATAGTAAGCTAGAAATCTTAGACACGATAACTAAATAATTTATTTCTATAAGATTAATTAAATTACATGAATTATTTTTATTTAACTTTATTATGATATTAATTAATCTAATTCATAGTTTATTTAAATTGAAAAATCTTATTATAGAACTCATTATTTTTATGTAATACTTAAAATTACTTGAGGACGAAGTAATAAGTAAGTTTGGGGATTTTGATCATCGAAAAATTTATTAAGAAATTCATACCTATTTTTGATGAAATTGCACTTTAAAGAAAGGTATTTTCTTTATTTTGTTGCGGGAATGGAGAATTTAGGTGATAAAAGCAAAAATCATAAAAAGGAGCGGATTTGGAGCAAAAAGGAAGAAAATAATGCAATTTGTCTTGAGTCGCCGACGGCGAGATCGAGCCGCCGACGGCGAGGGTACGAGGAAGAAATTCGAAGGATTTATAACTATGCTCGGCTGACAGCGAGACCGAGCCCGCCGACAGCGAGATAGCGCGGTTCGAAGACCTTCTAGAAGCCTCGCCGACAGCGAGGTAGTTCGTCGCCGACGGCGAGGTAGTTCAAATGGCGCAGATACATTGAACCTGGACACTTTTTGAAGGGATGCTTACACACCTCTTGGTCCTTTGCTCACCTCTATATATATAGGCCGAAATTCAGCTTCTAAGTGTGTTATTTTGTGTTATGTGTGCAGTTTTGAGTCTTTAAGTGTCAATTTGTGTCTTAAGAGTCTTTTATTTATGTGTGTGAGCAGTCTTTAGAGTCTTAATTAGTGTAATTAGTGAGTCTTTAGTGAGTTAGTGAGTTTTTAGTGAGTCTTCATTGTATCTGGAAGGAAGAGTCGAAAGGAACTGCGAGGAGTCTGCTTGGGGATAAATCGAGATAAGTATTTGTATTTATTGTTTTTAACTTTAAATGAAATCCATGCTTAGTTTAGTTCCTATGCATTCTCGAGTAGTTTATTAAGTCTTTCTCCTCGTTATGAAATTAAGTGACTTGATGAACTTAAAACGAAGTACTTATATATATATTAATAAATTGTGATAATTTTTACTTAAAACTTAATTTACTTTCAAACTGGTCATTTGATTTGTTAAAATATGTTGAATATCAACTATAGTAAAAATTACATCGGATATTCGGGAATTCAAAAGCCTTGGAAGGAAGGTGCAAATAAATAGGGAAATAATATCAATGGGCATAGAATTGAGCATTTTAGTGTGACAGACTAAAATATTTAATTCGGTCCTATTGTTTGAGAGCTGAAGTGTAGATGTTAGCCCTCGGCGAGGGGAACGTGGGAGCTCCGAAGTGGCAGTCGGTATCCTCCCGGCTGTAGCGCAGATTCGGTAATCAAACATAGGATTAGTCGATATTCTTTACACTCGGACCAAAGGGTAAAGAATAGGAATGCTCCTATTGTCACAATACCTTAAAATTATCTATTTAAATTCATCAATCACTTAAATTTCTAAACAAGGGAAAGATACTTTTTTCGAATAGTTAAGACTTATTTAGCAATTAGTTTAATTTCCGCACTTTCAATACGTATTAATTTTCTACTTAGTTAAGTTACACTAATTAAAATACTTAGTTTACTTTATTGCGCTTAAATTTAGAATTCCAAATTTTCGTATACTATTTTAAAATATTATTATTATTATTATTTTAAAATTAGTTGTTATTTAATTTTCTATTTCCCGTGGGATCGATAACCGGGACTCCACTAGAGCCCTGTATTACTCGATACGATACGTATACTTGCGTAGCATCCACAACATAAACAATTACAATTCTATACATATAATATAGCGGGGTCAAGTTTTTGGCGTCGTTGCAATTAAATTAAAAATATCATAATATAAAATTGTGGGTCAGTGATTACAGACATTTAATTGACTAAATTGGTTATTTTGTGAAACTGGTCAACTTTGGTCAAATTCGTCAACCTTGGTCAAAATGGTTAACTTTGATCAAACTTTATCAAATTGAACTGTTTGGTCAACCCAGACAAAAAATTGGTCAAAATAGACAATTTGGTCAACCTAAACTCTAAATTGGTCAAATTTGGTCAAATTTGGTCAAATTTGGTCAAACTGGTTAACCTTGGTCAAATTAGTCAAACTTGATCAAAATGGTCAATTTTGGACCCAATGACCAACACCTTGACCACTAGGTCATCCTTTAACCTAACTAGTCAAACTTTGGTTAAAATGACCTAATAGTTAAAAAATAACCATTTGGTCAATAAAAAAATTAATTGACTCAACTGGTCAAATTTGGTCATATTTGGTCAAATTGGTCAGCTTTGGTCATTTTGGTCAACCCTGGTCAAGATGGTTAACTTTAGTCAAACTTGGTCATATTGAACCATTTGGTCATCCCAGACACCAAATTGTTTAAAATCAACCATTTGGTCAACATAAACAATAAATTGGTAAAATTTAGTCAAACTGATTAACTTTAGTCATATTAGTCAAAGTTGGTCAAAATGATCAAATTTTGAACCCAATGACCACCATATTGACAACCAGGTCAACTGTTGACCTAACTGGCCAAAATATTTTTAAAATGACCTAATTAATAGTTGCCATAATAACCATTTGGTCAATACAAACAACTAATTGACCCAATTGGTGAAATTTGGTCAATTTAATCAACTTTGGCCAAATTAGTCAATCCTGATTAAAATGACAATGTTTGGTCAAATGTTGTCAAATTGAACCGTTTGGTCAACCCAGACACTAAATGGGTCAAAATGGGTCATTTGGTCAACCTAAACACTAAATTAATCAAAATTGGTCAAACTCGTCAACCTAGGTCAAATTAATCAAACTTGGTCAAATGGTCAATTTTGGACTCAATGACCAAATTGACCACCAGGTCAACCCATGACCTAACTCGTTAAACTCTGGTTAAAATGACCTAATAGTTACCACAATAACAATTTGGTCAATTCAAACATTCAAGTGACCCATTTGGTCAAATTTGGTCAACTGCTCAACTTTGGTCAAATTGGTCAACCTTAGTCAAGATTGTTAAATTTAGCCAACTTGGTCAAATTGAACCATTTGGTCAACCCATGCACCAAATTGATCAAAATAGACCATTTGGTCAACCTAAACACTAATTTAGTCAAATTTGGGTCAAACTGATCAACTTTGGTCAGATTAGTCAAACTTGGTCAAAGTGGACGATTTTGGACCCAATGACCACCACATTGACCACCAGGTCAACACCTGATCTAACTAGTCAAACTCTGGTTAAAATGACCTAATAGTTACCACAATAACCATTTGGTCAATACAGACATTCAATTGACCCATATGGTCAAATTTGGTCAAAATGGTCAACTTTGGTCAAAATGGTCAACTTTGGTTAAATTGGTCAACCCTGGTCAAGATTGTTAACTTTGGCTGAACTTGATAAAATTGAACTATTAGGTTAACCCAGGCACCAAATTGGTCAAAATGGAGCATTGGTCAACCTAAACACTAATTGATCAAATTTGGTCATGTTGGTCAACTTTGGTCAAATTAGTCAAACTTTATTAAAATTGTCAATTTTGGACCAAATGACCACCACATTGATCACAAAGTCAACCCTTGATCTAACTCAAACTTTGGTTAAAGTGACCTAATAATTACCACAATAACCATTTGGTTATTACAGACCTTCAATTAACCCAATTGGTCGAATTTGGTCAAACTGGTCAACTTTGGTCAAATTAGTCAAACCTTGTCAAAATGGTTAACTTTAGTCAAACTTGGTCAAATTGAACCATTTGGTCAACCCAGACACTAAATTGGTCAAAATGGATCATTTAGTTAGCCTAAACACTAAATTGCTCAAATTTGGTCAAATTGGTCAATTTTCGTCAAATTAGTCAAACTTAGTCAAAATGTCAATTTTGCAACCAATGACCACCACATTGACATCCAGGTCAACCTTTAACCTAACTGGCCAAACTTATGTTAAAATGACCAAATAGTTACCACAATAAACATTTGGCCAATACAGACATTCAATTAACCTAATTGGTCACAATTACTCAACTTCAGTCAATTTGGTCAACCTTGATCAAAATTGTCAACCTTGGTTAAACTTTGTCAAATTGAACCATTTAGTCAACCCAGACACCAAATTGGTCAAAATGTACTGTTTGGTCAACCTAAACACTAAATTGGTTAAATTTGGTCATACTGGTCAACTTTGGTCAAATTAGTCAAACTTGATCAAAATGATCAATTTTGGACACAATGACACCGCATTGATCACCATGCTAACTCTTGATTTAGCTGGTCAAACTATATTTAAAATGATCTAATAGTTACCACAAAAAATATTTTGTCAATACAGACATCCAATTGACCAAATCGGTCAAATTTTACCAAACTAATCAACCTTGGTTAAATTAGTCAACCCTGGTCGAAATAGTCAACTTTGGTCAAACATGGTCTAATTGAACTGTTTGGTCAACCTAGACACCAAATTGGTCAAGATGAACCATTTTTTTAGTTTAAATAACGAATTGGTTAAGTTTGGTCAAACTCGCCAGCTTTGGTCAAATTAGTCAAACTTGGTCAAAATGATTAATTTTAGACCTAATGACCACCACATTGACCGCAAGGTCAACCCTTGACCTAACAAGTCAAACATTGGTTAAAATGCTCTTATAATTACCACAATAACCATTTGGTTAACACAGACATCCAATTGACCCAATTCGTCACAACCGATCAACTTCGTCAAATTGGTCAACCCCGATAAAAATGGTCAACTTTGGTCAAACATGGTCAAATTGAACCATTTGTCAACCCGTACACCAAATTGGTTAAAATGTATCATTTGGTCGACCTAAATATTAAATTGGTCAACTCGGTCAAACCGAGTCAACTTCAGTCAAATTAGTCAAACTTGGTCAAAATGGTTAATTTTGGACCAAATGAACACTACATTTACCACCAAGTCAACCCTTGACCTAACGGATCAAACTTTGAGTAAAATGACCAAATAGTTACCACAATAGCTATTTAGTGAACAAAGACATTCAATTGACTAAATTGGTCAAATTTTGTCAAACTGGTCAACTTTGGTCAAATTGGTCAACCTTGGTTAAAGTGGTTAACTTTGATCAAACTTTATCAAATTGAACCGTTTGGTTAACCCAGACAACAAATTGGTCAAAATGGGCCATTTGGTCAACCTAAACTCTAAATTGGTCAAATTTGGTCAAACTGGTTAACCTTGGTCAAATTAGTCAAACTTGGTCAAAATGGTCAATTTTGGACCCAATGACCAACATATTGACCACCAGGTCATCCCTTGACCTAACTAGTTAAACATTGGTTAAAATAACCTAATACTTACCACAATAACTATTTTGTCAGCACAGACATCCACTTCACTAAATTGGTCAAATTTAGTCAAAATGGTCAACTTTGGTCAAATTGGTTAGCCCTCGTCAAAATGGTTAACTTTAGTCAAACTTAGTAAAATTGAAACATTTGGTCAACCCAGACGCCAAGTTGGTCAAAATGGAGCATTTGGTCAACCTAAACACTAAATTGATCAAATTTGGTCATATTGGTCAACTTTGGTCAAATTAGTCAAACTTGATCAAAATTGTCAATTTTTAACTCAATGCCACCACATTGATCACCAAGTCAGCCCTAAACCTATCTCAAACTTTGGTTAAAATGACCTAATAGTTACCACAATAACCATTTGATTAATATACTCATTCAATTGACCCAATTGGTCAAATTTTGTCAAACTAGTCAACTTTGGTCAAATTGGTCAACCCTTGTCAAAATATGGTTAACTTTGGTCAAACTTGCTCAAATTGAACCATTTGGTCAAGCCAGACACTAAATTGGTCAAAATTGACCATTTGGTTAACCTAAACACTAAATTGATCAAATTTGGTCAGATTGGGCAACTTTGGTCAAATTAGTCAAACTTGGTTAAAATGGTCAATTTTGGACCCAATGACCAACACATTAACCGCTAGGTCAACCCTTAACCTAACTGGTCAAACTTTTGTTAAAATGACCAAATAGTTATCACATTAAACATTTAGTCAAGATAGACATTCATTTGACCCCCATTGGTCAAATTTGGTCAATTTGGTCAACTTCGATCAATTGGACAACCTTGATAAAAATGGTCAATTTTGGTTAAACTTTGTCAAATTGAACCATTTAGTCAACCCGACACCAAATTGGTCAAAATGCACCATTTGGTCAACCTAAACACTACATTGGTCAAATTTGGTCAAACTGGTCAACTTTGGTCAAATTAGTCAAACTTGATCAAAATGGTTGATTTTGGACCCAATGACCACTACATTGATCACCAGGTCAACCCTTTAACTAGCTGGTCGAACTTTAGTTAAAATGATATAATAGTTACAACAAAAAACATTTTCAAAATTTACCAAACTGATCGACCTTTGTCAAATTAGTCAACCCTGGTCGAAATGGTCAACTTTAGTCAAACATGGTCAAAATGAACTGTTTGGTCAACCCATACACCAATTGGTCCAGATGAACCTTTCAGTCAGCCTAAACAGTGAATTTGTTAAATTTGGTCAAACTCGTCAGCTTTGGTCAAATTAGTCAAACTTAGTTAAAATGATTAATTTTGGACCCAATGACCACCACATTGATCACAAGGTCAACCCTTGACCTAACATGTCAAAATTTGGTTAAAATAATCTTATAGTTACCACAATAACCATTGTCATTGGAGATAACCAATTGACCCATATTTGGCCACACTGATCAACTTTGGTCAAATTGGTCAACCCTGGTCAAAATGGTTAAATTTGGTCAAACATGGTGAAATTGAACTATTTAGTCAACCCAGACACCAAATTGGTTAAACTGATCAACTTTGGTCAAATTAGTCAAACTTGGTCAAAATGATTAATTTTGGACCCAATGACCGCTACATTTACCACCAAGTCAACCCTTGACCTAACTGATCAAACTTTAGGTAAAACGACCAAATAGTTACCACAATAACCATTTAGTGAATACAGACATTTAATTGACTAAATTGGTTATATTTTGTGAAACTGGTCAACTTTGGTCAAATTCGTCAACCTTGGTCAAAATGGTTAACTTTGATCAAACTTTATCAAAATGAACTGTTTGGTCAACCTAGATAACAAATTGGTCAAAATGGACCATTTGGTCAACCTAAACTCTAAATTGGTCAAATTTGATCAAATTTGGTCAAACTGGTTAACCTTGGTCAAATTAGTCAAACTTGGTTAAAATGGTCATTTTTGGACCCAATGACCAACACATTGACCACTAGGTCATCCTTTGACCTAACTAGTCAAACCTTAGTTAAAATGACCTAATAGTTACAAAATAACCATTTGGTCAATACAAAAATTCAATTGACTCAACTGGTCAAATTTGGTCAAATTGGGTCAAATTGGTCAACTTTGGTCATTTTGATCAACTCTAGTCAAGATGGTTAACTTTAGTCAAACTTGGCCATATTGAACCATTGGGTCAACCTAGACACCAAATTGTTTAAAATAAACCATTTGGTCAACATAAACAATAAATTGGTCAAATTTAGTCAGACTGATTAACTTTAGTCATATTAGTCAAACTTGGTCAAAATGATCAATTTTGGACCCAATAACCACTATATTGACAACCAAGTCAACCGTTGACCTAACTGGCCAAACTATTATTACATTGACCTAATTAATAGTTGCCATAATAACCATTTGGTCAATACAGACATCTAATTGACCCAATTGGTCAAATTTGGTCAATTTAATCAACTTTGGCCAAATTAGTCAATCTGGTCAAAATGGTAATGTTTGGTCAAATGTGGTCAAATTGAACCGTTTGGTCAACCCAGACACTAAATTGTCATTTGGTCAACCTAAACACTAAATTGATCAAATTTGGTCAAATTAACCTAGGTCAAATTAATCAAACTTGGTCAAAATTGTCAATTTTGGACTCAATGACCACCAAATTGACCACCAGGTCAACCCATGATCTAACTCGTTAAACTCTGGTTAAAATGACCTAATAGTTACCACAATAACCATTTGGTCAATACAAACATTCAAGTGACCAATATGGTCAAATTTGGCCATTTGGTCAATACAAACATTCAAGTGACCAATATGGTCAAATTTGGCCAACTGCTCAATTTTGGTCAAATTGGTCAACCTAAGTAAAGATTGTTAAATTTAGCCAAACTTGGTCAAATCGAACCATTTGGTCAACCCAAGCACCAAATTGATCAAAATAGACCATTTGGTCAACATAAAAACTAATTTGGTAAAATTTGGGTCAAACTGATCAACTTTGGTCAAATTAGTCAAACTTGGTCAAAGGGGACAATTTTGGACCCAATGACCACCACATTGACCACCAGGTCAACGACTGACCTAACTAGTCAAACTCTGGTTAAAATGGCCTAATAGTTACCATAATAACCATTTGGTCAATACAGACATTCAATTGACCCATATGGTCAAATTTGGTCAAAATGGTCAACTTTGGTCAAATTGGTCAACCCTAGTCAAGATTGTTAACTTTGGCCAAACTTGGTAAAATTGAACTATTTGGTCAACCCAGGCACCAAATTGGTCAAAATGGAGCATTGGTCAACTTAAACACTAATTGATCAAATTTGGTCATGTTGGTCAACTTTGGTCAAATTAGCCAAACTTGATTAAAATTGTCAATTTTGGACCAAATGACCACCACATTGATAACAAAGTCAACCGTTGATCTAACTCAAACTTTGGTTAAAGTGACCTAATAATTTCCATAATAACAATTTGGTTATTACAGACCTTCAATTAACCCAATTGGTCAAATTTGATCAAATTGGTCAACTTTGGTCAAATTAGTCAAACCTTGTCAAAATGGTTAACTTTGATCAAACTTGGTCAATTTGAACCATTTGATCAACCCAGACACTAAATTGGTCAAAATGGATCATTTAGTTAACCTAAATACTAAATTGCTCAAATTTAGTCAAATTGGTCAATTTTCGTCAAATTAGTCTAACTTAGTCAAAATGTCAATTTTGGAACTAATGACCACTACATTGACCACCAGGTCAACATTTAACCTAACTGGTCAAACTTATGTTAAAATGACCAAATAGTTACCACAATAAACATTTGGCCAATACAGACATTCAATTGACCTAATTGGTCACAATTAGTCAACTTCTGTCAATTTGGTCAACCTTAATCAAAGTGGTCAAATTGAACTATTTAGTCAACCCAGACACCAAATTGGTCAAAATGTAGCATTTGGTCAACCTAAACACTAAATTGGTCAAATTTGGTCATACTGGTCAACTTTGGTCAAATTAGTCAAACTTGATCAAAATGATCAATTTTGGACACAATGACCACCACATTGATCACCATGCTAACTCTTGATTTAACTGGTCAAACTATAGTTAAAATGATCTAATAGTTACCACAAAAAATATTTTGTCAATACAAACATCCAATTGACCAAATTGGTCAAATTTTACCAAACTAATCAACCTTGGTTAAATTAGTCAACCCTGATCGAAATGGTCAACTTTGGTCAAACATGGTCCAATTGAACTGTTTGGTCAACCTAGACACCAAATTGGTCAAGATGAACCATTTGTTCAGTCTAAACAGCGAATTAGTTAAGTTTGGTCAAACTCGTCAGCTTTGGTCAAATTAGTCAAACTTGGTCAAAATGGTTAATTTTAGACCTAATGACCACCACATTGACCGAGATGTCAACCCTTGACTTAACAGGTCAAACTTTGGTTAAAATGCTCTTATAATTACGACAATAACCATTTGGTTAACACAGACATCTAATTGACCCAAATTTAGCCAAACTGATCAACTTTGGTTAAATTGGTCAACCCTGATAAAAATGGTCAACTTTGGTCAAACGTGGTCAAATTGAACCATTTGGTCAACCCAGACACCAAATTGTTTAAAATGTATCATTTGGTCAGCCTAAACATTAAATTGGTCAAATTTGGTCAAACTGGTCAACTTTGGTCAAATTAGTCAAACTTGGTCAAAATGGTTAATTTTGGACCCAATGAACACTACATTTACCACCAAGTCAACCCTTGACCTAACTGATCAAACTTTGGGTAAAATAACCAAGTAGTTACCACAATAGTCATTTAATGAACACAGACATTCAATTGACTAAATTGGTCAAATTTTGTCAAACTGGTCAACTTTGGTCAAATTGGTCAACCTTGGTTAAAGTGGTTAACTTTGATCAAACTTTATTAAATTGAACCGTTTGGTCAAACTAGACAACAAATTGGTCAAAATGAGCTATTAGTCAACCTAAACTCTAAATTGGTCAAATTTGGTCAAACTTGTTAACCGTGGTCAAATTAGTCAAACTTGGTCAAAATAGTCAATTTTGGACCCAATGACCAACACATTGACCACCAGGTCATCCCTTGACCTAACTAGTTAAACATTGGTTAAAATAACCTAATAATTACCACAATAAACATTTGGTCAATACAGACATTCAATTGACCCAACTGGTCAAATTTGGTCAAACTGGTCAACTTTGGTCAAATAGGTCAACCTTAGTCAAGATGGTTAACTTTAGTCAAACTTTGTCATCTTGAACCATTTGGTCAACCTAGACACTAAATTGTTCAAAATGAACCATTTGGTCAACCTAAACAATAAATTGGTCAAATTTGATCAAACATATCAACTTTGGTCATATTAGTCAAACTTGGTCAAAATGGTTAATTTTGGACCAAATGACCACCATATTAACAACCAGGTCTATCCTTGACCTAACTGGTCAAATTTTTGTTAAAATGACCTAATTAATAGTTGCCACAATAACCATTTGATCAATACACACATTCAATTGACCTAATTGGTCAAATTTGGTCAATTTGATCAACTTTGGTCAAATTTGTTAACCCTGGTCAAAATGATCATGTTTGGTCAAACATTGTCAAATTGAACTGTTTGGTTAACCCAGACACCAAATTAGTCAAAATAAGTCATTTGGTAAACCTAAACACTAAATTGATCAGATTTGGTCAACCTTGGTCAAATTAGTCAAAGTTTATCCAAATTATCAATTTTGGACCCAATGACCACCACATTGACCACCAGGTCAACCCTCGACCTAACTAATCAAACTCTGGTTAAAATGACCTAATAGTTACCACAATAACCATTTGGTCAATACAGACATTTAATTGACCCATATGGTTAAATTTGGTCAAACTGGTCAACATTGGTCAAATTGGTCAAACCTTGTTAAAATAGTTAATTTTGGTCAAACTTGGTCAAATCGAACCATTTGGTTAACCCAAACACTAAATTGGTCAAAATAGACCATTTGGTTACCCTAAACACTAAATTAGTCAAATTTAGTCAAACTGGTCAACTTTGGTCAAATTAGTCAAACTTGGTCATAAAGGTCAATTTTGAACCCAATGACCCACAACATTGACCACTAGGTCAATTGGTTAAACTTTGATTTAAATGACCTAATAGCTACCATAATAATCATTTGGTTAATACAGACATCCAATTGACTCAATTGGTCAAACTTGGTCAAACTCGTCAACTTTGGTCAAATTTGTCAAGCCTAATCAAAATGGTCAACTTTAGTCAAACTTGGTCAAATTAAACTGTTTGGTAAACCCAAACTCCAAATTGGTCAAAAAGAATCATTTGATCAACCTAAACACTTAATTAGTCAAATTTGGTCAAACTGGTCAACTTTGATCAAATTAGTAAAAAATTATTAAAATTACCCAATGACCACCACATTTACGACCAAGTTAACCCTTCACCTAACTGGTCAAACTTATGTTAAAACAACCAAATAGTTACAACATTAATCTTTTGGTGAATAAAGACATCCAATTGACCGAATTGGTCAAATTTGGTCAAACTGGTCAATTTTGGTCAAACTGGTCAATCATGGTCAAAATTTGTCAAATTGAACCTTTTAGTCAATCCACAAACCAAACTGGTCACATTGGATCATTTGGTCAACCTAAACACTAAATTGGTCAAATTTGGTCAAACTTGTCCATTTTGGTTAAATTAGTCAAACTCGGTTAAAATGATCAAGTTTAGACCCAATGACGACCACATTAACCACAAAGTTAACTCTTGACCTAACTAGTCAAACTTTAGCGAAAATTACCTAATAGTTAACACAATAACCATTTGGTCAATACAGAAATCCAACCGGTCAACTTTGGTCAAATTTGGTCAAATTGGTCAACTTTGGTCAGATTGGTCAACCCTAGTCAAAATGGTTAACTTTAGTCAAACTTTGTTCAAATTGAACCATTTGGTCAACCCAGACACCAAATTGGTTAATATGGACCATTTGGTCAACATAAACACTAAATTGATAAAATTTGGTCAGACTGGTCAACTTAGGTCAAATTTGATCTGACTGGTCAAAATGGTCAAATTTGGACCCAATGACCGCCACATTGACCACTACGTTAACACTAGAACCAACTGGTCAAACCTTGGTTAAAATGATTTAATAGTTACCCCAATAACTATTTGGTCAAAAAAGACATCCAATTGACCCAATTGATCAAATTTGGTCAAACTAGTCAACTTTAGTCAAATTGGTCAACCTTGGTCTAAATGGTTAACTTTGGTCAAACTTAGTCAAATTAAACCATTTGGTCAACCCAGATACCAAGTTAGTCAAAATGGACCATTTGGTCGACCTAAACACAAAATTGGTCAAATTTGGTCAAACTGGTCATCTTCTGTCAATTTAGTCAAAATTAGTCAAAATTGGTCAAAATGGTCAATTTTGGACCCAATGGCCACCACATTGACCACTATGTTAGCCCTTGAACTAACTGGTCAAGCTTTAGTTAAAATGACATAATTGCTACCACAATATCCATTTGGTCAATACAATATCCATTTGGTCAAACTTAGGTTAAAACAATCAAATAGTTACCACACTAACCTTTTAGTGAATACAGACACCCTATTGACCCAATTGGCCAAATTTGGTCAAAATGGATAATTTTGGTCAAATTGGTCAACCATGGTAAAAATGGTTAACTCAAACTTTGTTAAATTGAATATTTTGGTCAACCCACACACCAAACTGGTCAAAATGGACCATTTGGTCAACATAAACACTAAATTGGTGATTTTGGTCAAACTGGTCCACTTTGGTCAAAATAGTCAAACTTGGTCAAAATGGTTAATTATAGACCTAATGATCTAATTACATCGACCACTAAGTCAACCTCGACCTAACTCGGTCAAACTTTGGTTAAAATTACCTAATAGTTACCATAATAACCATTCGTCAATACAGTAAATCCAAAATTTCTGCATAATTAGTCAAATTTCATCAAACTGGTCAACTTTGGTCAAATTGGTCAACCCTAGTCAATATGGTTAACTTGCGTCAAACTTGGTCAAACTGCACCATTTGGTCAACCTAGACACCTAATTAGTTAAAATGGACCATTTGGTCATCTTAAACACTAAATTGGTCATATTTGGTCAAACTGATCAACTATCATCAAATTAGTCAAACTTGATCAAAATGCTCATTTTTTGACCCAATGACCACCACATTGAGCTCTAGGTCAACCCTTGACCTAACTATTCAATCTTTGGTTAAAATGACTTAATAGTTACCACAATAACCATTTGGTTAATAAAGACATCTAATTGACCTAATTGGTCAAATTTGGTCAAACTGGTCAACTTTGGTCAAATGAGTCAACTCTGGTTAAAATGGTCAACTTTTATCAAACTTAGTTAAATTGAACCATTTGGTCAACCCACACACTAAATTGGTCAAAATTGACCATTTGGTCAACTTAAACACTAAATTAGTCAAATTTGGTCAAACTGGTCAACTTCGGTCGAAGTAGTCAAACTTGGTTAAAATGATATTTTTTGGACCCAATGACCACCACATTGATCACCAGGTCAACCCTTGACCTAACTGGTCCAAATTCGGTTAAAATGACCAAATTATTACCACAATAACCATTTGGTGAATACAGACATCCAATTGACTAAATTGGTCAAATTTTGTTAAACTGGTGTTAGCCTTTTTAGCTTCGAACATAAAATTTTAAATTTTAAATTTATTGTAATATGTAATGTAGTTTTGATTTTGAAAATGAAGGTATATTTTTTATATTTTGAAAATAACGAGACCGAATAGGTCTCACATATCAATAACTTAAATAGCAGAGTACGATACCACAAGTGATATATCGTCTCGAAAGACGAGCATACCTCTTATCAGTAGACTTAATTATCTAAACATAAAAGTTTATGACTCTATTCCTCTATCTAATATACAAATTAGATAAGGTTTTGATTAATCTGGGTTCTTAATTTTCTATAGAGGTAAGCCCCTATAGTTAATTACATCTTAGACAAATGAAGTCACCTAAGAAAACTCTCGATTAAAAGCATGGGTTTTTTTCAAGAATATCAACGTTTAGGTTTTCACGATTGATTATAAGAAAGACAAAAATGGAAAGGCTCAATACAGTTACTTTAGGAACCCAAAGGAGTGAAGAGCAGGAGATGTCGAATACATCAAGCAAGCCTTCGGCGACATCTCAACTAACCTATAATTCGCTTTACATCTTTGAAAGAGAAATTATATTTAATGTTTTAGTCCTACAAATTATTTAGATATTCAGGACTATTATTTGCGTCTCATATGCAAATAGCCCGAGAAAATATAAGGATTTATGTCGTGTCAAACGACTACCTCATAATTCTAAACGATTTAGGACTTGGATCGTATGATATTCAATCGTACTAAGTCCTAAAAGATGGTGTGAGGATTTACATCGTACTATATGAACAACCTCAACGTCTTATAAAGTGTGTTATTTATATCTACAAAAGTTCAGTTAAAGTTCTTATTTCTTCTGTTTGTTATCGTCTCGTTCGCTGCACGAAGATGAATCTTCACTCGACCACATCATCGTCTCGTCCAGAGAAGAGGAGAGATAGGAGAGAGAAAAGAGAAATCATGCCTCCAATGGCCTCTCCAAGGGTTATGTATAAACATGCTTGAAAATTAATAACTAGAAACATGAATACAAATAGGTATGTACACTAATGAAATAAAAAGAATTGTGCAACAATATATAGTAAGAAAAATGAAAGAGTTGTGTGGTAAAGTAAAAAAAGATGCTGTGTACCTGTCCAATGAAGTAAAAATTAAAACATTTGGTCAACCCATACACCAAATTGGTCAAAAAGGACCATTGGTCAACCTAAACACTAAATTGGTTAAAATTGGTCAAACTATACAACTTTGTTCAAATTAGTCAAACTTTGTTAAAATGATCAATTTTGAACCCACTAACCACCACATTTTTCACAAATTCAACCCTTGACTTTACTGGTCAAACTTTTATTAAAATGACCAAATAGTTACCACAATAATCATTTGGTGCATATTGACATCTAATTGACCAAATTGGTTAAATTTAGTCAAACTGGTCAAATTGGTTAACCCTATTCAAAATGGTTAAATTTGGACAATCTTGGTCAAATTGAACCATTCGATCAAGCCAGACACCAAATTGATCAAAATGGACCATTTGGTCAACCTAAACACTAAATTGATCAAGTTTGGTGAAACATGTCAACTTTGGTCAAATTAGTAAAACTTGGTCAAAATGATCAATTTTGGACCCAAGAACCACCACATTGACCACTAGGTCAACCCATGACCAAACTGGTCAAACTCTGGTTAAAATGACCTAATAGTTACCACAATAACCATTTGGTCAAAATAGACATTTAATTGACCCAATTGTTCAAATTTGGACAAAATGATCAACTTTAGTCAAATTGGTCAACCCTGTTCAAGATGGTCAACTTTTGTCACACTTGGTCAAATTGAACTATTTGGTCAACCCAGACACCAAATTGGTCAAAATGGACTATTTGGCCAACCTAAACGCAAAATTGATCAGATTTGGTCAAACTGTTCAACTTTGGCCAAATTAGTCAAACTTGTTCAAAATGGTCAATTTTGAACCCAATGACCACCACATTCACCACCAGGTCAACCCTAGACCTAACTGGTAAAACTACGGTTAAAATGACCTAATAGTTACCAAAATTATCGTCTTGTCAATACAGACATTCAATTGACCTAATTGGTCAAATTTGGTCAAACTGGTCAACTTTCGTCAAATTGGTGTACCGTGATCAAAATGTTCAAATTTGGTCAAACTTGGTCAAATTGAACCATTTAGTCAACCTATACACCAAATTGGTCAAAATGGACCATTTGTTCAACCTAAACACTAAATTGGACAAATTTGGTCAAACTGTTCAACTTTGGTCAAAATAGTCAAACCTGATCAAAATGGTCAATTTTTGCCCAACAACTATCACATTTACCATAAGATCAACCCTTGACCTAAATGGTCAAACTTTTGTTAAAAAGACCAAATACTTACGTCAAAAATCATTTGGTGAATACAGACATCAGATTGACTAAATTGGTCAAATTTTGTCAAACCGATCAACTTTAGTCAAATTGGTCAACCCTGGTCAAATTAGTCAACTTTGGTCAAACTTCATCAAATTGAACCATTTGGTCAACCCTGACATCAAATTGATAAAAATTGATCATTTGATCAACCTAAACACTAAGTTGGTCAGATTTGATCAAACTTGTCAACTTTGGTCAAATTAGTCAAACTTGATCAAAATGGTCAAATTTGGACCTAATGATCACCACATTTTCCACAAAGTCAACCTTTAACATAACTGGTCAAACTTTTTTAAAACGACTAAATAGTTACCACAATAACCATTTGGTGAATACAGACATCCAATTAACCAAATTGGTCAAATTTAGCCAAACTGATTAACTTCGGTCAAATTGGTCGACCATGGTCAAAATGGTTTACTTTGGATAAACTTGGTGAAATTGAACCATTTGGTCAACTCAGACACCAATTGGTCAAAATGAACCATTTTGTCAACCTAAACACTAAATTGGTCAATTTTAGTCAAACTGGTCAGCTTGGTCAAATTAGTATAACTTGGTCAAAATGATCAATTTTGGACCTAAAGACCACCACATTTACCACAAGGTCAACCCATGATGTAACTGGTCAAAAAATCATGAAAATGACCAAATAGTTACCGTAATAACCATTTGGTGAATACAGACATCCAATTGACCAAATTGGTAAAATTTGATCAAGCTGGTCAATTTGGTCAACCTTGGTCAAAATAATTAACTTTAGTCAAACTTGATCAAATTGAACCATTTCATGTCAAGCGAGACACCAAATTGATTAAATTGGACCATTTGGTAAACCTAAACACAAAATCGGTCCAAATGGTCAAACATGTGTCAACTTTGGTCAAATTAGTAAAACCTGGTCGAAATGGTCGACTTCGTTACCCAATAACCACCGCATTGACCACCATGTCAACCTCGACATACCGGGTCAAACTTTAGTTAAAATGACGTAATATTTACCACAACAACCATTTATTCAATATCGACATCCAATTAATCCAATCGTCAAGTTTCGTCGATCCGGTCAACCTTGGTCATATTGGTCAACTCTGGCCAAAATAGTTAACTTTGGTCAAACATAGTCAAATTGAATCATTTGGTCAACCCAGATACCAAATTAGTTAAAATGGTCCATTTGGTCAACCTAAACACTAAATTGGTCAATTTTGTTCAAACTGTTCAACTTTGGTCAAACTAGTAAAACTTGGTCAAAATGGTTAATTTTGGACCCAATGACCACCAGATTGACCACCAGGTCAACCTTTGACCTAACTGATTAAATATTGATTAAAATAACCTAATAGTTACCACGATAACCATTTTGTCAATACAGAAATTCAATTAACCCAATTTTTTAATTTTGCTCAAACTAGTCAACTTTAATCGAATTGGTAAACCATTGTCAAAATGATTAATTTTGGTCAAATTGACCACTAGGTCAAACATTAACTGGTCAAATTAGTCAAAGTCAATGTGGACCATCTTGGGAACCTAAACTCTAAATTGGTCAAATTTGGTCAAATTGTTCAACTTTGGTCAAATTAGTCAAAGTTGGTCAAAATTGTCAATTTTTGACCCAATGACCACCATATTGACCACCAAGTCAACCCTTGACTTAATTGGTCAAACTATGGCTAAAATGACATAGTAGTTACCACAATAACCATTTGTTCAACACAAACTTTCAATTAACCCAATAGGTTAAATTTGGTCAAACTGGTCAACTTTGGTCAAATGGGTCAATAGTGATCAAAATATTTAACTTTGGTCAAACTTGGTCAAATTGAACCATTTGGTCAACTCATACACCAAATTGGTAAAAATGGACCATTTGGTCAACTTAAACACTAAATTGGTTAAATTTGGTCAAATTGTTCAACTTTGGCCAAATGAGTCAAACATTATCAAAATGGTCAATTTTGGACCCAATGAGAACCACATTGACCACCTGGTCAAACCTTGACCTAACTGGTCAAATTTTGGTTAAGATTATCTAATTGTTACCACAATAGCCATTTGGTCAATACAGACATCCAAATGACCATATTGGTCAAATTTAACTGTCAAGCCTCAGCTACATTTGGTCAACTCGTCATCGGCTCAAATTGGCAACTTTTGTCAAACTTGGTCAAATTTAACCATTTGGTCAATCCAAACACCAAATTAGTCAAAATGGACCATTTTGGCAACCTAGCCACTAAATTGGTCAAATTTGGTTAAACTACTCAACTTTTGTCAAATTAGTCAAACTTCGTCAAAATGGTCAATTTCGGACCCAAAGACCACCACATTGATCACTAGTTAACTCGACCTAACCTGGCCGAAAATTTAGTTAAAATGAATTAATAGTTACCACAATAAACATTTAGTCAATACGGGCATCCAATTGATCAATCGGTTCAATTTGATCAAATTAGCGTCATTTTAGTCATATTCGTCAACTCGGCTAAAATGGTCGTGTTCGTCGAACTTCGTCAAATTGAACCAATCGTTAACCCATACACCAAATTAGTTCAAAATTACTCATTTGGTCAACCTAAACACTAAATTGGTCAAATTTGGTCGAGTTATACATCTTTGGTTAAATTAGTAAATCTGTCAAAATGGTCGAATTGGAACCGTAATGCACCGCTACATTAATTCATCACGTTCAACCCTTGCTCTAACAAGTTGAATCATATTAGTTAAAATGACCAAATAGTTACGATACTAACCATTTGCTGAATACGGATCTTCAATCGACTAAATTGGTCAAATTTGGTCAAACTAGTCAACTTTTGTCAAGATTACCAATCTTATCTGAAATGGATAACTTAGAACAAACTCGTCAAAATGAACTATTTTGTCAACAAAGACACCAAATTGATCAAAATGGACCATTTAGTCAACCTAAACACTAAATTAGTCAAATTTAGTCAAACTGGTCAACTTTGGTCAAATTAGTAAAACTTAGTCAAAATGGTCAATTTTAGACCCAATGACCACCACATTGATCACCAGGTCAACCCATGCATCTAATCGTCGAACTCGTTTAAAATGACTTATTAGATACCACAATAACCATTTGGTAATATGAACATTCAATTGATCCAATTAATGAATTCAATCAACCGGTTAACTTTGGTCAAATTGGCCAACTAGGGTTAAATTTTGTCAAACTGTTCAACTTTGGTCAAATTAGTTAAACTTGGTCAAAATGGTCATTTTTGGACCCAATGACCACCACATTGACCACCATGTCAACCCTTAACCTAACTGGTCAAACTATATTTAAAATGACCTAATAGTTACCACAATAATCATTTCGTCAATACAGACATTCAATTAACCCAATCGTCAAATCTCGTCAAATCGATCAACTCTGGTCAAACAGTCAACCAGTGATCAAAATGGTCGACTTTCACAAAGTTGGTGAATTGATCCATCTGGTGGATCTCGACACAAAATTGGTCAAAATGGACCATTCGGTCAACTCTAGACACTAAATTCGTCAAATTCGGTTAAACTTTTCAACTTTTGTCATGTTAGTAAAACTCGGTCAAAATAACTAATTTGGACCTAATGACCACCACATTAACCACGAGGTCAACTCTTGACCTAACGGGTCAAACTTTGGTTAAAATGACCTAACAGTTACCACAATAACCATTTGGTCAATACAGACATTAAATTGATCATATTGGTCAAATTTGGTCAAACTGGTAAACTTTGGTCGAATTGGTAAACTCTAGTTAAAATGGTTAACTTTGCTCAAAATTCGTCAAATTGAACTATTTGGTCAACCCAGATACGAAATTGGTCAAAATGAATCATTCGGTCAACCCATACATTAAATTGGTCAAATTTTGTTAAACTGGTCAAATTTGGTCAAATTAGTCAAAGTTGGTCAACATGCTTAATTTTGGATCAAATGACCACCACATTTATCACTAGGATAACCCTTAACCTAACTGGTTAAACTTTTGTTGAAAAGACTAAACAGTTTCCATAATAACCATTTGGTGAATACTGACATCCAATTGACCAAATTGGTCAAATTCGATAAAAATGGACAACTTTGGTCAAATTGGTCAACTATGGTTAAAATGGTTAACTTTGGTTAAACTTGGACATACTGATCCATTTGGTTTACCCAGACACCAAATATATCAAAATGTACCATTTGGTTAACTTAAACACTAAATTGGTCAATTTTGGTCAAACTGGTCAAATTTGGTCAAACTGGTCAACTTTGGTCAAACGGTCAACTTTGATCAAAATGATCAATTTTGGACCCAATGACCACCACATTGACCAACAGGTCAACCCTTGACCTAACTGGTCAAACTCTATTTAAAATGACCTAATAGTTACCACAATAACCATTTGGTCAATAAAGACATTCAATTGACCCAATTGGCCAAATTTGGTCAAACTAATCAACTTTGTTAATTTGGTCAACCCTGGTCAAGATGGTCAACTTTAGTCCAACTTGGTCAAACTGAACCATTTGGTCAACCCAGACACTAAATTGGTCAAAATGGACCGTTTGGTTAACCTAAAAACTAGATTGGTCAAATTTAGTCACACTGTTCAACTTTGGTCAAATTAGTCAAACGTGATCAAAATGATCAATTTTGGACCCAATGACCACCACATTGACCACAGGTCAACCATTGACCTAACTAGTCAAACTCTATTTTAAATGATCTAAAAGTTACCACAATAACCATTTGGTCAATACAGACATTCAATTGACCCAATTGGTCAAATTAGTCAAATTGGACAACTTTGATCAAATTGGTCAATCGTGGTCAAGATGGTCAACTTTGATCAAACTTGGTATAATTGAACCATTTGGTCAACACAGACACAAAATTGGTCAAAATGGACCATTTGGTCAACCTAAACACTAAATTAGTTAAATTTGGTCAAACTGTTCAACTTTGGTCAAATTAGTCAAACTTGTTCAAAATTGTCAATTTTGAACCCAATGATCACCACATTGACCACCAGGTCAACGCTTGACATAATTGGACATACTCTGTTTAAAATGACCTAATAGTTACCATAAAAACCATTTGGTCAATGATTGACATATCAATCGACTCAGCTTGATCAAATTCGCCAACTTTGGTCAAACTTGGTTAAATTGAACCATTTGGTCAACCCAGAAACCAAATTGGTCAAAATGGACCAATTGGTCAATTAAAACACTAAATTGGTCAAATTTGGTCAACTCGTTCCACTTAGGTCAAATTAGTCAAACTTGGTCAAAATGGTCAATTTTGGACCCATTGACCACCACATTGACCATCAGATCAACCCTTGACCTAACTGGTCAAACTTTTGTTAAAATGATCTAATATTTACAGCAATAACAATTTGGTCAATATAGACATCCAATTGAGCATATTTGTCAAAAATGCTCATACTGGTCAACTTTGGTCAAACAAGGTCAAGTTTGTTCAAACTTGGTCAAATTAAACCATTTGGTCAACCAAGACTACAAATTTGTCAAAATGGATAATTTGGTCAACCTAAACACTAAATTTATCAAATTTGGTAAAATTGGTCAACTTTAGTTAAATTAGTCAAACTTTGTCAAAATGGTCAAATTTAGACACAATAACCACTACATTGACCACCATGCCAACCCTTGACCTAACTGGTCAAACTTTGGTTAAAATGACCTAATAGTTACCACAATAATTATCTCGTCAATACAGACATTAATTTGACCCAATTGGTCAAATTTGGTCAAACTAGACAACTTGGTCAAATTGGTCAACCTGATCAAAATTGTCAAGTTTGGTCAAACTTGGTCAAATTGAACCACTTAGTCAACTCAGACACCAAATTGGTCAAAATGGACTATTTCGTCAACCTAAACACAAAATTGGTCAAATTTGGTCAAAGTGGTCAACTTTGGTAAAATTTGTGAAACTTAGATGAAATTGTCAATTTTGGACCCAATAACTACCACATTTACCACCAGGTCAACCGTTGACCTAACTGGTCAAACTTTTGTTAAAACGGCCAAATATTTACCACAATAACCATTTGGTGAATACAGACATCAAATTGTTCAAATTGGTTAAACTGGTCAAACTGGTTAACCGTGGTCAAAATAGTTAAACTGGTCAAACTTAGTCAAATTGAAACATTTGGTCAACCCAGACAGCAAATTGATCAAAATGAATTTTTTGGTCAACCTAAACACTAAATTGGTCAAATTTGGTCAAATTAGTCAAACTTGATCAAATTGGTCAATTTTGGACCCAATGAAAACCACATTGACCACCAGGCCTTGACCTAACTGGTCAAACTTTGGTAAAAATAACCTAATAATTACCACAATATTCATTTAATCAATACAGACATCCAATTAACCTAATTGGTCAAATTTGCTCAAACTGTTCAACTTTGGTCAAATTAGTTAACCCTGATCAAAATGGTCAACTTTGATCAAACATGGTAAAATCGATCCATTTGGTCAACCCAGACACCAAATTGATCAAAATGGACCATTTGGTCAACCTAAACACTAAATTGGTCAAATCTGGTCAAAGTGGTCACTTTGGTCAATTTAGTCAAACTTTGTCAAATGATCAATTTCGGACCCAATGACCACCCCATTTACCACCGGGTCAACACTTGATCTAACTGGTCAAACTTTTGTTAAGATGAATGTTGACCTCATTTATGAGGTCATTCTTTCCCCTCTCTTTAGAGGCTAGGATCTAGCTTTAGGATTTCCTATTTTTGACTCTCATAGAGGATTAGACTGGGACCCACATTTTTTTAGGAATTCAAGATATTTCTTCACTCCTTGGAGTTTCATATGGAAGGTTCTAAATCCTTAACACCCACTTGAGTCGACTAAAGCTGAAATATTGAAACTCTTATTGAGTTCCTATAGGAACTTGAAAGACATAAGTGGACCTCACAATGTGCGACGTTTGACATTTTGCCAAGAGCATTATATTTTACTATGGTTGTCATTTATACGAGGACCGGTCATTAATTTGCTCATTATATGGCCCCGATCAGGCTAAAATAAATTTATTTTTACACGTGTTGCAAGTTGAACTTAAAGTGGCTCAACCATCGGCAAACTTGTCCAATCGACCTTGAATAAAGAAATGGATCACATTGGTGCATCTGGAATGTCGGTTTTAGTCAGGAAATATGTATAATTTGATAGGGTTTTGAATCGGATCAAATTTTGTGTAATTTGACTAATGTAAATAAAAGAATAAATTAAAAAAAAAGATTTCTAAATTAAAAAAACCCACGCACGCCTCATCCCACTAGGGCCTCACCTCTTCCTCGCGTGGGGAACTCATGCGAAGTTCTAACCTTTGGTTCTCGAAGCATCCTACTCCTTCTTCTCCTCTCCCAACCGGCTCAGTCGGTTCCCTTCTCCTTTCTTGCACCCTAACCAAACCCCGCCACTGGTCACTTTACCTTTAATGAGGTTTTGCCGCCAAAATGCATAAGGTAACCTCCCTTCTCCTGATTCTTGGTCTGTTTCTTGCATTTTACAGTATTTCTCCTCACTGCCAGTGAACTGGTTGGTAAGGTACCTCTCCCCTTCTGTCGCCAATAAATACCCCTTTGAGGAGAGATTTGAAAAAACAAAATGTTTTGGTTAAGGTTTTTTCTTTTTGAGATTCATTCTCATAATTTCTGACTTTTGTCGTTCCTCTACAAGCGAGTTCTTGGTTCACTGTTATTCTTCTCTTTTCAATCATCTAATTTGAAGAGTAAGTCTCTTCAGCCTTCTATTCTTCTGTGAAGCACATTTATTTTAGCTGAGCTGTTTTTGCATTCTTTTTTTAATGATACGAAATTTCTTTCACTTAATACTTTGCTTTTGTTACCAGGAAATATGGATGTATTTATAAGTTTCTATTTAATGGATTTACAAGATTTCTTTATATCTTACTGTCTTTAATTTGATTGTGAGATCCAGGGCTTTCTCTTTTGCTGTTTAAGTAAATTTTGTATACAATTTGATTCATCTGATCCATTCCCATGATAATTTTATTTCTCAGTGAAGCATTTGAGGTTCTTGTGCAAATCAATTCTCATTTAATGTATAAACTAACTTGATAAATATGAACATATTCCTGATTTGGAGGTTGTCATTAATCCGTTTCTTGGACATTTTTGTGGTTAGATCCTTCATTATCATGGATGAAAGTGCAGTTTGCTTCATAGTTAAGAAGAAATGGGATACCAGGTTCTTAAAATATTGAATATTGTGTTCTTGCTTTTTATGGATATGCCATTAATCTAAAATTTCCTTTGATTATTTAGAAGAGAGCTTTATTTTACCTCTTCTTCCTCTTGTTTGATGAGAAATAATGGGTTTGGAGGTATTTAAGTTCAGAAGAAGATCAAATGAAACATGTATAAGATGCTTTAAAATGGTTGGCTATTTAATTGAGCCAATTAAGGAGATTGATATACTACTAACACAGCTTGTTGCGGCGGTACCTTTCAATATCATGCCAGGCCTTGCAAATTCATTTTTTTTTTTTTTACCACAACAACAATTGCATCAATGCCTTTTCCCTGGAGCATTTTTTTATATACATTTTCTCATGCATAAATCCTCATCCTTTTGAACTTGATAGTTTCTAGTTCCTTGGAACATCTGGTCAAACTTTGATGATTTTGATAAGTATTCCAGTGCCAAGACTAGACTAGAATTTATTGAGAGAATGTTGCAATGGAGGCATATGGCTCCTACTACCCCTTACTTTCCTCATTTCCCCATTTCCGCACCAATGTCGACGTTGCCATTTCTCCAATGGAAATTGGTTGTAAGAAAAGCATGAAGAGTATAACAGGAAGTGAGCATGTCGGATTTGGAGTTGGTACTTTGCTTCTATGTGCCACAATTTGTGCTCCAAATGTAGATGCTTTTATCTCAACTTCTCAAAGAAGGTCTTTGGGAATGTGTAAAAAAATGTGGTGATCTCAAAATGATAGCATGCTCAGGGTGCAGAGGATCAGGCCTAGCAAAGAAGGCCTCTTTGGTTTTAGCATCGTTGATGATGTTGTCCAGTTATTTCAAGATGAAGGCATCAAAGCTTCTTTGGTAAAATGCAATAAATGCCTATCAAAGAGATGCATTCCATGTCCTGAATGTTCGAAGACCTTATAATTTTGTGATATTTACATGAATACCACACAAATCTTATGCATTTACATATCTAACACCTAAACTTTATTTTTATCTTTTACATTTATACCACCTATAACTTTCATTTCGGATTTTTTTCCTTTTTCTTTTCTCCATTCAGTCCTGTGCAAATTCTTAAAATAAATAAATAATTCATTCATTCGTTAATTAATAAAATTCAACTTTTCCTGTATATAGATAAGTTGGCTAATGTATGTAAGTTAAAGTTTAGGTGTTAAATAAGTGAATACATTAAAATTCGAAGCTATGCATGTAAATCTTCTTATGAAACAGTATTGAAGCAATCATTTTTTTTAACAGGTTCTTGTATATATATAATATTACTATGTAGTATTCTAATTCTATTGTTGAATTTGTTATTTCAAATAATGTGAGGCATCATATGTATAACCCAAATCTAATTTTATATTTTAAATAGTGCATGGGTTAGTCCTATTTATTGTGTTCTTAAGAAATGATGAGTAATTGCGACTGTTAATGAGAAGAATGAGATTATACCAACAAGACAGTTACAGGGTGGCGAATATGCATTGATTATAGAAAATTAATCTTTCTACAAAGAAAGATCATTTTCCACTCTTATTTCTAGATCAGATGTTAGATAGAATGGATGGGCATAAATACTTTTATTTTCTGGATGGATATATTGGGTACCATCAAATTCAAATTGCTCCTGAGGATCAAGAGAAAACTACGTTTACCAGTCCTTATGGTACGTTTGATTTTAGAAGAATGCCTTTTGGTTTATATAATGTCCCTGCTACATTTCAGAGATGTATGATGGCTATTTTCTGTGATTTAATTGAAAAAGGGATTCAAGATTTTTATGGATGACTTTTTAGTGTTTGGAAGTTCATTTGAATCATGTTTAGAACATTTATCTAAAGTTCTAAAACGCTGTGAAGAAACTAATTTGGTCCTTAATTGAGAAAAATATCAATTTATGGTAGCAGGAGGAATTGTATTAGGACATAGAATATCAGAAAAAGGTTTAGAGGTAGATCCTGCAAAAATTCAAGTTATCTCTAATTTACCTTGTCCAACGAATGTAAAGGGAATTAAAAGTTTTCTGGGACATGTTGGATTCTATAGGCGTTACATTAAAAAAATTTCAAAAATTTCAAAACTTTTATGTCGTTTATTAGAAAAGGATGTAATTTTTTATTTTGATGATGAATGCCTAAAAGCTTTTGAAACTTTAAAAGAAAAATTAATCACTGCACCTATTATAATTTCACCAAATTGGGAAAAACCTTTTGAATTAATGTGTGATTCTATTGATTATGCTATTGGTGCTGTTTTGGGTCAGAAATATGGTAGAATTTTTAAAGTAATTTACTATGCTAGTAAAACTCTTAATGAAGCTCAAATTAACTATACCACTACTGAGAAAGAGTTATTAGTTATAGTATCTGCTTTTGATAAATTTCGATTATATTTAATTAGAACTAAATGTGTAGTGCATACTGTCATTCTACTATCAAATATTTAATGAAGAAGAAAGATGCGAAACTGAGATTGATTAGATGGATTCTTCTTTTGAAAGAATTTGATTTTGAGATAGTAGATAGGAAGGGTGCTGATAATCAAATTGCTGATCATTTATCCAGGCTTGAAACTGAAAAATCTCTTAGTGATACTGAAGAAATTAATGAACATTTTCCTAATGAAAATTTGTTCACTATTAATGAATGACGTATTTCGTGGTATGTTGACATTGTAAACTTTATTGTTAGTGATATTTTACCATATGGTTTGACATACCCAGAAACGAAGTTTTTATCTGATGCAAAAACTTATTTTTGGGATGACCCATTTTTATATAAACAAGGAAAGGATTTGATTATTCGAAGATGTGTGCCTTTAGAAGAAACTTGTGAAATTATGCAAAAATGTCATAATTCTAATTATGGGGGACATTTTGGAGTTGATAGAATTGCTTATTGAATTTTAGAATATGGATTTTATTGGCCTACAATTTTTATAGATGTTAATGCATATATTAAAAATTGTGATCGATGTCAGCGTGTAGGCAATATTTCTAGAAGAAACGAGATGCCCCTCAATTATATGTTGGAAGTTGAAATATTTGATGTTTAGGGATTAAATTTCATGGGACCATTTACACCATCTTTTGGAAAAATTTATATTTTAATAGCAGTAGACTATGTTTTCAAATGGATTGAAGTTGTTGCTTACCTCAATGTGATGCTCAAAGTGTTGCAAAGTTTTTAAAAAAGAATATATTTTGCAGATTTGGAATATCAAGAGTAATTATAATAAATGGGGGAAGTCATTTTAGAAATGCGATTATGGAGAAGTTACTAAATAAATATCATATTAACCATCGCAATGCTACTGCTTATCATCCGCAGACAAGTGGTTTTGTTGAATTATCTAATCGTGAAATTAAAAGAATATTGGAAATGGCTGTTAATCCTAACAGAAAGGATTGGTCAATCAAACTGGATTATGCTTTATGGGCCTATAGGACTACTTACAGAACTTCTATAATGATGTCTGCATATAGGCTACTTTTTGGAAAAGCTTGTCATTTACCTGTTGAACTTGAGTATAAAGCATATTGGGCTATAAAAGAGTTCAATTATAATTTAAAAGATGTTGCTGAGAAGAGATTATTGCAATTATATGAGCTTGAGGAGATAAGGAATGAATCTTATGAAAATGATAAGATTTATAAAGAGAAGATAAAGTTATGGCATGATCGAAAGATTCTTATTAAAAATCTCGAGCTGTGACAAAAAGTTTTGTTGTATAATGCCAAGTCAAAATTTTTGACTGGAAAACTTAAGTCCAAATGGATGGGTCCATTTATTGTGATAAAAGTTTATTCTTATGGAGCTGTAGATATTCAAGATCCTAAGACTGGAAAAATATTCAAAATTAATGGTCATAGACTTAAACCTTATTTTTCAGTCAATCAACTTAAACATGATGAGAATCTGATATTGGGTCGCTTAAAATAAATTCTGGACATATCAGGCTGAAGAAATTAAACCAAGCGCTTTGTGGGATGCAACCCATAGTTATCGGTGTGCTTTGCTTTATGTTTGCTTTGTGTAATTTGTTTGGTTTGTTTTTATGATAATGTGGTAGTATTTTGAAGAGATTGGTTATAGTGGTGTTATTTGACATTAATTGATGACTTAAAAGAGTCAGAATGAAAAATTTGGACATTTGGCAAACCTGTGCAAAAATGTGCACTGGCGGCTAAGCGCTGCAGTTATGAAAAACGTGATAAATGAATTTATAGAAGTCAAAATCATGAGGAAGTGATTTTAGAAGTTCTTTTGGAGTATTAAAACTTCTAGGGTCTTTTTAGTACTTCACACGTCTATAAAAAGGCCCTGAATTAAGAGAAACACTTGCCCGTCTCTATTTTCATTCCTGAGTCTTAAGAAGAGTATTTTTTAGTGCAAAAATGTCTTCTTCGGAGAGTGAAATTAAGAAGGAGGAAGCCAACAAGAAGAAATTTATTAGTGAAAATGCGCAAGAGTTATGCAACAGATTCCTAGCAGTTAGTATTCAAGGTATTGCAGAAATGATTGCGAAGATTGAAGCCAACGTGGAGTCAATTAAAGCAAAGGTAACTGAAACTAATGCTCATTTAGCGCATATGGGATGGCAACTTAAAATGCAATTCAGTTATACAAGTCATGTGAAAGAAGTGGATAAGGCGATGTTTCTGAAAAACAAATGGTTAGAAGAAGATGTGAGAGTTTTCAACCATCGCCCGTTTTATCAGATCTATATTTCAGATGGTTCAAATGGAACTAATGGTGGTTCTGGATATATTCAACCTAATGGATATTGGAATTAATTTCAGTATAGTCTAGTGTTGTGGTTTTATGTGTTAAGTGTTTTGTGTCTAGTGTTATATGTTTGCATTTTATTGAACTTTAATGTGTGTTTGTTACATCTTAATGATGTAAATTTATCTTTGTTTTTATGCATTTGAAATATTGTGTATCGGAAAATTTCATCCAAAATGTTTGGATAGAAATTTTTAGTTTGTATTAAGTGTGGTTGTTTTAATTAGATGAAAGTTTGTGTTTGTGTGAAATTTATTTGGAATTGATGGAAATTTAATTTCTTTGGAGAATTAGAAAACTTTATAGGGGAGAAATGATTATTTGAAGTAATTTAGGGTGATTAACTAAGAGATTTAGTACATTTTTAAATTTATTGTGAAAATCAAGGTACTGGCGCTTACTAGATTTCGCGGCTAAGCGCCGATGCCACGCGCTTAAGTGTCGGTTCGCGAAAATTGGTTTTCTGCATTTAAAAAACCAAAAATTGACTTTTTAACACCTCCCGCCACCCTCAACCTCTCGAAATCGCGAAATAGGATTTAGGGCATCCTTAGATTTGATCAATTAAGAGCCGATTTCAACGAGATTTGTCAGATTTGAATTCCTTGATGTATGAGCACTACTCCTAAGTAAAAATTTTTTATTTTCATCCTATATTTTGAGTACATTATTGAAAAACCTTAAAATCATTATTTATGGTGAAATTTGATGAAAAGCATGAGAAATTGCTTGGATTTAATGGAAATTACCTTTGGAAGTTAAATTAGCAAGTTTAATTTAATTTTGTAATTTATGGTGATTTTTTGCGTTTTTTTTAGAGATGACTCCAAAGTCAAAGCACTCGAAAGATAAAGCAAAATTTGATTCCAACAAATTTGTTAGTGCAAGAGCAGAGGATCGATATGTCGACGCATTGTCGTCACGTATATTGATTCCTGAACGTGTATTTAGTATGAGAGAAGTTATTGAAGAAATGATTAATAGAAGGAATTGAGAGAATTACTGTTACTTCTCCATTGTTGCTGTGGTCAGAGAGTTTTATGCAAACTTGTCTGCAGCAGAAAAGAATTAGTTGATGGTTAGGTGAACAAGTGCATTTTTCACCTGCAGTAATCAATGTCTTCTGCCACTTGCCTCTTGCATTGTTTTGTTTTTATGCTAATTATCATCCTACTGAAGGAGAATTAGAATAGATAATATTTTTTCTGGCTGATGGAAGAGGTTTATGGAAGATAACAAATGAAAGAAGAGTAAATTTCTAAGCCTCTAAGTGGAAGTCATTTCAAAGGTATGACATTATTTTATCTCATATAAACTGTTGCCTTCAAGTCATACTAGTGAAGTTACGAGGGACAGAGCTGTTTTGAATACCCGAGAGCATGTTAGAGATATAGATGCTAAGATTGAAAATATTGAAAGGTATATTGTTAAGTAAGATGAAGATGAGGAGAATTATCGGCACCCTCATCCGTTTTATATTCCTTATGTGTCATCCAGAGACTGGGCTGGAGAAGATGATGATGAGGATGATGATTAGGGTTGTTGTGTTTATTTTGTTTTGTTTTGTGATTTCTTATGTTTAGTTATGCTTTTTTTATGTTTTTATATGTGATGTTATGTTTAATTGTTGTGTGATGTATTTATGATATGAACTCTCATATTGTATAGAGCATAGTTGGATTATTTCTTTTTACGCACATTCATATGTTTATGTGATAAATTAATGTTAAATGTTGTGGTTTGTTATATGTGTGTGGTAGTAAATGTTTTAAATGTGTATTTAGTGTTTGAATTTTTAATAGAGTGTAAACTAATTCCAAATCTGGGAGGGAATGTAGAACACTATTAAAAACCACTATTTGAAAACTGCATGTTTAAAACTTTTCAAAATCTACTACCAGTTATTATCAAGTATTATTGTGATTTTAGTTAAGTTAAATTGATGTGTATTTGCTTTGAAAACCTCCACTACTGTAGAAGTCTTTTGAAATTTTTATTTTAATAAAAACTGAATTCAGTTTCTATTTACTCATATTTTTCTTTAAAAATGTTATACATGCATATTTAAGATATTGAAATTCCTGCAAACATGCTATTTTAGTTTTTAATTTTTACTCATGTATCATTTCTTATGCTTAAATGTTTTTATGTTGACTAAAAATTAAAGTTTGGGGGGAATTTAAAAAACTAAATTTTTTAAAAACCTAAAATTTTATTTGTTCTTTTGAATACTGAAAATAAATTTGGTTTTTGATTGAAAATAATTATGTATATGAAGTTATATTAGGGAAACAAAATTTTGAATATAGAAATGAATAAAAGAATTTAGTTAAAATTTATCGTCCTAATGAAAAATTTAAAGTTAAAATGTTCTTAATAAAGAAATGTTAAATATAGTTAAACTATCTTTAGTTAGAAATGTTGTATTTTTGGATAAATAGAAGATTTGACTTTTATTTTTCAAAGCTTAAATTTTTTTTATTGAGAAATAATTTTCAATACTATTATTATGATTTTTAAGTGAAAGATACATATCAAACCTTTATTTTAAATGGAATGGTGGAATTCAAAATCATTAAAAGTCTATCCAGATATAGTAATCCTTGTCTTATAAACAAAAAAGAAAAAAAGAAAAAAAGAAAAGAACATAAAAGAAAAAGAAAAAAGAAAAAAGTGAAAAATAGTATGTGAAAACGAAGGAGAAGCTTGAGGATTTAAGGGCCTAATCAAAAATTGGTTTCATGCCTAAAGTTTAAAATATAAGTTTTATGAAAATCTAAAACTTAAGGTTATAGTGTAGTTAGTAAAATTATTCTCAATTAAAATTTTTAAGTGAAAAATTAAATGTTTGAATCCTATATTTTAAAAAATCTTCAAGTATTTCTGAATTAGATAGAAACCTATATTTTCATTATCTTTTGCTTAAGAGCTTTCTAAACTTTAAATTGGTCTTATTTACTAAAGTTTTTTCTAAATTAGATTATTTCATTTCTAGAACAAAATTTTAAAACCTTCCTAAGAAACTCATTTACATAATTTGCATGTTAAATTTTTTTATGGTTAAGAGTCACTTGAGGACAAGTAATATTTTAAGTTTGGGGGATTTTGATACACTTAAAATATATAGTGTTTTTATGCACTTTTTTATACATATTTTTGATGATATTGCACTTTAATGGAAGGTATTTGTGTTTTTCTTGGAAGTATGATGAAAATGATTAATTATGATGAAAGGAGCGAAAAAGTATCAAATTTGGAGGAGAAATTTGGCATTTGGCGCCAAGCGCTAAAGTGCCGGCGCATAAGCGCCACAGTTAAAAATCAAATTCAAATCAAATTTGGCACCATTTTTAAGGGGTGTTTGAAGCAACTTTTGGTGGTGACTTTCTTAACTTCCTTTGGGCGTTAAATATGATTGAAGGGATGCATCTTTTGGTGGATACATTGAATCTGGACATGATTTGAAGAGACACTAAGACACCTTTTAGAAAATTATAAAAATGAAGCCTCATAATTTGCATGTGTGGTATGTGTTGAAGAGAGTGGTGGTTGTTAGTATTGAAAGTGTGTTTTAGAGTTCTTCTTTTATATAGTTGTTAGTAGAGAGTAGAGAGTAAGAAAGGAAAAAGAGTTGGTGTGAAGCCTTCTTCTCGCCAATTTTCGTTTATCCTTATATCTAGTTTTTATTGAAGTTTAAAGTCTTTATTAGAGTTATCAGAGTTGGGTGCCAACCTCTGTAGAGTTGTATTGTGTAAAGTAAAATTCCAAAGGAAGTTTTAGAGTCTTGTGGAGTGGATTTTCAGATAAGTATTTATCTTTGTTTTTACACTTTGTTTTTAAGTAAGATTGTTGTGTTTTCATTTTAGCTTATGATTTCATATCAAGTTGTGTTTGTGTTTTCTTCATTAAATCTGAGTAATTTACTATATCTGTTTCTTTCTTAAATGATGAAGTAATTAAATTATGGAAGTATGTTGTCGAAAGTATAGTGCTTAATGCTGGAATAAATTGTGATGATTCAATTCCTTGAACTTAATTTACTTCTTGATGTGGCCAATTAAGATGTTAAAATTTGTTGTGAGATTATGTAAGATCCAATGCGGTATTGTCTCAAAAAACAATTGGAAAGAATCACATGCAATCATATGGGTGAGAATTGTAGTCCATATGATTGAATGCAAATATATAGGGAGATATGCTTTATTGGGGAGTAAAATTAGATGACTTTAGAGTGACAGGCTAAAGTCCCCATAATTTGGTTTGTTATTTTAAATTTGTTATGAGATGTTAGCCCCCAGGTGGAGGGAATAGTGGGAACTTTAGAGTGAAAGCTTCTATCTTTCCTACCTAACCCGTCTACAAAATTTCAAATTTTCAAATTAACCAATTTTCTTTATAGAACCATGTAAGGTTAAAGAATATAATTGTTCCTATTTGGCACAATACATTTAAATACTTCCACAACATAAATATCCATAATTATTACTGATTCATTAAAGAAGGAAAAAGATATTTGATTCTTATATCTTTTATATCATGTTTAGAGTATTGATAATTTTTATTGCCTGCTTAACTTTTTATTAAAAATATCAAAAATAACTTTTTGAAATTAATACCTTAAAATATACTTACAAAAATCAATTAAAAAGTAAAAAGTTATTTTTTTATTTATTTAAAGTTTTACACATTTACTTGTGGGTTCAATATCTCGTAGCTTAATCAGAAAGTCATATATTACTTGATAAATGATACGTATAATTGCGTAGTATCTCATATTATAAATCATAAATTTCATATCTAAATCGTAAGCATAAATAATTTCGGGGATCAAATACTAAGTTGGTCAAAATTGGTTAAAATGGTTCACTTCGGTGAAATTAGTCAAACATGGTTAAAATGGTCAATTTTGGACACAATGACCACCACATTGACCACCAGGTAAACCCTTGATTTAACTAGTCAAGCTTTAGATAAAATGACTTAGTAGTCACCACAATATCCATCAAAATGGACTATTTGGTCAACCTAAACACTAAATTGGTCAAACTGGTCGACTTTAGTCAAATTAATCAAAATTGGTCAAAATGGTCAATTTGGATCCAATGACCACCACATTGAATATCAGGAAAACCCCTTGATCATACTGGTCAAACTTTGGTTAACAAGACTGAATAGTTACCACAATAACCATTTGATCAATACAGACATCCAATTGACCATATTGGTCAAATTTGGTCAAACTGATCAACTTTAGTCAAACTGGTCAACTTTAGTCAAACTTGGTCAAATTGAACCATTTGTTCAACGCACAAACTAGATTGGTCAAAATGGACTATTTGATCAACCTAAACACTAAATTTATCAAATTTTGTCAAACTGGTCAACTTTGATCAAATTAGTCAAACTTTGTTAAAATGATTAATTTTGGACCCAATGACCACCACGTTGACCGCTTGGTCAACCCTTGACCAAACTGGTCAAACTTTTGTTAAGACGATCAAATAGTTACCACAATAACCATTTGCTCATTAAAGTCATTCAATCAACCTAATCGTCAAATTCGGTCTTCGATCAAATCGATATCCTCGATCAAAACGATCAACTTTCAGAAACTCGGTCAAATCGAACCATTCGTCAACCTGCATTAATAAAATTGGTCAATATGGAAAATTTGGGCAAACAAAACATTAAATTGGTCAAATTTGGTCAAACCGGTCAAATTAGTCAAATTTGGTCAACATGGTCAATTTTGGACCCAATAACCACCACATTAACCACCAGGTCAACCCTTGACTTAACTAGTCAAACTATGGTTAAAATGACCTAATAGTTACCACAATAACCATTTGGTCAATATAAACATTCAATTGACCCAATGGGTCAAATTTGGTCAAACTGGTCAACTTTGGTCAAATTTATAAACCCTAGTTAAACTGGTCAACTTTGGTCAAACTTGGTCAAATTGAACCATGTGGTCAACCCAGGCACCATATTGGTCAAAATGGACCATTTGGTCAACCTAAACACTAAATTGGTCAAATTTGGTTAAACTGGTTAACATTGGTCAAGTTAGTCAAACTCAGCAAAATGGTCAATTTTGGTCCCAATGACCACTACATTGATCACCAAGTTATCCTCGACCTAACCGTCAAACTGTGGTTAAAATGATTTAATAAGCTTACCACAATAACCATTCGTCGATACAGCACCTAATCGACCAAATCGGTCAAATGTCGTTAAACTCGCTAAATTTGTCAAATTAATCAACCCTGATCAAAATGGTCAACTTTAGTCAAACTTGTTGAAATTGAACCATTTGGTCAACCCATACACCAAATTGGTCAAAATAGATTATTTGGTCAAATTAAACACTAAATTGGTCAAATTTGGTCAAACTTGTCAAGTTTAGTCAAAATAGTCAAACTTAGTCAAAATGTTTAGTTTTGGAACCAATGACCACCACATTGACCACAAGGTCGACCCATGACCTAATAGATCAAACTTTGGTTAAAATGACCTAATAGTTACCACAATAATCATTTGTTCAATATAGACATCTAATTGACCCAAATTTTGTCAAACTATTCAACTTTGGTCAAATTGGTCAACCATGATTAAAATGGTCAACTTTGGTCAAACATGATCAAATTGAACCATTTGGTCAACACATACACCAATATGGTCAAAATGGACCATTAGGTCAACATAAACATTAAATTGGTCAAATTTTGTCAAACTAGTCAACTTTGGTCAAATTAGTCAAACTTGGTCAAAATGGTAAATGACCACCACATTGAACGTCAGGTCAACCCTTATCCTAACTAGTCAAGCTTTTGTTAAAATGATCAAATAGTTACTATAATAAACATTTGGTCAATACAGACATTCAATTGATCCAATTGGTCAAATTTGGTCAATTTGGTCAACTTCAGTCAGTTTGGTCAACCTTGATCAAAATGGTCAACTTTGGTTAAACTTTGTCAAATTGAACAATTTAGTCAACCTAGACACTAAATTGGTCAAAATGGATCATTTCATCAACGTAAACACTAAATTGGTCCAATTTGGTCAAAAAATTAGTCAAACTTGATCAAAATTGTCAATTTTGGACCCAATGACCACCACATTGATCACCAGGTCACCCTTGAAATAACTGGTCAAACTTTAGTTAAAATGATCTAATTGTTAACACAATAAATATTTGGTCAATGTAGACATCCATTTAACCAAATTGGTCAAATTTTACCAAATTGATCAACCATGGCCAAATTAGTCAACCCTGGTCTAAATGGTCAACTTTAGTAAAAGACGGTCAAATTAAACTATTTGGTCAAGCCAGACGCCAAATTGGTGAAGATGAACCATTTGGTCAGCCTAAACAGCGAATTGGTTAAATTTGGTCAAACTCGTCAGCTTTGGTCAAATTAGTCAAACTTGGTCAAAATGGTTAATTTGGGACCCAATGATCACCACATTGACCGCAAGGTCAACGCTTGATCTAACAGGTCAAAGTTTAGGTAAAATGATCTGATAGTTACCACAATAACCATTTGGTCAATACAAACATCCAATTGACTCAAATTTGGTCAAACTAGTCAACTTTAGTCAAATTGGTCAACCCTTATCAAAATGGTCAATTTTGGTCAAATATGGTCAAATTGAACCATTTGGTCAACCAAGACACTAAATTGGTTAAAATGTATCATTTGGTCATCCTAAACACTAAATTTTTCAAATTTGGTCAACTTTAGCCAAATTAGACAAACTTGGTTAAAATGGTCAATTTTGAACCCAATGACCACTACATTGATCACCAAGTTAACCCTTGACCTAACTGGTCAAACTGTGGTTAAAATAATTTAATAGTTACCACAATAACCATTTGGTCAATACAGACATCCAACTTACTCTAATTTGGTTAAACTAGCCAACTTTGGTTAAATTAGTCACCCTTATCAAAATGGTCAACTTTGTTCAAACATGGTCAAATTGAACCATTCGGTCAACCTAGACACCAAATTGGTCAAAATGTATCATTTGGTCAACCTAAACACTAAATTGGTCAAATTTGATCAAACTTAGTCAAATTGAACCATTTGGTCAACCTAGGCACCAAATTGGTTAAAATGGACCATTTGGTCAACCTAAACACTAAATTGGTCAAATTTGGTTAAATTAGTTACCATTGGTCAAATTAGTCAAACTTGGTCAAAATGGTTAATTTTGGTCCCAATGAACACTCGTTGATCACCAAGTTAACCCTTGAACTAACAGGTCAAACTGTTGTTAAAATGATTTAACAGTTACCACAATAACCATTTGGTCGATCTAGCACCTAATCGACCAAATCAACAACGTCATTAAACCTGCTAAATTTTCCAAATTAGTCAACCCTGATCAAAATGGTCAACTTTGGTCAAACTTGAGAAAATTGAACCATTTGGTCAACCTAGACACCAAATTAGTCAAAATAGATCATTTGGTCAAACTAAACACTAAATTGGTCAAATTTGGTCAAATTTGGTCAAACTTGTCAACTTTGGTCAAAATAGTCAAACTTGGTCAAAAAGTTTAGTTTTGGAACTAATGACCACCACATTGACCACAAGGTCGACCCATGACCTAACGTGATCAAACTTTCGTTAAAATGACATAATAGTTACCACAATAATCATTTGTTCAATATAGACATCTAATTAACCTAAATTCGGTCAAACTATTCAACTTTCGTCAAATCGTCAACCATGATCAAAATGCGTCAACTTTGGTCAAACATGATCAAATCGAACCATTCGGTCAACACATACACCAATATGGTCAAAATGGACCATTAGGTCAACATAAACATTAAATTGGTCAAATTTTGTCAAACTAGTCAACTTTGGTCAAATTAGTCAAACTTGGTCAAAATGGTAAATTCTGGACCAAATGACCACCACATTGAAAGTCAGGTCAACCCTTATCCTAACTGGTCAAGCTTTTGTTAAAATGATCAAATAGTTACCATAATAAACATTTGATCAATACAGACATTCAATTGATCCAATTGGTCAAATTTGGTCAATTTGGTCAACTTCAGTCAGTTTGGTTAACCTTGATCAAAATGGTCAACTTTGGTTAAACTTTGTCAAATTGAACCATTTAGTCAACCCAGACATTAAATTGGTCAAAATGGATCATTTCATCAACGTAAACACTAAATTGGTCCAATTTGGTCAAAAAAATAGTCAAACTTGATCAAAATTGTCAATTTTGGATCCAATGACCACCACATTGATCACCAGGTCAACCCTTGAACTAACTGGTCAAACTTTAGTTATAATGATCTAATTGTTACCGCAATAAATATTTGGTCAATACAGACATCCAATTGACCAAATTGGTCAAATTTTACGAAACTGATCAACATTGGCCAAATTAGTCAACCCTGATCGAAATGGTCAACTTTAGTCAATCATGGTCAAATCAACTATTCGGTCAACCTCGTGACGCCAAATCGGTGAAGATGAACCATTCGTCACCTCTAAACAATGAATTGGTTAAATTCCGTCAAACTCATGCAACTTTGGTCAAATTAGTCAAACTTGGTCAAAATAGTTAATTTGGGACCCAATGATCACCACATTGACCGCAAGGTCAACCCTTGATCTAATAGGTCAAACTTTAGGTAAAATGATCTGATAGTTACCACAATAACAATTTGGTCAATACAAACATCCAATTGACTCAAATTTGGTCAAACTAGTCAACTTTGGTCAAATTGGTCAACCCTTATCAAAATGATCAATTTTTGTCAAATATTTGGTCAATATAGACATCCAATTGACCAAATTGGACAAATTTTACCAAACTGATCAACCTTGGCAAAATTAGTCAACCCTGGTCGAAATGGTCAACTTTAATCAAACATGGTCAAATTGAATTATTTGGTCAATCCAGACACCAAATTGGTGAAGATGAACCATTTGGTCAGCCTAAACAGTGAATTGGTTAAATTTGGTCAAACTCGTCAACTTTGGTTAATTTAGGACCCAATGATCACCACATTGACCGCAAGGTCAACCCTTGATCTAACAGGTCAAACTTTAGGTAAAATGATCTGATAGTTACCACAAAAACCATTTGGTCAATACAAACATCCAATTAACTCAGGTCAAACTAGTCAACTTTGGTCAAATTGGTCAACCCTTATCAAAATGGTCACTTTTGGTTAAATATGGTCAAATTGAACCATTTGGTCAACCCGACACCTTGGTTAAAATGTATCATTTGGTCAACCTAAACACTAAAGTGGTCAAATTTGGTTAATTTTGGTCAAATTAGCCAAACTTGGTCAAAATGGTCAATTTTGAACCTAATGACCACTACATTGATCACCAAGTTAACTGTTGACCTAACTAGTCAAACTATGGTTAAAATGATTTAATAGTTACCAGAATAACCATTTGGTCAATACAGACATCCAAGTAACTCTAATTTGGCGAAACTAGCCAACTTTGGTTAAATTGGTCAACCCTTATCAAAATGGTCAACTTTGTTCAAACATGGTCAAATTGAACCATTTGGTCAACTTAGACACCAAATTGGTCAAAATGTATCATTTGGTCAACCTAAACACTAAATTGGTCAAATTTGGTCAAACTGATCAACTTTGGTCAAATTAATCAAACTTGGTCACAATGATCAATTTTGAACCCATGAACACTACATTGATCACCACGTTAACCCTTGACCTAACAGGTCAAACTGTGGTTAAAATGATTTAATAGTTACAATAATAACCATTTAGTCAATGCAGAGACCCAATTGACCAAATTGGTTAAATTTTGTCAAACTGGTCAAATTTGGTCAAAAAAGTCAACCCTGATTAAAATGGTCAACTTTGGTCAAATTTGGTGAAATCGAACCATTTGGAAAACCCAGACACCAAAATGGTCAAAATGAACCATTTGATCAACCTAAACACTAAATTGGTCAAACTTGTCAACTTTGGTCAAAGTAGTCAAACTTGATCAAAATGTTTAGTTTAGGAACTAATGACCACCACATTGACCACAATGTCGACCTATGACTTAACAGATCAAACTTTGGTTAAAATGAACTAATAGCTACCAAAATAATCATTTGGTCAATACAAACATCCAATTGACCCAAATTTGGTCAAACTGTTCAACTTCGTCAAATTGGTCAACCATGATTAAAATGGTCAACTTTGATCAAACATGGTCAAATTGAACCATTTGGACAACCCATAAACCAATATGGTCAAAATGGACCATTTGGTCAACATAAACACAAAATTGGTCAAATTTGGTCAACTTTGGTCAAATTAGTCAAACTAGATCAAAATGGTAAATTTTGGACCCAATGACCACCACATTAAACGTCGGGTTAGCCCTTAACCTAACTGTTCAAACTTCTGTTAAAATAACCAAATGGTTACTACAATAAACATTTGGTCAATACAAACATTCAATTGACCCAATTGGTAAAATTTGGTTCATTTGATCAACTTCACTCAATTTTGTTAACCTTGATCAAAATGGTCAACTTTGGTTAAACTTTGTTAAATTGAACCATTTAGTCAACCCAGACGCCAAATTGGTCAAAATGGACCATTTCGTCAACCTAAACACTAAATTGGTCGAATTTGGTCACATTAGTCAAACTTGATCAAAATGGTCAATTTTAAACTCAATGACCACCACATCGATCACTGGTCAACCTCGAACTAACTCAATAAACTTTTGTTAAAATGGTCTAATAATTAAAACAATAAATATTTGGTCAATACAAACATCCAATTGACCAAATTGGTCAAATTTTACCAAACTGATCAACCTTGGTCAAATTAGTCAACTCTGGTCGAAATGGTCAACTTTGGTTAAACATGGTCAAATTGAACTATTTGGTCATCCCAAACACCAAATTGGTTAAGATGAACCATTTGTTCATCCTAAACAGTGAATTGGTTAAATTGGGTCAAACTCGTCAGTTTTGGTCAAATTAGTCAAACTTGGTCAAAATGGTTAATTTGGGACCCAACGACCACCACATTGACCGCAATGTGAACCATTGACCTAACAAGTCAAACTTTGGTTAAAATGATCTTATAGTTGACACAATAACCATTTGGTCAATAAATACATCCAACTGATCATTCTCGCCAAATCGGTCAACTTTGGTCAAATCGGTCAACTCTAATCAAAAAGGTCAACTTTCAGTCAACATAGTCAAATCAACCATTTCGTCAACCTGCACACCAAATTGGTTAAAATCTATCATTTTCGTCAACTTAAACACTAAATCGGTCAAACTCGTCAACTTTCGTCAAATTAGTCAAACTCGTCATAAATGGTTGATTTTGGATCTAATGACCAAGACATTTACCACGTAAGTCAACCTCGACATAACTCATCAAACTTCGGGTAAAACCACCAAATAGTTACTACAATAACCATAAAGTGAATATGTACATTCAATTGACTAAATCGATCAAATTTTGTTAAGTGGTCAATCTTGATCAAATTGATCAACTTCCATCAAATGGCTAACATCGGTTAAACTTTGTCAAATCGACCGCTTCGTCAACCTGCACACCAAATCGTCAAAATGCGCCATTCGGGTCAACCTAAACTCTAAATTGGTCAAATTTGGTCAAACAGGTTAATGTTGGTCAAATTAATCAAACTTGGTTAAAATGATCAATTTTGGACCTAATGACCACCACATTGACCACTAGGTCATCCCTTGATCTAACTATTCAAACTTTGCTTAAAACGACCTAATAGTTACCACAATAACCATTTGGTCAATATAGACATTCCATCGATCCAATCCGACAAATTCGGTCAAACTACAACAAATCGTCAACCCCAGTCAAGATGGTTAACATCGGTCAAACTTCGTCATATCGAACAATTCGTCAACTCAGACACCAAATTAGTCAAAATAAACCATTTGGTCAACTTAAACAATAAATTAGTCAAATTTGTTCAAACTGATCAACTTTGGTCATATTAGTCAAACTTGGTCAAAATGGTCAATTTTGGACCCAATAACACATATTGACAACAAGGTCAACCCTTGACCTAACTCGTCAAAGTTTTATTAAAATGACCTAATTGATAGTTGGCACAATAACCATTTGGTCAATACAGACATCCAATTGACCCAATTGGTCAAATTTGGTCAAATTGATCAACCTTGGTCAAATTGATCAACCTTGGTCATATTGGTCAACCCTGGTCAAAATGGTCATGTTTGGTCAAGTGTTGTCAAACTGAACCGTTTGGCCAACCTATACACCAAATTGGTCAAAATGTGTCATTTGATCAACCTAAACACTAAATTGATCAAATTTGGTCAAACTGGTCAACCTACGTCAAATTATTCAAACTTAGTTAAAATGGTCAATTTTTGGACCTAACGACCACCACATCAATTCCACTCGAGTCAACCTTGATCTAGATAGTTAAAATCTAGTTAAAAAGTCCTAATAGTTACCAAAATAACCATTCGTCAATACGCATATCCAATCGACTCATACACTAACTTCGTCAAGTCAGCTAACCCTAATTAAGATTGTTAACTTTGACCAAACTTGGTCAAATTGAACCATTTGGTTGACCCAGACACCAAATTGATCAAAATAAATTATTTGGTCAACCGAAACACAGATTTAGGCAAATTTGGTCAAACTGATGAACTTTGGTTAAATTAGTCAAACTTGGTCAAAGTTGTCAAATTTGGATCCAATGACTACCACATTAACCACCAAGTCAACCCTTAACCTAACTAATAAAACTCTAGTTAAAATAACTTAATAGTTACCACAAAAATCATTTGGTCAATACAGAAATTCAATTGACCTATATGGTCAAATTTGGTTAAACTAGTCAACTTTGGTCAAATTGGTCAACCCTAATCAAGATTGTTACCTTCAGTCCAACTAGGTCAAATTGAACCATTAGGAAAACCCAGACACAAAATTGGTCATTTAGTCAACCTAAACACTAATTCTCAAATTTGGTCAAACTGATCAACTTTGTTCAAATTATTCAAACTTAGTCAAAATGGTCGATTTTAGACCCAATGACCACCAGGTCAACCCTTGACCTAACTGGTCAAACTATGGTTAAAATGACCTAATAGTTACCACAATAACTATTTTGTCAGCACATACATCCACTTCACTAAATTTGTCAAATTTGGTCAAAATAGTCAACTTTGGTCAAATGGTTAGCCCTCGTCAAAATGGTTAACTTTAGTCAAACTTGATAAAATTGAAACATTTGGTCAACCCAGACACCAAGTTGGTCAAAATGGAGCATTTGGTCAACCTAAACACTAAATTGGTCAAATTTGGTCATATTGGTCAAACTTGATCAATATTGTCAATTTTAAACTCAATGCCACCACATTGATCACCAAGTCAGCCCTTTACCTAACTCAAAATTTGGTTAAAATGACCTAATAGTTACCACAATAACCATTTGATTAATACAGTCATTCAATGTATCTAATCGTCAAATTCGTCAAACTACTAATTTCGTCAAATCGATCAACTCTTGACAAAATAGCTAACTTCGTCAAACTTCGCTCAAATCAACCATTCGTCAAGACAGACACTAAATTGGTCAAAATGGACCATTTGGTTAAGCTAAACATTAAATTGATCAAATTCGTCGATTGGGCAACTTTCGTCAAATTAGTCAAACTTCGTTAAAATGGCTCAATTTCTAACCTAATGACTAACACATTAACCGCCACGTCAACCCTTAACTTAATCGGTCAAATTTTGTTAAAATGACCAAATAGTTATCACATTAAACATTTAGTCAATATAGACATTCAATCGACCTAATCGTCAAATCATAGCAATTTACTAACTTCGATCAATTAGCACAACCTCGATAAAAATGGTCAATCGCTGGTTAAACTTTGTCAAATTGAACCATTTAGTCAACCCAGACACCAAATTGGTCAAAATGGACCATTTGGTCAACCTAAACATTACATTGGTCAAATTTGGTAAAATTTGGTCAAACTGGTCAACTTTGGTCAAATTAGTCAAACTTGATCAAAATGGTTTATTTTTGACCCAATGACCACCACATTGATCACCAAGTCAACACTTTAACTTGCTAGTCAAACTTTAGTTAAAATAATATAATAGTTATAACAAAAAATAGTTGGTCAATATAGAAATCTAATTGACCAAATTGGTCAAAATTTACCAAACTGATCGACCTTTGTCAAATTAGTCAACCCTGGTCGAAATGGTTAACTTTAGTCAAACATGGTCAAAATGAACTATTTGGTCAACCCATACACCAATTGGTCCAGATGAACCTTTCGACAAACTTCAAACAAAGGAATCGTTAATTTTGGTCAAACTCGCTATTTTCGTCAAAATTAGTCAAACTTAGCTAAAATGATTAATTTTGGACCCAATGACCACCACATTGATCGCAAGGTCAACCCTTGACCTAAAATGTCAAAATTTGGTTAAAATAATCTTATAGTTACCACAATAACCATTGTCATTATAGATAACCAATTGACCTAAATTTGGCCACACTGATCAACTTTGGTCAAATTGGTCAACCCTGATCAAAAAGGTTAACTTTGGTTAAACATGGTGAAATTGAACCATTTGGTCAACCCAAACACCAAATTGGTCAAACTGATCAACTTTGGTCAAATTAGTCAAACTTGGTCAAAATGATTAATTTTGAACCCAATGACCGCTACATTTACCACCAAGTAAACCCTTGACCTAACTGATCAAACTTTGGGTAAAATGACCAAATAGTTACCACAATAACCATTTAGTGGATACAGACATTTAATTGACTAAATTGATTATATTTTCTCTCAAACTCATTAACTTTCGTCAAATTCGCCAACCTCGGCCAAAATGGTAAACTTTGATCAAACTTTATCAAATTGAACCGCTTCGTCAACCTGCATAACAAATTAGTCAAAATAAATTCATTTGGTCAACCTAAACTCTAAATCGTCAAATTCGTCACAACCGTTAACCTCGTCAAACTAGTCAAACTTCGGTCAAAATGGCCAATTTTAACTAACGACCAACACATTGACCACTAAGTCATCCTTTGACCTAACTAGTCAAACTTTGGTTAAAATGACCTAATAGTTACAAAATAACCATTTGGTCAATACAAAAATTAAATTGACTCAACTGGTCAAATTTGGTCAAATTTGGTCAAATTTGGCCAATCTTCGTCATTTTCGTCAATCCTCGCCAAGATGGTTAACTTTAGTCAAACTCGTCATATCGAACCATCAGTCAACCTAGTACACCAAATTGTTTAAAATGAACCATTCGTCAACATAAACAATAAATCGGTCAAATTTAATGTGATCGCTTAACTTTAGTCATATTAGTTAAACTTGGTCAAAATGATCAATTTCTAATCTAATGACCACCATATTGACAACCAGGTCAACCGTTGACCTAACTGGCCAAACTATTATTAAAATGATCTAATTAATAGTTTCCACAATAACCATTTGGTCAATACAGACATCTAATTGACTCAATTGGTCAAATTTGGTCAATTTAATCAACTTCGCCAAATTACCAATCCTCACAACCGAGCAATGTTTGGTCAAATGTTGTCAAATTGAACCGTTTGGTCAACCCAGACACTAAATGGGTCAAAATGGGTCATTTGGTCAACCTAAACACTAATTGATCAAATTTGGTCAAACTGGTTAACCTAGGTCAAATTAATCAAACTTGGTCAAAATTGTCAATTTTGGACTCAATGACCACCAAATTGACCACCAGGTCAACCCATGACCTAACTCGTTAAAATCTGGTTAAAATGACCTAATATTTAACACAATATCCATTTGGTCAATACAAACATTCGCTGGATCCATACTGGTTAAATTAGCTAACTGCTTCAACTTTCGTCAAATCGTCAACCTTACCAAGATTGTTAAATTTAGCCAAACTCAAGTCAAATCAACCATTCGGTCAACCTGTGCACCAAATTGATCGAAATAGACTATTTGGTCAACCTAAAAACTAATTTGGTCAAATTTGGGTCAAACTGATCAACTTTGGTCAAATTAGTCAAACTTGGTCAAAGAGGACGATTTTGGACCTAATGACCACCACATTGACCACTAGGTCAACACCTGACCTAACTAGTCGAACTATGGTTAAAATGACATAATAGTTATCACAATAACCATTTGGTCAATACAGACATTCAATTGACCCATATGGTCAAATTTGGTCAAAATGGTTAACTTCGTCAAATCGAGTCAACCCTCGGCCAAGATCGTTAACTTCGCTCAAACTTGGTAAAATCGAACCATTTGGTCAACTCAGCACCAAATCGTCAAAATGGAGCTTAGTCAACCTAAACCCTAATTGATCAAATTTGGTCATGTTGCCAACTTCGTCAAATTAGTCCAACTTTATCAAAATTATCAATTTTGGACCAAACGACCACCACATTGATCACAAAGTCAACCCTTGATCTAACTCAAACTTTGGTTAAAGTGACCCAATAATTACCACAATAACCATTTGGTTATTACTGACCTTCACTTAACCCAATTGGTCAACTTTGGTCAAACTGGTCAACTTTGGTCAAATTAGTTAAACCTTGTCAAAATGGTTAACTTTGGTCAAACTTGATCAAATTTAACCATTTGGTCAACCCAGACATTAAATAGGTCAAAATGGATCATTTAGTTAACCTAAACACTAAATTGCTCAAATTTGGTCAAATTGGTCAATTTCCATCAAATTAGTCAAACTTAATCAATTTTGGAACTAATGACCACCACATTGACCGCCAGGTCAACATTTAACCTAACTGGTTAAACTTATGTTAAAATGACCAAATAGTTACGACAATAAACAGTTGGTCAATACAAACATTCAATTGACCTAATTGGTCACAATTAGTCAACTTCGGTCAATTTGGTCAACCTTGATCAAATGGTCAACCATGGTTAAACTATGTCAAATTGAACCATTTAGTCAACCCAGACACCAAATTGGTCAAAACATACCATTTGGTCAACCTAAACATTAAATTGGTCAAATTTGGTCATACTGGTCAACTTTGGTCAAATTTGTCAAACTTGATCAAAATGATCAATTTTGGACACAATGACCACTACATTGATCACCATGCTAACTCTTCATTTAACTGATCAAACTATACTTAAAATAATCGAATAGTTACCACAAAAAATATTTTGTCAATACAAACATCCAATTGACCAAATTGGTCAAAATTTACCAAACTAATCAACCTTAGTTAAATTAGTCAACCCTGGTCGAAATGGTCAACTTTGGTCAAACATGGTCCAATTGAACTGTTTGGTCAACCTAAACACCAAATTGGTCAAGATGAACCATTTGTTCAGTATAAATAGCGAATTGGTTAAGTTTGGTTAAACTCGCAGCTTTGGTCAAATTAGTCAAACTTGATTAAAATGGTTAATTTTAGACCTAATGACCACCACATTGACCGCAAGGTCAACCCTTGACCTAACATGTCAAACTTTGGTTAAAATGCTCTTATAATTACCACAATAACCATTTGGTTAACACAGACATCCAATTGACCCAAATTTGACCAAACTGATCAACTTTGGTCAAATCGTCAACCCCGATAAAAATGGTCAACTTCGTCAAACATGGTCAAATCGAACCATTTCGGTCAACCTGCACACCAAATTGGTTAAAATGTATCATTTGGTCACCTAAACACTAAACCGTCAAATTTGGTCAACTCGGTCAACTTTGGTCAAATTAGTCAAACTTGGTCAAAATGGTTAATTTTAGTCCCAATGAACACTACATTTACCACCAAGTCAACCCTTGACCTAACTGATCAAACTTTGGGTAAAATGACCAAATAGTTACCACAATAGCTATTTAGTGAACACAGATATTCAATTGACTAAATTGGTCAAATTTCATCAACCGTCAACTTCGTCAAATTGGTCAACCTCGACAAAGCTGGTTAACTTTGATCAAACTCTATCAAATCAACTCGCTTGGTCAAACCGCATAACAAATCAGTCAAATGAGCCAATGGTTAACCTAAACTCTACATTGGTCAAATTCGGTCAAACTAGTTAACCTTAATCAAATTAGTCAAACTTGGTCAAAATGGTCAACTTTGGACCCAATGACCAACACATTGACCACCAGGTCATCCCTTTACCTAACTAGTTAAATATCGTTAAAATGACTCTAATAATTACCACAATAACCATTTGGTCAATACGTATATTCAATCGACCTAACCGTCAAATTCGTCAAACTCGTCAATCTTCGTCAAATCGTCAACCTTAGCCAAGATGGTTAACTTTAGTCAAACTTTATCATATCGGAATCCATTTCGCTAACCTAGACACCAAATTGTTCAAAATGAACCATTTCGTCAACCTAAACAATAAATCGGTCAAATTTGATCAAACATATCAACTTTGGTCATATTAGTCAAACTTCGTCAAAATGGTTAATTTTGGACTAAATGACCACCATATTGACAACTGTGTCAATCTTCGACCTAACTCGGTCAAATTTTCTGTTAAAATGACCTAATTAATAGTAGCACAATAACCATTTAATCAATACGTACATCCAATTCATCCAATCGTCAAATTCGTCAATTTGATTAACTTTCAGCCAAATCGGTTAACCCTGGTCAAAATGGTCATGTTTGGTCAAACATTGTCAAATTGAACCGTTTGGTCAACCCAGACACCAAATTGGTCAAAATAAGTCATTTGGTAAACCTAAACACTAAATTGATCAAATTTGGTCAACCTTAGTCAAATTAGTCAAACTTTATCAAAATGGTCAATTTTGGACCAAATGACCACCAGGTCAACCCTCGACCTAACTAGTCAAACTCTGGTAAAAATGACCTAATAGTTACCACAATAACCATTTGGTCAATACAGACATTCAATTAATCCATATGGTTAAATTTGGTCAAACTGGTCAACATCGTCAAATTGGTCAAACCTCATAAAATAGCTAATTTCGGTCAAACTTCGTCAAATCGAACCATTTCGTTAACTCAAACACTAAATCGGTCAAAAAGACCATTTGTTACTCCTAAACACTAAATTAGTCATAATTCGTCAAATCCAACTTTGGTCAAATTAGTCAAACTTCGTCATAAAGATCAATTTTAAACCCATTGATCCAATAACATCGACCACTGCAGTCAACTCCATCAAACTTCGATGAAACGACCTAATAGCTACCACAATAATCATTTGGTTAATACAAACATCCAATTGACTTAATTGGTCAAACTTGGTAAAACTCGTCAACTTTGGTCAAATTTGTTAAGCCTAATCAAAATGGTCAACTTTAGTCAAACTTGGTCAAATTAAACTGTTTGGCAAACCCAAACTCTAAATTGGTCAAAATGAATCATTTGATCAACCTAAACACTTAATTAGTCAAATTTGGTCAAACTGGTCAACTTTGATCAAATTAGTCAAACATTGTTAAAATTGTTAATTTTGTACCCAACGACCACCACATTTACGACCAAGTTAACCCTTGACCTAACTGGTCAAACTTATGTTAAAACAACTAAATAGTTACAACATTAACCTTTTGGTGAATACAGACATCCAATTGACCAAATTGGTCAAATTTGGTCAAACTGGTCAATTTTGGTCAAACTGGCCAACCATGGTCAAAATGGTTAACTTTGGTCAAATTTGTCAAATTGAACCTTTTAGTCAACCCACACACCAAACTGGTCACATTGGACCATTTGGTCAACCTAAAAACTAAATTGGTCAAATTTGGTCAAACTTGTCCACTTTGGTCAAATTAGTCAAACTTGGTCAAAATGATCATGTTTAGACCCAATGACGACCACATTAACCACAAAGTTAACTCTTGACCTAACTAGTCAAACTTTAGTGAAAATTACTTAATAGTTACCACAATAACCATTTGACCAAAACAGAAATCCAACCAGTCAACTTTGGTCAAATTTGGTTAAATTGGTCAACTTTGGTCAGATTGGTCAACCCTAATCAAAATGGCTAACTTTAGTCAAACTTGTTCAAATTGAACCATTTGGTCAACCTGCACACCAAATTGTTACATATGGACCATTTGGTCAACATAAACACTAAATTGATCAAATTTGGTCAGACTGGTCAACTTAGGTCAAATTTGATCTGACTGGTCAAAATGGTCAAATTTGGACCCAATGACCACCACATTGACCACTAAGTTAACCTTTGAACTAACTGGTCAAACCTTGGTTAAAATGATTTAATAGTTACCCCAATAACTATTTGGTCAAAAAAGACATCCAATTGACTCAATTAATCAAATGTGGTCAAACTGATCAACTTTAGTCAAATTGGTCAACCTTGGTCTAAATAGTTAACTTTGGTCAAACTTAGTCAAATTAAACCATTTGGTCAACCCAGATGCCAAATTAGTCAAAATGGACCATTTGGTCGACCTAAACACAAAATTGGTCAAATTTGGTCAAACTGGTCATCTTCTGTCAAATTAGTCAAAATTGGTCAAAATTGTCAATTTTGAACCCAATGGCCACCACATTGACCACTATGTCAACCCTTGACCTAACTGGTCAAGCTTTGGTTAAAAAGACATAATTGCTACCACAATATCCATTTGGTCAACACAGACATTCAATTGATCTAATCGGTCAAACTTTGGTCAAACTCGGTCAACTTCGTCAACCCCAGTCAAAATGGTTAACCTTGATCAAACCCGTCAAATCAATCCATTCGTCAACCTGCACATCAAATTGCTCAAATGGACCATTTGGTCAACTTAAACACTAAATTGTTCATTTTGATTAAACTGATCATCTTTGGTCAAATTAGTCAAACTTATTGAAAATCATCAAATTTGGACCAAATGACCCACAACATTGACCGCCATGTCAACCCTTTAACCTAATCGGTCAAACTTCGTTTAAATGACCTAATTGTTACCACAATAAGCATTTGGTCAATACAGACATCTAATTGACCCAATTGGTCAAATTTGGACAAACTCGTCAACTTTGGTCAAATTGGTCAAGCCTGATCAAAATGTTCAACTTTAGTCAAACTTGGTTAAATTAAACCGTTTAGTCAACCCAGACTCCAAATTGGTCAAAATGGATCATTTGGTCAACCTAAAAATTGGACAAATTTGGTCAAACTGGTCAATTTTGATCAAATTAGTAGAACTTAGTCAAAATGGTCAATTTTGTACCCAATGACCACCACATTTACGACCAGGTTAACCCATGACCAAACTGGTCAAACTTAGGTTAAAACAACCAAATAGTTACCACACTAACCTTTTAATGAATACAGACACCCTATTGACCCAATTGGTCAAATTTGGTCAAACTGGACAACTTTGGTCAAATTGGTCAACCATGGTAAAAATAGTTAACTCAAACTTTGTCAAATTAAATATTTTGGTCAACCAACACACCAAACTGGTCAAAATGGACCATTTGGTCAACATAAACACTAAATTGGTGAATTTTGGTCAAAGTGGTCCACTTTGGTCAAAATAGTCAAACTTGGTTAAAATGGTTAATTTTAGACCCAATAACGACTACATTGACCACCAGGTCAACCCTTGACCTAACTGGTCAAACTTTGATTAAAATTACCTAATAGTTACCACAATAACCATTTGGTCAATACAAAAATCCAACCAGTCAACTTTAGTAAAATTTCAACAAACTGGTCAACTTTGGTTAAATTGGTCAACCCTAGTCAAAATGGTTAACTTGCGTCAAACTTGCTCAAACTGCACCATTTGGTCAACCCAGACACCTAATTAGTCAAAATGGACCATTTGGTCATCCTAAACACTAAATTGGTCAAATTTGGTTAAACTGATCAACTTTCATCAAATTAGTCAAACTTGATCAAAATGGTCAATTTTGACCCAATGATCACCACATTGAGCTCCAGGTCAAACCTTGACCTAACTGTTCAATCTTTGGTTAAAATAACTTAAGAATTACTACAATAACCATTTTGTTAATAAAGACATCTAATTGACCTAATTGGTCAAATTTGGTCAAACTGGTCAACTTTGGTCAAATGAGTCAACTCTGGTTAAAATGGTCAACTTTTATCAAACTAAGTTAAATTGAACCATTTGGTCAACCCAGACACCAAATTGGTCAAAGTAGACTATTTGGTCAACCTAAACACTAAATTAGTTAAATTTGGTCAAACTGGTCAACTTCGGTCAAAGTAGTCAAACTTGGTTAAAATGATATTTCTTGGACCCAATGACCACCACATTGATCACCAGGTCAACCCTTGACCTAACTGGTCCAAATTCGGTTAAAATGACTAAATTATTACCACAATAATCATTTAGTGAATACGTACATCCAATCGACTAAATCGTCAAATTTCATCAAACCTATGCGAACCTTTTTAAACTTTGAACATAAAATTTTAAAATTTAAATTTAGTGTAATATGTAATGTAGTTTTGATTTTGAAAATGATGGTATATTTTTTATATTTTGAAAATAACGAGACCGAATAGGTCCCATATATCAAATAACTTAAATAGCAGAGTACGATACCACAAGTGATATATCGTCTCGAAAGATGAGCATACTTCTTGTCAGTAGACTTAATTATCTAAACATAAAAGTTTAGGACTCTATTTTGGTCCGCGAACTTTATAGAAGACAAATTCCTCTATCTAATACACAAATTAGATAAGGTTTTGATTAATCTGGGTTCTTAATTCTCTATAGAGGCAAGCCCCTATAGTTAATTACATCTTAAACAACTGAAGTCACCTAAGAAAACTCTCGATTAAGAGCATGGGTTTTTTCTTCAAGAATATCAACGTTTAGGTTTTCACGATTGCTTATAAGAAAGACAAAAGGGAAAGGCTCAATACAGTTACTCTAGGAACCCAAAAGAGTGAAGAGTAGGAGATGTCGAAGATACTGAAGAAGCTCCAGTGACATCTCAACTAACCTATAATTTGGCTTTACGTCTTTGAAAGAGAAATTATATTTAATGTTTTAGTCCTACAAATTATTTAGATATTCGGGACTATTATTTGCATGTCATATGCAAATAGTCCGAGAAAATATAAGGATTTACGTCATGTCAAACGACTACCTCATAATCCTAAACGATTTAGGACTTGGATCGTACGATATTCAATCGTACTAAGTCCTAAAAGATGGTGTGAGGATTTACATCGTACTATACGAACAACCTCAACGTCTTATGGAGTATGTTATTTATATCAACAAAAGTTCAGTTAAAGTTCTTATTTCTTCAGTTTGTTATCGTCTCGTTCGCTGCACGAAGATGAATCTTCACTCAACCACATCTTCGTCTCGTCCAGAGAAGAGGAGAGATAGGAGAGAGAAAAGAGAAACCATGCCTCCAATGGCCTCTCCTAGGGTTATGTATAAACATGCTAGAAAATTAATAACTAGAAACATGAATACAATTAGGTATGTACAGTAATGAAATAAAAAGAATTGTGCAACAATATATAGTAAGAAAAATGAAAAAACTGTGTGGTAATGTAAAAAAAGATGCTGTGTACCTGGCTAATTCTGCTGCTGCCTAAAAAACAGCTGTAATTACAAATGTTTTCATATTAACAAATAAGTTTAGTGATAGGCATATGACAATCAAAGTAGGAAAATAAAAATTCAATTTGGGGATAGGCTCAGTCTAGACTTCTTTCTTTATCACGATCCCCGCGCAACCCGAAATATTGAAGTCTTTATATCAATCTCAACTAAAGTCACCAGCAAATCATCCTAGAGTTGGGCAACTCAAATCCCTACCACTTAATTTAATATCTGATGTGTAGTACTTGGTGTGTGATATTTGATGTGTGTAGTTGGTGTATAGTGTATGGTGTATAGTGTTCAGTATGTGGTGTTCGTTGTATAGTGATTGATATATTGTGTTTGATATGGAGTGTTTGATGTGTAGTGTTTGACATGTTGTATTTGATGCGTAATATGTGTTGTGTAGTGTACGGTGTGTAAGGTTTAGTGTGCGATGTTTGATGTGTAATGTTTTAATGTTTGGTGTTTGGTGTGTAGTATTTGGTATGTAGTATTTGGTGTATAGTGTTTGGTGTGTAATGTGCGATTGATGTGTAGTGTTTGAAGTTTGATATGTTTGGTATGTGATTTTTTAGGTGTGGTATTTGGACTCTTACAATTGTAGCATTTTGTGTCGTTTCACAAGTGTATTGTCTATTGCTTCACAAGTGTAGTATCTGTTACCGTGCAAGTGTAGCATCTGTTCTCGTGCAAGTGTAGCATCTGTGCTCGTACAAGTGTAGCATCTATTGTCGTGTAAGTGTAGCATTTGTTGTCATGCAAAGTGTAGCATCTGTTTTCGTTTCACAAAATTCTTAAGGGTAGGGATCGAATTGCCCGCAACTCAAAGGGTGAAAAGAGTATTTATAATTGATTATTGATTCAGAACTTTCAACTATAAAAGCACTATATAGAAGTTTGTGCATAATTGCCTTTGCCCTCATTTCTCAACTTATAAACCACTTTGATAATTTCATATGCATCACAAGCAAATAAAGCTTTTGTTATTCAACCCAAAGAAGCAGCTAAAATTCAGAATAAAGAAGACTAACATATTCCCAAGATATCTTTTGAGCTAATTAAAGTAAATAAGATTTTTAAATTTTAAGGATTCGGCCTCATGCAAGCCACCTTAATGCCAACTTCCAAATTTCCAAAGAACTTCAAAAGAATATTTCAAGAGTCTAAAAGAAAAAAATGATGATACCATTTCAAAGGCCTCAAGAGAATACTGAGACTGGAACTTCTCTTTCAATGATGGACGGTGACTAAACCTCATTGGGCTCATATGATAATTGGGGTATTGATGAAACCAAGGAAATATCTGAATCAACACATTTCTGTACAACTAAAGCCTATAGGATTTCCCCCACAATAATTGAAATAACCAATTTTTAATTTTCAGTTGTAAACACATATGAATTGGGTGGTATAAATGTAAAGATTAAGTTTGGGTGCTAAATATGTAATTATATAAAAGTTGAGAAGAAAAACGAAGCCCTTTAAGTTAAGGAAGGTATCGTGAAACAGGAAACCTGGAAGGAGCAAAACACATGGAAATACCTTTTACCCTAATCTGTTACAGAAAATATCAAAGGGAATATCCTAAATCACGTTTTCATCATTCGATAAGCATGATTAGTGGCAAATCAATGGGTTGAAGTTAAATAATCTTGATTCAGGAAATATAAAAAAAAATTCTTCAAGCTGAACTCAAAGTTTATCATTCAAGGGAAACCGAAAAATAAGAGGAACGAGTCTTCCCTAGCAATAGCAGCCAATATCATTCCAGAAACTCCACGGTCGCCAAATCCACCAGGAGCCAAAATGCATCTTACACTTTCATCTTCAAAATCTGAAGCAGCAATCCATTCAACTGACGGCCTCGAAGAGCAAACAACACAGGCATGTAAAAGGGCCTTAATTACACATATATAAGAATCAGATGGTCCAACATATTTGCCAACCATGGCAATTTTAACAAAAACTAATCAGGTTGTCGTATGACCATGCCATATGCTACAAAACACGTTGAAGATTCAGATGTCATATATGTGAATACAAATAAATTGAGTGGTATGTATGTACACACCCCGATAAATTGCCGCAAGAATTAAAGTAAATTAATAATGAATACAAATAAATTGAGTGGTATGTATGAATCACTCAATTCTTCTACATATGCATGCCTCACATCTATACTTTCAATTTTTTCTTACATACATGCAGCGGGTCTCTTGGTCATCCCTTGCCTGGTAGCTTGGTTCATCTGGCTGTGTAGAAACCAAGCTAAATTTGAGGAACGAACTCCTTCTTATGTGTTGACAGCTGCCAATTGCATAGCATATCTTCAGAAACTACAAAGGCTTCACAGGTTCAAGCCTATTTGCATACATTGCCCATCTGCAGAAGTTCCTAAATACACCCCTTTACTGGTTAAGTGGTCTCCTCCTCCCTCCCCCTGGTTGAAGGTAAATACTGATGGTAGCTACTACAGGACGAAAGCTGGTTTTGGTGGTTTATTCAGAAATCATATGGGGAAATGTCTTCTATCCTTTCAGTCCCCCACCTGGGCCTTGGATGCACTTGAAGCTGAGGTTATTGCTATATATTGGGCCTTAAAGATTGCTCTCCAATGCAAAATCAAACAGTTGATGCTGGAGACCGACTCCTCTATTAGTATTCAGCTTCTTTATAATGATACTTCTGCCCCTTGGCATATCAAAAGATGGCTTGGAAGATTTGCTGAGTTCCATAATCTCATGCAGGTGGAATTCCATTATGTTCCCAGAGAAGCTAATGCTCCTGCAAACTGGCTTGCTAATCAAGGATGTATTAATGAAGATATTGTTCTTAATGTATTATCCCCTCCCCCCCTCTAGCTTTTTTGCTTCATAGTGACATTTTGGGTCTACCACATGTTAGACCTTAGATTGTATCTCTTAAAAGTAATCTAATGAATCACTTGCCATTGGCAAGTTTCTTTTAAATATATATATATATATATATATATATATATATATATATATATATATATATATATATACACACACAATAAAAGATGATAAAAGATGATAAAAACAATAATATATGCATCTGACCCTCCATTACTGTAATAGCTAAAATGCAGAATAACCATAATTTGTAATAACTTACTCATACATTACCAAGAAGACTGAAATATTTCAACCAAATTTTAAATAAGTTCACTGTAATGTTTCAATAACATAATGTAAACGACAATAACCAAAATCTTATGGTAATATCAAGCATTGGTTTAAAAATTTGAGACTTGATTCCAAACTCCAAATGCTTCATAAAGAAATAAGTCTTGATGCAGGATAAAGCAAATAATGAAACCTCAAATTACATACAGAAAATGATATAAAGGCTGCCATAATTTCTCACTGAATCAAGAATTTAAAATGATTGAGAAGGAGAAGCCATAAGATCAAATATTCAGAAAGGAATGGACTTTGTGATAATTCATCTCAAGACCATCTTTCTACCGCTTTAAATCAAATCCCATATAATCATAAAAATAAAAATTATTGAAGCAAACAAAACAAATTTATAATTTTCCGACTAATAAGGCTATAATCTCTCTATTGAAAAGAAGCTTTCAAGTTCTAACATAGAGGACCAATCCATCAATTAAACCAAAAAAGTCTTGTCTAATTGCATTATATTGCAATAATAATGTTTTCAACAATAAAATGGAATCAAAGATATTCCATGAAATCAAGAAAGTAAGCTCAACACATATAGCCGAACTAATAACCTTATCTTTTCAAATATGATATGCCCCAAATATTCTAAAATACATTCCTCACATATTTCCCGTCTCAAACTATGAATCAATTTAAAACTAGAAGCAAATTCAAATTACTGCTGCAATAAACTTTTTAAATCCCTATCTTCTCCCTTAATTCCAGAATTTATAAAACTAAACTTTAAGGAATAAAAAAAAACAGTGTAGGTTCATAGACAATCCATCATATCCTCAGAGAGAGAAAGCCTTATTTAACCATTTGCAATCAAAGAATGAAGAAACTCTGTGTTACTAAATTAGTAGAAAAGGGGGAAGATTTGTTACCTCCAAGTACTTAATTAATTGGGACCTTAGATGATCAAGAAGAAGATCAAGAAAACCACAGGATAACACCTCTAAAAGCCACCTCTCAGCCAAAAAAAATTCACCCCTAAAGCTTTCCTCGCAAGGCTATTTATAGCCGGAGAGAGGAGCAGGGACTTACCAGCGGTGAAGATCGAGGAGGTGATGAGAAACCACCAAAGAGAGGAGAAGCCATCAAATCTAAGAAGAAGGAAGGTCATCAGATGCACATGGGCGGGAAAAACGGTTACCAAAAAGCGTTACCGGTGGCGAGGATTCGATTAGTGCACAAGAAAGAATAAGGGAACCGGCCGAGCCGGTTGAGAGAGGAGAAGAATGAGGAGGAAGCTTCGACAGTCGATGGAGGGTTTCGCGTGAGTGCCCCCCGTAAGGAAGATGTGAGGCTCGAGTGGGACGAGGCGTGCATGGGTTTTTTTTTTTATTTTAGAAATCTTTTTTATTTATTCTTTTATTTAAATTCGTTAAATTACGCATAATTTGATCCGATTATAAGCCTATCGAATTATACAACCTTCCTAACTAAAATCAATGTTCTGGATGCATCTGTGTGGTCCGTTTCATCAACCGGGGTCGTTCAATCAAGTTCGCTGATGGTCGAGCCACTTTAGATTCAATTTGCGACACGTGACAAAATGAAATTTTTTTGGCCTGATCGGGGCAGTATAACTAGCAAATTAATGACCGGTCCTCGCCTAAATAACAACCATAGTCAAGCATATTACTTTCAGCAAAAAAATTCAAACGACGTACGTCGTTGGGTCCGCTTATTGCTTTCAAATCCCTTTAGGAACTCAAAATGAACTTCAATATGTCAGTTTTAATCGACTCAATTGGACATTGAGGATTTAGAATCGTCCATATGAAACTTCAAGGAGTGAAGAAATGTCTTGAATATCTAGAAAAATGTGGGTCCCAGTCTAATCCTCTAGGCGAGTCAAAAATAGGAAGTCCTAAGGCTAGATCCTAGGCTCTAAGGAGATTGGAATGAAAGACCTCAAAATTAAGGTGAATAAATGGACCCCCAATAGGTGTGGGGTGTTGTACAACCACACCACACCTATTGGCGTTAACTGAAATGATCAACACAATCATGAAAAAATATCCAAGCAATCATACTTGAAACAAATTGAAGATCGAATTAGAGTTGAAGTGAAGTTAAGTTCCCGCTAGGGATTAGCAGGTGTGTCTTCAATTGTTATTGTTGTGAATTCGAAGTTTTAAATTTAAAATGTCGATTTTAAGGTATGTGCTGAGAAAAGAATTTGGAAACATGACTCTGGAAAGGACTCGAAAATGTAATTTCGATTCCAAAGAATGTGCTGAGGAAGGATTAGGATTGAACCTATCCCAAATGTGTGTTGAATGCTGAGAAAGGATTAGGATTGAACCTATCCCAAATATCTGCTGAGTGTCGAGGAAGGGTTAGGATTTAACCTATCCCAAATATGTGCTGAGAAAGGATTAGGATTAAACCTATCCCAAATATACGCTGAGTGCTGAGTAAGGATTAGGATTGAACCTATCCCAAATATCTTCTAAGTGTTGAGGAAGGATTAGGATTGAACCTATCCCAAAGAATATGTATGTATGTTGAGAAAGGAGTAGGAATAAGCTTATCCCAAAGAATGAGTATGTGTGCTGAGAAAGAAGTTGGCACAAGTCTATACCAAAGAATGTGTATGTGTGCTAGGAAAGGAGTAGGCACAAGCCTACCCAAAGAATGTGTATGTGTGCTGAGAAAGGAGTAGGACTAAGCCTATCCCAAAGAATGTTTATGTACGCTGAGAAAGGAGTAGGCCTAAGCCTATCCCAAAGAATGTGCATGTATGCTGAGAAAGGAGTAGAACTAAGCCTATCCCAAAAAAATGTGTATGTATACAAGGAATCTGAATCCCTACACCGACTCTAAAATATAGTGAGTGCGAAAGAAGTGGATGGAATGTGGGAAATATGTGGAAGGGATCAGAATCCCTGACCAGACTCTGAAATATCGTGTGTATAGGAATTTGTTTCAGAATTGTGATGTATTGTGTGAAATTATGTAGGAATGTGATCTTTTGTGTAAATTGTAGAAATGTAGCGATTGTGTGTAATTGTATGAGAATTGTGTAGAGATGTAACGTTGAATATGTGTGAATTGTGAAATTTGTGGGATATATGAAATTGTGAAATTATGGTAATTATAGAGTTCTCCAAAGATTTTATGGTGAAAATTTATACAGTGTGATGTTCGGTGAGCATGTGAGTGCAGAGATTTTGAATTTTGCAAAGTGTTGTGATCTTATTTGATTTGATGTTGAATTTATCTTTGTTGTGGTTTGATGTATGTTTGTTTATTATTTATTTTGATTTGAATTTTGTGAGTTTTCATTTTTTATTATTTTTCAGCATTTGGACCCAGTCTTAGACAAGCGCAACATCGGTACTTCTAAGAACAATATTTTATTTCTAAAATTCGTTCTTTGAAACATCACAATGCACAGTACTTCTTCAAGTAATGTCTGTTTATTAGCAACATCGATCTTTTGCATTGATATTTCAAGAGCTGGTAGGACCCACTCCTATCTTGTTGTGTGCAAGAATAAGACGCTTAAGAACGAGAATCAAAACACTGATTTTAAAAGTCTTTAGAAGAAACAATTTATTGGGCCTTATATCATTTTGGCCTATTAAAGCTCCAAACTTTGTTGTGTTGACATTCGTTTTCTTTTGAGATTTTATAATTCTTCAAGTTGGAATTTGGTGTTGTCTTCTGTTGTGGTTTTGTTTGCTACTGCCACTCTGAAGGGAGGGAGTTGTATTTTCAATGTAAGGATGGTTTCAGACCCACTAACAAGGGAATAAGGTGTAGACTGAGTTAGAATTCCATACCTCATTCTATAGGCCCATGAGGCTTCTAATAACTGCTCGTGCTAATTTCTTCTTTTTCATTCAAAGTTTTTTTTAAATTTAGACGAGAGTCTTATTAAAAGTCTCAGCCATCTATTTGCTCATGCGTAGTAAATCGTGGAGTATCACCAATGAATACTGCTTCTTCTGATGAAATTATTGAACCCGGTGCCTTTGAATGCGGACCCGTTGTCTGAAATGATTTTTCACATTACACTGAACTTCAAAAAAACAATCGGTATCTGTAAGAATGAACTAGTGTCTTTTCGACGACGGAGGCTCTATAGGGACCACGCTATCTGTACCCTAATTCTCGAATGGAAACGACACAATTGTAGAGTGTAGAAAATTCAAAGGTTGATGTAAAACTGCTCCATGTATTTGACATTGGTGACAACTCTTAGCAACATTCATGCAATCCGTCAGTATCATTGTCCAACAATATTCCAATCTTTAAATTTCATTTTCATTTTTGTATCGAATTGGTGAGCACCACATAACCTTGAATGTACTCCTTGGACAATTTTATGCACTTCTGCTTGATTCAGAAGATTTTAAATTTATAACTCCATGTAGTAGATGTCATTTCTTTATTACTGATTTACGCAAAAATAATCCATGTTGTCATGACAGGATATTCTGATGTTCTTGTGTTGAAGTTGGAGTAAAATGTTTCGGGCACTGAAAGATATGACTTTATGTTTGAATTCCATTAATTATTGATAAAACAACCATTTCTTTAATTCTTTCTTTCTAGATCTAAGCAGATTTCATAATTTTGATCATGTGATTAAAATATTTTTTATTTTCCCAAAGATATTTCGGGGCTAGTTAATAGCCAACCAAAGAGATCATGATCACTTAAATCTTTTCCTGAATATAATATCGGAAAAATTTTATTAAGATGGTTCTTCAAATTTTGTTAATTATGGAGAAATCAGACACCAATTTTGATTATATGCTCACCTCAAACTTCTTCTCAGGGAAACTCCTTTTCACATAATTTACTAGCCTATATAATTTAACTTTTTCATGTTTCCATTTTTTCATTTTTTTTTTTTCTTCTGTCCCTTTTTTCTAGAATTACTATAGCTGGTAGAGCATATCTTTGATTGAGAATTTTTAATGTCTGGACTCCCTTAATTAATAATTTTGAATGCTCCTTAATATGAATTCTGAGATATTATAGTCCATTCAAAAGTTAGGACCTAATCATTTAGCGGGAAATTAAAAGACCCGTGATATCCTCAATCAATTACTCGTATTTTAAGCACACTATTTTATTTTGAAATATACTTAGGACCCAGTCCGAAATCCTTAAAGTGAAGGATCTAATTAATAAAGTATTAATTTCATTCTCCCTTAGTCATAATTATTAAAACACCAGAATTATTATCTTGAAGTACTTCTTTCTTGATTGCACTTGAACATCAAAGTAAAAATTGTTTGTAGAATCTGAACAGCAAAACATCATTCATTTCAACACTGATGAACTTTGAACAAAGACAAGCTCCTTTTATTTTCGTTGTGGTGGGAGGGTTGGGACAATGTAACAATAATCTTGTTAATATCCCTTCTTACAAGTAGTAACAATCTAAAAATGAAACCTATCATCCCTCAATAGAGCAGAATTTCAACTCTGTACCGTAAAACTACGCTGAAGGAGTTTGAATATTGCTCAAATTTTCTTTGAAGGTTTTAGCTAGATGGTATTTCATTGAAGTTGATTGGAACAATCAGACTACCCCAAATTATATTGATTGAACCTATTTCAGGTTCTTTCAAATACTTTTTATGGATCATTATTTTCCCATTCTTTATATTATACTCAAGTCAATTCCTAAAGCTGAAGCAATCTTCTATGGTGTCCGATAAGCCTATGGTACAGACAATATTTTGGATGTTCTTTCTTGTTGATTTCATCTGGTTTCTTCAATTTGGGGAGCTTGAACTCAGGCTTCTTAATCAGAATTTGGAACATCTCTCCCACAGCTTCATCTTTAAAAGGATATCTTTTGTTAAATCGATCGATCATACTTGGGAGTTTCTTGTTATACTCGATAACCGTTTCTTCTTAAAGAGGAACTCCTTCAACAAGAATTGTCTTCGGATTCTCTGCCTTCTTTGCTTTAAGAATCTGCTGATCTTACTTCCTTCTTTGTGCTTTTGTGAGTGGTGCAAACTTGGAGCTTGATCCGACCTCAAACACGAACGTCATAGGGGCAAAGGCCTTGGCTAACTTTCCCTCATACAAAATTCTTTTTACTCCTGATGACAAATGGATGGCACGTCCAGTAACAACAAACCTGTCAGAAGTAGCAATAGTAGTCCTGACAGAAGCGAATTCTTTCTTTTTTGTTCATGAAGTAAACCTTTTCTGAGTAGTTCATCTCTCGAGATGCTATTTGCAGTGATTGTAACTGTCCTTGAATTAAAGTCATAGTAGCTCTCAATTCCTCTATCTTCTTGTCTATTCGGTTAATTTGTCGATCTTGTTGTAGAACGACCTCTTGTAATTCATTCACATCGTTCTCTTCAATGAGTAATAGAATGCAGTGGGAGGTTGATGAGGGGCCGGCCTCAACAATGTTGATTTCTGCAAACTTTTTTTTTCATGTAACCTGAGATATCATAGTATTCATCATCCATACTTCTCTATTGTTATCCAAATAGCTGCGCAATTTCAGGTTTAAGTTCCCCAAGGAAACCTTGATCGATTCCCTTTGATTATCTTAAGGTCAGTCAAAGATTTTTTATGAACATTGTTCTTTTCGTCACGCAATAGTGTTGTTGCACAGTTGACAGCCGTTGACCTCATTTTTAGGTGAGGTCTAATCTTCCTCTTAGTGCTTAAGATCTAGCTATAGGACTTCTCCTGGACTATCCTAGAGAACTAGAGTTGGGACCCACCATTTAGAAAATTTCAGCCACTTCTTAACTCCTCTTAGAACCCCACTTGGATGGTTACAAACCTCTAAATCACCTTGGAAGGTTAAAACCACCATTTGTGAAACCAATAGTGAGTTCCCATAGGAATGTTTCAACTTAGGGTAACCTGGAGTGACTTGGGCTTCTCTTGCACTCACACACACCCCTAGGCCATTTAGCCTAAACCTTAAACTCTTTCCCTTCTACCCTTTAAGAAACTCACATGATTGAACCAAAGCCACTAGTCTTTGATTAAGATGGTTAGGGTCAATATGTGAAGGATCATAAAGTGGTTACCATTTGGCTAGACTTGGTCCCAAAGTGGTTGGACTTGGTTAAGGTCCATGGCTCATGCTCCTAAAACCCTAATTCCATCCCAAACCACATCCCATGAAATCAAGAAAGTAAGCTCAACACATATAGCCCAGTCTAAGAGTGGAGCATCTATTCAGACGGGTAGACCTTACCTTGAAGAATTTGATACCGTCCAATACCCGAAAGGCTTCGTAGCACCTCTGTTTAAGACTTTTGATGCTAAAGGAAACCCCCGGCAACATGTCGCACATTTTCGTGCTAGTTATTGCAATGCCGTTGGAAGTGATGTTTTACTCTTCCGTCAGTTCGTCAGCAGTTTGTCAGGGATTGCCTTCGATTGGTATGCAGAACTTCTGAATGGTTCAGTCAAGACCTTTCAGAATTGGAAAACCTCTTCGTTAAGCGGTTTGTCGGGGCTCAGCACCACATCACTATCGGTGATCTAGTGGTGGAGCAACAAAAACCGAGCTAAACTTTAGTGGACTACATACTTCGATGGAGGAATTTAAGCATGAAGTGTGAATCACAGCTTTAGGAACAGCATGCAGTCGGTATCCTACTGAAGAGTATTCATGGCCCGATAGCACTTCTCCTCAAGGGATTTACAATAAAGACTTTTGAGAAGTTGCTTAGCAAGACCGGGAGCTTGCAAGAGGAGGCAAAGTAGCTGAGTTTTGTCGACAAGATCGGCAAACGAAACCGATTGAAAGCATTTGAAAAGAAATCCGGATTGTCGCGGCGAGTTCATAAGGGAAAGCAACCAGTGCAAATACGGCTAGAACAGCCACAGCCCAGTTATCAACCACCGCAACGGACTTACCAACAACCACAACAGATTTATCAGCAACCTCAGCAAGGCTATCAACAGCCTCGACCGAGCTTTCAGCCATGGCAGCATAGTCAACCACTACCTCGTTCGTCACGTCCCCTGGAGAAACTTCTGAACAAGGAATATCCATTCAAGACGGAAGCAGTAGCTAAGATATTTCACAGTTTGATGAAGACACCTAATTTCAATTACCAGAGCCTAGAAGGCCAGAAGAAGTCAACAAGAAAGATCATCCGAACTGCTGTCCCTACCATAGGATGCTCAGACACCGGATCAAAGACTGCTTCACCTTTAAGAATTGGCTCAAAGATAATCTCTGAAGAGGGAACATAACGATCCCGAATGAATACATGAAGAAACCCCAAAAAGGTGGTTCCATCAATGTTATTTAAACGGATCCTATTGTTCCGATAAACCCATACACGACCAATGATGGATGGAGTAATGTCTGGACAAAGTCCTCAAAGAAAATTTTGGATCACATCCAAACCGATTCGGTGCATGCTTCGATTCAGAGTTCGAAACCTACCGAGCCGGCACTATCGCTTGCGATAGAAGAACCGCCCCAGAATGAGGAGAAGATCGTGGAAGAAAAGAAGACCGAGGTTCCAAAGGGTAGACTAGAGGCTGCTTATCCTAGGATAGTTGTTTCCGATTCGGGGGAGAAATCCCTCGGACCTCTGACTCTGTATGATTATTTGCTCGCCCCAGCAGGATCTTATAATAATAAGAGTTTTGGTGTTGGCTATGTTTTGATTGTTTCTAACAATTATGTAACTAACGACAACCAACTTAATCCAGATCTCGATTCCGATACGATAAACAATTCTCAAATCATACTAAACCTCGATGACCGCGGCGAAGGAGAAGACGCTCACAAAGATGGCTACGAAAGCTCAACAAGCAACAAATCTATTTGTGAATTCTGAGGAACTCTAATCACTATAGAATTGGAGTTATCAGATTCCGAAGCAACTCCAGATAATCCAGTTGTTCCGATTTAAGTGGAGAACCAGTAGAGTCACCACCAGATTCAGGACAAGTAACTGAAGTCAACCTAAGAAGCGAAAAAGTTCTACCTCCGAGAATGGGTCCAAAGGATAAAGGAAAGTAGGTGGTTGCTCAAAAGGAGCCAACCCCAACAGAAGAATTACCCGTTCAGGAAGAAATCAAGGAACATGGTAATAAAGTGGATTATAACGTGCTAGCCCATCTTAGAAAGCTACCAGCTAAACTGAGCATATGATCCTGTCAAAGGAGATGAGGGAAACTCTTATCAAGGCCTTACTTGATCAAGAGATTTGTTTAGCTCAAATGGCCGGTAATTCCTTAGACGAGGTTTGCTCGTTGAAAGAACAGCGTGGTGTTACCTTCACAGACAATGATCTGCTACTTGGAACAGCTGATCACAACCGACCGTCATACATTTCTACTACTATCGAAAGTTTACGCTCTCCGTAGATGTTGGTCGATCCGGAGCATCAATCAACATAATCAATCTTCGGACGTTAGCATATTTGGAAATCGACGCTCGCGACCTATGCGTATAAGGTGTTACTAAGAGTGTTTAATCAAAAAGAGAGAAAGAGCCCTCGATCGATAACACTATTAATGAAAACCGGTGATTTAGCAAAGGCAACCGTAAAATTTCACATAATTGATTTTGAGACATCGTTCAACGCTCTACTGGGTCGGCCATGGATCCATGAAAATCGAATGGTACCGTCGTCTCTGCACCAATGCATAAAGTATTACGAAGGAGGAGAACAGTGTATTAAGGGTGACTTACAACCATTCTCCGTACACGAGATTGGAATTCAAGAAGATGCAGCCTACTACGCACCTTCGAAGAGAACCATCTTCTCCAGAAACACCGTACCAAATGAAGCAAAAGAAGTTCGGGACGACAAAGAACCTGAAATTCTAGTCCAACAGTTACTCACCACTCCTCACGGCGAGATGGGCGAAGGTTTCTCCGTAACTCGCACCTGTGGTCGAGGCCGGGGACGAGGTCGAGGAAGAGACGTCGGAACAACTAACGTAAGAAACCCGTCATCGACGTTGATCGGGAGAACAGCTCCAAAGAAGAAGAAATCAAGAAAGAAGCAACAACGAAGAATCAAAAGAAACCCCGCTTCAAGATCTCTCTCGAAGATCAAAAGAACGAAGAATACAAATCAACGTACGAGAAGATTAACCATTACGTACATTATCAGACCCGACCCCGATCCATTCTAATAAGGTCGAGGGTATGCGTGTCAAGGAGGTACATGACGACGTGTACTAAACCAATCAAATTCTACCGTAGTGCTTCTTCTTCCAAAACTAAAAAATGATGTACAATCTAAGATCTTAATTCTTCCGACCATTAATGAACCGCTTTCGAGGCAGATTCTCCCCGTGCTCAAAATTTAATTCAACGCGGTGATCCGACCTCGACGATGCGACAAAAGGTCAATCACGCATTTCGAAAATTACTGGAACAACGTCGCCGCCTCCAATTCAAAGCACGGTCTCGGATTCGACATGGTAGGACTGCCGGGACGACTCGCAGTTTTGCTCGTTATCACTTGCAAGCCTAATGAAGTCTCGCTTAGAAACCCCGTATGATCTCGAAGATCCGCAAATCGGAGATGCTCCACCGAATTTAAGAAGAAATTAAATCTACACAGACGGCGACGGAAGTTAACTCGGTAACTTAGTCAAGAGCTCAGCCGACCTTGTTAGCTCCTTACTCAACAAAGAAGACTCGAAAACATGGTCAAGCTACTAATGTGACTCAAGTGACCTGCTTTCGCTCGGAGTCACGACGAAATGCCGCGATTGTCCCGTATGGCAAATCGTGCCAGGAGTGATCCCACTCGCCCACGACAAACTCCAAGAAGGATGCGTCTAGAAATCAAACAACAAGTAATAACTTTAGTTAAGAAGCTAATGGACGCTAATTTGTCCGTGAAGAACAAGACTCGACTTGCTAGCCAACGGGTAGCCAATAAAGAAGAATGGACATATCGAATCCGCATAGATTTGCGAGATTTCGAACAAAGCGCTGTCCAAAGGACGAATTCCCACTACCAATCCTGTACTAACGACGACATCGTCTCAACGCACGAAGTCTTCTTTCATGATGGATCTTTAAGATACAACCGTGATAAAGATGAGCATCGAAGATGAAAAGCCTACAAACTTTTCGAACGTTAATCGAATATACTCGCTACGTTGATGCCTTTCCGAATCAAGAAAGGTGAGCAACTTACCAAAAGAAGAATGACGAGAATTTTGATGATCTCATTCACAACCAAGTTCGAATGCTACGTGACGATGTAGTCATCAAAAGCAAAATGAAAGAAGATCATTCAGATGATTTGAGAATTATTTTCGAAATGACAAGACAATATAACCTTAATATGAAATGCGCTTCCGCGTCACCGGAAATTATTAGATTATTGTCCGATATCAGGACCAAATCAATCCGAAAAGATTAAAGCTATTTTAGGAATGCCGTTTCCAAAACCTCAAACAACTACGATCCTTTCATGAGCCGAAGATATTCGACGCTTTATTTCGAATTCATTGCAGTAAGCGTGTCACTTTTTCTCGTTTTGGTTAAGAAGGATGCCAAGTTTACTCGGGACTCCAAATGTCAACATGCCTTCGATGACATCAAACGATATTTAATGACACCTCCTATCTTAAGAACTCCTACCTCGGTGGGACTCATCGATACTTTATACCGCAGTGTTTTTAGACGACTCTCGAGCCCCGTTAGCCCAAGTCAATGACGAGGGAAAGAAAACGCCTCTACTACTTGGTCGTCGTCAATCCGACGGAAGCAAAGTATCCCGCGACGAGCAGCATTGTTTGCCTCCGATTTCGCCGCTCAAAGTGCTCGTGCATTACATGCTTTCATAAGGCAACCTTATCTCGAAAGTTAATCCATCGCAATATCTTGATGACTCGCCCGACGCTTCCGTGCATACTTCATGGTGGTCGATGATACTATCGTAATTCGATATAACTTTCGTTCCTCTTCGTGCCGTAAAGGACAAGTCCCAGCGGACTTCTCAAAGACACCCTTTACCGGCGGAATCGCGTCTCAAAGACGATTGCCGACGAGCAGATAATGAGCCTAAGACCCCGACTATCGACATCGTGAACCGTACTTCGAGCGATCTTCAGCATGTAGAAATAAAGAATTGCAAACGATAGTGTCTCGTAAGGCAGAATCGACTAATATTTATAACACCTAGAGCGGGGGATGTTAAGGTACTCCTACCACTTAACCGTAATCCGTGTACAAACAACGAAGTGTGCATACGGCCCCTTATAACCGGATTGGAATTAACCATTCGATGCGGATACGTATATCAACATCTATAGGATTCTCGACCGATAATTCAACGTGTCGCAGACAATACGTAATTCTAAAGCCGAGTCTCGAGCGTACTTTCAAGTATGCCATGAAATTGTTGGAGCAGCATTCCTTGGTAACGATCTACAAGATTCCTAAGAGAGAAAACGCTCGTTGCAGGATGCGTCAGCCCGCCTTGCAAAAAGAATTCGCCTCGCTGTGCAGATGAATCAGCTTAAAGTGTCATTTCGTGGACGCGGTGCTCTCACAGCTTGACATGGACACGATACACAAGTAAGGAAAAGAAGAAGAAACAATCGTGGCAGCTAGTGTAAAAAAATACGACAGAGCGTCGAAACTCGCCAATAGTATTACATGTAAATAGGAAACCTACCGGGACGATAAGTCATTCGCCCATCAAATTAAGAAAATAACTCTGTCTTACGCATTAATAAACAATACGTTATATAGAAATTCTTTTAACCAGATGTGGTTAAGGTACCTGAGCGAGTCCGAGGCTCGTGAAATTGTTAAAGAAGTGCATTCAGGACTTCGTAGCGCTCATCGGCACGGGTCGACAGATGAAAATGAAGATTACGAGATAGGGATACTACCGGCACTCGATGATGACCGACCGCATGAAAGTTGCCAAGTAGTTGTCGCCGTAGCGTCGTTGCGTGAGTGCTTCTACATCAACCTCCAGACGTGCTACATCCGACACATTGCGTCATGGCCATTTGAATGTTAGGGCACGTATATCGTGGTCCTCGATGTAACCGCCTTCTTCGAAAGGACATCGCTTCATTCTCATGCAACTACATATTACTTTTCCAAATGGGCAAAGAAGTATCGCTCGTAGAAGTGAAGGCACACCACGTGCTGCGGCTTCTTCAAGAATCGCGTTCGTCTACCGTTTCGGGTACGACACAGAATCATTTCGTGATAACGGATCCGCGTTCAAGATTACGAAGATCAACAATTTTGTCGTGAGACACGGATCGATCGGCGCTATTCAACGATCTACTACCCAAGAGAGCAAACGGCCACCGAAGCTTTTAATAAAACTCTCGTCCAAATATTAAAGAAAATTTTGACGACAACAAAGTTAAATCGAGCACAAGAAGTTGTTGGAAGCTTTATGGGCCTACGAACGACTTTTAGAACTCCTACCCGCCTACGCCCACGCCTTAGTGCACGATGGTCCGAGGCCGTTTTATCCCCAGAGCTTCACTTCCGTCACTCGGAACGTTAGCGCATGCGAACAAGATCACTACAGAAGAAAACGTCAAATTACGACTAGAAGAATTGGAAAGCTTAGAGGAAACAACTTTCAATTAGAAGAAAATTTGGAATCAGATGTGCCAAGATGATCCAAAGCCCACGATAAACTGGTCCGCCCAAGGACATTCAGAAGTCGGTGATTTGGTTCTAGTAATCGAAGACCTATTCGCACACCGCAAGATAGAGGTAAATTTGAACCAACTTCGGGAAGGACCGTTCGCGGTCGAGACGACTTCACGGGGGTTCCTACAGACTGTTAGCCTGTCGTGGAGAAAGACCTATGCTTCCAATTAATGGATGATACTTGAAGAAGTATTACGCAACATAATGTTTCAAAGGGTGAACTTTAAAAAAGTGGTCTCATTCCTAGAAGCACGGGTGGAGTAATCATTCGTAACTGGGTCCGAACCCAAAATATAAAAAAATGGATGATAAAAATCATTAACAAAAAAAAATGTGTTAAAAGAAAACATGTGAAATCATAATAATGAAATTTTGATTCCTCCTTTTAAATCAATTCATTCCCGATCTTTCCTCATCTCTTCCTACTTCCCTTTAAAATTTAAAAGTAAGAAATAAAATTTTCATTAATAAATGTTTCCTTATTGTTCTTTGTTCTAAGCACTGCCCTCGATCATTTCCTTGTTTTAAGTGTGGAAATGTCGAACAGGCGGCTGGTTCTAAACTTTAAGAATGGCGCGAATGCTAGCACTCGATGAAAAGAGGATGAAAGATGGGGCCGTGATCGAGATCGACTCGATTTCACACCGCCGGCTACAATATGAAGAGACCGATTGGACCCCGATTGACCGGGAAGAGTTCCGCAGCCAGACAGTGATGAAATTTGGTTACCTAAGTCAGCCGTCTACTAGCAAGAAAAGAAAAGCAAACACCGCTCATGCAACGGGAGAAGACAAGAAGGTTAAGTCCATGGTTGCTACAAACAGAGGCGACTTGTTGTGCGCGTGCCTGACGTGAGTCCGGGGAGGTGAGGAGAACTACTCTCACTCCTACTCAACGAAGAAATAAGAACCGTTGCATTCGCAAGATGCTGACTAAGTTGGCAGCAGATCAACGTGAAGAGACAGTCGCTACTGTCAGTACAAATACTTCGAAGAAATTGGTTCGGCAGGAACCAAAAAGGAGGAGTCAATTCCAAGAATAGCAGAAAGGATGAAAGAAATCCCAAGGAAAATAGAAACGGAGATAGTACCAAGACGCCAGACAGAGCTACCAGTTTTGAAGATTCTTGTTGCGAAAGCAACCCCAAAGGATGTCTTGACAGAGACTATCCAGGAGGAGCCGAGACATGCAGGAGAACGTGCTGGGGTCGAGCCGTACATCCCGCAGTATGTTACCAGACCCCGAGGACTTCAGATAATCCTGGAATACGAGCTGGAGAAATTACAGTAAGTTAGAAAGAAAACTTTTGAATACTTCGAGAGAATTCGAGGCAAGAGGGTCAACATCCTAGAAGACCTCGAGCTACATACGGATGTGTTCTCAGATTACGAACAACAGCAGATTGTGGACTGTATTATCGAGCTTCAGAAAATGGGCCGAGCTGGGTCGTCTGAGGGAGAAAACCTATTCGTAACCCCGAAAATGGATGGCAGGGAAAAGGAAGAGTTAATATCCAAGTGCGGGTGTTGCTACAACTTCGTAGAAGACGGAAAGGAAATCCACCGTGGATACTGCGTGACAATGTGAGGTGGATCTGATGCCAAGAATTATCAAAAGAATGGTAAAAAAGATGGTGACATGGAGGGAATTGCCTGCAGGATGCATACCCAATAGATGCATCATTAACATTTACAAGGAGGGCGACTGCATACCTCCACACATAGACCTTCATGACTTTGTCGGACCTTTTCCGCATGCTTCCTTGTCAACTAAGTGTAATATCATGTTCGGATCTAACCTCCGGATAGTGGGCCCCGGAAAATTTCGAGGGCCTGGTGGAAATACCACTACCGGTAGGTGTCCGTCATAGTATTAAAAGGAAATGGAGCGGACATAGAGAAACATCGCATTCCGGAGTGCCCGTCAGCGAATCTCCGTCACCTTCGAAGGATGGACGACGATAAGATGTCTTTTCATTTTCGATCGGATCCGGAGTTGGGAGAGTCTCCGGCCCTACGAGCTATGAGTTACATGGGAGATAGCACACCTCCAATGCACATCCATACTGAAGATTCCCGTCAAGGCGGCTTGGAAGGTGATGTTATCATGTCAATGTATCTTACTTATTCAGACATGGATTTTGACAAATGCTTTTGGAAGAATCAACACAAATCTTACACAATCCGTTTTGGATTTATGAGGATTGTATGAGATACTAAATTTTCGAGGAAAATATCATCATGTTTTGGATCAAGTTGTATGATGTATTTTCAACAAATCGGAATGAGAATGATCGTGTCATGTTACTGCCTCACCTCTTTTTTTGCAAATCGACTCGGGAAATGCCATTAAGCCTAAATGAACTTCGAACAAAGAACGAAAGAGAAAGAAAATGAATAAGGAACTCCTTCTTTTTAAGAATTCGAATGTCAAAATAAACACGCAAATAAACACGAACTCCAAATAGTACGAAAATGAAATCGAATCACTAAAACAAATCTAAACCTCGAGACTCGATTTTCTTTCGAATCCTTCAATTCCAACCTTTCGATTCTCCTTCCTCTTCGTGTGTTAGAGGATCGACCGAGTCCTATCGACACGGAGCCACGAACTTTGTTCGATTTGGTTCCGAGGGCATGGGATTGGGTCCCTCTTCATACAGATCAAACTTCCGAGGCTGGAGCCGAACTTCCAGTTCTCTCCGAGGCTAGAGCCGAACTTCTAGCTCTCTTTCAAATTTCTGATGCTGGAGTCGAACTTTCAGTTCTCTTCGAGGCTAGAGCCGAACTTCTAACTGTCTTTCAAATTTCCAAGGCTGGAGCCGAACTTCCAGTTCTCTTCAAGGCTAGAGCCAAACTTTTAGCTCTCTTTCAAATTTCCGAGGCTGGAGCTGAACTTCCAGTTCTCTTCGAGGCTAGAGCCGAACTTCTAGCTCTCTTTCAAATTTCTGAGGATGGAGCCTAAACTTCAACTCTCTTCTTGAGGCTAGAGCCTAAATTCTAGTTCTCTTCAAAATCCAACTCTCTTCTTGAGGCTAGAGCCTAAATTCTAATTCTCTTCAAATCCCGAGGTTGGAACCCAGGTTCCGAAGCTTCACCAAATCCAGGATTTCCCACGAAATCCCTCTTGAAATAAATCTTGAATCGAACTTCAATCGAAATTGAAACTCAAACCAAAATCCTAACTCACGCATTAAAACTTGAAACAGAAAATGAAACGAATCTAAAATTGAATCTCTCTAGATGTTGTGATCTGGAATTCACTTCCTTTTATCTTCCCCAGCGAGAGTTTTGGAATCTTCAGTCATGGAGATTTACCTGATACTCCCCAGTGGAAATTTTTCTGTGCTTCGTTCTAAGTGTGTCACTTAGACATCTATGTTGGTTTTGTTGATTTCTTTCAGCCATTATATATACGCGCGTGTCTTAGGATAGACTACCACACCTATCGGGGAATTCGTCGTACCTCGGCTCGTGATGAGGACTCTTCTTCTCTCCTTAAGATTGTGGATCTATGCCATGGGCTTCTCCTGACTATCTTGAGGACTAGAAATGGGACTCATCACTTCGAAATTCAAACACTTCTTGGCTCCTTCAAACACCACAACTTTGATTGTAAACCCCTAAGCTGCACTGGAGGGTTAAAATCAAATGTGAGGTTTAAAGGATGAGTTTCCATATGGGACTCTTCGGCTTTAGGATATACCTGCATGTGGCTTGGTCCAGTGAGGTAAGCTTAGCACACACCACACTCCCACACACACATTCCAAACCCTAAAACTACCGTTAACCAATTTGACTCCACGACTCATGTGAGAACTCCATACGGATGGACTCGACCCTTCACAACTCGGCTAGAGGTTAGAACAACATATTGAGTGCCTAAATGAGTCCTCTCATTGTGCTTTAGTGAGCTTAATACGCCATCATTTCCAACCAAAATGATTTCGTTATTTCACTCACACTCGATCAATCTTCACTTTTCCAAATTTCAATTTTGACCCACGACCCTAAACCCACCATGGCTCTACTAATGCCTTCGAATCGCCTATGCAAGATCGCCTAAATTACTCGAAATTCCTCGAAACCAATCCTAAACATCGCCCCCACTCAAATTGATCATCCATGGCCAAATACACAAAATTTTCCAAAAATACCCCTCACCGATTTTCATCCATCAATTTATTTCAAAACCTGAAAGACCACTTCCTTAAACCATTTTAAAAGCCTATCCAAAAATGATTTCAAAAAGCTCAAAATTGATTCTAAAGCCTATAGACAAATCTCCTTCCATACATTTGATCTAAATCAACCCTATGTTCCAAACCCAATGATCAAATCAACCTAAATCAAGCTTCACCCAAAATTTTCACCAAATGGCCAAAATTCCTAAGACCCAATTCTATGAAAACAAAGCCTGACTTTTTCCAAGCCATAAACAAGCCTAAATGAAGCTCATTCACAAGCCATATGATGCCACGAGAGCTTTGCACTTGTCATCAATCCATTTATGGCAAAGGAGAGAATCCCTTTCTAAGCTCTCCCTTAAGCCTTTTTACCCCTTTAATGTCACACCCTAACCCGAAATTAACTTAAACAATTTTGATGGGGACTTCACCACACATGCGAGGTCGACCCAGTGAATCTTTTATCGCCTGAAAACTAGGCCTTGGGTGGTGCACCAAGCCTAAAACCATGGGTTGACCAAATTGAACCCAAAATAGGCCTCCCCATTCCATTTCAATTCAACCCCTTTACACTTGGCCAACTCCGATCGACTTCACCGAATTCAAGCCCCGACCTCTCCGATCGTGGATGGTGACTCGACCCCCGGCCGGCCCGATCACTACGACCGCCGGAAAACGCCATGGCCGAGAGCTCCATATGAGCCAAACTTTCAAATTCTTCCTGCCGAGTTGCCTCGACCCGATTGGACTCCACGAGTGTTCTTCCTCGCTCTACGAGCGGTGATCCCAAACCACTAACTCCTCGGGAGGCCCTCCGGCCATGCTCATTTAAGCACCACCTACCTCTCGCCAGAAGAGATGCTTGAACCAAATCTTACCAAAACTCTGTCAAAATCACTCCACACTTCTTCTCTTAGCATAAAGCACTTGATCTCAATCGAAATCCAACCTCTAATTTCTCCGCAGCTCAATTCGAGCTCGAATTTCAGAGTCTGAAATTCAGACGCTTTCACCATGACGAATAATCCATGACGGTGAGTCGATCTTAACTACACCTTCACTGTACCAAGAGGAGAAGTTTTCCGGCAAAAGCCTCCCTCACCAGAGCACATTTCTTCCGGAGACCAAAGCTTCGAAATCGGGTTTGGCGGAAGTTGTACCTGCCGACACTCTCCGAGCTCGAGACTTCATCCGGAGCTTCCCTGAGTTGAATCGAATGTGCCACAACTCTCCGATCGAAGCTTCACTTCTCGTGAGCGAAGGTATAGATCGCCTCCTTCCCGAGAGCTTCCAATGATTCTTCATTTCATTCGAGTCAATTTCATAGCATGTTATCCGTACGGATATGTTCGTCTTGTCGAGACGAGTCCATAAAGCATAAGAACGTGAAGATTGGTTAAGTATCGAGCGAGATCTTAAGGTTTTAGGGTGGACGGCTCTCGGGTTGAACCAGACGGAGACGATGACCAGGAACCGTCGGATCAAGCGTGTATCGAATGGACGATCCAGATAGTGTCGGACGAGTGAACGGAACATGAGCCGTGGGCCCCCGAGCGCCGAGTCGAGATGGCGGCGTCGAGCAGGAGGCGACGCATGGCTTTCGGAGCTGACGAGGTTGAGTCGGCGCGCATGTATAAGTAGGAAATTAGGGTATTTTTTATTTATTTAAATACCGTAAGCTTGAAAATTCATATCTTTCAGATAGAAAAATCATAAAAATAAGATAAAAATATCCTCTTGCTCAGTGAACAGAGGAGAATAATGTTACAAAAGAATTAAGTTATTTTGATGAGTATTTTATTTTTAATTAATTATTTACTGATTTCAATATTTTAATTATCCATGCATCCATACAATTCACCATGGCATGAGGCTTTTGTAGCCTCTGGTTATCGGGAACATTCCTAAATTTTTCAAGGCCAGGGCCATCTCTATGTGAAGTTATTGATTTTTCAAATTTAAGTGTCTGTTTTGGCACATTAATTCCAATAATTAGCGATATTATTCGATAAATTTTAAGAAAATTAGGAGAAGTATCTTAGGACCAGAGGTCCCTAGGAAAAATATATTTTGAGTTAACTCATTAAGAACAACCCTAATTGGCCTAAACACTTAAAACTGAACCTTAATTAATTAAGAGTAACCACACATCAAAATTGCTTGAAATCAATTCTCCACAGTTACTTAAGGTATAGAAAACCTCAAATAAAAATTTGAAGCTAATTGAAAATGATTTTACCCACTAAATAAATCATTTAATTTGCATAGTCACTTTTAAACTTTAAAAATTAATAAAACAAAAAATACATTTCAAAAATTCACAAAAATGGTTTTGGAGCTTCTCTGATGTTAGGGAAGTCTAAGAAAATTAAAATTAAAATTTTCTAAAAATTTTCATTTTTAACCATATTTTCGATATTTTAATAATTAAAAAATAATAAAAATCATAAAAATATTAAAAATCATAAAAAATGTCATATTTTGTTCTTAATCAGCTTAGACAATAAACCAAATATTTTTTCTAGTTTATAGGTTAAGATATTGAATTTTAAAGGCTTAAAACAATTTTTAATATTAAAAAATAATTCCCCTACATTTTCACTTAATTAATGCTTAATAAATCGAAGAAAATCGAAAAAATATAAAATTTATTTCTCCGAAGCTCGTAGGTCGGAGAGATTATATGAAAATATAAAATCCATTTTTCATCTTTAATTTTATTTTATAATTAATTAACACCTCAAAACCCAAAATAATTATAATAAATAAAATATAATTAAAAAATCACCAAAATTGGTTTAAATGGATCCTCACGGTCGATAGGAACATCCCATATTTTTCCTAGGACGTAAACCTTATTATCTCATTCTTTCGATATGAAAGCGAATCAATATACGAAGCTCTAGAAAGATGCAATGAACTCCTAAAAAGTATCCACGTCGTCGTTCTGCCAGATTAGGTTAATCATTCAAGCTTTTTATAATGGGTTAGTACGATCCCTTCGGATAATTATTGATGCTGTTGCAGTGGTGGTTCATTAATGTCAAAATCATTTGACGAAGATATACATTAATCGAAGAAATGACTACAAATAAATTTCAATGGCCCTCTGCAAGGGTAAATCCTAAAAATGTAGCCAGTGTTTATGATACAGATGTGATTGCAATTCTTTCATCTCAGGTTGCTGCAATATTAAGGAAGTTGGACCAATTTGGAATGAACCAGACTTAATTTACTCTTATAAGTGAGGAAAGTTTTTTAGGGCGTATGATTGATTCCAACTTATTATATGAGACTTTAAATACCATAAGCAACCCGTATTCTAACTTTTACAACCCAGGTAGGAAGAGCCATCCTAATTTTAATTGGAATCACATTATTAAGGGTGGAAACCAAAAATGGGAAAATAATCATGCAAATCCTAATGGAAGTTGGAATAATCAAGGGAATACAAGCTATAGACCTTTATATCCACTGTAATCTAACAATGATCAATGGTTCAAGGATGAGAATATCTATAGAAGAAGTGGTATTGCAGATGGGAAACCAGTTGCAAAGTTAATATATTGAGATTAGAAACATAGAGAATCAACTGGGACAAATTGCTAATTCACTTAGAAATAGATCCCATGGAACACTTCCTGGAAACATTGAGATCAATCCTAAAAAAAAAACAATGATCCAGCTGAGAGAAAAGATGATGATTGTTTTTGGATGGATGAAATTGATTATTTAAGTAAATACCGTTTACAAGAAAGTTATGAGTGTAAGTTAACAAATGAGATTAGAATGGATTTTCATGATGAGTTTAAAACGTTGTCTAAAAAAGACTGTATATTTGTTCAGGAAAGGTGTGAAATGATGGACGCTACCAAAAATAGTGAAATTTTAATTCCATCTGTTGAAAAATCTCATGAACTTAAGATGGATGTACCCCATACAATTTTAAAGCCTACCTATTTAGGGAATTTATCTACACTACCAGTCTTTATATCTTTAGATTCGACTCAGTCACAAGAAAAACCTTCATTGAATGATGAACAAGATAAAATTATTGAACTAAGACTTGGAAGAGAATTTAAGGATATATTTCAATAGAACTTTGAGTTGAGAAAAGAGGATAAGGATATTGAAAGACCATTGGAAGAAATTCCTAAGGAATTAAAAAAACCTATTTCTTAAACTAAGATAGATATAAAAAGATCACCTCCATAATTTAATAACTACCAAGGGGAAGAATTGGAAGATAACTTAAATCAGAAGAGTAACATAGAAGATTTTGATCTTAAATCTGAATTATCTAGATAGAATTCGATCCAAAATTTGGGAGATCCTGAATTATCTTATAAAGATCTATTTCTTATAAATTTCAAGGATGATATTAATATGCAAATTAAGAAAATTAATATAAAAATATTAGATCTTGAAAGAAATATGAGGAACAGTGATATAAATCAATATGAAAAGGAAGAGCTGAATGAAAATTTAAAATTTGAGGATTTTGTAGGAATCTCTGGATCTAAAAAAGATTGGGTGATTGATCGAGGATTACTTAATTGGAATTTTGATCCAGGAGGAATCATTTGTCGGGCTCACGACGTTAAACCTAGCGATTTATGGGAGGCAACCCATAGTTATCATTGTACTTTGATTTAGTATGCTTCAGAGTCGTGAATGTTAGTATTGTTTTGTGTTTACTTTAGTGTGGATTGATCAATTTGATTGTTATTGGTGGATGTTTGGATTGTTAGTTGTTTGATTTGATCTTTGTGTGTCATGAGGGAGGTGATTCCTTAACTTCTTATTATGGATAGACTTGTATGTTCTCTTGTAGTAGTTGGATTGACGAGTCCACTACAACTTGAGTCTTAATCGGACTTAAGTTTTACAAGAGTTATCATGAATTTAAACAGAGATAGATCCATCTTAATTTTGTTACTTTCTCTAATTTTACTTTCATTTGATAGGAGTCGCGAACGTATTTGATGAATAACATTAGGATGAACTTACACTACGATTTATAACTGTTTGAGGTGCGTAATTAAGGGGTTAGATGATGCCTGAGGTTGGTGCACGGAAACTAATATATCAAGGGTAATCTTATCTTTGGGATTATAATCTATAAAAATCATTTAAAAAGTACTTGATTTATTAGTATAGTGATTCTGTTAGAAATTGGAGGTAAGTAGTGAGATGTGATGAGTTAAAGGATAAACTAACCTCATTTATTATGTGTGTTTGTGTTTATGTTACAATTTTATACAAGACTTGAAGAACATTTTTATATTCCCATGTTGATACCTGCTATGCTAGTTAAACTTTTGTCTAGTGATTTTCATTCTAGCATGATTAGTTTAGATTTACTTTCTGCTGCATATCGTTCTGTCCTGATGAATAGTTGAAGATGTTTTTTATAGATATTTGTGGTAGATAGAATTTCTAAACTGTTTTTCTTCCTGCTTATATTTTATGTACTAAATGCTGTATATGTTGAAAATTAAGTTTGGAGGTAGGAAGACAAATAAAATTTTACAGTGAGAATACTTCTTTTTAGTGTAATTTTATTGCAAGCATGTTTTATGCTAGATTTACTTTCTTCTGCAGATATTTTATCCTGATTATACATGTATATGAATTTGATAGAATGTTGTAGTAGCTAGCAAATTCAATTACTTTTTCTTCCTGCTACATTCTATAGAATTAATTGCAAAATATTTTAAAATTTAAGTTTTTGGGGGAGAAAGAATTAACTATTAGTTGTTCTCATTTAAAAGTATTTTCAAAATTACTAACATGATTTTTTGTGATAGAGCTCAATTTCAGATAACTGTATTTTGATTTTATTTGAATACTTTAGTGGACTTGAATGAAAGTTTTTGGTAATGAAAAGTAATTTTGTAGATTAAGATATTTCGTATAAGAGAATAGGACTATAGTAAACTATCCAAAGTAAGAAAAACTGTATGTTTGAAATATTTAGAATCTTAAAACTTTATGTGAAAGGAAAGGATTGGGACTCTATGTTGAATCAATAATAAGCTAAAGAAATGCCTACAAGGTAAAGGATCGTGGTAAGTTTCAAATTTAGGGTGAGAAGGTGAAGTTCAAAACCATTAAAGACTATCCAGATATAGTAGTCCTCACATACAAAAAAGTGAAAAAAAGGGGATTAAAAATGATCCCGAAAGAAAGAAAAGAAAAAAAAAAAGAAATGAAAAAGAAAAAAATGTGAGGAGAATCTTGAGGAGATGCCTAATCAAAAATTGACTTCACTTGGATCTACCTAAAGGGAAGAATTTAATTACTTTCCTGAACTTATATGTATGGATTAACATCTTTACTAGTAGTGTTCTCATAAACTTCTTTCCATGGAATCTTTTTAAGTGCCTTAATAGGAAAATCTAAAGTTATTTTTGAAATGAACAGAAGGCTAGAACTCTTAGACTTGATGATTAGATAGCCATACACCTGTAGAATTTATTTGAATTATTCAAAGATCTTTCTAAAAATTTTACTACTGTTTTTATCTAAGTCAAAGTCATGGTATTCTAGAAAGAAAGTTCATTGCAGTGGATCATTATTTTATGTATTAACTAAATTACTTGAAGACAAGTAATAGTTAAGTTTGGGGGAGCTTGATCCACAGAAAATTTGATAGCTTTTTACTTTCTATTTCATACCTATTTTTGATGATATTGCACTATAAATGAAGGTATTTTGTATTTTTTCTGGTTTTTGGTACAAGAAATGGCTTTTGGAGAAAGAGAAGCAAAAATGGTGTAATTTGGAGCAAAAACGAGCAAAAACGCAAATTTTGTCTGAGACATTTTGATAAGTCTTTCTTGACTTAATCTCTTTTACACTTCTTGCATATTTTTGAATGAGATTACACTTTAAAGAAAGATTATTTTTTTATTTATTTTGTAGGGCTATCTGTTAGGAATCTAACACAACTGAAAAGGGGTGTATCGGAGTTGAAACAGAGCTAAACGGAGCGAAACGGTGGAGTTGCACAAAGTAGGGCGCCGAACGGCGCCCTATCCAGCACCGGACGGTGCCAGTGTCCTGAGAGCATGAAAAAGTCATTGGAAATAGCATCGAACGACGCCTAAATAGCGTCGTACCATGCCCAAACAGTTTGGATGCGATTTTGGATGGTTGGGGGCCGAGATTCAATGTATTTGGACGATTTTTTAAAGGTTTCTTGTGGCAACTCTTCAAACTTCGTCCCTACACTTTAAAAGAATGATTTCAGGTCAGAAAAGAAAGGAGGAAAGTTAAGAAAATCATGGAGAATGTTAAGAGATATTAGAATAGGAGTAGAAATGTAGATTTCTACTTGTTTGGAGAAATTGATGAGGGGATTTTGAGAGAATTTGTAAGGGTTTGTTCTAGCATTGCATGGATCACCTGGAGACTTTGTGGGAGAGATCTTCTTCTTTCTTTCAAGAGGAAAAAGCTAAGTATTGTGTTTTTTATTATCTTATGATTTTGTAAACACTTATTTTGTGAATTTGCTTTGAAATGAGATTTTCTGTTATATTTTCTTCGTGCTTTGTGATGTCTTTCTCTTACTTTTTCTTCTTCTTAAGAAATAGTGGCATGAGAAGATTATATCATTATTTTCCTTTCTCTTTTCTTTTGCAATGAGTAGGATTCATGTTTAGGATATTATGATGCATGCTACAATAAGTTTTATTATAATTGTGTTGGTTTTTACTTGCGCTTCATTTACATTACAATAAAAGCTTATTATAGTTAAAATTTGTTGTAATTGCACTATATCCGAGAGGGCGGTGTAATTCTCAACAAAGTGGAACCATATTCAAATTCCATGGATGGTGAAGTTCTTGGGGGTTGAGTGCAAATAAATAGGGAAATATATTTTTGATGGGCGTAGAATTGGAGATTTTAGGGCGACATACTAAAATCCCTAATTCGGTCCTAGTGTTTGGAAAGTAAAGCGAGAGTTAGCCTTCAGGCGAAGGGAAGTGGGAGCTCTGGAGTGAGAGCCAGTATCCTCCCAACCTAACCACAGATTTGAGGACTAAACATAGGATTAGCTAATGTTCTTTATATGCTAAAATATGAGTAAATAATATGATTGCTCATATTTAACACATACAATATTTAATGCATCTCATTCCTTTACAGTATCCAATTCACTACATAATAATAGTAGATTTTATTATCACACAATTAAGCAAACCAACTCCTCCAGAAATGTTATCTTTAAAAGTAAAATTTGCATTTATGAATAGGTATTATCCTTACATATAATCATCTGCATTTAGGAGTAATTGCAAGATAAAACACCACTTATACTGACCCTCCAATCTAAAGTCTGATAGTAGTAGACTAGTATTTGACTAAGAACCTCCTACCTCGCTTCCTTGTAGGATCGATAAATGGGACTCCACTAGAGCCCTGTATCACTTGAGTGATACGTATACTTACGTTTGAAATTGTGAATTTATAAAATTATTATAAATATATAAATATGTGTTCATAAATTCTTGCATATAAAAAAGACCCATCAGAGAGTCATGCCAACGGGCTTTTAAAGATATTAAACGTTACTTGATGACACCTCCTGTTTTGGCAGCCCATATCCCAGATAGACCGTTGATACTTTATACCACGGCCTTAGACGAATCCCTCAGGGCCTTACTCGCTTAATTCAATGATTAGGGAAAGGAGAAAGCACTTTACTGCTTAAGTCGACGTCTAATACCGACGAAAGTAAAATATCCTTCTATTGAGAAACATTGTCTCGCTTTGGTTTTCACCACTTAGAAGCTCAACTTGATTTCAAAAGTTAATCCGTTACAATATTTGATTACCCGACCAACAATTTCCGAACGTCTAGCAAGGTGTTCAATGATTTTATTGCAATTCAACATAACTTTTGTGCCCTTCGAGCTATCAAATGGCAGATTCAACCAGACTTTCTTGCAGCACACCCATTGCAGCTGAGGACCCTCTCAACGATGAACTACCAGACGAGCAGGTAGTACAAGTGGAACAACTCTGTGCCAAATGTTGGGAGTACTTCGATGGAGCTTCATCAGCCCAAAGAAAAGGACAATAGACGGTGATATTAGGTAAAGCAGGAATTGGTCTGATCTTTGTCACACCAGATCAAGCCATGCTAAGATTTTCCTACCCTTGACAGAGTCATGCACTAATAATAAAGCAGAATATTAAGCAGTAATAATCTGCATGGAATTGGAAATATTAATGAAAATTACAGACATTTTCATTTATGGCGACTCGCAACTCATCTTCCAGTAAGTAGCAGGACAATATAAAATTATGAAGCCAAGATTAGAAGAGGACCATCGGTACAAGATGCAATTGTTGGAGCAGATCCCCAGCGTGACATTGTATAAGATTCCTCAAGTAGACAATGCCCAAGCAGATGATTTAGCAAAGCTTGCTAAGGAATTGGCTTGTCCACCTAAAGATTTTATAGATATCACCGTGCAAGGATGTCAAGTGTTGTCGCAGATAGACCTTGATATTTTGCACAAGCTTGGAAAATAGGAGATAACAGCTATAGTGTCCGTTGATACAGAAGATTTATGTCAACTGTTAATAAAATATTTGCAAACAAGAAGGTTACCAGAAGACAAATTAGCAGCGCATCAAATTCAGAAGAGGGCTTTGTCATATGCCTTAATCGACAACGTTCTGTACAGGCGATCATTTGATCAGATGTGGCTAAGGAGCCTGAGTAGCGCAGAAGCACGAAATATTGTCAGAGAAGTACATGCCGGATTGTGTGAAGCTCACTAGTCAAGGCCGAAGATGAAAATGAAAATTAAAAGACTCGGATACTATTGGATAACAATGATGACAGATTGTATGGACACAACTAAGAAATGTCATCAATACCAAGTACATGGAGTGGTCTTGCACCAACCTCCGAATGTTCTAAACCCTATGATTACTTTGGGCCATTCAAGAGTTGGGGCATGGATATAGCGGATCTGATAGACCCTCCATCTTCAAGAGGACACATGTTTATACTCGCAGCTACGGATTACTTCTCCAAATGGGCAGAGGTAGTTCCATTGTGAGAAGTTACAGTGCAGCAAGTCTTACAAATTTTCAAGAATCAGATCGTCTACCACATCGGTGTGCGGCGTAGGATCATTTTAGATAATGTGTTCGCTTTCAAAAGCACGAAAATTAACAACTTCGTCAGACGTCATGGGATAGACTGCCGATACTCGACGATCTACTACCCCAAAGGGAATGGCTTGGCAAAAGCCTTCAAAAAGACTCTTATTCAAATATTAAGGAAAACTCTTGAAGACAATAAAAGAGGATGGCATGAGAAGTTTTTGGAAGCTTTGTGGGCCTACAGGACGATAGTTCGAAAGTCGATGCAGTCTACACCTTATGCACTTGTGTAAGGGTCTGAGGCAGTTCTTCCGCTAGAGGTTCAGCTGCCATCTCTCAGGATCATTGTCGCCAATCAGATTACAACAAAAGAGAATGTCAGACTTTGACTTGCAGAATTGGAAAGCCTTGAAGGGAAGAGATTGCTCACTCGGTAGAATTTGGAGCTTTACTAAGCAAAGATGATTCAAGCCCACGACAAATTGGTCCGCCTGATGTCCTTTAAAGTTGGTGACCTTGTTCTTGTTCTCAGAAGGCCTATTCTTGCACATAGCAAGATAAGTGAAAAATTTGAACCAACCTGGGAAGGGCCATTTCTGGTGGAACATGTTTATTGAGGAGGGTCATACCAGCTAGGGGATTCTCAAGGGGATGGACCCATGTTGCCAATAAATGGATGATATCTAAAGAAATAGTACGCGATGTGATAAATCTGAAGAAGGATATTCATTCTGATATAGCCATATGTTCAGTGTTTGTGATTGAGTCCAAATCTTGTAATAAAATAAAGTTAAATAAAATAAAATAAATTTTCTCACAAGACAAAATACGTCTGTTAAATTCTAATTCCAAATCTTTTAAAAACTATATTAAATAAGATATGGGCATTAAAATAATTACAAAATTCACTATATAAACAATAATAAGTTTGTTATTATTCTTGTTCGGGAAAAGTACCAACCACTGACATTTCTCCTTATTTTTCTTGTGTAGGAAGTGTCATGTCGCAAGTTGGTATTTACATTCAAAGACGCTTGAACCTTGCGCCCCGAGAGGAAAAGCACCTGTTGAAGTGTGTTGCACTTTGACTTGGATTGCTCCCGATTTTACGTCGACTACGAGGAGATCACAAATATGAAATATGTGATGAAAAATAGTCTTAAATAGATCAGACAGATGTCAGGACATGTAGGCAATGGAGGTTTTGTTGACTCACACATTCCCACCGGCAGACACAGTTAGATTCCATCCATGATCACAACTCGAGAATTTGCTCTCATCGCTGCTACGGCTGAGAGAGTTCCAAACGCGCCATTAATGATTACAAAATGAAGAAATGCAAATCGCCGCAAGCGTCATCTCTTAAACAGGATGGAGAGGAGATAGACTCGGAGTTAGCCGCTGAGCTACCGCCCATTCCAGAAGAAAGTTAGCCGCTTAAGTACTTATGATCTTCTGGAATGGAATTTTGTACTAAAATAAGTACTCAAAGATCATTTTCATTTCACTAAGTGAAAATGATCTTTGAGTACTTATTTTAGTATTTTATGGTCTCCATCACATTCATAAATAAAGAAAACTTTGTGATAAGCACTTGTATAATGTTAAGCATTTGATTTTTGGATGAAGTAAATGAAAATTGTTCTGGAGCACATTCATTTGTGTTATCTTCCAACCAAGTAAATGATTTGTTAAGTGTGAGTGACTATCGTCGGAGATGAACTTCCAAGCAAGTAGGATCAAAACCATGACAAAGGACTCTCGTGGAAGAAATCTTTTTATAACTTGTTACATTCAAAATTATTCTAGTTTCGACAGTAGGAATTTTACTGTTATTATAACTCTACCGTTCTTCGTTCCACTTTAGATTCATCTTTTCTAGCTAATCACTCTTGCTCTCAAATAAAGCATAAAAAATTGTCATCTTTTTAAACTTATAATTCTTTTTGTTAATCAAAAGTACTAGTTAATCATAGTGTAACGAAATCTAGCATGAACAAATGGTGAACATATATTTTTAAAACTTAAAAAAATCACTCAAAATTGTCATGTGTCAAATTAGTATTAAAGCTAGTGTTTTTCATGAGATACGTGTTTGCTGTTAAATTCATGCATCACATCATATGACATCATTTTAGCTTTGCATTTTAATAAATTATCAAACAACTTCCCATTCACTTAAAACTTGATCTTCAGTTCTTTTCAAACCACCCCAAAATTTTTTTGAATCGAATCATATTTAGTTGGTAGCCCAAACAAAATCAATAACTATTTCCCAAATTGGAAATTTTTGTGTAAGGTTATCGTTGGTATGCTACACATACAGTTACTTAAATTAAGTGAAAAAAAATCATCTTCACCCAATTAGATCCTTTACTTATTCATAAGAACTTATTTTACATCTCAAAGCATTTTATGATGAAACATTATATTTGCATACTTAGTTAAATTTTTTTTGTCCTTATATTTTGTTCTTAATATTTCAAGATTTTTTTTGTCATTTTACATCCAAATCTTATGTATACATAGTTTATCTTTATTAGCTCAACAAGTAAAACCATTTTCAAGAAGAATCATTTACCAAATTAAGGGATCTTAATGCCAAAAAATCCAAGAATTCAGAAGTAAATAAAATAAACATGCTCTCGATTATGAAATTTGAACCATATTGTATTGTCCATCCCAATGAAATTTGAACCATATTCTGGACTATACATGAATACTCTAAATCCTTATAATGAATGAAGCTTCACGGGTAGGTCTGCTAGCTATTCTTCTCAATTGCTTTTCCAACAGTATGATTCAATGTATACAGCATATTTATATCAATCTCATTCCTGGGATCATAATCCTAGGTAAGAAGAAAAATGACTTAACCGTTAAGTATAAGCCAATGTCAGGCATCAAACTTGAATACTTAAGTATGAAGGCATCAAACAAAATCCATATTTGATCAAATCATACTCTATGTTTGGTCAAGATCAATCATTCCACCTTTGTCCATGCAACTGATAAATAATTCAGACATTCCACCTCGATACCTGCTGAGATAATGAAGCACTATCTGACAATGGAAACCTCCATTATAAGTTAGATGAAAAAGTTTAGGTAGATCCAAATGAAGCCGATGATGCTTATGAATCATTGGTTGAGCTTACCATGAGGAAACTACACATTAAAGAAGTAGCACCACCAACATCTCATGTAATATTCTATCCTTAGGATTGGAGGATTCTTTCATATCATTAGCACCCATGAATTTGAACGTGATAGGGTTCTTGGTCTTGTTTATGATAGCGATGAAAAAGCATTCCCCAAAGGAAGAATATATTTGGCCCCATTAAATGAACACAGGCTTCATCACATGATCTACGTTTTCTAACCCAATCCCCTTTTTTTTACAGTAATAAATCAAATCATCATTATCATTTTTCATTTAAGTAGCTTTATGAATCCTCAATTTTTATTTATTTCTATTAAATGTTGTATGAGGTGGCAAACTTATTATTCATAAGTTATTTGAATCACTTCTATCGATCTAGCTCTACACCTTATTACCTCTAAACCTCTAACATTAATTTTATCAATTCATCTTATTGCACATTTGCGCCTCATTGAACATGTCTAACTCACCTTTTCAATACAACTCTAATCATTCTTACAATTATTTATTTGTCATTCCCAAATTGTTGCACCTTCATCTCATTCCTCATTTTTATCATGCTCCACTAAAACATAAACAATTATTTTACTGCCCAGCAAGAGGCAAATTTCCATATAAATAGTGCTGGGTATACTATGTTTCCTTAGCACAAAGTGACAGAGTGATATTTAAATTAAATGGCAAAGGGTGCGCTCGTCAAACAATCCTGATAAATTTTAAAAGCCAAAGCTTAATTAGAGTGATTAAAAGCAGGTGCCTATCTAGTCAGATTGATGCTAGTTACAACTTCAGCAATGTTCTTATAAAATATGAAAAATGCAGCAGACTGCTCATGATTGCGTGTCTTTTGTTCGATGATTAACCCTTGAGATAGTTTAAACAAAGAAACAGTATGCATCAGCTATAGCCAACATACTGGGTATAACTTGATCTATTCGAGGACAGGACAATTTTCAGCATAAATATGATTCATTTCAGCGACTAACACAACAATCTACAGTATTTGTTATTCACTTGAATAGCATCACACTCGACTAACTTCATACCATAATCCAGAAAGAAAATGTGATCCGATTTCAACCATGACACTTGCATACATTTATCTTCATCTAATTAAACATTGCCCCAAATTAAACTACAGAACAATCAGCGCCGCCTTTAATATAACAAAATGAAAAGATATAAGGAGACACCGCAACTAACTACTCACCGAGATCAGTTTGGTTAGCGCGAGCAATTCTCTTGTCGGCGGAGCTAAAGAATCCCCGGAGCAGGAAGACGACCGCAACGACATTAAAGAAGCATAAGACAATAGTTGCGTTCCGATATGCGAATCTCATCCTCCACCATGGCAACCCTTCCATGAATTGCTGGCGATCGACCAGATTACAAAATAGGGTTTCTTACTCCGACGATGCTTTGCAGGGTTAGGTACAATAACCTGAGCGCCGTCAGCAGCGCATTCAGCCCACCCAACTACAGGAATGATCAGATCTATCACTTTCTTACCAGCGCATGAGATGTTAGCCGAATTCCGCAAAGGAGAACTACGGAAGAGCAGCATTGAACTTAACTGGCTTTAAAAGGCTTGCTTCGTTTTTCTTTCCTGCTTTTAACAGCTTATGTGATGAGGCAACATTTTGAATACTCACGATTTCTATTTGGGTAAATTGTGTTTTTGGCGATTTATGTATTTTCAGAACGCTGGAAATAGTTTTTGTATACCGTACCTATCCAACTGGGATGAAAGCTTTCTTGTTACGATCAGATTTTTTTAAAATAATAAAAATTTATAATGTTTATCACACATAATTTATCAGCAGATTATTTTTAATCAATTTATCTACAGATTATTCAATAAAGTGCAGGTGCCCTAAAAAAATTCTTAATTTTACAAAAACTTTCAGTATTAAAGAGAATAAAATATTGCATTTGTTTGTAATCTCCCTTATTTTTGAAATTGAAAGAATTTAATCAAATGGCAAATGCAAATTTTTTAACTAACAAACTTTTAAGATAACTTGCATCTCTTCACTTCTCTTGAATATCAATTGTGTTAATTATATAACTTTTTTACATACGAATATTTAAAATTATATATTTATTTATGATACGTGTTATAAAATTTATAACGGTAGAGTAGCAGATTATCGTCTTAATATTGTAAGAGGATTCAATACACTCAAATAAAAGAAAAAAATCACTAAAAACGTCATAATTTTTTATGTGAAAAACCAGAAAATTGAAAAAATCATGGTTTGGCTACGTTGAAGAGATCCAATCGAAAGTGGTGATTACAATAACAACTCGTTGTCCTATAGGTGGGAAAGGTTTATACAATCTCTTGAGCTACAACATCGGTGCGTGGATGAACCTGTCATAAAAAGTGGGCAGGGGGATTGACGACGTTAATGCAAAAGTAATGTTGAATTTCAACTGCTTCTTTAAACTTCAGTTTTCTCTGAGCTCAAGCTCTCTCCCCTCTAAAGAGAAGAGTAAGGCTCTATTTATAAAATCTTGATTACAATTAATGAATGAATATAAACTACTCTAATCGAACGGGCTAAAGAGATTCCATCATGATGACGGAATTGAGCGAACTTAAGCTACATCTGATTGTTCTCGCAGAGAAGCACGATTAGACTATAGGCTCGCCAAACTCGACATTTGTTTGATCTTTTAAATGTGCTCGTAAAAGCTTCTAAATGTGGTTTAATGGCTTGAGTGGGGCTTCATTTGGTTTGGATTTGACCCATTTTAGAATTATTTGGTATATCTTCTCTAGTCTTTTGTTGGCATCCATTTTTTATCTGACATACACAATACATCCTTATTGAGGCACATAGTTAGGTTCTACACCTTCATAGTTTGGATAGACGAATTTCATGTTGGAATCGCTCTACTCGACTAAACGTTGATAGTTCGACCTGTTGAACTCATTTGAGACGCATTTACGGTCTCTACCGAGGTCTAACGATCATTATCTACTCACATTCGATCCTTCAAAGTCTTACAAGGCTTGAAACCCCATTAACGAGCTTCTCCGGAAGGCAAATCTTTCTGGGGTCCGACGTGACCACACCTAATAAGTGGCGTGACCACACCTAAACCAGGCATGGTTAATCCATGATCACCCAAAATAGTATAAAATGGTTGTGTTCAGTGTGGTCACACAAGATAAACAAAGACTACAACATAATTACACCGCAATATGGACGTGAACAATCCCGAATCTTAGCAAGCGCCCGAGTTTTGTCGAGCGACGTGACCACGCCCACAAGTGGCGTGGTCAAGCCGCGGCGTGGTCATGTCACTCAGACAAAGCGTCCTGACTTCATTACATAATGCATCAGGCATGGTCACACGGGGCCTCCATCTGCAATGCTTTGAACAGTGGTGTGATCACATCCGAATGTAGCGTGATCATGTCGCCAGGTCCAGTTCGCTAATTATGATCCTTCAGTCTCTGGATTCCCATCGGCAAGGTGATAAGGACTGCTGGTCCTTCTCTTTATGACTAGTTATTCACCTAAATAAGGCATATGAGGTATTTTAGGCCCATTCCAATTTAGTAAAGTGACCTTGAACCCTTGGATAAACCCCATATGGCTGAATAACACATGTGGAAGAGCTCATTTTGAGCAAATCAATGCCCACTTGCTGAGGAGTAGAGCTTGGAGCTAAGAGAGGTTTCAAGAAGCTTCCACGGACATTTCTTGAGGGATTCATCCTCTTTCTTAAGGAGAAGCCAAGACAAGCTATTATTCCCCATTTTCCAGGTCGTCTTCCTCGTCTTAGGAGAATTTCGATAGGCCAACAAGGAAAGCTTCTTCATTGCTTTGAGGAAGATAAACTTCAGCAAATTCCTCATTATCTCCGGTGAGGAGAGCTTCATCGCCACTTAGGGGAAAGAATATGATCATATTCCTTATCTCTGGTGACATTCCAGCGAGTTGATGAAGAAAGCTTCCTCACTTTTTTGGAGAAGGCAAAATTTGGCATCATCGTCAGCCTCTTCGACGAGGAGAGCTTCCTCCTACGAGAAGAAACACTTCGATCAACTGTCACGAAAGTGAAATCCCTTAATCCCTCGTGATTTTCATTCATAGAGCCCCCTAGGTCTAGATGTTAGAGAAATTATGTAAGGATTTTAATTTCTCAGTGGAACCTCCGTAAGGATTAGGGGCTTTTGTGTTTCCCGTGAGAATCCATGAGAAAAACCTATCTTTTTTGTTTATAGCACAAAATCCCAACGCCTGGGTTGTTGCAATCCTACGTTTGCATTGGTGAGTTGTCCCCGCACCGGAGGCGGTGAAATATGTCATTTAGGCGTAAAGAATGGAAATTCCCCCGACCTTGACATTCCCTACGCTGCAAAGATTTTTCAGACAAAATTTATTCGTACCGGGCAAATGGCGGTGGCCGCCCATCGCTTTGTGTGACGCCCACCTTGTTTCATCGATTACCCATAAGATTTACACCAGAGTTTGTTAGGTTGACACGATTTCATCATCAAATCTAATCGAATCTCTTATTGCGTTTGTTTCACATTCTTGTTGTATGAACCATGTTGGCATCAATTTTGATGTCACGAGTGTAGGATGTCTACTCGAGCGTTAGGGAACCTTGCTTGATGCATGTGTTGACCCCTATAGCGCAAGACATCCATTTGAGACAATTCGATGTGTGTTGAGGGGCACGTAGCAAAGGTCATTCTGTTAGGCTTTGGCTTTCGCTTAGTCGAAGACCGGTCGACATTTCAAATGTCGGACGACTTCGTTCGGGTCAACGAATATTATTTGTCGCGCCGCGCATGAAATTGGCTAAAATTGTGCACGATCAGCTAAAAAGTGGCTCGGACGACTCCGGATGATGAAATGGACCATGCGAGTGAGCCCGGAACATCGATTTTACCTAAGAGGAACGTTAATTTCACTACGACGCCATGTCCGAGCGAAAAATGCGCGATTGATAGTTATAATATTACTTTTATTATTATTATATAATAATAATAAAATAAAATAAATAATAAAAAAAAACTATCCTACCCTTTATCAATCCCACGCGCCTGTTCATTTCTCTCCGCATGCAGGTATCAATATTATATACATATATATATATATATATATATATATATATATATATATATATATATATATATATATATATATATATATATATATATATATATTCCATAGCTCATGACCACTAATGGGAGGGGCGAAAGGAGCGAAAAAGGTTCTTGACGTGTCCCTAGGGTTTTCTTGCTTCGCCTGTCGGTGCTGCTGATCGTTGTTTCTCTGTTGTTCTTCTCTCTTTTTCGACTGATTTTCTTCATATTTGAAGTCTTGTGCTTCCTTGATGGCCAATCTTCTCAATCGACCTTCCTTTGCGGAAGCTCTTAAGGGTAATCTTGATCCAAATACATCTTCTTTTCCTAATCTTTGTTTGTTTCCTTTATCCTTCAGAGATCAGTTCGGTGAAGAAGGATCTGATGGATTATTGAAGAAAGCCTCAAAGAAAAATGGAAAACCGGCTTTAATCTTTAATGAAGAGGACACTGTGATACTTGCAGAGCCTCTTAAATACACTTTAATTGGTAAATTTACTTACGCTCATCCTAAAAAGGAGGTTATTCGAAGGTACTTTACTGATCTCAAGCTATTAGGTAAATGGAATGTAGGGCTTATTGACGGTAGGAATCGATGATTAAAGCCGGAGAACGAATCCGATTATACACAACTATTTTCTAAAAAAGTTATTCGAATAGAAAAGGTGTATATGAAGATTCTTAAGTGGACGGTGGATTTTAATCCCAAAGAAGAACCACCAATAGTTCTATCTCGGTTTCGTTTTCCGGGGTTAAAATTGCAGTTCTTTAATAAGAAGGTTCTTTACTCTCTTGGTAAGATTTTTGGTACTCCTATGAAGGTAGATTTGGCCTCACGTTAATTATAATAGACCTTCTATTGCCGGAATTCTTATTGAGAGGGATGTATTCGCTCCTTTCGCGATTCCGTGTGGTTAGAAGACTCCGGTTCAGTTATTGGCAAACGATAGAGATGGAATACATTCCACCCTACTGTAATAAATGTCGTATGTTTGGTCACACTTTCAATAACTGTTATATTGCTCATCCCCATTTGAAAAACAAAATTCCAAAAAACCCTAATAATAATGTCGAGATTTCTCATAAGGAAAGAAATATGCAACCTATTCTTGATCTGGAATTGAATAACACTTCTGTTAGGAATATAGAAGATTCTAATGTGATTATAATTCCGGATAAAGTGGATATCGTAGGTCAATCTTTTGGTAAAGATTTACCACAAGATGACAATATTATAGTTTCCACTTCAAAAGATTCACCACATGAGGATGTGAACAGAGATTTTGACCATGAATCTGTTGGTTTAAATGATATTAATGTTAACAAAGATGTTCATAACATCAGCACTCAACCAATATTATTTATTGATCCTATTGTTGGACAGGCTATAGATAATATGCATATGCATATTAACCTTATGGAGAAAGAATCTATTGGGAATATTATTACTGATAATATGAATGCAGAACTTAATGTTTTTAGCAGGCCTGAACCTGAAGATGAATGGCTGATCCAAAAATCTTCAAGGAGGAGAAAATTCAGCGGTAGCTGAGAGTTAAGCTACATAAACCCTGATGCTGTGCAGGATCACATGAATGGTAGGACTGATTCCAATGAGGTAACTTCTACTTCTAGGGTAACTAGGAGTAGAAAAGACACTGATGATGAATTATAACACTATGATATGGAATATTAGAGGTGTTGCTTAAAAGTGATGCCTCTAATAGACTAAGGAACCTTATCGAGAAAATATCATTTGAATTTTTTTGGTATTTTGGAACCCTTAGTTAATTCTATAAATAATTCTAAATATGTTCAAAAAATTGGTAATTTTCGGTTTATGGCCAACACTAATAATAAGATTTGGTTCTTTTGGAGAGATTTCATCACTGTTGATGTGATTATTAATCATGCTCAATTACTGCATGTTTTTATCTCTTATTTTGGCATTTCTTTCCATTTTTCTATTGTTTATGCTGGTTGCACAAAGCAAGATAGAATCTGCTTATGGAATCTAATTAAATCTATTAGTCCTATGCTGGACCCTTGGCTTGTTGGGGGTGACTTTAATATCATTTCTTCTGTTAATGAGAAAATAGGTGGTGTTTATCCTAATGTTAATCTTATTTCTAACTCCAATTCTGTTATCCTTGATGCTGAACTTTTTGATTTAGGGTATACTGGTTACGCTTTTACTTGGCATAGAGGTAATGTTTTTGAGAGGCTTGATAGATTCATGGCTAATGCTGGTTGGTACAATAAGTTCATGAATTTTGAGATTTTTCATTTAGCCTTTAATGCATCTGACCACACACCTATTTTACTTAAAGTTTTCAATAATACTCATAAGAGAAGATGCTTTCACTTTAGTTTCCTGAATGCTTGGACTAATCATCCTAATTTTCTGGAATTTATTAAGTCTAACTGGACTTGTAATAACTCTGTTTATAACTGTCTCCATCCTAATCCTGGTCAGAAGCTATGGTATCTTCATAAACATCTTGCTAAAAAGTTAAGATGTTGGAATTGGAATGTTTTTGGCAATATTAATAGGTTGTTTGATGAGACTAAGACTAGAGTCTAGGATTTAGAAATTTTGTTACAGCACAATATCATCTCTTTTGATCTTTTTACTCAAGCTCAAAAGGATCTTACTTATGCCATTAATATTGAAGAAAGCTTTATGCTCAAAAAGCTTGTATGTCTAATTTTATTAATGGGGATAGGAATACCTCCTATTTTCATGCTTGCATTAAGAATAGAAGAAATAGGAATTTTATATCTTCTATTAGGAATGACAATGGTTATGTTCTTACTAATCAAGATGATATCATTAATGATGGCATTGGTTTTTTTGCTCACTTATTCTCTTCGATAATAGTGCTCTTGAGATGATTAACTGTGATGTCTTTCCTTCTGCTGCTACTGTACAGAATGTTAATTTTACTTATGTTCCTGATTCTTCTGAAATTAAGTCCACTTTGGACAGCATGGATAATGGTAAGGCTGCTGGGCCTGATGGCTTTACTGTTGAGTTTTATAAGCATTGCTGGGATATTATTAAAAATGAGGTTATTGGTGCTATTCAGGATTTTTTTAAGGGTATTGATTTACCAAAATTTTTTAAATGTTCCAATATTGTTCTTATTCCTAAAGAACATAGTATTAATTCTTGGAAGTCTTTTAGACCTATTAGTATTAATACTGTTATATCTAAACTTATTTCTAAGATTATTGTGAATAGAATTCAGGATGTCCTAAGTAAGATAATTTCTTTAAATCGATCGCCTTTATTAAAGGCGTAACTATTATTGATCATGCTCTTACTCGTTCAAGAGTTGCTTTTTGACCTTGATAAGAGTAAAAGAGATGGGAACATTTTTTTTAAGATGGATATTCAAAAAGCCTTTGATTCTATTAGATGGGAGTTTATTATCCATGTGTTAAAGGCTCATGGGTTCAATCGAGATTTACGTAACTTAATTTATAGAATTCTTAGTAATAATTATTATTCTATTATCATTAATGGTAATTTCACTGGGCATTTCATGTCTTCTAAAGGAATCGAAGCAAGGTGACCCTCTTTCTCCCTATTTGTTTATACTTGCTATGGATTATTTCTCCAAGTGCATTAATAAGTTATATGTGGAGAATCCCTCTCTTAACTTTGTGCATAAAGGTTGTATCGACATTTCTCATCTTTGTTATGCGAGATGATCTTATTATTTTTACTAATTCCAATAAGAGATCTATTAAGAAGATTTGGAAACTCATTAATCATTTCCAAAATTCTTCCGGCATGTTTTTTAATTCGCTAAATGCTCCTTTTATGTATCTAAGTTTATCAGCGAATATGAAGTTAAAGTGGATCGAGGAGTATACTTTATGTCGATTAGGTCTGTTTTACCTATTACTTATCTTGGTTTTGTTTTAGATAAAAACCCTAAGGGAATTGCTTTGTTTACTAATTTGGTTGACAAAATTAGAATGAAAATCCATTCTTGGGAAAACAAGTTTCTTTCTTTTGGGGGGCGTATTACTCTATTGAAAAGTATACTTACTTCTCTGCCTCTTTACACTATTCAAGTGATGAATGTTCCCAAGGCTATTATTAGAAAGATTTAAGTTTTATTTAATAGTTTTTTATGGGATGGTTGCCGGAAAAAAGGGTTACACTGGAAGTGTTGGGAGAAGTTGTGCAAGCCCATTTCTAATGGGGGTCTGGGTTTTAGAAGTATTCGACTCTATTAAATATAATTATATGAGGCTCTCGGTTCACTTTTAGAGATAATAACTCTATTCGGGCTCACCTTCTCTCCTCTAAATATTGTGTTAATCATCATCCTTTATCTATTACTGTCAGCTTCTAATGACTCATACATTTGGAAAGAAATGCTAAAGGTTTCTCATCCGGTTGAGAAATTCATTTGTCGGGATGTTGGTATTGGTAAGCCGTCTTTCCGAGTATGATGACTGGACTACTTTTGGGCCCCTTGCTAGTTCGTTATGATGGCCCTCGGCATATTAATGTTTACGTTAATGATTTTCGGGAAAATTTTCATTGGAATCTTGCTAAGTTAGGCTTTGTGATTAAGCATAGTGATGTTTATTTCATTGCTAATATCCCTTTAGATAATACCAGAAGGGATATTCTTAAGGTCAAGACTAAAATTGGGGATTCTGTTACTAAAACCTTTGCTGGTATTAGTTCTTTCACTGCTGGGTATGATTTGTCTTGGCTTTGGAATAAATGGATGAAGCCTTCTATTTCCTTTTTTACTTAGAGAATGTTACATAATTGCATTCCTATTGATGATTTACTTAAGCTTAAGGGTTTAAGGATTGTTTCTAAATGTTATTTTTGTAAGAATGATGAAGAATCTATTTTACATACGTTTATTAATCGTCTGCTTTGCGATCGATATTTGGAAGAGAGTTTTTACTCTTTGCGTACAGATTCTGTTTCGTTTCATGGTTATAATTCCATTATTGAAATGTTTCGTGATTGGAATTGTTTGGGGCATGTGTTTCTTAGTAATATTCCTTCTATTATTGTTTGGTTCATTTGGATGAACCGTAATAGCATTAAATATGATGGTAATACTTCTAGTTCCTTTAAAGTTCTTTGGCAAATCCTTTCTTACATTTCTAAATGTGTTTCTATGGTGAATTTTAAATCTAATAATAACGGTTATATTATTGCTTTGACTTCTAATCTTCAGTGCCTATAAATTTAGTTAATGTTCGTTGGTTCTAGTATTCAACTGGTATAAACCTCTTGCGTCTTTTTGAAAATCAACACCGATGCTTCTTGGAATTTTACTAGAGTAGTATTGGTGGGGTTTGTCGTGATTTGGAATGGGTCGATTTTAGCTTGGTTTCGTTGCTCCTATTGTTACTTTGACGCCTTTAATAGCTGAAGCCGAGGCTATTATTCTTGCCCTTTTAATTGCTAAGTATAAGAAATGGGTGAATATTATTCTCGAAACCGATTCTTTAACTATTTTTGATATCTGTTCTTTAAATATAACCTATCACTGGAGTGTTTTATTACAGATTAAAAAAATTAAAGCTCTTTCAGTTGGATTGAATGTGGTTTGGAATCATACTCGACGAGAAGGGAACTTGGTTGCGGATTGGATTGCTTAAGCTTGGCGCAAATCTATTGAAGCCTATCGTCTCGAGTTTGTCCTCGGCTTTTAAACTCGTGTTTGCTTTAGATACTTAGCTGTTGTTTGTTCTTAGTGTGTTTGTGTGTTGGTCCAGTGTGGTGAGTTGTATTTTCTCTTTTTTTTGGAAGAAGGACGACCCAATTCTTTTCTTTTTTGTGATTTCTGTAAGGTGCGTGTGTTGGTACCTTCTTCCCGGTTTTATGCTTTCTTTTTTGGAGCGATAAAATTGAGCTTTTGTGCTCTTTTATTAATATATATATATATATATATATATATATATATATATATATATATATATATATATATATATATATATATATTAAAACAAAATAGAAGTAAATCCTATCCTATTAACTCATTAAACTCACGCATGGCATCCCTCTTCTCTCTATGACATCAGCCATCCATATTGTATGAATGTATGTATATATATATATATATATATATATATATATATATATATATATATATATATATATATATATATATATATATATATATATATATATATATATGTTTGTGTCTGTGTCTGCGTGTGTCTGTGTGTGTGAAAAAAAAAAAAATCCTTTCTGCATCCATACGTGAAAGCTCCACCCTCTCTCCTCACTCTCTCTCCTATATCTTATCTAGGGCTGGCAATTTGTCTCGTTGTTCGCGAACAGCTCGTGTTCGGCTCGTTAAGTAGCTCGTGTTCGGCTCGTTCGTCGAACGAGCCAAACACGAACAAATTTTTAAGCTCGAAATGTTAACGAGCCGAACACGAACAACTGTTTGTTCGCTCGTGTTCGGCTCGAATTGGTCTCGAAATAAAAAATAATCATATAATTATTTATATAATAATTTATTATATATATTATTATATATTAATATATTATATATATTTATATTTAAGTTTAAATCATAACTCGTTGTGTGATAGCATGGTTATGCTTCTTGTTTTCATTCATTTGGCCCAGGTTCGAATCCGGCGCTAGACATATATTTTTCCAATTAATTTTAACGAGCCAATTTCGAGCCGAACACGAGCCGAACACGAACACGAATATTGAATTCGAGCCGAACACGAACACACCTTTCACGAGCCATTACGAACACGAGCCGATTTCGAGCCGAGCTAATTTCGAACGAGCCGAACACGAGCCAAGCCTGAGCTCGCTCGAAGCTCGGCTCGTTTACAGCCCTAATCTTATCCCATGCATGACCATTTCAATATATATATATATATATATATATATATATATATATATATATATATATATATATATATATATATATATATATATATTAAAAAAATAATAAAAAAAATTATCTACCCTATCATATTTTATTGCATCATATCTACAGCCCCCTCTCTTATATTTTAGAGAAAAGCACCGGAGCTCCCTCTTTTTTTCGTGAGAACAAACCCGAGCTCCCTCCTCCTCATTTTCGACACCTCCCTCCTCGCCGGCGCTGCTTTCCGGCGACCTTCTTAGCCGCCGAAGCCTCTCCTCCAAGCCGTCAACTTCGTCCAAGCTCCTTCTGTACACAACCTCGGTCGCGCCTCGTGCTCCTCTCCAGTGTCTTCTTCACCGCCGGCGAACCCTTCAGCCGCCTGAGTCGGGGTTCCCTTCCTCGCCTTGTTCTTTTCTCTCGGTTGGCCAAGCTTCAACCTCCATCCTCGCCGCTGACGTACCGCCGACACTCCTCGCCGGCAAACATCCCCTCGTCGTGCTACCTTGCCATGAACTACCTTTCACGCTCTGACCCGGGATCATGGTTGCATATTTAGCTCCAATATTGTGTTTGGAAGCAATAGAGATAACCTCTTTTCATCGAGTTCTCCAACATTTCTCTATGACTCTATGCTTGTGAGACAAATCCGAGAAAAACTTCAATTCAACCCCTTCTCAAAGGTACCATTAGGCTGCATTTTTATATGCCAAAATCAGTTATTTTTGGGTACTTTGCATACTGACCTAATAAAAAAATGTTAAGATTTTCATGCTTATTTTATACTGTTTTGATGATATTGCACTTTCAAGAAGGGTATTTTTGGTGTTTTTCTGCAGTTGTGAAGATTTAAGGACAATGGAGCAAAAATATCAAAAAGGAGCGAATTTGGAGCAAAAAGGACTAAAATATGAAAATTTGAGCTAGGGCGCCGATGGCGTGATTTTCTCGAGAGTTCAGAATATATTTCAAATGAAACCGCCTACGGCGGCGATCGAGGCTGCTAACAGCGGAGCCAGTTCAAGGCAGTGTTTCAAGAAGGCCGCCGACGGCGGAGCTCAAGGCCACCGACGGCGGGATCGATGGTTCTTTCACAAAAAACGTCGAATGTGGACGATTTTCAAAGGGATGCTTGAAAAACCCTTGGAAACTCTTCAACAACTTTAAAAAGAACAATTTTAGGCCAAAAAAGTATCCTATTTGGGTCCTCTAAAAGTCACTAAAAGTTTTTAACAAGTCCTTTTAGGGTCTTCTAAGAGTCACTTAGTGTCAAATAGAGAGTCCTCTAGTGTCCATTGTTGTTATTTAGTGAGTATTAAATAGTGAGTTCAGATAGAAATATGGTGAGGAATTCTTCGAAGGATTGTAAGAGTAGAAGGGAAGTGAGAGATCTCTTCTGCATTGATGTTTCAAAGGAGAATTTCGCGTCTGTAAAGAAAGGAAGAGATTCAGAGGAACTTCAAGGAGTTTGCTTGGGGAGGAATTTAAAATAAGTTGTGTTTATTTACTTTTGTTTGTATAACTTTACTTTTATATATGAAATCCAAGTTTATTTGTATCCTCTCCATGAAATCTCAATAGTTTTTCTGTCTTTCTCCTAGTTTTGATATTTTTGTGAAAAGATAAATTGAATTAGTGTGCCATAGAAATTTAAAAAGTTGTGATAATCTTTTACTTAATTCTTAATTTACTTTCAATCTGGCCAATTAAACAGTTAAAATATGTTGAGTTTAACAACTATAGTAAAGATTACATCCGAGATTCAGGGAGGTCAAAGTCCTTGGAAGTAGGGTGCAAATAAATAGGGAAATAATATTCATCAGGCGTTGAATTGAAGATTTTAGAGTGACAGGCTAAAATCCTCAATTCGGTCCTATCGTTTGGGTGCTGAAGTGTAGATTTTAGCCCTCAGACGAGAGGAACATGGGAGCTCCGAAGTGAGAGCCGGTATCCTCCCAGCCTAACCGCAGATTCAGTAACCAAGCATAGGATTAGTCAATCTTCTTTATGCCTGTACCAAAGGGTAAAGAATAGGAATGCTCCTATTTGGCACAACACCATTTAAAACTAATTTTAATTATCTACTCACTTAAATATCTTAACAATGGAGAAAGATTCTTTCTTATATATTTGAACTTCACTTTAGTAGAATTAGTTATCAGTTAGTATAACTAGTTTAATTTAAACTTCATATTATTTTCGATTACATATTAGTGACAGATAGGAAATTTCGATTTAGTTGTAATTCTGAATTGATTTTTATAATCCTAGTCTGTAGCCTCTAAAATATTCTCTGTGGGATCGATATCCAGGACTCCACTAGAGCCCTGTATTACTTGCGCAATATGTATACTTGCGTTGATTAGTAACTATGCCATTAAAAGAATATATTATATACTTGTTATAAAAATTAAAATTACACTAAGTGCGCGGAGTGGGGCAAGTTTTTGGCACCGTTTCCGGGGGATATAACATAATTAAATATAACATAACTAGAGTAACAGACAAATTAGGACTGTTAGAAAATTTTTTAATATAATTGCAACTGATTTAGTTAATTATTTTTGCTGTGTACTGATTTCGATTATATGCGTAAATATAGTTTTGAAAATCTTATACCCTACGATTTGGAATTAGAACGCACTGTTAGGAGAATTAGAAAACTAAGAAAAGAATCTATAAATTTCGAAACAATGGAAAACAACGTAAACAACCAAAGAATAGAAATTGAACATCAATCTCGACCACTAATAGATTACGCTAACCCTACATTAGATGAAATTCACTTAACTATCCAAAATCTTGATGTAGCAGCTAATTCATTTGAGCTTAAACCTGCAATTATCCAAATGGTACAAAATAATCAATTTGGTGGAACTTCAAATGAAGATCCTAATTTACATCTTGCAAGTTTCTTAGAACTTTGTGCTACTTTTAAGTACGACAGAGTGTCTGATGATGCTGTCAGACATAGAATTTTTCCTTTTTCGCTAAGGGATAAGGCTAAGGCTTGGTTAAATTTGTTAGCACCTGGATCTATTAAAACTTGAGGAGAACTTTCACAAAAATTCTTATCAAAATATTTTCCATCATCTAAAACTGCTAAGCTCAGAAATGATATTACATCTTTCAGTCGGTGTGAGGGAGAATCGATATATGAATCTTGGGAAAGATTTAAAAAACTTCTTAGGAAATGTCCACATCATGTTTTACCAGATTGATTAATTATTCAAATATTTTATAATGGATTAGTAGGATCTCTTAGATCTATTATTAACGCTACTGCTGGTGGATCACTAATGTCTAAACCTTTTGAAGAAGCCTATGCGTTAATAGAAGAAATGGTTACCAATAATTTTCAATGGCCTGCTAAAAGGGTAAATTCTAAGAGAGTAGCCAGTATTCATGATTCTGATGCTTTAACTATGATAGTTTCTCAAATTACTGCTCTTTCAAAGAAAATAGATCAATACGAAATGAATCATTTTCAAACACTCCAGTGTTAGAAGAAAATTCATTAGGACAAATTGAAGATGCTCAATCCTCATATGAAACTATAAATTTGGTAAATAATAGACAAAATAACCCTTATTCAAACTATTATAATCCAGGTTGGAAAAATCATCCAAACTTCAATTGGAATAACCAAGGTAATGCAAATCCTCTTAATCCTCAGTGGGGGAACAATCCTGTAAACCCATTAAGAAATATAAACAACCAGGGTAATTCTAATTATAGACCTTCTAATCCACCAGGTTTTTATAATAATTCAAAATTTAAGGAGAAGAAGTTATCTATGGAAGAATTAGTTTTAAATATGGGTAATCAATTACAAAGTCAAGGAGCTGCTATTAAAAACATAAAAAACTAATTGGGACAAATTGCTACTGCACTAAGCAATAGACCTGTTGAAACTTTACCAAGCAATGTTGAAGTAAATGATAAAGATCAAGGAAAAGAACAAATTAAGACTATTCAATTGAGAAGTAGATTGTTAAGGTTGATAAGTTTATCTTTCATGTGGACTTTATCATTTTGGATATGGAAGAAGATAAAGAAATTTCAATAATTTTAGGAAGACTATTCCTAGCTACAGGAAGAGCCATGATAGATGTTCAAAAAGGAGAGTTGACTATGAGAGTAAATGATCAAGAAGTAACTTTTAACATCTCAAAGTCAATGAAATATCCTTCAATAGAAAAAGATGATGAATGTTTCAGAATGGATATATGTGATTATCTGAAAAAAGAATATTTCAAGGAAAATTATGAAGATAAAGAAGATATAGAAAAAGAGAATTATGATGAAATTGATAGCGAAGAAGCTGATTCTATTCAGGAGAAATTTGAAACGCTCAATTCAACAGCACCAGAAAACAAAAAATTAATTCCATCTCTTATAAAACCTCCTGAACTTGAATTAAAGAATCTTCCAAATCATTTGAAGTATGTATTTTTAGGAGAGTTTTCAACATTACCAGTAATTGTATCATCAGACTTAAATGAAATTCAAGAACAAAAATTAATGGATACATTAAAAAAATACAAAAAAGCTTTTGGTTGGACTGTTGTTCATATTAAAGGAATTAGTCCTTCAATTTTTATGCACAGAATTTTATTAAATGAAGAACATAAATCAAGAATTGATCCACAAAGGAGACTGAATCCTATTATGAAATATGTAGTTAAAAAAGAGATTTTAAAATGGTCAGATGTTGGAATTATATATCCTATTTTGGATAGTACTTGGGTAAGTCCAATTCATTGTGTTCCCAAGAAAGGAGGAGTAACTGTTGAAGCAAATAAAAATAATGAATTAATACCTATCAGATAAGTTTTTGGATGGCGTATTTGTATTGATTATCGAAAATTAAATGCCGCCACCAGAAAAGATCATTTTCCTCTTCCTTTTCTAGACCAAATGATGGATAGACTTGCTGGACACAAATACTACTGCTTTCTGGATAGATATACTGGTTACCATCAAATACCTATTACTCCTGAGGATCAAGAGAAAATAACATTTACTAGTCCTTGTGGAACTTTTGCATTTCGAAGAATGTCTTTCAGACTATGTAATGCACCTGCAATATTCCAAAGATGTATGATGTATTTATGGATGATTTCTCTGTGTTTGGAACATCATTTGACGCATGCTTAAATCATCTTGAAAAGGTTTTGGAGCTATGCGAAAGAACTAACTTAGATCTAAATTGGGAGAAATGTCAATTTATGGTTGCAGGAGGAATTGTATTAGGGCATAAAATTTCAGAAAATGACATGGAAGTAGACTCTACAAAAATTAAAGTGATAGTTAAATTACCACCTCCTACTACAATGAGAGGGGTAAGAAGTTTTCTTGGACATGTTGGTTTCTACAGGCGCTATATTAAAAATTTTTCAAAAATTACCAAACCTCTATGCTAACTTTTAGAAAAAGACAAGAAATTTGAATTTACCAAAGATTGCTTAAATGACTTTGAGTTATTAAAGGAAAAACTAATCACAGCACTTGTAATAGTTTCACCTGATTGGGAGAAACCTTTTGAATTAATGTGTGATGTTAGTGATTATGCTATTAGAGCTGTTCTTGGTCAAAGATATGATAAAATTTTTAGAGTTATATACTACGCTAGTAGAACTTTTAATGATGTTCAAATTAACTACACAGTTATTGAAAAAGAGTTACTGGCTATTGTGTATGCTTTTGATAAATTCAGATCATATTTAATTGGAACTAAATGTATTGTGCATACTGATCATTCTGTTATTAAATATCTGATGCAAAAGAAGGATACTAAACCAAGATTAATTAGATGGGTACTTTTAATGCAAGAATTCGATTTTTTTGTGATTGATAGGAAGGGAACTGATAATCAAATTGCTGATCATTTATCAAGACTGGAATATCACGAATCATCTGACATCGACAATGAAATAACAGACAGTTTCCCTGATGAAAAACTTTATAATATTAATGAGTGGAAAATACATTGGTATGCTGACATTGTTAACTATAATAGTAAGCGATATTTAGAAGAAATGAAATGCCTCTGAATTTCATGTTAAAAGTTGAGATTTTTGATGTTTAGGGTTTAGATTTCATGGGACCATTTATTCCTTCATTTGAGAACTTATATATTTTAATTGCAGTTGATTATGTATCCAAGTAGATTGAAGCACAAGTTTTACCTCGTTGTGATGCTAAAATTGTTTCAAGATTCTTAATGAAAAACATTTTCACAAGATATGGAATGTCGAGAGTGATGATCACTGGCGGAGGATCCCATTTTAGGAATAAAAACATTCAAAGATTGTCAGAAAAATTTAATATTGTTCATAGATTCTCTACTGCCTATCATCCTCAAACCAGTGGTTTAGCTGAAGTTTCTAATCGTGAGATCAAACAAATTTTAGAGAAGACTATAAATCCTAGTAGAGTAGATTGGTCTACGAGACTGGATACTGTATTATGGGCATACAGGACTGCTTATAAAACTCCTATTGGTATGACTCCTTACAGACTTATATATGGAAAGGCTTGTCACTTACCAGTAGAATTGGAGCATAAAGCATATTGGACGATTAAAGAATTCAACTATAATTTGAAAAATGCTGGTGAGAAGCGAATATTACAATTGAATGAATTAGAAGAATTAAGAAATGAATCTTATGATAACAACGGAATTTATAAGGAAAAACTGAAGTTAATGCATGATCGGAAGATTAACCAGAAGAACTTTGAACCAGGTGTTGACCTCATTTTTGGTGAGGTCTTTTCTCTTCTTAGTGCTTAGGATCTAGCCATAGGACTTCTCCTTGACTATCCTAAAGGATTAGAAATGGAGCCCACCACTTAGAAATTCAAACAACTCTTAACTCTTCTTGAACCCCACACAGATGACCATAAACCTCCAAGCCCCTTTGGAAGGTTAAAAGTCAAATGTGGAGGTTCAAGGATGAGTTCCAATAGAATTCTTTGGCCTTAGGATTACCCTGGGTGGCCTGGTCTTAGTGAGGTTCAATTTGCACACACCACACTTCCACACACATTCCAAATCCTAAAACCACTCTTACCCAACTTGACTTTCTGACTCATGTAGGAAAATCATATGGATGGACCTCAACCCCTAAGCCCCTAGCTAAGAGGGTTAGGAACAACATATTGAGTGCCTAAAATGAGTCCTCTCATGGATCTTGTGAGCTTAATATAACTTCATGGCTTAACCAAAATGGTTTCATTCTACTCACATCTAATCAATCTTCATTTTTCCCAAATTTTAATTTATCGACCCCGGGGGCCTTAAACCCACCAAACCTATCAAATACCCTTGAAATTGCCCAAAATTCTCAAAAATTGCCCAAATTACCAAAATTCCTCAAGATCAATCCTAAACACTCCCCACCACCCAAATTGATCATCCATGGCCAAATATACCAAAATTTCCAAAAAAATACCCCCTAATTCCCTCCAAATACCCAAAATACCCTTTTTGGCCCAAAAATCCAAAAATTCCAAAAATTCCCAGAAAATATCAAAAAATCCCAAATATTCCCAATTTCATTTTGTTCAACTGCCATATACCCCAATTGTGTCAATTCAACCTAATTTGATCAAAGTCCCAAGTTAGCCCTTAAGGCCCAAAATTGACCAAGTGACCCAATCTATCCCAAATTCAACCCAAATGTCACCCAATTTTCCCCAAATTTTTTTTTGAAACCTTCCTAACATCCCCACAAACAAAACCCTAACTTAATTTACCCAATATTTTGACCCAAACTCCACCCAAGTCTAACTCAAACCAAAATTTCCCAAATTGGCCTAAACATATCATGAACCCAAACAAGCCCAAATCCCAAAATCAAGACCCAACCAAAATTGAAAACTCTTTTTCATACCTCCATAAACATTTTGCAACATTAATTTTACATCAAACCCAACATTAGCCCAACTTTAGCCCAAGTTCGCCCAATTTGACCCACTTTGGTCCTATTACTAAAAGACCCAAATTAAACCTAATTCAACTCCAAATTACCCCAAACTTGTTCCATATCATTCATAACACATTCCCAAACTAAATACAATATTTATTTGGCACAACCTTTTACCAAATTTTTATCCAAAAGTTTATTTTAAAACCTAAAAGCCCATCTTCTTAAAACATTTTTTAAAAGCCCATCTCCACCAAATTTAAAAAAGCCCAAAATCTATTCCAAAGCCCATGGGACATTTTTCTCATCATCCCTTTAATTGATAACATCCCCTAAGTCCTAAATCAATCATCAAATAAAGCTAAATCAAGCCTCATGATAATTTCCCCTAAATTCATCAAAAATCCCTAAAACCCATTTTTATGCAAAGTGAGCCAAGCCACTCCCAAGCCAAATGGAGTCATTTAGCCATGCTTAAGCCACATGAAGCCATGGAAGCCACTTTCCACATCACCAAACCATTTATGGCAAAAGGGGGGGGGGCCCTTTCCAAATTTCTTCTTAAGCAGTTTTAACCCCTTTAATGTCACACTCTAACCCATGCTTAATCAAAATCCTTTGAATAGAGACTTCTCCACCTAAAGTCAGCTGAGCTAAATGATTCACTTCAGCCCAAATCAAACTCTTGGAGGGTGAACCCAACCCATTTCCATGGCTTGACCAAATTAAGCCAAAATGCACCCTTCCCCCTTACCACTTAAATCAAACTCCTTTACACATGTCCAAAGACAACTGAACTCACCAAACCCCAGCCCTAACCTCACTGGTCAGGATGGTGACCCATACTTGCCGGCTATCCACCTGGGTCGCCGGAAAACACCACACCCGAGAGCTCCATGTGAGCCAAAAAATTCAAAACTTGTTTGCTGAGCTGTCCTAACCATAGTGGACACCATGGCTCTTCTTCTCCTCCCCTAAGCAGCTGATCCCAACCTTCAATTGCCTCTGGGAAGCCCTCTAGCCATGGCTAATTAAAATCACCACCCCACGGCTAAAAGAGGTGATGAATAAAAACCTTGCCAAAACTCTGCCAAAATTACTCCACACTCTTCTCCTAGCATAGAGAAGTTGATCCCCATTGTTTTCCTGCCCTAATTCCCACTAGTTGAGCTCAATTTCAGAGTTCAATCTCAGGCTTGAAACTAGGACATCCCTGAAACCTCCACCAAAATCAAATTAAACTTACCCACACCTTCACCAGACCAAGAGAAGAAGTTCCCCGGTGGAAGCCCCCTCACTAGGCCACCCATTTGTGCTGGAGTCCAAAGCTTGAAATCGGGCTTGGTGGAAACCATACCTAGGCATTTCACCACAGCTCCAGACTTCAACCTTAGCTTCCATGGACTCCAACGAACGTGCCAAGCCCCTCTGATTGAAGCTTCATTTCTCAGAGCCAAGGTATTGATACAGCTAAAATATATAGTATTTTTATGCACATTTTATACCTATTTTTACTGATATTGCACTTTAATGGAATGTATTTTGTGTTTTTCTTACATGTATGATAAAAATAGATGGTCATGATGAAAGGAGCAAAATTGGATCAAATTTGGAGCAAAAAAATGAAAAATAAAAAATTTGGCGCTGGCGGCTAAGCACCGCTAGGCCGGCACTTAGCCGCCACAGTTATAAATCAAACTTTAATTAGATTTGGCGCCAAATTCTAAAGGGAATGGATGCAACTCTTGGTGGTAACGTCCATAACTTCCTTTGGGCAGCAAATTTGAATGAAGGGGTGCGTTCCTTGGTAGATACATCGAATCTAGACACATTTTGAAGAGACACCAAGGCACCTTTTGGTTCACTATTTAAAGAGAGTCTTAGAAGTGAAGAAGTGAAGAATTGAAGAGGCTCTTCATTGTATTTCGAAGAGAGGAATTTAGGAGATTCTTCCATCGCATTTTAAGTTTTTATTTAGAGTAGGAGTAGAGAGTAGAAAGGAGAAAAGGGTCGGAGTTAAGAGTTCTTCTCACACTTCTTTTCTTTCTTTTAGTTTAGTTTTTATTGAAGTTTGAAGTCTGTATTCTGAGTCATCAAAGTTTGGAGACTTACTCTGAGGAGTAGTTTAGCGAAGAGTCAAAGTTTCAGAGAAACTTCCTTAGTCTTGTGGAAAGGATGTTTACTTTTATTTTGTTTATCAATACTTGCTTTCATTTATTATTTTTCTTATCATTTTTAATTTCAAATCAATGTGTTTTTAAATTTTCCCAATGCATTTTGAGTAGTTTACTTTATCTTTTTCTTTCTTAAAATGGAGAAGTAATTAATTTAAAGAGAATTGTTGTGGAAAGTATCAGTGTTTAAAAGTTGGAAAAAGTTGTGAAGATTGATTCTGACAACTTTGTTTACTTCTTAATTTAGCCTATTAAGTTGTAAAATTTCTTGAGATTATGTAAGATTCAATGCGGTATTATCTCATTAAAGTTAGTAGGAATCACATGCAATTATATGGGTGAGAACTGTAGTCTATATAAGTGAATGTAATATTAGAAGATATTTTTATAGAAGGGAGTAAAATTAGAGGATTTTAGAGTGACAGGCTAAAACCCTCTAATTTGGTTTGAAGTTTTCACTTTTGTTATGAGAAGTTAGCCCCCAGGTGGTGGGAATCGAGGGAACTCTAGAGTGAGAGACTGGTATCTTCCCTGCCTAACCATGTTCAAAATAATATTATTTTCAAATGAACCTATGTTTTTTATAGAACCAAGTAAGGGTAAAGAACACATTTGCTTCTATCTGTCACAACAAAATTTAAATACTTCCACAACAATACTTTAAGAATTATTACTACTTCATGAAAGAAAAGAAAAAGATATTTTAATTAATAGTATTTTTACATCCAGTGTTACTAGTTATTGAAACCTTTACTTTCATTGCTTAGCATTTTATTAAGAAATTTTCAAAAAGACAAATCAACTTTCTAAAACTTTTCAAAATCAAGACATACTATTTCAAAAATAATTAAAGAAAGTAAAAAGATAATTTTCTAAATTCCTTTAAAGATTTTGAACTTTTCCATGTGGGTTCAATATCTCGGGACTTAATCAGAAAGTCTTATATTACTTGATAAACGATAAGTATACTTGCATAGTATCCCATATTATAAAATCATAATTTTCATATCTTAAATCATCAACACACTTATATTCAGCAGAGTCAAGTTTTTGGCAACCGTTGCACTTATATCTATCGGGGATCAAGTTTTTGGCGCCGTTGTCGAGGAAAATTAATTAAATTGCATTTTAAAGAGAATTAAGAAATTTAAAATTTTTACTTTTCTTTGTTTTTGTTAGTGTGTTGTGTTTTGTTTTGTTTTATTGTTGTATGTGTAGTTCAGGTTCTGAAGGACTTGTGCCTTACGATTCTGAATTAGAAAGAACTATCAGAAAAATCAAAAAAATTAAAAATACAAAAAAAGAAAAAAATATTCAAGAGATGGCAAATTATCAATATAAAAATGTTGGCATTCATCAAGAATTAAGTCCTTTAAGAGATTATGTTAACCCTACAGTAGATGAACTTCGTGCTAGTATTCAAAACCCTGCTGTAGCTGCTAATTCTTTTGAGCTTAAACCTCGCTATTATCCAAATGGTGTCAAATAATCGGTTTGGGGAGCAACAATCGAAGATCCTAATTTGCATCTTGCTAATTTTCTAGAGTTGTGTGCTACTTTTAAATATGATGGTGTTTCGGATGATGCTATTACACTTAGACTTTTTCCTTTCTCACTAAGGGATAAAGCTATAATGTGGTTACATTCGTTAGCACCTGGATCAATTAAAACTTGGGGTGAACTGTCACAAAAATTCCTTGCTAAATATTTTCCACCATCTAAGACTGCTAAGTTGAGAAATGATATAACATCTTTTTGTCGGTTTGAAGGGAATCAATATATGAAGCATGGGAAAGATTTAAAGATCTCCTCAGGAAATGTCCACATCGTGCGATACCAGATTGGTTAATAATTCAAATTTTTTATAATGGATTAGTTGGATCTCTTAGATCAATCATCGATGCTACTTCTAGTGGATCATTAATGTCTAAACCATTTTCTGATGCTTATGCTTTAATTGAAGAAATGACTACTAATAATTTTTAATGGCCTTCTGAAAGGTTAAATCCTAAAAAGGTAGCCAGTGTTTATGAAAATGATGCTTTTACAATGTTGGCAAATCAAGTTGCTGCTGTATCAAGGAAGATAGACCAATTTGGGATGAATTTTTCTCGACCAAATCTCATGATTGAAGAAAATTCATTAGGCCAAATGGTTGATTCTTATTCTTCACCGAAACTCGTGAATGCTTATAATCAAACCTAACAACCCATATTCCAATTATTATAACCTGGTTGGAAGAATCATCCAAATTTTAACTTGAATAACAATAATCAGGGTGGTGTTAATCAACAATGGGGGAACACCTAAGTAAACCCATTGGGGAATTGGAACAACCAAGGTAATAATAATAATAGATTAACTTATCCTTCGGAGTTATAACAATGCTTTACAATTTAAGGAGAAGAAGTTGTCTATGAAAGAAGTAGTATCACATATGGGAAATCAATTACAAATTCAAGGAGCAACCATCGAAATATTGAAAATCAATTGGGACAAATTACAAATGCCTTAAGTAATAGATCTCAATGAATGCTTCCAAGTAATATCGAAGTGAATCCAAGAGAAAAGAATAAAGAACAAGTGAAAGCAATTCGATTGAGAAGTGGAAAAGAATTGGAAGGTAGAGTTCAAAAAGAGACTGAAGTAGAAAGAAGAGATTGAAAGAACTAAAGAGGACGCTCCAAAAGGTTTTGAAAGACCTATTTCTCCACCTAAGGTTGATTTAGAAAAACCACCACCTCCATTTCCTCAGAAACTTCGTCAACAAAAGTTGGATAAGCAATTTTCAAAATTCTTGGAGATATTAAAGAAGCTTACCATTAATATTCCATTTGCTGAAGCCCTAGAACGAATGCCAAGCTATGCGAAATTTATGAAGGATATTCTCGATAAAAAGAGGAAGTTTGAAGAAAATGAGACCATTGCACTTAGTGAGGAGTGTAGTACGATAATTCGAAAAAGCTTCCGAAAAACTTAAAGACCTCAGTAGTTTCACAATTCCATGTGCGATCGGAGAAAGATTTTGTGGAAAAGCTTTATGTGATTTGGGTGCAAGCATTAACCTTATGGCTCTATCAATATTCAAAAGGTCGGACTAGGAGAAATAACCCCAACTATCGTAACTCGCAATTAGCGGATAGTTCGATCACATATCCTAAAGGAGTTATAGAAGATGTTTTGGTAAAAGTGGATCAATTTATTTTTCCTATGGATTTCATTGTGTTATATATGGAGGAAGATAAAGAGATACCCATAATTTTGGGGTGACCTTTTCTAGCTACAGGGAGAGCCATGATAGATGTGCAAAAAGGGGAATTAACGATGAGGGTTAATGATCAGACTGTTACATTTAATATTTCAAAATCGATGAAATATTCTGCAAGAGGTAAAGAAGATGAGTGTTATAGGATGGATGTTATTGATTATTTAAGTGAATGCCATTTCAAATCAACTTATGAAGAGAATTTTGAAAGAGAAGAATTTGAATATAAGCAAGAAGAGGAGTTATTTGATTCTGAAGATTTTCAAGAGGAAGATTTAAAGTATGTTCATGAAAATTTTGAATTGTTGGATATGATTGAGAAAGATAAATCTTATGGTCTATCAATTGAAAAACCTCTCGAACTTGAGCTAAAAATACTTCTCGAAAATTTGAAGTAAGCTTTTCGAGTGAATCCTCAACCTTGCCTATTATAATTTCCTCTCAATTAACTAAAAAAGAAGAAGAGAGTTTACTTGAAATTTTGAAGAAGTACAAGAAAGCCTTTGGATGGACAATTGCTGAAATTAAAGGAACCAGTCCTTCAATTTGTATGCACAGAATTCTTATGGAAGATAATTTCAAACTGCAGGCTGATCCCCAAAGGAGATTAAATCCTATTATGAAAGAAGTTGTTAAGAAATAAATTTGAAAGTGGTTGGATGCTGGAATTATCTACCCTATTTCAGATAGTGCATGGGTTAGTCCTATTCACTTTGTTCCTAAGAAAGGAGGAGTAACTGTGACTGTTAATGAAAAAAATGAAATGATACCAACAAGACAAGTTACAGGGTGGCGAATATGCATTGATTATAGAAAATTAACCTATCATAAGGAAAGATCATTATCCACTCCCTTTTCTAGATCAAATGTTGGATAGACTGGCTGGGCATAAATACTTTTGTTTTCTGGATGGATATACTGGTTACCACCAAATTCAAATTGCTCCTGAGGATCAATAGAAAACTACGTTTACCAGTCTTTATGCTACGTTTGCTTTTAGAAGAATGCCCTTTGGTTTATGTAATGCCCCTGCTACATTTCAGAGATGTATGATGGCTATTTTTTGTGATTTAATTGAAAAAGGGATTGAATTTTTTATGGATGACTTTTCAGTATTTGGAATTTCGTTCGAATCATGTTTAGAACATCTATCTAAGTTCTAAAACGCTGTGAAGAAACTAATTTGGTCCTTAATTGGGAAAAATATGAATTTATGGTAGCAGGAGGAATTGTTTTGGGACATCGGATTTCAGAAAAAGGTTTGGAGGTAGATCCTGCAAAAATTCATGTTATATCTAATTTACCTTGCCCAACCAATGTAAGGGGAATTAGAAGTTTTTTAGGACATGCTGGATTCTACAGGCGTTACATTAAAGGCTTTTCAAAAATTACAAAACCTTTATGCCGTTTACTGGAAAAGGATGCAATTTTTAATTTTGATGATAACTGTCGTAAAGTCTTTGAAACATTAAAAGAAAAATTAATCACTGCACCTGCAATAATTTCACCAAATTGGGAAAAACCTTTTGAATTAATGTGTGATGCTAGTGATTATGCTATTGGTGCTGTTTTGGGTCAAAAATATGATAAAATTTTTTAAGTAATTTATTATGCTAGTAAAACTCTTAATGAAGCTCAAATTAATTATATCACTACTGAGAAAGAGTTATTAGCTATAGTATTTGCCTTTGATAAATTTCGATCATATTTAATTGGAACTAAATGTGTTGTGCATACTATCATTATGCTATCAAATACTTAATGAAGAAACATGATGCAAAACCGAGACTTATAAGATGGATTCTTCTTTTGCAAGAATTTGATTTTGAAATAGTAGATAGGAAGGGTTCTAATAATCAAATTACTGATCATTTGTCCAGGCTTGAAATTGAAAAATCTCTCTGTGATATTGAAGAAATTAATGAACATTTTCCTGATGAAAAACTATTTACTGTTAAAGAAAGGAATGTTCCGTGGTATGCAGACATAGTAAACTTTATTGTTAGTAATATTATACCATATGGTTTGACATATCATAAAAAGAAGAAATTTTTGTTTGATGCTAAGACTTATTTTTGGGATGACCCATTTTTATATAAACAAGGAAAGGATCTTATAATTCGAAGATGTGTACCTTTGGAAGAGACTTATGAAATTATTCAAAAATGTCATGATTCTGATTATGGGGGACATTTTGGAAGTGATAAAGCTGCATATAAACTATTACAATCGAATTTTATTGGCCTACAGATTTTTAAGGATGTGAATGATTATATTAAAAATTGTGATAGATGTCAGCGTGTAGGCAATATTTCTAGAAGAAATGAGATGCCCCTCAATTATATGTTGGAAGTTGAAATATTTGATGTTTGGGGATTAGATTTTATGGGACCATTTACACAATCTTTCGGAAATGTTTATATTTTGATAGCGATGAGACTATGTTTCCAAATGGATTGAAGCTATTGCTTTACCTCGATGTGATGCTCAAAGTGTTGCAAAGTTTTTAGAAAAGAATATATTTTGCAGATTTGGATAATCAAGAGTAATCATAACAGATGGGGGAAGTCATTTTAGAAATGTGATTATTGGGAAGTTATCAAAGAAATATAATATTAATCATCGCATTGCTACTGCTTACCATCTGCAGACAAGTGGTTTGGATGAATTATCCAATTGTGAAATTAAAAAAATATTGGAAAAAACTGTTAATCCAAATAGAAAGGATTGGTCAATTAAACTGGAATATGCTTTGTGGGCCTATAGGAATGCTTACAGAACACCTATAGGAATGTCCCCATATAGGCTGATTTTTAGAAAAGCTTGTCATTTACCTTTTAAACTTGAGCATAAGGCTTATTGGGCTATTAAAGAGTTCAATTATAATTTGAAAGATAATGTTGAAAAGAGATTATTGCAATTGAATGAGCTTGAAGAAATAAGGAATGAATCTTATGAAAATGCTAAGATTTATAAGGAAAATATGATGTTATGGCATGATCGGAAGATTCTTACCAAAAATCTTGTACCAGGACAACAAGTTTTACTGTAAAATGTTAGATTGAGAATATTTTCTGGAAAACTTAAATCCAGGTGGATGGGTCCATTCATTGTGATAAAAGTTTATTCTTATAGAGCTATAGATCTTCAAGATCCTAAGACTGGAAAAATATTTAAAGTTAACGGACATAGACTTAAACTATATTTTTCAGTCAATAAATCTAAATCTGATGAGAATTTAATGTTGGGTCACTCAGAATGAGTTCCGGGTATGTCAGGCTGAATACATTAAAACAAGCGTTTTGTGGGAGGCAACCCATATTTATCGGTGTGCTTTGCTTTATGTTTGTTTTGTGTGTTTTGTTTGCTTTGTTTGGTCAGTTTTTATGTTTTTAATGGTAGTAATTTGTAGTTTTTAAACTTAAGTAGAGTTTATTTGACCTTAATTGATGATTTAGTGAAGTCAGAATCAAAATTTGGACACTTAGCGGACCTGTGCTAAAATGTACACTGGCGGCTAAGCGCCGACTAGTTGGCGCTTAGGCGCCACAGTTATAAAAAACTTGTAAAATGTGGATCTAGAAGCCTAGATCGTGGGGGAGAAGTTATGAGAGTTATTTAGAAGATTCTAAACGTCTAGGGGAATATTCTAGCATCTCCCAAGTCTATAAAAAGGACTAGACTTGATAGAAACACTTACCCTAAGTCCAAATTTCATTTCTGAAGTCTAAGAAAAAAATTTTGAAGAGCACCATGTCTTCCTGTGAGAACGAGATGAAGAATCTGATAAAAGTAAGTTCATTAGTGATAGTGCTAAGGAGTTATTTAATGGATATCTGGCTGTTAGTATTGAAGGTATAGCAGATATGATTGCAAAAATTGAAGCCCGAGTGACTTCAATGGAAGCAAAAAATCAATGATATTACCTTACATCTGGATCACATGGGATGGCAACTCAATATGCAATTCAATCATTCGAGGTATGTGGAAGAAATAGATAAAGCGATGTTTGTGAAAAATAAATGGATTGAAGAAGATGATATAAGAATGAACAATGATCGCCCATTCTATCAAATCTACATTCCTGAAGGGTCAAATGCGAATAATAGTGGTCCTAGTTATATTCCGCCTAATGGAGAGTGGAATTAAATGTGTTTTGTTTGTATCTGTTTAGTGTCTTAATGTGTTATGTTAGTGTTCTTGTTATGTTTGATGTGTCTAATGTTTTATATATGCCTGATGATGTGATGGGTACATCTTAGAGATGTATACTTATCAGTTTAATGTTATAGTGTCTTGTATTTTGAGAATTTTATCTTTTATGTTTGGATAGAAATTCTAGAATTGTATTAAGTGTTATGTTTGTTTTAAAGTAAGTTTGTGTTCTTGAGAAATTTGTGTGGAATCAATGGATATTAAATTTTGATTTGGAATATTAAAGATTTGTGGGGAGAATTAATTGTTGTGGACTAATTAAGGGTAATTAACAAAGTGATTTAGTGCATATACTTTAATTATAAAAATTTGGGTATTGGCGGCTAAGTGCCAAAGTACCGGAGCTTATGCGCCAGATTTTGCGACTAAGCGCCGATAGTTTGCGCTTAGGCGCCAGTTCACGAAAATTGATTCCCAAAAGTTAAAAACCTGAAAATTGCCATTTTCAACCGCCCCGTCGTCTTCAACCTTTGCTTTGCCGCGAAAGAGGAGCCTAGGGTATCATATTGTGGATCATTTAAGAGCCGATCTCAACAAAAATTATTAGATTTGGATTCCTTGAGGTAAGAACACTACTCCTATGCAAAAATTTTTTATTTTCACCATGTATTTTGAGTACATTATGGAAAATCTTAAAATCACTATTCATGGTGAAAATTTGAGGAAAATCTTGATAAATTACTTGGATTTAGTGAAAATATTTTTTGGAAGATAATTTAGCAAGTTTAGTTTGATTTTGGAATTTATGGTGAATTTTTCGTGAATTTTTAGAGATGGCTCCAAAGTCAAAGCGCGCTCGAGATAAGACGAAGTTTGATTCTGACAAATTTGTTAGTTTGAGGGCTGAGGAACGATGATCGATGCATTGCAATCACGTAAGTTGATTTCTGAGCGAGTGTTTAGTAAGCCGGGAGAGGTGATTGAAGATATGATTGCAAGAAGAAACTGACAGAATTACTGTTGCTTCTCCGTTGTTGCTGTTGTTTCTGTGGTTAGAGAATGTTATGCAAATTTGCCTGCTGTAGAGGAAAATCAGGTGATGGTTAGGAGGCATGAAGTAAACTTTTCTTCAGGTGCAATCAATACCTTTTATAGCTACCTCCTAATATGTTTTGTTTTTATTCTAACTATCATCCTTCGGAAGGAGAATTAGATGAGATTATGGAGTTTCTGACCGACGGAAGAGGATTATGGAAAATTACAAATGATAGAAGAGTGAACTTTCCTGCTTCCAAATTGAATGTCATTTCTAAGGCATGGCATTATTTTATCTCATCTAAGTTATTACCTTCAAGTCACACTAGTGAAGTGACGAGAGAAAGAACAGTGTTGAACCATTGTATTCAGCATGGGAAGCCGATTGATATTGGAAGCATAATTTATGATTATGTTTTTAACTGTGCTAGATCAATCATGTCTGCAGGTATGGGATTTCCTTCCTTGATTCATTCACTTTGTGAAAGATCTAGAGTGAAATTTGAAACCTGGGAAGAGGTACTTCAGCCATTGAGACCAAATACTAGTGTAAACGTTGGTGCTTACACTATACATTCAAAGTTTGGTTGGAGAGGAGGATTTGGTAGGGCTTCTACTGCTTCTGCTTCTGCTGCTTCTCCTTCTCATGCTTCTACTTCACGTGCTTCATCATCTACTGATTCACAGACTGGTTTATTAAGAAAGATTTTGAAAAAATTGAGTCTTACTCTAGAGCATGTGAGAGATATGGATGGTAAGCTGGATAATGTTGAGATATATTGTAAAACATGATGAATATGAGGAGAATTATCAGCAATATTTGGATAGACTGATTAGAGGAGATTAGAGTGCTGAGATGCCACCTCATCCATTCTATATACCTTATGTGCCATCCAGAGATTGGAACGAGCAAGATGATGAGGATGATGAGGATGAAGAGTAGTTGTATGTGTGTTTGTTTTAGTTATTGTGTTGTTATTTTGTGTTTTTGTATGCTTCATCTAGTATTTTGTTTGATGATTTTGTTGTGATATAAACCTTGATAGTATGCAGATTGTAGTTGTACTATTTATCTGTTATGCATATTCATGTATTGTTTTTGTTTTATTATGGATTTATATGTTGTTGTGTGGTAGTGTGTAATTGTAAATATTTTTTATGTGTATGTTATGTCAGAGTTTTTAATAGTGTGTAATTTAATTCAAAAACTGTTAGGAGATTATAAACCACTATTAGGAACTTCTACTTAGGAAAACTACATGTTTAAAATTCTTCAAATTCCACTAATATCTGTTATCTGTATCAGTGTTTTATTTTAGTTGGTGTGTATTTGCTTTGAAAACCTCCACTACTGTAGAAGTCTTCGGAAATTTTTACTTTTCTTATTAAAAAAAATATTTTGAAAAGCTAAATTTGATTTCATGTTACTCCTATTATTTAAATTATTATACTTGCATATTAGGATATTAAAAATTCCTACAAGCATGTTATGTCAGTTTTTTATTTTTCACCCATGTATCATTTCTTATGCTTAAATGTTTTATCTTAATTAAAAATTTAAAGTTTGGGGGGGGGGGATTTTAAAAACAAAGATTTTCAAAAACCTAAAATATTTTTTGATTATCAAGAATACTTAAAATAAATCTTATTTTTGATTAAGAACAATTATGTACATGAAGTTATATTAAGGGAATAAAATTTTGAATATAGAATTGAATAAAAGAATTTAGTTAAAACTTATAGTAATCATGAAAAACTTAAAGTTTAAATTTTCTTAATGAAGAGGTGTTAAATAAAGGTAAACTATTTTTAGTAAGAAGTTTTGTATTTTTAGATAAATAAAAGATTTGACTTTTATTCTTCAAAGCTTAAATTTATTTTATTGAAGAGTAATTTTCAAATACTATTATTATGATTTTTAAGTGAAAGGTGTATATCTGACCTTTATTTTAAATGGAATGGTGGAATTCAAAATCATTAAAGGCCTATCCAGATATAGTAATCCTTATCTTATAAAAACTATAAAAAAAAGAAGAGAGAGAAAAAGTGAAAAATAGTATATGAAAAGGGAGGCGAAGCTTGAGGATTTAAGGGCCTAATAAAAAATTGGTTTCATACCTAAAGTTTAAGATTTAAGATCAGAGAAAATCTAAAGCTTAAAGTTGTAATATAGTAAGAAAAATTATTTTTCAAATAAAGATTTTTAAGTGAGAAAAATAAATGTTTGAATCCTATATTTTGAAAAATCTACAAATATTTCTGAAATAGATATAGACTTATATTTATCATTTTCTTTTACTTAAGAACTATTTAAACTTTAAGTTGGTTTTAATTACTGAAATTTTTTCTAAATTGGACTATTCCATTTCTAGAACAAAATTTTGTTATCTTCCTAAGAAACTCATTACATAATTTGCATGCTAAAATGTTTTATTAAATTAACTGTCACTTGAGGACAAGTAACATTTTAAGTTTGGGGGATTTTGATACAGCTAAAATATATAATATTTTTATGCACATATTTATACCTATTTTTAATGATATTGCACTTTAATGGAAGGTATTTTGTGTTTTTCTTGCAGGTATGATGAAAATAGATGTTCATGATGAAAGAAGCAAAATTGGATCAAATTTAGAGCAAAAAAATGAAAAATAAAAAATTTGGGACTGGCGGCTAAGCGCCGCTGGGCCCGCGCTTAGCCGCCACGGTTATAAATCAAACTTTAATTAGATTTGGCACCAAATTCAAAAGGGAATAGATGCAACTCTTGGTAGTAACGTCCATAACTTCCTTTGGGCGGCAAATTTAAATGAAGGGGTGCGTTCCTTGGTAGATACATCGAATCTGGACACATTTTGAAGAGACACCAAGGTACCTTTTGGATCACTATTTAAAGAGAGTCTTAGAAGTGAAGAAGTGAAGAATTGAAGAGGCTCTTCACTGTATTTCGAAGAGAAGAATTTAGGAGATTCTTCCACTGCATTTTAAGTTTTTATTTAGAGTAGGAGTAGAGAGTAGAAAGGAGAAAAGGGTCGGAGTTAAGAGTTCTTCTCCCACATCTTTTCTTTCTTTTAGTTTAGTTTTTATTAAGTCCGAAGTCCGTATTCGAGTCATCGGAGTTTGGAGACTTGCTGCGAGGAGTAGTTTAGCGAAGAGTCAAAGTTTCAGAGGAACTTCCTTAGTCTTGTGGAAATGATTTTCAGATAAGTGTTACTTTTATTTTGTTTATCAATACTTGCTTTCGTTTATTATTTTTCTTATCGTTTTTAATTTCAAATCAATGTGTTTTTATATTTTCCCAATGCATTCTGAGTAGTTTACTTTATCTTTTTCTTTCTTAAAATGGAGAAGTAATTAATTTAAAGAGAATTGTTGTGGAAAGTATCAGTGTTTAAAAGTTGGAAGAAGTTGTGAAGATTGATTCTGAGAACTTTGTTTACTTCTTAATTTGACCTGTTAAGTTGTAAAATTTCTTGAGATTATGTAAGATCTAATGCAGTATTATCTCATTAAAGTTACTAGGAATCACATGCAATTATATGGGTGAGAACTGTAGTCCATATAATTGAATGTAATATTAGAAGATATTTTTATAGAAGGGAGTAAAATTAGAGGATTTTAGAGTGACAAGCTAAAACCCCCAAATTTGGTTTGAAGTTTTGAGTTTTGTTATGAGAAGTTAGCCCCCAGGTGGTAGGAATCGAAGGAACTCTAGAGTGAGAGACTGGTATCTTCCCTGCCTACCCATGTTCAAAATAATATAAATTTCAAATTAACCTATGTTCTTTTCAGAACCAAGTAAGGGTAAAGAACACATTTGCTTCCATCTATCACAACAAAATTTAAATACTTCCACAACAATACTTTAAGAATTATTACTACTTTGCTTAGCATTTTATTAAGAAAATTTCAAAAAGACAAATCAACTTTCTAAAACTTTTCAAAATCAAGACATACTTTTTCAAAAATAATTAAAGAAAGTAAAAAGATAATTTTCTAAATTCCTTTAAAGATTTTCAACTTTTTCCTGGGGTTCGATATCTCGGGGCTTAATCAGAAAGTCCTATATTACTTGATAAACGATACATATACTTGCATAGTATCCCATATTATAAAATCATAATTTTCATATCTTAAATCATCAACACACTTATATCCAGCGGAGTCAAGTTTTTGGCAACCGTTGCACTTATATCTATCGGGGATCAGGTATTGACCACTTCTTCCTCCCGAGCTTCTATGAATTCTTCATTTTTTTTGGCTTGATTTCAATGCATCATAGCCGTATAGATATGTTCGTCTAGTCTAGACGCATCGATAGAGACCAACCACGCATGATTTGTTGAGTATCGAGCGAGATCTTAGGTGTAGAAGGTGGACGGTTCTTGGGTTAGGACGCCTGGGGATGATGAACGGATGCCATCCATTCGCGCGTGTATTAGATGGACGGCTAAGATTGCATCGGACGGAGGCACGGAATGGAACTGCGGGACGCGTGGCTGCTAAATCAGATAGCAGAGCCGAATCAAATTGCGACGCGTGTGCTTTCGACCAGGACGAGGATGACGCGGCGCTGACTGGTTTAAGTAGATAAATAGGATTTTCTGAATTTATTAAATAACCAGAACTTCAAAAATTCATATCTTTGCATAGAAAAATTCTAAAAATAAACTAAAAATACACTCTTGCTCAGTGAATAAAGGAGAATAATGTGGAAAAAGAATTAAGTTAATTTGTTGAGTCTATGGTTCTTAATGATTTAAATACCCCATGTGGTGTTTTAATTCTCCATTTACATACATAATTCATTATGGCATGAGACCATAGGGCTTTTGTAGCCTCTATTCTTGAGAACATTCTCTAAATTTTCCAAGGCCAGAGGCCATCTCTATGGAAAGTTATCTAATTTTCAAGTTTATGTGTCTGTTTTGGTATTTTAATTCTAATAATTAGCATATTGCTTAGAAAATTCTAGGAAAATTAGGGGAGGTATCTTATAACTAGAGGACTCTAGGAAAATTATGGTTTGATTTAATTTCTTAAAAATAACCCTAATTAGCCCAAACACTTAAAATTGAACTTTAATTAACTAGGAGTAACCACACATAAAAATCACTTGAAAACAATTCTCCATTGTCACTTAGGATACATAGAACCTCAGATAAAAATTTGAAGTCAATTGGAAATAATTTAACTCATTAAATGAATTAATTAAGTGACATAGCCATTTTGAAGATTAAAAAATTCATAAAACCCAAAATACACTTCAAAATTTCACCAATTGGTTTTGTGGGCTCTCTGATATCAGAGGAGTCCAAGAAAATTAAAATTGTAATTTTCTAAAAAATTTCATTTTTAACCCTATTTTTAATATTTTGATAATTAAAAAATTAAAAAAACAAAAAATATTAAAAATCACAAAAATGTCATATTTTGTTCCCTAATCACTTTGGAACCATCAAAATATTTTTCCAAAGTCTCTATGTTAAAATATGAATTTTTAAAGGCCTAGGATAATTTTTAATAATTAAAAAATGAATTTTCTTAACCTCCCACAAAAATAATTCTACTAAATCAAAGGAAAATCATAAAATTATAAAATTTGTTTCTCTGAACTCCTTAAGGTTAGAGAGATTTAAAAAAAAATATAAACTCAATTTTCAACTTTAATTTGATTTTATTATTAATTAACACATCCAAATTTAAAATAATTATAATAAATTAAATATAATTCAAAAAATCACCAAAATTGGTCTAAGTGGTCCTCTGGTTAGTAGAAATATCCCATAAATTTCCTAAGTACAGAAACCTTACCTTAGTCATGTTGTTGAATTTTTATTGAAAACACTTATTTTTCAAAAAAATAATTATATAAATTAAATTAAAAATGTAAAAATCACTTTTTCTCCTCTAATGTCTTAATTGACATGTGAGTAAGGTGACATAAAAATTTCAAGTTCCTTTGAGCTCAATTTAGTGAGTTATGAAGTGAACATGCTTAAAAGGGCATAAAAGTAATTAAGGATTTTAACTCTAATTAATACTTTAAGCTTAATCAAAGGGAGGGTAAAATGTCTGATCTTAATTTTCTCTTGGATGATTGGAACTTAGGGAATTAAAAGGGTAGAAACTCATTTAATCACCTACAACATAAAAAATGAAACATTGATTAATTGAATCATTTAAATTTTGGAAGAATAAATTAAAATTTGGATTATTAAGGTTAGGGATATGACTTAAGAAGATGTCAATGAATCACTCAAATAATATTCAACTCTTAATTAAATCTAAAATGATGATTGAAATTAATAATTAAAAAGAAAACAACCCTTAATCAAATTAAAGCTTAAAACATTAAATAATATAGTAATCAAATTAAAATAAATTTAAACCATTAAAACTAATTTGAAATCACTTAAGAATAGTCTAAAACAAATTTGAAACATTAAATAATCTCAAAACAATTAATAAAAAAAAATGTGAAAACCAAACCAATTAAAATTAACCTAAAGTACTATGATTAATTTAAACCAAATTTGAATCATTAAAATTTAATGAAATTAAATAATCTAAACACCTTTTTCAACTTAAATAATTTGAAACATCAAAGATTAACCTAGAACAATTCATGACTAAAACATCATAAATTAAAAATTAAATCAGTTTAAGACATTAAAATTAATTTAAAACATTCGGATCATTTAAAATATAAAAGTTTAATTGAATTAAACAGCTTGAACACTTTTTCAACTCAAAATGATTTAAAACACCTAAAAAGATCAAATAAAACTTTATAATTAAATCAAAACCACTTTAAATCTTCAACTCAAATTTCAATTAAGAATGGCTAAATCCTTTGATGAACTAATCGCCTCGAAGGCTTTCACCTTCATAACTCTCAAATGGAGTGTCAAGTGAAATGTCACTTACTCATCGGATAATCAAATGTCCAAGTTCACTGAGCAAGAAATGAAACTTAACTAAAGTCTTGGATGACCAATTCACCTGTACAATGAAATTCATTTGGACTCGAAATAATCTCAGAAGCATTGAAAAGATGTTCAAGGCTCGTTTTGAATACTTTCTCAATATGATGAGGTGTTTTAGAAAAACAATTGAACTTAATTGTTCTTTGGTGAAGAAAATCATCCATAAAACATAAGACCCTAGACGTCATAGGAATTGACTAGCAATAGGATTAGGATTTTGGTAGACAACTAGAACCTTCCCTTAGCTTTACCTAGGTACATGTTGCAAATATTTAAATGCTCCGACATGTGTTTTAAGTGCAGCTGGGGATGACGAGAAGACCCTCCAGGTACGCTTTTATTTTATTGCGATTTATTTACCTGCAATGTACTTTACTTCTCTTGCACGTTAAACAGGAATGTCACCCTACATAGAAATTGAAACTTTTAGTATAGCCACAAAACTGAAACCCAAAACTAAATTAAAAGTCACGACAAGATAAAATTCACCTCCACAACATTCAAAAATATAAAACAACTCAAAATTTAATCACAAACAGAACAACAAAATTGTAATTACAACTAAATTAAAACGTCTCGTTGGATGATCGGGAATCCCTCTGATGATGTAACCCATGTGTTGCTAACGAGATTTCTCACGGTCTAAATGAAAGTGTGGAACTCACTCTGTTGAGTTTAGCAAATTCATCTGGACTAAGTGAATCCGATGAAAATAACGGTGCCGGGATGACGGAACCGTGAGATCTTAATCGATTCTGTTTAACCAACTTTAAGATTTGTTTTAATTAAAACACTAAGTCATCTCAATCTTCAACTTTTCTAAACCAAAACACTTCTCTCATCTCCTGATTTTCACTTTCTAAAACTAAACCTTCTGCAACAACAAGGAGCTTGGAGCATAGTGGGCAGCACGACCATCTTCATCAGCAAAACTCGAATCTACATCAGCAAAACCTTTCTTAGCATTAAATAACAAAACCATAGGATTTCGAGGTAGTTTGTTTAGTGCAACATAAATCCTCAACTTTTCGTTAGGCATTCGCATAATCATGTTATGCAAATTAAGCCCTAACCGGTCTTAGGACTCCTAGGTAGTCATTTGGTACGATATAAACCCTCACATCTTCCAAGCTATTTGTATGATCGTGTCATATAAATATAAGTCATAATTAACTAAAATTGGCAAGATTGAAACATTAAATAAACTCTCAAATTGAAGCCAAATAATAGGATCATCGGGAAGTCACCGAAGTTCACTTCGGGTCCGTGACATCCCCTACTTCTCTTCCTTTGGACTCCTAAGATAAATTTTTCCAAATTTGATCCATTCCCTATTGAAACTTCTAAAATCCAATTGTTTAAAAACCTTAAACTTTGAAATTCTTGAGAGCAAAACCACTGATCATTATCGAGAGTTTTCTTAAATGTCTTCGGACATTTAAGATGTAATTAACTATAGGGGCTTGCCCTTATAAGGAACTTTACGAACCCAGGTAATATAAACCTTGCTTATTTCATTTATATTAAGCAGGGGAACTTGTTGGCTTATAAAATTGGTTCGCAGACCAAACGGGTGTAACAAATCTTCTAGTTTATTTAATCGAGCTCCATCATCGAAGCGAGTGTGTCTATTCCTCGGGATAGATACATGGTTTGTGATGCCTGTGCTCGTTTATATAAACTATTTGGGATGTGACATCGGTTTGATTTCATATCTTAAAATTTTCAAACTTAAAATTATTTTCAAAAATCAAATACTACCTTTCAAATTATATATATATATATATATATATATATATATATATATATATATATATATATATATATATATATTAAATTTAAAATCTAAAATTCGCCGACAACTTCTGTAGGCGACCCCTTTTCAAAACACAAACCTAAAAATATGTCGACACAAGGACAAGAAGTTTTGCTTTACAATACAAGGCTGAAGTTATTTCCTGGGAAATTGAAGTCTCTTTGGTTAGGACCCTTTACTGTTACTCAGGTTTACACTTATGGAGTGTTGAAATTGAAAATCAGAAAACTGGGAATAGATTTAAAGTAAATTGACTTAGATTAAAATCATATTTTGAGGGTAAAAGACCAAATTTTAAAGAGGTTTTAATGCTCAGTCAACCTGAATAACACTTGAGTAGGTCGGGCTGACGACGTTAAACCAAGCGTTTTATGTGAGGCAACCCATAGTTATCTTTATCTGTTTGAGTGTTTGTTTAAGTTTGTCGTTAGTTTGTAGTAATAATTAATTCTACTACTTGTATTTGACCTTTAATTATCAAGAATTTGGATTCATAGAGAAAATTTGGAACGTATTTGACCACAGCGTAAATGTGCAAATTTTTGCCTAGGGCGCCGACAGTGCGCTGTCGGCGGGTTTTTCCCGAGAGCCCTGGAATCTCATCCACAAGGCTCGCTAACGGCGCCATTGAGGCCGCCGACAGCAGGATCGGCGAGTGGGTAGTTTTTCGAATTCAGAATGTCGGACTTTAGCGATTTTTAGCGAATTCGTCCCTTATAAATTCCCATGGACGGTTCCTGAACACTGCAACTCCCAAAAATGAATGGAAACTACTTTCAATCCCTCTCTAATGGCCTCCAATTCAGTAGATTACCCTAGATTTCAAGTCTATAATCGAAGAAAGTTTGTTAGTGCCGAGGCGCAACGACTTTTTCAACAAGGTGATGTCCAAGAGAAGACTAATCAAGGAAAGAGGATTCGTCAATAGAGGATTAAGTAATTCTTCGTCACCAATTGAAGAAATGATTGTGAGGCAAAGATGGGAAGTGTTTTGCTATACTACTATCGCAGTAGTCGTTCCAGTGGTTAAGGAATTCTACACCAATTTGTATGGAATCAACCAAGGAAACATCTATGTGCGAGGTAGGTGGATAACATTTAATTCTGGAAGGATTAATGAATTATACATGCTTGAAAATGTTCATGTCTGCCACTATTCAAATTTCGTGCCGACAAGAGATAAGATGAATGAAATATTTCAATATTTGACGGACGAAACCGAAGACTGGGAAGTTAGAGAAAAAGGGTACATTAGTTTTTCTGCGACACTTTTAAATCTCGTTTCGAAAAATTAGCACTTTTTCATATATGTGAAGTTATTGCCGACAATGAAAATCGGCAAAGTCACGAAAGAAAGTGCAATTTTGAACTACTACATTCAAATGGGATGACCCATTGATATTGGATCAATTATTGTGAAGTCTATGTTTGGCCTGATCGTTCAAGGATCATCTCAAGGGATAGGACATCCTTCAGCAATTTTCTCAATATGCAGTTTATTTCAAGTATCGTACGAGATTTGGGAGAAAATACTGCTACCCTGGAAACCTTTAGACCCAACTCGTATGTTCCCAACCAATGATGAGGAGAATGACACAGGCGTGATTATGGATCAAGCATCGCAGAATTCTATTCCTATTCAACCTCTAGTAGCGGACAAGACACCGATGATCTTACACCGAATTAAGTGTCTGGAGAAATAGGTACAAAATTTAATGAGTACAGTTAACAATATGTCTGATTTCTTTGATCATATTGATTGGAGAATGAAAGATCATTTTAATCATATTGGGCAATTTGAAGCAAGTTTGATACACTTAATAAAGAAGATGGGATGGATTGATGAAGATTCAACTGAAGAATTCCCATTCCGACCTTTTTATAACCTGATCATCCATGTTTAAGCAATGGGTGATATCAGAGGAGAAACCAATACTGCTTCAGAAGAGTAGTAGAGTTGTTTTATTTGTTTCTTTATGTTGTGTTTGATTTGAACTTTGTTTGTGTGTTTGCTTTCTTAGTTTGATTTTTAATCTCAGTATAGTTGAGATAATGATTGAAATATTTGTTTTCAGCATTTTAAGTGTTGTGGTTTGGATTGTGACGCTGATTAGATGGATTTAGGTTGAGAAAATACCTATTTATGTGTGTTATGTATTGTGGATTGCAAATACTTGGATTTAATATATAATTGTGAAGTTTTTTTGTGTGTATGTTTATTTGTGTTAATGCATCACTTAATCATTTAAAATATATAATTAAAATGATCGAACAGATGACGACGAGGCTTAAAATTGATCGAAATCACAAAAATTTTAAAAAATTATCAATATTTGAGAATCTCGCCGACAGCGCGCTCGAGGCAGCCGACGGCGTGATTTTCCCGAGGGTACTGAAATTTAATTCAATAGAGCTCGCCGACGGCGCGAACGACCCTACCGACGGCGAGATCCTGAAAATTACTTTTTAACCACGATTTTGACCGGTCAAAAGCCACTATTCATCGTCTTCTTCCCCATTTTACCCAAAAATTCAACCTATGGCTTGATAGATCTCGGATTTGGAGCGATTTCAACAAATTCTAACACCAGACTTCATCTTCCCTTGGTAAGAGCTTCACTCCTACATAAAAAATTTTTTATTTTCACCATGAATTTCTTCCACATTAAGAAATTTTGGAAATTTTGAAAATTTGGAGAAAAGACTTAGAAGGAATTCATGGAACTTGATTTAGATTGCTTATACCCCCCTTTAGAAGCTATTGTATTATTATTTTGGAGATTAGTTTGGATTTTTGTGTTTTTGATAGATCAAACAATGGCTCCACAACAAAAGAGGAGACTCAAACGAAGAGACTCGATTTATAAATGTGAAAACACAATCGAGGTACACTTCAATCTTTCAAAGTAAGAAGTGCATACAAGATCGAGTTTTCAAAAATCCAGGAGGAGAGGTGGAACGAGTTATCAAAGAGAGAGGTTGGGAGAACTTTTGTTACACAATAAATAATGCTGCTATCGAAGTTGTAAGAAAGTTATACTCTAATCTAACTCAACTCGAGGACGAGCCTGTCCAAGTAAGAGAATTTTCTGTCGATTTTAATGCTAACCGCTTTAACTCTTTTTACGAGCTTCACGACTATTTTTCTTGCGAGTATGAAATATTTGGAACAAATGAAGGTCTGTTAAACGATGTTATTGACTAGTTCACTGATGAGAAAGGAGTTTGGAAAATTAAGAATCGTGAACGGATTAACTTTCCACTTTCCATGATGAATGCCACTAATAAGACATGACATTATTTCATTTGTTCGACTCTGCTACCCACTTATCATCATACTGAAGTCTCGAGAGACAGAGTTGTTCTAAATTTCTATATTCAGAACAACAGAAGTATAAACGTGGGGAGAATAATTTATAAGAATATTATGGCCACTACAAAGAGTGAGACAAGTGGATATTTAGGGCATCCTAGCATAATTTATGCACTTTGTCAATTATCTAGAGTTGAAGTAAGTGATGATGAATAATGGGTGTATCCAATGAAACCCATTAGTAAAGCAAGTATAAAGACTTATGAATCCCATGAGGAATTGAGATCTGGGTGTAGGAGCAAGGCACGTTCTACTAGTAGAGACATCCCTTCTACTAGCTATGACCCTCCTGCCTCTAGTTCCCCTACCTTATATGATTTGATGAATGTCATGACCCTGCAGTGGAAAAGTATTGAGAAGTTAGATGAAAAATTGGAAAGAATTTATCAAAGGATTGAAGGAATAGAGAGAAGACATGATCACGATAGTGAGCATCTTTAGAGGCACTCTGATTTTGAGAAGACTTATTATGATGCTCAGGCTAGGTACTACAGAGGAGAGCCTGATGTCATTTTTCCTAAATTCCCCCATTATACCCAGTATCAGCCCAATCCTCCTGCTGACCAGGGTGATGAAGACATTGTATGGGATTTTAATGTCTAATAGTGATGTGATTTATGTGTTTATTTTTAGTTTTATTGTAGTATTTTTATTTTTATTATTTGTATTATGTGGACTATGCTTTGTTTCTGGGATATGTGTTTAGTTTTGCAGTTTGTATTTTCATTTATGTCTATGATAGATTGTGATTGTGATTGTAATTGTGAACTTTTAAAGTTTAAAATAGTAAACTGTTTGTTCTGTGTTGTGAAATGCATATGTCCTGTGTAGTTAGTTGTTGTTGTTTAATGTTTAGTTTTATATACTTGTTTTAAAAGTTCATTACCCCAGCAAATTTTTTAAAATGTTATATGTGTAGAAAGGTTTTTAAATATTACAGGTCGGTTGAAGTTAGAAATTTTTAGAATAACCTGTAAATTTCAAAAAAGACAAAAATGCCTAAAGTGCAAAGGTATGAATTTTATATTTAAAATTTTTCTTTCCACCCTATATTATTTCTATTATAGAAAACTTTAGGTTTAGGGGGGGAGAAAAATATTAACTATTATATGTTCCCAATTAACATATTTTCAAAAATTATAATATGATTTAAGTGATAAAATTTAATTCAGATAACTATATTTAGATTTTATCTAAATATTATAGAAGATTCAAGAAAATATTTTTGGTAATGAAAATTAATTTTGTAGGTTAAGATATTTAGTATAAGAGAATAAGAATATAGTTAAATATTTAAAGTAAAGAAAACTATATTTTGAAATATTAAGAATCTTAGGAATTTAGTTGAGAAAGAAAAAATTGGGATTCAATGATGTAAAAACTATGAAGTACATATAAGGTAAAGAATATTTTAAATTTTCAAATTTAGGAAAAGAAGAGTGAAGTTCAAAATTATTAACAGGCTATCCAGATACAGTAATCCTCACTTGAAAAAGAAAAACAAAAAAAAAAGAAAAGGATTGAAAACAATCCCTAAAAAGAAAAAAAATATATAGGATTGAAAAACAATCCAAAAGAAAAAAAAAGTGAGGAGAAGCTTGAAGAGATGTCTTGTCAAAAATTGGCTTCACTTGGATTAACCTAAAAGGAAAACTAAAAATATTTCTAAATTTATATTTATGATTAGTTTCTTTACTAGTAGTATTCTCATGAAGTTCTTATATTCTGAATCTTCTAATTGAATTGATATTGCAATATATAGTTATTCTTGAAATTAATAGAGAACTAGAACTCTTAAACTTGATGACTAGATAGCCTTACATCTGCAGAATTAGTCTAGTTACTTGAAAATCTTTTTAAGAATTCTTGTTATAATATTTATTTAAATCAAAAAAATAGTATTTCTGAATTAAAACTTTACCGCAATGAATCATAACTTTTATGCAGTTCTAAAGATTACTTGAGGACAAGTAATAGTTATGTTTGGGGGATTTTAACCCAAGCAAAAATATTAAGATTTCCATGCTTCTTTTATACTGGTTTTGATGATATTACACTTTAAAGAAGTGTATTTTTGGTGTTTTTCTGCAGGTATGAAGATTTAAGGACAATGGAGCAAAAATATACAAAAAGAAGCGAATTTGGAGCAAAAATGACTAAAGTATAAAAATTTGACATAGGGCGCCGACGGCGAGGTCGATGGCGTCGACGGTGTGATTTTTCCGAGAGTTCAAAATATATTTCAAAGGAGGCCGCCGACGGTGGAGGTCGAAGCCGCCAACGGCGGAGCCAGTTCAAGGCAGTGTTTCTAGAAGGCCGCCGACAGCGGGATCGACGGTTCTTTCAAAAAATATGTCGAATGTGGACGATTTTCGAAGGGATGCTTAGAAAACCCTTGGAAACTCTTCAACAAATTTAAAAAGAACAGTTTTAGGCCAAAAAAGTGTCCTATTTGGGTCCTCTAAAAGTCATTAAGAGTACTTAACAAGTCCTTTTAGGGTCTTCTAAGAGTCACTTAATGTCAAATAGAGAGTCCTCTAGTGTCCATTGTTGTTATTTAGTAAGTATTAAATAGTGAGTTCAGATAGAAATATTTGTTAGGAATTCTTTGAAGGATTGTAAGAGTGAAAGGAAAGTGAGAGATCTCTTCTACATTGCTGTTTTGAAGGAGAATTCTGCATACTGTAAAGAAAGGAAGAGATTCAGAGGAACTTCAAGGAGTTTTCTTGGGGAGGAATTTAAGATAATTTGTGTTTATTTACTTTAGTTTGTAGAATTTTAGTTTTATATATGAAATCTAAGTTTATTTGTATCCTCTCCATGAAATCTCAGTAGTTTTTCTGTCTTTCTCCTAGTTTTGATATTTTTGTGAAAAGATAAATTGAATTAGAGTGCCATAGAAATTTAAAAAGTTGTGATAATCTTTTACTTAATTCTTAATTTACTTTCAATCTGGCCAATTTAATAGTTAAAATATGTTGAGTTTAACAATTATAGTAAAGATTACATCTGAGATTCAGAGAGGTCAAAGTACTTGGAAGTAGGGTGCAAATAAACAAGGAAATAATATTCATCAGGCGTAGAATTAGAGATTTTAGAGTGACAAGCTAAAATCTTTAATTCGGTCCTATCGTTTGGGTGTTGAAGTGTAGATGTTAGCCCTCAGGCGAGGGAAACATGGGAGCTCCGAAGTGAGGGCCGGTATCCTCCCAGCCTAACTGCAGATTCAGTAACCAAGCATAGAATTAGACAATGTTCTTTATGCTTGGATTAAAGGGTAAAGAATAGGAATGCTCCTATTTGCACAACACCATTTAAAACTAATTCTAATTATCTATTCACTTAAATATCTTAACAAAGGAGAAAGATTCTTACTTGTATATTCGAACTTTACTTTAGTATAATTAGTTATCAGTTAGTAAAACTAGTTTAATTTAAACTTCATATTATTGTCAATTGCGTATTAGTGACAGATAGGCAATTTCGATTTAGTTGTAATTTTGAATTGATTTCTATAATCCTAGTCTGTAGCCTCTAAAATATTCTCTGTGGGATCGATATCTAGGACTCCATTAGAGCTCCGTATTACTTGATCGATATGTATACTTGTGTTGATTAATAACTCTGCGATTAAAAGAATATATTATATACTTTTTACAAAAATTAAAATTATGTTAAGTACGCGGAGTGGGTCACATACCTCACTCATATGCTTTCTCTTGTGTTTCATTGAGAGATTCACTGAAAAGCGAGCCTCATTAGCTCCCGCCTACTTTTATTACGAGGTACATGACCCGTGGTCGTATTAGAGAGGAAGCGGGTTGGAGCGTGCAAAGAAAACGCGTCTGCAACCGTCACGGTGGTGAGATTCCCCGAAACTCCTAGCTGCCCTTAGGTTCAGTTCTGTGTAGGCGTGTGGGTTCGGTCGCCCACACGGGATGAGTGCGCCGGCGTGAGCCAGTGCGATGACGTGCCTATATGATGGATCGTTTATTTACCTAGAGCTGACCTTTAAGTTAGGATTTCCTGTGCGTGGAAAAATACCCTTCAAAGAGCCAAGTGTCTCCCTGTTGTTGTGAGCTTTAGCACTAGTACTGATGGGTCGAATCTCTCACTCCCTTTCCTCTGGATTCCCCAGTTTTACTTGGAGAAACTGGGAGGTCGGACTTGGCAAAGCGAGAGAGGCTTTGTAGCTAGCTTGCTTTGCAAAGTCTCGCGGAGTTCGTGAAATGGGAAAAGCTTTGTAGCTGACCCATTTTGTGATGCCGTAAAGAGTTTCCCCTCGGAGATCCAGAGAGAGATGATGCACTGAAAATATATACGGTTTTTGCTATCTACTTTTACCCATTTTTTGTGATATTGCACTTTAAAGAAATGTATTTTTCATGATTTATTGCAGGTATGATGATTTTAGGTGATTGGAGTGAAAAGAAGCAAAAAGGAGAATCTGAAGCAAAAAGGAGCAAAATGATGGAAAAAGTGTTCTGGCGCCGCCAGCACCCAAATCTAGAGAGCACAGAATTAATTGGCATGATAGAGCGCCGCCGGCTCCCTATCTGGCGCCACCGACGCCCGAAGTCGGTTCAATTCAAATTTGAAGAGTTTTGGCGACTTTTTGAAGGGATGCCTATGGAAAATCTTGGGAATTCATCCCTATCTTATAAGTAACTGTTTTTGGACGAAAATGGTGTGCTTCTTCAGTGGTTTTAGAGTAGTTTTAGTGAGAGTGAAGTGTTAGGGTTTAGGAGTAGAGAGTGTAGAGTGAGGATTTGAGAGGGATTTTTCTCTAAGGAGGGGAGGAGAAGAGGTAAAGTGAGAGATTGCTTCTTCCTTTCCATTCTAAAGAGAGAATAAAGTGTTGTAAAGAATAAGAGAAGAGGATTCAAAGGAACTTCAAGGGAATTGCATAGGGGAAGAGAAAGAGATAAGTTGTATTTTCTTTTGTGATTTATATGACTTTTCTTTTATATATAAAATGCATATTTTATTATATCTTCTCCAAGAATTCTAAGTATTTTCCTTATCTTTCTTCTTGCATAAGAGATGTGATGATGGATTGATGTGGATTTGATGTGTTTTTAATGTGATGAAGAAATTGTGATGATTTTTCATTTAAAACTTAATTTACTTTCGATCTGGCCAGTTGAAATGTAAAAATATGTTGTTGAACATTAAGTTTGAAAGGATTTAATGTCCTACAACAATAATGAAAGATCCATTCAACTTCCATGGATGAATTGCGTAGTTCATGGAAATTAAGCGCAAATAAATAGGAAAATGTGTTTTGATGGGCTTCAATGTGGAGATTTCAGGGTAACAGGCTGAAATCCCCAAATTGGTTCTAAGATTAGTAAATAAATATCAAAGGTTAGCCTTTGGGTGAAGGGTGAGTGGGAGATCCGAAGTGAGAGCCGGTATCCTCCCAGCCTAGCCTTAGAGTTAGTGACTAAACTTAGAATATATTAATGTTCTTTTCTACTTAGAAGAGGGGGGGTACTCTTTTAAGGGTAAAGAATCATCTATGCTCCTATTTGGCACAATAATAAAAATATTTATTCCATATCAATCCACACATCATATTCTCCTTATAAGAAAAAAGATACTTTTCTTATATATCAAAAACCTTTCAAAAATTTAATTTACTGTGTCTATTAGTTAATTTTGTCCTTAAAGTTGTTAGAAGTATTTGCAGTTTAGTTAATTGTTACTGTTTTCTGCATAGTGTTAGTAGAGTTTGTGTTAAACTTTAAGTGTTATTTAAATATAGGAATTTAGTGCCATCTTACTCATCTTTCTTAAAACTTTGAACTTCCCTGTGGGATCGATAACCAGGACTCCATTAGAGCTCTGTATTACTTGATACGATACGTATACTTGCGTTGACTGCTTAGACTTATCAAAGTCATTGAAAATATATAAATTTGAGTTCATAAATGTCGGCATATTTTTAGGTTTTGAATTTTAATTTAAATATATTTTAGAAAGTAGCATTTAATTTTAAAAAATAATTTTAAGTTTGAAAATTTTAAGATATGAAAAATCAAACCGATCTCACATCTCAAATAGTTTATTTAAACAAGCACCGCATCACAAACCGTGTATCTATCACGAAAAAAAGACACACTGCTTGATGATGGGGCTTGACTAAATAAACTAGAAGATTTGTGACATCCGTTTGGTCTGTGAACCAATTTTATAAGCCGACGAATTCCCCTGCTTAATATAAAGGAATTAAGCAGGGTTTATATTACCTGGGGCCTTAAAGTTCCCTATAAGGGCAAGCCCCTATAGTTAATTACATCCTAAATGACGGATATCATTTAAGAAAACTCTCAATGATGATCAGTGGTTTTGCTCTCAAGAATTTCAAAGTTTAAGGTTTTCAAAGGATTGAGTTTTGAAAATTTCAATAGGGATTAGCTCAAACTCGTAACTATTTATTTTAAGAATCCAAAGAAAGAGAAGTAGGAGAAGCTGAGGATCCAAGAAGAATCTTGGCAACTTCCCAAACTATCCTATGGTTTGGTTTCAATTTAGGAAGATTATTTAATGTTGCAATCCTGCCAATTTTTTTTATTTAGGTCTTATATTTGTATGACATAATCAGACAAATGGCCTCGAAGATGTGAGGGTTTATGTCGTACCGAACGACTACCTCGGAGTCCTAAGATCGGTTAGGGCTTAATTTACATAATATGATTATGCAAATGCCTAACAAAAAGTTGAGGATTTATGTTGCACTAGGCAAACTACCTCAAAGACCTAGGGCTTGTTTAGTTAATGCTAAGAAAGGTTTTGCTGATGTAGACCCGAGTTTTGCTGATGACGATGGTCGTGCTGCCCACCATGCTCCAAGCTCCTTGTTGTTGTCGCAGAGGTTCAGTTGTAGAAGGTGGCAATCAAGAGATGACAGAAGTGTTTTGGTTTAGAAATTTTAAAGTCCAAATACTTTTAATATTTTAATTAAAACAAATCTTAAAGTTGTTTAAACAGAACCGATTAAGATCCCACGGTTCCGTCATCCAGGCACCATTATCTTCATCGAATTCACTTAGTCCAGATGAATTTGCTAAACTCAACTAAATGAGTTCCACACTTTCATTTAGACCGTGGAAAATCCCGTTAGCAACACGTGGGTTACATCATCCGAGGTATTCCTGATCATTCAACGAGACGTTTTAATTTAGTTGCAATTGTAGTTTTGTTGTTCTATTTGTGATTAAATTTTGAGTTGTTTTATATTTTAAAATGTTGTGGCGGTAGATTTTATCTTGCAGTGACTTTTAATATAGTTTTGGTTTCAGTTCAACGACTATCCTAAAGGTTTTTTGGTTTTCATGCAACAGTCTTGTTTAACATGCAAGAAAAGTAAAGCGCAGTGCAATAAAGTAAATTGCAATAACATAAAAGCGTACCTGGAGAGTCTTCCCGTCATTCCAAGCTGCACTTAAAACACATGTTAAGGCATTTAAATGTTTATAACAAGCACCTAAGTAAAGACTAAAGGAAGGGTTTTGGTTGTCTACCAGAATCCTAATCCTATAGCTAGTCATTTCCTATGACGTCTAGGTTCTTGATTTTGGTTAAGGATGATTTTCTTCATCAAAGAACAATTAAGTTCAATTGTTCTTTAAAACATCTCACCATATTGAGAAAGAGCTCAGGACGAATCCTAAACATCTTTTCAATACTTCTGAGATTGCTTTGAGTCCAAATGAATTTTATTGTGTTGGTGAATTAATCATCCAAGAGTTTAGTTAAGTTTTGTTCCCTTACTCAGTGAACTAGGATGTTTGATTATCCTATGAGTGAGGTGACATTTCACTTAACGCTTCATTTACTAGTTATAATAATTTAAAGCTTTCAGGGGCAAGTTAATTTGTTAAAGATTTTAATGATTTGAAGTTAAAGTTCATGATTTACTTTAATGTGATTTAATTATGAAATTTTTAATCAATGATTTCAAGTTTGGAATGATGTTTGATTCATTTAAGTTAAACTTATTTATTTATTTTATTTTTTTATATCAATTTTTAGATTAACTTAGGTCAAAAGAGGTGTTCAAATTATTTATTAAATTTTGATGGTTTAATTTGGATTAATTCATTTAATTTTTACATCATGTTTTAGGATAAGTTGTCTTAAAATTATTTAAAATTTGTAATTTGATTTAAGTTTGTTTGGAAATGATTTTTAAATTAGTTTCAAATATTTTAATTTACTTTTAAATTATTTAACATTTTAGGTTTAATCAATTGTTAAATTATTTAATGATGTAGGTTTTAATTAAATTAAGAATTATTTACTTTTAATCATTTAATTATTAATTCCATTTATCCTCTTTAAGTTATATCCCCAGTTTAATAATCCAATTTTAATTAATCTTCCCAAATTTAAATTATTTAATTAATTAAAGTTTCATTTTTTATTGGTTTATTAAAGTGATCAATGAGTTTCTACCCTTTGAATTCCCAAAGTTTCAATCATCTAGGAGGAGATTAAAATCAGATATTTTACCCCCATGTTAATTAAATCTAAAATTTTGATTAGGGGTTAAAATCTTTTAATTACCTTTATGCCCCTTTAAGCTTATGTATTTTATAACTCATTAAATTAAGCTTAAATGAACTTAAAATTTTTATGCCACTTCACCCACATGTCAATTAAGACATTAGAAGAGAAAATGTGATTTTTTTGAATTTAATTTATTTATATAATTATTTTTAATGGAAAATAGGGGTTTTCAAAGAAAATTCACCAACATGACTAAGGTAAAGTTTCTGTCCTTAAGAAAATTATGGGATGTTCCTAATGACAAGAGGGCCACTTGGACCATTTTGGTGATTTTTTGAATTATATTTTATTTATTATAATTATTTTAAGTTTTGGAGTGTTAATTAATTATAAAATAAAATAAAAGTTGAAAAATGAATTTTATATTTTTCAAAAAATCTCTCTGACCTCAAGAAAGTTAGAGAAACAAATTTTACATTTTTATGATTTTTCTTTGATTTATTAGAATTAATTTAGTGGGGAAGGCTAGAAAATACATTTTTAATTTAAAAAAAAATGTTTTAAAGCTTTGAAATTACATATCTTAACCTAGAGACTTAGGAAAAATATTTGATTGGTTCCTAAGTGATTGGGGGACCAAATATGACGTTTTTATGATTTTTATTATTTTTGTGATTTTTATTATTTTTTAATTATTAAAAATATTAAACTACGCTTAAAAATGAAAATTTTTAGAAAATTCCAATTTTATTTTCCTTAGACTCCTCTGATATTAGAGAAGTCCCAAAATCAATTTAGTGAATTTTTGAAATGTATTTTTGAAGTTATGAATTTTTAAAGTTCAATTTTGATTATGTGGTTTAATTAATCTATTTAGTGGAGAATTATTTTCAAGTCATTTTAATATGTGATTAACTCTAATTAATTAATGTTCAATTTAGAGTGATTAGGCTAATTAAGATTATTTTTAATGAATTAACTCAAACCATAATTTTCCTAAGGTCCTCTGGTCCTAAGGAACTTCACCAAATTTTCCTGGAATTTTCTAAGCAACATGCTAATTTTTGGAATTAAAATGTCAAAAACAATGACATAAACTTGAAAAATACATAACTTACCACAGGGATAGCCTCTGGCCTTGGAAAATTCAGGGAATGTTCCCAAGATCAGAGGCTACAAAAGCCCTATGGTCTCATGCCATGGTGAAATGTATACATGCATGGAGAATTAAAATACTCAAACCAGTATTAAATTAATTAAAAATAATATACTTAACAAAATAGATCAATTCCTTTTCCACATTATTCTCCTCCATTCACTGAGCAAGTGGGTATTTTTTTTTAATTTTTATGATTTTTCTATGCAAAGATATCAATTTTTGAAGTTTCTGGTATTTAAATAAATAAGAAAAATCGGATTTTCCTACTTAAACCAGTCAGCGCCGCGTCATCCTCAGCAGCTCCGAAGCCCTATGTGTCGTGCTCCTCTTCGACGCCGCCACCTGAGTCAGCTGCCACGTGGCCCGCGGTTTACGTTCCACCTCCTTGTCCGACGCCATCTGAGCCGTTCGTTCAATACACGCGCAATCTGACGGTGGCCGATCATCGTCTCCGACTGGTGTGCACCCGTGACCATCGACCTTCTAAACCTAATATCTCCCTCGATTCTCAACATATTTTCGAGTTCTTATGCTCTATGGATTTTTCTTGAGAAGACGAATACATCCATACGGTAAACATGCATTGAAATTGACTTGTATGAAATGAAGAATAGCTGGAAGCTCGGGAGGAAGAAGAGGGCAATACCTTGGCTCTGAGAAGTGAAGCTTCTATCAGAGAGGCTCGGCACGTTCGTTGGAGTCCAAGGAAGCTAGGGATGAAGCCTGGAGCTGTGGTGAAATTCCTAGGCTTGACTTCCACCAGGCCCGATCACAAAGCTTGGAGGCTGGAACAACTGGGTGGCCTGGAGAGCGGGCTTTCACTGGGGAACTCCTTCTCTACCTCTGGTGAAGGTGTGGGAAGATTTAATTTGGATTTGGTGAAGTTTTTGAGAGTCTCATGTTTCTGGCATGATTTTCAGCTGAGAAATTGGGCTCGGCTGGGGGGATTCAGGGCTGAAGAACAGTGGGGATGAGCTTCTCATGGCTTGGAGGAGCTCTAGGAATAGTTTGGAGGGGTTCTGTTGAGAAAAATTTCAACACCTTTCAGCACCTTTTTCATGGCCGAGAAGAGGTGTTTAAATGGCCAGGGCCATTGGGCTGAGCTAGGGCTCAATTGGGGCGTGGATTCCACTGCTTAGGTGGAGCGCAATGGAGCTCCAAAGTTTGATTTGGCTGAGATGGCCAATTGGGTGAGTTTGGGTTTGTTTCACTTGGTGGTGGCTCTCGGTTTTGACCCCCTCCGGCGGCTAGGCCGGCCGGTAAGGACAAGGGAGCTGGCCATGGGTCAGGTCAATCAAGGAGTAGGGTTTAATGGTGATAAACCAGGCAAGGGGGATTTGGGGTGAGGCAAAATGTGGATTTGTCCATTTAAGGGAAGAGATCCCTTAAAATGGGGAACCCTTGGTCCATGGCTCACTTAGCTTAGGCTAGGTGGATCTAGGGTAGTTCCTAGGGTTTACTTAGTGGCTGTGGATAGGTTGGTTTAGCCACATTTGGTTCAATTTGGTTTGGTTTGGTCATAGGTTCAAATTGGCTCATTTGGGTTTGGGTTGGGCTAACTTGAGTTTGTTTTTGATTTAGGTCCAAGTTCCTTGAGTAATTTTGAATAGATGATTGCCATGAAAAACTTTCATGAAGACAAGGAATGGTTTTGAGTTCAATTGGAAGGTCAATTTGGTGGATTTTGGTATTTTGTTTAATTTAGGGAAGGTTGAATCAACTTGGGTCCAAGTTGGGTTAAGGTGGGGTTTAGACCCAATTGAAAGTTTCGAATGGTCTAGGGGAATGTATTGAAGAGTTTCCAACATCAATTGGGAAGAAATTTTTGGGTTTGGCTAATCAATTTGATAGGTTTAGGGCATGGATTCACTTTGGCTAAAATGGGGATATTGGATTTCAAATGGAATTGAACTCAAATATGAATCAAATTGGGCTTGGATTTGGTTTAGATTGATAATAATGATGCTGAATCAAAGTTTAGAATTGAAATTGGGCAAGATTGAGGTCAAATGGGTTGGTTTGGTGTGACATTGGGTCCATTTAGGTTAAAAATGGTTCAATTTGGGGGTTTTAATAAAAGTGGGTTATTTTGGCAAAATTGAGTTATGGTGTAGTTGAACAAAATGAAATTAGGAATATTTATGATTTTTTGGAATTTTCAGGGAATTTTTGGAATTTTGTGCCAAAAGGGTATTTTAGGGTATCAAAAGGTTATTTGGAGGGTATTGGGGTATTTTGGTGAATTTAAAAGATGGGGGTTGTTTCAAAATTATCTTTAGGATTTTTGGGAATTTTGGGTAATTTTTGGAAGTTTTGGAAAATTTGGGGCAATTAGGTAATTTTAGGTAGGTTTGAAGGACCTAATGTCACAATTAGGCATTTTGGCAAAAGTTGAATTTTGATCATGATAAAGCTTGAAGTGAGCCATGGACCAAGGATTGTCCACCCTGAACATCTCATGGGTGGTTCCCAACCCTCCTAGCCAAAGAGCTAGAGGTTTGGACTTAGCCACATGAGTGCTCAAATGAACCAGGGGGAAGAATTGAGTAAGGATGGTGTGTGTGAGAGTACAGTGTGTGTAAGCCAGACCTTACCAGGACCAGTCCACCCAGGGTAGTCCTAAGGCTTGAAATACCTTATAGGAGCTCACTGTTGGTTCTCCATATGGTGGTCTTAACCTTCTAAGGTGATTTAGAGGTTTGCAACCATCCAAGTGGGATCCCAAGAGGAGTCAAGAAGTAGCTGAATTGCTAAAGGGTAGGTCCCAATTCTAGTCCTCTAGGATAGTCAAGGAGAAAACCTATGGCTAGATCCTAAGCACTAAGGAGAGAAGAAAAGACCTCACCAAAATTGAGGTCAACAAATGGACCCCCAATAGGTGTGGTGTGCTGATGGAGCACACTGCGCGTATTGGCGTTGACCGAAGAGATCAACAAAACCAACACAGACGTCTAAGTGACACACTTAGAACAGATCGAAGAAAACTTTCCGCTGGGGAGTATCAGGCAGTTCTCTAAGACTGAAGATTCCTGAACTCTCGCTGGGGAAGAAGGAGGTGAATTCCAAATCACTAGACTTGGAGAGATTAGATTTTGGATTCGTTTCAATTTTATATTTCAAGTTTAAATTTTGAGTTTCAAATTGATTTGAGTTTCAATTTTATTTAAAGTTTGATTTAAGATTGATTTTAAGGTGGATTTCGTTAAGATTCAGAATTTGGAATGAGAATCGAAACCTAGGTTCCAACCTCGAAATTTGAAAGAGAACTAGAATTTAGGCTCTAGTCTCGACGAAGAGAGTTGGAATTTAGGCTCCAACCTCAGAAAGAAGATCAGAATTTAGGTACTGATCGAAAGGGATGAGGACCGGAATTTAAGTACCAGCCTCGGAGAGAGAATCGGCATTTAGGTACCGACCTCACAAAGGATGAGAATCAAAATTTAGGTACTAATCTCGAAAGGAGTGAGAATTGAAATTTAAGTATCAATCTCAAAAAGAGAGTCGGAATTTAGGTACCGACCTCGAAAGGAGAGAGCTGGAATTTAGGTACCAGTCTCGAAAGAGAATCGAAATTTAGGTATCGATCTCGAAAAGAGAGTCGGAATTTAGGTACTGACCTCAAAAGGAGAGAGCTGGAATTTAGGTACCAGTCTCGAAAGAGAATCGAAATTTAGGTATCGATCTCGAAAGGAGAGCTCTGGAATTTAGGTACCAGTCTCGAAAGAGAATTGAAATTTAGGTATCGATCTCGAAAAGAGAGTCGGAATTTGGGTACCGACCTCGAAAGGAGAGAGCTGGAATTTAGGTACCAATCTCGAAAGAGAATTGAAATTTAGGTATCGATCTCGAAAAGAGAGTCGGAATTTGGGTACCGACCTCGAAAGGAGAGAACTGGAATTTAGGTAACAGTCTCAGAAGAGAATCGAAATTTAGGAATCGATCCCGAAAAGAGAGTTGGAATTTAGGTACCAACCTCGAAATGAGAGAACTAGAATTTAGGAACCAGTCTCGGAAGAGAATCGAAATTTAGGTATCGATCTCGAAAAGAGAGTTGGAATTTAGGTACCGACCTCGAAAGGAGAGAACTGGAATTTAGGTACCAGTCTCGGAAGAGAATCGAAATTTAGGTATCAATCTCGAAAAGAGAGTCGGAATTTAGGTACCGACCTCGAAAGGAGAGAGCTGGAATTTAGGTACTAGTCTCGGAAGAGAATCGAAATTTAGGCATCGATCTCGAAAAGAGAGTCGGAATTTAGGTACCGACCTCGAAAGGAGAGAGCAGGAATTTAGGTACCAGTCTCAGAAGAGAATCGAAATTTAGGCATCAATCTCGAAAAGAGAGTCGGAATTTAGGTACCGACCTCGAAAGGCGAGAGCTGGAATTTAGGTACCAGTCTCGCAAGCGAATCAAAATTTAGGTATCGATCTCGAAAAGAGAGAGTCGGAATTTAGGTACCGACCTCAAAAGGAGAGAGATGGAATTTAGGTACCAGTCTCGCAAGAGAATTAAAATTTAGGTATCGATCCTGAAAAGAGAATCGGAATTTAGGTACCGACCTCGAAAGGAGAGAGCTGGAATTTAGGTACCAATCTCGGAAGAGAATCGAAATTTAGGTATCGATCTCAAAAAGAGAGTCGGAATTTAGGTACCGACCTCGAAAGGAGAGAGCTGGAATTTAGGTACCAGTCTCGAAAGGTTTACGATTGATTCGTGAAGATTTCAATGATTAGAAGCGCAGTTGAAGATTGGAATGGGACATGAAAGTGTTACACGTCCCAAAGGATTTCATCAAAGGTTGAAAGTTTGGAAAAGGAAGTGACTCCACGCCATCAGAACCAAATCGAGAATCTCGTGGCTCTGTGTCAGTAGACTCAGCGCCCTTCTCAAAAGAGGGGAGAAATCGCAGAGAATCAAAAAGATCTCGAGAACAGCCAGAGGCTGGGGATATCGGATTCGGAGTTTTGTTTCATTATTCATTGCTTTTAGTGATTCGATTTTTTTTTAAGTTTCGTTTTCGATTGAAATTTCACTTTGATTCAGGTTTTAATTGATTTACTTGGTTCACATCTTGAAGTTTTAAGTTGATCTATTTTGAGTTTTGGTTTGTGTTTTATTCAGACTTTGAATTCAAATTTTATTTTGTAGTTATTATTTTATTCAAATTGTTCTTCGTCCAACTTTCTTTTTTTAGACCGAGTTAAACTCAGATCTGGTGGCGTTTGCAGTAAATTGCACAAAACTAAAGGTAAAACACAAAGTTAATCTCCACTAAAATGTCGAAGATACATCAGGTGATTCCATCTAAACATTTCTGATGACATCCTTCTGAGAATAAACTTTTATAAAAGTTCATATATATATCTGAACACAGACTGCATTGATATCTTAGTGTATTCTGACAAAATTGTCTGTTCGATTCATCCATGTCTGAAAAGTAAACTACATAGGTAATAACATCACCTTCTAAGCCACTTTCCGGAGGAGAATCCCACGTAAGTGTATTTTAGAGGTGTGCTACAACTATGTAACCTACAGCTCGTAGGGCTGCAAATTCTCTAGTTCTAGATCTGGTTGGAAGTAGACCAGAATTTTACTCTCAACCATCCTTCTGAAAGTGATGGAGATCTATTTGTAGGGAACTCCCGGTATGCAGTGCTTTGCTACATCTGCATCATTTCCTTGTAGTACGAGAACAGAGCCTACCGGTAGAGGTAACTCCACCGGCCCTCGGAATTCTCCGGGGCCAATTATCCGGAGTTCTCTCCTGAACATAATATTGCATTGGTTGATGAAGGAAACGGTACAAAAGGGCCTTACAAAATCATGATGATCTGTGTGAGGTGGAATGCAGTCTCCTTCTGCATAGATGTTAATAATACAACTGTTCGGTATGCAATTAGCGGGTAGAACTCGCCAAGCCACCATCCTTTTAATCATTTTCTTAATTAAAACTGGCATTGGATCCACTTCATCGTAGCAGAGTATCCCTGGCGGATTTCCTTTCCTGTCATCAGCGAAGTTGTAACAGCATCCAAATTGAATAGTAATCCTCCCCTTACCTCTTTTCCATTTCTTTGGCTCAAAGTAGGTCCTGCTACGTAATCGTCTTGCACGACCTTGTTTCTTCAGCTCATTGGCGTAGTCTACAATCTCACTCTGCTCGTAGTGAGAGAAAACATTTGTATGTAACTCTAGTCCTTCCAGGATGTTGACATATCTGCCTCTAATTCTCTGAACGTATTCAAAATTCTGCTTCAGCACCCTCTGGATCATCTCCAATTCGTGCTCTGAAATTATCTGCAGCTGTCGTGGTCTAGTGAAGTACTGTGGGATGTATGGCTCCACACCGTCACGCTCTCCTGGGATCGTCACTATCTCAGGTGTAGGCTCTGTAGTAACCTTCTCCGAACAACCTCTCGCTATGGCGCTCCCGAGGACCGGCCTCCTTGGGCAACCGCTACGGCCGTCGGGGTTTCTTCCTTGTTCTGTTCTTCTGTTAATTTCTTCAGCATCTTGGCGATACGGCGATTCTTGTTTCTTCTCTGAGTTGGGGTCAGGGTGGCTCTCCTCTCCCCCTGAATCTCGGTAGGAGCAGCACTGACAAGCTTTCCTCCTGCGGACGTTATCACTGATTTCATCTTGTTTTCCTCGATCATTTTGATCTTCCTCTTCTTGTTTGCAGCTTGGGGAGCCTTCTTGTTGAGCTTCATCACTGTCTTCCCACGGAACTGTTCGGGATCCACAGCAGTCCAAGCGGTTTTTTCATATTCCAATTCCAGCTGTACAAGGTCCGAGCCAACCTCTATCACAGCATCAGCTTTCAGCTCTTTTTTGTTAAGTGCAAGACTTACGCCATCCTTAAAGTTTAGGAACAGCCGCCCGTTTGACATTTCCCTGAAAAGAAAACAAGGAAAGGATCAGGGGCTGTACTCAGGACAAGAACAATAAGAAAATTTACTTATTAGAAACTTCTTATTTAATTATTCTGAATTTTATAAGAGTAAGAGAAGATAAGAAAAGATCAGGAGTGAGCTCGTCTCGAAAGGAAGAGTCAAAATTTTATTATTACTTCAATTGCATATGTTTTCCTTTAACACATTTTTTATTATTCATTTTCTTTCAGGTTCGGACCCAGTTATAAGTGATCACTCTACCCGTGCTTCTAGGAATGAATTTTCATTCTTCGAAACATCAGGTTGCGTAATACTTCTTCAAATATCGTCCATTGATTGGAAGCATAAATAGTTCTCCATGGCAATTCACAAGCTGGTAAGAACCTCCTGAGTAGACTGTCTCGACCACGAACGGCCCCTCCCAAGTCGGCTCAAATTTACCTCCTATCTTGCGGTGTGCAAGAATAGGTCTTCTGAGAACTAGGACCAAGTCACCGACTTTGAACGTCCTCGGGCGGACCAGTTTATCGTGGGCCTGGATCATCTTGGCTTGATACAGTTCCAGATTCTGTTGCGCTGCAAGTCGTTTTCCTTCCAAGTTTTCCAATTCTTCCAGCAGTAGTCTAGCATTTTCTTCTGTAGTGATCCTCTCCGCAACTACAATTCTAAGTGATGGGAGCAAAACTTCTAAGGGTGGAACTGCCTCAGACCCGTACACTAGAGTGTTGGGCGTAGACTGAGTAGGAGTCCTGAAAGTCGTTCTGTAGGCCCATAAGGCTTCTAACAACTTCTCGTGCCAATTCCTTTTGTTATCATCCAATGTTTTCTTTAAGATTTGGACGAGAGTTTTATTAAAAGCCTCGGCCAAGCCGTTTGCTCTTGGGTAGTAGATCGTTGAATAACACCAATCGATCCCGTGCCTTTTGACAAAATTATTGATCTTCGTGCTTCTGAAAGCGGACCCATTATTCGAAATGATTCTGCGCGGTACTCCCAAATGGTAGACGACCTGATTCTTAAAGAATTGTAGCATGTGATGCGCTTTTACTTCCCTAAGCGGTACTGCTTCTGCCCACTTGGAAAAGCAGTCTATAGCTGCAAGGATAAAACGATGTCCTCTTGAAGAAGGCGGTTCTATCGGACCCACAATATCTGTGCCCCAACATTCAAATGGCCACGACGCGATTGTCGGATGTAGCACATTTGGAGGTTGATGTAAAACCACTCCATGCACTTGGCACCGGTGACAGCTCTTGGCGAACTTCATGCAGTCGGTCATCATTGAGGGCCAGTAGTACCCTAGTCTTTTAATCTTCATTGTCATCTTCAGACCCGACTGATGAGCGCCACAAAGCCCTATGTGTACTTCTTTAACGATTTCACGAGCCTCGGACCCGCTTAGGCATCTTAGCCACATCTGGTCAAAAGACCTTCTGTATAACGTATTGTTTATTAATGCGTAAGACGGAGTTCTTTCCTTAATCTGATGGGCTAATGACTTATCGTCCGGTAGGTTTCCGGTTTGCAGGTAATCTATTAATGGCTGCCGCCAATCTTCTGCATTTTCTGTTACTGCTGCAACTAATTCTTCTGCTTTTTCTGTTGATTTGTGTATTGTATCCATGTCGAGCTGTGATAGAACTTGTCGTCCCTGAACTGACACTTCAACTGATTCATCTTGTAAGCAGGCAAACTCTTTGCGAGGCGGGCTAACGCATCTGCGAGAGCATTTTCTTTTCTAGGGATTTTGTAGATTGTTACATTTGGAATTTGCTCCAATAGTTTCATGGCATACTGAAAGTATTGTTCGAGTCTTGGCTTTAGAATTCTGTATTGTCCGGCGATCTGCTGAATGATCAACTGTGAATCTCCATAGATGTTGATATCTGTTATACCCATCTGAATGGTTAATTCCAATCCTATTATGAGGGCTTCGTATTCCGCTTCGTTATTTGTACACGGTTCTGTTAGGTGGTAGGAGTATCTCAACATCCCCCGCTCCGGTGTTATAAAGATTAGTCCGATTCTTGCCTTACCGGGCACTACTGTTTGCGATTCTCTGTCTTTCTGTGCTGAATATGCTCCGTCGAAGTACAGTTCCCAACGCTGATCATCGGGGTCTTCTAGGCTCATTATCTGCTCGTCTGGCAAGTCGTCATTGAGAGGCGATTCTGCCGGCAAAGGATGTGTTGCGAGGAAGTCTGCTAGGACTTGTCCTTTTACGGCACAAAGAGGAACGAAAGTTATATCGAATTGCAATAATATCATTGACCACCTGGCAAGTCTGCCAGAAAGCGTCGGGCGAGTCATCAAGTATTGCAACGGATTGACTTTCGAGATAAGGTTGACCTTATGAGAAAGCATGTAATGCCTGAGCTTTTGAGCGGCGAAGATCAGGGCCAAACAATGCTTCTCAATTGCAGGGTACTTTACTTCCGTCGGAATCAGACGACGACTTAAGTAGTAGAGTGCATTTTCTTTACCCTCGTCATTGACCTGGGCTAACAGGGCTCCAAGGGAGTCGTCTAAGGCCGTTGTATAAAGTATCAACGGTCTACCTGAGACTGGGGCTGCTAAGATAGGAGGTGTCATTAGATATTGCTTAATGTCCTCGAAGGGCCATTGGCATTTCTCTTCCCAAAAAAATTTGGCGTCCTTTTTAATTAATGTTGAGAAGGGCTGACACCTACCTGACAAATTCGAAATAAAGCTTCGAAGATATGTCAATTTTCCTTGAAAGGATCGTAGTTGCTTCAAGGTTTTGGGAGGCGGCATTTCTAAGATAGCTTTAATCTTTTCCGGATCAATTTCAATTCCGCGATGTCGAACAACAAATCCCAAGAATTTCTCGGAGGCGACACCGAAGGCGCATTTCAGGGGATTCATCTTAAGATTAAATTGTCTTAATCGCTCGGAAACAATTCTCAAATCATACAGGTGATCTTCCTTCAGTTTGCTTTTGATGACCACATCATCCACATAGCACTCGACTTGGTTGTGAATGAGATCATCAAAAATCCTCGTTATTGCTCTTTGGTAAGTTGCTCCTGCGTTCTTCAATCCGAAAGGCATTACTGTGTAGTGAAGATATTCCAATTGGCGTTCTGAAGGCTGTGAGCTTTTCATCTTCTGGTGCCATCTTTATCTGATTGTATCCTGATGATCCATCCATGAAAGAGAAGATTTCATGTGTCGAAGAGATGTCGATCATCAATTCTGGAATCGGTAGTGGGAATTCATCTTTTGGGCATGCTTTGTTTAAATCTCTGAAATCTACGTAGATTCTGATCTGTCCATTCTTCTTTCTGTCTGGTACCACGTTGGCTAACCAAGTTGGGTATTGTTCTTCACGGACAAATTTATCATCAATTAGCTTCTTAACTTCAGCTATAACTTGTTGTTCAATCTCTAGACGCATTCTTCTGGGAGCTCGTCTGACTGGAACGACAGCTGGATCCACTCTTAGTCTATGAACTGCAGCCTCTGGAGCTAATCCTGGCATTTCGTCATAACTCCAAGCAAAACAATCCTTGAATTCCATTAATAACTTGATCATCTCTTCGGAGTCTTCTTTATTGAGTAAGGAGCTAACAAAGGTCGGTTTAGGCTCTTCGCTAGTACCTAAGTTAACTTCCATTAACTCGTCTATTGTAGATTTAATTTCTTCTTCAAATTCTGGCGGAGCATCTCCTATTGATAGATCTTCGAGATCTTCTGAGGCTTCCAAGCAGTCTTCATAATGCTCGTGAGTGACAACCAAGCAAAATCCTGTATCGTCAACTGATCCTACTGTGCCGAATCCGAGACCATGTTTTGAATTGGGAGGCCGACTGGCATTGTTCCATAACTTTTCAAAGTGCTTTGATTGACTTTTTGACCACTGTTTAGGTAAGATGCCACGTTGAATTAAATTTTGAACACAGGGAGAATACCACTCAAAAGGCAATTCCATTAATTCAGAAGAAGTAACATCTTCAAATTGTACATAATTTTCCGTTTTGGAAGAAGAAGCACCACGGTAGAATTTGATCGGCTTAGCACCACCACCATGCACTTCCTTGACCACCATACCCTCGACCTTATTAGAATGGATCGGGGTCAGGGTCATAGTATGTACATAATGGTTAATCTTCTCGTACATTGTTTTGTATTCTTCGTTCTTTTCATCTTCGAGAGAGATCTTGAACTGGGGTTTCCTTTGGTTTACTGTTGCTGCTTCTTTCTTGATTTATTCTTCTTCTTCAGAGCTATTCTCCTAATTAACATCGATGACTTGTTTCTTCTGTTCAACTGTTCCACCGTTTCTTCCTCTACCTCGTCCCTGGGCTCGACCTCGGGTGCGAGTTCTGGAGAAACCTTCACCATCTCACCGTAAGGGAGTGGTGAGTAACTGTTGAACTAGAATTTCAGGTTCTTTGTCGTCTCGTGCTTCTTTTTCTTGATTTGGTATGGCATTTCTGGAGAAGATTGTCTTCTTTGGAGGTTCGTAGTAAGCTGCATCTTCGTGGATTCCGATTTCATGCACGGAGAATGGTTGCAAATCACCTTTGATACATTGTTCTTGTCCTCCTTCATAGTACTTTATACACTGGTGTAGAGACGACGGTACCATCCGGTTCTCATGGATCCACAGCCGGCCCAGTAGAGCGTTGAATGATGTCTCAGAATCAATTATGTGAAACTTTACGGTTGTCTTGGCTAATTCACCGATCTTCATTAACAGTGTTATCAATCTAAGAGCTCTTTCTCCTTTCTGGTTGAAGCCTCTTAGCATCATCTTGTCTGCCTCGAGATCACAGGCATCAATCTCTAAATAGGCTAGCGTTCGAAGGTTCATTATATTAATTGACGCTCCCGGATCAACTAAGCACCTCGGAGAGTGTGAACTTTCCAATATCGATCGAAATGTACAACGGTCGGTTGTGATTTGTTGTTCCAAGTAGTAAATCATCGTCCGTGAAGGTAACACCGCGCTGTCCTTCCAATGAGCAAACCTCGTCGAAGGAATTACCAGCCATTTGAGCTAAGCAAATTTCTGGATCAAGCAAGGCCTTGACCAGAGATTCTCTCATCTCCTTTGACAGGATCAGAGCGTCATAGATGCTTAGTTTGGCCGGTAGCTTCCTAAGATGGGCTAGCACATTATAGTCCACTTTGTTACCAGGCTGTTCAATTTCTTCCCAAATGGGCAATTCTTCCGCTGGGGTTAGCTCTTCCTGGGCAACCACTTGCTTTCCATTGTCCTTTGGACCCAATCTCAGAGGTAGGATCTTTCTGCTTCTCAGATTGACTTCAGTAATTTTCTCTAAATATACCGGTGTCTCCTCTTGAATCGGAACGACTAGCTCTTCTGAAGTTGCCTCGGCGTCTGATAGTTCTAACTCTATCGTGATCGGAGCTCCTCGGAATTCACAAATAGACATGTCACTTACTGAACTTTCGTAGCCATCCTTGTGAATGTCTTCCACTTCGTCGTGGTTATCTAGGTTTTGTATGATTTGAGAATCGTTATTCGTATCGAAATCGAGATTCGGATTAGGTTGGTTGTCGTTAGTCACGTAATCGTTAGAAACAGTCAAAACGTAGCCAACACCAAAACTCTTATCATTATAAGATCCCACCGGGCGAGCAAATAATCATACAGAGTCAGAGGTTCGAGGAATTTCTCCCCCAAATTAGAAACAACCATCCTAGGATAAGCAGCCCCTAGTCTACCCCTCGGAGCCTCGGTCTTCTTTTCTTCTACGATCTTCTCCTCCTTCTGGGGTGGTTCTTCAATCGCAAGAGATAGTGCCGGCTCGGCAGGTTTCAAACTCTGAGTTGAAGCGCGTACCGAAGCGGTCTGGATGTGATCCAAAATTCTCTTTGAAGACTTCGTCCAACTGTATTCCATCCATCGTTAGTCGTGTACGGGTTGATCGGAACAATAGGCTTCGTCGAGATAACATTGACGGAACCTCCCTTTTGGGGTTCCTTCATATATTCCTTTGGGATCGTTATGTTCCCTCTCCGAAGATTATCTTCCAGCCAGTTCTTGAAAGTGAAGCAGTCTTCGATCTTATGTCCGATCATCCGGTGGTAGGGACAGTAGTTCAGATGATCCTTCTTATCGACTTCCTCGGGCTTCCTGGGCTCTGGCAACTGAAAGTCGGGCGTCTTCATCAAACTGTGAAACATCTTAGCCACTGCCTCAGTCTTGAAGGGGTATTCTTTGTTCAAAAGTTCCTTCAGGGGACGGAGCGGACGAGACGGCTGTTGATCGTACCGCAGCGACTGATAACTCGGTCGAGGCTGAAAACTCTGCTAAGGCTGATAATTTTGCTGAGGGTGATAATTCTGTTGAGGGTGTTGATAAGTCTGTTGTGATCGTTGATAACTCGGCTGCGGTCGCTCTGGCTGTATTTGCACTGGCTGTTTACCTTTGTCCACTACTGCGACGGTCCCGGATTTCTTCTCGAATGCTTTCACAGGCTTCTGCTTATCAGTTTTATCGATGAAACTTAGCTGTTTTGCTTCCTCCTGCAAGCTCCCGACCTTGCTAAGCAACTTCTCGAAAGTCTTAATGGTGAATCCCTTAAGGAGAAGTGCTATCGGGCCATGGATACTCTTAAGCAAGATACCGACCGCATGTTGTTCCTGAAGCTATGGTTCGCACTTCATGCTCAGGTTCCTCCACCGAAGTATGTAATCTACCGAAGTTTCATTCGGTTTTTGTCGCTCCACCACTAGATCGCCAATAATGATGTGGTGCTGAGCTCTGGCAAACCGCTTAACGAAGAGACTTTCCAATTCTGCAAAAGTCTTGATTGATCCATTCGATAATTCTGCATACCAGTCGAAGGCAATCCCTGACAAACTGCTGACGAACTGACGGAAGAGTAAGGCGTCGCTCCCGCCGGCATTGCAGCAACTGGAACGAAAATGTACGACATTTTGTCGGGGGTTTCCCATTCCATTGAAAGTCTTAAACAGAGGTGGTACGAATCCCTTCGGGTTTTGGACTGCATCAAATTCTTCGGGGTAAGGTCTACCCGTCTGAATAGATGCTCCGTTCTTGGACTGAGCTAAGGCTTCTCGCACTGCTGTTCTACCATGCTCTTAATATCCTTTTCGGGAATCATGTTCTGTGCAGAATCTATCTTCAGTTGATCATCTCCATTAACAGATTTAATCTCTTTTCCTCCATCTGCAATATGGATGACCTCCGGGGGTATCTCTTTCTGAGGCTGGGCCTGACACTAGAGCGTGGCTAAGGCGGCAGCCATCTCTTCCATCCTTTTCGCCATCTGGGAAATCGTATCTCTTTCCCGAAGCTGTGCTCTCATTAACCCTGGCTCATCTCTTTCTAAAGCTGGCGGAACTCCCTGCGAAGCTGACGATGCTCGTGTCTCAACCACGTTGATCTCAGCATACTCTTCATCCATGAATTCTGACAAATCTACTTCGTCTCTTAATTCTTCTCCTCTTTCTCTTGATAGCCATTGGATGACCATTCTTAGTTGCCCTATGGCATCCTCAAGTGGCCTTTTCTGAATGATCTCATGGTTGTCAGGAGACGACATTTCAACCTCTCTTTCAGGAGTTTCTTTTACTACAGCACTCTCTTCAGATCTGGGATCTTCAACGACATTTCTCTTTCCAGAGCGTTCTGTTGGTATTGGTTCGGCAATAATAGGTCGCTACACCATCCTTCTTGTAGCAGAAGGCCTAGGACCGGCTGGTCTGTCGGCGGTGTGTAAGTAGGTGGTGTCCTCCCTAATATGGAGACCCGATACAACAACATGTGAGCCTTCCTCGCTAGCTCGCACCTTTTTCTTTGGTCTTTCAGGGACAGTAGCAGGCTCTACTTGTGGACCAAGGCGAGACTTAACTGGCACTCGTCCCATTCTTCTCAGAATCTCTGATACAGGACATCCTTCTTTTCTGCTAATTTCTCGACTACCGCACGCAATCGGGTAAGCGGTGTAGCCTTGCTCTTCTTCTTCTTACTGTCACTGTAATATGCAGGCCGGATAACGCAGCGACGATCTTTCTGGCATCTATTTCATCAGATGCAGCAGAGAGAGGGTGGAATCTATTTCCGTCCAATAGTGGTAAGTACTCTGGCAGTTCTTCCTCTTTCTCTTCAGGGATTTCTTCAAGACAGGCGGCTTCAGCTTCCCTGACCTTCTTGATCTTAGCAAACTTCCTGTTTTTATTCCTCCTCTGTGTCTGGGTTAAGGGCCTATACTTCGAACCAGACTCTATCTCGAAAACAGACGGTATCGAAATGAAGTCTGAACCCTCCACTGTGACAGGCTCATAACTGACTTGTACTTCCTTTCCTTTCAGTTTGGCAGGAACTGGGGTAGGTGCAGTAATGACCAGACCGGTGGGGGTAGAGACGACGGTTCCGGGGGTAGCAGTTAACTTCCGTGAACATCAGTGTTCCTTTCAATCGGGGCCCTCTGCAGGGGAGGGAATTCTTGAGTCGACTTCAGGTTAAACTCAATCATAGGCTCTTCAGTCTCAGGCACTTTGTTCATCAGTGTGAAAAGAGTAACATCGACAAACTTAACGTCTGTATTGTCAAACCCTTGTCCAAAGCGGATGATTGCATCGCTAGGTAGTTTGTCCTGGTAGACAGCTTAGTCAAGTCCGTTGGTAAAGGAGAAAATCAGCTTCGGGGCAGGCATCTTCTGCAAGGCAAGTTTCGATTATTAGTCCTGAATTATGCTTCCTTCGTCAGGACGAAAAGAAAAAAAAAGAAATTGAAAAGAGTCCGAACACAATTTATTTAAGTTTTATTTATGCATTTACGATTTAAAAAAGTGTTTGTTTGTTAGGTGGTTAGTTTATTCGTTAGAAAATGAGAGGAGACTGGAGAGGGTAAAGGACCCAATCTAGAGCTTAGAAAGGAAGGGAAAAAAAATCTCGTAGGATTTCCCAACTCGAAGGACCGCTCCTAAACTAACACCTATTGGGGGTCTACCTCGCCTCTTCGGAGAGGTATCAAAAAGGAGGATTTCAGAACCTCTCTGTTTAGGAGTGTCTAAACAGTGGCTCCAAAATCCAAGAAGAGTTGACTATACCCGTTCAAGACAGAAATGAACGTAGTATGCCAACGGAAAGAATGGCAGTTTGGTCCACAAGGGGCATGGACCCATTGCCGATTTATGAAAGCAAAACCATCTGATCAAAATGGAGAGAGGAACTAGTCCCCAACGGAGTCGCCAGAAAGTTATCGGCATCTTTTTAGGATTTGAATTTTAATTTAAATATATTTTAGAAATTAGCAATTAATTTTAAAAATTAATTTTAAGTTTGAAAATTTTAAGATATGAAAAATCAAACCGATCTCACATCTCAAATAGTTTATATAAACAAGCACCGCATCACAAACCGTGTATCCATCCTGAAAAATGGACACACTGCTTGATGATGGGGCTTGATTAAATAAACTAAAAGATTTGTGACATCCGTTTGGTCTGCGAACCAATTTTATAAGCCGACAAATTCCCCTACTTAATATAAAGGAATTAAGCAGAGTTTATATTACCTGGGTCCTTAAAGTTCCGTATAAGGGCAAGCCCCTATAGTTAATTACATCCTAAATGACGGAAATCATTTAAGAAAACTCTCGATAATGATCAGTGGTTTTGCTCTCAAGAATTTCAAAGTTTAAGGTTTTCAAAGGATTGAGTTTTGGAAATTTCAATAGGGATTAGCTCAAATTCGGAACAGTTTATTTTAAGAATCCAAAGAAAGAGAAGTAGGAGAAGCTGAGGATCCAAGAAGAATCTTGGCAACTTCCCAAACTATCCTATGGTTTGGTTTCAATTTAGGAAGATTATTTAATGTTGCAATCCTGCCAATTTTATTTATTTAGGTCTTATATTTGTATGACATAATCATACAAATGGCCTTGAAGATGTGAGGGTTTATGTCGTACAGAACGACTACCTTGGAGTCCTAACACCGGTTAGGGCTTAATTTACATAATATGATTATGCAAATGCCTAACAAAAAGTTGAGAATTTATGTTGCACTAGGCAAACTACCTCGAAGTCCTATGGCTTGTTTAGTTAATGCTAATAAAGGTTTTGCTAATGTAGACCCGATTTTTGCCAATGACGATGGTCGTGCTGCCCACCATGCTTCAAGCTCCTTGTTGTTGTCGCAGAGGTTCAGTTGTAGAAGGTGGCAATCAAGAGATGAGAGAAGTGTTTTGGTTTAGAAATTTTAAAGTCCAAATACTTTTAATATTTTAATTAAAACAAATCTTAAAGTTGTTTAAACAGAACCAATTAAGATCCCACGGTTCCGTCATCCCGGCACCGTTATTTTCATCGAATTCACTTAGTCCAGATGAATTTGCTAAACTCAACTGAATGAGTTCCACACTTTCATTTAGACCGTGCGAAATCTCGTTAGCAACACGTGGGTTACATCATCCGAGGTATTCCAGATCATTCAACGAGACGTTTTAAATTAATTGCAATTGTAGTTTTGTTGTTCTGTTTGTGATTAAATTTTGAGTTGTTTTATATTTTGAAATGTTGTGGCGGTAGATTTTATCTTGCAGTGACTTTTAATTTAGTTTTGATTTCAGTTCAAGGACTATCCTAAAGGTTTTTTGGTTTTCATGCAACAGTCTTGTTTAACATGCAAGAAAATAAAGCGAGTGCAATAAAGTAAATTGCAATAACATAAAAGAGTACCTGGAGAGTCTTCCCATCATTCCAAGCTGCACTTAAAACACATGTTAAGGCATTTAAATGTTTATAACAAGGACCTAGGTAAAGACTAAAGGAAGGGTTTCGATTGTCTACCAGAATCCTAATCCTATAGCTAGTCATTTCCTATGACGTCTAGGTTCTTGATTTTGGTTAAGGATGATTTTCTTCATCAAAGAACAATTAAGTTCAATTGTTCTTTAAAACATCTCATCATATTGAGAAAGTGCTCAGGACGAATCCTAAACATCTTTTCAATACTTCTGAGATTGCTTTGAGTCCAAATGAATTTTATTGTGCTGGTGAATTAATCATCAAAGAGTTTAGTTAAGTTTTGTTCCCTTACTTAGTGAACTAGGATGTTTGATTATCCTATGAGTGAGGTGGCATTTCACTTAACGCTTCATTTACTAGTTATAAAAATTTAAAGCTTTCAGGGGCAAGTTAATTTGTTAAAGATTTTAATGATTTGAAGTTAAAGTTGATGATTTACTTTAATGTGATTTAATTATGAAATTTTTAATCAATGATTTCAAGTTTGGAATGATGTTTGATTCATTTAAGTTAAACTTTTTTTTTTTAAATCAATTTTTAGATTAACTTAGGTCAAAAGAGGTGTTCAAATTATTTATTATATTTTGATGGTTTAATTTGGATTAATTGATTTAATTTTTACATCATGTTTTAAGATAAGTTGTCTTAAAATTATTTAAAATTTGTAATTTGATTTAAGTTTGTTTGGAAATGATTTTTAAATTAGTTTCAAATATTTTAATTTACTTTTTAATTATTTAACATTTTAGGTTTAATCAATTGTTAAATTATTTAATGATGTAGGTTTTAATTAAATTAAGAATTATTTACTTTTAATCATTTAATTATTAATTCCATTTATCTTCTTAAGTTATATCCCCAGTTTAATAATCCAATTTTAATTAATCTTCCAAAATTTAAATTATTTAATTAATTTAATTTTCATTTTTTTTTTTGGTTTATTAAAGTGATCAATGGGTTTCTACCCTTTGAATTCCCAAAGTTTCAATCATCTAGGAAGAGATTAAAATCAGATATTTTACCCCCATGTTAATTAAACCTAAAGTTTTGATTAGGGGTTAAAATCTTTTAATTACCTTTATGCCCCTTTAAGCTTATTTATTTTATAACTCATTAAATTAAGCTTAAATGAACTTAAAATTTTTATGCCACTTCACCCACATGTCAATTAAGACATTAGAGGAGAAAATGTGATTTTTCTGAATTTAATTTATTTATATAATTATTTTTAATGGAAAATAGGGGTTTTCAAAGAAAATTCACCAACATGACCAAGGTATGTTTTCTATCCTTATGAAAATTATGGGATGCTCCTAATGATTAGAGGACCACTTGGACCAATTTTGGTGATTTTTTGAATTATATTTTATTTATTATAATTATTTTAAGTTTTGGAGTGTTAATTAATTATAAAATAAAATAAAAGTTGATAAATAAATTTTATATTTTTCAAAAAATCTCTCTGACCTCAAGAAAGTCAGAGAAATAAATTTTACATTTTTATGATTTTTCTTTGATTTATTAGAATTAATTTAGTGGGGAAGGCTAGAAAATACATTTTTAATTTAAAAAAAATGTTTTAAAGCTTTGAAAATATTTGATTGGTTCCTAAGTGATTAGGGGACCAAATATGATATTTTTATGATTTTTATTATTTTTGTGATTTTTATTATTTTTTAATTATTAAAAATATTAAATTATGCTTAAAAATGAAAATTTTTAGAAAATTCCAATTTTATTTTTCTTAGACTCCTCTAATATCAGAGAAGTCTCAAAATCAATTTAGTGAATTTTTGAAATGTATTTTTGAAGTTATGAATTTTTAAAGTTTAATTTTGATTATGTGGTTTAATTAATCCATTTAGTGGGGTTAAACATTTCCAATTGACTTCAAACTTTTATGTGAGGTTCCCCTAATCTTAAAGATCAGTGGAGAAATATTTTCAAATCATTTTAATGTGTGATTACCTCTAATTAATTAAAGTTCAATTTAGAGTGATTAGGCCAATTAGGATTACTTTTAATGAATGAACTCAAACCATAATTTCCCTAGGGACCTCTGGTCCTAAGGAACTTCACCAAATTTTCCTGAAATTTTCTAAGCAACATGTTAATTTTTGGAATTAAAATGTCAAAAATAGTGACATAAACTTGAAAAATACATAACTTACCACAGGGATAGCCTCTGGCCTTGGAAAATTCAGGGAATGTTCCCAAGATCAGAGGCTACAAAAGCCATATGGTCTCATTCCATGGTGAAATGTATACATGCATGGAGAATTAAAATACTCAAACCAGTATTAAATTAATTAAAAATAAAATACTCAACAAAATAGATCAATTCCTTTTCCAAATTATTCTCCTCTGTTCAGTGAGCAAGAGGGTATTTTTCTTTTATTTTTATGATTTTTCTATGCAAAGATATCAATTTTTGATGTTTTTGGTATTTAAATAAATAAGAAAAATCGGATTTTCCTACTTAAACCAGTCAGCGCCGCGTCAACCTCGGCAGCTCCGAAGCCCTACGTGTCGCACTCCTATTCGACGCCGCCACCTCAGTCAGCTGCCACGCGGCCCGCGGTTTACGTTCCACCTCCTCGTCCAACACCATCTGAGCCGTTCGTTCAATACACGTGCAATCCGACAGTGGCCGATCATCGTCTCCGACTAGTGTGCAATCGCGACCGTCGACCTTCTAAACCTAATATCTCCCTCGATTCTCAACGGATTTTTGAGTTCTTATGCTGTATGGATTCGTCTTGAGAAGACGAATACATCCATACGGTAAACATGCATTGAAATTGACTGGTATGAAATGAAGAATCGCTGGAAGCTCGGGAGGAGGAAGAGGGCAATACCTTGGCTCTGAGCAGTGAAGCTTCTATCAGAGAGGCTCGGCACGTTCGTTGGAGTCCAAGGAAGCTAGGGATGAAGCCTAGAGCTGTGGTGAAATGCCTAGGCTTGACTTCCACCAGGCCCGATCACAAAACTTGGAGGCTGGAACAACTGGGTGGCCTTGAGAGGGGGCTTTCACTGGGGAACTCCTTCTCTACCTCTGGTGAAGGTGTGGGAAGAGTTAATTTGGATTTGGTGAAGTTTTTGAGAGTTTCCTATATCTGGCCTGATTTTCAGCTGAGAAATTGGGCTCTGCTGGGGGAATTCAGGGCAGGAGAACAGTGGGGATGAGCTTCTCTTGGCTAGGAGGAGCTCTGGGAATAGTTTGGAGGGGTTCTGTTGAGAAAAATTTCAACACCTTTCAACACCTTTCTCATGGCTGAGAAGAGGTGTTTAAATGGCCAGGGCCATTGGGCTGAGCTAGAGCTCAATTGGGGGGTGGATTCCACTGCTTAGGTGGAGGGCAGTGGAGCTCCAAAGTTTGATTTGGCTGAGGTGGCCAATTGGGTGAGTTTGGGTTTGTTTCACTTGGTGGTGGCTCTCGGTTTTGACCCCCTCCGGTGGCTAGGCCGGCCGGCAACTACAAGGGAGCTAGCCATGGGTCAGGTCAACCAAGGAGTAGGGTTTAATGGTGATAAACCAGGCAAAGTGGATTTGGGGTGAGGCAAAAGGTGGATTTGTGCATTTAAGGGAAGAGATACCTTAAAATGGGGAACCCTTGGTCCATGGCTCACTTAGCTTGGGCTAGGTGGATCTAGGGTGGTTCCTAGGGTTTACTTAGTGGTTGTGGATAGGTTGGTTTAGCCACATTTGGTTCAATTTAGTTTGGTTTGGTCATAGGTTCAAATTGGCTCATTTGGGTTTGGGTTGAGCTAACTTGAGTTTGGGTTTGATTTAGGTCCAAGTGTCTTGAGTAATTTTGAAGAGATGATTGCCATGAAAAACTTTCATGAAGACAAGGAATGGTTTTGAGTTCAATTGGAAGGTCAATTTGGTGGATTTGGGTATTTTGGTTAATTTAGGGAAGGTTGAATCAACTTGGGTCCATGTTGGGTTAAGGTGGGGTTTAGACCCAATTGAAAGTTTAAAATGGTCTAGAGGAATGTATTGAAGAGTTCCCAACATCAATTGGGAAGAAATTTTAGGGTTTGGCTAATCAATTTGATAGGTTTAGGGCATGGATTCACTTTGGGCTAAAATGGGGATATTGGATTTCAAATGGAATTGAACTCAAATATGAATCAAATTGGGCTTGGATTTGATTTAGATTGATAGTAATGATGTTGAATCAAAGTTTAGATTTGAAATTGGGCAAGATTAAGGTCAAATGGGTTGGTTTGGTGTGACATTGGGTCCAATTAGGTTAAAAATGGGTCAATTTGGGGGTTTTAATAAAAGTGGGTTATTTTGGCAAAATTGGGCTATAGTGTTGTTGAACAAAATGAAATTAGGAATATTTAGGATTTTTTGAAATTTTCTGGGAATTTTTGGAATTTTTGGAATTTTGTGCCAAAAGGGTATTTTAGGGTATCAAAAGGTTATTTGGAGGGTATTGGGGTATTTTGGTGAATTTAAAAGGTGGGGGTTGTTTCAAAATGATCTTTAGGATTTTTGGGAATTTTAGGTAATTTTTGGAAGTTTTGAAAAATTTGGGGCAATTAGGTAATTTTAGGTAGGTTTGAAGGACCCAATGTCACAACTAGGCATTTTGGCAAAAGTTGAATTTTGATCATTATAAAGCTTGAAGTAAGCCATAGACCAAGGATTGTCCACCCTGAACATCTCATGGGTGGTTCCCAACCCTCCTAGCCAAAGAGCTAGGGGTTTGGACTTAGCCACATGAGTGCTCAAATGAACCAGGGGGAAGAATTGGGTAAGGATGGTGTGTGTGAGAGTGCAGTGTGTGTAAGTCAGACCTTACCAGGACCAGGCCACCCAGGGTAGTCCTAAGACTTGGACAACCTTATAGGAGCTCACTATTGGTTCTCCATATGGTGGTCTTAACCTTCTAAGGTGATTTAGAGGTTTGCAACCATCCAAGTGGGATCCCAAGAGGAGTCAAGAAGTAGCTGAATTGCTAAAGGGTGGGTCCCAATTATAGTCCTCTAGGATAGTCAAGGAGAAAACCTATGGCTAGATCCTAAGCACTAAGGAGAGTAGAAAAGACCTCATCAAAATTGAGGTCAACAATAAATTCTTGCAATATAAGTCCCGTGCATCAACTTTTTGGCGCCGTTGCCGGGGAAGGTAACAGAGTTAAGAAAGAAAAGTAACTAACTAAGAAGTACGTAGGAAGGTATTTATTAATAATATAATATTAAAAAAAGAAGAAAACTTTTATTTAGTAATGTGTAATTATGTGTTTGTTTATCTTTATTAAAGTATTTTAGTTTGTATCTGCGTAGTAGCGGATCTATAGGTTTAGTGCCTTACGATTCAGAGTTAGAGTGTACTGTCAGAAAAATTAGAAAAAAACAAAAACAAATTGAAAATCCTTGCAAAATGACGAATATTCAAGACAATCCGAGAAATGAATTTGGAAATTTGTCAAGACCTTTAAGAGATTATGCTAATGCAACAGCATATGAAATTCACATAACTATTTAAAATCCTGATGTTGCTGCTAATTCATTTGAACTTAAACCTGTTATTATTCAAATGGTACAAAACAATCGATTTGCTGGAACACCTAATGAGGATCCAAATTTACATCTCGATTTTTTTTTAGAACTGTGTGCTACTTTTTAATATGATGGAGTGTTTAGTGACGTTGTTAGATTTAGACTTTTTCCATTTTTCATTAAGGGATAAAGCTAAGGCGTGGTTAAACTCGTTAGCAACTGGATCTATTAGAACATGGAGAGAATTATCTCAAAAGTTTTTATCAAAATATTTCCCTCCATCAAAGACTGCTAAACTAAGAAATGATATTACATCCTTTTGTCAGTTTGAAGGAGAGTCAATATATGAAGCTTGGGAGAGATTTAAAGATCTTCTTAGGAAGTTCCCACATCATGTTATACCAGATTGGTTAATAATTCAAACATTTTATAACGGATTAGTGGAATCATTGAGAATTATTATAGATGTTGTTGTTGGTGGATCATTAATGTCAAAATCTTTTGATGAAGCATACGTGTTAATTGAAGAAATGGCTACTAATAATTTTCAATGGCCCTCTGAACGGGTAAATCCTAAGAGAGTTGCTAGTGTTCATGATTCCAATATAATGACTATGATAGTTTCTCAAATTGCAGCCCTTTCTAAGAAAATAGATCAATACAGAATGAATTATTTCTAACCACCTCTGGTGTTGGAGGAAAATTTATTTGGACAGATAACAAAATCTCAAACACTTTATGAGACTTTAAATGCTATTAATAGACCAAACAATCCTTATTCGAATTATTATAATTCTGGTTGGAAGAATCACCCAAACTTCAATTGGAATAATAGCAACGCTAATGTTAACCCGCACCGGGCTAACAGTTTTATAAATCCAATTGGAAATCCTAACAATCAAGGAAATACTAATTTTAGACCAACTTATCCTCCTAGATTTAATAGTAACCCACAATTTAAGGATAAGAACTCTTCTACTGAAGAAATGATTCTGAATATGGGAAATCAATTACAAGCTCAAGGTGTTGCTATGAAAAATATTGAAAAACAATTGGGACATATTTTCACTGCACTTAATAATAGACCTTCTGGAACACTTCCAAGTAATGTTGAGATCAATCCAAAAGATCAAAACAAAGAACAACTTAAGGCTATTTAATTAAGGAGTGAAAAAAATTTGGAAACTAGAGTGCAAAAAGAAGTTGAAATAGAAAAGGAGAAGGTGGAAATCGAAAAAGGTTCAAACAAGATTTATCTAGACTTCGATTATCCTCTTGAGCCAATGAAGATGACTGTTGAAAAACCACCACCTTCATTTCCTCAAAGATTGAAGAAACAAAACAGGGATAACAGATTTAGAAAATTTTTGGAGATCCTTATGAAATTAACGATAAATATTCTTTTTGTTGAAGCATTAGAACAGATGCCTGACTATGCCAAGTATATGAAGGATATCCTGAGAAAGAAAAGAAAATTTACAGATCATGAAACTGTTGCACTTAGCGGAGAGTGTAGTGCAATTATTCAGAAGAAGCTTCCGGAAAAACTTAAAGATCCCAGTAGTTTCACTATTTTGTGTGCTATAGGTGAAAATTTTTTTGGAAAAGCTTTATGTGATCTGGGAGCTAGTATTAATCTTATGCCTTTATCAACTTTCAAAAGGTTGGGAATAGGAGAAATTTCTCCTACATCTGTGACTCTTCAGTTGGTCGATCGTTCCATTACTTACCCTAAAGGAGTGGTGAAAGATGTGTTAGTGAAAGTGGATAAATTTATCTTTTCTATGGATTTTATTGTACTTGATATGGAGGAGGATAAAGAAATTCCAATCATTTTAGGAAGAGCATTCCTTGCTACTGGAAGAGCGGTAATTGATGTTCAAAAAGGAGAATTAACTATGCGAGCTAATGATCAAGAGGTTACCTTTAATATTTTAAAATCTATGAAGTATCCCTCAATGTAAAAAGATAATGAATGTTTCAGTGTGGAGGCCTGTGATTACTTGAGAAACGATCATTTTGAAAATATATTTGAAAAAGAAGAAGAATATAAAAATATGTTTGAAGAAGAAATTGAAGATGAAGAAAATTTAGATAGTAAGAAGAATGAAGATTTGGAGTATGCTCAGGAGAGATTCAAAGTATTAGACACTATGGAAGGTGGAAATAAAATCTTAATTCCATCTATCATAAAACCTCCTGAACTTGAGATGAAAATTCTCCCTAATTATTTAAAGTATATGTTTTTAGGAGAATCATCTACCTTGCCAGTTAATGTATCTTCGGGGTTAAACGATTATCAAGAATAGAAGTTGTTGGAAACTTTAAAAAGATACAAGAAAGCTTTTGGATGGACTTTAGCAGATATTAAAGGAGTTAGTCCTTCGATTTGTTTGCACAGAATTTTATTAGATGAAGAACATAAACCAAGAGTTGATCCGCAAAGGAGATTGAATCCTATAATGAAAGAAGTAGTTAAGAAAGAGATTTTAAAATGGCTGGATGCTGGAATTATTTATCCTATTTCAAATAGTGTTTGGGTGAGTCCAATACATTGTGTACCGAAAAAGGGAGGAGTGACTGTTGAAGTGAATAAATGTAATGAAATTATACTCACAAGACAAATTAATGGATGGCAAATTTGTATTGACTATAGGAAATTAAATGCTGCCACCAGAAAAGATCACTTTCCTCTTCCTTTTCTTGATCAAATGCTAGATAGATTTACTGGACACAAGTACTACTATTTTCTGGATGGATATACTGGTTACCACCAAATACCTATTGCTCCTGAAGATCAAGAAAATACAATATTTACTAGCCCTTATGGAACCTTTGTTTTTCGAAGAATGCCTTTTGGACTGTGTAACGCACCTGCAACATTTCAGAGATGTATGATGTCTATCTTCAGTAGTATGATAGATAATGGAATAGAAGTTTTTATGGATGATTTCTCTGTATTAGGAACTTCATTTAAAATTTGCCTGAAAAACTTAGCAAAAGTTTTGGAACTTTGTGAGAGCACAAATCTAGTTCTAAATTGGGAGAAATGTTAAATTATGGTTGCAGGAGGAATTGTGCTTGGGCATAAAATTTCTGAACATGCTATGGAGGTTGACCCTGCTAAAATTAGAGTGATTGAGAGATTACCACCACCCACTACTGTGAGAGAGGTGAGGAGTTTCTTAGGACATGCTGGATTTCATAGGCGATATATTAAAGATTTTTCTAAAATTACTAAACCTTTATGCTGACTATTAGAAAATGATATAAAGTTTGATTTTAATGATGAATGCTTGAGAGCTTTCAAATTATTGAAAGAAAAACTAATCACTACACCTATAATTGTTTCACCCGATTGGGAGAAATTATTTGAACTTATGTGTGATGCTAGTGATTATGCGATCGGAGTAGCATTGGGGCAAAGGCATGTTAAAGTTTTCAAAGTCATTTACTATGCTAGTAAAACTCTTAATGAGGCTCAAATTAATTATACCACAACTGAAAGAGAGTTATTAGCTACAGTATTTTCTTTTGAAAAATTTAGACCTTATTTAATTAGAGCTAAAAGTATTGTGCATACAGACCATTCGGCTATCAAATATTTAATGCAAAAGAAGGATGCGAAACCTAGACTCATTAGATGGATACTTCTTATGCAAGAATTTGATTTTATGATAGTTGATAGGAAAGGAGCTGATAATCAAATAGTTGATCATCTTTCAAGAATTAAATATGATAAATTATCTGAATTTGAAAAGGAAATTACTGAAATTTTCCCTGATGAGCAACTCTATACTATTATGGGAAGCAACTTGCCTTGGTGTGTTGATATTGTTAATTATATTGTAAGCGATATTGTACCACCTGATTTAACAAGGCAACAACAAAAGAAGTTTAAATATGATGCAAAATTTTATTTTTGGATGAGCCCTATCTATATAAACAGTGTAAGGATCTGATTATTAGGAAATGTGTACCACAAGAAGAAACAAATTTGATTATTCAACGATGTCATGATTCTGAATTTGGAGGTCATTTTGGTGTTGATAAAACTACTTTTAAGATTCTACAATCTGGATTTTATTGGCCAACTCTTTTTAGAGATGTTTATAAATATATTAAATCATGTGATCGATGTCAGAGTGTAGGTAATATCTCAAGAAGAAATGAAATGCCTCTAAATTATAATTTGGAAGTTGAAATTTTTAATGTATGGGGATTAGATTTTATGGGACCATTTACTCCTTCATTTGGAAATTTATATATATTGGTTGTCGTTGATTAAGTCTCGAAATGGATTGAAGCTATTGCTTTACCTAGATGTGATGCTCGGAGTGTTTCAAAATTTTTAAAGAAAAATATATTTACAAGATATGGAATGTCGAGAGTGATCATAACTGATGGAAGATCCCATTTCAGGAATAATCAAATTAAGAGATTAATTGAGAAATATAATATTATTCATAGAATCTCTACTGCTTATCATCCCCAGACTAGTGGTTTAGCAGAAGTGTCTAATCGTGAAATTAAAAGAATTTTGGAGAAAACTATGGATAATCATAAATTAGATTGGTCTACTTGATTAGATACTGCTTTATGGGCTTATATGACTGCTTTTAAAACCCCTATTGGAATGTCTCCTTATAGACTAGTGTTTGGTAAGACTTGTCATTTACTAATTGAATTGGAGCATAAAGCATATTGGGCAATAAAAGAGTTATATTTGAATTTTAAAAATGCTGGAGAGAAAAGATTTATTCAACTGAATGAATTAGAAGAGATTAGAAATGCATCTTATCACAATGATAGGATCTATAAAGATAAAAAAAATTATGACATGATAGGAAGATATTGAAAAAGAACTTGGAATTTGGACAAAAAGTTTTATTATACAACACTAGATTAAAGTTATTTCCTAGAAAGCTCAAGTCTAGATGGTTAGGACCTTTTACAATTGTAAAAGTTCATTCTTTGGAGCTATTGATATTAAAGATCCTGATACTGGAAAGATTTTCAAGGTTAATGGGCATCGATTAAAGCCTTACTTTGACGGGTTTCAACCTGACTTCAAAGAGGTTTTAAGGTTGAGTCATCTCGATTAACTGAATGGTTTGTCAGGCTGACAACGTTAAACCAAGCGTTTTATGGGAGGCAACCCATATGTATCTTTGTGGTGTGTATGCTTGTTTGTAGTTGTGCTTTTTCGATAGTTGTTTTTGAATCCTAATTACTCCTAAATACTTTAAAAATTAATAAATGATGGATCGAATTGAGATATTGGAATATTTTGGGCCAAACGAAGCTCTGTGAGAATTTTTTACCACTGGCGCCGCCAGCGCCCTATCACTGTGATTACACTGAACTTATCTGTTTGAGCACCGCCGGTGCCCAAAATCTGCTTGATGGTTTTTAAGTTTCAAAATGCAAGTTTTGGCAGGATCTTCGTTTTTATAACTCCCTAAACTCCATTCTTGACTCCTTAACTCCAGAAAAACGAAAACCACCAATACCAATTCGTATCCTATGGATTCCTATCCCATTGAAACCCCTTGATTTTGTGTTTTCAACCGAAGGAAGTTCATAAGTTTTGAGGCGCAACGTTTGTTCAACAAAGTGATGATGAAAAGAAGGATTATCAAGGAAAGAGGCTTCATAAATAGAGATATGGTTAATCCTACTACAAGAATTGAAGAGATTATTAATGAGAGACGTTGGGAAGTGCTTTGCTACACTACCACTGTCGTTGTTGTTCCTGTCGTGAAAGAGTTTTATGCAAATCTTCACGGGATCAACCAAGGGTTCGTATTTGTGCGTGGTAGATTTGTGCAATTCACTCCTGCACAAATTAACGATCTCTTTATGATCGAGAATGTACATATTTTCCATTATTCTAATTTCAATGCCACGAGGGATAATATGAATGATGTGTATCGATATCTGACGGATGAGAATGAAGAATGGGAAGTTAGAGAGAATGGATACATTATTTTCCCATCTGCATCTCTCAATCCAGTATCAAAGCAATGGCATTTCTTTATTTCGACAAAGTTTTTTCAAACATTGAAGATTAGCAAAGTAACCAAGGAAAGTGTCATTTTGAATTTTTGTATTCAAACTAGGAGGTCGGTTAACATTGGTAATATCATTGTCAAATTAGTTCTGGGATTAATTGTGCATGAATCTAAATATCGGCTTGGACACCCATCTACCATATTTCTGTTATGTAGTCAGTCACATGTTCCTTATGAAAGTTGGGAAAAGTTCTTCTTCCATGGAGGCCTATTGATCCAACTAATCCCTACGACACCAGACAGTTGGAGATGAAGATGACATGAATTTGCTTGTTGATCAACCAACACAGACTTCACAGCCGATTCAACCCTATTTTTCTGAAAGTTCCAGAATGATATTGAAGAGGATTAAACAGTTGGAGAAAGAGGTACGGAACGTTATGAATGCAATCAAAAACATTTCTGATTTGTTCGATCATATAAACTAGAGAATGAAAGAGCAATTCGATCACGCTGGTCGAATTGAGATGGGCTTAATCAATCTGATGAAGAAGAATGCAGTGATTGCTGAGGAATCATCTGACAAATTTCCAATTCGTACATTTTTAAACTTGTTTTTGCATTAACAATCAATTGGAGACATTAGAGGAGAGGATAGTTCTGAAACTGATGTGGAGGAATTGATGGATTCTATTTATGTTTGTTATATGTTTAGTTTACTTTGCTTAGTTATGTTTGGTTTGTGTAGTATTTTCTTTGAAATTTGAACTTGGATTTGGATGTGCTTGCTTTCATTGTGTGCTTAGATCTTAGTGTTTGCTTATTGTAGAGTACTTGCTGCACTAAATATCTAGGAGTAGTTGGTTTAAATGAACATATTTGGTGTCTATGATGTAACTTGGATTTTATATATGTAAGATTGTTGTGTATTGTTTGTGGGAAGAATTATGTTAATTATTGCTTATGGGATGATGTAAATGCCTATTGAAGTGTTAAACATCATTGTGGGTGTCGAAACGATCGAAATTATGAAAAAAATTTCAGACCCAGAAAATATTTTGGACTGGCACCGCCGGCGCCCAAATCCAGAGAGTTTGTCTAATTATTTTAATAAAGCGCCGCTGGCACCCTATCGAGCACCGCCGGTGCCCGAACCCAGTAAAAGGCCAAAAACCCTCGATTTAGTGATTTTTACCCTGGGACCCACAAATTCTTCCATTTCCTTCGTCTTCTTCCTCCATTTTTGCGATTTTGAAGATCTAGGGCTTGCTAGATCTTGAAGTTAAGGAGATTTCAAGGCTTTTCGACACCATATCCACACTTCTCTTGGTAAGAGCTTCACTTTCAGTTAAAAATTTTTTATTTTCACCAAGGAAATCTCTCACATTGCTTATGGTGGAATTTTTGGAATCTTAGAGAGATTTTGAGATTTTCATGATGAAATTTGCTCTTACTTGTTTAGAATAGTATTTGGAGTTTGTTACGTTGTGAATTTGGGATTTATTGGAATTTTCTTGCAAATTTTAGAAATTCACATGGCTCCAAGGTTGAGTAAAGGGAAGAGGAAATTGGATTTTAATGAGGAGAAATTCGTTAACATCAAAGCCCAATTTCGCTATAACTCTTACCTCTACAACAAGAAGTGTATCCATGATCGAGCTTTTGATAGTCCTGGAGGATCTGTAGAGCAGTTGATTGCAGAGCAAAACTGGGAGCGATTTTGTTATTTCACTGCGAATGTTGTTATGGGAGTTGTTAGAGAGTTCTATTAGAATGTACCCTGGACTGAGACAGAGTATGTGAGTTAGAGGAAAAATGGTTGAGTTTACTCCTCAGCGTATCAATGCTTTCTATCAGACTCGAGAACCATTCATTTGTGAATACGAAAACTTTGACACTCAAGGGGAGAATATGAGAGAAGTGATTACTTTTCTGACTGACGGGCGAGGAGAATGGAAAGTAAGTAAAAAACAGTTGATTAATTTCCCCGCCTCTACAATGAATGTTGCTTCAAAAGTTTGGCATTATTTCATTTCTGTAAGACTATTACCATCTTATCACCACAGCGATGTTACAAGGGATAGAGCAATTCTGAATTATTGTATACAGAAGATGAAAAAGATTGATATTGGGGCTATTACTTATAAGAACATTCAGACTATTGCTAGAGGCGAGACCACTAGTGGTTTAGGACATCCTGCATTAGTTCATGCCCTTTGTGTTCAGTCTGGAGTGGAGTTTAATAGTTCTGAAGAAGTGGCTATACCATTGAGATCAATTACAAAGAATATTATCCATACTTATGAGTCTCATGTGGGAGTCCGAGTTGAGCGTAGGAGTACTGATATTCCACTAATAGTTATGATGTTCCATCTACTTCTGAGCCGCCTACCTTATCTGATATTATGGAGCAGCTGAGACTACAGAGTGCTAGCATGGATGGACTCCATGGTCGGATGGATGCATTTGAGGCGAGGAGTGATGTGAATGAAGATGATCTGCAGAGGAGAGTTGAGTTCGATATTGCCTGTTATGATGCTTAGGTTAGATTTATGAGGGGAGAGTCTGATGTGATATTTCCTACTTGCCCCAGCTATACACCATATAGACCTGACCCAGCTGATAACCCTGCTGATGACCCTGCTGCTGATCCTGGTGTTGGAGACTGGTAGATTGTTTATTTTTATTTCTTTTGTTCTTGTTCTGTTGTGTTGTACAGTTATGATGTAGTAGTTATTTATTTTCATGTGATGTGTAACTCTATTGTTGTACTGGTGTGATGTAGTATTTACTTTTCATATGTTGTGTAACTTTGTTGGTGTATTGTTATGTAGTACTAAAACATTGAAATTGTTAGCTGGAATGTGTAGTACTGTGATATTTTGTTTCATGTTGTAGTGTTCTGTTGGATGTTTAGATATTTAAAGTTAATTTCTCTTTACCCATGCAAATATTTAAAGTTGTTATATCAATGCTACTAATTGTTTTATGCCTGCTAGTTGTAAATTTTGATTAATACCAGATAGCTATTGAAGATTTCAAGATCCCAACACAGAAAGGTTAGTTTTCTTTTACTCTCCACTGTTTCAAATTTACTGAAAAATTTAAGTTTGGGGGAGGGTAGAGAAATACTAACTATTATTTGTTCTCAAATATTATATTTCAAAAATTATTAGCATAACTTCTGGCAGTTGAACCTCATTGTAAGTAACTAAAACTTTTTATTTCAGTTGAATATTATGGAAGGATAGGATGAAAATTTTTAGTGATAAAGGTTGATTTTATAGAAATAAGATATTTGGTATGAAATGATTTGAATATAGTCAACTATTTAAAGTAAAGAAAACTGTATTTTTGAAATGTTAAGGGACTTAAAGTGTTGTGTGTTAAGAAGAGATTGCGACTTTACAATGAATAATAAAGCTTGTATTAACTATAAAGAAAAGAAGTGTTTCAGGTTTAAACTTTAGAAAGAGGAGAGTGAAGTTCAAAATCTTTAAAGGCTATCCAAATACAGTAATCCTCATTAAAAAAAGAAAGAAAAAAGAGGATTGAAAAACAAGCCCTAAAAGAAAAGAGAAAAAGAAAAGAAAAGAAAAAGAAAGAAAAACATTTATGAGGAGAAGTTTGAGGAGATGTATAATTAAAAATTGGCTTCACTTGAGTCACCCTAAAGGAAAAGCTTGATTTCATTTCTGAATTTATGTTTTAAGTACTGGCCTACATTCTAATGAAGTTTACATGAACTCCCTTTTCACATAGTCTTTTGAGGCACTCTTAATGTGACAAATTATGGTTCATCTTGAAATAAATAGAAGACTAGAACTCTTAAACTTGATTGATGAATATTCTTACACTTTTAATGTTAACCTGCATTACTAAATTTCTTTCTGAAAATCTAACCAATATATTCTTTTGAATGAAAAATTTTAGTGTCTTGCAGTTGAAAAGTACATTTCCTAGAGTTATATTTTATGTAGTAAAAGGATTACTTGAGGACAAGTAATAGTTATAGTTTGGGGATTCTGATGCACCAAAAATATGTACGATTTTTGTTATATAATTTTACCCATTTTTTGTGATATTGCACTTTAAAGAAATGTATTTTTCATGATTTGTTGCAGGTATGATGATTTTAGGTGATTGGAGTGAAAAGAAGCAAAAAGGAACGAATCCGAAGCAAAAAGGAGCAAAAAGGAGCAAAAAGGAGAAAAATGGTGAAAAAGGTGTTCTAGCGCCGCTAACGCCCAAATCCAGAGACTCCAGAATTTAATGGCACGATAGAGCGTCGCCGGCGCCCGAAGTCGGTGGAATTCAAATTTGAAGAGATTTGGAGACTTTTTGAAGGGTTGCCTATGGAAACTCTTGAGATTTCATCCCTATCTTATAAGTAACTATTTTTGGACGAAAATGGGTGTCTCTTGTGTGTGTCTTGTGTCTTCTAGAGTAGTTTTAGTGAGTGTTAAGTGTTAGGGTTTAGGAGAAGTGAGTGTAGAGTGAGGATTTGAGAGGAATTCTTTTCTAAGGAGTGAAGGAGAAAGAGTAAAGTGAGAGATTGCTTGTTCCATTCCATTCTAAAGAGAGAATCAAGTGTTGTAAAGAAAAGAGAGAAGAGGATTCAGAGGAACTTCAAGGGAATTACATTGGGGAAGACAAAGAGATAAGTTGTATTTTCTTTTGTGGTTTGTATAACTTTTCTTTTATATAAAATCCATGTTTTATTGTATCTTCTTCATGAATTCTGAGTAGTTTCCCTTGTCTTTCTTCTTGCATAGAGATGTGATGATGGATTGATGTGGATTTGATGTGCTTTTAATGTAATGAAGAGATTGTGATGGTTTTTTCATTTTGAACTTAATTTACTTTTCAATGTGGCCAATTGAAATGTTAAAATATGTTGTTGAACATTAAGTTTGAAAAGATTTAATGTCCTACAACAAAAAATGAAAAATCCATTCAATTTCTATGGATGAATTGCGTAGTTCATGGGAATTGAGTGCAAATAAATAGGGAAATATGTTTTGATGGACTTCAATGTGGAGATTTCAATGTGACAGGCTGAAATCCCCAAATTGGTTCTAAGATTAGTAACTAATATCAAAGGTTAGCCTTCGGGTGAATGGTGAGTGGGAGATCCGAAGTGAGAGCCGATATCCTCCCAGCCTAGCCTTAGATTCAGTAACTAAACTTAGGATATGTCAATGTTCTTTTCTTGCTTAGAAGAGGGGGTACTCTTTTAAGGGTAAAGAATTATCTATGCTCCTATTTGGCACAATAACATAAATATTTGTTGCATATCAATCCACACATCATATTCTCATCGCAAGAGGAAAGATACTTTTCTTATATATAAAAAGCCTTTCAAATACTTAGTTTAGTGTGTCTGTTAGTTAATTCTGTTTTTAAAGTTGTTAGAAGTAATTGTAGTTTAGTTAATTGTTATTATTTCATGCATAGTGTTAGTAGTAGTAAGTAGTAAACTTTAATTGCAAATAAAATATTGGATTTCAGTGCTATATTATATATTGTGAACGCTTTCTTATACTTCAAACTTTCCCTGTGGGATCGATAACCAGGACTACATTAGAGCCCTGTATTACTTGATACGATACGTATACTTGCATTGAATGCTTGGACTTAAAAAAATCATTATAAATATATAAATTCGAGTTCATAAATTCTTGCAAAATATAAGTCCCATGCATCACCAGATACGAACGACGAGGCCTATCTGGGCTAAGGATGAAAATAATTAAAGGACGTGGGCTAGGAAAAAGTACTTAAGGAAAATCTCACCTGGACTTGAATTTTGCAAACCTCATATTTTTTTTTACATGGTATATCTGGTCATGAGTCTAGGATGCTTGTTTGAGAGCTCCGCTTACCAGATTGAGTTAGCATGTCACGCCAAATCGTTCCCGATAACGACTTATGTTGGGAATAAAAAAATATTATATGCCAATAAAAAAATATATATATGGCGTGATAGGCTCCTAGAAGCTTTGTGGGCTCTACACCCACTATCTTTTCATGCTTTATGTGTCGACCCTCTGGGTCCGGCAGTCCTTCCTCGGAAGTCGACTTGCCTTTTTTGTGTGGACTCTTCATCCACCAGCCTTACGCACTATGTGTCGACCCTCTGGGTCTGGCAGTCCTTCCTCGGAAGTTGACTCACCCTCTTGTGTGTGGACTCTTCACCCCCCATCCTTACGCACTATGTGTCGACCCTCTGGGTCTGGCGGCTATTTCTCCGGAAGAATGGCTAGCCATGGTACATGAAATCGTCACCCAGGTCTTTTTAAGCTTCTTGCATTAACCCTATGGGTCCGGCAGTCCTTCCTCAGAAGTCGATTCGCCCCTTTGTATGTGGACTCTTCACCCACGTGATTTTATGCTTTACGCGTCGACCCTCTGGATTTGGCAATCCATTCTCGGAAGTTGACTTGCCTTTTTTATGTGTGGACTCTTCATCCACCACCCTTACGCACTATGTGTCGACCCTTAAGGTCCTGCGGCCCTTCCATCAAAAGAAAGGCTTGCCTTCTTGTGGGCTCTTCACCCACTACCATTACGCTCTAAGTGTCGACCCTCGGGTCCGGCAATCCTTCATTGGAAGTTGATTCATCTTTGCATGGGTTTCACCCATCTGTTTTACGCTCTACGCGTTGACCGCCAAGGTCCAGTAGCCCATCATCTGAAAATTGAGCTACCTTCTTGCTGATTAATGCAAATGGACGTTACCCAATGCCCCTATCAACGGGCGATACTTGAAGAGATGTTTTGTTTATCCTCTTTTTCATGTACTCATTGTACTTTATGAGGAAATTTGCTTTTCAAAGCACATGCACTTTGTAATCCAGTTTCAGAGTAATCAAAAAGTGCATTTTCAACTGTCTCTTCATTATGTAAGCTGCTTATGGACATTAACATGCATTCGTCAAAAGATCATCCAAAGCTCACAACAGTTTTATGTAGGACAAACCTTGTATTTCTCTTAATTTAATTGTTGGTTCGCATTTCGGGTAAAGTGGAAGTCTTGCAAGCAGCTTATACCCGGTGTGACCACCAATCTCTATAAGAGAAGCCTTGCTTTTCTCTTGCCTTGTCTTTCGACGATCCACTCTACGCAGGGTCTGAAGACTTCTACCCCGCTCTTCGTGAGTGTGGTTACATACATGTCCCATTCATCCTCATGAATGTGGATACATGTTTTTCTCGCTTGCTTTGAACCAATGCGGTTGAAATCCTTCTATGAATGTAGTTTAGCTTAAAGGCTAGACATTTTCATGCGTAGACCATCATCATAGTCTAACCCCCACTATCTAATATCTCCACAGTGTGAGCGATTCTTATTGCTTTGTTGGGAAGAAGCATGTTGCATTGGCTAAAACACTCAACTTATTTAGCCGATCCGTGCCTAGGCGGAGTACCTTCGTACCTGCATTAAAATGGGTCACCTCATTAGGTGTTTTGACAAGATCCCATTCTATAAGTTGTGCTACCTTTGTTTCCCTCATATAAGAGCTACTCTATTAGCCTTTGAGGAATCCTCGTTGGGGGATGCTTTTTTAGGATGAGCCATCGTGTTCATCCATTTATTGGGTCCGATCACTTTGCAGTACCCATATGATAGGAATTATCCTGTCTAATTTTAGGAATCCCCAGTGAGAGTCTCACTTAATAGACTCCTGGTTAGGATATCCCATGCGGGTTGGACCTCTCAGTCCACCTGATTGAGTAATTCACTGCTTTGCTTGCAGGCATGTCGCATCAGTTAGAATGCTCTCTCACATAGCTGATCCGTGCCTAATCGGGTCCTCGATGCACGATCAAATTGTGTTGTTTTCTTAAAAAAGACTACTTTATTCATTCAAGAAGAAATTCTCAGCGGGGTCTACGCTTAGCCGTGGCTTATTAAAAGCACCACAAAGTTGGACATGTATGCATCCGACCCTCCTCGATACCTCTACAGTAGTTTGACTGATTTGGTCAACTTTGCTCGCCATCTCGAAATGCATGTCGCATTAATTTGAGTACTATGTAGCCTCAATTAGTCCATGCATAAGACGGGTATCTTTATGCTCGCATGAAATAATCCCCAATGAGGATCATATATATCCCTAAAGGGGGATCACTTAATATCCTCACTAAGGTTCACTTTACTGAAATCATGCACAAGTATTGGTAGGTCGGACTGTTTTACGCATTTGACGTCTTTTTAATGCCTCTTCTGATTGGTTTAATTTTGTTCACCACATTAGAATGAGATGTTCAAATTCCTACGAAGCATCGACAGAGCTTTGAAGGTATCCTCAACGCGAGTCTTCCCGTGGGCACGTTTGGAGATCCCCTCTTCAGCGATCCCTTCGACTTGGTTGATCTTACTCACCAGGTCAAGTTGCATGTCGCATTAATCCGAGTTCCATGCTTTCTTGATTAGTCCATGCTTAAGCCGGGTATTCTCAGACCTGTAAAACTCCCCAACGAGAGTCATATCGATAGTTCTCATGAAGCACTTCTGTAGTTAGACCGTTCTAGGTCAAATAGCCCCATTGTTTTTATCGACTACCTTGGTCGGTTTTCTCCGCCACGTCGAGTGCCATGTTGTATCGATTTTACAACCAATCTATGGACCCCCAGCAAAAGTTGCTTCGCTAGTGCTCGTAGAAGCACTCTTATGGTTAGACCACCCTGGTCATATGGCCATATTTTGGTATCGACTGCTTTGACTGAAAATGCCATCGGCTTTACTACCGATCCATGTTTTGTCGGGACACTTTAATGTCTGACTATATTTCGAGCATGTTACTTCAAGCTATTCAGCCATATGCTTGCTCGCTTGATGTAGGGCCATGGTACATATCTCCTGTACCATTTTATATGCATAGATAGGATATATACCTCATGTTCTATTTAATATTCAACTTGGCTGATTCTACTCACCATGTCAGGTTGCATGTCATACTAATCTGAGCTATATGCTAGCCCGATTTGTTCATGCTTAAGCCGGGTAATCTCACACCCGCAGAACTCTCCAACAAGAGCTACTCCTCTCAAGTTTTCAAGGTACTATGAGGTTAGATCACTTTGTTCGTTTGACCCCCTTCGGCACCCTGTTTGACTTGGTCGATTTCCATTCTTTCGTTAAGAGAAATGATGCATTGGTTGGAGCTACTTCAGTTGGTCAACTGATCCATGTCCAATCACGATATTTTGATATCTCATGATACCATGACATTGCGTATAGTGATCACCGCTTTGCCTGGATTCACCCACCCATCTTGGTTGCTAGATTGCTTTTTTTAGCTAGCGTTTGACACCTCTCGAACCATACGACACTCTAGTCGGTTCCTTCACGAGGGTGTTTCATCTCGTGATGATCATTTGGCTCCATAGCCATATACTACAATGTTACTCGAGCCAAGCAACGTTCTAGTCAGCTCTACTATGAGAACATCTTGTCTTCGGACATTGTCAGCTTTATTTCCACCTGCCAGGACGCGCATACGGTAAACACGGCTTTGCTTGGCCTTACTGACCCGTCTTGGATTGCTAGACTGCTCTGCCCAGCTAGCGTTTGACGCCTCCCGAACTAGTCGGTTCTTTCATGAGGGTGTCTCGTCTCATGACGATCCTTTGGCTCCATAACCATGTACTTCGATGTGCCTCAAGCCACACGACGTTCTAGTCGGCTCTATTACGAGGACATCTTGCGTTTTGACATCTCTGGCTCTATAGCAACATACTCTGATGCTTCTCAGACCACACGATGCTCTAGTCAGTCCTTTTATGAGAACATCTCGTCATTTGATGAATTAGCTTTGTTGCTCGACTTCCTAGCCAACCTTCGCTACCTCTCAGGAGATGATGTAAAACTCTTAGTATTCAACAGATTTAGTGCGGGTGTTGAGGTACGCACCTCGATTAGTTTGCAGGAGGGATCAGAGTCTCATGGCTCTCCTTCTTAACTGATCAACTCGGACTAGTACTTAGAGGGGTAACAAAGTCCAATGACATTCTCCTCTCAATCTAGTCAACTTGTTACCGCTTAGTGAGCGATGTGAGGCCCCATGGAATTCCACATTAAAGTAACAGACGGCTTTCTAGCCAACCTTCCTTCCTTTCATGAGCGACGTAAAATATATACGACAGTCCTCATTGATGGAGCGCAGGTGTTGAGGTACGCACCTCGATCAGTTTGCAAGAGGGACTGGAGTCTCATGGCTCTCCTTCTTAACTGATCAATGCGGACTAGTCCTCAGAGGCAAATTGAAGATCGCTGGCATTCTCCTCTTGATCTAGTCAACCTATTACCGCTTAGTGAGCTATGTGAGGCCCCATGACATTCCTCATTAAAGTGATAGGTGGCTTTCTAGCCAACCTTCCTTCCTCTCATGAGCAACATAAAATCTATACGACAGTCCTCATTGATGGAGTGCGGGTGTTGAGGTACGCACCCCGATCAGTCCGTAGGAGGGATCAGAGCCTCTTGGCTCTCCCACCTAATTGATCAATGCAGACTAGTCCTCAGATGCGAACTTTACGGCATTCCTTCTCGATCTAGTCAACCTGTTACCACTTAATGTGCCATGTGATGCCCGACATTCCTCATTAAAGTAATAAGCGGCTCCCTAGCTAACCTGCCTTCCACTCATGTGCGACATGAAGCCCGACGGTCCTCATTGATGATGTACAGGCATTTGAGGCTTTAACCCCTCAGTATTGTGTGGCCAAGCCCCTGTGGCCCCTGAACCACTGAGTTGAGTCATGCCTCTATGAACTCTGAACTCATCTCGAGGTCACGCCTCTATGGCCTCTGAACCTGTTTTTGTGGTTATGCATCTACGGCCCCTGAACCACATTGTCGAGTCATGCATCTATGGCCCCTGAACTCATGTGTATGTCATGTCTCTCTGGCCCCTGAACATACCGGGCGTGGTCATGCCACTGCGGCCTCTGAACCACTTTTCTGAGTCAAGCCTGTACGACCCCTGAACTCATTCATAGGTCATGCATCTACGGCCACTGAACCTACCGGGCGCGGTCATGTCTTTACAACCTCTAAACCACTTTTCTGGGTCATGCCTCTATGTCCACTGAATCCATTGTCGGGGTGGATATAAATCTCGTGTGCATTCCTCCCCATCCCCCTAGAAGTGGAAATGGCTCTCACGGCTTTTCCTTTCTAGGGTAATTGTTTCTTTTTGGTCGTTTAGGTTGCTCAATCCATCACTAACCTAGGCTTGATAAAAAATTGAGCAGCTTCCAACAAGTGCATTGTGCCTCAATAGCACATCACACTTGTTGGGGGTCCTTTGTTGCCATTAATTTTTTATGTCACGAGTGTAGAATGTCTGCTCGAGCGCTAAGGAACCTTGCTTGATGCATATGTTGACCCCTACAGCGCAAGACGTCCATTTGAGACAATTCAGCACGTGTTGAGGGGCACGTAGCCAAGGTCATTCTACTAGGCTTTAGCTTTCGCTTAGGCGAAGGTCGGTCGGCATTTCTCATGTCAGACGACTTCGATTGGGTCAACGAATATTATTTGTCGCACCGAGCATGAAATTGGCTCAAATTGTACATGATCATCTAAAACGTGGCTCGGACGACTCCAAATGATGAAATGGGCCACGCGAGTGAGCCCAGACATCAATTTTACTTAAGGGGACATTAATTTCACTACGACGCCATGTCTGAGCAAAAAATGCGTGGTTGATAGTTATAATATTACTTTTATTATTATTATATAATAATAATAAAATAATATAAATAATAATAAAAACTATCCTACCCTTTATCAATCCCACGCGCCTGTTCATTTCTCTCCGCATGTATATATATATATATATTAACAAAAGCAAAATATATTAAACTGAAGAGTTGATACATCTAACATGTGGGATCTTAATTAAATCCCCATGTACTAGAGAACTAAATAAAGGAAAAGAAGAGACAAGCAGAACTACAAACTACATTAAAGGAAGTAGATGCAAGTAGATGCAAGCCAATTTGCAGTGCCGATTCCCTTCTCTGTAGATGTGAGACCAAATAATATGCTTGGAAGCGAGTAATAACCTTGATCTTTTTTATCCATATATGAAGGAACCATGGTATAGCAGATTTCGTGTCAAAATCCGTAAAAGAAGCAAGGAATCAAGTTCAAAATGAAGAAAGTTTAAGTTCCGCTTTTTAGTAATTTTCAATCCCCAAAAAACAGCAATTATTTCGACTTCTAGTGCGGAACAAGCCATGACAGGGCAAGCAAAGAACCATAAACATTGTCCTCTAAAATCCCTGCAAAGTCCTCCAATACCAGCAGAAGTAGCTTTAAGGCTGCCATCTGTGTCAATTTTCAACCAAGGATGCATAGGAGCCTTCCATTGTACTAAAACAATTTGCCTTTTCTTATGAGTCTGAGAAGAAGTAATAAAGTTCTGCAATTTGTTGAGATAAGACCAGCAATTCCGAATAATAGATTGAGAAGAGAAAGGGACATTAAGATGTTTAATATCATTTCGAGCCAACCAAATGAACCGGAAGATAATCAAGGAGTGTAGTAACAAGAAACATCCTTCCAATCCTCGCCAACAAGCCTCAATGAAGACCACACAAAAAATTTTTCATTACGTCCTAATAAGGATAGAATCTCCTTCCAGATTTGTTGAATCCGATTGCAATTAAGGAAGATATGGAATAAAGATTCATCATCAATAAGACAAAAAGGACAAATAGAAGGACCTCGAATACCTTTAAGCTTCAAAATATCATCAGTAGGGAGTAGCTTCTTGAATAATTTCCAACAAAAGAAGGACATAGATGGAGTGATAAATTTATTCCATAATTTAGTACCCCAATCATTTTTGTGCCACTCGAAACAAGAGTGATAAACAAACTTAGAAAAACTCTGAGTAGATGAATTCTTAGGTATTAATCTATCCTTTCCGATGAACCGAATAGGAATGGATAAAATCTTGTTAATAATTTTAGGATTTAGATGATGTTGAAGCATTTCAGAATTCCATTTATGATCTTTCCAGCAATCAGCAACAATCTTAATATTAGAAGAAGAATTATAATGATTTGTTAAAGATTCATCATACAATCTTAATATTAGATATATATATACCATATGTGTGTGTGTGTGGAAAAAATATTGCGTCCGGATAGCGTACGCAAAGTTGCGTCCGGACTCCAATTACATGACGACACGTATTCGTGTCGGCCTCATCTCTCAAAACACAAAAATACAACCGCGGGTTGTATTGGAATATTCCGGAATACTACCATAATACAACCGACAAATTTAATCACGCGGCCCGACCCGACCCAATTTTTTCAACAGAAATAAAGCCGTGGTTGTATTCAAATATTCTGCGTTTTATTAAAATATTCCCCGATTTTATTATGGTAGTATTCCGGTAATACAATAAAGCAGCGGAATATTCGAATACAACCACGGTTGTATTCGAATATTCCGCTGCTTTATTGGAATATTCCCGGTTGTATTATGGTAGTATTCCGGAATATTTCAATACAACCCGCGGTTGTATTTTTATGTTTTGAGGGATGGGGCCAACACGAACACGTGTCGTCATATAATTGGAGTCCGGACACAACTTTACGTACGCTGTCCGGACGCAATAATTTTCGTGTGTGTGTGTGTGTGTTGGGGGGGCATAGTATAATAAAAAATAATAATAATCTTAAATAATCCAATCTGCATCCATGCGTGAAAGCTCCACCCTCTCTCCTTTCTCTCTCCTATATCTTATCCCATGCATGACCATTTCAAAAAATATATATATAAAAAAAATTAAAAAAATAATAAAAGAAACTTTTATACCCTATCATATTTTATCGCATCATATCTAAAGCCCCCTCTCTCTTATATTTTGGAGAAAAGCATCGGAGCTCCCTCCTGTTTTCGTGAGAACAAACCCGAGCTCCCTCCTCGCCAGCGCTCCTTTCCAGCGTCCTTCCTAGCCACCTAAGCCTCTCCTCCAGGCCGCCAACTTCGTCCAAGCTCCTCCTGTGCACAACCTCGGTCGTGCCTCGTGCTCCTCCCCGGTGTCTTCTTCACCACCAGCAAACCCTTCGGCCGCCTGAGTCAGGGTTCCCTTCCTCACCTTCTTCTTTTCTCTCGGTTGGCCAAGCTTCAGCCTCCAGGCTCGCCGCTGACGTACCGCCGACACTCCTTGCCGGCAAACATCCCCTCGCCATGCTACCTTGTCGTGAACTACCTTTCACGCTCTTACCCAAGATCATGGTTGCATATTTAGCTCCAATATGGTGTTTGGAAGCAGTAGAGATAACCTCGTTGCATCGAGTTCTCCAGCATTTCTCTATGACTCTATGCTTGCGAGACAAATCCAATCAAAACTTTAATTCAACCCCTTTTCAAAGGTAACATTAAGTTGCATTTTTATATGCCAAAATCAGTTATTTTTGGGTACTTTGCATACCTCACTCATATGCTCTTTCTTGTGTTTCATTTCGAGATACGCTGAAAAGCGAGCCTCATTAGCTCCCGCCTACTTTTATTACGAGGTACATGAACCGTGGTCGTATTAGTGAGGAAGCGGCTTAGGGCAAGCAAAGAAAACGCGTCTGCAATCGTCACGGTGGTGAGATTCCCTGAAACTCCTAGCTGGCCCTAGGTTTAGTTTTGTGCAGGCGTGTGGGTTCGGTCGCCCACACAGAGTGTGTGTGCCGGCATGACCCAGCGCAACAACGTGCCTATATGATGAATCATTTATTTACCTAGAGCTGGCCTTTAAGTTAGGATTTCTTGTGCGTGGCAAAATACCCTCCATAGAGCCAAGTGTCTCCCTGTTGTTGTGAGCCTTAGCACCAGTTCCGATGAGTCAGAGTCCCTCACTTCCTTTGCTCTAGGTTCCCCAGTTTTACTTGGAGAAACTAGGAGGTCGGACTTGGCAAAGCGAGAGAAGCTTTGTAGCTGGCTCGCTTTGCAAAGTCTGGAGGAGTTCGTGAAATGGGAAAAGCTTTGTAGCTGGCCCATTTCGCGACGCCGTGGAGAGTTTCACCCTTGGAGATCCGGGGAGAGAATCCTCACATTCCCCCACCAAAGCAAGAGGCGGCAATGCCGCACATCCAAGGGTCTCAACCCTAGGTTTATAGGCGATGTCGTTAGTACGAACATGGCTCGCTATCACATGTGGTCGCTTGCACCTCATTATTTGCATGTGTATGTCTTGCATGACATATCTCACACTTGCACTTGCACTTGCACCTTACTTTAGCATTTGCACCTTGCACCTTGCACTTTACCCTTGCATCTTGCAGTTGCACCGGCACCACTTGTGCTTCTATCAGTCATCACCGACCGGTCGGTACCACTTGTGTTTTAATCAGCTAGCCCGACTCGGTTGACACAACACTTTGGTTCGACCGGCCACCATGGTCCAGCTGACCGACACTTGCACCATTTCATATTGTGTATGTTCATTTGCATGATCATTTGCATGTTCACTTATTTATGTTGCATATCTTTGGGTCACTGTCGGCCCAGCACACCTTCGTCGGGTCACTGCCTCCATGGCACGCCCACCTTCGGGTCACTGCCTCTATGACACACCCATTTTCTCGGGCCACTGTCTCCACGACACGCCCACCTTTGGGTCACTGCCTTCACGGTACACCCATTTGCTCGGGTCACTGCCACTACGACACGCCCATTTCTCGGGCCTCTGTCTCCATGGCACGCCCATCTTCGGGTCACTGCCTCACAACACACCCATTTGTTCAGGCCCCTGCTTCCATGGTATGCCCATCTTTCCTGAGTAACTATCCCAAGATACACTTATCACTTCTTTCACATGACTGTCTGCATTTGCATTTGCATGTTTTCATGGTAGCGAGCCAGGCTCGTTAGGAGAGTGACCCCGTGTCATTCGCGATGCCTTAACGAGCATTGCTTACTGGGTTGATCCCGGTGAGCAATGCGAGTTAAGTCATCGGGATTGACACGAGTATGACTGTGCTAAGGATCCAATGGATCTAACTCGTGTCACCCCTCTTCGTGACGCCCTTTAGATCCTTCGGATCTTTAGGTCGAGGCCGGTGCGGCGACCCCGTCAAAGTCATACTATACCCAGACTTACCCCGCACTTAGGCACTATGTTAGTGCACTCTTCGGTAGATGGTGTACTAGGCTAGGATTAGGATGCTAGGTAGTCTTTTTAATGCCTGGCTATTGTTCTTTGATGGATTGGTTGCCCTAGCCAGGTATCTTTCTTCTGTACTGTGTTTGTGATGTGACTGCATGCTGCATATGTATGGTAGTATGTTAGGGCACTTTTCTGCAGAGAGTCATGCCTCTATGTGCACACAAGTACCGCTATGGGGGGAGCAAGTAATGATTTCTGACAATTTGCTTGTAGGTGTTGTTTAGCTCCTCCACTTATAAGACATGGCTCATTATACGTCATATGTTTGTGAGCTTTCCCGCTAATACTTGTTTTCATGCAGGATTGAGTCTTTTCTTTTCCTATGTACTTTTAGAGTCTAGGAGAGTCCTGTAGCAGAAATAAGATACGGGCACGGGTTCCGAGGTGCTTTGAAGCGAGAACCACATGGAGGGGACCAAGAGTAGATGCTCGTGCCTCGTATCTTAATTATGCATTTTCATATTATTATATTGAATTAGGATCGGGCATGTAAATGCGGAGTCCGACCGCTTTTACTGCTTTTCGTGGGATATGTCGCCGGTCTAGCGGCATTTTGGCCTCTTTTAATTTATTATGGAGTGCTTTCTTTCCTGCTTTATTGCATACTTGCATGCTTGTATATTTGATTATTTTTCTTGTTTCTTTCTGTGATCTGGGATTTCACAATGCAATATAGGCTTATTAGGACTTAAATTCCTAATTTTTTACAAAATCCTAAATAAAATATTCAAGATAATTAAAATTTAGGATTAAAATATTCAGGACTTTAAAAAGCTGAACTTTTATTTTCTACATATATTAATAGGGCCTTCACAATACTTAAGGATCGCTCTAGATAACTGTATTCATATTTGCATGTCCCGAGGAGGAGTCCCCGTGCTTCTCCAACCTGACTGGCCCAACATACCCTTATAGGTGGTTGTCTAGTGCGACTAGGGTGTTAGAAGGTTCCCCGACCCATATAGGGTGTAAGTCCTTTTGTTTAGAGCGTTTCCAGCTTTGTAGTTGAACCTCCCTTTCTCTTTCTTTCCTGAGGCATCCTTGTCACTTTGGCAGGTATAAGTCACACCTCTTGGAGCTCCAGCTTATAGTCATAGGATAGAGTTTCTTTCCTCTGACCTTAGGGCTACCGAGATCCCCCGTGGATGATACAATTCTTGGATTGCGGACCGTGGATCTCAGGACGTGTTGGGTTGACTACCTTCACGACCGGGTAGACTTAGGGTCCTACTGGCTTGGGATGACGGGTATGTGGTACCTCGACTTTGCTACTTCTTCCCCTTAGGATTATTCCTCCCATCCTTTGACTACCTTTGTTGAGCCCTTTCACTCCTTAACTTCGTTGATATCATTTTAATGACCCGATGCCGATGAGCTGTCGCCCATTTGGGATACGACGATTGTCCTCTATCCTTATGGCCTGGACGTGCTTTGACGTGTTGGGATATCCTCGTCGAGATGATTCAGGTTGTTCCATGGGACCCGTATGTTGTTAAGTCTGTTACTCACCTAGGGACTGTTAGAGACTCACTCTCTGTCCCATGGCCTAGCTTGAGCTTTGAAAGCATCAGGACTTTCCCACACGGAATGACCTTCCTTTGATAGCCTATACCCTAGGTTCATGAAAATATAAGCGAAACTCCTTTTATCGAGAGTATTCTTGGGTACCCCCCAAGATGTAATTAACCAAGTGGGATACGTTACCTTGTGAGTGCTCTTGACCCCAGAACAGGCACCTACACCTGAATCTTTGGTTATGGGTAGTCTACGTAGGCATTCTTTCGCGGATATCGGTTTAAGGTGCTTTCGCCCTATCTTGTTTGGGCGGACACTCTTAACCTATCCTTGCGAGGTTTATCGCACGTAGGCTCTCCACGTTTTGTATTTTCTCTTGTTTTTTGTTTTGTCGTATGTCCATTCTTATTTGATTCCTCTCATCTTTGAATCATTTATTTGATTCAGGAGGGAGTGTTGACCTCATTTTTGGTGAGGTCTGATCTCTCTCCTTTGTACTTAGGATCTAGCCATAGGTTGTCCCTTCGACTATCCTAGAGGACTAGAAATGGGACCCACCACTTAGAAATTCAAAACTCTTCTTGACTCCCTTCAAACCCCACATGTTTGATTGTAAACCCCCAGGCCACTTGGAGGGTTAAGACCAATATGTGGAGGTTTAAAGGATGAGCTTCCTATAGGGCTCTTTGGCATTAGGAGTACCCTAGATGGTCTGGTCTGGTGAGGTCTAGCTTGCACACACCACACTCTCACACTCATTTCAAATTTAAAACCACTTTTACTCAATTTGACTCCCTGACTCATGTAGGTAACTCATATGGATTGACCTTAACCCCCAAGCCCTGACTAAGAGGGTTAGGAACAACATATTGAGTGCCTAAAATGAGTCCTCTCATGGATCTTGTGAGCTTAATATGGCTTCATGGCTCAATCAAATGGTTTCAATTCACTCACACCTAATCAATCTCCATTTTTCCCTAATTTCAATTTTTGACCCCCACGACCCTAAACCCACCAAACCTACCAAATGCCCTTGAAATTGCCTAAAATTTGCAAAATTGCCTAAATTACACAAAATCCCTCAAAATCAATCCTAAATATTCTCCATCACTCAAATTGATCATCCACGGCCAAATATACCAAAATTTCCAAAATAACCCCCCCCCCAATAACCTCCAAATACCCAAAATACCCTTTTAACCCAAAAAATCCAAAAATTCCAAAAAATTCCCAGAAAATTCTAGAAAATCCCAAATATTCCCAATTTCATTTTGTCACCATAGGCCAATTTTGTCAATTAAGCCCACTTTTACTAAAATCCCCAATTTGACATTTTTTAACTTAAGTGGACCCAATGTCCAACCAAATCACTTCAATTGACCTCAATTTTGATCCAATTCAATTCTAAACTTCAATTAAATATATTTAATATCAATTTAAACTAAATCCAAACCCAATTTCATCAACATGTGAATCCAATTTCAATTTGAAGCTTAAAGCCTAATTTTGGCCCATGACGTAAACTTAGCCCAAACCAACCCAACTCAACTCCAATTAGCCCCTATCCTTTTCTAAAACCTTCCTAACATCCCCATAAACAAAACACTAACTTTATTTGCCCCAAATTTGAACCCAAACTTCATCCAAGCTTAACTTAAGCCAAAATTCCCTAAATTGGCTTAAACCAACCATGAACCCAAATAGGCCCAAATCTTAAAATTAAGACCCAAACAAAATTGAAAACTCTTTGTTACACCTCCATAAACATTTTACAACATTAATTTTACATCAAAACCAACATTAGCCCAACCTTAACCCAAGTTAGCCCAATTTGACCCACTTTGACCCTATTATTAAAGAGACCCAAATCAAACTCATTTCAACTCCAAATTACCCCAATTTTGTTCCAAACCATTCATGACACATTCCTAAACAAAATGCAACATTTATTTGGCATAATATTTTACAAAATTTTCATCCAAAAGTTCATTTTGAAACATAAAAGCCCACTTCCATAAGACATGGAAAAGCCCATTTTTACCAAATTTGAAAAAGCCCAAACCTATTCCAAGGCCCATATGACAAACTCCTCTTCATCCATTTAATCAAAACCACCCCTAAGTTTCAAAACCATCATTAAATCATTCCAAATCAAGCTTCATCCAAATTTTCATCAAATTATCCAAAATTCCTAAAACCCTTTTCCATGAAATTGACCAAGCCATTTCCCAAGCCAAATGTGAGCCAAGAAGCCATGCACAAGCCACATGGGAGCCATGAAATCCTTGGACTCCTCGTCAATCCATTAATGGTAAGAGAGGGGAACTCTTTCTTAACCAATGATTAAGCTTTTTTTACCCTTTCCATGATTCCCCCTAACCCTAAATTAAGCTAAATGATCATGATGGAGACTTCTCCACTCCAATTCAGCTGAGCCATATGATTCCCTTCAACCCAAATCAGACCTTGGTGGGTGCACCAAGCCCATTTCCATGAGTTGACCAAACCAAGTTCAAAAGAGCCACTTCCCCAATTCCATTTGAATAAATCCCTTTACACATGGCATCAGCTAATTGAGCTCACAAACATCAAGCCCTGACCTCCCTGATCCTGAGGGTGACCTGACCCTAGCCGGACCACCACCCCAGTCGCCGGAAACCACCAGGCCGAGAGGCCTAATTTGATTCAAAAATTCAAATTTAATTGGCTAAGCTGTCCCAACCCAAATGGTCACTGCAGCTGTTCTTCCCTTGCCCTGGGCAGCTGATCCCAAGCCCTAACTGCCCCTGGGAGGCCCTCCAGCCTTGCCTATTTAGACACCATCACCTCACGGCCAAAAGAGGTGTTGAACCAAACCTTACCAAAACTCTGCCAAAATCACTCCACACTCTTCTCCAAACCCAGAGCACTTGATCCCCACTGAAATCCAGCCCTAAAACCCCCTCTGTGAGCTCAATTTATGAGCTCAATTTTAAGCCCAAAAACAGGACACTTCACCACAGTGAGCCAATCTTCAAATTGATTGACTCTACACCTTCACCAGACCAAGAGAAGAAGTTCCCCAGCAAAAGCCCCCTCACCAGGCCAGCCATTCCATCTATCGGCCAAGCTTTGAAATCGGGCTTGGTGGAAATCAAGTCTAGGCATTTCACCACAGCTCCGGGCTTCATCCCTAGCTTCCTTGGACTCCAACGAACGTGTCGAGCCCCTCTGATTGAAGCTTCACTTCTCAGAGCTAAGGTATTGAACTCCTCCTTCACGTGAGCTTCTTTTGATTCTCCATTTTGTTTGAGTCGATTTCATAGCATCTTAGCCATATAGATGTGTTCGTCTTGTTGAAACGAGTCCATAGAGTCCAAGATCATGAAGTTTGGTGGAGAAATGAGGGAGATCTAAGGGTTTTAGTGTGGACGGCTCTCGGGACACACCAGTCGTAGAAGATGACCAGGAACCGTCGGATCGCGCGTGTATCGAATGGACGATCCAGATTGCGCCGGACCGAACCGCGGGACATAAAGCACCGGCTGACTCAGATGGCAGTGTTGAATGGGAGCGCGACACGTAGGGCTTCAGAGCTGCCGAGGATGATGCGGCGCCGCGTGGATAAGTAGAAAAATAGAGTATTTTCTGATTTATTTAAATACCCAAAACTTTGAAAATTCATATCTTTGCATAGAAAAATCATAAAAATAAAATAAAAATACCCTCTTGCTCAGTGAACAGAGGAGAACAATGTGGAAAAAGAATTAAGTTATTTTGTTAAGTATTTTATTTTTAATTAATTTAATACTTTTTTAAGTATTTCAATTCTCCATTCATGCATATAATTCACCATGGCATGAGAACATAGGGCTTTTGTAGCCTCTATTTTTGGGAACATTCCCAAAATTTTCTAAGGCCAGAGGCCATCTCTATGGTAAGTTATTGATTTTCCTATTTTATGTCTCTGTTTTGGAATTTTAATTCCAATAATTTACATGTTGCTTCGAAAATTCTAAGAAAATTAGGGGAAGTATCTTAGGACCAGAGGACCCTAGAAAAATTATGGTTTGATTTAAATCTTTAAAAATAACCCTAAATAGCTTAAATAGTCAAAATTAAATTTTAATTAATTAGGAGTAACCACACACCAAAATCACTTGAAAATAATTCTCCACTGTCACTTAGGATGTAGAGAACCTCACATAAAAATTTCAAGTCAATTGGAAATAATTTAAGCCATTAAATGAATTATTTAAGTTTTATGGTCATTTTTAAAATTAAAAAATTCATAAAACCCAAAATACACTTTAAAAATTCACCAAATTGGTTTTGTGGGCTCTTTAATATCGGAGGAGTCTAACAAAATTAAAATTGGAACTTTCTAAAAATTTTCATTTTTAACCATATTTTAAATATTTTAATAATTAAAAAATTAATAAAATCACAAAAATATTAAAATTCATAAAAATGTCATATTTAGTCTCCTAATTACTTAGGAACCAACCAAATATTTTTTCTAAGTCCCTATGTTAATATATTGAATTTTAAAGGCTAAGGACAATTTTAATATTAAAAAATGGATTTTCCAACCTTTGCACTAAATTAATTCTAATAAATCAAAGAAAAATCAGAAAAATATAAAATTTGTGTCTTTGAGTTCCTTGAGGTCAGAGAGATTTAGAAAAATATAAAACTTAATTTTCAACTTCAATTTTATTTTATAATTAAATAATACTCTAAAACTTAAAATAATTATAATAAATAAAATTTAATTCAAAAAATCATCAAAATTGGGCCAGGTGGTTCTTTGGTCAATAGGAACATCCCATAATTTTCTTAAGGACAGAAACTTTACCTTAGTCATGTTGTTGAATTTTTATTGAAAATTCTTATTTTTATCAAAATAATTATATAAATTAATTTAAAAACAAAAAAATCATATTTTTTACTCTAATGCCTTAATTGACATGTGAGTGAAGTGACATAAAAATTTCAAGTTCATTTGAGCTCAATTTAGTGAGTTATGAATTGAATAAGCTTAAAAGGGCATAAAAGTAATTAAGGATTATAACCCTAATTAATACTTTAGGTTTAATCAAAAGGGAAAGTAAAAATATTTGATCTTAATCTTCTCTTGGATGATTGAAACTTAGGGAATAAAGGGGTAGAAACCCATTAGTCACTTTGAAAATATCAAAATGGAACTTTAATTAATTAAATCATTTAAATTTTGGGAGAATAATTAAAATTTTGGATTATTAGGGATGTAACTTAAGAAGATAACAATTCTTTAATTTAAAGTCCCTAATTAAATTAATTCAATGGTAATCAATCCTTAATTAATTCTAAAATGATGTCTAAAATGACTAATTAAAAAGGAAAATAGCCCTTAATTAAGTTCAAGCTTAAAACATTAAATGATTTAACAATCAAATTAAAATAAATTTTAAACATTTAAAATTAATTTGAAATCACTTAAGAACAAACTTAAAACACATTTAAAACCTTAAGTAATTTCAAAACAATTCATAATAAAAAATATAAAAATCGAACTAATTAAAATCAACCTAAAGTATTATAATTAATCCAAATCAAGTCATCAAAATTTAATAAAAAAATAAATAATTTAAACACCACTTTCAACCTAAGCAAATTTAAAACATTAAAATTAATCTGAAATACTAAGATCATTTAAAATATAAAGATTTAATTGAATTAAAACAACTTGAACACTGTTCCAAATTTAAAATTATTAATTAAAATTTTATAACTAAACCAAATCACTTTAAATCAACAATTCTAAATTTAAATTAAGAATTGTTAAAATCTTCAATAAATTAATTTGCCCCTAAAGGCTTTCATTATCATAACATTTAAATGGAGCATCAAGTGACAAGTCACTTTATTCATCAGATAATCTAATGTCCAAGTTCACCGAGCAAGAAGCAAAAGATGTTTAGGACTCATCCTAACCACTTTCTCAATACGATGAGATGTTTTAGAAGAACAATTGAACTTAATTGTTCTTTGGTGAAGAAAACCATCCTTAACAAAATACAGGAACCTAGATGTCGTAGAAATTGACTAGTGATAGGATTAGGATTTTGGTAGACAACCAGAACCTTCCCTTAGCTTTACCTAGGAATTATCTTGCAAATATATAAAATGCTCTGACATGTGTCTTAAGTGCAGTTCGGAATGACGAGAAGACCCTCCAGGTATGCTTTTACTTTAATGCAATTTACTTACATGTACTGCACTTTACTTTTCTTGCATGTTAAACAAGAATGTCACCATGCATGAGAACTGAAACTTTTATGATAGCCACAAAACTGAAACCCAAAACTAAATTAAAAATCACAACAAGATAAAATTCACCGCCACAACATTCAGAAGATAAAGCAACTCAAAATTTAATCACAAACAGAACACAAAACTACAACTACAACTAAATTAAAACGTCTCATTGGATGATCGGGAATACCTCGGATGATGTAACATACGTGTTGCTAACCGGATTTCCCACAATCTAAATGAAAGTGTGGAACTCATTCAGTTGAGTTTAGCAAATTCATTTGGACTAAGTGATTCCGATAAAAATAACGGTGCCGGAATGATGGAACCATGGGATCTTAGCCGGTGTTGTTATAATCAACTTTAAGATTCCCATAATAAAGCACTAAGAAATTTGAACCTTAAAACTCTTCTAAACAGAAATACTTCTCTCATCTCCTGATTTTCACTTTCTAAAACTAAACCTCTGCAACGACAAGGAGCTTGGAGCATAGTGGGTAGCACGGCCATCGTCGTCAGCAAAACTGGAATCTACATCAGCTAAACCTTTCTTAGAATTAAATAACCAAGCCATAGGATTTCGAGGTAGTTTGCCCAGTGCAACATAAATCCTCAACTTTCTGTTAGGCATTTGTGTAATGCAAATTAAGCCCTAATAGGTCTTAGGATTCCGAGTTAGTCGTTTGGTACGACATAAACCCTCACATCTTCAAGGCTATTTGTATGATTATGTCATACAAATATAAGTCCTAATTCAATAAAATTGGCAGAATTGGAACATTAAATAAATTCTCAAATTGAAGCTAAACCATAGGATAGTTGGGAAGTCACAGAAGTTCACTTCGGGTCCGTGACATCCTCTACTTCTCTTCCTTTGGATTCTTAAAATAAATTGTTCCAAATTTGAGTTATTCACTATTGAAATTTCCAAAGTCCAATTGTTTGAAAACCTTAAACTTTGAAATTCTTGAGATCAAAACCACCGATCATTATCAAGAGTTTTCTTAGATGATTTCTATTATTTAAGATATAATTAACTATAGGGGCTTGCCCTTTTAGGGAACTTTAAGAACCCAGGTAATATAAACCCTGCTTAATTCATTTATATTAAGCAGGGGAACTTGTCGGCTTATAAAATTGGTTCGCAGACCAAACGGATGTCACAAATCTTATAGCTTATTTAATCAAGCTCCATCATCAAGCAGCGTGCCTATTCTTCGGGATAGATACACGGTTTGTGGTTCGGTGCTCGTTTACATAAACTATTTGGGATGTGAGATCGGTTTCATTTCATATCTTAAAATTTTTTAAACTTAAAATTATTTTCAAAATCAAATGTTACTTTCTAAATTATGTATATATTTAAATTTAATTTAAAATCTAAAATTTGCCGAAAACTTCTGTAGGAGACCCCCTTTTTCAAAACACATAACCTAAAAAATAAGTCGTACAACTTCTGGCGACTCCACTGGGGACTAGTTCCTCTCTCCATTTTGATCAGATGGTTTTGCTTTCATAAATCGGTAGCAAGTCCATGTCCCTAGTAGTCCAAGCTATCATTCTTCCATTGGAATACCACGTTCATTTCTATCTTGAACGGGTATAGTCAACTCTCTTGGATTTTGGTGCCACCGTTTAGACACCCCTAAACAGAGAGGTTCTGGAATCCTTTTGCCTCCTTTGAGGTGGGGTGGACCCTCAATAGGTGTTAGCTTAGGAGCGGTTCTTCGGGTCTAGAAGTCTTGTGAGACTCTCTCTTCCTTTCTAATTTATGGATTGGGGCCCTTACCTTTCCTTTAATCTTTTCCCCTATTAATTGTTTCGTTCCTAATGAATAAACCTTCTAGTAAACAAACCCTTTAAGTAAGTGAACTTTCTGTTAAACCACAAACACACAAATAAAACAAAATCCAAACATATCTTGTAAATAAATTTAAGAAAACGAAAAGTTAAATGGAGATGTGTTTGGACTCTGTTAGAGAATTTCCTCTTTTTTTTTCGTCCCGACGTAAGGAAGCATAAATCAAAACAGATGCTTAGAATCTACCCTGCAGAAAATGTCTGCACCAAAGCTGATTTTCTCCTTCACCAACGGGATAGACTTGGCTGTCTATAAGGATGAGCTGCCTAACGATGCGGTCATTCATTTCGGACAAGGATTTGATAACACGGACATTAAGTTCACTGATGTTACTCTCTTCGCACTAATGAACAAAGTACCGGAAACTGAGGAGCCCATAATTGAGTTCAACTTGAAATCGGCTCAATAGTTCCCTCCCCTGCAAAGGGTCCCAACTGAAAGGAATACTGCTGTTCGTAAGAGAACTGTTATCTCTACCCCCACCAGTCTGGTCATCTCTGCACCTACCCCAACTCCTGCCAAACTGAAAGGAAAAGAAGTCCAAGTCGGTGATGGGCCTGTTACCGTGGAGGGTGCAGATTTTGTTGCATTGTCGTCTGTTTTCGAGATAGGGTCCAGTTCAAAAGTACACCCTTAACTCGGACTCAAACAAGAAATAGGAGCAGAAAGATCACCAGGATCGAGAAGGCCAAGGCTGCTGAAGTTGCTTTTCTAGAAGTGATTCCTGAGGAAGAAGAAGAACTGCCTGAAATTTCACCACTGCTGAGAGGGAGTAGATTCCACCCTCTCTCTGCTGCATCGGATGAGGAAGATGTCCGGAGGATCGCCGCTGCATTACCCCGACCTGCATACTATAGTGACTGTAAGAGGAAGAAGGCCAACACTACGCCGCTTACCCGACTACAAGCCGTAGTGGAGAAGCTAGCTAAGAAAGAAGGGTGCCCCGTATCAGAGATCTTAAGAAGGATGGGACGAGTGCCAGTCAAATCCCACCTCGGACCGCGAGTAGGCCCTGTCATTGCTCCAGAGAGACCAAGGAAGAAAGTGTGAGCTAGTGAGAGAAGTTCGCCTGTTGTCGTGTCAGGTCACCATATTAGGGAGAACATCACCTACCAGTGTACAACCGACAGACCATCTGGTCCTAGGCCTTCTACTGCAAGAAGGATGGTGTGGTAACCTATTATTGTTGAACCGATATCAATATAATGTTCTGGAAAGAAAAGTCTCGTCAAAGAACCTAAATCTGAAGAAAGCGCCACTGGATTAAAGGAAACTCTTAAAAAAGAAGTTCAGCAGTCTTCACATGATAACCGCGAAACCATTTGGAAAAGACCACTTGAGGATGCCATAGGAAAGATGAGGACGGACATCCGACGGTTGGCAAAGGAAAGAGGAGAAAAATTAGGAATTGAAGTTGATTCATCAGAGTTTATGGATGAAGAGTATGTCGAGATCAATATGGTCGAGACTCGAGCATCGTCAGCTTCGTAAGGAGTTCCGCCAACTTCAGAAAGAGATGAGTCAGAAGTAATGAGAGCGCGTCTTCAAGAGAAGGATGATACGATTTCTCAGATGGCAAAGAGGATGGAAGAGATGGCAGCAGCCTTAGCCACTCTCCAGAGTCAGCTTCAACCTCAGAAGGAAACACCCCCAGAGATTATTCACATCGCAGATGGAGGTAAAGAGATTACTTCTGTCAATGGAGATGAATAACTAAAGAAGGATTCTGCACAGAGCATGATTCCCGAAAAGGATATTAAGAACATGGTAGAACAACAGGTGCGAGAAGCCTTAGCCCAGTCTAAGAGTGGATAATCTATTCAGACGGGTAGACCTTACCCTGAAGAATTTGATGCAGTCCAATACCTAAAAGGCTTCGTACCACCTCTGTTCAAGACTTTCGATGGTACGGGAAACCCCCGGCAACATGTCGCACATTTTCGTGCTAGTTGCAGCAATGCTGGTGAGAACGATGATTTACTCTTTCGTCAGTTCGTCAGCTGCTTGTCAAGAATTGCCTTCGATTGGTATGCAAAATTGCCAAATGGTTCAGTCAAAACATTTTCAGAATTAGAAAACCTTTTCGTTAAGCGGTTTGTCGGAGCTCGGTACCACATTACTATCAGTGATCTAGTGGTGGAGCAACAGAAACTGAACAAAAATTTAGTGGATTACATACTTCGATGAAGGAACTTAAGCATGAAGTGTGAACCCCAGCTTCAGGAACAGCATGCAGTCGGTATCCTACTGAAGAGTATCCACGGCTCGATAGCACTTCTCCTCAAAGGATTCACAATTAAGACTTTCAAGAACCTGCTTAGCAAGGCTGGGAGCTTGCAAGAGGAGGCAAAGCAGCTTAGTTTTGTTGACAAGACAGATAAGCAGAAGCCTGTAAAAGCATTCGAGAAGAAATTTGGGATCGTCGCGGCAGTGGATAAAGGTAAGCAGCCAGTGCAAATATAGCTAGAGCGGCCACAACCTAGTTTTCAACCACTGCAATGGACTTACCCACAAACGCAACAGAGTTATCAACAGCCTCGACCGAGCTATCAATCATGCCAGCATGATCAACCGCCACCTCGTCTGCCACATTCTTTGAAGGAACTTCTGAATAAGGAATACCCCTTCAAGACTGAAGCAGTGGAAAAGATGTTTTATAGTTTAATGAAAACACCCGACTTTCAACTATGAGAGCCCAAAAGGCCAGAAGAAGTCGACAAGAAGGATCATCCGAACTACTGTCCCTACCAACAGATGCTCGGACACAAAATAGAAGATTGCATCACTTTTAAGAGTTGGCTTGATGATAATCTCCGGAAAGGGAACATAACGATCCCGAAGGAATACATGAAGGAGCCCCAAAAAGGATGTTTTGTCAATGTTATTTCAACGGATTCTATTGTTCTGATAGACCCTTACACGACCAATGATGGATGGAGTACCGTCTGGACAAAGTCTTCAAAGAAAATTTTGGATCATATCCAGACCGTTTCGGTGCGCGCTTCAACTCAGAGTTTGAAACCTGTCAAGCCGGCACTATCACTTACAATTGAAGAACCGACCCAGAAGGATGAGAAGTTCGTGGAATAGAAGAAGACCGAGGCTCCGAAGGGTAGACTAGGGGCTGCTTATCCTAGGATAGTTATTTTCGATTCGGGGGAGAAATCCCTCGGACCTCTGACTCTGTATGATTATTTGCTCGCCCCGGTGGGATCTTATAATGATAAGAGTTTTGGCGTTGGCTACGTTTTGACTGTTTCTAATGATCACTTAACTAATGAAAACCAACCTAATCCGGATCTCAATTTTGATACAAATAACGATTCTCAAATCATACTAAACCTCGATGACCCCGACGAAAGAGAAGACGTTCACAAGGATGGCTATGAAAGCTCAACAAACAACGAGTCCATTTGTGAATTCCAAGGAACTCCAATCACAATAGAATTAGAGTTATCAGATTCTGAAGCAACTCCAGAAAAGCCAGTCGTTCCGATTCAAGAGGAGACACCGGCAGATTCAGCACCAGATGCAGAAGAAATAACTGAAGTCAATCTAAGAAGCGGAAAAGTTCTACCCCTGAGGATAGGTCCAAAAGATAAAGGAAAGTAGGTGGTTGCTCAGGAAGAGCCAACCCCAGCGGAAGAATTGCCCATTCGGGAAGAGACTGAAGAGCCTGGTAATAAAGTGGATTACAACGTGCTAGCCCATCTTAGGAAGCTACCGACCGAGTCGAGCATCTACGACGCTCTGATCCTGTCAAAGGAGATGAGAGAAACTCTGATCAAGGCATTACTTGATCCAAAAATTTGTTTAGCTCAAATGGCCGGTAATTCCTCGGATGTGGTTTGCTCGTTAAAAGAACAGCGAGGTGTTACCTTCACGAACAATGATCTACTACTTGGAACAGCTGATCACAACCGACTGTTGTACATTTCATTCACTATCGGAAAGTTTACGCTCTCCAGGGTATTAGTTGATCCGGGAGCATCAATCAACATAATGAGCCTTCGAACGTTAGCATATTTAGAAATTGATGCTCGCGAACTTGAAGCAGACAAGATGTTATTAAGAGGCTTCAATCAGAAAGGAGAAAGAGCCCTTGGATCGATAACACTATTAATGAAGACCGGTGATTTAGCAAAGACAACCGCAAAATTCCACATAATTGATTCTGAGACATCGTTCAATGCTCTACTGGGTCGGTCGTGGATCCATGAAAATCGGATGGTGCTGTCATCTCTACACCAGTGCATAAAGTATTATGAAGGAGGAGAACAGTGTATCAAAAGTGATTTGCAACCATTCTCCGTGCATGAAATCAGAATTCACGAAGATGTAGCCTATTAAACGCCTCGGAAGAAAACAATCTTCTCCAGAAATACCATACTAAATGAAGTAAAAGAAGTTCGAGACGATGAAGAACCTGAAATTCTAGTCCAACAGTTACTCACCACTCCCTTACGGCGAGATGGTGAAAATTTCTCCAAAACTCACACCTGAGGTCGAGGCCAGGGACGAGGTCATGGAAGGAACGGTGGAACAGTTAGACAGAAGAAACCGGTCATCGATGTTGATTGGGAGAACAGTTCCAAAGAAGAAGAAATTAAGAAAGAAGCAGCGACAATAAGTCAGTAGAAACCCCAGTTCAAGATCTCTCTTGAAGATGAAAAGAATGAAGAATACAAATCAATGTACGAGAAGATTAATCACTATGTGCATACTATGACCCTGACCCCGACCCATCATAATAAGGTCGAGGGTATGGTGGTCAAAGAAGTACATGGTGGCGGTAATGAGCTGATCAAATTCTACCATGGTGCTTCTTCTTCCAAAATTGAAAATGATGTACAATTTGAAGATGTTGCTTCATCTGAATTAATGGAATTGCCTTTTGAGTGGTACTTTCCCTGTGTTCAGAATTTAATTCAACGTGGTGTCTTACCTAAACAATGGACAAAAGGTCAATCACAACACTTTGAAAAATTATGGAATAATGTCAGTCGGCCTCCCAATTCAAAGCACGATCTTGGATTCGGCACAGTAGGATCAGTTGATGATTCGGGATTTTACTTGGTTGTCACTTGCGAGCCAAATGAAGACTACTTGGAAACTTCTGATAATCTTGAAGATCTACCAATTGGAGATGCTCCGCCAGAATTCGAAGAAGAAATTAAATCTACGATAGACGAGTTAGTGGAAGTTAACTTAGGTACTAGCGAAGAGCCTACGCTGACCTTTATTAGCTCCTTGCTCAATAAAGAAGACTCTAAAGCAATGATCAAGCTACTGATGAAATTTAAAGACTGTTTTGCTTGGAGTTATGATGAAATGCCAGGATTAGCTCCACAGGTTACAGTTCACAAACTAGGAGTAGATCATACTGCCGTTCCAGTCAGACAAGCTCCCAGAAGAATGCGTCTAGAGATTGAACAACAAGTTATAGCTGAAGTTAAGAAGCTAATAGATGCTAAATTTGTCCGCGAAGAACAATATCCGACTTGGTTAGCCAATGTGGTATCGGTCAGAAAGAAGAATGGTCAGATCAGAATCTGCGTGGATTTCAGAGATTTGAACAAAGCATGCCCAAAGGATGAATTCCTACTACCAATTCCAGAATTAATGATCGACATCGCCTTGACGCACGAAGTCTTCTCTTTAATGGATGGATCGTCAGGATACAACCAAATAAAGATGGCACTGGAAGATGAAAAGCTCACAGCCTTCAGAACGCCAATCGAAATATACTGCTACACAGTAATGCCTTTCGGATTGAAGAACGCAGGAGCAACCTACCAAAGAGCAATGATGAAGATTTTTGATGATCTCATACACAACCAAGTCGAGTGCTACGTGAATGATGTGGTCATCAAGAGCAAACTGAAAGAAGATCACTTGTATGATTTGAGAATTATTTTCGAGATATTAAGGCAATTCAACCTTAAGATGAATCCCTTGAAATGCTTCTTTGGCGTTACCTCTGGGAAATTCTTAGGATTTGTTGTCCGACATCGTGGAATTGAAATCGATCCAGAAAAGATTAAAACTATCTTAGAAATGCCGCCCCCCCCCCCCAAAACTTTGAAATAATTACGATCCTTTCAAGGGAAGTTGGCATATCTTTAACTCTTTATTTCAAATTTCTCAGGTAGGTGTCAGCCTTTCTCGGCATTGGTTAAAAAGGACGCCAAATTTGTTTGGGAAGAGAAATGCCAGCGGGTCTTCGAGGACATTAAGCAGTATTTAATGACACCTCCTGTCTTAGCAGCCTCAGTCTTGGGTAGACCGTTAATACTTTATACCGCGGCTTTAGACAACTCCCTTGGAGGCCTGCTAGCCCAGGTCAATGACGAGGGAAAAGAAAATGCTCTTTACTACTTAAATTGTCGTCTAATTCTGACGGAAGTAAAGTATCATCCAATTGAGAAGCATTGTTTGGCCCTGATCTTCACTGCTTAAAAGCTCAGGCATTACATGCTTTCTCATAAGGTGAACCTTATTTCGAAGTTTAACCCATTGCAATAATTGATGACCCGACCGACGCTTTCCGGCAGACTTGTCAGGTGGTCAATGATACTATTGCAATTCGATATAACTTTCGTTCCTCTTCGTGCTGTAAAGGGACAAGTCCTAGCAGACTTCCTTGCAGCACACCCTTTACCGGCAGAATCGCCTCTTAACGACGACTTGCTCGACGAGCTGATAATGAGCCTAGAGCACCCCGATGATCAGCGTTGGGAACTGTACTTCAACGGAGCATCCTCAGCACAGAGAGACAAAGAATTGCAAATGATAGTGCCCGGTAAGGCAGGAATCGATTGATATTTATAACACCGGAACGGGGGATGTTAAGGTATTCCTACCATCTAACAAAACCGTGTACGAATAACGAAGCAGAATACGAAGCCCTTATAACAGGATAGGAATTGACCATTCAGATGGGGATAACCGACATCAACATCTACAGAAATTCACAGTTGATCATTCAATAAGTCGTAGGACAGTACAAAATTTTGAAGCCGAGACTCGAACAGTACTTTCAGTATGCCATGAAATTGTTGGAGCAGATTCTGAATGTAACGATCTATAAGATTCCCAGAAGAGAAAATGCTCTTGCAGATGCGCTAGCCCGCCTTGCAAAAGAGTTTGCCTGCTTACAGGACGAGTCAGTTGAAATGACAGTTAAAGGACGACAGGTCCTATTACAGCTCGACATGGATGCAATACACCAATCAGAAGGAAAAGACGAAGAAACAACTACAGCAGTAACAGAAAATACAGAAGATTGGCGACAACCATTAATAGACTACCTGCAAACAGGAAACTTATCGGACGATAATTCATTAGCCCATCAAATCAAGAAAAGAACTCTGTCTTATGCATTAATAAACAATACATTATACAGAAGGTCTTTTGACCAGATGTGACTAAGGTGCCTAAATGGGTCTGAAGCCCGTGAAATTGTTAAAGAAGTGCACTCAGGACTTTGTGGCGCTCATCAGTCAGGTCCGAAAATGAAAATGAAGATTAAGAGACTAGGGTACTATTAGCCCTCGATGATGACCGATTGCATGAAAGTTTCCAAAAGTTGTCACCAATGTCAAGTGCATGGAGTGGTTCTACATCAACCTCCAAATGTGATACATCTGACAATCGCATCATGGTTGTTTGAGTGTTGGGGCACAGATATCGTGGCCCCGAAAGAACCGCCTTCTTCAAGAGGATATCGCTTTATTCTTGCAGCTACAGATTACTTTTCTAAGTGGGCAGAAGAAGTACCGCTCAGAGAAGTAAAATCACATCATGTGCTACAGTTCTTCAAGAATCAAGTCGTCTACCATTTCGGGGTACCGCGCAGAATTATCTCAGATAACGGGTCCGCTTTCAGAAGTACGAAGATCAACAATTTTGTCAGAAGACACGGGATCGACTGGCGCTATTCAACGATCTACTACCCAAGAGCAAACAGCTTGGCCGAGGCTTTTAATAAAACTCTCGTCCAAATCCTAAAGAAAATTTTGGACGACAACAAAAGAAATTGGCATGAGAAGTTGTTAGAAGCCTTATGGGCCTACATAACGACTTTCAGAACTCCTCAGTCCACGCCTTACACTCTAGTGTACGGGTCCGAAGCCGTCTTACCCTTAGAGGTGCAGCTTCCATCTCTCAGAATTGCAGTTGCAAACAGAAATACTACATAAGAGAATGTCAAATTACGGGTAGAAGAATTGGAAAGCTTGGAAGGGAAACGACTATCAGCACAACAAAATTTGTAACTGTATCAAGCCAAAATGATCCAAGCCCACGATAAACTGGTTCGCCCAAGGACATTCAAAGTTGGTGACTTGGTTCTAGTTCTCAGGAGGCCTATTCTTGCACACCGCAAGATAGGAGGTAAATTTGAACCGACTTGGGAGGGGTCGTTCAGGGTAGAGACAGTATACTCAGGAGGTTCCTACAAACTTGTGGATTGTCGTGGAGAACGACCTATGCTTCCAATTAATGGACGATATTTGAAGAAGTATTACGCAACCTGATGTTTCGAAGGATGAACTTTTAACTCATTCCTAGAAGCACGGGTGAAGTAATCATTTATAATCGGATCCGAACCCAAAACATAAAAATGGATGATAAAAAAATCATTTAAAAAAATGTGTTAAAAAGAAAATATGTGAAATCATAAAATTTTGATCCTTTCCTTTAATCAGTTCACTCCTAATCTTTCCCCATCTTTTCTTACTCTTATTAAAATTTGAAAGAAATAAATAAAAATTTTCCATTGATAAATGATTTTTTCTTATTGTTCTTGTTCTTGGTACTGCCCCTGATCCTTTCCTTGTTTTTCGCAGGGAAATTTCTAACGGGCGGTTGGTTCTGAACTTTAAGAATGACGTAAGTCTAGCACTCGATGAAAAGAGGATGAAGGATGGGGTCGTGATTGAGATTGACTCTGATTTCACACCGGCCGGGCTACAGTACGAAGAAACCGATTGGACCTCGATTGGCCGGGAAGAGTACCCGGCCAAACAGTGATGAAATTCGGTGGCCCAAGTCAACAGTCCGCCAGCAAGAAAAGAAAAGCAAACGCTGCTCATGCAACGGGGGAAGACAAGAAAGTTAAGTCCGTGGTTGCTACAGCAGAGGGCAGGCTTGTCAGCGCCATACCCACAGAAGTTTAAGAGGTAAGGAGAGCTACTCTCACTCCGACCCAACAAAGAAACAAGAACCGTCGCATTTGTATGATGTTAACCAAGCTAGCAGCGGATCAACATGAAGAGACAGTTGCTACCGTCAATGCAAGTACTTCGAAGAAATCGGTTCATCAGGAACCGGAAAAGAGGAAATCAACTCCAAGAACAGCAGAAAGGATGAAAGAAATTCCAAGAAGAGCAGAAACAGAATCGGTGCCACGACGCCAGACAAATGCACCAGTTTTGAAGAGTCTTGTTGCAAAAGCAACTCCGGAGGATGTCCCGACACAGACTATCCCCGAGGAGCCGAGACATGCAGGAGAGCATGCTGGGGTGGAGCCGTACATCCCGCAATATGTTACCAGACCCTGAGGACTTCAGATAATCCCGAAGTACGAGCTGGAGAAATTACAGCAAGTTGAAAAGAAGACCTTTGAATATTTTGAGAGAATCTGAGGCAAGAGAATCAACATCCTAGAGGGCCTTGAGCTGCATACAGATGTGTTCTCAGACTATGAGTAGCAGCAAATTGTGGACTGTCTCATCGAGCTTCAGAAAATGGGCCGAGCCGGTCGCTTAAGAGAGAAGACCTATTCTGAACCCCGAAAGTGGATGAAAGGGAAAGGAAGAGTTACAATCTAGTGCGGGTGTTGCTACAACTTCGTTGACGATATAAGGGGAAATCCACCAGGGATTCTCCGTCGTAGTGAGGTGGATCCAATGCCAAGGATTATCAAGAGAATGGTAAGAAGGATAGTGGCATGGAGGGTATTGCCTGCAAATTGCATACCTAACAGCTGCATCATTAACATATACAAAGAGGGCGACTGCATACCACCACACATAGATCATCACGACTTCGTCAGACCTTTCTGCACAGTGTCTTTTGTCAACTAATGTAACATCATGTTCAGATCTAACCTCTGTATAGTAGGCCCCGGAGAGTTCCGATGGCCGGTGGAGATACCTCTACCGGTAGGTTCTGTCTTGGTGCTAAAAGGAAATGGAGCAGACATAGCAAAACATTGCATTCCAGGAGTGCCTGTTGAGCGGATCTCCGTCACTTTTAGGATGATGGATGATAGAAAAATGTCTTTCTACTTTCAGCCAAATCCAGAGTTAGAGAGCCTCCCGCCCTACGAGTTGTGAGCTACATGGGAGATAGCACACCTCCAATGCACATCCAAACGACATTTCCTGCCAAGGATGGCTTGGAAGGTGATGTTATTGTCCATGTATCTTACCATTCAGACATGGATTCCGACAGACATTTTTGGAAGAAACTTGCAAGAATCTTACACAATCCGTTTTGCATTTATGTGGATTGTATGAGATGCTGAATTTTCAAGAAAAATATCATCATGTTTTGGGTCAAGCTATATGATGTATTTTCAACAAATTGAAATGGAAACGATCATGTCGTGTTTTGCCTTCATCTCTTTTGTGAAAATTGACTGGAAAATGTCATTAAGTTAAATGAACTTCGAACAAAGAACGAAAAGGAAAAGAAAATAAATGAAGGACTCTTTTAAAAATCTGATGTTAAAACGAACTCCAAATTAACATGAACTCTAAATAAACAAAAATGAAATTGAATCACCAAAACAATCTTAACGAATCTAAATCTCGAATTGAATTCCGATCTGAATCCATCGAGTTGAATCTTTCAATTGAAATCCATTTGAAACTCTTTTGAAATCTCTTTCGAGTTGATTCTTCCCCACGGAATACTCAAACCTTAATTCCAAACTTCTAAACTTTTTCATCATCCTGAAATCCTTTCAACTATCCGCGATTTCTTCCCTCTTTTGAGAAGGTCGACTGAGTCTACTGACACAGAACCACAAAATTCTCGATTTGGTTCTGATGGCATGGATTCGTATCCTTTGCCAAACAATCAAACTTTAATCAACTCTCTTGGGATGTGACTTTCATGTCTCATTTCAACCCTCCAATAAACTAAAATTTCCGCAAAATCTTCAAAACCAAATCAAATACAAACTTTTGGGATCAGTACCTAAATTTTGATTCCCATCTCTTTCGAGACTGGTACCAAATTCCAGTTCTCTCCTTTCGAATCGGTACCAAATTCTGACTCTCTTTCAGAGATTGATACCAAATTTCAATTCTCTCTTTCGAGACTGGTACCAAATTCCAGTTCTCTCCTTTCGAGGTCGGTACCAAATTTCGACTCTCTTTCAGAGATTGATACCAAATTTCAATTCTCTCTTTCGAGACTGGTACCAAATTCCAGTTCTCTCCTTTCGAAATCGGTACCAAATTCTGACTCTCATTCTGAGATTGATACCAAATTTCAATTCTCTCTTTCGAGACTGGTATCAAATTCCAGTTCTCTCCTTTCGATGTTGGTACCAAATTCCGACTCTCTTTCTGAGATTGATATCAAATTTCAATTCTCTCCTTTCGAGGTCGGTACCAAATTCTGACTCTCTTTCAGAGATTGATACCAAATTTCAATTCTCTCTTTCAAGACTGGTACCAAATTCTAGTTCTCTCCTTTCGAGGTCGGTACCAAATTCCGACTCTCTTTCCGAGATTGATACCAAATTTCAATTCTCTCTTTCAAGACTGGTACCAAATTCCAGTTCTCTCCTTTCGAGGTCAGTACCAAATTCCGACTCTCTTTTCGAGATTGATACCAAATTTCAATTCTCTCCTTTTGAGGTTGGTACCAAATTCCGATCCTCTTTCCGAGATTGATACTAAATTTCAATTCTCTCTTTCGAGACTAGTACCAAATTCTAGTTCTCTTCTTTCGAGATCGGTACCAAATTCTGACTCTCTTTCGGAGATTGATACAAAATTTCAATTCTCTCTTTCGAGACTGGTACCAAATTCCAGTTCTCTTCTTTCGAGGTCGGTACCAAATTTCGATTCTCTTTCCGAGATTGATACTAAATTTCAATTCTCTCTTTCGAGACTGGTACCAAATTCTAGTTCTCCTCTTTCGAGGTCGGTACCAAATTCCGACTCTCTTTCTGAGATTGATACTAAATTTCAATTCTCTCTTTCGAGACTGGTACCAAATTCCAGTTCTCTCCTTTCGAGGTCGATACCAAATTCTGATTCTCTTTCCGAGATTGATACTAAATTTCAATTCTCCCTTTCGAGACTGGTACCAAATTCCAGTTCTCTCCTTTTGAGGTCGGTACCAAATTCCGACTCTCTTTCTGAGATCAGTACCTAAATTCTGATTCTTAGCCTTTTCAAGATCAGTACCTAAATTCTGATTTTCATCCTAAATTCTGATCTTATCATCGAGGCTGGTACCTAAATTCCAGTACTCTTTGCAATCTCGAGGTCGGAACCAAGGTTCCAATTCTCATTTCAAATCTGAAATCTCTGCAAAATTTTGTTGACCTCATTTTTGATGAGGTCTGATCTCTCTCCTTAGTACTTAGGATCTAGCCTTAGGCTTTCCCTTTGACTATCCTAGAGGACTAGAGATGGAACCCACCACTTAGAAATTCAAAACACTTCTTGACTCCCTTCAAACCCCACAAGTTTGATTGGAAACCCTTAAGCCACTTGGAGGGTTAAGATCAAATGTGGAGGTTTAAAGGATGAGTTTCTTATAGGACTCTTTGGCCCTAGGATTACCCTGGGTGGCCTGGTCAGGTGAGGGTAAGCTTACACACACCACACTCCCACACACACACATTCTAAATCCTAAAACTACCTTTAACCAATTTGACTCCCTGACTTATGTAGGTAACTCATATGGATGGACCTCGACCCCTGAGCCCTCGGTAAGAGGGTTAGGAACAACATATTGAGTGCCTAAAATGAGTCCTCTCATGGCTTTTGTAAGCTTAATATGGCTTCATGGCTCAACCAAAATGATTTCATTTCACTCACACTTGATCAATCTTCATTTTCCCAAAATTTCAATTTTTGACCCCGGGGCCCTACACCCGCCAAACCAACCAAATGCCCTTGAAATAACCCAAAATTTACAAAATTGCCTAAATTACCCAAAATTTCTCAAAACCAATCCTAAACATTTCCCCCCACTCAAATTGACCATCCATGGCCAAATATACAAAAAATTCCAAAAATACCCCTCAATAACCTCCAAATACCCAAAATACCCTTTTAACCCAAAAATTCCAAAAATTCAGAAAATTCCCAAAAACTTCTAGAAAATCCCAAATATTCCCAATTTCATTTTGTTCAACTATACCATAAGCCAATTTTTTCAATTTAACCCACTTTTACCAAAACCCCCAATTTGACCTATTTTTAACCTGAGTAGACCCAATGTCCCACCAAACCAACCCAATTGACCTCAATTTTGATCCAATTTAATTATAAAATTTAATTCAATATCCCCAATATTAATTTAGACCAAACCCAAACCCAATTTCATCAACAAGTGGATCCAATTTCATTTTGAAGCTTAAAACCCAATTTTGGCTCATGACCTAAACTTACCAACCCAACTTAACTCCAATTAACCCCAAATATTTTCCTAAACCTTCCTAACATCCCCAAAAACAAAACACTAACTTAATTTGCCCAAAATTTGAACCCAAACTTCACTCAAATCCAACCCAAATCAAAAATCCCCAATTTGGCCTAAAGCCCACCATGAATCCAAATAGGCCCAAATCCAAAAAAACCAAAGCCCATCCAAAGTTGAAAACTCTTTGTCACACCCCCATAAACATTTTTCAACATTAATTTTACATCAAACCCAACATTAACCCAACCTTAGCCCAAGTTAACCCAATTTGACCCATTTTAACCCCATTACTAAAAAGGCCCAAATTGAACCCATTTCAACTCCAAATGACACCAAACCTTTTCCAAATCACTGATGATATATCCCTAAACTAAACCCAACAGTTGTAAGGCCCAATCTTTACCAAAATTTTCATCCATCAACTTGATTTAAAATCTAAAAGCCCACTTGCCTAAAGCCTTTAAAAGCCCATTCCTAAACAATTCCAAAAGCCCAAAATTGACCCTAAAGCCCACATAGCATCTCTTTCCATCATCCATTTCAATTGAAGCCATCCCTAAGTTTTAAATAAATGGTTAAATCATTCCAAATCAAGCCTCATGCCAATTTCCCCTAAATTCATCAAAAATGCCAAAACCTTTTTTCATGAAACAAGCCAACCTTTTCCAAGCCAAATGTAAGCCAAATGTGAGCCATTTACAAGCCATATGAAGCCATGAGAGTTTTGACACCTCACCTAGTCAATTATGGTAAGAAGAGGGGAACCTTTCCTAAGCCTTCATTAAGCCCTTTTAACTCCATTTATGCTACACTCTAAACCAAGTTTAGCCACATCACCTTGGATGGGGACTTCACCACCCCTTCCTAGCTGACCCAAATGATTCTCCCTCAGCCCAAAGTCAAGCCTTGGGGAGGTGCACCAAGCCCATTTCCATGGGTTGACCAAACCAAGTTCAAAAGAGCCCCTTCCCCATTCCAATTTGAATCAAGCTCTTTACACATGGCTAACCCCCATTGCTTGCACCAAACTCAATCCATGGACTCACTGAGTCAAGATGGTGACCTGATCCTGTCGGCCAGCCGCCTGGGTCGCCGGAAAACGCTATGGCCGAGAGCTCCATGTGAGCCAAACTCTAAAATTCTCTCTGGCTGAGCTGCCCCATGCCCAATGGCCACTGTGGTTGTTCTTCCCTTGACCAAGGCAGCTGATCCCAAGCCTTAACTCCCCTGGGAAGCCCTCCAGCCATGCCTATTTAAACCCACCACCTTCTCGGCCAAACAAGGTGATGAGCCAGAGCTTAACAAAACTCTATCAAAATTACTCCAGAACCTTCTCCTAACCCAGAGCAATTGATTCCCAGTATCCCTTTGCCCTAATCCCCATTAACAGAGCTCAATCTCTCAGTCAAAAATCCACCCAAAAAACAGGACAACTCTGAAACCTCCACCAAATTCAAATTAAACTCACCCACACCTGCACAAGACCTAGGGAAGGAGTTCCCCAGTGAAAGCCCCCTCACCAGGCTAGCCATCCTCTCTATCGGCCAAGCTTTGAAATCGACCTTGGTCACTTTCATACCTAGGAAATTCCCCAGAGCTAGAGACTTCATCAGGAGCTTCCTGAGGTGCAATCGAAGGTGCCACAACTCTCTGATTGAAGCTTCACTTCTCAGAGCCAAGGTATGGACCCCTTCTTCCTCCCGAGCTTCCAGTGAATCTCTATTTTGCTTGGCTTAATTTCATAGCATATAAACCGTATGGATATGTTCGTCTCCTCAAGACGAATCCATAGAGCATAAGAACATAAAAATCTATTGAGAAATGAGAGAGATCTTAGGGTTTGAGTGTGGACGGCTCTCGGGACACACCAGGCGGAGACAATGATCGGCAGTCATTGGATCGAGCGTGTATCGAATGGACGGTGCAGATCGCGTCGGACGAGTGAACGGGACATGAACCGCGGGCCCCCGGAGCGCTGAGTCGGATGGCGGCGTCGAATAGGGAGGCGACGCGTGGGCTTTCAGAGCTGCCGAGGATGAGTCGGCGCCGCGTGGATAAGTAGATAAATAGGCTATTTTCTATTTATTTAAATACCCAGAAATTGAAAAATCCATAACTTTGCATAGAAAAATCATAAAAATAAACTATAAATACCCTCTTGCTCAGTGAATAGAGGAGAATAATGTGGAAAAAGAATTGAGTTAATTTGATGAGTATTTTATTTTTAATTAATTATTTACTCATTAATGTTTTAATTCTCCATTTGCATAGACAATTCACCATGGCATGAGACCATAGGACTTTTGTAGCCTCTGATCTTGGGAACATTCCCTGAATTTTCCAAGGTCAGAGACCACCTCTATGACAAGTTATTGATTTTCCAAATTTTTGTGCCTGTTTTGGTATTTTAATTCCAGTAATTAGCATGTTGCTTATAAAATTCTAGAAAAATTTAGGGAGGTATCTTATGTCCAGAGGACCCTAGAAAAAATGTATTTTGAGTTAATTCATTAAGAATAACCCTAATTGTCCTAAATACTCAGAACTGAATTTTAATTAATTAGGATTAACCACACATCAAAATCACTTGAAAATAATTCTCCACTGATCTTTAGGGTTAGAGGAGTCCCACATAAAAATTTGAGATCAATTGGAAGTGATTAACCCCACTAAATGGACTAATTAAGTTATATGACCAATATTAAACTTTAAAAATTCATAACTCCAAAAATACATTTTAAAAATTCACCAAAATGGTTTTGGGGCTTCTCTAATGTTAGGGGAGTCTAGGAAAATTAAAATTAAATTTTTCTAAAAATCTTCATTTTTAATCATATTTTAATATTTTAATAATTAAAAAATAATAAAAATCATAAAAATATTAAAAATCATAAAAATGTCATATTTTGATTCCTAATCACTTAGGAAGAAACCAAATATTTTTCCTAATTTTCTAGGTTAATATATTGAATTTTAAAGGCTTAAAACAATTTTTAATATTAAAAAATGAATTTCCCTACATTTTCACTAAATTAATTCTAATAAATCAAATAAAAAACAGAAAAATATAAAATTTATTTCTCTGAACTCTTTGAGGTCAGAGAGATTTATGAAAAATATAAAATCCATTTTTCAACTTTAATTTTATTGAACTCTGGTCAGTGGGAAAGTCTCATAATTTTCCTAAGGATAGAAACCTTACATTGGTCATATTGTAGAATTTCCATTGAAAATCCCTATTTTTCATAAAAATAAATATATAAATTAAATTAAATTCAGAAAAATCACATCTTCTCCTCTAATGTCTTAATTGACATGTGAGTGAAGTGACATAAAAATTTTAAGTTTATTTGAGCTTAATTTGATGAGTTATGAAATGAACATGCTTAAAAGGACATAAAGGTAATTAAAGAATTTTAACCCATAATTAAAACTTTAGGTCTAATCAAGGGGAGGGTAAAATATTTGATCTTAATTTCCTCTTAGATGATTCAAATTTTGGGAATTAAGGGGTAGAAACCCATTAATCATCTTGAAAATACTTAAAGTAAATATTAAATAATTAAACAATTTGAATTTTGGAAGAATAAATTAAAATTTGGATTATTAAGATTAGGGGTATAATTTCAGAAGATATCAATTCTTTAATTTAAAATCCCTAAATGAATCACTTTAATAATATTCAACTCTTAATCAAACTCAAAAATGATAATTGAAATTAATAATTAAATAATTAAAAGGAAAATAAACTTTAATTAAATTAAAAGCTTAAAACATTAAGTGATTTGATAATCAAATTGAAATAAATTTAAAACATTAAAATTAATTTGAAATTACTTAAAAAAACAAATCTAAAACAAATTTGAAACATTAAAGAAAACCAACCTTAAGACAATTCATAATTAAAAACATAAAAAATCAAACCAATTAAAATTGACCTAAAATGTTACAATTAAGTCAAATTAAATTTAAATCATTAAAAGTTTAATTAAATTGAATAATCTAAACACCTCTTTCAACCCAAATTAATCTAATATATTGAGATCATTTAAAATGTATAGATTTAATTAATTAAAACAACTTGAACACTATTCCAAACTTAAAATTATTAAAATTTCATAACTAAATTAAACCACTTTAAATCATCAATCCCAATTTTAAATCATTAAAATCTTTAATAAACTGATTTGCCCTTAAAGGCTTGCGTTATCATAACTCTTAAATGGAGCATCAAGTGAAATGTCACTTTACTCATAGGATAATCAAACATCCTAATTTACTGAGCAAGATGCAAAGTTTAATTGAATTCCTGGATGATTAATTCACCAGTACAATAAAATTCATTTAGACTCAAAGTAATCTCAGAAGTTTTGAAAATATGTTTAGGATTTGTCCTAAGCACTTTCTCAATATGATGACATGTTTTAGAAAAACAACTGAACTTAATGGTTCTTTGATGAAGAAAATCATCCTTAAACAAAAAAACAAAAGAACCTAGACGTCATAGGAATTGACTAGCTATAGGATTAGGACTTTGGTAGACAATCAAAACCTTCCCTAAGCTTTACTTAGGTATTTTTCTTGCAAATTATATAAATGCCTTAACATGTGTTTCAAGTGTAGCTTGGGATGACGATAAGACCCTCCAGGTACACTTTTATTTTATTGCAAGTTACTTACATGTACTGCACTTTACTATTCTTGCATGTTAAACGAGATTGTTGCATGAAAACTGAAACCCTTAGGGTAGCCACAAAACTGAAACCGAAAACTAAAATTAAAAGTCACTATAAGATAAATTCACCTCCACAACATTCAAAATATATAACAACTCAAAATTTAATCACAAACAGAACAACAAAACTACAACTATAACTAAATTAAAACGTCTTATTGGATGATCGGGAATACCTTGGATGATGTAACCTACGTGTTGCTAACGGGATTTACCATGGTCTAAATGAAAGTGTGGAACTCATTCAGTTGAGTTTAGCAAATTCATCTGGACTAAGTGAATCCGATAAAATAACGGTGCCGGAATGATGGAACCGTAGGATCTTAACCGGTGTTGTTATAATCAACTTTAAGATTCCCCTAATAAAACACTAAAGACATTTGGAATTTAAAACTTTTCTAAACCAAAACACTTCTCTCATCTCATGATTTTCACCTTCTAAAACTAAACCTCTGCAACAATAAGGAACTTGGAGCATAGTGGGCAGTACGGCCATCGTCATCAGCAAAACTTGGATCTACATCAGCAAAACCTTTCCTAGTTTTAAATAATCAAGCCATAGGATTTCGAGGTAGTTTGCATAGTGCAACATAAATCCTAAACTTTTCGTTAGGCACTTGCATAATCATTTTATGCAAATTAAGTTCTAACCGGTCTTAGGATTCCGAGGTAGTTGTTTGGTACGACATAAACCCTCACATCTTCGAGGCTACTTGTGTGATTATATCATACAAATATAAGTCCTAATTAACTAAATTGGCAGGATTACAACGTTAAATAAATTCTCAAATTGAAACCAAATAATAGGATAGTTTGGGAAGTTGCCAAGATTCTTCTTGGATCCTCAGCTTCTCCTACCTCTCTTCCATTGGACTCTTAAAATAAACTGTTCCAAATTTGAGCTAATCCCTTTTGAAATTTCCAAAATCCAATCCTTTAAAAACCTTAAACTTTGAAATTCTTGAGAGCAAAACAACTGATCATTATCGAGAGTTTTCTTAAGTGTCTTCAGACATTTAAGATGTAATTAACTATAGGGGCTTGCCCTTATAGGGAACTTTAAGAACCTGGAGTAATATAAACCCTCGCTTAATTTCTTTATATTAAGCAGGGGAACTTATCGGCTTATAAAATTGGTTTGCAGACAAAACGGATGTCACAAATCTTCTAGTTTATTTAATCGAGTCCCATCATCAAACAGTGTGCTTATTCTTCTGGATAGATACACGGTTTGTGGTGCGGTGCTCGTTTATATAAACTATTTGGGATGTGAGATCGGTTTAATTTCACATCTTAAAATTTTCAAACTTAAAATTATTTTCAAAATCATATGCTACTTTCTAAATTATATATATATATTTAAATTAAATTTAAAATCTAAAATTTACCGACAATTTCTGTAGGCGACCCCTTTTCCAAATACGACACTAAACCTAAAAATATGCCGACAACTTCTGGCGACTCCGCTGGGGATAAGTTCTTCTCTCCATTTGGATCAGATGGTTTTACTTTCATAAATCGGTAGTGAGTCCATACCCCTTTTGGACCAAACTACCATTCTTTCCATTGGCATACCACGTTCATTTCTGTCTTGAACAGGTATAGTAAACTCCTTTTGGATTTTGGAGCCACTGTTTAGACACCCCTAAATAGAGAGGTTCTGAAATCCTTTTTTTTGCCTCTTTCTGAGGTGGGGTGGACCCCCAATAGGTGTTAGCCTAGGAGCGGTCTTTTGAGTTGAGAAGTCTTACGAGACTTTCTCTTCCTTTCCAATTCTGAATCGGGTCCTTTACCTTTCCTTTAACCTTCCTCCTTTAATCGTTTTGTGCCTAACAAACAAATCCTCTAATAAACAACCTTTTAATAAACAAACTCTTTTAAATCACAAATACATTAAGATAAACTAAAATGTGTTCGGACTCTTTATTTTTCGTCTTAAGTTTTGCAACAAAAGGAAGCATAATTCGGGACTGACGTTCGGAATTTACCCTGCAGAAAATGACTGCACCAAAGTTAATTTTCTCCTTCACCAATGGAATGGACTTCGCCGTCTATAAGGATGAACTGCCCGACAATGGAATCATTCGTTTTGGACAAGGATTCGACAATACGTATATTAAGTTCATCGACGTCACCCTCTTCACACTAATGGACAAAGTGCCGAAACCGAGGAGCCCATAATTGAGTTTAACCCGAAATTGACTCAAGAGTTCCCTCCCCCGTAAAGGGTCACAGCGAAAGGAGTACCACCGTTCGTAGGAGAACTGTCATCTCTACCCCCATCGGTCTGGTCATCTCTGCACCTACCCCGGCTCCTGCCAAATTGAAGGGAAAGGAAATTCAAGTCTGTGATGAGCCCACCACCGTGGAGGGTGCAGATTTCGCTGCAATACCGTCTGTTTTCGAAATTGGGTCCAGTTCAAAGTTTACACCCCTAACTCGGACTCAGAGAAGAAATAGGAGTAGAAAGATCATCAGGATCGAGAAGGCTAAGGCTGCTAAAGTTGCTTTTCTGGAAGAGATTCCTGAGGAGGAAGAAGAACTACATGAAATTTCACCGCTGTTGGAAGGATGTAGGTTTCACCCTCTCTCTGCTGCATTGGATGAAGAAGATGTCCAGAGGATCGCCGCTGCATTACCCTGACCTGCATACTATAGTGACTGTAAAAGAAAGAGGGCCAAGACTACGCCGCTTACTCGACTGCGAGCCGTAGTAGAGAAACTAGCTAAGAAGGAAGGGTGCCCCGTATCAGAGATCCTAAGAAGAATGGGACGAGTGCCAGTCAAATCCCGCCTCGGACCGCGAGTAAACCCCGTCACTGCCCCAGAGAGGCCAAGGAAGAAAGTGCGAGCTAGTTCGCCTGTTGTCGTATCGGGACACCATATTAGGGAGGACACCACCTACCGACGCACAGCCGACAGACCATCTGGTCCTAGGCCTTCTACTGCGAGAAGGATGGTGTGGCGACCTATTATTGCTGAACAGATACAAGATCTCTCTCGAAACCCCAGTTCAAGATCTCTCTCGAAGATGAAAAGAATGAAGATACAAATCAATGTACGAGAAGATTAACCACTATGTGCATACTATGACCTTGACCCCGATCCATTCTAATAAGATCGAGGGTATGGTGGTGGTGCTAAGCCGATCAAATTCTACCGTGGAGCTTCTTCTTCCAAAACTGAAGATGATGTACAATTTGAAGATGTTACTTCTTCTGAATTAATGGAATTGCCTTTTGAGTGGTATTTTCCCTGTGTTCAGAATTTAATTCAACATGGTGTCTTACCTAAACAATGGAGAAAAGGTCGATCACAACACTTTGAAAAATTATGGAATAATGTCGGTCGGCCTCCCAATTCAAAACATGGTCTTGGATTCGGCACAGTAGGATCAGTTGACGACTCAGAGTTTTGCTTGGTTGTCACTTGCGAGCCTAATGAAGTCTGTTTAGAAACCTCAGATGATCTCGAAGATCTGCAAACGGACACGCTCCGCCAGAATTTGAAGAAGAAATTAAATCTACAATAGACGAGTTAATAGAAGTTAACTTAGGTACTAGCGAAGAGCCTAGGCCGACCTTTGTTAGCTCCTTACTCAAGAAAGAAGACTCTGAAAACATGTTCAAGCTACTAATGGAATTCAATTACTATTTTACTTAGAGTTACGATGAAATACCAGGATTAGCTCCAGAGGTTGCAGTTCACAAGCTAGGAGTGGATCACACTGTCGTTCCAGTCAGACAAGCTCCAAGAATGATGCGTCTAGAGATTGAACAACAGGTAATAGCTGAAGTTAAGAAGCTAATAGACGCTAAATTTGTCCGTGAAGAACAATATCCAACTTGGTTAGCTAACGTGGTACCATTCAGAAAGAAGAATGGACAAATCAGAATCTGCGTAGATTTCAGAGATTTGAATAAAGCATGTCTGAATGATGAATTCCCACTACCAATTGCAGAACTAATGATCGACATCGCTTCAACGCATGAAGTTTTTTATTTCATGGATGGATCTTCAGGATACAACCAGATAAAGATGGCACCCGAAGATGAAAAGCTCACAACCTTCAAAACGCCAATCGGAGTATACTGCTACACAGTGATGCCTTTCGGACTGAAGAACGCAGGAGCAACGTACCAAAGAGCAATGACGAGAATTTTTTATGATCTCATTCACAACCAAGTCGAGTGCTACGTGGAAGATGTGGTCATCAAAAGCAAACTGAAGGAAGATCACCTGTATGATTTGAGAATTGTTTTCGAGCGATTAAGACAATATAACCTTAAGATGAATCCCTTGAAATGCGCCTTCGACGTCGCCTCTGGGAAATTCTTAGGATTTGTTGTCCGACATCGTGGAATTGAAATCGATCCGGAGAAGATTAAAGCTATCTTAGAAATGCCACCTCCCAAAACCTTGAAACAATTACGATCCTTTCAAGAGAAGTTGGCATATCTTCGACGCTTTATTTCGAATTTGTCAGGAAGGTGTCAGCCTTTTTCTGCCTTAGTTAAGAAGGATGCCAAGTTTACTTGGGACTTCAAATATCAACATGCCTTCGATGACATCAAACAATATTTAATGGCACCTCATGTCTTAGCAGCCCCAGTCTCGGGTAGACCATTGATATTTTATACCGCAGCTTTAGATGACTCCCTTGGAGCCCTGCTAGCCCAGGTCAATGACGAGGGGAAAGAAAACGCCCTCTACTACTTAAGTCGTCGTCTAATTCCGATGGAAGTAAAGTATCCCCCGATTGAGAATCATTGTTTGGCCCTGATCTTCGCCGTTCAAAAGCTCAGGTATTACATGCTTTCTCATAAGGTCAACCTTATCTCGAAAGTTAATCCATTGCAATATTTGATGACTTGCCCGATGCTTTCCGGCAGACTCGTTAGGTGTTCGATGATACTATTGCAATTTGATATAACTTTCGTTCCTCTTCGTGTCGTAAAGGGACAAGTCCTAGCAGACTTCCTCACAGCACACCCTTTACCGGCAGAATCGCCCCTCAACGACGACTTGCCAGACGAGCAGGTAATGAGCCTAGAAGACCCCGACGATCGACGTTGGGAACTGTACTTCGACGGAGCATCTTCAGCAGAGAAATAAAGAATTGCAAACGATAGTGCCCGGTAAGTCAGGAATCAGACTAATATTTATAACACCAGAGCGGGGGATGTTAAGGTACTCCTACCACTTAACAGAACCGTGCACAAACAACGAAGCAAAACACGAAGCCCTTATAACCGGATTGGAATTAACCATTCAGATAGGGATAACAGATATCAACATCTATGGAGATTCTCAGTTGATAATTCAACAGGTCGCAGGACAATACAGAATTCTAAAACCAAGACTCGAACAGTACTTTCAGTATGTCATGAAATTGTTGGAGTAGATTCCGAATGTAACGATCTACAAGATTCCCAGGAGAGAAAATGCTCTTGCAGATGCGTTCGCCCATCTTGCAAAAGAATTTGCCTGCTTGCAGGATGAATCAGTTGAAGTGTCAGTTCAGGGACGTCAAGTTCTCTCACAGCTCGATATGGACATGATACACAAGTTAGGAAAAGAAGAAGAAACAATTGCGGCAGTAACGGAAAATGCGGAAGACCGGCGTCGACCGCTACATGACTACCCGCAAACAGGAAACCTACCGGACGATAAGTCATTCGCCCATCAAATCAAGAAAAGAACTCTGTCTTACGCATTAATAAACAATACATTATACATATGGTCTTTCGATCAGATATGACTAAGGTGCCTAAGCGAGTCCGAGGCTCGTGAAATTGTTAAGAAAGTGCACTCAGGAGTTTGTGGTGCTCATCAGTCAGGCCCGAAGATGAAAATGAAGATTAAGAGACTAGAGTACTACTGGCCCTCGATGATGACCGATTGCATGAAAGTTGCCAAGAGTTGTCACAATGCCAAGTGCATGGAGTGGTTCTACATCAACCTCCAAATGTGCTACATCCGACAATCGCGTCGTGGCCATTTGAGTGTTGGGGCACATATATCGTGGGTCCGATAGATCCGCCTTCTTCAAGAGGACATAACTTCATTCTTGCAGCAACATATTACTTTTCAAAATGGGCAGAAGTAGTACCACTCAGAGAAGTGAAGGCACATCACGTGCTACAGTTCTTCAAGAATCAAGTTGTCTACCGTTTCGGGGTACCGCACAGAATCATTTCAGATAATGGGTCCGCGTTCAAGAGTACGAAGATCAACAATTTTGTCTGGAGACACGGGATTGACTGGCGCTATTCAACGATCTACTACCCAAGAGCAAACGGCTTGGCCGAAGCTTTTAATAAAACGCTCATCCAAATATTAAAGAAAATTTTGGATGACAACAAAAGAAATTTGCACGAGAAGTTGTTAGAAGCTTTATGGGCCTACAGAACAACTTTCAGAACTCCTACCCGGTCTACGCCTTACGCCTTAGTGTACGGGTCCGAGGCCGTATTACCCTTAGAGGTTCAGCTTCCGTCACTCGAATTGCGGTTGCGAACAAGATCACTACTGAAGAAAATGTCAAATTACGACTAGAAGAATCGGAAAGCTTAGAAGGGAAACGACTTTCAGCAGAAGCAAAATTTGGAACTGTATCAAGCCAAGATGATCCAGATCCACGATAAACTGGTCCGCCCAAGGACATTCAAAGTCGGTGATTTGGTTCTAGTACTCAGAAAACCTATTCTTGCACACCGCAAGATATGAGGTAAATTTGAATCAACTTAGGAAGGGACGTTTGTGGTTGAGACAGTCTACTCAAGGGGTTCCTACCAGCTTGTTAACTGTCGTGGAGAACGACCTATGCTTCTGTTGACCTCATTTTTGGTGATGTCTTTTTCTCTTCTTAGTGCTTAAGATCTAGTCATAGGATCCCCCTTTGACTATCCTAGAGGAATAAAGATGAGACCTACCTTATTTTAGAAACTCGAACCACCTCTTTACTCATTTTGAAGTTCTGCATGTATGTTCTTGACCTCTAGCATTTAGAAGGTCGAAACTAACATGTCGGAACTTAAAAGACTCCCCATAGGACCATTAAGCCATAGGGTTGTCTTCTGCTTAATTTTACACCTTCATGTGCACGAACATCACAGTTCAGACAGCTGACGCGTTTAAACATTGAAATTCACATCACTTGCACATGTATTTGTTTCATAATTGATTAGAATTGAAATTATTCTTTTTAAAAACAATTGATCGCGAGCCGATATTTCGACGAAAATTGAATTTGACGCGTTTTCGACGCGACCGTTGACGAGTTTGTACAGACCACCTCGCATGACGAAATGGATTGCGCTGGTGCATCCGAAACGTCGATTTTAGCTAGAAAGAACACTTATTTCGATATGATTTGGTGCACGAGTGAATCACACGCGGATTGATGAATTTAAATGAAATAATAATAATAATAATATTCTTATTATTAATAAAAAAAAACTACATCAAAATCCCTTATTAAAGCCTCGCAACGGCTCTCTCCTCAAGCTCCTCACCCGTTAGATTAAGAGCCCTAGCCGTTACCCGGATTCCATCCATAGAGATGAAGCCCTAGCCGCTCCTCTCTAGTTCACGAGACCGAAAACTTCCCCTTTCTCCGCCTTCTTTCGCGACCCCACCTTCCTCGCCGGCGAGGTCCATCGCCTCTTCTTCATGCGGGTGAGCCGGCTAGGGAGGCAAAGAGGGGTTTCAGCTTTTGCTTGTTTCCCCCGATTTTGTCGTTTGTTTGCTTGATTTTCTTGCTCAATCTCATTGTTGGTTCACTAGATTTTACTGTTAGTTAAAATTATGGAGATTATGACGATATGCTTGGCTTGATTAAAAGGTCATAGAGCAGTTCAATCTTTTTTTTATATATTTGCATCAAATACGTATTTTTAATAATATATTTACTTCTTATAATACATATCTGCTCAATTAAATTAGTTAGATCTGCATATGGAAGTGACTTATTGCAAGCGAAAAGTCTATTGTTTTATTATTGTCTTTTAATCTTCGAGAAACATCAGCACGATGACTCTTCCATATGATTTCTTTATTATATCAAAATGCTTATATGTTGGTATCAAGCATATCATTTTACCAAGGCATTCGAAATCAATATTTCACTGTGGCTGGAATAGATAGTTTGCTTGATACCTATTCATGAATATATTGTAGCAATGTTCTAGAGCAAAAAAAAAATAAATAAATAATTTTTCAATCTTCATTAGCCAAAATACTTTAAGAGCATTAGTAAGATGGTCGCATATTTTATATGCCACTCAATCCCAGTGTATTTACATAATCCGATGCCTAGACTTCAATATTTATATGAACATCATTTTACTTACGCACGAAGTAGCGATAGCTCTAAGAAAGTGGCATCTTTTTCCTATGATATAACAGATTTGGGTGGTATGTGTATAATTGCTCCGTTTATTTGAATTGAAATGTTATCCCACTAGATTTGCATTGACACTTTGGGGTGTTGTAAATGCAGAAAGTAAGATTTAGGTGTCAGATACGTAAATACATATGAATTGGGAGGGTCTATATGTAATTGCTCCTTCATTTATTTATCTATCATCATTATGGTGATGGTTCAGGTGGTTATGATGAGAGAAAATTTTGTCTTCTCAATTCCTTTGTTAGCAAGAAACTTTAAAACAAAGTGAGAACATATCTTACGAATAAATATTTGTCACGAGTATTTCTGTGAAGTTTGGTTCAGATCTGATAGTTCATTCCAAAAAAAAAAAAAGAATTTTACAGGACTGAAGTCAGTTTTACTTGACCAAAATGATAAAGAACCTCTTATGACTGTTGGGACCTACGGTTGGTGAGTTTGCATGAATATATTGAAGTTTATGAAGTGATTATCGTGCTATTTAAAGGTCGTTTGAAGTCCCTTCTAGTGAATTCTCAAATACGAATTTGTGCCTCCCTTTATTGCTTACTACTTGGGTACGTTGTGTCATATTATATTCCACTTCTAGGCATTTTTTGGTGTTATTGGGGATTAAAGCATCAAAATGCTATTCACGTGAATATGAAAGCTTTAGTGTGGGGTGTGTAAATGCATGGGAATTACATTTGTGAATTTTCATTCTCTAATAGCATTGCTGGATATTAAAACCTGCTAGAATTTAGTATCTTTTGCAACTTCTTATAGAGTCTCATGTATACTTTATGGAATACCCTTCAAATCATGATGCTTGTAACCGTAATTCGATGCAATCTGTATAAACGAGGTTAAATTGAAAGATCGACCTGCTGCTCAATGGCTATTTTGATTAATCAAGCTTGTGTAAATTTTAAGCAGATATACATCCATACTAAAGTATGTCAAGTGTTTCCATGTATAACCTACATTGGTGCTCTTTTATTTTATGTTGTGAAACATTTGGGTGTTATAAATGTGAAATTTGAAATGTTTGTTGGGAAAATAGGTGCATAATTAAAAATAAAAAAATCTGAGGAGTCCTTAAGCTCATCTATGCTCAAGAATTATGATATGATTGTTTGACCAAGATCTGGGACTTTTATAGATTTTTTTTTTGTAATGAAATTTGAAACTTTCTTATATGTTTACTTGCTCAAAATATGCAGTTTATATAAGTTAGTTCTATACAAGACCCGAAATTTATATGATCGAACATTGGTGGGCCGATTTAATTTTTATACTTATAAGCTTGCTGGAGTTAGACTTAATCATATAGAATCCGTGAATTGGATTCTTTAACAAGCAAAAATAGAATATCGGTTATCCTCATTTGAATAATTTATGTTTGATGGCCAAGTATGATTATGCAAAGCGGCCTAGATGCGCTTGCCTTATTGAATTTGAGATTGATGCTTTGTTTGCTGCAGTGGTGGTAAGATGTAAATTTAATTCTTGGCTTGTGAGAATATATTGGAATGCAAGGTAAATTACTTCATAGTTACACGTTTATTTACTGACACACCATCTAATTTCTTAACAATTCTATGGATATGATACCAAAAATCCGTTACATACATATATAACATCTAAATTGCAATGTATAAATGCAGCTTCTGATTACTTAATTTTATTCTTGAGCTTACCTTCAATTCTGAAATATTTATTCTGTCTATAATATTTAATTCACTTGGATGAAGCATTTGGGAAATAAATACAATAGCAAGAATGCCGAGGGGTTTACTTTTGCATTGATAATCTACTTTCTTCCTCTAAATCTCTACGAACTTGGTGGTTTATATGGTAAGTGCCCTCAATGAAGTTATGTTAAGACCTTATGCTGATCTCAAAATTGGAGGCTATTTGTTATGTAAAACCTGGAGTTTTACTGTTTGGGTTTATGAGAAATCTGAAATTATATGAGTTGATTTTATGCAATTTTGAAAGCATATGGAATATCAAAGTGGCCTATAAGTTGGATATATGGGGCAAAGGCGATGATGTAAAAAAAATAAAAATTCTCAGCTTTTCTTTATAGCTGAAATCTTTTAACCAATAATCAATTAAAGATGCCCTTTTCATCATTTGAGTCGTTGGTGATTCTATCCCTGCCTTTAAAAGATTTGTGAATTAACAACATATACTAAACTTCTAAAAGTTCAGATACTTCATACAGATACTACACTTCTAAAACTTCAGATACTACGTGTTGGTTCACTTATCAATTAAGTGGTAGGGATTAAAATTGCCCGATTCGAGAACGATTTCTTAGTGACTTTTAATCGATATTGATATATACGTACTTCAACTCTAGACGTCATAGAATCGATTAGACTATGAATTAGTGATTTTGTAGACAACCGAAACCTTCCCTTAGCTTCTTACATGTGTTACATTGTCAGCAATTATATAAATGCCTTAACATGTGTTTTAAGTGCAGACAAAAAATGACGGGAATGCTTACCAGGTACACATTTAAGTTTATTGCAATTTACATTTAACAATTTATTAAATGTCTTACTTTCATGTACTTATAAATGCATGAAAATGATTGAACCCAACATGTTTAAACAACTCAAAATTTAATCACCAACAAAAAATAAAACTGCAATTACAACTAAAATTAAAACGTATCGTCGGATGATCGTGAATCCTCTGACGATGTAACCCACGTGTTGCTAACGAGATTTCACCTGGCCTAAATGAAAGCGTGTAACTCATTTAGTTGAGTTTGAAGAATTCATTTTGACTAAGTGAATCCGATGAAAGTAGCGGTGCCGGGATGACGGAACCGTGGGATCTTAATCGGTTTTGCTTAATCAATTTTAAGATTTGTTTTAATTAAAATAATAAGTCATCTCAATTTTCAACTTTTCTAAACCAGAACACTTCTCTCATCTCTTGATTGTCACCATCTAAAACTAAACATTTCAGAATAACAAGAGATCTTGAGCACAGTGTGCAGTGACGGCTTATCTTCATCAAGAAAACTTGTGTCTACTTCAAAGAAACATTTCTTAGAATTAAATAACTAAGCTCATAGTGATTTCGAGGTAATTTCGCCAGTGCAACATAAATCCTCAACTTTTCATTAGACATTTGCATAATCATATTATGCAAATTAAGCCCTAATCGATTTTAAGATTCCGAGGTTGCCGTGCGGTACGGTGTAAACCCTCCTATCTTCTGTGCTATTCGTACGATCGGATATCATGCGAATATAAGCCCTAAATAAATAAAATCGGCAGGATGAAACATTAAATAACATCTTCTCAAATTCAAGCCAAACAAATAGGATAGTTGGGAAGTCACCGAGACTTGTCTCGAATCCGTGACATCCCCTACTTCTCCTCCATCGGATTCCTAAAATAATCAGTTCCAAATTCGATCCATTCCCATCGAAATTTCCAAAATCCAATCCTTTCGAAAATCTTAAACTTTCAAATTCTTGAAAGTAGAACTACCGATCTTAATCGAGAATTTTCTTAAATGTTTCCGTCATTTAAGATGTAATTAACTATAAAGTGCTCGCCCTTATGCTGAACTTTAAGAACCTGCAGTAATATAAACCCTCCTTAATTCCCTTATATTAAGTTATGAAGCTTGTCTGACTTATAAAATTGGTTCGCAGACCAAACGAATGTCACAAATCTTCTAGTTTATTTAATCGAGCCCCATCGTCAAGCAGTGTGTTTGTCCTTCGAGATAGATACACGATTTTTGATGTGGTGCTCTTTTATATAAACTATTTGGGATGTGAGATCGGTTTGATTTCTTATCTTAAAATTTTCAAACTTAAAATTATTTTCAAAATTAAATGCTACTTTCTAAATTATATATATATATATATATATATATATATATATATATATATATATATATATATATATATTAAATTTAAAATCTAAAATTCGTCGACAGCTTCCAATTAATGGATGATATCTAAAGAAGTATTACGCGACCTGATGTTTCGAAGAATGAATTCTCTTTCCTAGAAACACGGGTAGAGTAATCATTCGTAACTGGGTCCGAACCCAAAATAAAAAAAATGGATGATAAAATAAAAACCATTAACAAAAAAAATGTGTTAAAAAGAACATATATGAAATGATAAAATTTTGATCTTTTCCTTTAAATTAGCTCATTCCTGATCTTTCCTCATCTCTTCCTACTTCCTTTAAAATTTAAAAGAAGTAAATAAAATTTTTCATTAATAAATGTTTTCTTATTGTTCTTGTTCTAAGATGACCCCTAATCCTTTCCTTGTTTTTCGCAAGGAAATGTCGAACGAGCTAGCTGGTTCTGAACTTTAAAAATGGCGTGAGTCTGGCACTCGATGAAAAGAGGATGAAGGATGGAGCCGTGATTGAGATCGACTCTGATTTCACACTGGTCGGGACAATATGAAGAAACTGATTGGACTCCGATTGATCGGGAAGAGTTCCACATTCAGACAGTGATGAAATTAGGTAGCCCAAGTCAACAGTCCACCAGCAAGAAAAGAAAAGCAAACGCCGCTCATGCAACGAGAGAAGACAAGAAAGTTAAGTCCATGGTTGCTACAACAGAGGGCAGGCTTGTCAGCTCCATGCCCGCAGAAATTCAAGGGGTAAGGAGAGCCACTCTCACTCTTACTCAACGAAGAAACAAGAACCGTCGCATTCGCAAGATGCTGACTAAGCTGGCAGCAGATCAACAAGAAGAGACAGTTGCTACCGTCAATACAAATACTTCGAAAAGATTGGTTCGTCAGGAACCAGAAAGGAGGAAGCCAACTCCGAGAACAACAGAAAAGATAAAAGAAGTCCCAAGAAGAGCAGAAATAGAATCAATACCACGACACCAGACAGAGCTACCAGTTTTGAAAAGTCTTGTTGCGAAAGCAACCTCAGAGGATGTCCCGACAGAGACTATCCCCGAGGAGCCGAGACATGCGGGAGAGCGTGCCTGGTCGAGCCGCACATCCCGCAAGATGTCACCGCACCCCGAGGACTTCGGATAATCCCGAATACGAGTCGGAGAAATTACAACAAGTCGAAAAGAAAACTTTCGAATACTTTCGAGAGAATTCGAGTGCGAGGGTCAATATCTTAGAAGGCCTTGAGCCGCATATGATGTGTTCTCGCATTACGAACAACATCGATCGTGGATCGCATTATCGAGCTTTAGAAAATGGGCTGAGCTGGTCGTCTGAGGGAGAAAACCTATTTAGAGCCCCGAAGATGGATGCCAGGAAAAGGAAGAGTTACTATTCAGTGCGAGTGTTGCTACAACTTCGCAGAAGACAAAAAAGGAAATCCACCAAGGATACTCCGTCACAGTGAGGTGGATCCGATACTGAGAATTATCAAAAGAATGGTAAAGAGGATGGTAACATGGAGGGTATTGCCTGCAGATTGTATACCCAATAGCTGCATCATTAACATTTTACAAGGAGGGCGATTGCATACCTCCACACATAGACCATCATGACTTTGTCAAACCTTTCTGCACAGTCTCTTTTGGTCAGCCAGTGTAATATCATGTTCGGATCTGACTTCCGGATAGCGGGCCCCAGAAAATTCCGAGGGCCGGTGGAAATACCACTACCGGTAGGTTTCGTCATTGTATTAAAAGGAAATGAAGCGGACATAACAGAAACATCGCATTCCGGAGTGTTCGTTGAACGAATCTCCGTCACCTTCGAAGGATGGACGACGAGAAGATGCCTTTTCATTTTCAGCCAGATCCAGAGTTAGAGAGTCTCCGGCCCTACGAGCTATGAGTTACATGGGAAATAACACACCTCCAATGCACATCCGTACGACATTACTGCCGAGGGTGGCTTGGAAGGTGATGCTATTGTCCATGTATCTTACTATTCAGACATGGATTTTGACAAATGCTTTTGGAAAAATCAACAAGAATCTTACACAATCCATTTTGGATCTATGAGGATCGTATGAGATACTGAATTTTCGAGGAAAATATCATCATGTTTTGGATCAAGTTGTATGATATATTTTCAATAGATTGGAATGAGAATGATCATGTCATGTTCTGCCTTCACCTCTTTTTGTGCAAATTGACTGGGAAACGCCATTAAGCTAAATGAACTTCGAACAAAGAACGAAAAGAAAAAAAAATGAATAAGGAACTCCTTTTTAAGAATTTGAATATCGAAATAAACTGCAAATAAACACGAACTCTAAATAAACAAAAATGAAATCGAATCACTAGAACGAATAAAACAAATCTAAATCTCAGAATGATTTCCATTCCAAATTCTTCTATTCCAACCTTTCAATTCTCTTTCTTCTGTGTGTTAAAGGATCGACTAGTCCTATTGACACGGAGCCACGAACTTTGTTCGATTTGGTTCTGATGGCATGGGATTGGTGGGTCCCTCTTCATACAGATCAAATTTCTGAGGCTGGAGCCGAACTTCCAGTTCTCTTCGAGGCTAGAGCCGAACTTCTAGCTCTCTTTCAAATTTCCGAGGCTGGAGCCGAACTTCCAGTTCTCTTCGAGGCTAGAGCCGAACTTCTAGCTCTCTTTCAAACTTCCGAGGCTGGAGTCGAACTTCCAGTTCTCTTCGAGGCTAGAGCCGAACCTCTAGCTCTCTTTCAAATTTCCGAGGCTGGAGCCGAACTTCCAGTTCTCTTCGAAGCTAGAGCCGAACTTCTAGCTCCCTTTCAATTTCCGAGACTAGAATCGAAATTCTAGTTCTCTTCAAATTCCAACTCTATTCTTGAGGCTAGAGCCTAAATTCTAATTCTCTTCAAATCCCGAGGTTGGAACCTAGGTTTCGATGCTCACTTCAAATCCCGAATTTCCACGAAATCCCTCTTGAAATAATTCTTGAATCGAACTTCAATCGGAATTGAAACTCTAATCAAAATTCAAACTCACACATTAAAACTTGAAACAGAAAATGAAACGAATCTAAAATCGAATCTCTCTAGATCTTGTGATCTAGAATTTACTTCCTTTTCTTTTCCCTAGCGAGAGTTCTGGAATCTTCAGTGTTGGAGATTTACCTGATACTCCCCAGAGAAAATTTTCTATACTTCATTCTAAGTGTGTCACTTAGACGTCTGTGTTGGTTCTGTTGATCTTTTCGGTCAACGTCAATACGCGCGGTATGCTTAGTTAGCACACCACACCTATTGGGAGTCCATTTGTTGACCTCATTTTCGACGAGGTCCGATCTCTCTTCTTAAGATTTTCAGGATCTAAACTTTCAGCGTTCCCTTCGACTATCCTGATGACTAGTAGATGGAACCCACCACTTAGAATTCAAAACACTTCGACTCCCTTCAAACCCCACAAGTTCGATCATGAACCCCTAAGCCACTTGGAGGGTTAAGATCAAATGTGGAGGTTTAAAGACGAGTTTCCTATAGGACTCTTTGGCCTAGGATTACCCCAGGTGGCCCTGTCCCAGTGAGGGTAAGCCTTACACACACCACACTCCCACACACACACATTCCATATCCTAAAACCACCTTTAACCAATTCGACTCCCCGACTCGTGCAGGTAACTCATATGGATGGACCTCGACCCCTGAGCCCTCGGCTAAGAGTGTTATAAACAACATATCGAGTGCCTAAAATGAGTCCTCTCATGGCTTTTGAAAGCTTAATATGGCTTCATGGCTCAACCAAAATGATTTCATTTCACTCACACTTGATGAATCTTCATTTTCCCAAAATTTCAATTTTTGACCCCGGGGGCCCTACAGCCGCCAAACCTACCAAATGCCCTTGAAATAACCCAAAATTTGCAAAATTACCTAAATTACCCAAAATTCCTCAAAACCAATCCTAAACATTTCCTCCTACTCAAATTGACCATCCATGGCCAAATATACCAAAAATTCCAAAAATACCCCTCAATAACCTCCAAATACCCAAAATACTCTTTTAACCCAAAAATTCAGAAAATTCCCAGAAAATTTCAGAAAATCTCAAATATTCCCAATTTCATTTTGTTCAACTACACCATAAGACAATTTTGTCAATTTAACTCACTTTTACCAAAACCCCCAATTTGACCTATTTTTAACCTAAGTGGACCCAATGTCCCACCAACTCAACCCAATTGACCTCAATTTTGATCCAATTCAGTTCTAAACTTCAATTCAATATCCCCAATATCAATTTAGATCAAACCCAAACTCAATTTCATCAACATGTGGATCCAATTTCAATTTGAAGCTTAAAACCCAATTTTGGCCCACGACATAAACTTAGCCCAAACCAACTCAACTTAACTCAAATTAACCCCAAATCTTTTCCTAAACCTTCCTAACATCCCCACAAACAAAACACTAATTTGATTTGCCCAAAATTTGAACCCAAACTTCACTTAAATCCAACCCAAATAAAAAATCTCCAATTTGGCCTAAAGCCCACCATGAATCCAAATAGGCCAAAATCCAAAAAAACCAAAGCCCATCCAAAGTTGAAAACTCTTTGTCATACCCCCATAAACATTTTTCAACATTAATTTTACATCAAACCCAACATTAACCCAACCTTAGCCCAAGTTAGCCCAATTTGGCCCATTTTGACCCCATTACTAAAAATGCCCAAATTAAACCCATTAGAACTCCAAATGACACCAAACCTTTTCCAAATCACTCATGATACATCCCTAAACTAAACTTAACATTTGTAAGGCCCAATCTTTACCAAAATTTTCATCCATCAACTTGATTTAAAATCTAAAAGCCCACTTACCTAAAGCCTTTAAAAGCCCACTCCTAAACAATTCCAAAAGCCCACATAGCATCTCTTTCCATCATCCATTTCAATTGAAGCCATCCCTAAGTTTAAATCAATGGTTAAATCATTCCAAATCAAGCCTCATGCCAATTTACCCTAAATTCATCAAAAATGCCAAAACCCTTTTTCATGAAACAAACCAACCTTTTCCAAGCCAAATGTAAGCCAAATGTGAGCTATTTACAAGCCATATAAAGCCATGAGAGTTTTGACACCTCACCTAGTCATTTATGGCAAGAAGAGGGGAACCTTTCCTTAAGCCCTTTTAACCCCATTTATGCTACTCTAAACCAAGTTTAGCCACATCACCTTGGATGGGGACTTCACCACCCCTTCCTAGCTGACCCAAATGATTATCCCTCAGCCTAAAGTCAAGCCTCGGGGAGGTGCACCAAGCCCATTTCCATGGGTTGACCAAACCAAGTCCAAAAAAGCCCCTTCCCCATTCCATTTTGAATCAAGCTCTTTACACATGGCTCTAACCCCCATTGCTTGCACCAAACTCAATCCCTGGACTCACTGAGTCAAGATGGTGACCGACCACCGCCGGCCGCCCGCCCGGGTCGCCGGAAAATGCCATGGCCGAGAGCTCCATGTGAGCCAAACTCCAAAATTCTCTCTGGCTGAGCTGCCCCATGCCCAATGGCCATTGTGACTGTTCTTCCTTTGACCAAGACAGCTGATCACAAGCCCTAACTCTCCCTGGGAAGCCCTTCAGCCATGCCTATTTAAACCCACCGCCTTCTCGGCCAAACATGAACGCTTAACAATACTCTGCCAAAATTGCTCCAGGACCTTCTCCTAACCTAGAGCAATTGATTCCCAGTGTCCCTTTGCCCTAATCCCCATTAACAGAGCTCAATCTCTCAGTCAAAAATCCACCAAAAACTAGGACAACTCTGAAACCTCCACCAAAATCAAATTAAACTCACCCACACCCGCACAAGACCTGCAGAAGGAGTTCCCCAGGTGAAAGCCCCCTCACCGTGCCGACCATCCTCTCATCTGCCAAGCTTTGAAATCGGCCTCGGTCACTTTCATTCCTGAGCAATTCCGCGAGCTGAGAGACTTCATCCGGAGCTTCCCGAGGTGCAATCGAAGGTATCACAACTCTCGATCAAGCTTCACTTCTCGTAGCCAAGGTATGGACCCCTTCTTCCTCCCGAGCTTCCAGCGATTCTCTATTTTGCTTGGCTTAATTTCATAAAGATATAAACCGTATGGATGTGTTCGTCTCCTCAAGACGAATCCATATAGCATAAGAACATGAAAATTCATTGAGAAATGAGAGAGAGTCGGTGCAGATCGTGTCGGACAAGTGAATGGGACACACCAGGCGGAGACGATGATCGGCAGTCGTTGGATCGAGCGTGTATCGAATGGACGGTGCAGATCGCGTCGGACAAGTGAATGGGACATGAACCGCGGGCCCCCGGAGCGCTGAGTCAGATGGCGGCGTCGAATAGGGAGGCGACGCGTGAGCTTTCGGAGCTGCCGAGGATGAGTCGGCGCCGCGTGGATAAGTAGATAAATAAGCTATTTTCTATTTATTTAAATACCTAGAAATTGAAAAATCCATAACTTTGCATAGAAAAATCATAAAAATAAACTAAAAATACCTCTCTGTCGGTGAATGAAGAGAATAATGTGAAAAAGAATCGAGTTAATTTGATGAGTATTTTATTTTTAATTAATTATTTACTCATTTAAATGTTTTAATTCTCCATTCGCATGTAACAATTCACTAGCGTACGAGACCATAGGGCTTTTAGCCTCTCGATCTCGGGAACATTCCCCGAATTTTCCAAGGTCGAGACCACCTTATGGCAAGTTATCGATTTTCCAAATTTTTGTGCTCGTTTTGGTATTTTAATCCCAGTAATTAGCATGTTGCTTAGAAAATTCTAGAAAAATTTAGGGAGGTATCTTATGTCCAGAGGACCCTAGGAAAAATGTATTTTAAGTTAATTCATTAAGAATAACCCTAATTGGCCTAAATACTCGTAATCGAATTTTAATTAATTAGTGATTAACCACACATCAAAATCACTGAAAATAATTCTCCACCGATCTTTAGGGTCGAGGAGTATCACATAAAAATTCGAGATCAATCGAGGCGATTAACCCCATTAAATGAACTAATTAAGTTATACGACCAAAATTAAACTTTAAAAATTCATAACTCCAAAAATACATTTTAAAAATCGACTAAAATGGTTTTGGGGTTTCTCGATGTTAGAGGAGTCTAAGAAAATTAAAATTAAAATTTTCTAAAAATCTTCATTTTTAATCATATTTTAATATTTTAATAATTAAAAAATAATAAAAATCATAAAAAAATTAAAAATCATAAAAATGTCATTTTTTGATTCCTAATCACTTAGGAACAAACCAAATATTTTTCCTAAGTTTTTAGGTTAATATATTGAATTTTAAAGGCTTAAAACAATTTTTAATATTAAAAAATGAATTTCCCTACATTTTCACTAAATTAATTCTAATAAATCAAATAAAAATCAGAAAAATATAAAATTTGTTTCTCTGAACTCTTTGAGGTCAGAGAGATTTATGAAAAATATAAGATCCATTTTTTAACTTTAATTTTATTTTATAATTAATTAACACTCCAAAACTCAAAATAATTATAATAAATAAAATATAATTTGAAAAATCACCATAATTGGTCCAAATGGTCCTTTGGTCAGTGGAAACATCCCATAATTTTCCTAAGACATGTAAACCTTACCTCGGTCATGTTGTAAAATTTCCATTGAAAATGCCTATTTTTCATAAAAATAAATATATAAATTAAATTAAATTCAGAAAAATCACATCTTCTCCTCTAATGTCTTAATTAACATGTGAGTGAAGTGAAATAAAAATTTTAAGTTCATTTGAGCTTAATTTGATGAGTTATGAAATAACAATGCTTAAAAAGACATAAAGGTAATTAACATGTGAGTGAAGTGAAATAAAAATTTTAAGTTCATTTGAGCTTAATTTGATGAGTTATGAAATAACAATGCTTAAAAAGACATAAAGGTAATTAAAGAATTTTAACCCATAATTAAAACTTTAGGTCTAATCAAGGGGAGGGTAAAATATTTGATCTTAATTTCCTCTTAGATGATTGAAATTTTGGGAATTAAGGGGTAGAAACCCATTAATCATCTTGAAAATATTTAAAGTAAATTTTAATTAATTAAACAATTTGAATTTTGGAAGAATAAATTAAAATTTGGATTATTAAGATTAGGGGTATAATTTAAGAAAATATCAACTCTTTAATTTAAAATCCCTAAATGAATCACTTTAATAATATTCAACTCTTAATCAAACTCAAAAATGATAATTGAAATTAATAATTAAATAATTAAAAGGAAAATAAACTTTAATTAAATTAAAAGCTTAAAACATTAAGTGATTTGATAATCAAATTGAAATAAATTTAAAACATTAAAATTAATTTGAAATTACTTAAAAAAACAAATCTAAAACAAATTTAAAACATTAAAGAAAACCAACCTTAAGACAATTCATAATTAAAAACATAAAAAATCAAACCAATTAAAATTGAACTCTTAATCAAACTAAAAAATGATAATTGAAATTAATAATTAAATAATTAAAAGGAAAATAAACTTTAATTAAATTAAAAGCTTAAAACATTAAAGTGATTTCATAATCAAATTGAAATAAATTTAAAACATTAAAATTAATTTGAAATTACTTAAAAAAACAAATCTAAAACAAATTTGAAACATTAAAGAAAACCAACCTTAAGACAATTCATAATTAAAAACATAAAAAATCAAACCAATTAAATTTGACCTAAAATGTTACAATTAAGTCAAATTAAATTTAAATCATTAAAGTTTAATTAAATTGAATAATCTAAACATCTCTTTCAACCCAAATTAATCTAATACATTGAGATCATTTAAAATGTAAAGATTTAATTAAATTAAAACAACTTGAACACTATTCCAAACTTTAAATTATTAAAATTTCATAACTAAATTAAACCACTTTAAATCATCAATCCCAATTTTAAATTATTAAAATCTTTAATAAACTGATTTGCCCTTAAAGACTTTCGTTATCATAACTCTTAAATGGAGCATCAAGTGAAATGTCACTTTACTCAATAATCAAACATCCTAATTTACTGAGCAAGAAACAAAGTTTAATTGAATTCTTGGATGATTAATTCACCAGTACAATAAAATTCATTTGGACTCAAAGTAATCTCAGAAGTATTGAAAAGATGTTTAGGATTCGTCCTAAGCACTTTCTAAATATGATGAGGTGTTTTAGAAGAACAACTGAACTTAATGGTTCTTTGATGAAGAAAATCATCCTTAAACAAAAAAACAAAAGAACCTAGACGTCATAGGACCTGACTAGCTATAAGATTAGGACTTTGGTAGACAACCAAAACCTTCCCTTAGCTTTACTTAGGTGTTTTTCTTGCAAATTATATAAATGCCTTAACATGAGCTTCAAGGGTAGCTTGGGTTGACGAGAAGACCCTCCAGGTACGCTTTTATTTTATTGCAAGTTACTTACATGTACTGCGCTTTACTTTTCTTGCATGTTAAACGAGATTGTTGCATGAAAACTTAAACCTTTAGGGTAGCCACAAAACTGAAACCCAAAACTAAAATTAAAAGTCACTACAAGATAAAATTTACCGCCACAACATTCAAAATATAAAACAACTCGAAATTTAATCACAAACAAAACAACAAAACTACAACTATAACTAAATTAAAACGACTTGTTGGATGATCGGGAATACCTCGGATGATGTAACCTACGTGTTGCTAACAGGATTTCCCACGGTCTAAATGAAAGTGTGGAACTCATTCAGTTGAGTTTAGAAAATTCATCTGGACTAAGTGAATCCGATAAAAATAACGGTGCCTAAATGATAGAACCGTGAGATCTTAACCGGTGTTGTTATAATCAACTTTAAGATTCCCCTAATAAAACACTAAAGACATTTGGACTTTAAAACTTTTCTAAACCAAAACACTTCTCTCATCTCATGATTTTCACCTTCTAAAACTAAACCTCTGCAACAACAAGGAGCTTGGAGCATAGTGGGCAGCACGGCCATCGTCATCAATGAAAACTTGGATCTACATCAAGAAAACCTTTCCTAGTTTTAAATAATCGAGCCATAGGATTTCGAGGTAGTTTGCACTAATGCAACATAAATCCTCAACTTTTCGTTAGGCACTTGTATAATCATTTTACGCAAATTAAGTCCTAACCGATCTTGGGATTCCGAGGTAGTTGTTTGGTACGACATAAACCCTCATATCTTCGAGGCTACTTGTGTGATTATATCATACAAATATAAGTCCTAATTAACTAAATTGGCAGGATTACAACGTTAAATAAATTCTCAAATTGAAACCAATAAGAGAGTTTGGGAAGTTGCCAAGATTCTTCTTGGATCCTCAGTTTCTCCTACCTCTCTTCCATTGGACTCTTAAAATAAACTGTTCCAAATTTGAGCTAATCCCTTTTGAAATTTCCAAAATCCAATCCTTCGAAAACCTTAAACTTTGAAATTTCGAGAAGCAAAACCACCGATCATTATCGAGAGTTTTTTTAAGTGTCTTTCGATATTTAAGATGTAATTAACTATAGTGCTCATTTCTATAAGTGAACTTTAAGAACCTGCAGTAATATAAACCCCGCTTAAATTCTTTATATTAAGCAGGGGAACTTGTCGGCTTATTAAATTGGTTCGCAGACCAAACGAATGTCACAAATCTTCTAGTTTATTTAATCGAGCCCCATCATCAAACAGTGTGCTTATTCTTCGGGATAGATACACAGTTTGTGGTGCGGTGCTCGTTTATATAAATTATTTGGGATGTGAGATCGGTTTAATTTCACATTTTAAAATTTTCAAACTTAAAATTATTTTCAAAATCAAATGCTACTTTCTAAATTATATATAAATTTAAATTAAATTTAAAATCTAAAATTCGCCGATAATTTTTGTAGGCGACCCCTTTTCAAAATACAACACTCAACCTAAAAATATGCCGACAGATTCACCTTGAAATCTAAATCTCAAATTAAATTTAAAATAAAATTCTGATTAAGTCAAATTGCAACTGAAATTAAAACTTGAATCGAAAATTCAAACTCAAAATTGAAACTTGAAATAAAAAATGAAACCAATCTAAAATCCAATCTCTTCAAATTTTGTGATTTTAAATTCACATTCTTCTTCCCCAGCGAGAGTTCTGGAAACTTCATTCTTGAAGGTTTACTTGATACTTCTCAGCGGAAATTTCCTACGCTTTATCCTGAGCTTGTCACTCGAACATTTGTGTTGGCTTTGTTGATTTCTTCGGTCAACGCCAATACGCGCGGTGTGCTTGGTTAGCACACCACACCTATTGGGGGTCCATTTGTTGACCTCATTTTTGGTGAGGTTCGATCTCTCTCCTTAGTACTTAGGATCTAGCGCATGAGTTATCCCTTCGACTATCCTGAGAGGACTAGAAATGGGACCCACCACTTAGAAATTCAAAACACTTCTCGACTCCATTCAAACCCCACATGTTCGATTATAAACCCCTGAGCCACTGGAGGGTTAAGACCAATATGTGGAGGTTTAAAGGATGAGCTTCCTATAGTGCTTTTGGCCTTAGAGTACCTCAGATGGTCCGGTCCAGTGAGGTCTAGCTTGCACACACCACACTCTCACACTCATTTCAAATCTTAAAACCACTTTTACTCAATTCGACTCCCGACTCATGTAGATAACTCATACGGATGAACCTTAACCCCTAAGCTCCCAGCTAAGAGGGTTAGGAACAACATATTGAGTGCCTAAAATGGTCCTCTCATGGATCTTGTGAGCTTAATATGGCTTCATGGCTCAATCAAATGGTTTCATTTCACTCACACCTAATCAAGCTCCATTTTTCCCAAATTTCAATTTTTGACCCCCAGGACCCTAAACCCACCAAACCTACCAAATGCCCTTGAAATTGCGTAAAATTTGCAAAATTGCCTAAATTACCCAAAATCCCTCAAAATCAATCCTAAATATTCACCATCACTCAAATTTATCATCCATGGCTAAATATACCAAAATTTCCAAAATACCCCCCCAATAACCTCCAAATACCCAAAATACCCTTTTAACCTAAAAAATCCAAAAATTCCAAAAATTCCCATAAAATTCCAGAAAATCCCAAATATTCTCAATTTCATTTTGTTCAACTACACCATAAGCTAATTTTGTCAATTTAGCCCACTTTTATCAAAATCCGCAATTTGACCTTTTTTAACTTAAGTGGACCCAATGTCCAACCAAATCTCTTCAATTGACCTCAATTTTGATCCAATTAAATTCTAAACTTCAATTAAATATCCCCAATATCAATTTAAACTAAATCCAAACCCAATTTTATCAACATGTGAATCCAATTTCAATTTGAAGCTTAAAGCCCAATTTTGGCCCATGACCTAAACTTAGCCCAAACCAACCCAACTCAACTCCAATTAGCCCCAAACCTTTTCTAAAACCTTCCTAACATCCCCATAAACAAAACACTAACTTGATTTGCCCCAAATTTGAACCCAAACTTCACCCAAGCTTAACTTAAGCCAAAATTCCCTAAATTGGCTTAAACCAACCATGAACCCAAATAGGCCCAAATCTTAAAATTAAGACCCAAAAAAATTGAAAACTCTTTGTTACACCTCCATAAACATTTTACAACATTAATTTTACATCAAAACCAACATTAGCCCAACCTTAACCCTGCATTAACTCAATCTGACCCACTTTGACCCTATTATTAAAGAGACACAAATCAAACCCATTTCAACTCCAAATTACCCCAATTTTGTTCCAAACCATTCATGACACATTCCTAAACTAAATGCAACATTTATTTGGCATAATCTTTTACCAAATTTTCATCCAAAAGTTCATTTTGAAACATAAAAGCCCACTTCCATAAGACATGTAAAAGCCCATTTTTACCAAATTTGAAAAAGTCCAAACCTATTCCAAGGCCCATATGACAAACTCCTCTTCATCCATTTAATCAAAACCACCCCTAAGTTTCAAAACCATCATTAAATCATTCCAAATCAAGCTTCATCCAAATTTTCATCAAATTATCCAAAATTCCTAAAACCCTTTTCCATGAAATTGACCAAGTCATTTCCCAAGCCAAATGTGAGCCAAGAAGCCATGCACAAGCCACATGGGAGCCATGAAAGCCTTGGACTCCTCATCAATCCATTAATGGTAAGAGAGAGGAACTCTTTCTTAACCAATGATTAAGCTTTTTTTACCCTTTCCATGATTCCCCCTAACCCAAAATCATTCTCTAATTCAGTTGAGCCATATGATTCCCTTCAGCCCAAATCAGACCTTGGTGAGTGCACCAAGCCCATTTCCATGAGTTGACCAAACCAAGTTCAAAAGAGCCACTTCCCCCATTCCATTTGAATCAGTCCCTTTACACATGGCATCGCCTAATCGAGCTCACAAACATCAAGCCCCGACCTTCCCGACCCCGAGGGTGACTCGACCTCGGCCGGACCACCACCCCGGCCGCCGGAAACCACTGAGCCGAGAGGCCTAATTTGATTCAAAAATTCAAATTGTATTGGCTGAGCTGTCCCAACCTAAATGGTCACTGCAGCTGTTCTTCCCTTGCCCTGGGCAGCTGATCCCAAGCCCTAACTCCCCCTGGGAGGCCCTCCAGCTAAGCCTATTTAAACACCATCACCTCACGGCCAAAAGAGGTGCTGAACCAAACCTTACCAAAACTCTGCCAAAATCACTCCACACTCTTCTCCAAACCTAGAGTACTTGATCCCCACTGAAATCCAGCCCTAAAACCCCCTCTGTGAGCTCAATTTCTGAGCTTAAGCCCAAAAACAGGACACTTCACCACAGTGAGCCAATCTTCAAATTGATTGACTCTACACCTTCACCAGACCAAGAGAAGAAGTTCCCCATCAAAAGCCCCCCACCGAGCCGACCATTCCTTCTATCTGCCAAGCTTTGAAATCGGGCTTGGTAGAAATCAAGTTCAGGCATTTCACCACAGCTCCGGGCTTCATCCCTAGCTTCCTTGGACTCCAACGAACGTGCCGAGCCCCTCTGATTGAAGCTTCACGTCTCAGAGCTAAGGTATTAAACTCCTTCCTGAGAGCTTCTTTCGATTCTCCATTTTGTTTGAGTCGATTTCATAGCATCTTAGCTGTATAGATGTGTTCGTCTTGTTGAGACGAGTCCATAGAGTCCAAGAACATGAAGTTTGGTGGAGAAATGCGGGAGATCTTAGGGTTTCGAGACACACCAGTCGTAGACGATGACCAGGAACCGTCGGATCGCGCGTGCATCGAATGGACGATCCAGTTGCGCCGGACCGAACCGCGGGACATAAAGCACCGGCTGACTCAGATGTCGGCGTCGAATGGGAGCGCGACACGTAGGGCTTCGGAGCTGCCGAGGATGACGGGGCGCCGCGTGGATAAGTAGAAAAATAGGGTATTTTCTGATTTATTTAAATACCCAGAACTTTGAAAATTCATATCCTTGCATAGAAAAATCATAAAAATAAAATAAAAATACCCTCTTGTCAGTGAACAGAGGAAAACAATGTGGAAAAAGAATTAAATTATTTTGTTAAGTATTTTATTTTTAATTAATTTAATACTGTTTTAAGTATTTCAATTCTCCATTCATGCATATAATTCACCATGACATGAGACCATAGGGCTTTTGTAGCCTCTGTTTTTGGGAACATTCTCTGAATTTTCCAAGGCCAGATGTCATCTCTATGGTAAGTTATTGATTTTCCTATTTTATGTCTGTGTTTTGGAATTTTAATTCCAATAATGTGCATGTTTCTTAGAAAATTCTAAGAAAATTAGGGGAAGTATCTTAGGACCAGAGGACCCTAGGAAAATTAAGGTTTGATTTAATTCTTTAAAAATAACCCTAATTAGCTTAAACACTTAAAATTAAATTTTACTTAATTAGGAGTAACCATACACCAAAATCACTTGAAAACAATTCTCCACTGTCACTTAGGATGTGGAGAACCTCACATAAAAATTTCAAGTCAATTGGAAATAATTTAGGCCATTAAATGAATTTTTTAAGTTGTATGGTCATTTTTAAAATTTAAAAATTCATAAAACCCAAAATACACTTTAAAAATTCACCAAATTGGTTTTGTGGGCTCTCTGATATTAGAGGAGTCTAACAAAATTAAAATTGGAACTTTCTAAAATTTTCATTTTTAACCATATTTTAAATATTTTAATAATTAAAAAATTAAAAAAAATCACAAAAATATTAAAATTCATAAAAATGTCATATTTGGTCCCCTAATTACTTAGAAACCAACCAAATATTTTTCCTAAGTCCCTAGGTTAAGATATTGAATTTTAAAGGCTTAGGACAATTTTAATATTAAAAAATGGATTTTCCAACCATTGCACTAAATTAATTCTAATAAATCAAAGAAAAATAAAAAAAATATAAAATTTGTTTCTCTGAGTTCCCTGAGGTCAGAGAGATTTAAGAAAAATATAAAACTTAATTTTCAACTTCAATTTTATTTTATAATTAATTAATACTCTAAAACATAAAATAATTATATTAAATAAATAATTAAAAAAATCATCAAAATTAGTCCGAGTAGTCCTCTCATCAATAAGAACATCTCATAATTTTCTTAAGCATGTAAACTTTACATTTGTACGTATTGTTGAATTTTCATTGAAAATTCTTATTTTTATCAAAATAATATATAAATTAATTTAAAAACAGAAAAATCATATTTTCTCCTCTAATGTCTTAATTGACATGTGAGTGAAGTGACATAAAAATTTCAAGTTCATTTTAATTAAAAAGGAAAATATCCCTTAATTAAGTTCAAACTTAAAACATTAAATGATTTAACAATCAAATTAAAATAAATTTTAAACATTTAAAATTAATTTGAAATCACTTAAGAACAAACTTAAAACAAATTTAAAACCTTAAGTAATTTCAAAACAATTCAAAATAAAAAAATATCAAAATCTAAATAATTAAAATCAACCTAAAGTATTATAATTAATCCAAATCAAGTCATCAAAATTTAATAAAACAATAAATAATTTAAACACCTTTTTCAACCTAAGCAAATTTAAAACATTAAAATTAATCTGAAATATTAAGATCATTTAAAATATAAAGATTTAGTTGAATTAAAACAACTTGAACACTATTCCAAACTTAAAATTATTAATTAAAATTTTATAACTAAACCAAATCGCTTTAAATCATCAATTCTAATTTTAAATTAAGAATTGTTAAAATCTTCAATAAATTAATTTGCCCCTAAAGGCTTTCATTATCATAATACTTAAATGGAGCATCGAGTGACAAGTCACTTTATTCATCGGATAATCTAATGTCCAAGTTCACCGAGCAAGAAGCAAAATTTAACTAAATTTTGGATGATTAATTCACCTGTGCAATGAAATTCATTTGGACTTGAAATAATCGCGTAAGTATCGAAAGATGTTTAGGACTCGTCCTAAGCACTTTCTCAATACGATGAGATGTTTTAGAAGAACAATCGAACTTAATTGTTCTTGAGTGAAGAAATCATCCTTAACAAAATACAAGAACCTAGACGTCGTAGGAATCGACTAGTGATAGGATTGAATTTTAGTAGACAACCGTAACCTTCCCTTACCTTTACCTAGGTATTATCTTGCAAATATATAAAATGCTCGATATGTGTCTTAAGTGCAACTCGTAACGACGAGAAAACCCTCCAGTGACGCTTTTACTTTATCGCAATTTACTTACTCCGTATCGCACTTTACTTTTCTTGTATGTTAAACAAGAATGTCACCCCGTACGAGAACCGAAACTTTTAGGATAGCCACAAACCGAAAACCCAAAACTAAATTAAAAGTCACAACAAGATAAAATTCACCGCCACAACATTCAGAAGATAAAACAACTCAAAATTTAATCACAAACATAACACAAAACTACAACTACAACTAAATTAAAACGTCTCGTTGGATGATCGGGAATACCTCAGATGATGTAACCTACGTGTTGCTAACGAGATTTCCCACTGCCTAAATGAAAGTGCGGAACTCATTCAACTGAGTTTAAGCAAATTCATTCGACTAAGTGAATCCGATAAAAATAACGGTGCCTGAATGATGGAACCGTGAGATCTTAACCGGTGTTGTTATAATCAACTTTATGATTCCCCTAATAAAGCACTAAGATATTTGAACCTTAAAACTCTTTTAAACCGAAACACTTCTCTCATCTCCTGATTTTCCTTTCTAAAACTAAACCTCTGCAACGACAAGGAGTTTGGAGCATAGTGCAGAAGACGACCATCGTCGTTAAGAAACCGAAATCTACATCGCCTAAACATTTCTTAGAATTAAATAACCAAGCCATATGATTTCGAGCGTAGTTTCACTAGTGCAACATAAATCCTCAACTTTCCGTTAAGCATTTGTGTAATGTAAATTAAGCCCTAACCTGTCTTAGGATTCCGAGTAATCGTCTAGTACGACATAAACCCTCACATCTTCGAGGCTATTTGTAAGATTATGTCATACAAATATAAGTCCTAATTAATTAAAATTGGCAGAATTGAAACATTAAATAAATTCTCAAATTGAAGTCAAACCATATGATAGTTGGGAAGTCACCGAAGTTCACTTCGGGTCTGTGACATCCTCTACTTCTCTTCCTTTGGATTCTTAAAATAAACTGTTCCAAATTTGAGCTATTCCCTATTGAAATTTCCAAAGTCCAATTGTTTGAAAACCTTAAACTTTGAAATTTTTTAGAGCAAAACCACTGATCATTATCGAGAGTTTTCTTAGATGATTTTCGTCATTTAAGATATAATTAACTATAAGAGTTTGCCCTTATAGGGAGCTTTAAGAACCCAGGTAATATAAACCCTGCTTAATTCATTTATATTAAGTAGGGAAACTTGTCGGCTTATAAAATTGGTTTGCAAACCAAACGGATGTCACAAATCTTATAGCTTATTTAATCGAGCTCCATCATCAAGCAGTGTTTCTATTCTTCGGGATAGACACACGGTTTGTGGTGCGGTGCTCGTTTACATAAACTATTCGGGATGTGAGATCGATTTGATTTCATATCTTAAAATTTTTTAAACTTAAAATTATTTTCAAAATCAAATGCTACTTTCTAAATTATATATATATTTAAGTTAAATTTAAAATCTAAAATTCGCCGACAATTTCTGTAGGCGACCCCCTTTTTCAAAATACTTAACCTAAAAAAATAAGCCGTACAGGGAGATTTATTCGAATGGGGGAAGTATACGACGATCGACAGGCTGGCGACTCCTAAAATAAAAGAGGAAAAAACGAACGAAAACAAACCACATGAATTGTTTTCAAGATTGCATCAAAATCATTTATTTTGCATGTTTCGTTGATCAGCCGCATCCTTCGATTTGATCAATTTTTATCGATCTCTATTTGCCACTATTGCTTCGATCACATCGATGACCACTCTTCATCGATCCGCTGCACCCTTCATTTCGATTGATTATCATTAATCTACTCGATCGATCGGCCGCCAACGACCCGATCGCATTAATCGATCACTACTCATCGATCTGTCGCACACCGACCCGATCATATTGATCGATCACCCTTCGTTTATCTACCACACACCAACCAGATCACTTCGATCAATCACCCTTCGTGTATCGAACGTACACCGACACAATCAACTATCTTCAATTCATTTGATCAATCGACCGTCCACCAACCCGATCTCATCGACGAACAATTCTTCATTGATTGGTCGCACACTCCAACATGATTGACCGTCTTCGGTTCATGTGATCTATTGGCCGCCCACCGACCCAATTGTGTCGTTTGACCATCCTTTGTTGATCAGTCTCACACTTCGGCTCGATCAACAATCTCTAATCCACTTGATCGATCGACTGTCACCGACCCGATCACACGAACAACTAACCTTCGTCGATGGTTGGACACTGACCCGACCGACCTTCTTTGGTCCACGTGATCGACCTGCGCCGCTACCGGCTCGATCGGTTTGTCGACCTTTATCTGTTGACATGGTCGATCAGCGCTGCCACTAGCCTGATTATTCAATTGATCTTTTGCATTTGATATGTTGTATTCATTACATGTTTTTCACATTTCCTGCATTAACACATCCACACTTACACATTATTGTGCACCTATGAGCGTATCCCCTCATATGCTTTTAATGAGTATTCTCATGTGCATCTATACATCAACTTCTTGGCATTCTCACGTCGCTTAACACTACATCATATGTGGTTTGCATTTGCACTATCCATTTTTTTGTGTTTGCTTGACAAGTGGAACGACGTAAGCCCTCCTATCTTCAGATAATTTGCACAATTAATTTTAAATTTAGCCTAAAATGTTCAAATTTTTTGATTTCTTAAAGTTTTATTCCTAATTTTTGTAAAAATAAAAAACTTGAGTCAAAGAGATTTATATGAAGTGAAAAATTCTCCTCTGAATCAGATCTTAGAGATCTAGTTTAACCAAGTTGATCAAGTTAAATGTGATAATCATAAACAACTTTCTTTTTTAGCCCATTTTGTTGGTCAAAGAGAGCTCGAAAATCAAATTATAATTTAGTTCCCCTAATTAATCAAAATTTTCCGAGTATTTCATATTTGCCTTCACAACTTTTATTATATAATCCAAACTTTATTTTTTATATTCATACCACCCAAATAGTTATGCAAAAGAAGTGCTTTTATTTTCAAATCTTACATTTGTAAGATTTGAAAGTAGGAGGATTTACATACATATCAAGAAAGTACAATTTACTAAAATATCTAATACCAAGATTTCAAATTTTACGTATGTACAACTTTATGTTGCCTGTGAATGAAAATGTGTGTTTCACTTTTTATAAGCGACATTATTTAACTTTTACGTGATATGAATTATTTGGGTCGTATGAATATAGAAAAATAAAGTGGGGTTATAATAGTTGTGAAGAGAAATATGAATTGCTCATAAATTTTTAATTGATTTAGGGAACTAAACTGTAATTTGATTTTCAAGCCCTCTTTGCCCATTAAAATGGGCTAAAAAAGTATTCTGTTCATGATTATCACATTTAACTTGATCACCTGATTTAACATTGATTTCTAAGATATGATTCAAAAGAAAAAATTTTCATTGATATAAATCTCTTTGACTTAGATTTTTTATTTTTGCAAAAATTAGGAATAATATCTTTAAAATATCCACAAAATTAAACACTTTAGGTCAGACTTAAAACTAGTAGACTCAAAATTTTTCTATTTTGGATAGTTAACTTGTTTCTCCTGTTATCAGCACACGAACTCAAATATATACATTGTTTGAGTGACACATATACTTATGTGATTGTTGGTGATTCACATCATTTCAAGCATCATTATCCTAACCTAATCTAGTACAAGCTAAAGTAATCCAATCATATTTTTCAATAAATCATCTTTAAACTATGTTCTAATCCAATTTAATGAGCATAAACTTTAATTACATTAGAATATCTTTAATGTTAAATAACTAGATTGCAAAATCCTACCTAAGGACCTTATCTCTCAACTTTGTATCAATCTCCATCTTTGCCCAATTCTTAGTATTAACATATCTAATATATCATAGCTATACTTAAGGGAGTAAACAATTTGAGCTTGAGAAAGCTTGCTATGTTTTTAAATTTCATGTGTTCTTCTTTAGCTGATGTTTAAAACTATTTGTGAACATTGTGCTCATGTTCAAGCCAAACACAAGCTAATTTTGAATAAATAAAATGGATAAATTAGTGAGTTCAATACATTAAAATCACTATACATATAAATATATATATTGAGCTAATAATGAGTCAGACACTAGCAAGTAGAGTTCTATTTAAATTTAGGTAATTAAGAATATAAGCTCGGAAGAACTAATGTTTAAAATCAGCTTACTTATTTATCAAACAAATCAAACATAAATTTTATTGTGAACCGAACATGAATTGCATGCGAACAACGAGCTTTTTTGAAAGCTCTGAACCCATCAATTTGAAACTTTAATGAGGAGTTCAAATTGCCCCTTATTCCTCTCATGATGAGAAGAAAATTATGCAAAATAAGTGCTTTGAGTCTCATATTATAACTATCATAAACTTGAAGAAAGACTTGTTGCGCTTATAACATATTGAAGGCACATATGAAGAATACATATTTTTAAAAGTAGTAAATATAAAATACGATTAAAGGTTTAATACGAAATGGTTGACAAATCTGATATCGAAATATAATTTAATATTTGAAACAACAAATCTCTCTGATGAATGTCATAGAATAATCTCTATAATGTATTACACGATTCATGTACAATGAATGAGTGCGTCTAAAGACTAGTGTAATTTTAGAAAAAATATTGCCGACAACAATATAGAGTTGGGTAAATGTCATTTATTTTACAATAGTTCTGCTAAATTACTGTTTCCCCAACTTTTAATTTCAATGAAACATTATATATTTTATTTAAGTGCTGAACGCAAGTTTTCGTTTAGAGGTTAGTTGCAATATAATAAATGAATAAAATATGATATATGCATGCATACGAGAGTTATTTATCGATGATATTAATAGGGGAATATAATGAATCCATGCACGAAAATGGAAATGAAAATTAAAATGTAAATGATTGCCTATCTTTGTAGTGGTTTAAAAGCGTTTAAACATATATTTTTACAAAGTATATATTTAGAGGGTGATTCTCAATTATAAAAAATATTACATAAATAAATAAAAACAAATAATTTTTTTTGCTGCACATTTTTTTTGCATAACTTTTATTTTTACACATTTTAATAATAAATATTATTAAAATTTAGTAATATTTGTCCACTGAATAGTTTAACTCAAACCTTAGTTGCTAATATTTTTTATAGAAAATCAATTACAAAATTAGTTGAATCACAGAAAGTACGTGTATAGATATTGCAGAGTGCAAGCCGATGATATTACAATTTAATTTATTTTCCATTTAAATGCAAATCTTGAAATATGAACAATCCACTTTAAATATAAGTTTATAAATATAATCGCTCTTTTGTACTTTTAATTTTTATCATTTTTTTTAATGAAATGAAACAATGAAATGAAACAGGAAAAGATTTTCTTGTTGATCAAACCATAATAATTCCAAACTCAACCGTATCATTGTACCTTAACAGTCAACAAATTGCATTTCGTTTTAACAAATAAAACAATCCCCCGCGAATGGAAAAATTATTGCGTCCGGACAGCGTACGCAAAGTTGCGTCCGGACTCCAATTACGTGATGACACGTGTTCGTGTTGGCCTCATCCCTCAAAACACAAAAATACAACCGCGGGTTGTATTGGAATATTCCAGAATACTATCATAATACAACCGACAAATTTAATCACGCGCCCGACCCGACCCAATTTTTTCAATGTAAATAAAGCTCGTGTTCGTATTCAAATATTCTCATGGTTTTATTGGAATATTCTCCGGTTTTATTGTGGTGGTATTCTGGTAATACAATACCACCGCGGAATATTCGAATACAACTTCAAATATTCCACCGCTTTATTGGAATATTCCCAATTGTATTATGGTAGTATTCCAGAATATTTCAATACAACTCGCGGTTGTATTTTTGTGTTTTGAGGGATGGGACAAACACGAATACGTGTCGTCATATAATTGGAGTCCGGACACAACTTTACGTCTGTCCGGATGCAATAATTTTTTCCGCGAATGAAGTCCACAAAACCAGCAAGTTGCGAGAAAAACCTTAGTTCATTAGCGAATGGGAAATTGGCTCGACTCTACCGTCGGCCATTCTCCAGGGCCGTTGATTACTTCGACCGAACCATTTGGGTCTGCGATTTATCTCTCTCACTCTACATTTGGAGCGATTGACGATGAAATCATCATGGAACGATTTTAATGGGGTCTAGAAATGGTTCCGAGAGTGCTTCAAAAATCGTCATGCTTCTCTTGCTTTGACGCCGGAGCAGCTTGGATACCCTGCTCTTCTACGGGAAACTGCTATCTCCGTGCTTTGTCGGTTTGGAGAAAGTGGATGGATCTGCATGATGACGGAGATAAGGTGAATCTGAGCCCTTCCACTTCCATCGTCTTGTTTCAAGGTGGATGTTCGTTGCCTGTTTTATGGCAAGATTTAAGATGATGTTTTGCACAAGGTTCTGAGCAGGGTTAAAGCAAGTTTTCTTCGATCTTGCCAAACAGTTTTATTATTATTATTATTATTATTTTAAATTTAAATCATACAGTACGGTTAAATCCAGCTTTGGTGCTTTCACTTCAATCGTTGTTTTCATAAATCCAAGGGGAAACCGGATGGATGTTGTGGCCCGGTGGTTGGCGGTCCACGTCTGGACGGAAATTTTTTTCCTTATTTAGGGCTTTCTGGTAGCGGATTTTGCGCAGGATTTAACCTGGATTTGACCTAAATCCTGTCAGACGACCAGTTTGGACAAAATAAAGCAACGGATTTTACTGATTTGGCCATAAATCCCGGTTTTACTAAATCCGCCGATTCACAGGATTTAGCTCTGCGTCGCGAGTGTTCGGTCACGAAGGCGATGGTTTTGGGTAAAACCAGGAGAGGGGTAGGGACGTAGGCGAGCTTTTCAGGCTATACTTGAACATGGTTTAATTTAAATCCATCCAAATTAAAAAAAATGGCATGTTTAAATCATACAGAATCTTAAATTCTGTTTCTCCCTCTTTTACCCTAAATTGAAGGCTTATAAAATCCGGCATTGGCCGGATTTGGCTTAAATGTTCAATTCTCACCAACTCTTCTTCATCAAGCTGTTGATCCCATCGATACCCCCTTCAAGCTCTCTTTCGAGGGTGTCTGGAATTTCAGGGGCTAGAATTTGGGGGAGAAATATGAGGGTTTTGATAACTTCACATCTATGAAAAAAGAAATAGTTCGGAAGTTTTACATACATACCACTCAATTTCTATGTATTTACATGTATAACACCTAAAATTCAATTTTTACATATAAGCGCCTAAAATGGTATATTTCATTTTTAAAAGTCAATATAGTGATGTTTTAGATGCAGAAAAAGATTGATTATTCATCCCGAGGCTGTTTCTCATTTGGGGGCATTCTAGTTCTAAAATTATTATGGCGGATATTAGCCCAAATAAAAATATAGAAATGTGCATACATGCCCCACAATGTTTATGTTTCTACATATCAAACACCTAAAATTTGATATTTACGTTTATAACCTTTTGGTTCAATATTAGTGATAAGCCTAGTAGTTGAAATATGTGACTTTGGGGCAAGTAAAGTCAAACTTTCTTTTATTAAATCCTACTTGAATTAGATCTCACTTGTAACCGAGCAACCTTTGTGCAGTGGCAATTCGTCATGGAAGGTGATTTCTTTGCTTCTTTTTCGTTTATGGAATTTTGTTGCCACAATTTGGGGGAGAAAGTGTATTTGGTTTGTATTCTATCCTCGGACCATAAATACAAAAGGTTGTAAGATTAACATACATTTCACTCGATTCCTATGCGTTTACATATCCAACATCCAAACTACAATTTTTACATGCATGCCATCTTACCTATGCATAAAAGGGTATATTTCATTTTTTACAGTCAATATAGTGATATTTTTAACGCCCAAAATGATTATTCATTGTGAGGTTGTTTCTCATTTGGGTGAATTTTTGTTCAAAACTTATTTTGGGGGACTTTAACCCAAATAAAACAAGGGGCATTTAGATACATGCCACCCAATACCTATGTGTTTACATGCCTAACGCCTAAACTTTATTTTTACGTTTATACCATCCAAATCTTTTTTATGACATGTTGGTGTCAATAATAATAAGCCTATTAGTTGACATTTGTGAATTTTGAGGCGCATAAACTCATGTTTTCCTTTATTAAATCCTACCAAGTTAAATCCCATTTGTAACCAAACAACCTTACCTTGTGCAATGGCAATTCATCATGAAAGGCAATCTTCACCTGCACTACTGGAGGGTGGGATTGCTTTTGCTGGGTGCTTTCCAATTTCTAATGCTTCTTTGATATTCTATTGATTTGGCACAAAGCAGCTTGGAAGGCGTGTGGATCTTGTGTGCAACCGCTGCGTCTGTTGCCATGAAGAAAAATTTATGGAACTTTATGTGGAACAAAATCAAATGTCAGTTATTTTCTCCCTTTTGATGTTCTATATGAATGAGTAGTTTAAGATGAACCATCTCATTGATGCATTATGGTTGCAATTTCAAGTTCTCAAGGGGAAAAAAAAAAGATATGATTTGCGAGCAAGAAATGGACATCAGATAGTTTTTGGTGATATGTATGTAAATGCCCCTAAAAATTTATATGATGCACACCAATTCATTTCTGAATAAACCTGTGCTAGGTGTTGCTTCTTTTAGTGAGACAGCTTTATTATATCTATCTTAGAGAAAATTCACTGAATATGTCATTATGATGTTTGTTGCACAGTTAGATATATATGAATATGTCATTATGATGTTTGTAGCCAAACATCGTGGAGCAGCTTGGATGGCCCAAGAATCATTGGGTAACCGTTGCATCCCATGCATCAGTGTTAGATATATAGCAGGCGGCGTTGCTTTAAAAGATCGAGCTAAAGGTAAATCTGAGCATCCAATCAACCTTTTTATTCTCCACATTTTATTTTTTTTCTCAACTTAATGCATCCATAGGAGGCTTTAGAGCCATTTTAATGATATAGGTTTGCATCATGTTCAAAATTTGGATTTGAATCCGATTTAGGAGGCTTGAATTTTGATAGGCAGTCCTCGAATACTTGAGGTTTATTCCTTTCATTAGTTGTTATTTTGTCCAAAATGGATTTTTTAGCATGTTTCTGCCAATGAACATGTATGCAGGGACAGACGTTTGAATTATAAAATGGTTCAGTTTATATTGTGCAATTCCAGGCGGGTAATGCTACACGACGCCTAAACTTCATGTATGCAGAGTATTGAAACTTTCTCACTGAATTCTATGCATCTCTCTCTCCCAGGTGAAATTTTTGCATACAGAGTACGCACGTACCTCTATGACATACTTTCCCTAATATTCCCCCAAATAATCTCATAATAACCTTGAAAAACACCGAATTGAAACCGCCGAAAGTTATTAGGGGGTTATTTGGGTTGTATCTTCTTCATAATGGAGTTGAGGCGAATGTTTTCCTTCGACTATTCAATTTCTTTCATCCCTTTTATTGATTGTTTTGGTTATAATTGTGTCAAGTAGTTATCATAGTAATTGTCTTCCATGATGTTTTTAGTTATACTCTATTTTCTCTCCTATTTTTTAGGCTTTTTTTTGTCAAAATTCAATAGAAGTCATAACTAAGTATAATGAATTTGAACTCTTCAACAGTGAGGTTCTTTTTTAGTGCAACTATTTGACTTTCAACATAAACTCCATAGTGTGCCGTGTGAGAGGGCAAAATATTACATCCGGACTACGCACGTAGAGTTACGTGTGGAGCCTAATCCATGAGAGACACGTGGAATCCCGCAATAATGCAGAATAACACGAGAATAACACGAAGGAATATTCCTCGTGATACTCCGCGGTTAGCGGTGTTTTGAGCAGAATAATACAAGGAATAACACGGGGAATATTCTTTTGTGTTATTCCCGTATTATTCCGTGTTATTGTGGTGGTGTAATAACACGAGAAATATTCTTTTGTGTTATTCCCGTATTATTCCGCGTTATTGTGGTGGTATTGTAACACTACCACAATAACACATCAATACTACGCGAAATAATACGGGAATAACGCGGAATAACACGGGGAATATTCTCTGTGTGTTACAATACTACCGCAATAACACATGAATAACGCGAAATAACACAGAGGAATATTCCCCGTGTTATTCCGCCCAAAACACCGCTAACCGCGGAGTAACACGAGGAATATTCCTTCGTGTTATTCCCGTGTAATTGTGCGGGATAAAGGTTTCGTTGTTGTTGTATAAAAATGTATGTTTTCTTTTTCAAGTCAAAATAGAGATTTCAAACTAGTGATCTTTTTTATGCCCAAAATGATTGTTCATCGTGATGTTGTTTCTCATTCGGTGGCATTTTTTGTTAAAAAATTATTCTGACAGATAATATCCCAAATAAATAAAGGGACATTCACACATATATACTGGCCAATTTCTATGTATTTGCATACATAGCATCTAAACTTTATTTTTTACATTTATACCATCCAAATCTTTCAAATCACATTTTGATGTCAATAATAATGTCTAGTAGCGTTAAATCCTATTTGTGAATTTTGAAGCATATAAAGTCAAAATTTTCTTTATTGAATCCTACTTGCAACTGTAACAACCTTTGGCAAGCAATTCATCAGGAAAGGGGATCTTCCCCAACACTATTAGAGGTTGGGATTGCTTTTGATTGTAGTTTTCAGATTATAATGCTTCTTTGATATTCTCTTGCATTCGTCCACAACAGCTTGGAAGGTGCGTGCATCTTTCGTGCAACTACTGTCTTTGTCGATGTCATGAACAGAAAGATAGGGCTTCACAATGAAACAAAATCAAATATTTTATTTTCTACCTTTTTGATGCTCTTTAGGGCTGCTATCTACTGGGTTGAGCAATCATAAGATGCACCATACCATAGATGCGTTATGGTTGTGATTTTAAGTGATCAGAAAAAAATATATGATATGTTGTTTGAGTAAGAAATGGACATTTGATAGTTTTTATTGTTATATATGTAAATTGAAAAATATTGCTTTTATCGTGTACTTTGATATTCGAGTGAGATTGTGAGAAATGATTTAAGAAACGTGCTAGTTTTGTAAATATCAATGTTTCGGAGTGCAGTGTAATCACTTTATATTTAATATATCCCTATACAGGGATAATTACGGAGCACGTCGATGAAAAAATATCAATGTTTGTAGTGCTATATATGTAATTTATTTGAGTTGTACTCAATTATTATTAGTTTAAAGGAATCACACTATTAACACGTACAAATTTTTGCACCATCTCCACAAAGAGGTTACTCACATATAGTTTTAAGTCTGCTGTGCGAATTCCAATGCCATATATAAATAGAGTCCAATGACGTTAAAACCATAACTCATCATTTTATTTTGAGGTGTATGGTGATGATTTCTTTGGAGGTAGCCCTTTGGCCACTTGCTGTAAGTACTTTTTTTTTTTATTTATTTACTAAAAATGCATGTGCAGGTACCTTTTATGTAATTTTTTTAGTGGTTCGTCATTTTTTGGCTACTTTAATTGTAGATGATTGTATTCTATGTCTGCCATGATGAGAATGTTGAATCATAAAAATGATTCAATTCTTTTTTAGCAAATTGTAAAGTAATGCAAAACTGCTTTTGCAATTTATTATTATTTATTCACAAAAAAAAATCATTTTTCTTTTTTTATAATGATTTACTCACCCAATATTTTTATCATTATGATTTCCATGCACTTCTATAGATCCTGGCTTGGTTAAGAAATCCTTCATGGAAGGTGCTGTTTGGCCGACCTAATGTTGAGCTGCATTACTTTTCACGACGCTCAGATCTCTGCTCTTTTCATTGAATGTCCATCAAACAGCTTGAATGACCCTTTAATTCCTTGGGCAACCGTTGCATGCAATGGTTCAGGTGGTATAGAAATGCTAAGTGGTTTTGCTTGCATATTGTACAAAAGTTGAATGTCCAATTTCTCAGTTGCTTAGGGCTTGTTTGGGGTCACTTTTGTTTTTATTTTACTTTTAATTTAATAACTTATTTGTTTGGTGCATTTTTTTTAATTAATTTATTTATTTTTGTTTTTAAAACTGTTGCTTGTCGTTAAATTTACGATGATAGTGCGATATATTGACGCTCTAGTGTTGTACGAAGATTCAACACACATAGATAAAAGAACATTGATAGAAGGAACAACAAGAAATTTTACATGAAAAATTAAAAAGAAAAGAACTAGGGGCTTAGCATTGTTGTGAATTTTTTTGGAAGATTTAGGTGTTCAATTGGAGGCTCAAATGGATTTCATATCTGACAAGTTTATGAACAGATTGAGCTTATCGATGAGATGAATCCAAGTTGTCCGAGATCACAAATTCGATATCATCAAGGCATTCAAATTTTCACAAAACATTATCTGATCAAGGGAATCTCTCAGGATCGTTGGATAGAGTGATCCAGATTATTGCAATATTTATGGGTGATGACACTCCCAAAATTGATAAATAGTGTCCTACTCCATTCATGGAAGGAGGGAAGATTTAGACCTAGTGCTTGATGAGGAGTCGTCCAGTTACAGTGCTGCTCGAACACTTCCTTTTCCCAAAACTAGTGCGCCTGCACTGTAGTGGTAAAACGCAGATGAGCAATTCTGCTTTGATGATGGAGCAGTGAAAAAGCTATAACCTTGAAATCGTCCTTTCTGTGCCCACCTTATCTCAAGCGGGTTCTCCCCACGATCCCTTCATTGCGGGCCCTGCTTTGCTAGGGTTTTGTCACAATGTTGATCGTTTTGCGCAAAATCTTGAGGTTTGGGGAGGGATGGGCTGAGGGTTTTGATAGAGCAGGGATGGAGAAGCTAGGTTTGTGGTTTTAATTTTATTTTGTTCAAGTTAATTTTTATTAATTTAATTGATTAGTAATTAATAATTAATTAATATGCTACCGTGCTTTTCTAAGTGTAATACATTTTTTCTTGCATATTTTAGGTTTTGATTGTGACTCTAAAGTGTTATGTGTAAATATCAAAGTTCAGATATTAGTAAATACCTAAAAATTGTGTGGTATGTATGTAATACTCTCAATATTTTAGTTATAAAGATGTGAACATGTTTACGTTTGGGTTCAAGTCAGTTTCAGAAAGCTAAAACTTTAATAAGTAGACCTCAAATTTTAGAGTTATCTCTCATATTTTGTAATTTTGTCCAAAATGGTTTTTTGGGCATGTTCTATAAAAGAACATATCCTGGGACTGTTAGGCTGAATATTGATATTAAGCGGCATATGATCCTAAATTTAATTGTGATTTTTTTAAGTATTTACATATCTTGCTCTTTTTTGTCATGGACATATGCATGGAATGGTTTGTCACTTCTAAAAAGGTTAGTAATAGTGGTATTTTTTATGTAATATTAAAGTTATGGGTGTTATTTATGTAAACATCTATGTTTAGTTTTTAGTTATATAAATACATGTCAATTGTGTGGTATGTTTGTAAATGCCACTTAAATATTATGCTGCACTCATCTCAAAACAATTGGACTTATTGTATTAAAATATATCTTAATCTATTAGAATTAAATGAAAATATGACACTCAATAGGACACAACGGAGAAAAATGATTAGTGAAGCCGGCACCACTTAGTGGGATAAAGACTTTGTTGTAGTGACATACGATTGAATCTTAAGATGGTTCAATGTCTATTATGGAGTTCGAAAATATTTATGCTAATGCCAATGCTTTTCCAAGAAAAAAAACCTATGGAATTTCTTATGCAAGCCAATGAAATTCTGGATGGAGAAAAGTAAATTCTTTACTTGCATCATCTAGAATAGTAATGAAGCATTCATTTTCACTCTGTATGAATTAGGTGAATCTCTATCTCTTTGACCCACTCTCTGTCTCCCTCTTTGATTAGGCGATGATGATTTACAACTTTGAAGGCGGTCATCTCTGCTTTTCTCATAACTTGGCGATGGATCTGCCTGGACGACCTATGCTTCCATAGGTAACCGCGGTGTACATGCGTCATTTGTAGATAACATGAAGATGTATATGCTTTTTGATGAACAAAGGCGAATCTGAGCCTATGACTCTCAGCTCCTTTAAAATTTTCTCTATCTTGAAGCTGCCCGTTGTGTTTTATGTGGATAGATTTTTGTTTTTATCGGAAGACTTAATGTTTCTCTGCTCCATTTTTTTCTTTGCTTTTGCTGATCGGTAACCTAATGCAACCTAGGGTTGTAAACGAGTCGAATTGAGCTCAAGCAAGATGTGAGTAATATTTGCATTCCATGCATTTGTGGTAGAGAAATGTTGGGTGGTTTTGCTTGCAGAACGAGTTGCGCCTCTCTATCTACATTTTAATATCTTCAGGCAATCAAAACAGGCCCTGAGGACTGTGTGGTGGATGGATATCTCTCTCTCTCTCTCTCTCTATATATATATATATATATATATATATATATATATATAATTGATGAGTATTATTTAAAAAAAAATTAATTGACTACAAGGCTACAAATATTTATAACCAATTAAAATTATTAATTAAGAAACAACAACAACAACAAAGTCTTAATCCCACTAAGTGGGGTAGGCTACAGGAATCCTTTTTCTCCATTGTGTCCTATTTAGTGTCATATTTTCATTTAATTCTAATAAATTAACATCAATTTTTTATACAATAAGCCCGTCTTTCTAAGTCTACCTCCGTTTTTCTTAACATAAGTCGAATCTTAAACATCAACTCTTTTAATCGGATCGTCAGATGGTCGACGTTTAATTATTAATAAAAAAATAGGATAAAAATATTAAATTCTATTTAAATGAATATTTTAATATAAATAATAAGATTTAAACCCTTAACATCCTATGGTTGTATGACTAGAGATGTCAAAACAGCTCGTTCGTGAATAGCTACTGTTCGGCTCGCTAAGCCAACAACCCGGTGCTCGATATGTTATCTAGTCGAGTACGAACAATGGCAATTTTTAATGATCCTAACACGAGCCATGCTTGGGCTCGCTCTTGGTCGGCCAGTTTACACCCCTAGCTATGATGATAAAATCAACATCATTTTTTGAGAAGATGTGGATGTATCTGCTTTTTACTGCTTTTTGATGGTTGGAAAATCTGAACTGCAGCTTCCCCATATTTTGAACTTTATTTTCTATAACTCGTTGGGTCCTTTTTGTGACGCTGCATAATGCACTATTCTCATGCAATAGCAATGGAGCAGCTTGGATCGACCATGCCTATGACGGCATCTATGAGGGTTAAATGTTGCTTCGATGATCTTTTTTGAATGGTTATGCTATTTTCTTCCCTAATTTTTCCGAAATGTTTTTTTCAAATTCAAGAAAAAGAACTGAAATGAAATTGAAGAGGATTTGCATGCATGTTATTTAACACTTATATAATTACTTGCCTGACACCCAAATGTTAATATGTATGCTGGTCGGAAACATTAGAGTCGCTTCAATTTTCCAATTTTATCTTTTTTTGTGGTGTATAAGGTCTACTCTCTTTCTCTCTCTCTCTCTCTGTATATCAATAGATAGATAGGCCAGGGCACATATGTTATGTATTAATACTTCAGAGGTGCTTTGCTCCAAAATAATAAAAGAGAGTTTGGGGCTATCTTGTTGTTGCTTTTTCAATGGCTCTCTAGAAATTTAACCCAACCCTTTTTGGATATAATATTTTTGCTGCTTTTTAAAAAATTTCTGTGGTGGAATTTAGCCTTTGAAAATTTTAGAATGTGCTTACTGAGAAAAGCTGTTGATTGATTTACATATATATCTTGCAGTTCTTATGTATTTACATATCTAACACTAACTTTGATTTTTGTGTTGACACCAAAGATTGTCATTCGTTTATGTTTGACTATTATGTAGCATAGGAAGTCAAATGTCTTCTTTCTCTCTCTCTTCATATAAATATTCATATATTCCACACAATTCTTATATATTTACATGTCTAGCACCTAAACATTCATATTTACATGCATATCACTCAGATTTTTAATATCACCTAAAAGATAGCACCAGTCTTATGACACTAAAGTGTTCTAATTATAAATATCAAACTTTGGGTGGTAGATATCTAAATACATATGAAATGTGCGGTATGCATGTAAATTTCCCAATATATAAATGAAAATTTGAATGCATCACACTAAATTCTTATATATTTACCTGAATATAGCTTAAATTTTAATATTCAAGCTGGCGGCAAAGATTAAAATTTATCTCTCTTTCTATTGTTAACACAGACACACACAGACACACACAGACACACACAGACGCACACACACTCAGATGATTTTATGGAAAGATATCTCAATTGCATTTGACTATATTACTTTTGACTGCTTTTTTAGAAATATGAAGGGTGAGATTGAACTCTTTACGTCGTTAGACTGCTGGCTGAGGAAAGCCGTTGATCATTTGATTTTCGTATATCACAATTTTTTTGTATTTACATTTTCAATTCCTATTCTTGTTATTACGTTGTCCTTAAGGATTACGAATCATATTTTTCAAGTTTTTGCCTGTTATGTGGCATATTGTCAAATCCGTCTCTCTCGCTCTCTTTCAGTGTGTGTGTGTGTGTGTGTTTAAATGATCATTAAAATGAAACGGTGACGCCTGCCATATGTAGCCATAGGATTTATTAATTAATTAATTTACTTATTTTTTTGGTGCTGCATAGATATAGATTTTTCTCATGGAATGGCATTGGAGCAGTTTTGATGGCCCGCCTTTGAGGAATAACCGTTGTTCCATTATGTTTTGAATGGTACTCCGGCATTTGCACCTAATTTTCTGAAAGGAATTTTTCATTCCTATTCACAAAAAGGTTATGACGTGAGATAAAAAGGAAACTTTATGACAAATTTAACACCTTAGCTTAAACATTTATGGTTGCCTGAAAGATTATATTGGCTTTGTCTCTCCAAGTTATGTCTATTCTGAGGCGTATACTGTCAAATATTCCTCCCCCTTCTCTCTCTTATCTTTACATGTATGTATGTATGTATGTATGTATGTATGTATTTAAGTGTGTATGCATATGTAAATGGGCTCCAAAAATACGCCCAAGCCTTGGAAAAAAAAATAAATGTGAATGAATAGGAGAGTTTTTGACAGATGAGAATTGATAAGATACTACTCAGAGATGTCGCCGTCAAACAAGTGTAATACCACTGGAGAACTCATGTGCTATTGTCTGATCGCAATTGTTGCCTGTTTTTTTATGAATTTTTTTGTGGCAGTTACTAAATTTGGCCCAAAAGATGCATTTTTTTTTTTAAAATTTATGCTTTTCTTAGTAGGTTTTTTAATGATCTGATTGAATGGATTTGGTTCGTGGCTTATTATGTTTGAATTCGAGCAAGCTCGATTCGTAATTGAATTGGGTTTACATGAATTTGAGTTATTTGGATTCGATCAAGCTCGAAATCGAAATATGATGGCTCAAATTGAGTTATTTGGATCTGTTTCATGTAAAATCGGCTCATAACTCGTTGCATTTGATTTTATTTAGCATCATATATAATTTATATAAATAGAAATAATTTGAGCCAATCTAGAGCCTGCTCAAGCCGATCCGTTTATAGCTTGGAATTGGCTTGAAAAAAATTGGATCACAAGTTTCGACTCATTCGGCTTGTTTATTTCGATCCGATCTCGATTCGAACTATATTTTGGATTAATTTTCTAGCGATTAAAAATCTTCCAGTAAATTCACAGCCCTATTTTGGAGGAATATGTTTATGGACCAATGATTTTTTATGTTGCTTCCGAGATATCAATGCTTCTCGCTATTATGCTGTGCTGGAACGGAGCAGCTTTGATAGCTCATGCATCTTTGGGACTGCTGCATCAGGGTCATGTTGACTAAGTAATGGGTGTATCTGCTTTGGGATAAAGCACAGACGAATCATTGCCCTTGACTCCTCTTCTTTTTAGTCTTTTTAATGTTCACTTAGATTAACTTTGTTGAACAGTTGTTATTATAGCAATTGTTCTTCCATGATATTGTCGAATGATAGCCTTATTTTCTCCCCTATTTTTTGTAAGTTTTTTTTTCCCAAGTGAAGGAAGTGAATTAGGGGCTGTTTGGTAGCAGTGCTTAGCCTAAGTCTTGCCATCAACAAAAATGACATTTTTAGTTCCCACATGCTCTCAAGTCCCATTTTTCTTCTGTTTTGTCCCAAATCCAGGATTTAGTAATTCCCTTGGAAGAGGGATTTGCGTGATTTAGAGAAGCTGAATTTTGTGGGCTGGTGGGAGTAGAGGGGAGAAAGATAAAGGTTACCCTCAATGGTTTTCCGTAGGAGTCAAGTATGGCTTTCCGTAGGAGTCAAGTAGAGGGAGAAATATGGGACTTTAGTAGGCCTTTGTAGGCTGCGATCCCATTGTTTCTTCTCCAACTTGCTCCAATCACATATGTTAGGAAGCTTTAGGTGTAAAATCACGCTGCTAGTTTGGCTGCGGTCCCATTGTTGCTTCTCCAACTAGCTTCCAATAAAAATTGAGTGTTATGTATGTAGATCTTTTGTCACCCTTTTAATATTATTTGTTAGTTTATCCCACATTTTTCATGAACTTCCCAAATCTTAAAATCGTGAGCTTTACTCATAAAAAATAATTATATCGTGTCTTTTAGGTACCTCCGTCTAATTTTATGACAATTATTCATAGTATTCTTTTTTTACAATACTTCATTTTAAAATCTAGAACTAATAATCAATGTTGAGTACTTAAATCCTTGGGATGACTTTACAATCTTTACAATCTTGATGAGCTCTTCTTCTCATAAGAAGATGACAAATTTGTGTTTTATTAGATCCATTCTTATAAGTGATAACATGCCCATCTTTTTTCTTGAATAAATAAAATATTAGCAATAATAAAAATATACGTTAAAGCAAAATTTTATGTCTCTATCTTCTTCATTAATCACTCCAAAACTATAACTACCATGAATATTTCTAAAATCTTCTACCACTCTACCGACATGTCTATTTAAATATCTAATAGAAATACTTTCTTTAAGAGGTATCATTTTTACTAAGTTTTCTAGGTCATTACAAAATTTATCTTTAGAATCTATATCTAAAATTATTTGAGGAGCATAAGCACTTATAATATTTAAAAATATTAGTATTAGCAATAAGATTAAGGGTATAATTATATCTCCAATTCTATTTTCATTTATGTTTGACTATGCAAACAACAGGGCCTTTAAATGGATGGATATTTGCTATTTGGCATTTGCGATCTTGGTTTTTGGGTGTGTGCGCGCTCTTATGATTTGTTTGACTTTGATTTGAATCATACATTTAATGATGCTGCAGGGTAATGGTTTGTACTAATACATCAGTGGTGTTTCACTCTACAACTGTTTGATCTCAATTTTTTTTGCTGCTTTCTAGGAATTGTCAGTTGGGGAGTTTGAACTTCTAACCTTGATATATGCTAGAATTTCTTGTAGTTGTAAAATAGCTGCTCTGATTTGTCACAAGAAAAAAAGGAAAAATGTTCTCATATACGTGGGAGCTACAAGAAGCTATGGACCTTTATATGTACAAGAATAGCAAATATCTAACCCTTGTTCAAAGAAGGTAAAAGTACACTGACAAGATTTAAACTAAAAGTTACGTCCTCTTGCTCTTCTCTTCCTCTCTTCCTCGTCTCTGCTCCTCTGTTATTATGCTCTATCGTGATCGTCAGTCGGCATAATGGTTTGTTGGCCCAATCATTGATTGGATCATCAACACTTGCTCTTAGTACTTTGGGTGCTAGATATCTAAATACATAAGAATTGTATGGTATTTACTTAAGCTTTCTTTCATTATTATATTGTGCGTGCGTGTGTGTGGGCGCGCGCGTGCGTGCGTGCGTGCGTGTGTGTTGAGAAAGAAATCAATATTTGATAGAGATCCAAATTCCGATTCCTTATGTGCTACAGTCCTATGATGGAGGCCTGACACCATGTGCCTATATATTTGAGAACCCCACGCCACGGGAGATTAAACCCGTGACTTGAGGGGACTTACAGAGAACACCGCTAACAAATAGGCCACGGCTTGCGGCACAAAGATATAAACTGCTGCTAATATGTTGATATAATTTAATGATTATTATTTTAATTTTTTTTATTTATAACACCCAAAACTTTGATATTTACACTTTAAATCCTTTTAGTGACATAAACTTCTGAATGAAATTTATCACTTTCAAGATCAAAGTTATGGTAACATTTTTTTATATTATGTTAAAGATTTGAGTGATATGCATGTAAAGATGAGAGTTTTGGTATGTAAACCCGTAAATATTATGTATATTTGAGAACCCCACGCCTCGAACTCGTGACCTGAGAGGACTTACAGAGAACCCCGCCAACCAAGAGGCCACGGCTTGCGGCACAGATATAAACTGCCGCTAATATGTTGATATAATTTAATGATTATTATTTTCATTTTTTTTATATCTAACACCCAAAAGTTTGATATTTACACTTTAAATCCTTTTAGTGTCATAAACTTCTGAATTAAATTTATCACTTTTAAGAACAAAGTTATGGTAACATTTTTTTATATTATGTTAAAGATTTGAGTGATATGCATGTAAAGATGAGAGTTTTGGTATGTAAACTTGTATATATTATGTGAGTTTAACTTCAAATTCTCATACATATCATATGCTTTTATTTATTGGTTGAAAGTTTAAGCCTGTATTTATTTTCATTTTTTCTTTTTCCACTCAGATATTTACATCTGGATATTGTTTAGCTTACCTTTCCTAATATATTTTTTTTTTAGTTAGAGCCCCAATTATCATTACTCCAAATTTATTAGCATGAACCGGCTGTTTGTTATCTATTTTTGGTAAACTGTTGCTGTACTTCACACTATATTCTGTGCATATATGCAGTCCGGTGAGATCAAAGCCCTAACTCTTTTGTTTAAGTACGGGGCGCATGGATTTGCGGGGACTTTCATGGCTGAGGAGTACATTGAAGCTAACTCTTCACCCACTTGCTGGCTTTCTTTCTGTTTCTAAATGGGTGATGAAGATAATTTCCATTTCATAATATTATCTTTCCCTGTTTTTGGAATACTTAAGGATGCGTTTTTGGAATACTTAAGTGGCTGTGAAGCTGTTTTGTGGAGTAGCAACTTCACAGGTGCTGCAGAAAGCTGCTGTTGGAATAGGAGTCTGTTTGGATAATCTGCTATTATGCAGTTATTTATAATGAAAAAGATTATATTGCCCTTATATCTATATATATGCTCATAAAGCTACATTCCACTCAATTCCTATGTATTTTCATGTGTAACACCTAGACTTTTCTTTTTATATTTGTGTCACTGAAATCTTCATGTAATTAGTAGGCTTCTAATGGTGTTTGGTTGTAAATAAAACTTTTAATTTCTAACTAAAAACTCAAAAAACTTAAATGGGCATTTACATTCCTACCATCAAATTCACGAGTGATGCTTCATCCTTCAATGAAAGCTTTAGTTTAAAGGTAAGTTTAGAGCAACGCTTCACCATCCAAGTAGAACTCAATAGTTTAATGCACTATTTTTAGTAGTTTTCTCATTTTTTTTAGTTGTAATTTTCTTTATGATTATGCAATAATGATCAAATTGTATGCTTATGGCCATGCATTGTGTTCAGTGATCTCTACTGCTTTTCTCGAGCAGTGGTCATGGTGCAGGTGGGATGATTTATGACTATTGGTAAATACTGCGTCCATGTGACTTCGGCAGAGAATATGTGCATGTATCTGTGTTTTGATGAAACTAAAGTTAATCTGAGTCTCCAATCTCGTATTTTTTCCTTTCAGTTTTGTTGTATATTTGTGCAAGAAGTTGTAATCTGTTTTGTTTTTTTTTTTTTGCATTTTCTAAGTGAAAAGGGTGAAAATAGTCCCCTTAATTTGTTGATTGGGATCATTTTTTCCATGAAGTCTATAATGGTGTCAATTTAGTTCCCAGGCTCTTTTAGTGTGGGCTCAAATAGTCCTCTTGGTTTTGAATGATTCATATGCTTTCGCTGCAAGATGATGGTGGATTGAAGTCGAATGACATATATTAATGCATTATTATGCTTTACTCTCCAAATAATGCACATTAGTTTCTGGGTCTCTAATGGAAGCTCTTTCAATGAAACTTCTCCCAATTCCGTTTTAGTGACTATCTCAACTCTTTCTTGACACATGGAAAATGGCTTACCTGCTCGCTGGCTTTCTATCTCTCTCTCTTTCCGTCTTAATGGGGCGATGAAGATGAAACCCATCTCGCCCTTGCTTAGGAATGCTGCAGACGGGTTCTTCTGTGATTGAAATTCTGTTGAGCTAATTTCTGGTGATGGGGCCATAGCAGCTTGGATGGATCTAACATCTGGGAAGCCGCTGCGTTGGGCGTTAAGGGTGAAGTGCAGATCAGCAAATGCTGCAAATCTACTAGGATGATACAGCAGTGAGTAATCTGAGCCTTCCAACTCAAACAGGCTGTCCATTTCTCTTTATAAATAAACGAGTAATTCTGCAACCAACAAAATTAATCAAATCTTGAAGTGGCTGTTTGCTTGCTGAATTTAAGGAGGATTTATCATTCATTCTGTTCTATCTTTGTTTTGGCCTAAATTATGTAGTTAATAAATCCTGTAGTTTTGAGGATTTAAATGGTGTTTTGATAGAGACTTATTGCTTTTTTGGCATTTTTTTCTCTTCCTTATAGGGTTTTAGCACGGATTGGAAGGCACGGGCGGAGCCAACTCTCTTTTTCGAGAGAAAAGGGGGAAGCGCTTGGGCAACGAAGGGCAAAATTATATCCCCCTCCACCTAGTGGAAGGGGAAGAAAACTAACCGTTTTGGATGCCAGATGCTTCCCCTAGTCCTAGATAGATTGATAGATAGATATTGCTGGCATTTTTCATGTGATAAGAAAGCTTAGTGATATAAATGTAAAAAAGTAAAGTTTCGGTGTTTGTTACGTACGTAACTAAGATTGGGTGATATATAAATGCTCCCAAAATTAATCTTCATCTCCAACTATGGTAATGCATACTGAAAGTTTTTCTCAATGAATTTCTTGCATCTCTCTCTCTCTCTCTCTATCGCTCCCTAGCCTCCCTCTGTGTGTGTGATTGGGCGATTATGATTAAATTTAATGTGAAATGTTATCTTTTATATGTTCATGGTGCTTTAAAGATACCTGCTTTTCTCATGCAATGACGATTGAGCAGCTTGGAAGATCCATGCTTCCGTTGGTAACTGCTGTGGCCTTGTGTCTTTGGTAGAAGACACATGCATGTTCCTTCAAGCATCGAGTTAGGGCTTTAAAGTGTATAGATTTTTGCATATATTTTTTAGAAGTTGTTTTCTATCTTTGTTTCCTTCTATCTTTCCTGGTTTTGAATTTTAAGTTTACTAATGCTGCAACTTATGGTTACCCTGAACTCAAATGGTCTGTATTAATGCAATTGTGCTGCAACCCTGAACTCAATTGGTCAGTATTAATGCATATGTGATTAGGGTTGGCTTAAATATAGAGAAAAATGTGTAGTACTTGCTATGCTGGCGCCTTGGTGTGGTGTCAAATAAGCAAAAGTTTCCGGATTATGGATGGATGCAGGTAAATAAGTTAGTCTATAAACTAATATTAGGATATGATCCTTGAATATTGGTACTCTCATTGCTAAATTAATGTAATTAATTGTTATTATGGTTCATAGGAAGATAAATATCTTATGTACTCTAGAAATTAAATGGGTTGGAGAAAAGACTAAGGAGATTGATAGCTTAGTTCAGGTTGGAGTCGCCCTAGAAATGGTGCAGGTGTAATTATATACAAGAGTTTGAAAGATAATATTGTAAAAATTAATAGAATTTGTTATAAAATTATAGTCTTAAAGATTATTTTTGATACTAGCTTTTTTAATATTATAAATGCTTATACTCCTCAAGTAGGTTTAGATATAGATTCAAAGAAAAATTCTGGATTGACACAAAAGAATTAATACAAAGGACGTCTCTTGAAGAAAAATTTTTATTGGAGGTGATCTAAAGGGTTTTGTTGGTAGAGTGGTGGAAGATTTTAAAAATATTCATGGTGGCTAAGGTTTTGGAGTGATTAATGAAAATAGGTAGAATCATTTTAGATTTTGCTGTAGCATATGTTTCTGTGATTGCTGATACTTTATTTAAGATAAGATTTTAACATATTTTTTCTTATAAAAGTTAGTAGGAGTATTTTTTATTTAATATTCGAGATTTGGGTGCCATTGATGTGAAAGTGAAAGTTTAGGTATTAAATATGTGAATACATAAGAATTGTGTAGTATGTATGTAAATTATATTGATATTAATGAAAATAAAATGCATCATTGAAAGAGATCATGCCCACTATATGGGGCTGTTGAATTGCGTTTTGCGGTGTTGTTGTTGCGATGGTGATTGCACGAGCTTATGAGGGTTTAGGGTTTTGGAGTGATTAATGAAAATAGGTAGAATCATTTTAGATTTTGCTGTAGCATATGTTTCTGTGATTGTTGATACTTTATTTAAGAAAATATTTTAACATATTATTTCTTATAAAAGTTTGTTGGAGTATTTTTTATTTAATATTAGAGATTTCGATGCCATTGATGTAAAAGTGAAAGTTTAGGTATTAAATATGTGAATACATAAGAATTGTGTAGTATGTATGTAAATTATATTGATATTAATGAAAATAAAATGCATCATTGAAAGAGATCATGCCCGCTATATGGGGCTGTTGGATTGCGTTTTGTGGCGTTGTTGTTGCGATGGTGATGGCACGAGCTTATGAGGGACTTTATGAGGTTAACAGTTGCCTGCTTGATGTTTTGTTTGTTCTCCATATTTTTCCAGTTTTCTGAAAGGTTTCTGTCAGGTTCAACTAAAGGAAATGAAATAAAATTAAAGTGGGGGATTACATGCATACCACTTAATTCGTATATTGCCTGTTCAACACCTAATATGTAATATTTACATCTTTCAAAAGGTTACAATGGCTTCATTTGTCTAACTTTGGTTATTAAGAGGCATTCAAAGTAAAATTTCTCTTTCTCTGCATATATATAAGCACTGACACTGGAATCCATCATTTTGCTTTCCGACTGCGATCCACTCTCTTCTCATGGAGTGCATACGTCAGAAACTGCTGCTTCTGCGAGTTAAAGGTGAGGTGCAGAACAGCGGATCTGCTTCGATGATGTAATTGTGTCCATCTGAGTGCCCCAACTCCACTTTTCTTCTGTCTCATCTCCTTTTCTCAAACAGGTTTTCCATTGCTCTATATAAAACTCGAGTAATTCTGCAGCCTACAGCCTTTTTGGTAGCAGGAATTGAGCAGGATTTCAGCCAAATCCTGCTAAACAGCAAAAACGGCATTTTAAAATTCCACAGGTTCTTAAATCCTGTTTTGCCTTAAATGTTGGATTTAGTAAATCTTGTTGGACAACGGCAACGGATTTATGAGATTAGGCTGGTGGGAGTAAGGGGGGCGGTGGGGGTTGGGAAGAAGGGGACGAAGATGAGGGTTCCCTTCCTATTGGTTTAGGGTTAAAACATAGTGGAAGGAGAAGAAATATTGGAATTTTGAAAGGCATTTTATGCTGCAATCGCGTCGTTGTCTTCCCAGCTAACTCTAATCGCGACTGTATAGGTAAAGGTTTTCTCTAGTTCTCTCTCTCTCTGTCTCTAGTTTCTCTGATTTGGCAATAATCCACTGCGATAATGCTTTTATTAGCAAGGGATGGTAAGATTGGTTTTTAGGGCGCTCCATGAGTTTTAAATTTAGTTGTTCTGGAATTTGAAGTGTGGATTAATTGGTATTGTTGAATCCTAGCTTGTCTTTTGGTATACACACCCGGAGAGTTAGAGCTGAGAGGAGAAGAGAGGGAAAAACAAAGTAGAGAGAGAGAATGTCCCCTTGTCATTTATGTCCTAACCTACTTCTTATAGGAGTCTAAAATAATGTTATAGAAAAGTGGGCGAAAAGTTATAATAACTGCCAAATTACATAATCGACGTGCTCGTCTAGTGAAAAGTGCATTATAATAGAAAAGAAATATAATGTTTATTGATCGTCTGATGTTTCGGTTTCGATTGGCCTTGTCAATTGATCGTATATATCAGATCGCTTCTGCTGTGGACACCAGTTGATCGATCAAAAGCATCTGATCGATTTTAGTTAGAGATCCGTCCATCAATTGGTCTGTCGGTCGATTTCACTGTGTAGTCGTTCAATTGCTTGGCCAGTCTATATGTCGCTCATTGGCCCGGAACTTCAGTCGTCTAAGACTCCATTCCTAGTTGTACGATCCCTCTGAGAATCGTGCTGACAGTTTTGCTGTATACAGGCGTAAACAACAACAACAAACCTTTATTCTACTAATTTTGATTACGAAGTATTTTCTTTTTTCTCTAATCTTATCCACAAGAAGGATATCATCAGTGAAAAACATACACCAAGGTATATCCTCTTGTAAATATCCAGTAAGAACATCCATAACTAAGGGGCTATTTTTTTTAGTGAATTAGTGGTGTACTGATATGGGCTTAAAGCCGATGCTTGTTGTAGTTCGACTGAAATAGGAAATTACTGTCAATCCCCATTTTGTTCGAATACAAGATTTAGCATGCATATTTTTTTTGATTTGAATATAATTCTTATCAACACATTTTTTTTCGAGAACTCCTCAAAGAACTTATCTTGGAATCTTATTGTAATTTTTATCGTAAGTTTTTTCTAAATCAATAAAAATCATATGTCGATCCTCCTTACTCTCTCTGTACTTCTCCATCAAACATCTCAATGAATGTATGTCTTCAATGGTAAAGTTCTGCAACATAAATCCAAACTTATTATGAGAAATATGTGTATCACATGTTAACCTCTGTTCAGTTACTCGCTCTCATAATTTTAATGTATGACACATTAACTTAGCTCCTCTTAATTTACACACCTTTGTGCATCCCCTGTATTCTTAAAGATGGGAACAAAAAATTAAATTGAATCGAGTACATATGATTTATTTGGTTTGGTGAATTAAATGCTTGTTTGCTTTTTTAATTTTGAAATAAATGTTATCTGAATTTCTGCTTTTGAATTGATCATGGAACAAAAGCTTTTCCTAAAATTGACAACCTCACACAACTTTCTTCTTTGTGTCGGGGTGAAATAATTGGTGAATGTGATTGCACCGCAACTCTTTTGTTAGATTGCTTTGGGCTAAAGTTCAGGATTTCTCGAAAAGAGTAACTTTGTTTTATTATTTTTGAAAACTTAGACACTGGAAATTTCTTTAATGTAGCAGTTATGAGGTAGTCTCAAATGAGTGGTGTTTTTCTTGTTTTAGTTTTATTGAATAATCATCTTATAATCAGGGTAACCGATTGTGTGTAAATTGCATGGCAATGAACTTATTGTTCTTTTTTCCTAAATTGCAGGTGATGGGTCTCATGAATGATATTTTTGTGCTTTTGTTAAGGTATTTATCAACTTTATTTCCTTTTATAATCATGGGATGCTAATGCAAAAAGCCTGTAAAAGCTTCATCTGCTTTTATAATTATGGGAAGCTAATGGAAAAAGCTTTTATATAATCTATGGGTAGGATTGTTGAAACTTCTAATTTTTGGCACTATATGACCCTCATACCTTCCCTTGAGTGGAGCTTGTTGGAAAAGTATATGGTTAATTTTTAATTAAAATTATTTCCGAATAATTTTTACCATGTGTTACTATTTAAAAAAATTTATGAAGGAGAAACGTGAAATTCAATTGAGATACATGACAAGATTTGAGAAATGAGTCTTGTTGTAGTTTTGTAGTCAAAAGATATTTTCTTGATTTTTTGAGGAAGCTGAACTATTTGTTAAGTTTCTTATTGTCAGTATCATGCAATTTCTCGAGCACTCACCCCATTGAGATATTGTCTGTTTTCATTGTTGTTATTTATCTTAATGGATTTATCATGTAGATGATTTACGATGGCCTACTTGTGTTAATTACACCTGGATATATCCTATAAAGGATTTACTAGAACCTAGTTATGTTGAACCCTGTTCATTTGATTCGTTTATTCTCAATCTCCATGATTGATGGTGGTTTAGAGATATTAATGTTTTGCTATTATATTGTAATCGGATGTAGTAGCATGGATGGCCCATTGATATGTAGGCGACCACTGCATTTGTGTCATGATGACTTAAAATGGCTGTATCATCTACCGGATGGCATGTAACAAAGGTGAATCGTAGCGTTCGACTCTCTATTTTCTTTCCTCCCTTTTCTTGTTTCTTTAAGTTAACTGTGTTGAATGGCAGTTATTGTAATTTCTCTTTTATCATGTTTTGAATGATGCTGCATATTTTCTCCCATTTTTTTCTTAGAAGAAAGGATTCTTCTGATTCAAGAGCAGAAAATGAGATGAAATTAGAAAGGGGAATTTACAAATATACAACACAATTCTTATTTGGTTACATATCTAACACCTAAACTTTAATTCTTATTTTGGCACTAAAGGGTACAATTCATATGCCTAGAGTTCTATTTTTGTATATATATTTATGTTTAGTTATGAAGAAGAATTGTTTTGAAAGGCTATCTGTGCCTTATGATTTGTTTTTGTGCTGATGCATAGATATGCACTCTTCTCATGTAATAGCAATTGAGTAGCTTGGAAGACCTATGCCTTTGACAGCGTTTATGAGGGTAACCACTGCTTCCATTACTTTTCTTTCTGTAGTGTTTTCTTTTTCTCAAATTCGAGAAAAGAAAGTGAAATGAAATTAAGAAGAATTTACATACATGCCTCCTAATGCTTTTACTTTCCTAACACCCAAATTTTAATATTTGGGTAGTTGAGCTCTAAAGGAGCTCGGCTCATAAAAGTAGCAGCTGGCGAGCTGCTTAAGTGCTCGAACTAATAGTAGAATTTTTACGATAGATGACCGTAAAAGGTTTTGGTGGCTGGATGAGGAGGATGCAGCGAAAACTCAATTGGAAAATGTATCAAAATTACTAACGATAGGCTAATCGAGCTTGTTCACAAGCTCGAGCTAGAGCTCGTTTAATAAACGAGCTTGATAAGCTCAGCTCGCGAGCCGGCTTTGCTCCTTTACGCCCCTAAGAGATTGTATGTATTAATAACTCAGAGGTGCTTTACTCCAAAAGAAAAGAAAAGAAAGAGCTTTTTAGAATGTTAGAACGGGCTAGTTGAAAAAAGTTGTTAGTTAACTTTTGATATACATATGTATCACACAATTCTTCTGTTTTTACACATTTGATATAAACTTTGATTTTTATGTTGGCTCTAAAGATTGTCATTCATGTATGTTGAGTTTTGACTATTATGGTGCATAAAAAATCAATCTTTCTCTATCTCATATATATCTGTGTGTGTGTGTGTGTGTGTGTGTGTGTTGATGTTTATATGTATATATGTATGTATGTATGTTTGTATGTATGTATGTATGTCGAATCTTATTGGGATAAAAGATCCGTATTGTTCGTGATACTACACAGTCTGGTATAAGATCATAAATGCCTCTCATACCGTGAGAAAGGCAGAAGAAACTGAGAAAGATCCTCATGCTAAGTCTCTATGAGAGAGAGAGAGAGAGGAGAAAAGCCAGGGTGTTGGCTCTAAAGATTGTCATTCATGTATGTTGAATTTTCACTATTATGGGGCATATAAAATCAACCTCTCTCTCTCTATCTCATATATATATATATATATATATATATATATATATATATATATATATATATATATATATATGTATATATGTGTGTGTGTGTGTATGTATGTATGTGTGTGTGTGTGTGTGTGTGCGCGCGCGCGCGTGTCTGTGTTGAATCTTTTTGGGACGTATGTATGTATGTATGTATGTGTCTGTATGTCTGTATGTATGTCTGTGCTTGCGTGCGTGCGTGTTGAATCTTTTTGGGACGTAAGATCTGTTTTGTTTGTGATACTCCTGTATATGATCATAAATGCCTCTCATATCGGGAGAAAGGCAGAAGAAAAACTGAGAAAGAGTCTCATGCTAAGTTTCTTTGAAAGTGAGAGAAAGAGAGAGAGGCCAAGAGCCGGTCACCCTTGTGCGATGTTAGAATATGCTAGCTGAGGAATACTGTTGATCTTTTGATGTACCTACGGATCACACACTTCCTTTGTATATACATATTTAATTCCCAAACTTTGATTTTTGTGTTAGCCTTTACAATTCATGTTTGTCAAGTTTTGACCATTATGAGGCCAACAGAGTCAAATCTCTCTCTCTCTCTCTCTCTCTGTATGTATGTATGTATGTATGTATGTATATATGTATGTATGTATGTATGTATGTATGTATGTATGTATGTATGTATGTGTGTGTGTGTATGTATGTATGTATGTATGTATATTTATATATGATAATTAAAATGAAATGCATTTTGAAGGCCATGATGCATGCCATATGGAGATGCAGAATTTATTTATTTATTGTAGCACTGCATAGATTTGGATTCTTCAGATGCAATGGCATTGGAGCAGCAGCTTTGATGGCCATGCCTATGAGGATAATTGTTGCTTCCATGATGTTTGAAATTGTACTCCGTCTTTTGCCTTTATTTTTTTGAAAAGTTTTTTTTTTAATCTCTAAAATGAAATAAAAAGAGTAAATTTATATGCATACCCCGATACCCTTAAAGTTTTATATGATGGATGGATGGATGGATGGATGGAAGGCTTTCTTCAAAATCTCTAGAATGAAATACCCCCATGCTTCTTAATTATTATAGGATGGATGGATGGAGCCGCAAGTTTGCCTCCTTTAGAAGAAAAATTAATGAAAATTAATGAGATTTTTAAGTGAATGAGATAATAGATATGACACTACCCAGATATTTTGCCCCCATTTTGTGCGGTTTTTTGGATCTAGGGTTCAAGTATTTTTAGATCAAGTGTTCAAGTTTTTTCAGAGGTGCATGCCCTTATGGTTATTTTTCTTTGTTGATAACATCAGAGTTCTTTTAATTAAGGCTATATTTAAAGCCAATCAATTTGATTATAATTTTGTTGAATGTTTTTTATTTAAAAAATACTTTAAAATTCGTGTCCTTATTCAAAATTCACGTTAGATGATGAGAGTTTATTGGTGTTGTATCAGTTTATATAATTCATTATATTTAAAGTTTCATTATTTTCTCAGCGCAGATATTTGTGTGTTTACCGATATCATTAGTCACGAAGGAAGTCTATTTTATTAAAAACGAACTCGAACCTATTCCTAACTATCTTTGCTCCGGTTCTCCCCATGAGATTATAATTAATCATAGTTTCTGTAGTTAAAGTCACCGTGGCTTGTCCCGTGCCGTCAGATCCTACCAAAAATTGCCATAAGAGACGTGAACTGCAATGCAGGGGCCTAAATAGGTAGGTAGTTCAGTGAAATCAAAACCCTAGCTCGTTACTTTTTGGGATACGACGTCGGGAAACGACCGACTCCTTCAGCTGATTATTGTTTAGCCAACCCTTTACCCACTTGTTGTCTGTCTGTCTGTCTCTCTCTTCTCTATAATTTGACGATAAAGATGAAATCCATGGTATAACCTCCGTGTAATCTATTACATACGCAGTTTCCGTCCAAAAAATTGCGTACGTCAACCGTACACTGGAGCTGCATACGTAATAGATTACATGGGGGTTACAAGGGGGTTATAAGCATGTTATAACCTTCTTGTAACTCCTGTGTAACTCACTTGTAACCGACACGCTTTTATTTTATCCATTTTTAGGTTACAGAGGTTACAAGGTTACAGGGGAGTTACACGGGAGTTACACGGAAAGTACAAGGGGGTTATGACCCGCTTGTAACCCCCGTGTAACCCCATGTAATCATATGATACGGTTGACGTGCGCAAATTTTTCCCTAATTTTTTTCCCCATTTCAGGGATGTTTCGTAGGTGATTCAGCATGCTGCCAAGGTTTTTCTTTCTTGCAATGGCGGGTGAAGCAGCTTGGATGGTTTGTGTATCTCTGGCAACCGATGCGTTTGTTTTTGATGTTGTGAATAAGAAATTGGAGAGTCTTCTACGGGAGGGAGCAGAGCTGAATTTTTTTAGCGTTCGACTCCTTGTTTTTTCTTTTATTTTTGGTAATGTTAGTCAGGATTGCTGGTTTACCAGATATTATTTTAATTCCTCGTCTATGATGATCTGCATGATGCTCTATATCTTCTTTCCTAAATTTTTTAAAGTGTTTTTTAGATTCAAGAGAGGAAGTGAAAATTAGGGGCTGTCGGGTTACGGATTTAGAGCAAGATTTAATCTAAATCTTGCCGGACGGTCAGTTCGGACTAAATAAAGCAGCTGATTTGATAAATCCGGATTTTACGGATTGAGGCAGCGGTTCGGTAGATTTAGTAAATCGGGACCCACGCTTCTCTCAAGAAGGATCTGAAGTTACCTTCCTCTATGTTGAATATCAGATTATTTCTCTGGATTTTACAGATTTCGGCCACTGCATCTTCTTAAACGTCAGATTATTCTTCAACAACTTTCCAGTGATTTTTAATAAGCTGCAGCTGCCCCTAAAAGACCCTATATCTCATTCATTGTCATATAGCCCCTTTATGTCTTTGTACATCTAACATTTAAAGTTTCATATTTACATTTACCCACAACAATTTTTAGGTATATTTCTTCAAAAGAACAGACAGTGGTCTTATTTCTTCTCCGCTTCTCTCTTTCTATACGTATGGCTTTTAGATATCAGCTCTCTTCACACTCTATTGCACTGGAGATGTTTGGAAGGCACTGGAGATGCTTGGAAGGCTTGTGCCTCTGAGGGTAATTGCTGCGTCCATTAGTCACTAATTGGTGTATATGGTTTTTTATAGAACAGTGGCGAATCTAAGCTTCTTATTCCCCATTTCTTCTTGCAATTTCTATATATTTTGGCAACCATATGAGCTCATGAAAATGCATAATTTATTGCATCTAAGTCAGTTCTAGGCTTTGTTTTTTTCCTGTAGAATCTACATACCGCCCAATTCTTATGTATTTACATATCTAACAACTAAATTTTACTTTTGTGTTAGTGGTGCTTCAAGGGATCTCAGCTTTTCTCATGGATTGATGGAGCAGCTTGGATGTCCTATGCTTTGATAGGTAACCGTTGTGAGCACGTGCTATTGGCAGAGAACATCTAGGTGCTTAATTTTGACTCCTTCCTGGCAGGACCGATCTTGGGCTGCAAGTTTGTTAGATGAACCTTTGTTTAGACTCGGCCAATGGAGGGAGCCTCTACAAGCGATTTGCACTTGTTGGTTCATATTCAGAACCTCATACTCAATATCTTATCAATCTCGAATTGATGGACTGGGATTAGAAAACGCTTGAACTTTATTTTTTATTTGGGCACTAATAATTACAGTTTATATATATATATATATAGATTTCTAAGTCTTATATATTGTTTGAATCCACATTTGTCCGGGAGACACACATAAGGAATAGAGCGTAAAAGAGAGGAAAAGAGCAAAGAAAGCACCGTAATGACATTAAAATCACGTAACCTTTATTCATGAGATGAGCACCTATTTTTAGAAATGGGGACTGGAAGATTACATCTAGTACTTCTAGTAGAGTTGGTACGGTAGGGGATAGGGTAATACGTGTTTGTAGATTCGGGAGTCTGAAATGGAGTCCAACCAGCTTATGATCCGAGCTTCCATGGCTAAAGGGTTAACCAGGGGATGTGGGTTGCCTATTTAAGATCCAGGTGGCACCCGCCATCTGCACGGCCTGTGGTGAGGAGTCCTGGTGGATTGTCGGCGTGAGGTCCGTCCCGGTGATCCTTTGGGTGGCTTGTTGACTTTTGTCCGTCATGGAGTTAGATTTCTTCTGGCCAGCAGGAGTAGGACGTGTAAATGTGAACTCTCCAACTGTTCTTAGTGCGTCCCAGTTTGCCACATCATCTTCTCTGCTATACAAATATATATATATATATATATATATATATATATGTATATATATATATATATGTATATATATATATATATGTATATGTATATATATATGTATATGTATATATAAACATGGTGAAAATGAAATGCATCATCAAAGCGAATCTATGATTGTAACTTCTGATTCAATGATATTGATTGATAATCTTATTCTCATTCCTATGATCTAAAGTTATTTTTTTTAGATTTAGGATAAAGGCAGTGAAATGAAATTAAAACAGATTACATGCATTCCACTAGATTCTTATATATTTACATGACTAGCACCTAAGTTTAATATTTACGTTGGTCCGAAATATCACAATGACTATTTCAGCTTTTATTTGGAATATAAAGTCAATATAAAGTCAATATTTTATCTCTCCCTCTCTCTCTCTCTCTCTCTCTCTCTCTCTCTCTCTCTCTCTCTCTATATATATATATATATATATATGTATGTATATATATATATATATATATATATTGCAAAAAAGCCCTAGGGCCTATATTGATTTAAAAGCGGTTACAGAGGCTTGAGGAGAGGGCCCATGGAGCCCTTCCCCAGCGATACAATTTTAACAAAAGGATCCAAAATATTCAAAAGTTACAACACATTGTCAAGAGCGAGAACGTGAGACTCTCGCTCTGTTTCTTGGAGATCCATAAAGTAGTCTCTTTAATGCTATTCCATTGCCCTGAGTCACCGAAGTATCATCAAATAGGAATGTAATCCCAGGCTTCTTCTCTCGAGAATAATAAACCTGTCAGTCTTCTCCATCATCTTCTTTTTCCACTTCTTCTTCTACTTCTTCCTCTTCCGTAGATTCCTGCTGATTCTTGCCGGTGGGTTCGACAATAGGTAGGGGAATTCTTCTTCTTCTGCTGAAAGTTTGGATGTATCTGTTAGAGCGGTCAGCTGAAGTAGCCCCCTGAACGGCTTGCGGCACAGGAAGCCGTGTCGCACATTGTTTAGTAACCACTGTAGTCTCCGGAGTGGCAATTTGTATAACAGGCTGAGAATTCTCCCCGACAGTCATATCAGCTGAGTTTAAACATTTATCAGCATCATATGCTACCCTATTCACCTGAGCCAGAGTAGCGTCAACTCTATGTTGGGAGTTTCCAACAATAGCAAGGACTGACCAGCCACTTTTCTCGAGGGAGGATGCGATCCATAAGCAGTGTCTCTAATGTGCCCAAACATTTTGCAATGCTGGCAAAAGAGACGCTGCTCTCCACCACAGCCTCCTGCCAAAACCCATCCGCACCATCAGTGATCCAAAATCGATCCACATCAGGGAGAGTGAAATCCCTCTCCACTTGAACCCTGGCCCCACCTGTAAAGACCCTATCATAAGTAGGAGAGTCAACTCTGAGAGGAGTACCGAGAGCTTGACTAATGTTGTACAAAGCACGTGGATTGTACAAAAAAATTATATATATGTATTATTACTTCAAAGGTGCTTTACACCAAAAGAAAAAAAAAAGTTCGTGGGTTCTTTTAGGCAGCTCTTTCAATGGCTTTTTAGAAGGTCACCACAATTCCGTTTTACTGTAATTTTTTTGCTGCTTTTCAACGACTTTCCGTGCTGAGATTGAGCTGTTCACAAAATTTGAACCTGTTTGCCGGAATATGCAACTGTGTGACTTTTTGAATGTAAAAAAAAAAAAACAATATATGATTAAATTAAGGGGGCGTTTACATAACACTGTTCCCATGTATTTGCATATCTAGCACCTAAACTTTGCTTCTAATATTTATGTGACCCAAATCTTCACATAATGAAAACACTGAAAGTTAATTATGATGGTCGATGTAGTTAAATAAAACCTTTAAATGTCTACCTTTGAATATGTGAAATGTACATTTAAATAAATACCACCCAATTCCTATCTGTATTTACATATTTAGCACTCAGACTTTGATTTTCTTGTTATGAAGTCAAATGGTGGAAAAATAAAGTCAAAATGTATGGTCCTTCAGAGATCTGCCATATTCTCATGTAATGGCGATGAAATATATTGGATGGCCCATGCCTTTGAGGATAATCAGTGCTTTCATTTGCCATTGGTTGGGAACTGTTTGGATATGCTCTTTTTGATGGAACAAAGACAAATAAAAGCTTTTGATTCTCCAACTTTTTCCACTTTTCTATATTTTTAAGCAACCAAGTGAGCTCTTAAAGTGTATATTTTCTTGCAATTTATCCGTAATTGAAATTTTTTTTGGTTTCTCTTTGTCCGTAGAGATGTTGAATGATCCATATATTGATGCCAAAGGATTAATGTGGCCTGAACTTCATGCTCTGTTGAAATCATGAATAATGCTTCATCCTCTAAAGAAAACTCTTTTTTTTTTGTTCACTTGAGAGTAAAGCTTCACGCTTCACGCTTGAAGTAAAATTCATTAGTCTAAGCGTCCATTTTAGGCAGTTTGTGCAAGGATGATTCTAATTTCAATTTTTCATTCATTTTATTTGGAGCAAAGGTGATAGGAGGTGTTTTAATTTGAAGTTTCAATATAAAGCATCTGATAAAGCTCTTAAATAGTATTTTTGATAGTGCATAATTGGCTGAGAATGCCATTTTGGTCCTTCATAGATCCACTCTTCTCATGCAGTGGGGATATACAAGCTTGCATGGTCTATTGTGTTTTGAGGTTAACTGCATATTCCATGAGCCAGTTGTAGGGACTGTTGATTGTATTTGCTGCGTGATGAAATTAAAATGAATCCGAGCTTCTGATTCTACAATTCCTTCCTTACTTTTCCATATATGTGTTTTCAAGCAACCCTTTCAGCTCTTAAAGCTTACAGTTTGTTTTATTTTGCCATAGTTAAGGTCTGTTTAATGTTCCTAAATATTGACGCTGAAGGATGATTGAGACCTGACCTCCATACTCTGTTTATATATACACAAGTAAGGCTTCGTTGTTCAAGCGTCAGCTTTCACCATTTCATTTGATTGTAAATTTCATTTTGATTTTCAAGAATTAAATGAATGAAATTAAGTTCTTACAAAAGAATATATGGTAGCAGGAATCCTTTGAACGAGTGTTCCTTTTCTCTATATGATTGAAGCCTCTAATTGGGAAAAATTTTATGTCCGGACTCTCAAATGTAACTCTACTACGTGCGGACTTCCAGTAATATACTGCCTCCTCCATGGTCCTTGATTACTTTGACCTAATATTTTGAACACTCCTTGTTTCTCGCTACTATTGAAGCCTTCTACTGGGCAATGACGATGAAATCCATCACGGAAGGCGATCTTAATCCGCTTTAGGAATGCTTCTGAGGGTGCTTCATAGATCGCAATCCTCCTCTTGCTTTGGCACCAGAGCAGCTTAGATGGCCCGCCCGTTCATCTGGGAAACCACTCTTTCTGTCGCCGCTTTAGAGATAGAGGATGGATCTGCTTGGTGATGGAGATAAGGTTAATTGAGTCCTCCGGCTTCCAATTTTCTTACCCGCCTTTTCTCAAGGGGATGCTTGTTGAGCTACTTTAAGGCAATATTTAAGATGCTGTTTTGCAGAAGATTTTGAGCAGTATTAAAGCAAGGTTTCTCCAACTTTGCCAGACAGTTTTTTTCGTTAAATAATACGGTAAGCCTAAACCCCGCTTTTGTAGCGTTTTGACTTCAATCGCTGTTTTCTCAAGAGGTAATTGGCGGTATTCCGTGTATTCAGTTTTAGTGCTGTTCAAATGAAGGCCGTTAGTCTCCAATATAGAGCTTCATATTTCAAGTTTTGACTGAGCTTTTTCTCGTCTCATTCACTAGAAGGATATTATCAGCAAAAAAAAGATACACCAAGGTACCTGTAAGTATCCAGTGAGACCATACATAAATGAAGCAAAAGTATATGGCTTAAAGCCAATCCCTTATGTAATATAATATAAATAGGAAAATATTTGGTCAATCCTCTTCCTGTTCGAACACAAGTAACTGTTCTAATATACATATCTTTAATGAGTTGAATATAAGTCATATGAACACCTTTCTTCTCAAGAATTTTCCAAAGGATATCTCTTGAAAAATTATCGTAAGTTTTTTCTAAATCAATAAAAATCATATGTGAATCTTCCTTATTATCTCTGAACTTCTCCATCAAATTTTTCAATAAATGTATAGCTTCCATAGTAGACTTGCCCGACATAAATCCTTTGTAATACGTTTTAGCATATGTTCAATTACCCTCTCTCATAATTTTAAAGTATGGCACATTAACTTCATTCCTTTGTAATTTTCACACTCTTGTGCATCCCTTTTATTTTTAAGAAGAGGACCAAATATTCATCCTCCACTCCTCACACATCTTTTTAGTTATTTATTTTCTCAAAAAATGAAAAAAAAGGATTTACATATCTGCAATTAAATTCAAAGATATTTATTTAGCTAGAATCTAACATTTGGTCTTTATTATTTAGCTATAATCTAAAATTTGATCTTTATTATAATTGTTTTAGATTTCTTACATTACCCGACAATTTCTGTATTTACATGTCCAACACCTGAATACTTTCGTGTCATAAACCTTCTAAATGATTAGCAGTTAGCGCTGTTGTAATTTTGGCCAAAAATGGATTATTAGACATTTTTATCGCAAATGAACATATTGCAGGAACGTTTGACTCATCAAAGTTAATTCTCTGTATTGCAATTGATTAATTAGAATTTTTGTTGCACTCGTATCAAAAGAAAAAAAATGATGGTTATAACATTTATCTCATCAAATTTCAATGAAACTAATTTCAGATCTGAACATAAATTGTTTGCTTGAATCTGACTCTGAATATTAAACATGTTAGAAAATACACCCCTAAGCAGACCTGCACTCAATCCAATGACTTGCTTGTTTGTGCATATATATATATAAGTAATAAATTTTATGATAACTTGATTTTTTTTTTTTTTTTAATGAGTCGGCTCACAAGCTAACTAGTCTAGTAGAAGCTTGCTTGAGCTTGATTTGTTTGCTCATAGAGCTGAGTTCATGTGCCTTTTAGCTAACCGAGCTGAGAATTGTGTAAATAGCATGGAATGGTATATCACCTCTAAAAAGATTAGTAATAGCAGCATTTTTTATGTAATATTAAAGTTATGCATGTTATGTATGTAAATATCTAAGTTTAGTTTTTGTAGTGTAAATACATGCGAATTGTGTGGATATATGTAAATGCCCCTTCAATATTATGTTGCACCCATCTCAAAATAATTTTAACCAAATTTCAGTGAGATACTTTCACCCATTTTTTTTTTTTTTCATTTGCTGGTATTTCTATGGTGAAAAATGTTGGCCTTTAAAAGAGAGGCATAAAATAAAGTTGTTGAGATGAGAATGCTTCGAGACAAAACTCGAAATGAATATATTTGTGATAGGGTTGGTGGTTGAGATGAGAATGCTTCGATGTAAATCTTTGTTGAGATGAGAATGCATCGAGACAAAACGATCATAGTCGGCCAGTTTACACCTCTAGCTATGATAAAATTGACATGGATATATCTGCTTGTATGACCTTATGCTTTTGGAGGTAATGTTTGCATCCAATGTCATTTATAGAGATGATGTGGATGTATCTGCTTTTCGTAGCTTTTTGATGGACTTAAGGAAAATCTGAAATGCGGCTTCCCCGTATTTTTGAACTGTTTTTTTTTAACTCGTTGGGTCCTTTTAGTGGCGCTACATAAATTTGCACCCTTCTCATGCAATAGCAATGGAGCATCTTGGATCGTCCATTCCCATGACAGCATTTATGAGGGTACCTGTTGCTTCGATGACTTTTTTTTTTAATGGCTATCCTCTTTTCTTCCTTATTTTTCTGGAGTGCTTTTTTGAAATTGAAGAAAAAGAAGTGAAAATGAAATTAAAAAGGATTTGCATGCATGCCATTTAACGTTTATATATGTACTTGCCTGACAACTTCCCTAATTTTCTGAAGTGCTTTTTTCAAATTCAAGAAAATGAGGTGAAATGAAATTAAAGAGGATTTGCATGTATGCCATTTAACGCTTATATATTTATTTGCCTGATTGTTGACCTCGCTTTCGATCGCGCTCGCGTTAAAACTTTGCGACGATATCAAATTTCGACGTGATTTTGACGCAACCGTCGACGAGGTGGCCCAGACAACCTCAGATGACGAAACAGACTGCGCCGATGCGTCCGGAACGTCGATTTTACCCAAAATCGATGTTAATTTTGCGACGACAGCCTGTCTGGAGCGAAAAGTTGTGATTTAAGGCTTAACTTTAATAAAATAATAATAAATATATTATAAACTCATTTAAACTAAACCTAAGCCCTAAATCCTCCCTCACGCTCAACACAGCCAGCTCCCAGCTCCCGTCCCGCGCGAGCTCGAGAGAAGCTTCGACGAGTCTTCTCCCGCGCTCGAATGTTCCTCTTTTGCGGTCGTTTTCCCCTCGAGCTACACGCGATCTCTCCTATCTCTTATCCCTGCGCGAGCAAGTGGCTCCTTGCGGCGTTTTCCTGCGCGTGCGTTATCCCTGCGGCGTCCTCTGCGTGAGCAAGTTGCCCGAACGCCTGCTGCACCTCCTTGCGGCATTTTTCTCCATCCTCTTGTATCTTCCCCGATCCTACTCGACTCTACAGGTAAGGAGCGGCACTCCTCTTCCCTCCTCTGCCTATATAAACCCCATTTGGGGTGATATTTAGGGCTGCCCGAAAATCCTTGTGAGGAAGGGGAGGTGTTGTTGGATTGCTACCTGAATTTGCTGCTCCTTTTGTGTGCTTCATATTGTCTGGTAACTTCCCTCTACCCCCTCTCTTCTTCTCGATTTGGCCAGGGTGCCCGTAACCCTGCTGTTGGTTCGGTTCTTCCTGTTTAATGCTTCGGCTGGATGTTTATATACTATGGAATGGTTTGTTTGATTGCTTAAAATGATAGCTTCTTGCTTCCTCTACATAGTTGCATGCTAGTATGAACTTATGTAAATGTTTGGGAGTGCTTTATCGATAGAAGCATGAGTAAGGATAAGGAAAATTTAAACATGTTCTAGGGATAGATTTGAGCACTAGTTTAAAATTGTTATATGCATATATACTATGAAGTGAGCTCTTTTCTCTTCCTCTTGCCATTTAGAGCAAGCCAAAAGCATGGAAATATGATTTTAAAGCATGTTTAGCCCTCTTTGCAATTGCATGGAAGATTTGGTTTCAAAATTTTAAACTTTATTTGTTCCAAGAGAACACATATGTGTATGCATGCTAATGTGTCTCGTGGCTTGTCTTTGGGACAAGGAAGGTTCCTTCCTTAAGCATGATTGGGATGTGTAGTTTGAAGTTCTTCATTCACTCTTGTTTGTTAAGAATAGTAGGAGAGCTTATTTTGATTCTCTCATGAGCATGTGGGGCCTATCTCTTGCTCCTTGTAGTGTTTCCTTATCAAAAGAGCATGCTAGGAAGAAGCTTAGTTTAAATTGGGAAGCTCTATGTTTGTCCCTATGTGAAGCATGTAATAGCTCTATGTCTTGAATATATGGAAGTCTAGCCCTTTACAAAAGCATGTTAAATGGATGTGGAAAGTTTTCTAAGTTTATTCTGTTGGCAAACATGTGATAGTTTCATGGTTTGATATATGAAAGGCATGAAGTGTTATGATAGTCCAATTTTAACCTCTTTCAATTTCAAGCTAAGGCTATGTTCAAATATATATATATATATATATATATATATATATATATATATATATATATATATATATATATATATATATATATATATATGCGCTTCATTTGTTAAGTTCTTAAGAAGGCTTATTGTAGCCTTATGTCGGGCTTGGATTTAATCGCGGTCGAGCTTCGTCTTAGCCTCATGTGGCTCAGTTTTGTTGAGTCCTGCTGTGTTCTTTGTTTTAGCTTAATCCAGGATTTGGTTTTAGCCTTGTGTGGTTCGGTCTTCTATTAGCCTTGTTGTGTCCTTGTTTTAACTTAGAGCTGGGCTTGTTTTTCAGCCTTTCTGTGGTTCAGTTTTGGCTCTTTTGGTATTTCTGGTTTTAGCTTTATGTTGAGACTGTTGTAACCTGGAGTTGGGCTTGTTTTCAGCCTTGCTGTGGCTCGGTTTTGGCTCTCTTGGTACTTCTGGTTTTAGCTTTATATTGGGGCTTTTATAACTTAGAGCTGGGCTCGTTTTTTTTTAATTTTGTTGTGGCTCGATTTTTGCTCCCTTGGCATCTCTTGTTTCGGTTCTATGTTGGGGCTGTTTTAACTTGAAGCTGGGCTGATTTTCAGCCATATGGTGGCTCGGGTACAGTTTTGTGTGGGCTTGGTTTACTCCTGTATTGTCTCTTGTTTGGGCTCTATCTTATGATTACTGTAGCTTAGTGCTGGCTTGCCCCCAACCTTGTTATGGCTCGGATTTTGATCCTAGTTTGGCTCAGGTTGGATCCTTTAGTACCTTTTGCTTTGACTTTGTGTTGGTGCTGTTTTAGTTTGGAGCTGGATTAGTTTTCAGCCATATGGTGGCTCGGGTTTATACCTTGGGATGGTTCAGTCGCTACTTTATATGAATTCAATCCTATGGCTATTTGATGAATACCTTCATGCACTTTGTGGTAAGATTGGAGTTGAATTGATTTTTAAGAAGCTTGTTCATTCACTTTCTTATGTATTGGAAGCTTAGTGAACCTCCTATTGCTGTTGCCTTAGTCCTGAGCCTATAGATGGTCCTATTGGGAGAATCTGTATTTCAGGAGCTGAAAATTGATTTTGAGATTTGGAAAATCTGAATTTTAGCACGGGTCTGGAGATTTAAGTAGTGGGTTTCCCCGAATCATTTCTTTCCCGTTTAATTTGCGAGGTTTTAAAAGATTTTCAGATTTCATTCTTTTTTATCTAAATGGAAAGGACACCCTCTTCGGGCCGATCCAGTTATACCAAAGTGAGAAAATGATATCCTCGGGATTGATTCAAGGATCTTGAGCTTTGTTTTCAGTGTTTTACTCTTACTTGTTTTAGGGGCGGGTTAATCTCCTTTCCTTCCCCTTCTCGTTGATTGACATGTTTTCCCCGCTTCACTCGGAGTTAATTTTGTTTTGTTTTTGAGGCAATAACGGTGATGATGATAAAGGCACACCGGCGGTAGAGTAGAACGATATCCCATCCTATGACACCAGGACTCGTTCCAGGGCCCCAGTGAACCGTGGGATGACGGTATCATTCGCCGCTATAAAGCTAGCGGGGCACCCGTACCTTCTTAGGATTGTTTGTGATCCTACACCCAACGAAATAATCGACTCGTGGACAATCCCAATTTTCAAATCTGATAAGAATGGATATTATTTCACTACAAACAAATGTTGATACAAACTCTCTTTTGTATGCCTAAAACCCACATGCATGCTAACAACATAAATTTTGAAACTATATTATAAAATATGGTTGTCCACTTGTTGATTATCAGTGTCGGGTTAAGGAACACTCTCCTGAGGTAGGTTTAGCAGGACACCCTTCTACCTGAGTGGCGGGTTCTATACACTCGGGTGACCGAGTATCCTTCGACGACCCTCGAGCAGATCTGCGCACGGTTTAAGCTTAGCTCGAGCCGAGTGTTTGCGGTTTTCTTCGGATTTTCGTATGATTTTGATGAAGCACTCGTGGTTCTTTTTCCCGGGACTTTCCCGAGGTTTTGATGATTTTTATTTTTTTTTTATTTCTACCGTGAGTCATTCGCCATCCTTTTTTGGATTTTTTGGACGATATTCCCTTTTCTGTCTGGCTTTTGTTTGTGTGACATACTCCAGCCTGCTGCATTTAAGAAAATAACAGATCTTCCAGGTATACAGGTTTGTTTATATTTACAACGAGTTATTTTTTTTACCTGCTACTGTTCTTTTAGCACGTACTCCACTGCATGTTTCTTGTTTTTTCTATGCTATACATCCTGTTACACACTGTACACTGTACAACATTGAAAACATACTGGCATAGGATGTTTAGAAGAACCCGACCATAGGGCCACCTGATTTGATATTGTAACTTGCCACCTTAGAAAACTCAACCTCTTACGCGAGCGAGCTTGAAGCTAAGCATAGTGGATGAACAGTCGTCTTCAAGACGAGAGCATGTCTTCACTACATGCACCATAGAATAGCTTGGGAAGTCATCGAGGTTCGCTTCCGGACCTCTGACATCTCCTAGTGCTTCTTCCTTTGGATTCTATAATCAATATTTCAAATTCAAGCTAATCCTCTTTCACACCTCTTTGTTCGATTTCATTGAAAAGTCCTACTCTTTTGACCTCCTTGAAGATAATATTTCCTGATTTTTATCAAGAGTTTTCTTAAGTGATTTCGATCATTGAAGTTGTAATTAACTATAGGGGCTTGCCCTTATAGAAAACATTTTTGAACCTAGCTTAAAATAAATCCTATTTAATTCTTTATATCAAATAGGGGAAATTGTCGGCAAATAAAATGGTTTCGCAGACTAAATGAACGTCATATGTTTTTTAGTTTATTTGATCGAGCCTCACCCTTAAGTCTTGTGTTTGTCTTTCGGGATAAATGCATTACTTAAGGTGTAGCGCTCTTTCATTTAAACTATGAAAAATATGGGGTCAGTTTTTTTTTCAAATTTTTCTAAAAATTATATATACGTAAATTAAAGCGTCCTTCCGAAGCGGGCGACGGGATTTCGATTCCGGCGACCGACAGCTTCCTACAGGCACTCCACACCCAAAACAACGCCGACACTGACCCAATTGTTAAACATTACAGTTGCTTCAATTTTCCAATTTTGTCTTTTCTAATTTATCTCTCTCTCTCTCTCTATATATATAGAGATAGATAGATAGGCCAGGACACGATTGTTATGTATTAGTACTGCAGAGGTGGTTTGCTCCAAAAGAATAAAAGAGAGTTTGGGGGCTATTTTCAATGGCTCTCTAGAAATTTGCCCCAGCTCTTTGGATATAATATTTTTTGCTGCTTTTTAAAACATTTCAGTGATGGAATTGAGCTTTTGAGAATTTTAGAACGTGCTTGCTGAGGAAAGCTGTTGATTAAATTTTGATTTGCATATATATATATATATATATATGTTGCATTTTTTATGAGTTTACATATCTAACACACAAACTTTGATTTTTGTGTTGCAACCAAAGATTGTCATTCATTTACGTTTGATGATTATGTGGCTTATAAAGTCAAATCTTCTCTCTCTCTTATTGATATATATGCGTGTGTGTGTGTGCTGCTTGCAGTGACTTTTTGGTTGGCAGCTGCATTTTAAGTTATGTCCCCTGAGGTCACATGTTCGAACCCGTCTGAGTATATTTGTCATGCAGCGCCGGTTCGAGTGTTTAGGCACATGATGTTGGTTGGGCGCTCGTATCATAGTCTCCGGCCAATCTCTGAAAATACACACACACTCAGATGATTTTTTGGAAGGGTTTCTCAATTCTATTTGACTATAATACTTTTGGCTGCCTTTTTAAAGTTTTCATGTGTGAGGTTGAACTTTTTATATCGTTAGACTGTGCGTGCAAGCTGAGGAAAGTCGTTGATCATTTGATTCACATATATCACACAATTTTTTTTGTATTTACATTTCCAATTCCTATACTTGTTATTATGTTGGCCTTTAAGGATTACAAATCATATTTGTTAAGTTTTTGCCTGTTATGTGGCATATTGTCGAATCTCTCTCTCTCTCTCTCTCTCTCTCTCTCTCTCTCTCTCTCTCTCTCTCTCTCTCTCTCTCTCAATGTGTGTGTATGTTTAAAAGATCATTAAAATGAAATGCTTTAATGAGGGCAAAACTGCCTGCCATATGTAGCCACAGGATTTGTTAATTAATTAATGGAATGGCATTGGAGCAGTTTTGATGGCCCATGCCTTTGAGGAATAACCGTTGATTCCATTATATGTTTTGAATGTACTTCCGGTTTTTTCACCTAATTTTCTCAAAGGTCTTTTTTCATATTCACAGAAGGTTGTGCAGTGAATTAAAAAGGTAAGTTTACATGCATACCCCTTTAGTCTTAGATAATGACAAATTTAACACCTTAGCTTCAATATTTATGGTTGCCTGAAAGATTATATTGGCTTCATCTCTCCAAGTTATTGTCTATTTTGAGGCGTATACAGTCAAATATTCCTCCCCTTCTCTCTCTCTCTCTCTCTTATCTTTACATGTATGTATGTATGTATGCATATGTAAATGGGCTCAAAAAACATGCCGCCCAAGCCTTGGAAGAAAAATTAAAGACAATGAATAGGAGTGTTTTGACATATGAGAATAGATAGGACACTACTCAGAGATGTCTCGCTTATCTAACCCTATGTGGTAGTCTAAATCAAAGCCAAGGCCAAAGGGATAAATTATATTGACACGCATGCCTATCTGTCCAATCTTGTTGGATGTTTGTATAATAGGATAAATTTACGCCAACTTTAGCTTACAGCGAGTTTAGTGCCGTATTATGTTTAACTCTTTGATTCACAAATCAAAGAACTAGAGTACTGTCGGCCGCTGAATGTTTAAGATTTAATTTAATTTATATGTATATTAGTTTGGAAAGTAAAACTTTAAATTTTAAAAATGAGAATGGACGAATCTCATTCATTTAGCAGTTTGAATGAACGAGCATCATATCGCAAGTAACGCATCTATCCCAAAGAATAGACACTCTACTTAACGATATCGCTCGATCAAATAAACTACAGAATTCATGAAATACGTTCTAGTCTGCGAACCTTTATGTGACTGAAATAATTCTCACTATTTAATACAAAAGAATTAAATAGGGTTTATATTATCCGGGGTCTTTAAAGCTTACTATGAAGCGAGCCACATAGTCGATTACCCTCAAATGACCGAAATAACACCGAGAGAACTCTCGATTTAGATCGGGGTTTTATCTTCATGAATAAAAAAGGTAGGGTTTTCAACGTAGTGTGATAGTAGGAAATCCAATAGGTGAAAGGTGCAATGAAGAACAATCATTTCCAGAATCAAAGAAAAAAAAAGGTAGGGGATGTCACAGATCTCGAGGAAAGCCTCGATGACGTCTCATACTATCTTATGGTTGGGCTTTAAGTCTTGAAGATGAATTTATTTAAGTTTCAATCCTGCCAATTAATTATAGGAATTACATTTACGTAATCACGTGTTTATGCAAATAACCTGGAAAGTAGGAGTATTTACGCCGTATCGAACGACGACCTCGGAATCCTAAGCGAGTTAGGGCTTTATATTGCACGAAGAAAGTATCTGAAGGCCTAAAAGAACGAGTGAAGATTCATGTCGCACTAGGCTGACTACTTCGAAGTCACATGGTTTATTATTTAGACTAAGAAATGGTTTTGCTGATATAGTCGCAAGTTTTCTGTTGACGATGGTCGTGCTGCCCTCGAAGTCGTGCTCCATGCTCCACGTCGTAGCAGGTTGCAGTTGCAGATTTAAGTTCTTAACAGTGGATATGCAAGTTGTTATGTTTGTGTTTTGTTTTGTCTTCTTTATTTCCCTTTTGATTATTGTTTTATTTTATTATTGAAAACGTGAGTGTGTCTTCACGATGATGAGGAGCGAAGTAAAAGAAGCGATAAGACGAGTATATGCTTACGCGTTAGCGATAAGCATGCTACTGACTAAGCGAGAACATGTACGAAGAAAAGTAAAGCATGCTTCTATCTAAAAGGTATGTGTCTTGAAAAAGTAAAACATGCTATACTAACTAAAGCAAGTACTGAGGAAGGTAAAACATGCTAAGCTAGAAATTATATATGCTGAAAAGTAAAGCATGTAACGCTGTAAACAAAAGAAATGACAGTGATACAAGTGTACCGTAGGCGCTGATTACCCGCGATGTATTGTTACCTGTTTATTATTATCACTTTTATTTCCTGCAAGAAAGACGTCAGTGCCGAAACAAAACAAGAGTGAACGTAGTAAGGAAAACCTAACTAAGTGGAGGTACTACCATACGTGTAGGGAAAGTGAGGTGCAAAACCCGGCGGTAAATCCAAAAGGCAAAGGCGAAAGAAAGAAAAAGAAACCCGAAAGAAAAAAAATGAAAGAAAGCAAAGAAAATCGAAAAAAGAGAAAAAGAAATCCCGTAGGAAACCCCTGTAGAAAAATCACAAACAAACACGGAAAAGTCGTAGCGAGAACCACAAAAACACTGAAACAAGAAACTCACAGATGTCCCGCTAAACTCACAGTGAACCGTAAGAAAGCCATGGGGCATCTGAAAAGGACCGTAAGCATGGTGACGGGGAGGACTCAGAGCTGGACTGGGTGCTTCCCAATCTTGGACAAGAGCTACCGGACCGATACCCTACAGAGGGCAGTCCTAATCTCGACTCGAGTAATTAACCGTGGACCTTTGCTAATTTTTTTTTTCATTAATTTCAATTTTCATGCATATAAAATTTTATAAGAAGTAATTTTGTCGTAGGTGAAAATTTTGTTTCAAAAGTATATATTTTTTTATTTTTTAAAGTAGTACTGTCCACATGCTAACCACCTTAATCGAACTAGGACTACTAACAACTTAAGGGTATTGGTGGCAATAGTCTCGCCAAGAATTGGCGAATAGTATCGTCGGTCCCATGCCGCGACTCCAACGAAGATTTTACGACGTTAGCGAAAGGGATACTATTCTAGACCTCTTTTTAAGCACACATAAGCGTTATCGTAGCCGTCACAGCCCTAACCACTCTACTTATAGCGCTGGCTGATAGCCGCATATAGCTCAAAGGGCTATATGTGCACACCTACACGTCCCATGTAGGTGCGGGCATTGAACCAAGAAGCAAGGAGAAAAACAATGGACGAAGGAACAAGGGAAGAGGGGAAAGCAGTCCACCTAACACAATTCTCGTAAAAGAGGTGGACTGATTTCCAATAACAGTCAAAACAAGTCAATCACCCTGGACTCCGACCGTCCTTACACGACCGACAAAGACTTAAAGAAACGTTGACACTCTCGGAAAGGATGAGGACTCAGACTCTGAGGAAACACTGCATTTTCCCAATTAACGACGATGAAAGAACAAAACGGACATAAAGTCATCGACAAAGTCTCGGACTCTAAACCATCTGCTAAAGAAAGCTAGACTCACCTGCAGAAAACAACCCTATAAAGTCGACACCAAATTCGATACAAGTGCTAAAAATGCGTTCCCAAATGCCGCGAGATATAAGTCCAACAAATATTGTAATTTAAGCCCTCAAATATTAAATATAAGTCCAACAAAAATTAAAACGTAAATCCAGCCTAAAGGGGACTCGAGCCCACTACAAGGGCCAAACCGAGAGCACCAAAAAGGGCAAAACCAGCCCATGAGAGGGGCAAAAGAAAACCACCAACACAGCCCAGCAAAGGGGCAAATCGAGAGACCAAACAGGGGCCAAAACCGAAAAAAAAGCCATCAAAACAGCCCAGCAAGGGGGCAAAACCGAGAGCCAAACAGGGGCCGAAACCGAAAAAACAAATGCCACCAAAACAGCCCAGCGAGGGGGGCAAACCGAGAGCCAAACAGCGGGCAAAATCGCTCCCAACTCCTTCACGCATGCAGTAATTAAAAGAGATGTGGAGCAAATATTTACATTCCAAGCTTAAATTCCCAATGAGTGAGATAACCAATACCTAAAGCTCCTATTGAGCCCTAAATTCCATTTAGCATGGATGATGTTGGGAACCAAGCTATCACATTTCATACTTGCATAAATACAGAGAAAAGTAGAGTTTTAAAACATGCTTCCCAATTTTTCCAAAATAACTACTCAAAATGAAACTAACATGAATCGGAGAGGGGTATACACCCCACTCACCTCAAGCCTTTTAAATGAAATCCCGACACTTCACACTTAGCAAGATAGAGGCTTAAGATGCCTTGTAAATTTCATATTTTCAAAACATAAAGGCTCCTGCTCTCCAAACATTTGAATCCCGAACAAATGGAAGGAACAACATGTTGATACCCAAGGGATTTGCATGAGGATTCCAAACTTTCAAGTAAAGAAGCATGCCGCTCTAAACTACAAGCCTACAATTGTATTTACATGTTACATGGGCTATGCTATCACATTAAAGAGATAAAACAAATAGGGGCTATAGGACTTGTAAGGTGCAACATGAATCAACCTTCATTTCCTTCATTTCCTTTCTCTTTTTTTTTTATCATATTATATATATATATGTTTTGCAATAGAAAGAGAACAAGAGGAATTTCATAGCCAACATATATCTCCAAGCCATTCACAAGAGCATTTGCAAGGTAAATATTAAGCCATCATATTCATTTCTTCTCCTCCCCTCTCCTTATTTTAAAAGAAAACAAGAATTATAATGCCATTAAAGGGGAGGAGGGGAGTGCTACTAATCACTTTAAACAAGTAAATGAGCCAAATCACAACACATAAGCACTTGGCCGAGCCAATCAACAGAGAAAAAGGCCGAATAAAGCAAGCCTTAGGCCACGAAAAATGCAACCAAGAAAGGTAGGAGGGGAGAATAGTTACCAGTTAAGCCGAACAGCACAAGGGGAGGGAGATCGGGTAAGCCAACAAGCAAACCGAACCAAATGCCGAGCAGCTCAGGGCTCGAGCAAACCAACAGAGAAAAATATGCAGCACCTCTTCCCCCTTCTTGGCTAGAGCCAAGCCTTCCTCAAGCCCAGAAAATACACTCACGCAAGAAAATAAAGGCAAGAAGAGAGAAATGACAGAACACCCTCAAAGAGAAAATCAACCAACCCTAACACTATCCTTAAGAGAGGCTTATATAGCCAGCCAAAAGAAGGAGAGGCCACGCATACCTACCTGGAGGAATCGACTCGAGTGGAAGGAGGCGGAAGAGGTGTGGCGACAAATGTCGCAGAAAGGAGTGGCGACAGGAGGCGGGAGTGGCGGCAGGGAATGCCGAAAGCACCTACTGCGAGCAGAGCCAGGGGAAGTGGCGAGGCACAGTGGGGACCTGGGCCGAAGTCGCGCAGGGAGTCGCAGGAGCCAGGGCGAGCGGGGTTTGATCGGTTGGGAGGCGCGACCGAGAGGGACGAAAGAAAATAAGGCTCAGGCGTGAGGCGTGAGTGAGGGAATTAGGGATTTAGGTTTTTATAAAAAAAATATTTTAAGTTAATATTTTATTTAAATTTTTGCTGATTCGGACATAAATCAACCTCGCACGAAACGTATCAAAATTGGTATCCTTTCCAACTAAAATCGACGTTCCGGGCGCAATGGCGCAGTCCGCTTCGCTATCCGAGGTCTTTCAGACGACTTCGTCGTCAGTCGAGTCGAAAGTACGTCAAATTTGGTCCCGTTTGAACTTCGAGTTTACTGTTGATCGTCTCGACATTATGACCTCAATCTTGATTCGTTGCGAGGGGATTGAAAGTGTCGAGGCCGTGGATCGAGGAATTTGTGCGCGACTGTGCGAAAACGTGCACAAGGCTATCCTAAGGTCCAGTGATCCTGTGGGAACTCAATTTGGACTCCTAACGTCAATTCCAACCTGCTATGAGCTAGATGTACGGAATTTCGTCCGGGATTCCAAAAGAGTAAAGAGGTGGTTTCGAACGTTCTAAAACGAGGTAGGCCCACTGCTAAGAATATAAGATTGTCGGGAAAGCTCCTAAGGCTAGAACCCTAAATCATAGGAGGAAAACTAAATCTCAACAAAAGTGAGGTCAATAAATGGACCCCCAATAGGTGGTGCGCCGGACAGGCACACCGTACGTATTGGTGTTGACTGAAGAAGATCAACAAACCAACACAAAGTCGCCTAAGTAAAATACTTAGAACAGAGCGCAAGAAATGAAAGAGTGAGTTATTTCCGCTGGGGAAATAAGAGGGGGAATTTTCAATTAAAGAGTTGCAACTTTAATTTTCAATCTTCAATTTTAAAATTTGGATTTGATTTACCTTGTTTTTCTTTCAACTTCAATTTCAATTTGACTTTGATTTTGATTTTGATTTCAATTTCAAATTTCGGATTTTAATTTTGATTTCAATTTTGGAGAAGAATTTCGAATTTAAAGGAAATGAGAAAACCGGGTTGAACGGAAAAGAAGAGTGAGAAAAGGAATAGGACGACCCTGCACCGATCCTAAAATTTATGGAAATGTATGGAATTTGTGGAGATTTGCGGAAAAGGAATCGGACGACCCTGCACCGACCCTGAAATTTATGGAAATTTATGGAATATTTATGGAAATTTGCGAAAAAGGAATCGGACGACCCTGCACCGACCCTGAAATTTATGAAAATTTATGGAATTTATGGGAATTTGTGGAAGAGGAATCTAAAGACCCTGCACCGACCCTGAAATTTATGGAAATTTATGGAATTTATGGAAATTTGTGGAAAAGGAATCGGACGACCCTGCACCGACCCTGAAATTTATGAAAATTATGGAATATTTATGAAAATTTGTGAAAAAGGAATCCGACGACCCTGCACCGACCCTGAAATTTATGAAAATTTATGGAATTTATGGGAATTTATGGAAAATTTATGGAAAATTTACGAAGAGTACGTAGAATTCGCGAGAAATTGATCACGAGAGACGTAGAATTCGGATTTCATTTTGAATTTCATTATTTTTTTCATTTTCCTTTCCTTTTTTGGTTTAAATTTTCTTAACATTGCGAATTTTATTTCATTCTTTCGCACTTTTACTTCATTTATTTTTTTTAAGTATATTTTTGTTTCGTTCTTTGTTCGTTGTAATTTTGGACCAACGCGTGGTCATGCGACTTTTCATACGTAACGCAACTGGAAACGCGTTCGAACACAAGTATCTGACTTGCAGAAAAAGGAACGTCTTCATTGACTCTGATTCAAAATGTGGTACAACTGATGTCATGCTGAAAAGAACATCCAAAATATCTGCAGTACATCTGTAAGTAGACTGAAACATTGCATGCTGAGTGGTAGAATGACACAAAACAGTAGACATCTGCTCTCTGAAGTCATCGTGTGAACAAGCCAACCTATCAGGCTACACTCCGGAACAAAAGTCCCCTTACGTACGCCTAAAGGTACAGCTACGTCACAGTGGGATTCATCTTAAGATTGTATTGTTGTATTGTTGTAATCGTTCGAACACTATCATCAAATTGTGCAAATGGTCTATTTTTTGTTTACCTTTGATAACCAAATCATCCACGTAGCATTCCACTTGATTGTGAATGAGGTCATCAAAAATTTTCGTCGTCGCTCGTTGATAAGTTGCTCCGGCGTTCTTCAACCCAAATGACATTACTGTATAGCAGAATATCCCAATAGGTGTTCCAAAGGCTGCAAGGGCCGCATCTTCTGGAGCCATTCTGATCTGGTTGTATCCCGACGATCCATCCATGAAGGAGAAAACCTCGTGTGTCGAAGCGATGTCCACCATCATTTCTGGTATCGACAATAGAAACTCATCTTTTGGGCATGCTTTATTTAAATCCCTGAAGTCTGCACAAACACGGATTTGTCCATTTTTCTTCTTAACTGACATAATGTTAGCTAACCATGTGGGGTATTGCTCCTCTTATAAAGTTAGCATCTATTAGTTTCTTTACCTCTGCAATCACTTGCTGCTCTATTTCGTGGCGCATCCTTCTTGGAGCCTGTTTTACTGGGGTCATATCTTTGTCTACCCCGAGTTTATGAACTGCAACCTCTGCCGATAGTCCTGACATTTCGTCATAACTCCATGCAAAGCAATCTCTGAATTCTGACAATAACTTTATTAAATCTGTAGATTCTTCTTATCGAGTAGAGAACTTATGAAGGTTGGCCGAGGCTGCTCCTCAGTCCCGAGATTGATTTCCTTTAATCCATCAACTATTGACTTAATTTCTTCTTCAAATTATGGTGGAGCATCTTCTATTAGCTGATCGGTAGAGTCATCCTCCACATCGAGGCAATCCTCTCCTGATTCACTAGTAACAACAATGCAAAATTCCAAATCATCGACTGGTCCGACCGTACCAAATCCGAGACTCTCTTTCGAGTTGGGAACTCGATTCTTAACATTCCATAATTTTTAAAAGAGTTGCAATTTATCTTTCAGCATCTGTTTGGCAAATGTCCCTGTTGAATTAATTTTTGCACACAAGGCGAAAAGTAACCAAAAGGTAATTCCATTAATTCATTAGAACTCTCATCCAAATTTACATGATTTTCAAGACTGGTAGAAGCAAGAACACAGTAAAATTTGATCGGCTTTAAACCAGCACTAGGGACCTCCTTGACCTCTAAACTCTCGACCTTTTGAGGAAAGACCGGAGTAAGGGTCATGACGTTCACATAGTGGTTTATCCGATCATACATTGTCTCATATTCATTTTTCTCTGCATCTTCTAAGGATATCTCATACTGAGGTTTCTTCTGTTTTGTCAGTATTATTTCTTCTTCGGAACTTTCTTCTTCATCAATGTTGATGGTCGACCTAGTCCGTCCAACAATTACATCGGCTCTTCTTCGTCCACGTCCTCGGCCTCGATCTCGGGTGTATGGGCTAAAAGAACCCCTATCACTTCGTTGTGAAGAGATAGTAATCGACTGTCGAAGCGGAGTTGAATGGCCTCCTCTTTGTGACTTTTCTGAATCTTTCATCTTATCTACCATAACTTCACGAGAGAAAACAGTCTTCTTTAGAGGTGAGTAGTAAAGCGGCGTCTTCGTGAATGCCAACTTCATTAATTGAAAATGATTGTAAATCTCTTTTGATGCAATATTCTTGTCCTTCCTTGTAATACTTAATGCATTGATGCAGAGAAGATGGAACCATGTCATGCTCGTGGATCTACAGTCGACCAAGTAGAACATTAAAAGAGGTCTCAGCGTCGATGATATGAAATTTAGCGGTTGTTACTAGATCTCCAACTTTCATAAGCAAAGTAATTGATCCGAGGGCTCTCTCCCTTCTGGTTGAATCCTCTTAACATTATCTTATCGACCGTAAGCTCCTGAGCTTCAATGTCCAAATAGGCCAATGTCTGTAGACTCATCAAGTTGAGGGGTGCTCCAGGATCTACCAAAACGCTGGATAGCATGAATCTGCCGATGTTGACGGAGATGTTGAGCGGACGGTTGTGATCGGCGGTACCGAGTAGCAAATCTTCATCTGTAAAAGTTACTCATGACTGTTCTTTTAACGAGCAAACTTCATCCAAGGATGTGCTGGCCAACTGGGCTATGCAGATATCTGGATCAAGCAGCGCCGAAACCAGAGATTCTCTCATTTCCTTTGACAAGATTAGAGCGTCGTAGATGCTTAGTTTGGCCGACAAATTCCTAAGATGCGCTAGCACATTATAATCCACTTTATTTGAGCTTCTGATTTCCTCTTGGGCACGTGTCCCTTCCACTGTTGGGGGTGGTTCTTCTTGTGTTACTGATTGTTTTCTTTTATCCATCGGAGCCGTCCCTGAGGGCAATACTCTCCCTCTTCTCAAGTAGACCTCTGTTATCTCTTCTAACGCTGTGGCTGATCTTTCTGGTATTGACTCTGAATCAGAAAAGTCCACATTGATGGCAATCGACATCCCTTTGCATTCGAGGACTGGTTCGTCACTTCCTGAATTATCGTAGCCGGTGTCGTCGATGTCTTCTTCATTATGGTTAACGGGTTTAACGGACTTAAGCACGATTTGAGGATCGGTTTGGGAATCGAAATCGAAGCTAGAGTGACCAAAATTAGTTATACTATCAGCAGAAACAGTTAAAACGTAGCCGAAATCATTATCATTATATTTATAATACCCCAGAGGAGCAAAAAGATAATCATACAAGGTCAAATATTAGAGGATTTTCTACCCCGAATCAGAGACAACTAAACAAACAGAGGCAGCCCCTATCCTACCCCCACGCTATCAGTCTTCGTGACGTCGCTCTTTTCTTTCTTCTCAGGTTGCGGTGATCTTTTTGACGAAACTTCTATCTCTGACTGAACAGGTTGTAGGCTCTGAATGCTTGCCTGAACTAAAGCGGTCTGAATCTGATTCAATATCTTTCTGGATGACTTGTTCCAAACTGTAGTCCGTTCATCTGCTTCTGAATATGGATCTATTGGCTCAGCCGAAATCATATTTATAGAACTTCTTTCGGGTTCTTTTAAATATTCTTTCGGGGTTGTTATATTTCCTTCTTTGAGATTTCTCTCGAGCCAATTCTTGAAGACGAAACAATCTTCTATGGTGTGTCCAAGCATCCTGTGATACGGGTAATAATTCGGATGTCCTTTCTTATCGACCTCTTCTGGTTTCCTCGGATCTGATAATCTGAACTTGGGCTTTTTTGTTAGGCTTCTGAACATCTTGGGTACTGCTTCATCTTTGAACGAGTACACCACTTTCCTCCATTCCGCCATAGACATTTTCCTATTCTCTGTTCGGTATGATCCTTCTGATGTGGTTCTTGGTCGGTCAGCCATACTCGTTGCGTCCGTTGCTCGCCGATTATCGTCGTGATGGTGGTTGAAAATTCTGACGAGAATCTTCTGCACAATTCTTCATTGGTTGTTTTCCCTTATTGACCGTTGTTACTGTCCCGGACTTCTTCTCGAATATCCTGGTTGTTCTGGACTTCTCGGCCTTCTCATGAGAATCCATATGCCTTGCTTCTTCTTGCAGATTGTTGGCTTTACTGAGTAACTTCTCGACAGACTTGATGGTGAGTCCCTTGAGCATGAAAGCTATTGGCCCATGAATGCTTTTGAGTAGGATCTCAATTGCATGATGTTCTTGTAGCTGAGGTTCACATTTCATGCTAAGGTTTCTCCACCTCAAGATATAGTTCACTAAAGTCTCGTTAGGCTTTTGTCTTTCTATCACGAGTTCTCCAATAGAAACATGGTACTGCGCTCCGACAAATCTCTTCACAAACAACTGCTCTAAGTCAAAGAATGTCTTCACTGATCCATTAGGTAATTCGGCATACCAATTGAATGCTATCCCTGACAAGTTGTTGACAAACTAACGGCAAAGTAATGCTTCTGTACCTCCGGTATTACCACAACTGGCTCGGAAATGAGCTATGTGTTGTCTGGGATTTCCGGTCCCGTTGAATATCTTAAAGTTCGGTGACACAAAGCCTTTAGGGTAAGGTACGGCATCAAATTCCTCCGGGTAGGGTCTACCTTTAAAATCAATGCACCACTCTTAGGCTGGGCTATAGCCTCCCGAACTTGTTCAACCATTTGTTTAAATTCCCTTTCTGGTAGGACGCTCTGAGCAAAATCCTTCTTTTGTTGATCATCTCTGTTAGCTGAGACAACTTTCCTCCATTCATCTATGATCTATATAATTTTTGGTTGATTAACTTTTGGGGAAGCTGGTTGTTACGGTTGAGATTGTCCTTGAGCTGCAGCTATAGCAGTCATGGCAGCGGTCATCTCTTCCATCCTTCTCTCCATTTGAATGATTTGCTCATCCCTCAGGAGGACAGTCCTACGCAGCTCATCTACGACGTTCCCTTCAGTAGGAGGTTGGGCGTCGCGCGCAGATGAAGCTGCTCTGGTTTCAATGACATTAATATCCATGCAGTCCTCCTCGAGGTAGTATTCGAAGTCTTCATTTTCATCATCAATAGGAATTCCTCGTCCCTGAGCTAACTCTGAAATCTTGCTCTTGAGCCTTTCAATCTTGTCTTCAATTATTGACCCTTGTATCATTCTGAGATCTAGAGGCCTTTGCTGGACATCCTCTGCATGCACATCTCCTTTGCCTGTAATTGTTGTAATCTTGTCGGATATTTCAAATCTCTGCTTTATTCCACAATTCTGACTTACGGGCTCACTGAGTCGTATCGGTGCAGTGACCTTGGGTATCCACAACTTTTTCTTTGACAGTGATGCTTTGAGACTAGGTGTCTCAACAGAAGCATCGACATGTCAAAGAAAGACGTGCTCCCCATGGCAAAGACCAGATACCGTATCAGGCAACCTGCTTATCCTTTTCTTCGGATCTTTAGGAACATTTCCATGGTTGGTAATTGGTAGAACTCTTGGACCCAAACGTGACTTAACTGGTCGACGGCCCACTGGTTTAGTAACGATAGCATTGGTAGTGGCGGTGGTAGCATCAACTGTGCTCTCCAAGCGGAATCTAACGGGAATGCGAGGAGGTAAAACTCCAACAGGTGTCTGAGACTGTTTAGCAGATCTGACACTTTAATATTTCTTTCTTCATGTGAGGGGATATTGCACATCCCACTCGCTTGAGTAATTCACTGACTGAATAACCTTCTTTGGCAGCTAGTCTCTAAAACACTGTACTGACTCGGGTGATAGGAGTAGACTTCTTCTTCTCCTCACCATGTCCATGAGGTGTTGTTAACGTATTGACGATCTTTTGGATGCTCTCGTGTCCATCAATGTCCATTAAGGGGTGGAACCTACTCCCTTGCAAGAGTGGAGTGGTATCTAACAATCCCAGTTCCTCCGGACGAGAAATCTCATCAACACATATCTCTTCAAAAATCTGAACTTTAGTATCCTTACGAATCTTTCTGCTGTGGCTTCTTCATTGGGACCGAGTTAGTGGCGCAACTCTCGAACTTGATCCAATTTCAAATACTGACGGCGGGACAACAAATCCTTCAGTCTGGTCTTTGATGATCACAACCTCTTTTCTTTTAGTAGAAACGGGAGAAGCAGGCTTAGCAAGTGTTGTGGTGGCAGTAGTTTTTTCCTCTTGGTAAGAAGGGAAATCCTGTAGATAATTCAGGTTGAACTCTGTGGACGGTTCCTGGACCTCCGGAGTGGCGACTTTCACTACAACAAATGGAGCTTTCTCGAGTATGAACTCGAATTCATCAAACCTTGTTCCAAACTTGATGGTAGGAGTGACGTTGCGGGCGTTACGACTCGTCGGCAAAATGTAGGAAAAGGTAAGCGTCGGGAACGCCATCCCAGAAACTTCAAAAAAAGAAAACCTAGGGATTAGTCATTTGGCCAAAACCTCGTAACCATAGTGCAAGCACTACAAATTAAAAGAGGTTGATTTGTAGACCGGGTAAGTCTTTATTTAATTTGTGAATTGTTTAAAATGTGAAGGTTTAATTAAAGAGCAAGCGCAATGCGACACAATTCGATTTAATTTGCAAAATAATAAATCAAACTCGAAATGACACAAAAAGAAAGTAAAGTTAAGGACCCAATGCCGGACCAACTTTACAACGCACAATGCCCAGGTAGAACTAGTCCACCAGCACACCTATTGGGGGTCTGACCCCCAATCAAATATCTAAAAGTCCTTAATGGGCTCCTGAACCTCTCTGTTCAAAAGGTGATTGAACAGACGGTCCTGAAGTCCAAAAGAGTTGACCGTGCTCACCCAAGAAAGAAATGGGAGCAGCATGTCAACGGAAGAAGGGTAATCTGGTCCACAAGGGACATAGACACATTACCGATGTATGGAGATAAGATTTCCTAATTTAGATGGAGAGAAAAGCTAGTCCCCAGCGGAGTCGCCAGAAGCTATCGGCTTTGTTTTGGGTGTGGAGTGCCCGTAGGAAGCTGTCGGTCGCAGGAACCGAAATCCCATCGCCCGCTTCGGAAGGACGTTTTAATTTACATATATATATAATTTTTGAAAAATATGAAATCAAATCGACTCATATTTTTCATAGTTTTAAATGAAAAAATTTCTCTACTCAGAATCCGTATTTATCCCGAATGATAAACACGAAGACTGAGGTGAAGCTCGATCAAATAAACTAAGAAATATCGACGTCAATTTAGTCTGTGAAACAATTTTATTTGCTGACAATGATTCCATATTTAATATGAAGAATTAAATAGGGTTTATTTTAAATTAGAGTTCGGAAAAACTCCTATAAAGGCAACACTTATAGTTAATTACATCTTAAATGACCAAAATCACTTAAGAAAACTCTCGATAAAAATCAGGAAATATTATCTTCAATGAGGTCAAAAGAATAGGATTTTTCAACAAAATCGGACAAAGAGGTGTGAAAGAGAATTGGCTCAAATCTGGAACATTTATTGTAGAATCCAAAGGAGGAAGAACTAGGGGATGTCACGGATCTGGAGGCGAACCTCGGGGACTTCCCAAGCTGTCCTATGGTTTGGCTTAAATTTAAGGGAGATATTATTTAAATGTTTCATCCTGCCAATTTTATTAAATTAGGGCTTACATTTGTGTGAAACGATCACACAAATAGCCTAGAAGATGTGAGAATTTAGATCGTGACGAACGACAACCTCGGAATCCTAAAACGAATTGGGACTTATACTGTACAACAGAGCTATACAAAGGCCCAAAAGAGGTTAAGGATTTATGTCGCACTAGGCGAACAACCTCGAAATCCTATGAGTTATTGTTTAATCACTAAGGAATGGTTTAGCTGGTGAAGACATATTTTTCTGTTGAAGATGGCCGTGCTGCTCACCACGCTAGCACCAAGCTCCTTACCGTGAAGAGGTTGAGTTTTCTAAGGTGGCAAGTCATTATGTCAAATCAGGTGGTCCTATGGTTATAGTTCTCCTAAACACCTTATAAAAGTATGTTTAAAGGTTGTACAGTGTATAACACGGTATATAGCGCAGGAAGACAGTAAAGCATGCAATAGAATATGGTACGTGCTAAAAAGAACAGTATCAGGTACAAAAAATAACATGCTGTAAATATAAACAAACCTGTATACCTGGGAGATTCGTTATTTTCTTAGGTGTAGCGAGTCGGAATGCATCACACAAATGAAAGCCGAGCAGAAAAAGAAATATCGTCCAGAAAACTCGAGAAAGGATGGCGAATGATTCACGGTAGAAAACTCGGGAAAAATGAATAAAATCATCAAAAGCTCGAGAAAATCCCGGAAAAAAGGACCACGAGTGCTTCATCAAAATCCTACAAAAAATCCGAAGAAAACCGCAAGCACTCGGGTCGGGGCTAGGCTCAGAAACTATGTAGTTATTCTCGAGGGTTGTCGAAGGCTACTCAGTCACCCGAGTGTATAGAGTCCGCTTCTCAACTAGAAGGGTGTCCTACTAAACCTAACTCAAGAGGGTGTTCCTTAACCCATTACTGATAATCAACAAGTGGACAACCAAATTTATAATATATTTTAAAATTTATATTTTTAGCATGCACGTGGATTTCAGGCATACAAAAGAGAGTTTATATCGATGTTTTGATTGTAGTGAAAACATATATTTTTGTTGTAAATATAGTATTTGTTCTTATCAGATTTTGAAAATTATGGTTGTCCACGAATCGATCACTTCGTCGGGTGTAGGGTCACTAACCATCTTAAGAAGGTATGGGTGCCCCGCTTGCCTTATAGCGGTGAATGATACCGTCATGCTACGGTTCATTGGGGCCCTGGAGTGAGTCCTAATATCGTAGGATGGGATATCATTCCATTCTACTACCGGTGTGCCTTTGTCATCAGCATCCTATGCCCCAAAACAAAAACGAAAACTAAAGCGAAGGAAAACAATGGAAGAAAACAAGTCAAAGAGTGAAAGGGGAAGGAAATGTGACTAACCCACCTCCAAATCCGATTTAAAAGAGGCGGGGCCTAAACGGAAGGAGGGTTAGTCTAAAACACCCCAAGATTAGGCTTGAAAAGCTTCCAAGCCTCACACAGTAAGTCAAATAGGAGTAAGCTAAGAAAGACCCCCACTAGTATTTCCAAATCCCAAATATTGAAATTTTCCAACTCCCAGGTGAGTCATGACTCAACATGCCTTATAAGTATAAAATCCTCTAATAAATCCAAGCATAATCTCACAGCCAAGATAGGACAGGGCCAAAGAGGCTCACGACCAAGGCAGCAGAGTCCAAGGAAGCTCACGGCCAAGGCAAAAAAAAAAAAAAAAAAAAAGAACAAAAGATAAACATCTCAAAATAGAGCTTTGAATGCATAAGTGAGATTCACAAATCCTCCAAATTAACTCCAATTCCCTCAAGCAAGACATAGGGAGGATACCCTCAAAAGGTACTCAAACACCTCTCCCCCACAAGCAAGCTAAGGGGAATCAAAACCATCACAAAGTACATAAAAATATTCATTACATAGCCATAACTGCAAACCAACACAAAGCCATAGGATTGAATCACCATGGGGCTAAACTGAGCCAACACAAGGCATAAACTCGAGCCATCATAAGGCTAGAACCGAGCCAACATCAAGCTACAGCCGGCCCAACACAAAGCCAAGGCAGGGAAAACCACCACAAGGGTACCACCGAGCCAGTACAGGCCCAAACCCGAGCCACAGTAGGGCTGGAATCAAGCCAACACTAAGCTAAAGTAGGCCCAACACAAGATCAAAACAGGAAGCACCACGAGTAAAACCGAGCCCACACAGGACCAAACCCGAGCCACCACATGGTTAAAAACAAGCCCGACACCAAATTAAAAAAAAGGAAATACAACAAGGGTAAAACCAAGCCACAATCAGGCTAAAATCAAGCCAAGCTCCAAGCTAAAACAGGGACACAACAGGGCTAAAAAAAACTGAGCCAACATAAAGCATCAAACCAAAGAAAGGAAATACAGCAGAGGTAAAACCGAGCCATTACAGAGTTTATGCCCGAACCACCACATGGTTACAATCAAGTCCAACACTAAGCTAAAACACAGCAGGGCTTAAAATCGAATCCAGCAATGATTGAAACCAAGCCCAGCATCAAGTTAAAGCAAGCTTTTCCAAAGCTTAATAAATGAAATTTATAAATTTGAAACATAGTCTTATCTTGGAACTGTTTGAAACCGAGGAAAAAGCTAAACTTGAATCACAATAACATTTTTATGCTTTCCATGTATCAAACCATAAAGCTACCGCATGCTTGCAAGTAAGAATAAACATAGAAACTTTCCAAATCCATTTAAGCATGCATTCTTAAGCCAAAGAAGACTTGAGACACTAAAACTAAGCCTTCCAAACTTACTAAAAGAATCTCATAACATGCTTTTATAAAGGCTAAGCCACAAGGAGCCCAAAACCGAGTCTCCATATGTTCAAAACATAAAGCCACCATATGCTTCAACTTCTTTGACAATAGGAAATAAAAATAGACCACATTTTATCATCTTAAGCTAGTAGAGAATAGAAAGGAGCCAATGCCATGTTATATTTCCACCACTTTAAGCAAATAACCAAACCTATGCTTTAGAACATGCTTACATTTCCATTTTTTAACATGCTTAAGTAATGAACTTTCCCATATAAGGCTATAATAGCAAGTTAGCATGTTGTTAGAAAGAAAATAGGGGAAGGGAACATCATTTAAGCAAGCCTACAAATTATTCCATGGCATATAAGTGCCCAGCCGAAAGGCTAAACAGGGAGAAACGAACCAAGGCCACAAGCCACACTAGGCCAAACCGAGAAGAACAGAGGAGAGAAAAGAGATTACCAGCTAATGTAGAACACACAAGAGGAGCAGAAAATTCAAGCCTCAAACCAGCAACACCTCCCCCTCTCCAGAAAATTCGGCTAACTTCAGGGAAGATCTAAACAGGGTTTACTTATTGAATGGAAGGAAGGGAGTGCTGAGAAAACCTACAGGAGATAAGGCCAAGTGGAGAGAACCCTGGCAGCAGCGACAAAAAAGTCGCAGGTAGTCGCAGGATCGCACGGGGAAGGCAGAGGGAAGTCGCCACAGCCAGGGATAAGGAGTGGGGATAAGTTCGTGCGGCTCGAGAAGAAGGCCACAGAGATATGATCAAGCATGGGAAAGACAGAGATGGTCGGGGTGACGTGCTCGAGCGATGGAGAGAGGCGAACGAAAGCTCCCCATCATGCGAACGAGAGAGGAGTTAGGCCAATTTAACGGGGGAGTAGAAGAGAATAGGGTTTAGGATTTAATTAGATAGGAAAAATATAAATTTGAAAATATAATAATAATAATAACATAAGTATTATTATTATTATAATAATGATAATTCCCGTTTCGCACATTTTCATCCCCGAGAGGCAATCGTCGCAAATTAAATATCAATTTTAGGTAAAACTGACGTTCCAAATGCATTGGCGCAGCCAATTTCGTCATCCGAGGTCGTTCGAACAACCTTGTTGAAGGTCGCGTCGAAAGTGCGTCAAATCCGGCCTTTTCTGAAATTCTGACTTTGATGTCGATCGTCCCGGCGTTCTGACTCCAGCTCCAGTCCACTACAAATAAATTGAAGGAGTTGAGGCCGCGAACTAAGAATTTGTGCGTCCAGGTGTGTAAGACGTGCACGAGGTTGTCCTAATGTTCAGGGATCCTATAGGGACTCAATTTGAATTCCTGACGTCAACTACGACCGACCACAAATTAGCGGTACGAAATCTCGTGCAGAATTTTAAAGAGTAACGAAGTGGTTCCAGACTCTTTAAAATGAGGTGGGTCCCATTGCTAAGAATCTAGGATCGTAGGGGAAGCTCCTGAGGCTAGAATCCTAAGTCTAGGAGGAAAACTAAACCTCGACAAAAATGAGGTCAACAAATGGACCCCCGATAGGTGTGTTGTCTTGGGCGAGGACACCGCGTGTATTGGCGTTGACTGACGAGATCAACAAAACCAATACAGACTCCTAAGTCGACAGACCTTGAAAGAGGTGTAGAGTGAGGTGCTAGCTGTTTCCGCTGGGGAATTAGCAAGTGGATGCTCGATCAAAATCGAGGAGTAGAAACTCTCGCTGGGGATTGGGTTGTGGATTTTGAGTATCAAATTTCATATCTGTATTGAGAATGAGAATCAATATTTAGGTATTGACCTCGAGGTGGGAATCAAAGTACAAGTAAAATTTATGGTGGAAGGGAAAGGATGCCATGTTCCATCTAAGTGGGTCTTACATCAATCTCGAATATTGAGGATAGGATGCCTTGAATTAATCGAAGGGCTTATTCCCCCAGCCTCAGGAATATCGTAGAATATAGTGTGAACCATTGCCAAGCAATGCGGATCGAATATGAAATCCTCATCCTCAAAAATGTAGTGTGATCCATTGCTAAGCAATGCAGTATTAGATATTGGGATCCTTTATCTCAAAAATATAGTGTGAATCATTGCAAAGCAATGCAGTATCGGATACTAGGATCCCAACCTCAAAAATATATTGTGATCCATTGCAAAGCAATGCTGTATCGGATGCTAGGATCCTCTACCTCAAAAGTATAGTGTGATCCATTACTAAGCAATGTAGTATCGGATGCTGGGATCCTCTACCTCAAAAATATTGTTTGATCCATTCTGAAAGCAATGCGGTATCAGATATTGGGATCCTCTACCTCAAAAATATAATGTGATCCATTGCTGAGCAATGCAGTATCGGATGCTGGGATCCTCTACCTCAAAAATATAGTGTGCTCCATTGCTGAGCAATGCAGTATTGGATGTTGAGATCCTCTACCTCAAATATATAGTGTGATCCATTGCTAAGCAATGCAGTATTGATGTCGGGATCCTCTACCTCTAAAATATAGTGTGATCCATTGCTGAGCAATGCAGTATCGGATGCTGAGATCCTCTACCTCAAAAATATAGTGTGATTTATTGCAAAGCAATGCAGTATCGGATGCTGAGATTCTCTACCTCAAAAATATAGTGTGATCCATTGCAAAGCAATGCAGTATTGGATACTGGGATCCTCTACCTAAAAAATAATGTGATCTATTGCTGAGCAATACAGTATCGGATGCTGAGATTCTCTACCTCAAAAATATAATGTGATCCATTGCAAAGCAATGTAGTATCGGATGCTGGGATCCTCTACCCAAAAATATAGTGTGAGATCATAAATATGTCATGTGATAAGGTTGATAAAAATATGTGGGATATGTGATATTTTGTGAGATTCTGTGCAGAACGTGAGATTTTGTAGGTATGTGTAGAAAATTGGTGCAGACTATGATAGTCTCGCTGCGCAAGCAGAGAGTGAGAAATCTCGAACTCGAGATAAACAAACCCAACAAATTTATTTTCTTTTATATTGTTTTAATTATCAAAATATGTTTTTCAAAATTTGATTTTCGCTGATTGATTTTTTAAAAGATTATTTTATTTGAGTTTTATTATTCTCAAGTCTTCAAAAGATTATTTTATTTGAGTTTTTCAAACGCGGTATAAAGTAATGAAAAGTAAGCCGCGGTATCATTTTTTGTTTTTTAGAAAAAGCTCAAATGACTAATTTTATTGAAAAAAAAAGATATATTAAGGGTGTATGAGAGGACCCAAAAGAGACACCCTACCCATAAGATAGCAACATACAATAAAACCCCAACATAAAGGGATACAGACTCAAAAAAAAATTCTAAAACATACAAAACAAAACAAGTAGCCAGGGACGAACCATTTTGTTCATGCCTCTTCCTCTAGTTTTAGTGACGGAGCCAGATATCAAACTTTGAAGTGTCGTGCCATTGCTAGGAGTAGCCAAACTGTCATCCATTAAGTTTCCAAGCTGGAGTGTGCCCCCAGCCTTCTTTTTCCACCGATAAGTGTAAACATGTCATTCTTCCTCTGAAGATTAACTCATACGATCCTCGGTTTAATTAGATGGTAGAACAACAGGTGAATTAAAGCCAACCGTCGTAACTGCGGGAGGTTCAGTGTGTAATGTCACCTCTGCATCTGGTGCTTTCTGAAGAGGAGCTCCAGGACTATCCTGATTTGCAATCCGAACATTATCTCTTGCAGTAAGGTCTAGAAGTAGGGGTAATCTCTTCAGATACCAACTTCGGTCTTGTGGTGAGTCGCTCCTCAGGTCGAGCCAATGTCCAGAGCTTCGAAGAGTTCCTGAATTACATCAGATATCAACTCCTGTCTTGTGGTGAGTCCCTCCTCTGGTGGAGCCAAATTTTCCAGAGCAGTGGGGTCTTGCTTTTGACTATAGGTTCTCAACTGTAGGTACAATATGAAACATTTCTCCTGCCGGTGTCTGAACATCTTGCAGTGCTTGCAATAGTGACATTTTTGTTCCATAATGATTTTTTGCCAATAACCATTGTGAGCAAATTCAAACAAGATTTCTTCTACATCTGGTAGTGTAATATCCCTTTCAATCAAAATCCTTGCTGTGGAAGGCCTTGAGCAATGAACTATAGGTGTGTCTACCTGCATAGTTTTTCCAAGGAATTTCTCAATTGCATATATGGTAGGATAGTCAAAAAATTGAAGCTTGAGTTCAGGCAATGAGAACCAGATAGGCGTAAAGGGGGGTTCTTGACTGGGATAAAAATCAGAAGTCCATTTGAGCAACTTCATAGGTTTGCCCTCAATTGTGATGAATTTCTTCTAGAAAATCCTTGTGTAGTATTCTTCTATGCACAGCTGAATCCAAGCATGTCTTCCGTCTAGAAAGCCCCCATGCCAATCCCCAACTAGCTTGAAATCTTCGAAAACCTTCATGATATTCTCTACCTTAGGGCGACCTAATTGGAACTTGCCAACTAGTGTAAATTTGTGTTTTCCTGCAGGAGATGATATTTCAGCATTAGAGAAGAATAACGCTGGTTTGCCCTTCTTTTTTCCTACTCTTTTAATGAGATTGCAATCACCATGTCCTGCAACAGAATCATGGTACAACTAGGGGAATATCGAACTGTCGGCGAGGTGGAAAGGGGAGCTGCGTTTGTGAGCCACTGCAGTATTGGAGGGTTTGGCGGAGTTGTCACCGGCGAGGGCGGCGGCGTAGGAAAGCCCTGAAGCCATTACTGCGCTTCACACACTCCAAGAGAAGTACTTAGCGCAACTAATCTACCGCCAGTCGACGTGAACAGCCGCAACAAACGACTGTGGAGGAGCGCAGCTTGATTGCACGACAGACGTGCACACGACGAAAGCGTCGAGCAGGTTCGAGCTACTATGGCTGAGCAGTCGGCGTCGTGCAGGTTGACGCGCCACAGCCAGAGGAGCTTTACTACTGCTACTCATATATATATATTGCTTGAATCCATATGGTATGTATTAATGCTTAGGAGGTGATTTACTTCAAATGAATTAAAAACTAGGCTTATATTCTGTTGTCGCAGCTTTTTCAATGGCTTTCTAGCACTTGGACCAAAACAACCTCATCTTAGTGGTCAGGGGAGTATTTTGACACTTAACTCTCTGTCTCTCTCTCTTATCTTTCTATATATATATATATATATATATATATATATATATATATATGCACTCACATATATACATACATTTATACATACATACATACATACATACATACATATATATATATATGCACTCACATATATACATACATTTATGTATACATACATACATACATACATACATACATACATATATATATATATATATATATATATATATATATATACATATATGTATGTATATACATGTATGTATTTATATATATACTATTGGAGATGAGTGCCGCCAGCGATGACCTGTTGGTAGAGCAGTCTCTTTGAACGTCGTAAGTCCTCTCAGGTCATATGAGGCCTTGAAAATTATAATTTTTGCTACTAAGTCAAAATTGAAGTCTATATTGGTTTCTTTTTGGGGGCATTCGCATACATAACGCACCATTCTTATGTATTTACATATCTAAAACCAAAGTTTAGTTTTTCTTGTTAGCCCAAAACAAGCTTTTGGATACATTTCTACAAGAAAGCAAGTAGTGGCCATATTTCTCCATTTTGAGCTATTATAAGGCGTAGAAAGTCCATCTCTCTTTATCTCTCTCCTTGTGTGCGTGTGTGTGTGAGATTTGACATTGATGATTAAAGTCAACATGGAAAGCGATGTTATCCATGTCCAAGTTACTTCAGGGATCTTTCATTTTCTCATGCAATGGTCGAGCACCTTGGATGACCTATGCATCCGCAGGTAACCGTTGCATCTTTGAGCCATTGTTAGAGAAGAACCCCTTTAATGCTGTTATAAATGCCACGCCATATTTTTTCCTCTAATTTTCTGAAAATATCTTTTCATATTCAATACAGAGACGCGGAATGAAATTAAGATGGGGAATACCACTCAATTCTTATGTATTTATGAAATTAAGACGGGGTATATGTCTTGGCTTCAAATGATGTTTGCAATGGCCCGTGCGTACCAGCTTTGGGCAACTGGTTCGTAGTTGTTGTGGTGAAGAGAAATGGGAGGATCGTCTTCAGATGGAGCAAAGGTCAATCTTAGCCCATTTTCTTTCCCCCCTTTTTGATGATGTTTGGATAGTGTTGCTACGTTTAACAGTTAGCATAGTTGCCCATCCATGCTGCTTTGAATGCTATTTTATATTTTTCCCCTGATTTTCTGAAAATATCTTTTCAAATTTAAAATGGGGATGTGAAATAAAATTAAGATGGGGGATATAGATGCATACCACTCGATTCTTATATTTTTACGAATAGTTGGAATGCTCTTTCTTGCTTTTGAGATAATCACTGCTTCCATGAGTCTTTAGAAGAGACCTGTTGATGGATATGCTTTTTTATTGAACAAAATCCAATTTGAGCTTCTGATTAATGTAGAGAAATAGGCTAAATAGCTAAGCTGGGGATATAGATGCATACCACTCGATTCTTATATTTTTACGAATAGTTGGAATGCTCTTTCTTGCTTTTGAGATAATCACTGCTTCCATGAGTCTTTAGAAGAGACATGTTGATGGATATGCTTTTTTATTGAACAAAGTCCAATTTGAGCTTCTGATTAATGTAGAGAAATAGGCTAAATAGCTAAGCTGTATAATAAAAAAATATTAAATTTACTTTCTATATAAAGAAATTGAAAATTTCATACTTCAAAAGAAAAAAAATATTAAATTTTACTATTTATGCAGATAAATTGAAAATTTTATGGGCTGTAATTTTCCACTCTGGACATAACCTGGTCGAGTCTGTGGTGTTATAAATCCTCCAAATACTTGAGGTTGTTAACCATCTATAGTTTTGCAATTTTGTCCAAAATGGATTTTTTGGCTTCATTATTCAAAATGAATATAATGTGGGAATCTTTAGATAATTGCAGGTATTATGAGGCTTTTCATGTTAAATTTCTCTGTTGTTATTGATTAATTATAGTTTACGTTTTACCCAGTCAAAAAATCCCGTCAATTTTTGTGCTGGTACGCAGGGACATTTATATTCTGCAAAAATAAAAGAGTAATGTTGCACCTACTGCGCTTTCAATAGATGAGTAATACTTGTATTTACGCATGCCACAATCAAACTATTGAGAATTTGATAAATGGATAAAAGAATCTCGTGAAACTCAAATCCTACTCCTGCTAAGGTCTGGTGCTTGCCCCATCTAAGAAGAGTTGCATCGCTTGAAACCATTAGCACATGAGTGACGTCCATCTTTTGTGCTTCCTTTGATGTATATACGCAATTCTATCAATCTAAGATGGTGGTTGATTTGTAAATAATGAATTTCGGGTAGCTTGTATGTAATTGCCCCCAGAAAAAAAAAAAAAATCTCTTGGAAAGTTTCTTGCACCCCACATAAACCAAGTGAAACAAGTCTTCTTTTGCATTTCCAAGAACGGTGATAACTTACTCAAAAGTTTCATCTCTATGAATTGCATAAATTTATGTGTGTGTGTGTGTGATGTAAATACATAGGAATTCAGTGCTATTAAAGTGCATTTAAAGTGCAAAATTTCTTGTAGTGTAGGGGAAGTTGAGGTCTGTTTTGATTTTCTTACGATGTGTATGAATTTCATGAAAATTGATGGTGACCTCGTCCTTCATGTCACTTCAAGGTTCTCAACTTTTTCCATGAATGGTTTAGTGCAGCTTGGATAATCTTTGCCTCTTAAGTGTAACTGTTGCTTCTGTGTTATCTGTTCCCCATTTTGTTTCCACTTTTCTATAACTTTAAACAACTATTTGGTGCCCTAGAAGTGTATGGATATTTGCAATTTGGGGAAGTCGTTGTCTGTCTTAATTTTCTTTTTCAATTTTATATTTAATTAATCTGAATTTGAATGATCATGATAATGGTTGCCAGAGTTTAGGTGGTATGTATTTGTGCATAAGTGGTATTTTGCTGCTGCTTAAGAATTATCAGTGGTGAGATTGAACTTTTGGCAAAGATGTGCTGCAATGTGTTGGTTCTTAAAAAAAAAACTGTCCTGTTATAAATAAAGAAAGGAATTGCAATAACTGGAGCAGTGATTTAAATTTCCGCAAAGCTTCTACAATTATTTTTTGCTAGCGGATGTAGGAAATTGTTGAGAGTTTCTTGTTCACTGTTTTTTCTTGATCTTTTTAACTTTTTCTTTGGTCTCTATTAATCTAAGTCTCTATTAATCTATCTGATGAGAAATCCTCCGTTGAAGGAACTGATTTAAAGGTTGTTTCCTCCCAACTTCTAACAATAATCAGATGCAATGGAACTGACAACCTGAGTTCTTATTAACTTTTACTTTTTTTAATAATTTGATACCTGAAGAGAAGAAGAAAGCCCAAATCACAAAAGAAATGATAATATTATTGTTTAACTTTGATAGGGTTGAACACAAACTCTTGACCATAGAATAATAATAGCAATACGGAGGTTGTGAGGGAGGTGGACAGCGACTGGGCATCGGTTCGGAAACCTGGGAATGGTTATATAGTGATTGCGGGCAGGTTGGGGAGGCTTACGGCAGTGCCTGCCATCTTCTTTGTAGGCCATCTCACCACTCAAGTATCTGTATTTAAATAGCATTCCACTCAAATCATTTGCCAGAACTCCATCCTTCTGTCTGGTCTGTATATAAATAGCCTTGATAACCTACAGTGCCTGCCATCTTCTTTGTCGGCCATCTCATCCCTCATGCAACTATTGTTAAAAAGCATTCTACTCCTCAAAACATTGCCAGACCTCCCTTGATCCTTGTGTTCAATAGCAGTAAAAGATTGTTATCCAGAGTTGGTGAAGCGTTATAAAAAATTTTGAGGCTCTGATCGGTCCAAGATCACATATGTTACTGATGTTGGTAGTAATTTTATTTTAGAGCTGTGTTTGTAATTAAATTATAAATTGATCGTTTTGCCCTTAATTTTTAATTTCAGTTGTAGGTAAAATATAATTTGTGATTTTGGATTAGATAGAGGAGTCTAATTCAGCATTAAAGTTAAAATATTGATGATTTCCTCTTCTGAAATTTGGATGTATAAATAGTTTTCTTTGGATATTTGGATTTACTCCACAAGGATGATTACAATGACTTTAAAATATTGTGGGCAGGTTGATGTAGTGATTGTGGGAAGGTTGATGTAGTGATTGTGGACTAGGAAGGATTGTGGTTACGGTGTGGAGTAAAAGAGGAGCAGGCGGCTGGGTGAGGAGGAGGTCGGCAGCAGGCGGGCAGGATAGAGTTACAGGGGGAACATGGTTGGGATTGGAGCCTAGTAGTATACAGGCGGCAAGGTGGCAGCCGGGAATGTACGGCTGTAGGCGGGAAGTTAATGGGGAACAATGATTGAGGCAAGGAAGGGAGGTGGAGGTGAAAGTCGAAGAAGATAAATTACTCTCGGGGACAGGTATACAATCGGAGCTCTATTCTAAACGTCAGATATAACCCTCAAGGAGAAATAGTGCGCTGGCGGCAGCCCACACAAATCTGAGATTAGAAATAACCTAAATTGAAAATCTTGTCAGCAAACAAACATAAATAGGAGATAGATAGGCAGGAAACTAAAACAAAGTTGGGAGAAATTTCCCGCATAATAAAAAAAAGAGTAGGAGGTGTCGGCTCAGGTCATTCTCTCAATTGAACCAGTTCGGCTCAAATCTATTTAGCTTTTTGTGGATGTTCTTTAGGGTAGGAGAGTTCGTATCATATCTTTTTTTTTTGGGTTGAGTAGTCTTAAGCTGCATGGTAACATAGATGCATGATGGTTACGATTTGAAGTTCTCAATAAAATAAAATAAAATAAAAAAGAAAAGAACCGATACGTTGTGTGAGCAAAATGGAAATGGTTTAGCTTTAAGTGTCATGTATGTAGATGTCCGTAAAAAATGATATTATGCGCACCATCATATTTCTGAATAAACTTGTATTAGGTATTGGCCTATTTTGGGGTATTATATCTTTTGTTGTTGGTAGTCCATCAACAAATTTATCATTTGGCACGAATTTTGAGGTATTTGGCATGAATCTCAAGGCTTTTTCAAATAAAGATTTGTCCAAACTCAAATTAAAAATCTTTAATAACTTTGATTTCAGGAAACTTACATTCAAAATGGTCGACTCGATAAGTGACTCATTGTCATCAAAATAGATCAAATCCGAGTCAAAACAAGTCAGGATCAATCCATTAAATCATTTTTGGAAGCTTTAGGTGTCAATTACAGGGTGACAATGAAATGTTCACAAAACATTTTCTAATTAAGGGAATCACTCAGGGCCTTTAAATAGAATCATCCAGATTGTTTCAATATTTATGGGAGATGACACTCCAAAAATTTATAAATAGCACCCTACTCCATTCATGGAAGGAAGGAAGATTTAGATCGAGTGCTTGATCATTGAACACTTCCTGCTCCCATGATCAGGAGTCCGGCTCATCGAGCTGATCAGTTTAGCTATAAATTCACTCGAATTAAAAGTCTGAATGAGTTTTAATTGAAATTCACATATTCATTTTTTAAATTTATTTTGAGTTAAAGTGTCATATCATGAGATTTGGATGATATACAATTGGTGATAGATTCTCCAAAACCCCATCAGACCACCGGAAAAAATTTGCATACGGAGGGTGTACGTAGCGATGCGTACGCCTTCCAATACAGAGAGGCCACGTAAGCGCGGGGATCCCACCGCCTTAAATGAATTAAAATTTGAAGGCGCGACCCGACGACCCGGCCTGCTCGATAACACGTGTATACCATCCGTGTAACGCACATAAAAACACCCAGTATACTCTCCATGCAACCCCACTATAACCCGCGCGTAACCTCCAAACCAAAACAGCGGTACCGCAACTATAACATGTGTGTACCCTCAATGTAAACACATCTTCGAAGGTACATGCAGATTAAGGTACCGCAGCTATAATCTGCGTGTACCCTCGATGTACCCCGTCCGCTTAAAATTAAACAAGACGCGAATAGTGGTATTTAAGCTCCATCCGAAGTTTTCCAACTCCAACACCGCGACCTCTTGAAAGATGGACGATCTAAACTCAAGCTGCCATTTTATGCATGAATGGGAAGAAGAAGGGCGTTTTCCGGCGAACGTGGAGGAAGAGGAGGTTAAAGGGGAGGTTTGTTTCGAGAAACTCAGAATAATTTATTTTTTATGAGATGTTGTCATGGATTTTAGGTTTGTTTTTTAGGTGTATGTTTGTAACCATTTATGAGGATGTGTATCTTTGTAAAGGGCATGGATTTAGGATTTTTTATGTATGTTTGTAGACATTTGTGTGGATGTGTATGTTTGTCAAAGCTAAATATTCGACATGAAAGCCATTATATTTGAAGTTTGTGTTTGTAGATCTATGTTTGGAAGTGAATGTTGGTAGTGGTGTATGGTTTAAGATTATTAGAGTTTTGTTTAGATGTATAACTTTGTTTGTATGTTTGTATGTTTGTTAAGGACAAGATGTATATCACTATATTTGAAGCTGCATGTTTTATTTGTATGTTTGTATGTTTGTATGTATGTATGTATGTTTGTACATTAGTAGTGAACATTGGCAGTGGTGTATGGTTTTTAAAGTAAAAAACATCCTACAAATATGTTTTTTACTTTAAATATATAAAGTTTTTTGTTTGGTTTTTGGAATCTTTTTATTGCGTCTAACATTTGATTCTTACGTGTGCGATTTGGTGAGAGTGGAGCTGCATGTACCGAGCAAGCTGCAAATATATTGCTTCAAACGACAGTCCATAATGAGAAGGAAGCTTACGACGTATATTGTGCTTACGCTCACCACATTGGGTTTACTGTACGTAAGGAACACGTTAGTTTATGGCCTAACTCCAGGAATATTAAGTGGAAGGACTTTGTATGTGGAAAAGCATGTTTCAAAAAAGAGCGAAGATCACTCAAGCTGTTAAATACAAAAGAGCGAGAGACGAAGTGGTTGTCCTGCAAAGATTCGATACGCGGTTGACGTTGAAGGCAATTGGACAGTGAAACAATTGATTGAAACTCATAACCGCTCTTTAGCGAGCCCCGGTGATAAGCACTTGTTGTGTTCCAGCAGAAGAATGAGTGAAGTAAATGCAGATCTTCTTAGATCGATGACTCAGTCTGGGATAAGACTTAAAGATGCCTATAACTTTCTAGCCAATGAAGTTGGAGGTGTGGAGAATTTGGGATGCACGAAACAAGATGCCTTCAATTTCATTCAAAAAGAACGGATGTGTAGAATTGAAAATGGTGATGCAAATGTTTTATTGCAGTTGTTCAAAGAGAGACGTTCTGAAGATATCATGTTTGAGTAGGATATTGAAGTTGATGAGAGTGGCAGACTAATGAGTTTTTTTGGAGCAACGGGACATCCAGGCTAGACTATGATTGCTTCGGAGATGTCATTATATTTGACACTAGCTACCGGCTGAATAAATATAACTTATGTTGAGCACCTATTGTTGGTGTTAACCACAATTGGCAGATTGTTCTGTTTGGAGTAGGATTTCTGTCAGAGGAAACGATGGAATCGTTTAAGTGGGTTTTTAAAATTTTTATCCGTATCATGGGGGTAATCATCCAATAACAGTTTACACTATCAAGATCAGGCAATGGCCAAAGTCATTGTAGAAATTTTGCCAAACACAAGACATATTATGTCAATGGCATATATACAAGAATTGCTGACAAAGGTTCATCTGCGGGGTAATGAACGGGATAGTCGGTGACTCATTCTATGAATGCATGAGATGTTGCGAGTCCGAAGAGGAGTTCGATGCTACATGGTTTGAGATGATTGAGACTGGTAATCTACAAGAGAATTCGTGGCTGGCTTACATGTACAGAATTAGACATCGGTGGTCTACAGCTTTTAACAAGGATGTATTCGGAATGGGCATTTTAACGACTCAGAGAAGTGAGCCAACGAACAACATTTGTCATGGTGCCTCAAAGCCCACAAGTTCTATTACGGACTGTTTTTTGGGAATTGAAAATATCATGAAAAGCTGGAGGCTGAACGAGAAAGATGTGTCGGCATATTTATAGGTTAAGTGTTGTATATTTTATTTTTTTTAAAGGGGCCGCCTACAAAAGTTGTCGGTGAATTTTTTTATATTTTAAATTTAATTTAAATAAATATATATATAATTTAGAAAGTAGCATTTGATTTTAAAAATAATTTCAAGTTTGAAAATTTTAAGATATGAAATCGAAGCGATCTCGCATCCCAAATAATTTATATAAACGAAGCACCGCATCACAAACTAGTGTATTTATCCCGAAGAATAGGCGCATTGCTTGATGATGGGGCTCGATTAAATAAACTAGAAGATTTGTGACATCCGTTTGTACTGCGAACCAATTTTATAAGCCGACAAGTTCACTAGCTAATATAAAAGAATTAAGCGAGTTTATATTACGCAGGTTCTTAAAGTTCCTATAAAGGCGAACACTCATAGTTAATTACACCTCAAATGACGGGAATCATTTAAGAAAACTTTCAATAACGATCAGTGGTTTTGCTCTCATGAATTTCAAAGTTTAAGGTTTTAAAGAATTTGATTTTGGAAATTTTAATAGGGAAAAGATCAAATTTGGAACAGTTTATTTTGAGAATCCAAAGGAAGAGAAGTAGGGGATGTCACAGACCCGAAGTGAACTTCGGTGACTTTCCGACTATACTATTGTTTGGCTTTAATTTGAGAGTTTATTTATTGTTTTAATCCTGCCAATTTTAGTTAATTACGACTTATATTTATATGACATAATCATACAAATAGCCTCGAAGATGTGAGTGTTTATATCGCACCAAATGGCTACCTCGGAGTCCTAAGACGAGTTAGGCCTTAATTTGCATAATATGATTATACAAATGCCTAACGAAAAGTTGAGGATTTATGTTGCACTAGGAAAACTACCTCGAAATCCTATGGCTTGTTGTTTAATTACTAAGGAAAGGTTTAGCTGGAGTAGATCTAAGTTTTGCTGTTGAAGATGGTCGTGCTGCTCACTGTGCTCCAAGCTCCTTGTTGTTGCAGAGGTTTGGTTTTAGAAGGTAACAATCAAGAGATGAGAGAAGTGTTTTGTTTTAGAAAGGTTCAAAATTGAGATGACTTAATGTTTTAATTAAAACAACTTTTAAATTTGATTAAGCAGAACCGATTAAGATCCCACGGTTCCGTCATCCCGACACCGTTATTTTCATCGGATTCACTTAGTCCAAATGAATTTGCTAAACTCAACTGAATGAGTTCCACACTTACATTTAGACCGTGGGAAATCTCGTTAGCAACACGTGGGTTACATCATCCGAGGGATTCCCGATCATCCAACGAGACGTTTTAATTTTAGTTGTAATTGCAGTTTTATTTTTGTCGGTGATTAAATTTTGAGTTATTTAAACATGCTGGGTTCGATCATTTTCATGCATTTATAAGTACAGAAAAGGAAAAACATTTAATAAATTGCTAAAAGCAAATCACAATAAATTTAGATGTGTACCCGGTGGGCACTCCCGTCATTTTCACCTGCACTTAATACATGTTAAAGCATTTATATATTTGCAGCAAATAGCTAGGTAAAGCAAATGGAAGGTTCTGGTTGTCTACCAAGATCCTAATTTTATTGCTAGTCAATTCCTATGATGTCTAGGTTCTTGTGTTTTATGGATGATTTTCTTCATCAAAGAACAATGAAGTCTCACTGTTCTTTTAAAACATCTTATCAAGTTAGAGAAGTGCTCGGAATTGAATTCTGAACATCTTCTTAAACATTGTAGGGATTATTTTGAGTTCAGTTAGTTTCATTGTGGTGGTGAATCAATCACCCAGGCTTAGTTTGGATTTTGACTCTTGCTCAGTGAATTAGGATGTGATTATCCTTATGAGTAAGGTGACATTTTCATTTAATGCTTCATTTAAGAATTATGATAATGGAAGCCTTTAGGGGCAAATTAGTTCATTAAAGATTCAACCATTCTTAATTTAAAGTTTGAGTTAATGATTTAAAGTGATTTAGTTTAGTTATAAGATTTTGATTAATTATTATTTTTTTTAAATTTGGAATAATGTTCAAGTTGTTTAATCCAGTTAAGTTTTGGTATTTTAGAAAGTCTTAACTTCTTAGATTCATTTTAAATATTTTAAACTGATTTAATTTTCTTTAATTATAATCTTGTGGTTTATGAATTATGCCAAATTAACTTTAATGTTTTAAATTTATTATTTTAATTTAAGTTTCAAACAACTTTAGATTAATTTTAATGTCTTGAAGTATCTCAATTTAGCTTTAACATTTTGGACTTATTTTAATTTAAGTTTTAGACAATTTTCAAATTAATTTCTTTTAATGTTTTTAGTTTAATCATAAAATGTTCAAAAATTATTATTTTCTTAAAATATTAATTTCAATCGTCATTTTAGAGTTCCATTAATTGATATTTAAATAATGTTTTGATCTTATTATTGATTAAGGGTTCAATTTAAAGAATTAGAATCCTCTTATATTACATCCCTTAATCTCAATCATTCGAGCCTTAATTAATCTTCCAAATTTCATGTGATTTAATCAATGTTTCCTCTTTAAAGTTTAAGGTGGTTTAATGAGTTTCTACCACTTAAATTCCCTATGTTTCAATCATCCAAAATAAAGTTAGGATCAAAGATTTACCCTTCCTTTGGTTAAGCCTAAAGATTAATTAAGGTTAAAACCTTTTAATTACCTTAATGCCCTCTTAAGCATATTCATCTCATAATTCATCAAATTAAGCTTAAATGAACTTGAAATTTTTATGTCACCTCACCTATATGTCAATAAGACATTAGAGGAGAAAATGTGATTTTTCAAATTTTAATTTAATTTATATAATAATTTTAATGAAAAATAAGGATTTTCAATGAAAATTTCATGACATGACCAAGAGGAAGTTTCTATCTTTAGAGAAATTATGGGAGGTTCCTATTGACCAGTGGATCACTTGGACCAATTTTGGTGATTTTTTGAATTATATTTTATTTATTATAATTATGTTAAGTTTTGGAGTATTAATTAAATTTAAAATAAAATTAAAGTGGAAAAATGAGTTTTATATTTTTCTTAAATCTCTCTGATCCCAAAGGACTTAAAGAAGTAAATTTTATATTTTTATGATTTTCCTTTGAATTTTTAGAATTATTTTAGTGAAAATGTTGAAAAATCCATTTTTAACATTAAAAATTGCCTTAAGCCTTTAAAATTCAATATTTTTACTTAGAGACTTGGGAAAAATTTTTGTTTGGTTTATAAGTGATTAGAGGACCAAATATGACATTTTTATGAATTTTAATATTTTAATGATTTTTATAATTTTTTAATTATTAAAATATTAAAAGCTATGTTAAAAATGAAGTTTTTAGAAAAATCCAATTTTAATTTTCTTTGACTCCACTGATATCAGAGAGTCTCCAAAATCAATTTGGTGAATTTTTGAAATTTATTTTGAGTTTTATGAATTTTTTAATTTTAAGTTTGACTATCTTACTTAGAAAATTCATTTAATGGGTTAAACCATTTTTAATTAATTTCAAACTTTTTATGGAGGTTCTTATTATCCTACATGACAGTGGAGAATTGATTTCAAGTTATTTTGATTTTTCATTTGCCTTAATTAATTCAATATTGATTTTAGGTCAAGTGAACCATTACAGTGGTTATTTACAATGTTTTAATTGACGAGAAAATTTCCCTGAGCTCCTCTGGTCATAGAGAACCTACCCTAATTTTCTTAGAATTTTTCAAACAGTATGCTAATTACTGGAATTAAAATACCAAAATAGGCATAAAAACTTGGAAAATAGATAACTTGCCATGGACATAGCTTTTGATCTTGGAAAATTCAGTGAATGTTCCCAAGATCAGAGGCTACAAAAGCCCTATGATCTCATACCATGGTGGAGTGTGTGTGTGAGTGGAGAATTAAAATACTCAGATCAGTATTAAAATCATTAAAAATTAAATACTAAACCAAATAACTTAATTTCTTTTCCACATTATTCTCCTCTGTTCACTGAGTAAGAGGGTATTTTTATTATAATTTTGTGATTTTTCTATGCAAAGATATGCATTTTTAAAGTTCTGGGTAATTAAATAAATAAGAAAAAGGGGATTTTCCTACTTAAACCAGTCAGCGCTAACTGGATCTTGCGACGGATCGAAAGCACACGCAGTGCGGTTTGATTCGGCGCCGCCATCTGACTCAGCAGCCACGCGTCCCACAGTTCAAGTTCCACCCCTCCATCCGGCTTGATCATGGCCATCCATCCGATACACACGCGATTCGACGGTATCTGTTCATTGTCCCGACTGGTGTGGACCGAGAACCGTCCACCTTCTAACCCTAATATCTCACTCGATACTCCACTAAATCGAGTGTGGTTTCTTCCTACATGCTCGTCTAGCCTAGGGGAGTCTATCCATACGGCTAACACGCATTGAAACAAGCAGAACAAAATGGAGAATCCATGGAAGCTCGGGAGGAAGGAGAGCTTAATATTTTTGCTCTGAGAAGTGAAGCTTCGATCAGAGGTGCTCGACACGTTCGTTGGAGTCCCAGGAGGCTACGGATTGAGGCTCGAGCGCTGGTGAAATGCCTCCGATTTCAAGCTCCGGCCGATAGAAGAAATGGGTAGCCTGGTGAGGGGGCTTTCACTGGGGAACTTCTTCTCTACCTCTGGTGAAGGTGTGGGAGAAGTTAATTTGATTTCTGTGAAGGTTCAAGGGATGTCCTGTTTCCGGCCTGATTTTGGACTGAGAAATTAAGCTTAGTCAGTCGGGTTCAAGGCAGGAAGACAGTGGGGTTCTTCTTCTCTAGGCTGGGAGAAGCTCTGGGAGTGATTTGGGGAAGTTTTGTGAGAAAATTTTTCAACACCTCTCTCATGGCCGAGAGGTGTGGATTATATGGCCAGGGCCATAGGGCTGAGTCAGGGCTCAATTGAGGGGTGGATTCCACTGCTTAGGTGGAGGGCAGTGGAGCTCCAAGGTTTAATTTGGCTGAGGTGGCCAATTGGGTGAGTTTGGGTGTGTTTCACTTGGTGGTGGCTCTCATTTTGACTCCCTCCGGCGACTAGGCCGGCCGGTAAGGACAAGGGAGCTGGCTTCTGAGGTCAGGTGAGTCAGGGAGAAGTTTAATGGTGATTAACAGTTGTGGGGAGGTTTTGGGGTAAGGCAAAAGAGGATTTAACCACTTAAGGGAAAAAAACCCTTAAAATGGGGGACCCTTGGCCCATGGCTCACTTATCTTGGGCTAGGTGGATCTTGGGTGGTTCCTAGGGTTCAAATGGTGGCTGTGGAAAGGTTGTTTTAGCCACATTTGGTTCAATTTGGTTAGGTTAGACCATAGGTTCAATTTGGCTCACTTGGGTTTAGGTTGGGCTAACTAGGGTTTTGGGTTGGATTTAGGTCCAAGTGTCTTGAGCAACATTGTGTAAATGATTGTTATGAAGAACTTTCATGAAGACATGGAGAGGTTTTGAGTTCAATTGATAGGTCAATTTGATGGATTTTGGGATTTTTGTTAATTTGGGGCAAGGTTGGATCAACTTGGGTCCAAGTTGGGTTAGGGTGAGGTTTGGACCCAATTGAAAGTTTCAAATGGTTTAGGGGAATGTATTGAAGAGTTTCCAACATCAATTGGGAGGAAATTTTAGGATTAGGCCAATAAATTTGGTAGATTTAGGGCATGTATTCAATTTAGGCTATAATGAGGTATTTTGGATTTCAAGTGGGTTTAGACTAAGCTTAGGCTCAAATTGGGATAATTGAATGTTACATGGGTTTCATGGGAGTGTCATGGAAGGTTTAGGATTGAAATTTGGAAGGAAAAATTTGACATTAGGTTAATTGGGAGATTTTGGAATAAATTGGCAAAATTGTGAATTTAGATTTCAAATGGAATTGAACTCAAATGTGAATCAATTTTGACTTGGATTTGGTTTAGATTGGTATTGAGGATGTTGAATTAAAGTTTAGAATTGAAATTTGGCAAAATTGAGGTCAAATGGGTTGATTTGGTTTGACATTGGGTCCTTTTAGGTTAAAAATGGGTCAAATTGGAGATTTTGATAAAATTGGGTCAAATTGGTAAAGTTGGCCTATGGTGTAGTTGAACAAAATGAAATTGGGAATATTTAGGATTTTCTGGGATTTTTTGGATTTTTGAGCTTGTTGGCCTCATTTTTGATGAGGTTTTTTCTGTTCTCTCTCCTTAGTACTTAGGATCTAGCCATAGGGCTTCTCCTTGACTATCTTAGAGGACTAGAAATGGGACCCGTCACTTAGAAATTCAGACACTTCTTGACTCCCTTCAAACCCCACAATTTTGATTGTAAACCCCCAGGCCACCTGGAGGGTGGGTTAAAATGAAATGTGGAGGTTTAAAGGATGAGTTTCCTAAAAGACTCTTTGCCCTTAGGATTACCCTGGGTGGCCTGGTCTTGGTGAGGGTAAGCTTGCACACACCACACTGTAATTCATATGGATGGACCTTAACCCCTAAGCCCCTAGCTAAGAGGGTTAGGAACAACATAGTGAATGTCTAAAATGAGTCCTCTCATGGCTCTTGTGAGCTTGAAATGGCTTCATGGCTCAACCAAAATGGTTTCATTTCACTCACACTTGATCAATCTTCATTTTTTCAAAATTTCGATTTTCGACCCCGGGACCTTAAACCCACCAAACCTACCAAATGCCCTTGAAAATGCCCAAAATTTGCAAAATTGCCTAAATTACCCAAAATCCCTCAAAACCAATCCTAAACACCTCCCCCCACTCAAATTGATCATCCATGGCCAAATACACCAAAATTTTCCAAAAATACCCCCAATACCCTCCAAATACCCAAAATACCCTTTTAACCCAAAAATTCCAAAAAATTCAGAAAATTCCAGAAAATTCAGAAAATCCCAAATATTCTCGATTTCATTTTGTTCAACTACACGCATAAGCCAATTTTGTCAATTTAACCTACTTTTACCAAAACCCCGATTTGACTCATTCTTAGTCCAAAGTGAACCCGATGTCAAACCAAACCACTCCAATTGACCTCAATTTTGATCCAATTCAATTCTAAGCTTCAATTCGATATCCCGAATATCAATTTAGACCAAATCCAAGCCTAATCTTACCAATATGTGAATCCAATTTCAATTTGAAGCTTAAAGCCCGATTTTGGCCATGACCTAAACTTAGCCCGACCCAATCCAATTCAACTCCAATTAGCCCCAAATATTTTCTAAAACCTTCCTAACACCCCCACAAACAAAATACTAACTTGATTTGCCCAAAATTTGAACCCAAACTTCACTCAAATCTAACCCAGAATCGAAAATCTCCAATTTGGCCTAAAGCCCACCATGAATCCAAATAGGCCCAAATCCCAAAACCAAAGCCCATCCAAAGTTGAAAGCTCTTTGTTACACACCCATAAACATTTCTCAACATTAATTTTACATCAAACCCAACATTAGCCCAAGTTAGCCTAATTTGCCCCACTTTGACCCTATCACTAAGGAAGCCCAAATTAAACCCAATTCAACTCCAAATTATTTCAAACCTATTCCAAATCACTCATGACACATCCCTAAACTAAACCCAACACTTGAAAGGCCTAATCTTTACCAAAATTTTCATCCATCAACTTGATTTAAAATCTAAAAGCCCACTTGCCTAAAGCCTTTAAAAGCCCATTCCTAAACAATTCCAAAAGCCCAAAATTGACCCTAAAGCCCACATAGCATCTCTTTCCATCATCCATTTCAATTGAAATCATCCCTAAGTCCTAAATCAATAATCAAGTCATTCCAAATCAAGCCTCATGCCAATTTCCCCTAAATTCATCAAAAATGCCAAAACCCTTTTTCATGAAACAAACCAACCTTTTCTAAGCCAAATGTAAGCCAAATGTGAGCCATTTACAAGCCATATGAAGCCATGAGAGTTTTGACACCTCACCTAGTCATTTATGGCAAGAAGAGGGAGCCTTTCCTAAGCCTTCATTAAGCCCTTTTAACCCCATTTATGCTACACTCTAACCAAGTTTAGCCACATCACCTTGGATGGGGACTTCACCACCCTTTCTAGGCGACCCAAATGATTCTCCCTCAGCCCAAAGTCAAGCCTTGGGGAGGTGCACCTAGCTCTAAACCATGCCATGGACCAAATCGAAGCCAAAATAAGCCTTCCCCCTTTCCACTTAAATGAAATCCTTTACACATGGCCAAAGCCGATTGCTTGCACCAAACTCGATCCACTGGACTCACCGAGTCAAGATGGTGACTCGACCTGCCGGCCGGCCTCCTGGGTCGCCGGAAAACGCCATGGCCGAGAGCTCCATGTGAGCCAAACTCCCAAATTCTCCTCGTATCGAGCCGCCCCATGCCCAATGGCCACTGTGGTTGTTCTTCCTCGACCGAGGCAGTCGATCCAAAGCCCCAACTCCCCACGGGAAGCCCTCCAGCCCAACTCTATTTAAACTCCACCCCTCTCGGCCAAATGAGGTGATGAACCGGAGTTTAACAAAACTTCGCCAAAATTGCTCCGGGACCTTCTCCTAACCTGCGAGCAATTGATTCCCAAGTGTCCCTTCGCCCTAATCCCTATTAACGAGCTCCATTTCTCGATCGAAAATCCACCCAAAAACCACGACAACTCGAAACCTCCACCAAAATCAAATTAAACTCACCCACACCCGCACAAGACCTGAGAAGGAGTTCCCAGGTGAAAGCCCCCTCACCGGGCCGGCCATCATCTCTATCGGCCAAGCTTTGAAATCGGCCTTGGTCACTTTCATACCTAGCGATTCCCGTAGCTAGAGACTTCATCCGGAGCTTCCTTGGGTGCAATCGAAGGTGCCACGACTCTCTGATTGAAGCTTCACTTCTCAGAGCCAAGGTATGAACCCCTTCTTCCTCCCGAGCTTCCAGCGATTCTCTATTTTGCTTGGCTTAATTTCATAGCATATAAACCGTATGGATGTGTTCGTCTCCTCAAGACGAATCCATAGAGCCTAAGAACACGAAAATCCGTTGAGAGATGAGAGAGATCTTAGAGTTTTAGTGTGGACGGCTCATGGGACACACCAGTCGTAGACGATGACCAGGCGCCGTCCGATCACGCGTGTATCAAGTGCACGGTCCAGATTGCGCCGGATCGAAGGATGGAGCGAGACCGCGAGCCGCGTGGCATCCGAGTCAGATGGCGGCGTCGAATGGGAGCGTGCCGCGTGGGCTTTCGGATCCGCCGAGGTTGAGTCAGCGCCGCGCTGGATAAATAGATAAATAGGTTATTTTCTATTTATTTAAATACCCAGAAATTGAAAAATCCATAACTTTGCATAGAAAAATCGTAAAAATAAACTAAAAATACCCTTTTGTTCAGTGAATAGAGGAGAATAATGTGGAAAAAGAATGGAGTTAATTTGATGAGTATTTTATTTTTAATTAATTATTTACTCATTTCAATTTTTTAATTCTCCATTTGCATAGACAATTCACCATGGCATGAGACCATAGGGCTTTTGTAGCCTCTGATCTTGGGAACATTCCCGAATTTTTCAGGTCGAGACCATCTCTATGGTAAGTTATTGATTTTCCAAATTTTTGTGTCTGTTTTGATATTTTAATTCCAGTAATTAGCATGTTGCTTAGAAAATTCTAGGAAAATTTAGGGAAGTATCTTAGGACCAGAGGACCCTATGAAAATTATGGTTTGAGTTAATTCATTAAGAATGACCCTAATTGGCCTAAATACTCAAAACTGAATTTTAATTAATTTGGGTTAACCATACATCAAAATAACTTGAAAACAATTCTCCACTCGATCTTTAGAGTCGGAGGAGTCCCACATAAAAATTTGAAACCAATTGGAGGTCATTAGCCCCACTAAATGGACTAATTAAGTTACATGACCAAAATTAAACTTTAAAAATTCATAACTCCAAAAATACATTTTAAAAATTCACAAAAATGATTTTGGGGTTTCTCTGATGTTAGGGGAGTCTAAGAAAATTAAAATTAATTTTTTTTTAAAATCTTCATTTTTAATCATATTTTAATATTTTAATAATTAAAAATAATAATAATAATCATAAAAATGTCATATTTTACTTCCTAATCACTTAGCAACAAACCAAATATTTTTTCCTAAGTCTCTAGGTTAAGATATTAAATTTTAAAGGCTTAAAATAATTTTTAATATTAAAAAATGAATTTCCTTACATTTTCACTAAATTAATTCTAATAAATCAAATAAAAATAAGAAAAATATAAAATTTGTCTCTCTGAACTTCTTGAGGTCAGAGAGATTTATGAAAAATATAAAATTCATTTTTCAACTTTAATTTTATTTTATAATTAATTAAAACTTCAAAACTCAAAATAATTATAATAAATAAAATATAATTTGAAAAATCACCAAAATTGGTCCAAATGGTCCTCTGGTTAATAGAAACATCCCATAATTTTCCTAAGGATAGAAAACTTGCCTTGGTCATGTTGTTGAACTTCCATTGAAAATCTTTATTTTTTTATTAAGATAATTATATAAATTAAATTAAATTCAGAAAAATCACATTTTCTCCTCTAATGTCTTAATTGACATATGAGTGAAGTGACATAAAAATTTCAAGCTCATTTGAGCTCAATTTGATGAGTTATGAAATAATTAGGCTTAAAAGGGCATAATAAGTAATTAAGAATTTTAACCCTCATTAATATTTAGGTTTAATCAAAGGGAGCGTAAAATATCCGATTTTAGAATTTTCATTAGATGATTGAAATTTTGGGAAATTAAAGGGTAGGAACCCCTTAATCATTTCTAATAATCAAAAAGAAAAAAATGAAACCTTAATTTATTAAATAATTTAAATTTTGGAAGATTAATTAAAATTTGAATTATTAAAATGGGGAGTATAACTTAGGGAGACTATGACCCTTTAATTTAAGATCCCTAAATAAATCACTTCAATAATATTCAACTCTTAATCAAACTCAAAAAATGACAATTGAAATTAATAAATTAAATAATTAAAAGGAAAATAAACTTTAATTAAATTAAAAGCTTAAAACATTAAGTAATTTAACAATCAAATTGAAATAAATTTAAAACATTAAAAATTAATCTCAAAGATCACTTGAAAACAAATCTAAAACAAATTTGAAATATTAAATAAAATCAACCTCAAAATAATTCATAATTAAAAATCAAACCAATTAAAAAATTAACCTAAAATATTTCAATTAAATTAAAATTAAATCATTAAAATCTAAATTGAATAATCTAAACACCTCTTTCAACCCAAATTAATCTAATACATTGAGATCATTTAAAATGTAAAAATTTAATTAAATTAAAACAACTTGAATACTATTCCAAACTTAAAATTATTAAAATTTCATAACTAAACTAAACCTCTTTAAATCATCAATTCCAATTTTAAATCATTAAAATCTTTAATAAATTAATTTGCCCTTAAAGGCTTTCGTTATCATAACTCTTAAATGAAGCATTAAGTGAAATGTCACTTCACTCATAGGATAATCAAGCATCCTAATTCACTGAGCGAGAAGCAAAATTTAATTGAATCCTTAGATGATTGGTTCACTTAAACAAAGAAATTCGTTTGTACTCTAAATAATCTCAAAAATATTGAAAAGATGTTCAGGATTCGTCCTAAACACTTTCTCAATATGATGAAATGTTTTAGAAGAACAATTGAATTTAATTGTTCTTTGATGAAGAAAATCATCCTTAACAAAACAAAAGAACCTAGACGTCATAGGAATTGACTAGCTATAGGATTAGGACTTTGTAGACAACCAAAACCTTCCTTAGTTTTACCTAGGTGTTTTCTTGCAAATATATATAAATGCCTTAACATGTGCTTTAAGTGTAGCTTGGAATGACGGGAAGACCCTCCAGGTACGTTTTTATTTTATTATAAGTTACTTACATGTACTGTGCTTTTACTTTTCTTGCATGTTAAACAAGATTGTTGCATGAAAACTGAAACCTTTAGGATAGCCACAAAACTGAAACCCAAAACTAAAATTAAAAGTCACAACAAGATAAAATCCACCGCCACAATATTTCAAAATATAAAACAACTCAAAATTTAATCACAAACAGAACGACAAAACTACAATTGCAATTAAATTAAAACGCCTTATTGGATGATCGGGAATACCTCGGATGATGTAACCTACCTGTTGCTAACGGGATTTCCCACGGTCTAAATGAAAGTGTGGAACTTATTCGACTGAGTTTAGCAAATTCATCCTGAATTAAGTGAATCCGATAAAAATAATGGTGCTTGGAATGATGGAACCGTGGGATCTTAACCTAGTGTTATTATAATCAACTTTAAGATTCTCCTAATAAAACATTAAAGACATTTGGACTTAAAGATTTCTCTAAACCAAAACACTTCTCTCATCTCCTGATTTTCACTTTCTAAAACTAATCATCAGCAACAACAAGGAGCTTGGAGCACAGTGGGCAGCACGACCATCGTCGTCAGCAAAACTGGAATCTACTTTAGCAAAACCATTCTTAAGATTAAATAACCAAGCCATAGGATTTCGTGGTAGTTTGCCTAGTGCAACATAAATCCTCAACCTTTTCGTTAGGCACTTGCATAATCATTTTATGCAAATTAAGTCCTAACCGGTCTTAGGATTCCGAGGTAGTTGTTTGGTACGACATAAACCCTCACATCTTTCAGGCATTCGTATGATCATATCATACGAATATAAGTCCTAATTAATTAAAGTTGGCAAGATTGAAACACTAAATTCTCAAATTCAAGCCGAACAATAGGATAGTTTGGGAAGTTGCCAAGATTCCTCTTGGATCCTTAACTTCTCCTATTCTCTTCCGTTAGATTCTCAAGATAAACTGTTCCAAACTTGATCCGATCCCTTTTGAAATTTCCAAAATCCAATTGTTTGAAAACCTTAAACTTTGAAATTCTTGAGAGCAAAATCACTGATCATTATCGAGATTTTTCTTAAATGATTCCCGTCATTTAAGATGTAATTAACTATAGGGGCTTTCCCTTATAGGGAACTTTAAGAACCCTGCTTAATTCATTTATATTAGCTGAGAACTTGTCGACTTATAAAATTGGTTCGCGTACCAAACGGATGTCACAAATCTTCTAGTTTATTTAATTGAGCCCCATCATCAAACAGTGTATTTATTCTTCGGGATAGATACACGGTTTGTGATGCGGTGCTCGTTTATATAAACTATTTGGGATGTGAGATCGGTTTAATTTCACATCTTATAATTTTTAAACTTAAAATTATTTTCAAAATCAAATGCTACTTTCAAATTATATATATATATATATATATATATATATATATATATATATATATATATATATATATATATTAAATTTAAAATCTAAAATTCGTCGATAATTTCTGTAGGCGACCCCCTTTTCAAAATACAACACAACTTAAAAATATGCCGACAGGGCTAAAAGGGTTATTTAGGGTATTTGGAGGTTATTTGGAGAGTATTAGGGTATTTTGGTAGATTTAAGAGGTCGAAATTGTTTTAAAATGATTTTTAGGATTTTTTGGAAATTTTAGGTAATTTTTTGGAAATTTTGGAGAGTTTGGTGGGTTGTAGGGGCATTTTAGGTATTTTCAGGTAGGCTTGAGGACCCAATGTCAAAACCAGAAATTTTAGTAAAATGAAATTTGGGTATGGTTGAGGGGGTGGAAAAGCTTAGAGTGAGCCATGAACCAATGGTAATGTTCATTTTGAACATCTCATAGGTTGTCCCTAACCCTCTTAGCCAAGGAGCTAGGGGTTTGGACTTATCCACATGAGTGCTCCAATGAACAAGGAGTCAAGATTGGGTAGGGATGGTTTAGGGTTTAGGATGGGTATGAGAGTGCAGTGTGTGCAAGCCAGACCTCACCAAGACCAGGCCACCAAGGGCAGTCCTAAGGCTTGGATATCCTATAGTAATTCATCTTTGTCTTTCCCCACAGTGGTCCTAACCTTCCAAGTGATTTGGAGGTTGATAACCATCTATGTAAGATTTCAAAGAGAACCAAGATTTGGTTTGAATTTCTAAATGGTGGGTTCCACTTCTAGTCTTCTAGGATAGTCAAGGAGAAGTCATATGGCTAGATCCTAAGCACTAAAAGAAAAGAAAAAGACCTCACCAAAAATGAGATCAATAAATGGACCCCCAATAGGCGCGGTGTGCTAACTAAGCGCACCGCACGTATTGGCGTTGACCGAAGAGATCAACAAAACCAACACAGACGTCTAAGTGACACACTTAGAACAAAGCGTAGAAAACTTCCCGCTGGGGAGTATCGAGTAAATCTCCAAGACTGAAGATTCCATAACTCTCCCTGAGGAAAAAGGAGGTGAATCCCAAATCACAAGATCTGGAAGGACCGGACTTTAGATTCATTTCATCTTTTATTTCAAGTTTTAATTTTGAGTTTGAATTCTGATTTAATCGGAGTTTCGATTTAAATTAAGATTGATTTTAAGATTGATTTTCATGGAAATTCTGGATTTGGAATGAGAATTGGAACCTAGGTCCCAACACGGGATTGCGAAGAGAACTAGAATTTAGACTCTAGCCTCGAAGATTCAAAATGAGAACTGGAAGTTAGGCTCCAGCCTCAAGAAGAGAGCTGGAAATTAGGCTCCAGCCTCAGAAATTTGAATGAGAGCTAGAAGTTAGGCTCTAGCCTCAAGAAGAGAACTGGAAGTTAGGCTCCAGCCTCGAAAATTTGAATGAGAGCTAGAAGTTAGGCTCTAGCCTCAAGAAGAGAACTGAAAGTTAGGCTCCAGCCTCGAAAATTTGAATGAGAGCTAGAAGTTAGGCTCTAGCCTCAGAAGAGAACTGGAAGTTAGGCTCCAGCCTCAAAAATTTGAATGAGAGCTAGAAGTTAGGCTCTAGCCTCAGAAGAGAACTGGAAGTTAGGCTCTAGCCTCGGAAATTTGAATGGGATATGAAGGTGCTTCAAATCCCGCTTGAAGGGCTTCTCGAAAAGGAGATCCGTGTGAAGAGGGACTCGGTCCCATGCCATCAGAACCAAATCGAATAAAATTCGTGGCTCCGTGTCAATAGAACTAGTCGATCCTCTAACACAGAAGAAAGAGAATTGAAAGGTTCGAATCGAAGGATTCAGATCAGGAATCAATTTGAGATTTAGATTCATTTTGTTTGTTTTTAGTGATTCGATTTTTGTGTTTTCATGTTATTTTGGAATTCGTTTGACATTCAGATTCTTAAAAAGAGTTCTTATTCATTTTCTTTTTTTTTCTCTTTTCTTTATTTGTTTTATGTTCATTTCTTTTTTTATATTCATTTATTTTCAAATCGTTCTTCGTTCGAAGTTCATTAACTTAATGGCGTTTCCCAGTCAAATTTGCACCAAAAGAAGTGAAGGAAAAACACGACATTTTCGTTTCCATTCCAATTTGCTGAAAATACATCATATAGCTTGATCCAAAACATGATGATATCTTCCTTGAAATTTAGGCATCTCATACAATGCACATAAATCCAAAAACAAACTGCGTAAGATTCTTGCAGGTTCCTCCCAAAAAGGATATGTCAAAATTCATGTCTGGATAGTGAGATACATGGATAATAACAACACCTTCCAAGCCATCCTTAGCGGGAATGCCATTTGGATGTGCATTGGAGGTGTGTTATTTTCCATGTAGCTCACAGCTCATAAGGTTGGAGGCCTTCTAACTCTGGATCTGGCTGAAAGTGGAAAGGCATTTTGCTGTCATCCATCCTCCTAAAAGTGACGGAGATTCGCTAAAAAGGTACGCCCGGGATACAGTGCTTTGCTATGTCTGCTCCGTTTCCTTTCAGCACTAGAACGGAACCTACCGGTAGAGGTATCTCCACTGGCCCTTGGAATTCTCCAGGGTCTGCTATCCGGAGGTCTGATCCGAACATGATGTTACACTGATTGACAAAAGACATTGTGCGGAAGGGTCTGACGAAATCATGATGATCTATGTGTGGTGGTATACAGTCGCCTTCTTTGTATATGTTGATAATGCAACTATTGGGTATGCAATCTGCAGGTAGCACCCTCTATGTTACCATCATTTTTACCATTCTCTTGATAATTCTCGGCATCGGCTCCACCTCACTATGACGGAGTATCCCTGGTGGGTTTCCCTTTCTATCCTCGGCGAAGTTGTAACAACACCCGCGCTGGATCGTAACTCTTCCTTTTCCTTTCATCTATCTATGGGATTCTGAGTAGGTCTTTGCTCTTAAACGACCAGCTCGGTCCATTTTCTGAAGATCCACGATGCAGTCCACAATCAGCTGCTGCTCGTAGTCTGAAACACATCTGTATGTAGCTCAAGGCCCTCCAGGATGTTGATCTTCTTGCCTCGAATTCTTTCAAAATATTTAAAGGTTTTTTTTTCAACTTTCTGTAGTCTTTCCAGCTCGTACTCTGAAATTATTTGAAATCGTCGGGGTCTGGTAACATACTGTGGGATGTATGGTTCAACCCCAACATGCTTTCTGCATGTCTCAGCTCCTCGGGGATAGACTCTGTCAAGACATCCTCCGGGGTTGCTTTCGCAACAAGACTTTTCAGTACTGGTATGTCCGCCTGGAGTCGTGGCGCTGATTTTGTTTCTTATCTCTTCGGAATCTCTTTCATCTTTTCTGCTGTCCTTAGAGTTGATCTCCTCTTTTTTGGTTCCTGTAGAATCGGCTTCTTAGAAGTGCTTGTACTGACGGTAGCAACTGTCTCTTCATGCTGGTCCGCCGCTAGCTTGCTCAGCATTCTGTGAATGCGGCGGTTCTTGTTTCTTCGTTGTGTAGGAGTGAGAGTAGCTCTCCTTACCTCCTGAACCTCTGTGGGCACGGCGCTGACAAGCCTTCCCTCTGCTGTAGTAACCATGAACTTCACCTTCTTATCTGCTCCAGTCATCAGAGCGGCATTCACTTTCCTTTTCTTGTTGGTAGCTGGTTGACTCGGACCACCCAATTTCATCACTGTCTGACTGCGGTATTCGTCCCGGTCAATTGGGGTCCAATCGGCCTTTTCGTACTGTAGCCCGGCCGGTGTGAAATCAGAGTCGATCTCAATCACGGCTCCATCCTTAATCTTCTCTTCTTCGAGTGCTAGACTCATGCCATTCTTGAAGTTCAGAACCAACCGCTTGTTCGACATTTCCCTGTGAAAAACAAGGAAATGATCAGGGGTTGTACTAAGAACGAGAACAATAAGAAAATTTACTTATTAATGGAAAATTTTTATTCATTTCTTTCAAATTTTAACAAAAATAGGGAAAAGATGGGGAAAGCTCAGGAGTAAGATTGACTTGAAAGGAAGGATCAAAATTTATTATTATCACATATTTTCTTTTTTAACACTTTTTTTTTTTGTTCACCATTTTTTATCATCCATTCTTTTTTAATTTTGGGTTCGGACCCAGTTACAAGTGATTACCGTGCCTGTGCTTCTAGGAATGAGACTTCATTTTTAAAGTTCATTCTTCGAAACATCAGGTTGCGTAATATTTCTTCAAATATCGTCCATTGATTGGAAGCATAGATCGTTCTCCACGACAATTCACAAGTTGGTAGGAACCTCCAGAGTAGACTTTCTCGACCACGAACGGCCCCTCCCAAGTCGGTTCAAACTTACCTCCTATCTTGCGGTGTGCAAGAATAGGTCTCTTGAGAACTAGAACCAAGTCACCGACTTTGAACGTCCTTAGGCGGACCAGTTTATCGTGGGCCTGGATCATCTTAGCTTGATACAATTCCAGATTTTGCTGTGCTGAAAGTCGTTTCCTTCCAAGCTTTCCAGTTCTTCTAGTCGTAGTTTGGCATTCTCTTCTGTAGTAATCTTGTTCGCAACTGCAATTCTGAGAGACAGAAGCTGGACCTCCAAGGGTAAAAAGGCTTCGGACCCGTACATTAGAGCATAGGGCGTAGACTGAGTAGGAGTTCTGAAAGTCGTTATGTAGGCCCATAAGACTTCTAACAACTTCTCGTGCCAATTTCTTTTGTTATCGTCCAAAGTTTTCTTTAGGATTTGGATGAGAGTTTTATTAAAAGCCTCGGCCAAACCGTTTGCTCTTGGGTAGTTTTATTTATAATTTCTCTTTTTTGTTTTCTAATTCTTTTAATTGTACGCTCTAATTCTGAATCGTAAGGTATTCAATTTTCGTTTCCAAATTTACGCATACAATTTTGTAAAGTAAATTTTAAAATAGTTCGTTACTCTAGTAAATAATTTATTTACTTCCTAAGAACTACGCCAAAAACTCGACCCACTTTTTAATATTTACAAAAATAAAGCAACGGCACTAAAAACTTGATCTCGCTTAATATATATTTAATTTTATGATGGAATGTATAATGTGGATTCTACGCAAGTATACGTATCGTATCAAGTAATACGAGGCTCTAATGGAGTCCTCGGTTATCGATCCCATGAGGAAGTTTTAAAAGATTTGTAATGGCTAAATTTAAAAGGATTTACTTACTAATATAGTATACGAAATTTAGAATACTTAACTAAAGCGATCTAAAGTAAACTAATGCTTTAAATAAAGTTGATTTAAAGATTTCAGAAAAAGTATCATTCCCCTTGTTTTTAGAAACTTAAGTGAATGATGAATTCAAATAGATTTTTTTATTGTATTGTGACAAATAGGAGCATTCCTATTCTTTACCCTTTGGTCCAAGTGCAAAGAACATTGACTAGTCCTATGCTTGATTATCGAATCCGTGGCTAGAGCCGGGAGGATACTGGTCGCCACTTCGAAGCTCCCACGTTCCCTCACTCGAGGGCTAACATCTACACTTCGACTCTCAAACAATAGGACCAAATTGAATATTTTAGTCTGTCACACTAAAATGTCTAATTCTACGTCCAATAAATAATATTTCCCTATTTATTTGCACCCTCCTTCCAAGGCTTTTAACTTCCCTGAATATTGGATGTAATCTTTACTATAGTTGATAATTCAACATATTTTAACAATTCAATTGGCCAGATTGAAAGTAAATTAAGTTTTAAGTAAAAGATTATCACAAATTATTTTAATATATTAGAGCACTTCTATTTAATTTCATCAATTCACATAATTTCATAAACAATGAGAAAGACTAAGAAAACTACTCGTAATGCATGAGAATTAAACAAAGCATGGATTTCATTTAAAGTTAACAACAATAAACAAAGATACTTATCTCAATTTCCTCCCCAAGCAGACTCCTTGAAGTTCCTTTGACTTTTCCTTTGACTTTTCTTTCTACTACAACACACTTCTTAACTCACTACTTACACATACTCACACTAAACTTCAACTTAGACTCAAAAGCACACTAATAGAATACTCTAAGACTCCTAAAATAGACACACATATACTAAAATTCGTCCTCTATTTATAGAGGTAGACAAAGGTCCAAGGGGTACTTAAGCACCACTTCAAAAAGCGTCCAGGTTCAATGTATCTAGCATTTTGAACGGTCTCGCCGTCAGCGGGGCTTCTAGAAGGTCTTCAAATGCGCGATCTCGCTGTCGGCGGGCTCAGGCTCGCTGTCGGCGAGGTAGTTGCAAACCTTTAAGAAATTCTCTTTATAATCTCGCCGTCGACGGGCTCGATTTCGTCGTCGGCGACTTAGTTCATTTTGCATGTATTTCTTCCTTTTTGATCCAAATTTGCTCTATTTTATACTTTTTTTCTTCCATCACTTATAAATCTTCGTTCCTGCAATAAAATAAAGAAAATACCTTTCTTTAAAGTGCAATTTCATAAAAAATAGGTATGAATTTCTTAACATATTTTTCTGTGATCAGTTGCCTATTTAAAATCAGTAAAAGTAGATCTGCAAACAAAGAATACAAAAACAAACAGCAAGGCAACATATACACAGTCATCCCTATACTGATAAGATCAGAGAAAAGACAATTGAAGTAAGCTCAAAACAACAGCCAAAAGATTTAAATAGTTCACCTCTTTGAGTCATAAGAAGTAGCAGCTATAACATGAATATGTGGGCAGTTAGCATTAGTAAGATATCAAAAAACCAATTAAGAAAACCACCACAATTGTATGCATTCCAAAATGATTCCGTATTCATTGTGACTGTGTAGAAAATCTCCAACACACTTTTATGTGCTTGAATCTGTAACCACAAAACAATCTTCTGTGGAACATATGATAGATCTCCAACATCAATCTTCTGAATTTTTCCTGAATGTCTGCTCCCCACTTGAATTGCATAATTTGTAGCACCATTCCTTGCCAATCAATGAGTTGGTTGATTGCCTTACCAACAAAAAAACTTTCTAATTCATTTATACAACCCTTCTAATTTCTTGACATCGTGAACTTACAAATCTCAAAACTAAACTCCGCTCTAAATAAGGCCATAGATGCTTGCCATCCCATCTTGTCTTTCCACTCTGTTTTATTTTTTGGTACAATTGTCTCCATATATTTACAAATAATTACACCACAATTGACACAATTACTTTGCTTTGGAATGCCTTTGGCCGTCACGACTGGCCATTCAGATAAATCCTCCGAAAACGCTTCCCCGACATCCCTAACAAAATGTTTAATGTGCACATTTAAAATGTATAAATGAATGAGAAATAACTTTAAGTACGTGCATAAAAAATTATAAACAAAATCACAAAGAATTTGCCAAAGTTCTAACAATGTCATGGGTGACGCCAAATGCATTTTGTTGGGCAGAGAGTCATAAAATCTCCACTTGCACTCATTCAACAGACAAAGTAATAGTGTCCAATGTTGGTTATCAATAATTGGTATCAGAATTAGCTCCACATCCTTAACAGTCTCCTTCGTAATGTGTTCAATAAATCTTTTAACATTGCCTGACCTCCAGATCTGAAAAAAAAATTTAAAATGCCATGCAACTAGAAGTAATGGTAATTTTATAGTTATTTTGGTTAACTGTTAATACATGATTTTAAAATTTTACCCAGTGGCATGGAGACACATATAGGAACAATTTATATAGTTCTGGTGAGTTGCATCTCTTGATCTCCAGCAACATTGCGAAACAGTCGACTTGTTCGTTTCCCAACCAATCAGTTGCAAGAAGTTCATTAAGATATTTACGATTCAACGACACTTACTCCGTTTCAATTACTAAGTCAGATTTGAATTTAAAAAAGAAAAATGATTTAAAAAATAATAAAGGATCTAAAAAAGGAGAATGACATGAGACACTAACAGATCATTGAATTTGCTACAACAGAGATCGATTGTTTCCCGCATATGTTCTAGAATAAGTTGTCTACTAGGAAAATCGAGAACCAATGCTGCTGGAAGGGCATAAAAGACAAGTAACTAACAGTATGCTGTAGGGATCTTACAGTTTGTAATGTGAGAAATTAAAGAGTACTCTCAAACCTTTTGAGGGTTGCACTGATCATCAACAATGTAGCGATAAACATGTATGGTTGGGGGAATAGAAGTACTGTCGTCAATTGCACTTTGCTGTACAACTCCTGATTTTAAACTATCTATAGTTTCAATATCCTTCTTGTGAGATGGCTGTAGTTCAACTTCGAATGCTTTCTCGTTATTAAAACCTTGCACTTGTTTTACAAAGGAAGCTATTAATTGAATTTTTCTATGAATAATTAATAATAAAACCCAATCTTTTATCATATGATTCTTCTAGACAATTTTACCTCTGCTTCCTTCTGCATTATTTTTTTCTTCTTTTTTCGTGAAAAACAGTGAATGGGAACCTAAACTCCTCTTTCTTCTGTCTATTCTTGCTTTAATTCTTTGAATCAAGCTTGTGTGTGGGGATTCTTTGACCGATTTCTTTGGAATTACAACATCTGCAATTTTGTTTGATTCTTTTAAATGGCTTACCTCGTTTTGCAACACTGTTATATTATTTTCTATATTTGTCAGCCGGGTGAAAACCGAGCCTTGAAAGTCCAAATGTTGATTATGGTGAGCTTGCAACAAATCATGAATTTCTTCAAACTCAATGTTATGGCTCCTCAGAGGATATGTGTCAGCACGTGCTGGTTCAGGCCCAACATGGAAAAGAACCATATCATCGGTCGCATCGAAGGTTGGCAAATTTCCAATGGTTTCTATCTCTTGTTGAGGGAGAATCTTCTCAGGACTTTGTGATTCATCAAGTGGATGGGCAGTAAATCGATGTTCACTGTCTTTTAAATGAAGATAACAATCATAAACCTGCAAAGCAATATTTCACAATGAATGTCAATTAAAGTGTCACGTTGGCATAATAACACCTATGGAAATAAATAACTCACATCGATAGGCCTGAGCCTATGAAAGGCTACTTGAATCTTCTTAGCATTCCACTTTACTTTTGTTGGCCACCTCAGCATTCGTGGTCTAGACTCGGGCAGTGTTGGGAAAACCAGTGACGTGTGCTTGTAAAACCAGAGCTGCATTAAACAAGAAAAAATAATTAATTTATATTTTCATAATAAATAAAGAAGCTTTTAAAAATTATGTGAAGAAAACAAACCGTTAAAGTGAAAACAAAACCCGTTAGGTATCCCAGGTTAACATCCGCCCTTACTTTCAAGGCACGGACATTGAGTTGCTCTATCATGGATCGACGTACTGTGGCGGGCCAGTTGTACGAGGTAAATGATGTTATATCCTCGCAAATGTCAGACAATTCTTCCGAAACTCTAAAGTTGTTGGAGGGAAATAGTAAATTAGACCTTATAAACTTAATTAATAATTGTAAAAAAGTATGTGAGGACTCCCCCGGTGAAAAGGTCAGTAGAGCGTCATTTCTATCTTTTGCATCCATGCTACCGTGCGGAGTATCACTCCAGCATGCAGGTACGCCTCTATTGGGCATGCCTATCAACAGTGCGACCTCATCTGCATCAAATTTGATCTCTTTTCCTCCCAAGTTGAATGCCCGACTATCAATGTCCCAACAATTAATTATGTGCATTGTGAGCACATTATCTTGAGGGTAGCGAGGGAGTTTGAAGAATTGGTCCAAATTCATGGCTTCCAATTCTTTCCAGGTTGCATCGTCAATTGATGGTCGGACAATATCAAGGACTTTTCTTATAGCAGATGGACGACATCTGCAATTCATTGATGTTGTGCTCATTAACCTGCAAATATTCAATAGAGCTGCAATACATTAGTTATCAGATATTTTCAATGCAATATTGAAGACCAAATACATATATTGTAAGAATAAATACAATAGAACCCTAAACAGTGAATAATCCTATATGTTTTAATACAATAGAGCTCAAAATAGTGGCAGTGCGCACACTCTTTAATCACAAAACATGTATACATATATATACATATAGGCCTTTTTTACTTATGCTCTTAATTCTCCTAAGTTTGCAGGGGATACTTTTTTGGAAAATGATAGAGATAAAAAATACTAAGCAAAGTTTATTAATAAAATTTCCCCCATTCTCTTCAAAAATTTTCAAAAATTACAATGAATGAAACCTATCAAAGAATTAGATGTGATGAATATTTGTGCTTCAGTGCATTTGTAACCAAATAAATGGTCTATCACCATAATAAGCACCAAGGAAAAAAAGAAGCAAAGAAAAAAAATGGTAACATAATCTAACATTATTAACTAGAAACTCAATAAGAACAAAGCAATGGAGAGCTGCATAGATCTAACAACTACAAAAGCCTCAAAAACTAAACTCACCCTCAACATTTTTCATAAGAACAAAGTAGAAGAAAATGCATTAACCGAAAGGTTTAGGGAGTACTGCCGTTTTGGGAGTTCTTACCTCAAAAACTAAAGCCTAAACACCAATCTTCAAGGAGTCAAAAATGAAAACTAAATATTACTTAGAAACATTTTAGGAGTTCTTACGAACGTTCTTGGCCTTTTTCTTTGGCTTCTGACCTTCCAACTTATCCGAGGCTTCGACCTCCGGAACACTGGCCTCTTTTAACGCTTCCAATTGAAGGTGCGTGCGCTCTGTACTTTCTTCTTCCATTCTACCCTTGGTCTTCACCGAAGCAATGCGAACCCTAAAGCGACCGAAATCGAGGAGGAAGAGAGCTAGCTGTGCTCGAACCCTTGGTCTTCAAAATATTTACCACGGTAAAGGGTTTTGAAGAAGTTAAACGGGGCGGACAGGGTATGTCCCGGGTACACGGATGTTATAGTTGTGGTACCGCTGTTTTGGTTTGGATGTTACGCGCGGGTTATAGTGGGGTTGCATGGAGGGTATACGGGATGTTTTTATGTGCGTTACACGGGATGATATACACGGGTTACCGAGCGGGCAGGGTCGTCTGGTCGCGCCTTCAATTTTTAATTCATTTAAGGCTGTGGGGTCCCCGCACTTACGTGACCTCTCTGTATTGGAGGGCGTACGCATTGCTGCGTACACCCTCCATATGCAATTTTTTTCCCAGACCAATACCTCAACGAGTCGACAAAATATTACATTCGGACGCCGCACGTAGAGCTACGTGCGGCGGCGGATCTAAGTCACACATCACCGTGAAGGATGTATGGGAGCCGGTCCCACTTTAAATTTTTTTTTTTTAAATTTCAGGTGCCGCGATGTGCGGCTGAGATCGGATGCAGCACGTAGCTCTACGTGCGGCATCCGGATGTAATATTTTGCCCAACAAGTCAGTTGAATTCTGCCAAAGACTGACTGATAAGCCAAAAGAAAAAGTCTGTGAAATCCTTTTCAAGTTCATGTATAAATTGGCATCGCCGTGCAACGAAACCCTAACTCATTATTTTAAGAATGAGGCATATAGTAAGATGGTCTAATGCCACGTCCGCCATGGCCGTTCCTTACTTTGACCTAATCCCTAGAACGAGCGCTCTTTGTTTCTCTCTAGGATTGAAGCCTCTACTTGGGCAATGACAATGAAATCCATCACCGAAGGCAATCTTAATTCCCTTTAGGAATGCTTCCGAGGGTGCTTCAGAGATAGCAATCCTTATCTTGCTTTGGCGCCGGAGCAGCTTGGATGGCCCGTTCATCTACGGGAAACCGCTGTCTCTGTGCGTCGCCGGTGTAGAGATAGCGGGTGGGTCTGCTTGGTGATGGAGAAGGTTAATCTGAGTACTTGGGTTTCCAATTTTCTTACCCATCTTTTCTCAAGGGAATGATTGTTGCGTGCTTTAAGGCGATATTTAAGAGGCTGTATTGCAGAAAGTTTTGAGCAGGATTAAAGCAAGATTTCTCCAATCTCGCTAAACTGCCCTAAATCCCACTTATGCAGCGTTTTCACTTGAGGGGTGTTTGGCTGTAAGTAGGATTTAGGTTAAAATAGAATTTAGTAAATCTGGTAAATCTGGATTTAAATATTGTTAAATCCAAGGGGAAAACAGATTTTAGGGATGATCGGGAGCAAATATTGCGCATTATTTAAGCAGGATTTAACTTAAATCCTTCCGAATATAAAAAATGATTTAAATCATACAGAATCATAAATCCATTTTTATCTAGTTTAACCTTAAATATCTGGGTTTATAAATCGGCCATAGGCGGGATTTAGCTAAAATTTTTAATTCTCACTAACTCTCCTTCACACGCGCCGAGCCCGTTTTGCTTTCTGACAGGGAGCCACTCTCTTCTCATGGAGTGCATACGTCGAAACTGCTGCTTCGTGAGTTGAAGGTGAAGTGCAGAACAGCGGATCTGCTTTGATGATGTAACTCGTGTCCATCTGAGCCAACCAACTCCACATTTCTTCTGCCTCCTCTCCTTTTCTCAAATAGGTTTTCTATTGTTCTATATAAAACTCGAGTAATTCGGCAGCCTACAGCCTGTTTTGTAGTAGGAATTGAGCAAGATTTAACCCAAATCCTGCTAAACAGCAAAAATGGCATTTTAAAATTCCAAGGGTTCTTAAATCCTGTTTTGCCTTAAATCTTGGATTTAGTTGATCCAGTTGGACAACGTATTTATGAGATTTAGATTAGTTGAAGCGCACAAAGGCGGGTGGGAGTAAGGGGTGTGGGAAGAAGGGGACAAAGGCGAGGGTTACCTTCCTAATGGTTTTGGGTTAAAGCATAGCGGAAGGAGAAGAAATATTGGAATTTTGGAAGGCATTTTACGCTGCAATCACGTTGTTGCATTCCCAGCTAACTCTAATCACGGCTGTATGGATAAGGTAGGTGAGGTTCGGTCATGAAGGCATGGTTTTGGGTGAAACCTTGATTTGGGGGAGAGATATTGGTGAGGGTTTCTTGAAGGAGAGGGGAAGGTAAAGATGGATTTGTGGCTTTATTTACTTTCAGACGTTAAATGGTTTTAAAAAGGAATTGCTTGCAACCATATGAGCTATTAGGATCATTTAAAAATGTATAATTTATTGCATCTAACTCTGAAGTTTATCTTGGTTTTTTTGGGGGCTTTACATACCAGTTACCATAGAACTCCTATGTATTTTTAGATATCTAACACCTATATTGTAATTCTCATGTTGGCCCAAAACAAATTTAATGGATATATTTTCCGAAAAAAGTAAACAATGGACATGTTTCTTGAATTTGAGCTATTATAAGGCATATAAAGGCAAATCAAATCTAAGATTTCTTATAGACCAACATTTGAGCTATTATGTTGCATGCTAAAGAATTCATGGTGTTAGAGTGACAGTTTAACATCTTAGCATTGCATGAAGATCTAATATATACAGATAAAAAAAGTTCATGGGAGGAGATACTAGTATTTTTTGTGGAAAGGCCAAAACGAAAAAAAAATTGTGAGGCTTTGTTCAACTAAATTAATCTACTGTATAATTTCAATTACAGAGTGACACCATTTATATTAAGTGGAATCTCCTACAATTTTGACTATCAGGAGATGAAATAAGTTAAATCTCTCTCTCTCTCTCTCTCTCTCTCTCTATATATATATATATATATATATATAAAGGATTGTGTAAAACCTAATCATGACATTCATACCATGGGCTTAAATAAGGTATTACATAACAAGTTCTGAGAAAATTGGCTGCTTGCCCTTTTCCTTCGCTTTCTTTCCAATAAATAATGATCTTTACAATTTATTTTAGATAACCTAATACATATTTCTCATCTTAATATATTCAACTATAAGGAAAGAATATGTACAATTAACAGGAGAGGTAAATCTGTTGTGAAAAACGACGACAATAAAGCAAAAATAGAATGAGAAAATTGCACACAAAAAAACAAACACTAGGCAACACAGATTTACGTGGTTCGACAAATTTTTCTACGTCAACGGAGCTCCAGAGGATTTATTACTTCGAGAAATTACACCATCGAGCATCTCGACGTTTACAAGTAAAATCTCTATTTTTCTTCTCTCTTCCTCTCTTTCTCTCTTTCTCTCTTTCTCTCTTAGAGGACCTGGCTTGACCCTTGCTTGGCTTTGGCTCGGCTCTTCACTTGGCTTAACTTTATTTTTAACCAAATGAGGCTATTTATAGAAACCAAGAGAGAGGTAGGTGGGATGGGGTAGGTGAGATGTAGGTGGGATTTTAATTAGAAAGCTAATTAAATCACGATGGAACGGGTCTCCACATTACCTAACAATTTTCTCACTTGGAGACTGGGACACTGACTGCATCACCGGGTCTCCACATTATGGTAATTGTTTTTTCATGATGTTAAGCAATTATAATATTAAAAATCTTAGTATCAACAATAATTGTTACGGCTATAATTCTATCTTCAACTCTATTAATTTTTACAACATTATCTTTCAACCTCTTATCTACAATTATGCCTATACTATTTCTAGTGTGACTCTTACCTGAATACCATAGTTTAAATTATCAGTTTCCTTAGCCTTTTCTCCAACCCATTCAGTTTCTTGAATACATAAGATTTTTATCTTTCTATGAATCATAATATCGACTTAATTCCATTAATTTACCATTGAGAGTACCAATATTCCAAGATCCTATCCTAATATAGTTGGAGCTTGAATGATATCTATAAATTGGAGCTTGGATGTTGGATAGGTAAACACATTATAATTGGGGATTTACATATATGTTAATCAAATCATATATATTTACATATCTAGTATTTATGCTTTAACTGTTACATAGATACCGCTTAATTTCTATATGCTTATAGATTTAACAGCTAAACTTCTTTTTCTTTCTAATGCCTGTACAATTTAAATCCCCTTGAGCTTTGGAATGGGAATGAATATTGGTTTCATTCGTGATACTTGGGAGTGATTATCAGAAATGAACTCCCATTAAACCGTGAAGATATTTATAAGCTTATAAAAGTTAAATCCTCATTTATTCATATATTGACCAGTCACCGAATGCTTTTTTTAATTTTATTTTGGGGAAAGAGGAAGTTTGGAGAAACTTGTGATATGCTAAACCGATTATATATGTTGATATGTTGATGTTTCTTAACCTAAGAGGCTTGGAATTGAATTTGACTACAACTTCCAATTGATTTGTTATGGTAATCCTTTTCGTTTTGTATAAATTTTATGGAAGATCTACATACATACTGCCAACTTCATATGCACTTACATCAAACTTTTGCCTTTCACATGTATACCACTTCAAATTCTTAAAAGGCAAAATATACTTTCTCATGCATAGATAAGGTGGAAAATGCATATAAATGGAAGTTTAAGTGCTAGCTAGATGAGCCCATTAGAATCGAGTGGTAAGCATATAAATCTTCCTAATTCATAATATAAGAGTCATAAGTGATTTGAGGTGTTGAAGAAGAAGATGATGATGAGGGAACTATAATGCTATGCTTATTTAATGTTTTGTAGAGTAGGAGAAAGGCATCTATAATTTAAATTTTTTGTTTGTTGTATTGAATATATGAATCTTGGACTAATCTCTTTACCCGCATCCGTTCATAGTGTGAGGATTCTTGCTTATTTGACACTATACCCGGGTATCGGTGTAGTGGCCCTTGCACACTTTTCACTATATTAAGGTTATACAGCGTTCGCTTCCAGGGGATGCCCTAGCTCTTTACACGATGATCAAAAGGATTCATGTCAGAGGTGTTTTACGCCAAAAAAAAAGTTTGTGGGTTCTTTTAGGCAGCTATTTTAATGGATTTTTAGAAAGTCGCCACATTTTTGTTTTACTGTAAATTTTTTGCTGCTGCTTAACAACTTTCTGTGGTGAGATTGAACTGTTTACAAAATTTGAACGTGTTATCCAGAAAATGCTGATGTGTGACTTTTTGAATGTAAAAGAAAATGCAATATTTGATTAAATTAAAGGGACATTTATATACCACTTTGTTCTATTGTATTCGCATGTCTAACACCTAAACTTTGCTTCTAATGTTTATGCGACCCAAATCTGCACGTAATTAAAACACTGAAAGTTAATTATGATGGTGGATGAAGTTAATAAAACCTTTAAATATCTACCTAAAAACTTCAATATGTGAACAACAACAACAACAACAACAAAGCCTTAATCCCACTAAGTAGGGTCGGCTACATGAATCCTTTTTCTCCATTGCGTCCTATTTAGTGTCAAATTTTCGTTTAAATCTAATAAATTAAGATCATTTTTTATGCAATAAGCCCAAGTTTTCCTAGGTCTACCTCTGTCTTTCTTAACATAAGTTGTATTTAAAACATCTACTCTTCTAATCGGATCATCGGGTGGTCGACGTTTAATGTGACCAAACCATCTAAGGCGACTCTATCTAATTTTATCCGTCACTGGTGCAACACCAACCCTATTACGGATATATTCATTTTGCATTTTGTCTTTAAGTGTAAAGCAACTCATCCACCTAATCATTCTCATCTCGGCAACACTTAACTTAACATTATGCTTCTCTTTTAAAGGCCAACATTCAGCACCATAGAGCATTGAAGGTCTCACCACCATCTTATAAAATTTTCCTTTCAATCTAAGCGGTACTTTTCTATCACACAATAGGCCGGACGCATTCCTCCACTTCAACCAACCAATCTGAATTCTACTATTAACATCCCCATTTATATCACCATCGCTTTAAACAATGGACCTGAGATATCTAAATCGTTCACACCTTTTAATAATTTGATCACCCAAAGTTACACTTCTGTCACTATACCTACTATTACTAAAATTACATTCTATGTATTCAGTTTTAGTTCTACTCGAACGAAGACCTTTAGACTCCAATGTAGACCTCCATAATTCAAGTTTTTCCTGGACTTTTTCTCTTGTCTTATCCACAAGGAGGATATCATCGGCAAAAAGCATACACCAAGGTACATCCTCTTGTAAATGCCCGAGTAAGACCATCCATAAATAAAGCAAAAAGATATGGGCTTAAAGCCGATCCTTGATGTAAACCAACAGAAATAATAAAATATTTGGTCAATCCTCCTTCAGTTCGAACACATGTAACAACTCTAGCATACATATCTTTAATGACTGAATATAAGTCATATCAGCACCTTTCTTTTCAAGGACTCTCCAAAGAACATCTCTAGGAACCTTATCATAAGCTTTTTCTAAATCAATAAAAATCAAATGTAGATCCTCCTTATTATCTCTGTACTTCTCCATCAAACCTCACAATAAATGTATAGCTTCCATGGTAGACCTGCCCGTCATAAATCCAAATTGATTATGAGAAGCCTTCGTAATACGTCTTAACCTATGTTCAATTACCCTCTCTCATAATTTTAAAGTATGACACATCAATTTAATTCCTCTATAATTTGCACACTCATGTGCATCTCCTTTATTCTTAAAAATGGGGACCAAAATGCTCTTTCTCCACTCCTCGGGCATCTTTTTAGTTTTTAAAGAAATATTAAAAAGTTTAGTAAGCCAGGAAACCCCCAAATCACCTAAACATTTTCACACTTCAATTGGGATATCATCAGGTCCTACAGACTTTCCTCTTCATCTTAAAATCTAAGCCAGGAAACCCCCAAATCACTAACCAATCCTCTTCATTCTTATTTATAAAAAATTTTCTTTTAATTCTCCAAGTACATCTTTAGCCACTTGTTTAATAGTATTAGTTAATTTTTCCCACATAGCATTCACGTCTTCATGGACATTCCAAATATTTAAATCTTGAATTTTACTCATAAAAATAATTTTATTTATGTCTTTTAGGTGCCTCCATCTTATTCTACGATGTTAAATCCTAGTATTCTTTATTTTACAACTCTTCATCTTAAAATCTAAAACTAATAATCGATGTTGGGTACTTAATTCCTCACTTGAAATGACTTTACAATCCTTACAATCTCGACGATCTCTTCTTCTCATGTTAAAATAATCAATTTGTGTTTTATTGCATCCATTCTTATAAGTAATAAGATGCTCATCTCTTTTCTTGAATAAAGTATTAGTAATAATCATATCATAAGCTTAAAGAAAATCTAAAAATGGCTCTACCTTCTTCATTAATCGCTCCATAACCGTAACCACCATGAATGTTTCTGAAATCTTCTACCACTCTACCGACATGTCCATTTAAATCTCCTCAAAAAAAATTTTCTTCAAGGGGTATCAAGTGTATTAAGTCTTCTAAATCATTCCAGAATTTATCTTTAGAGCCTATATCTAAACCAACTTGAGAGCATAAGCACTTATAATATTAAAAATCTTAGTACCAATAATAATCTTAAGTGCTATAATTCTATCTCCAACTCTATTAATTTTAACAACAATATCTTTCAAACTCTTATCTATAATTACACCTACACCATTTCTACTACGACTCTTACCAGAATACCATAGTTTAAAACCTAAGTTATCAATCTCCTTAGCTTTTTCTCCAACCCATTTAGTTTCTTGAATAAATAAGATATTTATCTTTCTATGGATCATAATATCAACCAATTCCATTAATTTACCATTGAGAGTGCCTATATTCTAAGATCCTATCCTAATACTAGTATCATAGACTAACTTCTTTACCCGCATCCGTCCGTAATGTAGGAACCCTCGCTTACTGACACTACACCCGGCGCCGGTGTAGCGGCCCTCGCACACTTTCTACCGTATTCGAGCTATACAGCGCGTCGCTTTCAGGGGACGCCCTAGCACTTACACAATGATCAAAATGATTCATGTCATGATTTTTTTCGACAAGTTTTACGCTGGCTGTCGACTACCTAACGCAACCCTCCACTTTTCACATCCGGGCTTGGGACCGGCAATGGCAGTGTTTTAAAAAAAAAAAAAAAAACTTCAATATGTGAAATGCACATTTAAATAAATACCACCCAATTGTTATGTATTTACATATTAAACACTTAAACTTTCTTTCTTTCCATTTGTTATGAAGTCAATTAGTGGAAAAATAAAGTTAAGTTGTATGGTCCTTAAGAGATCTGCCATCTTCTCATGTAATGGCGATGAAACAGCTTGGATGGCCCATGCCTTTTACGATAATCGCTGCTTTCATTTGCCATTGGTTGGGAACTGTTTGGATATGCTCTTTGATGGAACAAAGACAAATACGAGCTTTTGATTCTCCAACTTCACCACTTTTCTGTATTTTCAAGAAACCAAGTGAGCTCTTGAAGTGTATATTTTCTTGCAATTTGATCCTAATTGAAGTTTGTTTTGGTTTCTCTTTGTCCGTGTAGTTGTTGAATGATCCATATATTGATGCCAAAGGATGAATGTGGCCTGAACTCCATGCTCTGTTTAAATTCATGAATAATGCTTCATCCTCTGAAGAAATTTTCTCAATGGATGAAAAATGCGCTTTTCTCATTAGTTGATGGGTCACTTTAGAGTACCTCTTCAGCCTTGAGGTAAAACTCATTAGTCTAAGGGTCCATTTTTCGGCAATTGGTATAAGGATGATTCTAATCTCATTTTTTCATTCATTTTATTCATCTTCTTTATATCTTCAAGCAACTAAATGAGGCTTTGGGGTTGTTTGGGTGCTGGATTTGACCTACACTGGAACATATTGTTTCTATGTCACAAAAAAATCCACTTGATCATGCATAAATATTGATGTATTTTTTTGGATTGTAAGCCTTTGGGGTCACATTAAGGACTAATTAGAACTTTTATTTCAGCTGATTTTTTGTCAAACTGAACATCTTGACGAGAGTAACTGAACAATGCTGAAGATGATCCATATGAAAATGTTGCTAATATTAGATTTTGTCTAGTGCAATTTGTCTTTTCTTGCATATATTTTACGTGACTATGTTAAATGTGTAAATATCAAAATTTAAGTGTTTAATATTAATATGTAAATGCATAAGACATGTGTGTTATATATATAAACCACCCAACATTTTAGTGATATTGAACCATGTTCAAACTTTGCTTCAAATCAAGTTTCAGAAAGATCAAGCTTCAATGGCTAGTCCTCTAATGCTAGAGATTATTCCTCATTAGTTATAATTTCATCTGGGATGTAGGTTTCTATAAATGAACATATTGTAGGGATTTTAGCTAACTATATATATTTTGAGGCATACGATGTTAAATTTCCTCGTGCTCTTTTAGTTGATAAAATTTGTGAATTTTACATGTATGTACCACACAATTCTTATGGGTTTACGTCTCTAACACTTTTGTGTCCAAAAATTTGTTTAAAAAGGTTTATTTAAATTTTTAAAGTGTTAGTAAATGTGGCATTTTTTTATGTAATCATAAGGATTTGAGTGTTATGTATGCAAATATGAAAATTTATGGCGCTGCATAGATCTTGGTTTTTTGTCATGCTGTGGCAATGGAGTAGCTTGGATGGCCCATGCTTCTGCAGGTAGACCCCTGTGTGCGTGTCATTATTAGAGAGGTTATGAATGTATTTGTTTTTTTTTTTTTTTTTGAAACTTGGCTAATCTGAGCCTACAAATCCCTTTTCCTTTAGACTTTTTTATATCTTCAAGCAGCCTTCTTGGGCCTTGACGTGTCATCAACAATTTTTATCATCGGGCATGGGTCATGATTCATTTTGCGAAATAAACATTCCAATTGAGTCCTTAATGTCTATAGATATTTTTTAGATGCTGTAATTTTTCTCGGTTACCTTTATTTTCCATGATTTGAATGATATGTATTGACATGCTGCTTGATAATGGAGGCATGACTCTGATGTTTTGTGTTAATTCATCTGTGACGCTTCACTCTCCAAAGAAAGATAATTAGTTTATGGGTTTGTGGTAGTTTTTCATTTGCTTTCCCCACTTTTGTGGGAGGGTTTTCAATGTGGGTTGGTTCTGCTGAATTTATTTTTGTATTGGGTGATGCTGATGAAATCCATCATGGAAGATGATCTATGCCCCCCTTTATGTTGAGTAGGAGCTCCCATATACACGCTGGTAATCTTTGCATTCCTTGCATCAATGGTGGAGTGGTTGGTGCTTCTTCTTGCAGATTGAACGCGATGCCAATCTTCAAAGAAAACTGATTTATATGATGCTTATGCGGTCTAATTCTCCTTGTCATCAACTGCAATTCTTTTGTGTTTTGCTCATTATAGCATTTGTTTTCTTTGCTCTCTCTCTCTCTCTCTCTAGTTTTATCTGATTTGGCAATAATTCACTATTGAAGGCGATAATGCTATAGTAAAATGGGTTTTTAGGGTACTTCAAATTTAGTTGTGCTGGAATTTGAAGTGTGGATTAAATGGTATTGTTGAATCCTAGCTTGTCTTTTGGTATACAGACCCTCACAGTTCTAGAGGAGAAGAGAGAGAGAGAATCTTCCTCTTTCATTTATGTCCTAACCTCCTACTTAGAAAAGAGGGTGAACAGTTATAATAAACGTCCCAATGATAGAATCAATGTGTCCGTCAAGTGAAAAGCACATTATAATACAAAAGAAATATATTATTTATCGATTGATGGATGCTTCTGTTTTTACTGGACATGTAGATCGATCATATATATCAGATCGCTTCCCTGAAGTTTTTGCCGATCGATCGATCAAAGGCATCTGATTGATTTTGGTGAGAGGTTCGTCCATCAATTGGTTCATCGGTTGATTTCGCTATGTAGTCGATCGATTGTTGGGCCAGTCCACATCTTGCTTTTTGGCTTAGAACTTTGGTCGTCTAAGGCTCTATTCCTAGTTGTTTGATCGCTTTGAGATTCGTGCTAACATTTTTGCTGTATATTGGTATAAACAACAACAACAAGTCTTTATTCCACTAAGTTGGACTACAAAGTGTTTTCATCATCAGTGAAAAACATACACCAAGGTACTTTCTCCCGTAAATATCCAATAAGAATATTCATAACTAAGGGCCGTTTGGTTGAGTGAATTAGTAGTGTTCTGATATGGGCTTAAAGCTGATCCTTGATGTAACCCGGCTAAAATAGGAAAATACTGTCAATCCTCATTTTGCTCAAATATAATTTACAGCTCTAGCATGCATATTTTTATCGACTTGAATATAACTCTTATCTAAACCTTTCTTTTCGAGAACTCTCCAAAGAACTTCTCTTGGAACCTTATTGAAATTTTTTATTGCAGGTTTTTTCTTAATCAATAAGAATCATATGTCGATCTTCCTTTCTCTCTCTGAACTTCTCCATCAAACCTCTCAATAAATGTGTAACTTCTATAGTATACTTTCCCGGCATAAATCCAAACTGGTTATGAGAAATCTGCGTATCACATCTTAACCTATATTTAATTATTCTCTCCCATAATTCTAGTGTATTGATACATTAACTTAATTCCTCTTAATTTGCACACACTTGTGCATCCCTTTTATTCTTAAAAATGGGACCAAAAAATTAAGTTGAATTGAGTTCATATGATTTATTTGGTTTGGTGAATAAAATGCTTGTTTGCTTTTTTTATTTTGAATTAAAGGTTATTTGGATTTCTGCTTTTGAATCGATCATAGAACAAAAGGTTTGCCTAAAATTGACCACCTAACAAGATTTTCTTCTGTGTCCGGGTGAAATAGTTTGTGAATGTGATTACTCTGCAACTCTTTTGTTAGATTGCTTTGGCCTAAAGTTCAGGTTTTCTCGAAAAAAGTAACAATGGTTTATTGTTTTGAAAACTTAGACACTGGAAATTGCTTTAATGTAGCAGCTATGATGGTAGTCGTGATTGAGTGGTATTTTTCTTGTTTTAATTTTATGTTTTACCATTACTCAATAATCATCTAATAAACATGGAAACGGATTGTGTGTAACTTGCACGGCAATGGACTTATTGTTCTTTTCTTTCCTAAATTGCTGATGATAGGTCTCATGAATGATATTATTGTGTTTTTGTTAAGTTAATTGTCAACTTCATTTCTTTTTTTTTTAATCATGGAAAGCTAATACAAAAAGCCTCTAAAAACTTCCTTTCCTTCGATAATCATGTGAAGCTAATGGAAAATAAACTTGTATATGATCTGTGGGTAGGATTGTTCAAACTTCAAATTTTTCGCACTGTCCGAACCTCAATACCTTCCCTTGAGGGTTGCTTATGTTGGAAAAGTATATAGCTAGTTTTTAATTAAAAGCATGACCAGACTTGTGAAATGAGTCATGTTGTAGTTATGTAGTCAAAAGAAATTTTATTGATTTTTTTAGGAAGCTGATTTTTTAAAGTTTTTTATTGTTAGTTTTATGCAGTATCTTGAGCTCTCACCCCATCGAGATATTGTCTGTTTTCTTTGTTATTGTTTAGCTTAATGGATTTATCATATTTACGATGGCCTGCTTGAGTTAAATACCCTTATGGATATATCCTACAAAGGATTTAGTAGAACCTACTTGAGTTGAACCCTTTTCGTTTGATCCGATTATTCTCAATTTCCATGATCGATGATCTGATTTGATTGGATCTAATGGTGGTTTAGAGATGTTAATGCTTCGCTATTATATTGTAATCAGATGGAGCCGCTTGGATGGCCCATTGATATGCAATTGACCGCTGCATTGATGTCATGGTGACCCAAAAATGGATGGAATAAAGGTGAATCTTAGCATTCGGCTCTCTATTTTCTTTCCTTTTCTTGTTTCTTCAAGTTAACTGTGTTGAATAGAAGTTATGGTAATGTCTCTTCTATCATGTTTTGAATGATACTACATAGTTTCTCCCATTATTTTTTAAAAAGGATACTTCTGATTCAAGTGCAGAAAATGAGATGAAATTAGAGAGGGAATTTTCAAATACAAAGCACAATTCTTATGTATTTACACATCTAACTCCTAAACTTTAATTCTTATGTTGGCATGAAAGGGTACAATTCATATGCCTGGAGTTCTATTTTTTGTATATATATTTGTGTTTAACGATGAAGATGAAATGTATTTTTTAGGGCGATTTGTGCCTTATGATTTGTTTTTGTGGTGATGCATAGATATGCACTATGCTCATGTAATAGCAATTGAGTAGCTTGGACGTCCCATTCCTATGACGCCGTTTATGAGGGTGACCACTGCTTCCATGATTTTTTTAATAGTTATACTAATTTTCTGTAGTGTTTTTTTTTCTCAAATTCAAGAAAAAGGAAGTGAAATGAAATTAAGAAGGATTTACATACATGCCTATTATTGCTTAACTATTATATTTTCTAACTCCCAAATTTTAATATTTTGGTAGTCCAGTTTTAATGGTGCGCTCGAGCTTGGCTCGTCATGGTAGCAGCCAGCGAGTTGCTATCGAGCTCGAACTAAAAGTAGAATTACGGTAGATGACCGGAAAAGGTTTTGATTGTCGGAGGAAGATGAATTGAAAGTACTAACGATAGGCTAATCGAGCCGGCTCATGAACTAATGAGACGAATTGGGACAAGCTAGAGCTAGAGCACATTTAATAAACGAGCTCAATTTTGAGTTCGTGACTCGATAAGCTCAGCTCGCGAACCGGCTTGGCTCATTTACACCCCTAATAGATTCTATGTATTAATACCTCTGAGGCGCTTTACTCCGAAAGAAAAAAAGGAGCTTTTTAGAATGTTAGAACGTGCTAGTTGAGAAAAGTTGTTGATTGACTTTTGATTTACACATGCATCACACAATTCTTCTGTATTTACATATCTGACACAAACTTTGATTTTTTATGTTGGTTCTAAAAATCGTCATTCATGTATGTTGAGTTTTGACTATTATGGGGCTTATAAAATCAACCTCTCTCTCTCTCTCTCATATATATATATATATATATATATATATATATATATATATATATCTCGAATCCTTTTGGGATGTAAAATCCTTATCTTTTGTGTTACCACATAATCCAGTATAAAATCCTAAATGCCTCCCTTATTAGGAGAAAGACGGGAAAAACTGAGGAGCCTGATGAAATTAAAAAGGATTTACATACATTTCTTTTAATGCTTGTATATTTACTTTCCTAATGCCCAAATTTTAATATTTGGGTAAAGTTCTAATGGTGAGCTCGAGCTCGGCTCGTAAAGGTAGCAGTCAGAAAGTTGCTTGCGAGCTCGAACTAAAAGTAGAATTTTACAGTAGATGATCAGAAAAGGTTTTGGTGGCTAGAGGAGGAGGATGATGCAGCAAAAACTCACTGGAAAATGTATTGAAATTACTAACGATAAGCAGCTCGCTCTCAAGCTCGTGGCTCGATAAGCTGGGCTCGCGAGCTCGTGCTAGCTCGCAAGCTGGCTTGGCTCATTTACACCCTTAATAAATTGTATGTATTAATACCTCTGAGGTGCATTACTCGAGAAGAAAAAAAAGAAAGCTTTTTAGAATTGTAGAACTTGCTAGTTAAAAAAGTTGTTGATTGATGTTTGATTTACATATGTATCACACAATTCTTCTGCATTTACACATCTGACAAAAACTTTGATTTTTATGTTGGCTCTGAAGATTGTCATTCATGTATGTTGAGTTGACTATTATGGGCATATAAAATCAACATCTCTCTTTATCTCATATATATATATATATATATATATATATATATATATATATATATATATATATATATATGTATCTTTTGGGATGTAAGATCTGTATTTTTCGTGATACTACACAATCTTGTATAAGATCTTAAATGCCTTATGTATCGGGAGAAACGTAGGAGAAAAACTAAGAAGTAGCCCGATTAATCCATGTATTGATAATTGGACACAATTTCTGGTTGATTCAGGCCGGTTGTGATGATAGAGAGCGGTCCGATCACTTCGATAAGTACGTACGGCAGAAAATATGCTAAAAAGAGGGGCTCGATTTGGTCTTTTTGATGATCGACAGATCGGTCATTTTGTAAAAATTGCTAGGTTCCGTAACTTGGTATTTGTGTATACAATATCTATCTACATGTGACAATTCTTATATAAGTACATATATTTTATATGCATATCCCTCAAATCGTTAACATCACGTCAAAAATTCCATCAGTTTCATGGCATCAAAGTGTTAAAAGTGTAAATTTCAAAATTTGAGAGTTACATGTATAAATACATAAGAATTGTGTGGCATTGCTGTAAATTTTTCTATATATAATGAAAATTTACATATCACACTTAATTCTTATATATTTACACATCTATCACCTCAACTTTAATATTTATGCAGGCGTTAAAGTTTGCGATGGCTTCATTTTTCTAATTTTGGCTTTTCTAAAGCATAAAAGGTCAAATTTATCTCTCCTATTCTCTCATTATATATATACTCAGAGTCTTATGGGTTCTTCCGAGGCAACTGTTTCAATGATTTTCTTAGAAATATACCACAATTCTATTTGACTATAATATTTTTGATTTCTTCTTAACAAATTTTAATGGTGAGTTGAACCTTGTGCAATGTAGAATATGCTAGCTGAGGAATACTGTTGATCTTTTGATGTATACATCGCACAGTACCTATGTTTTTACGTACCTAATTCCCAGACTTTGATTTTCATGTTAACCCTTTACATTTCATATTTGTTATGTTTTGACCATTATGAGGCTAATAGTCAAATCTCTTTCTCTCTCTCTCTCTATATACATATATGTATATAAAGAGAGAGAAAATTGCAAGTTTACACTTCTTGACAGAAGAAGAAGTCTGGGGGTATACTTGGAGACTTAATTGATGATACATCGGTTACTCCTGGTAATGGAGTAGCACTTAAGAGATTACTTTCTGGAATGCCAAGTGTTAGGTATGGCTCATATCTAACGAGTTGGAGTTTTTTGGTGAAGAGGTGTGACTCCTGGTGAAAAGGAGTGTCTCTTGGAAGTTAGTGGGTTGGGGGGAGCTAGGGCGTGATTGTAATTTTATATGTAGGTTTAATATATGTCTATATATATGTGAAACATATGAGATGTAAAATTGAACTTTTTTGAAATAGTGAAATTCGCCGCTCTGCTCCTGAAGACGTAGGCATGTCTATGCCGAACCTCGTTAAATCTTTGTGTTCTTTTGATTTGTGTCGATTCCTATTTTTTTTCTAATATTTTCATAACAACTGGTATCAGAGCGAGGTTCGAGAGGTGAAGGGATCGACGCAGGAAAATCGAAGAAGAAAAGAAGATTTCGGGTGGATGTTCAAGAAATTTTGGAGTTCTCGAGAAGTTCGTTCGTTGGTTTGATTTGGGAGAAGCTGCGAGCAGTCCGCGGCAGTTCGCACATCAAGACGGACGAGGGTCGCGGAGCAGGAACCGTGGCGGGCTGGCAGTTCGCTCAGGTTGGTTTGAGAGAAGGCGAGTTCGCGGGAAGATCGCGCGAGGCACGGCTTCGGCAGTTCGTCGCGCGACCCAGGCTTGGGAAGATCCGTGCGACAGACAGAGGCTGCTTCAGAGAGTATTCAGTGCGAGGGCCAAGTCGGTTTGCGGGGGTTTGGTCTGCGGCAAAGAGGCGGGAAGCAAAGGAAAATTTTTGCCTGTAGCAGGCAAATCGCGAAGGTTGATCGCGGTCGGGCTCCTGCTACAGGGATCCGCTCCTTCCTGATTCTCGCTCAGGGGCAGTTCGCGCAGCGGAATTCGCGGCCCAGATCGTGGCGGTTCAGTGCGAACAGGCTTCGCAGGAAGTTCGCGAAGCAGGAGAGGAGGTGCGCGACGGTTCTTGCGGGAATTCGCGGCGGTTCGCGCGGTTCCAGGCGGTTGCGGCAGCCCAGGAGGTTTCGGCCGGGAGAAACAGGGAGAGGAAGAAGGAATCTTGGATTTCTACTGGTGGAATATTCCCTCCTCGTTATCTCACGCGCAGCAAAGGAATTGATTCTCAGGGAGAAAATAAGAATATGCTTCTTAGAGATAAGAAAATTTATTTTCTGGTGCAGAGAAGAAAATTTTTGTCCAACTCCTGGAAGAGCTGGCAACAGAAAAAGCCGTGCAGGGGGAATTTTTTAAATTTCTGCAGAGGAGTTCGACCGGTTCAATAAACCGCGGGAAACAGAGGTAGTCCACCTCGAACAGGAGTCTCGTTTTGCGGGAAATTGAGGTGTTCAACCAGTTAAATTCACCGGTTCGTCGCTGGAGATTTTGCGACAGGTGGAGTTCGGCAGGGTGCAGGTGGCGAGCAGACACGATTATTTCGTGAACAGGAGTTCCATGGAGGTATTCTTCGAACAGGTGCAAAGAGATTCGTGGCTCGCAGAAACAACAATTGGCCGAGGTACTTGTACGAACAGGAATTGTGCTTCGTGTGAGAAATTTGATTCACGAATCACAGGAGAATCGCGGGATATTTGCTGCATTTGACAGAGAAAATTTCAGGTTTCTTTGAGTTTATTTGCGGAGTATTTTCTTTTATTTTTCGAAGCAAGGCAGGAAAATACGGATACGGTGCAGGATTAAATTCGGATGACAATGTCAGGTGCAAAATTCGAGATAGTGAAGTTCGATGGAACCGGGAACTTCTGATTGTGACAAACAAAGGTGAAAGATTTGTTAGCATGACAAGGAATTTTGAAGGCATTGCGGGCTTCGAAACCTGATGATACTATCTATCAACTGTTGGGGAGTATAGTTGTAGGTGGAGTACACTCTGTCGGATGATATGATAGAATTGCAGCAGGAACTTTGACTGAGCCCGGTTAGATGGTTTGGTTGCCCAACCCACTTTGGCGTAAGAAACTTCATAATCTATTTCTCCTAAATGGCTGGATATTCGCAAGGTGGAGATTTTCTCCTAAGGGGCTGGATATTCACAAAGGTGAAGATTGTTAGATGTATTTTTCTCCTAAGGGGTTGGATATTCTCGCTAAGGTGGAGATTTGTTTGATAGGCACATATACCGGGTGATGCAAATCTCCTAAGGTGTTGGATATTCGCCAAGGTGGTGAATTGTTAGGTATGGCTCATATCTAACGAGTTGGAGTTTTTTGGTGAAGAGGTGTGACTCCTAGGGAAAAAGAGTGTCTCTTGGAAGTTAGTGGGTTGGGGGAGCGAGGGCGTGATTGTAATTTTATATGTAGATTTAATATATGTGTAACCTATGGGATGTAAAATTGAATTCCTCTGAAATAGTGAAATTCGCCGCTCTGCTCCCGAGGACGTAGGCATGTCTATGCCGAACCTCGCTAAATCTTTGTGTTCTTTTGATTTATGTGGATTCCTATTTTCATTCTAATATTTTCATAACACTAAGAACCAGAACGAGAGTACTGCCTTGGCGATACCGTTCTTAGACATTGTTATTTACATTTCTTCCTTCATGTCTTATGTATCTTTGTTTGTTGTGTATTGTAGTGGTAAGGCTTCATCTTTGGGCCCTATCCTCAAATCTTCTGTAACGGCTTTATTTTAATAAATCAGGCCCTAGGGCTTTGGAGAATATATATATATGTGTGTGTGTGTGTGTGTGTGTGTGTGTGTGTGTGTGTGTGTGTGTGTGATTAAAATGAAATGCATTTTGAAGGCCTTGATGCATGCCATATGGAGATGTAGAATTTTTTTTTTTTTTTTTTTGTGGTGCAGCATAGATTTGGATTCTCTGATGCAATGGCATTGGAGCAGCAGCTTGGATGGTCCATACCTATGAGGGTAATTGTTGCTTCCATGATGTTTTAAATGTTACTCTGTGTTTTGCCTTTCTAATTTTCTGAAGGGTAATTCTATGTTTTTTCCCTAATTTTCTGAAGTGCTTTTTTCAGATTCAGTAAAATGATGAAATGAATTAAAAAGGATTTACATGCATGCCACTTAATTCTTATATATTTACATGTCAACACCTAAAATTTAATATTTAGATTGGCCTGAAATATTACAAATGCTTCATTTTTTTCAATTTTGGCTTTTTTGTGGCCTATAAATTTCTCTCTCTCTCTCTCTCTCACATTCGTGTATTTTATATATATATATATATATATATATATATATATATATATATATATATATATATATATATATATATATATTGAAAGAGAGAGGAGAGAAGGGGGAGAGTCGGATAAATGCTCGTAAACAAGTTGTGGGTTCTTTTTGGCAGCTTCTTTATTCGCTTACTCTAAACATGCCAATGTTTTTTGTAGTTCTTTCTTTTCCTGCTTTTTATGAAATGCCAGTGGTGAGATCAATGTATTTTCGTATCTAAAATCTAAAGTTTGATATTTATACTTGGCTGACGACAATTTTTTATTATATTTCTTAAAAAGAATGAACGATCTTACGAACTTATTGGAATGGAGATCTTTTGGGATTTGCGAAAATGCTAGAAATTTATGGAAGAAGCTTCACTTTATTTTATTTCTTCGATACAAACTCAAAGACTCCACCCTTATTTATACTTAGTGGCACCTCCTAAATTAACGGCTAGGATTGCGCCACCATAATTCTAATCCGATGGTTACTAATAATTCCCCACCTACCACACAATAATTCAACACCTACCATACAATAATTCTACACCTACCACACCTACCATACATTCTAGAATAAGCTTATAGATGAGGCTCTTATTATACTTTTAAAATAACTAAAATCAAGTTTAAATTTCAACACCCCCTCTTAAACTTGATTTTGTGACTCAAGTAAACTTCTCAATTTAATAAAGTCTTCACTTTTGAGTGGCTTGGTAAATATATCGACAACTCGATCTCGAGACTTCACGTACTCGCACTTGTATCTCCTTTCTTTCGATGCATTCTCCGATGAAGTGATAGTGCGTATCAATGTGCTTGCTTCATCGTGGAAAAGCTGGATTCTTTGCTATGCGCTATTGTTGCACTTGTTATCGACAAAAATTTTGATCGCCTATTCTCGTAGTAAACTTAACTCTTTTAATAAGTTTCGAAGCAAATCGCATGACAAACACATGAGGTTATGACCACGTACTCGCTTCACACGTAGAAGAGTGACAATTTGTTGTTTCTTCGACATCCAAGTGAAAGCAGTATCTCCTATGAAGAACACGAACCTCGTAGTGCTCTTTCGATCATCCATGTCTCCGACCCGATCACTTGTCGCTATATCCTTCAAGCTTGAAATTGTTAGATGATGAGTAAAGTAAGCCAAAATCAATTGTACCTTTGATATAGCGCATAATTCTTTTAGCGGTCTTCAGGTGGGTAGCAGTTGGAGTCTCCATGTAGCGACTGACAAATCCAACGACATAAAGGATATCCGGCCTTGTGCATGTCAAGTAGCGCAAACTTCCAACCAAACTCTGAAAATCGTTGGATCTATTCTTTTTCCCTCATCATACTTTGATAGCTTGACTCCGCATTCTACAGGGGTATTTATAGGTTAGGCTATTATCCATCTTGAACTTCTTCGATATCTCCCTCGCATAACCTTTCGAGAGATGAAAATTCCATCCTTCGTTTGCTTGACTTCGATGCCAAGATAATATGCCATGAGCCCAATATCCGTCATCTCGAACTCCTTCGTCATCGCTTCTTTGAACTTTTCAAACATGCTTGGATTATTTCTCGTGAAGATCAAGTCATCAACATATAAACAAACAATCAAGATATTTCCATCATCATTCTTGATGTAAGAAAGCATGCTCGTAAGGACACTTTATGAAGCCCTTCTCTTGCGGATACTTGTCTATTCGACTATTCCATGCTCTTGGTGCTTGCTTCAACCCGTAGAGAGCCTTTTTAGCTTCGAAACCTTGTCTTCTTGTCCTTTGACTTCATATCCCGGTGGTTGCTGAATGTAGATTATTTCTTCAAGTATTCCATTCAAAAAAGCAGATTTTACATCCAATTGATGTATTCTCCACTTATTTTGGGCTGCCAAAGAGATGATTAGTCTAATAGTTTCTAATCGAGCAACAGGGGCAAATACCTCATCATAGTCGATGCCCGCTCTTTGATCGTAGCCTTTTGCCACCAATCTTGCTTTGTATCTTTCAATTTCTCCTTTGGAATTCTTCGTTTGCTTTGTACACCCATTTCATACCAATTGCTTTGTGCCCTTTTGAAGTGAAGCTAGCTCCCATGTGTCGTTCTTCTCGATTACCTTGATTTCTTCATCCATCGCATCTTTCCACTTCTTGCTTTGTATGGCTTCTTGGAAATCCATGAGCTCACGATCAAGCAAAGAGACAAAAAGAGTAAGATTATCTTGATTGTTAGTTACCTCATAAAGATCTTGTAATCTTCTAAAGCGTGGTACTCTTTCACTTGAATTTGATGGCGATGAGTCACTTTGAGTATTTGTAGTTAATGTTGTTTGTGGAGTAGTAGGCTCGTCTCTTGTTTGTTCGATCCGTGGCTGCTCTACGTCTTCTTCTTGTAAGTATGGGAAAAAGTTGTAGTCCTCGTCATGTGATTCCCAATCTCATTCTCCTCCTTCATCGAATATGACATCTCTGTCGATGATCGACTTCCCGTATTCGGATTGTATAGCTTGTAGCCTTTCGAGTTGGTGTCGTAACCAATGAAGATGAACTTCTCGCTCTTATCATCCAAACTTGCTTCTTTTTTCGTCTGGTATGTGTACATGAGCTATGCATCCAAAACTCGCGGATGAGAGATGCCGGGCTTCCTTCCACTCCATGCTTCTTGTGGTGTCTTTCCCCACACACTTCTTGTTGGTGATCGGTTAGCCAAATAAACAAGACATGCGACCGCTTCGCCCAAAACTTCTTCGGTAATTTCTTGCTTTTTAACATGCTTCTTGCCATGTTAAGGATGGTTCTATTCTTCCTTTCTGCTACTCCATTTTGTTGGGGGATCTTGGAACGTTAGAAGTCGACGTATTCCGTTGGCTTCACTGCACTGTTGAAATTCTTCGAAGTGAATTCTCCTCCTCGATCGGATCGCATAGCTTTGATCTCGAGACCACTCTCCTTTTCTACATCCGCCTTAAACTTTTGAACATTCCAAAAACCTCCGATTTTTGTTTTAAAAAATACACCCATGTTTTCTTGAGAAATCATCTATGAAGAGAAGGAAATAGTTGCTCTTACCGAGTGAGTTTGGCTTTATTGGACCGCACACATTCAGATGTATGAGCTCGAGAGGCTTTTGGGCTCTTGAACTTGACTCCTTGGAAAGCTTTTTTCGAAGTGCTTTCCGAGTAAACATCCTTCACATAATTGATCGTGGTGGTTGATGCAAGGTAAGCCTCTCACCATCTCTTTCTTTGAAAGCAATTCGAGTCCTCCGAAGTCGAGATGCCCAAATCGAAGATGCCAAAGCCAAGAAGCATCTTTATAACGAGTCTTGAGACATTTGACAATATCGTTTTGAATGTTAAGCGAGAACATTCTATTTTTAGACATTGGCACCTTAGCAATCAAGTTACCAATATTGTCTTTTAAGAAGAGAGTATTTTCTTTCAAGTGAATATCATATCCCTTCTCCAATAGTTGCCCTAAACTCAAGATGTTGCTCTTCATATTCGGCACAAAGTAAACATTAGAAATAAATTGATGCTTCCCATTTTTCTGGCGGATGAGAATGTTACCTTTGCCTTTCACCTCTATCTTGGACTCATCTCCAAACGACACATTGCCGCTTACTGATTCTTCAAGCTCTACGATCATGCTTCGTCTCCCGCACATATGGTTGCTTGCACCAGTGTCCAGGTACCATGTACTATCTTCACCTCTTTCATTGTCCTTGTATGCTAGTAGTAGCGTTCCATCTTCTTCTCTCTTTTCTTCTATGTAGTTGACTCTTTCATAAACTTTGTTCGTAGGAGCTCTACATTCTTTTGCATAATGCCCGAACTTGTTACAATTATAAGCACTTAATTCGAGATTTATCGTACCTCGAATTTGAGCGCCCTCGACCACGTCCTCTTGTAGATCTTTTCTCCTTCTCATAGGTTATTGTTGGAACCCCACCCTTGCTTGCTAGCATGACCTCGTCCTTGTCCACCACCTCTTCCATGTTGGCTTCTAATATTGTTGAAGCTTTCTTCTTTAGAGTTGGTTGAATATTCGTCTTGAGAAGTTGTTCGACAATATCTTCATTCATCTTCTTCTTTTCTTCGTGGGCTTGCAATGAACACGAAGTTGCTTCTATCGTCATGGCATGAAATCCTTGGTTTCTTCGATAATAGTTGTGATACTATCAAATTTTGAATCTAATGAACGAAGAATCTTTTCCATGATAGCCACATCTTCTAACTTCTCTCCATTTCTTTTTAGTTGATTGGAAATTGTAATGACTCTAGAAAAGTAATCGGAGACCAACTCGCCTTCTTTCATACGCAAAATATCAAATTGACTTCTTAAAGTTTGAAGTCGTACCTTTTAACCTTCTCTTCTCCTTTATACGAAACTTCGAGCTTCCTCCATGCTAGCTTGGCCGAAGTAGCACTCGAGATCTTCTCAAAACCATCTTCATCTAAAGCTTGATAGATGAGGAAGAGAGCCTTTTGTGTTGTGGATAGAGCGGACTCGTCGCTTGGCTCATCGTAGCCTTTCTCCACAACCTCCCAAACATCATGCGCTCCAAGAAGTGCCTTCATCTTGATACTTCAATTGTCATAGATGCTTTCCTTAAGCATCGGGACTTGGAAGGAAACCATACCACCATTTGCCATTGCTCTATAAAGGGACCTTTAGGCTCCGATACCACTTTGTTGGAATGGAGAGGCTTTTGGGATTTGAAAGTGCTAGAAATTTATGGAAGAAGCTTCACTTTATTTTATTTCATCGATACAAACTCAAAGACTCACCCCTATTTATATTAGTGAGCACCTCCTAAATTAACTGTTGTAGGATTGCGCCACCATAATTTTAATCCAATGGTTACTAATAATTCCCACCTACCACACAATAATTCAACACCTACCATACAATAATTCTACACCTACCACACCTACCATACATTCTAGAATAAGCTTCTAGATGAGGCTCTTATTATACTTTTAAAACAACTAAAATCAAGTTTAAATTTCAACACGGCTATCTAGATGCTTGGGAAGGCTTGTGCCCTTTTTGAATGAGCTGTCAAAATAGTCTCCTTACTCTTTATATTGGAGCTTAGATAGTCCTTCGTGGGGATGATGATTTTCAACTTGGAAGGCGTTCTTGTTCCCATACAAGATGCTCTCAAGATCTACTTTTCTCAGTGCAATTGCGATGTTAGATGGCCTATGCTGCTGCTTTCATGTCATTGGTTGTGAAAATTTGATAACTCATGTTTTTTTTTATGGCATTATGGCATATATGAGCTTCACTTCTCCCATTTTCTTTTCACTTTTCCGTCTTAGTTTTTTATTTTTTTCCCCCTTTTTTTCTGGATTGGTCCTTGTACTAAAGCTGCAAGGTAATGCACTCCCAAACACAAATGGTATGCCTAAATACATCAGTAATGCTCGACTCCAGAAAGAAACTAATGACTCAAAAGAAAACTTATAGGAACTTCTGTTGGACTGTAATTATTTATATTTCCTTCTTTTAAAGAAATTATATATATGCGCACACGTATATATAGACAAACAATTCAAAAAGTTGTCGGAGTAGATCTAACAACGATCCAATGATGCAAATGAGGGAACATGAGGGAAGATCCCGCTTCAGGGTGATTGCAGGACCTGTCGAGCTAGCTGAGCCATGTTAACCCAGTCAGAAACTGATGTGAGGATGGTTGACCAGTATCAACCATGCAACTCACCTGAAAGCTCATCAGAAGAATGTCTGAAATTTTAACCAAGAGAAAGCTGACTTGATACTGAAGTTTATCCTATGGGAGTGCTCACCCAAGGGAAGGTAGGTTTCCCAAAACATCTTCGATAATCTAGCAGAGATGAAAAAACAGCAGATAGGAGGGCTGGCGTTAACGATACAGCAGGTTGTTACGATATTGTATTTTGCAAATGCTGTGCTTGGTCTTAAAGCTTCATTATGGAATGCAAAAATTAAGAGAGATTTTATTGCAGTTGATTCACTGTTATTTAAATCATGCTTTCATATTGTATAGTCAAACTGCTTGTTATTATAAGAGAGATTTTTTTGTAGACGTTGTATGACTCTACATTTTGCTCTTAAATCCTAGACTTATTAATTTCTGTCATTTAACAGATTTAAGTTAAATCTGCTATAGTCACGTGCTTTTCTTCTTTACATGCTTATAGTAACTTAAATGTGGGTTTGTGTTTCCAACAACTTTGATGTGAAAAGGGTCATTGTAGGAATGTTGGAATCTGTTAGAAATAAACAAGCCTGATTTAAAGTCACTTGTTGCACTTCAAAAATGTCTTTTGTCCAAGGTGACGTCGAAGCTTCATATATATTATTTAATCCTGATTTATCCGTGAATCACACTCAAAAAATAGTTAAGTAGAAAGAGAAAACCGTAATCTGTCGTGATCAATCATACCTTATTCATAAAGTGATTCCCCTATTTATGAAAGAAAGCGTACGAAAAATTGATATTACTTGTTTGCCGCTACTCTAATGGGGTGCATACGGATGTATTTTTGGTATTTTACATGAGTTAGCCCATCGTCCGTTTAATTTTTCACCTTGCCAATTTGACTTCGGTTGGCTACGAGTTGACTGTACAAGCTCATTTGGTTGATCTTTGTTGATACAAGTCGAACGGTTGATATGGCATGATTGTTAACCCTCAATCCCTGATGAGGAACTTCATGGGCATCCTTGTGACAGTTAGAGATACTATGGAACCGGATCTTCCTTTGAATCGGTTTCGCATGAGGGTTGGCTATTGCATCTGGTCGTCTTTCTGGTAGTGGCCGGCTTGAATATTCTTTTGTCTTGTGTTTGGCCGAATGACTGGGGTTTGGATTATCTAATCGGCTTTTTGCCTAACTCGTGACATTGGTGCAATCCGGGCAATGATGATATATTTGGAAGCCTGTCGCTCTCCCTCTGGATGGCACATTTGGTGTCCCTACTTTACCCAGACCTTAACATGTGCACGCAACTGGGCGGTTTCTTGGCTTCCTTCACATGGCCCGGGCTCTTGAAAGTTTCCTGATAACCTTTGCTGCGGACTCATCATTTCTGAGCCCATTTTACCTGAGCTTGAGCATGTCTCTTTTTTTTTTTTTCTTAGCCTGGAATATTTCAAATTGACCCAGAGTTAAAAAAGAGTCTGGAAGTGATTGTGAATAAACTTGATGAAGTTTAATTTGATGTTTGTAATATTCATACCATAATGGGATAATTTTTTTGATAGGTGATTCATTATATTCAATTATTTATTATCGATACTGAACCAGTGTACACTGCTACATTTAGAAGATCCTTTAATTCTATTTTTTTAATCTTTAGAAGAACCTTTCAATCTATTTTTGGTCTCTATTTGTGGCGTATAATGTTATATTTTGATTTGACTTATAATGTTGTTTTTGGATAGCCCCTTCAAGCTGTGTATGATATTATCTTTAGAAGAGCCCTTTGTCATATTGAATGGAAGATTATCTAAATAGACAATATGTATGTGTTGGTATTTTTAAGATTGAGGAAGGGAGAAAAAGGGAAATTCGTTTGAGGATAGTTTAAATTACTTTTAAAAAAATTATTATTTTCCTTTTTCAATATAAGAGTAAAGAGAAAATAGTATTTTTTTCTGTGAAATTTTAAATTTTTATTCCCATATATATGTTTCCTATTAAAAATAACCCAAATTAAAAAAGCTACCAAAAATTTGTCAAAATCTAGCTCGTGTACATGCAATTAACACAAGTGCGCTATTAGTGCATACTTCTGCATTTAGCGACCGTGCATGTCGAACAACCGCGTGCACGTGCACGCTCTCTTGTAGCACAGGCTTGTGTCAGACTTACCTACAAAAACGGTCACCTGCGCATGCAGGTCCAACTGCCACCAGCGTGAGCATGATGACCTTCCAACCAAGCATGCACGCATGCTCGCATGCGCCATGAGCAGGTACCAAAGCGAGCGCACATCCGCACCTTCACTACCACTAGACTATTGCTACTTGGCCACTATCGTTTGACCGACACCACATCGGTGACTATCATTTCTCTGCCAGCACCTTCACCACAACCCAATCGTTGCAAGCAGACCACGTCTGTCGAGCCTCTACCACTAGACCACTATTTGGTTGTCGTCGTTGTTGGACAGCTGCTTCTAGACCATTAACATCGCTACTGTTAGACCACCATAATCTGGTTGTCGCCCCCATTTCTGCCACTAGAGGCGATAATTTGTTCATGAATTTTAATCTTTCATGCCATCTTCAGTATTTACAGCTCGAAGTAGATATCTTTAAATGAACATTTGAGATATCTTTCTGCGTGATGACCTCAATGAGAAGGCCAGTGGTAAAACCTAAGGAGCGGCACCAATTCACAATCCCTCCAAGACTAACATCTAGTGTCACAAAATTTATAAAAAAAAATTATGATATATTTTCAATGTCTTTTACAATGCGTCAAAAAATACGAGGACAACTGATATCTCCTCAAAAAATAATTTAATCATGCATAAATCTCGAATCAATTAAAATAATAAACATTCCATATTCAAATTCAAAAATATAGAGGGCCCGGAATCTAATAAGCTTAATCAAATTGACTGTCTCAACAAGGCGAGCCTTATGAAGCTAAATTTATTTTTATCTTAGTCTGATCAAGCTCAAATCAAGTCATTTAAGCCCAATTCAATGTTTTTGGATGAGCAAGTGAATGGTTAAATGAATTTCAAATCTTAGAATTTATATTTAAATCAAACATCTCATCGAGTCAAATCCAACAAAGCCAAATTTCACTTGGTCTTATCATCATTAAAACATTCAAATGCTCATTGAACACCGTCTGATCATGGACTACTCTAGATCGACGGATGGAGTAGTACTAATTCATGTGGTATTTACAAAGGATGTCACTCTCAAACTTTATAAATATACTCTGACTCATTTCATGAAAAGAAGCTTGCGACTTGAACGTGGAAAAGAAAGTTAAAGGAGCTCCAAGCTCTTGAGAGTTCTTGAGTTCTACCACTGTCGAACAAATGTGACCACTGTCGGACTACTACCGTTCGTCCGTCACTAATGATTGTCTCTTATAGGCCATTTCCGACTAAACTCTTCCACAGTTGGATTATCGCCGTCCTGCTACTGCTGTGGTGTCATTACCGAACCACGACGTACCACCCATCACCGACCGATCACAACCACCATTGAACCATTGCCACCCGACCACTGTAGTCATCACTGTTGCCGCTTCCCGATAATTGCTAACCAACCTTTGCCATAGCTAGTCCGTCTTTTCCAACCATTGTCAATTTATAGTCATCGAGTAGTTGTTAATGTGGGACCACTTTCTCTCCTTCAAATCACTGATGATTGACCACTATCATCGTTAGACTATCATTGCTTGGTCACTACCGTTGAGTCGTTGCCGCCACCATTGAGTCTTTGCCACCAACGGACTGTCATTGCCTAACCATTTTTAATGAGTTGTCGTCACCATCAAAACACCCCCGCCCAACCATCATCGTTGAGCCATCGCCACCATCGAAACACCCCCGCCTGACCATCGTGGTTAAGCCATCGCCACCAACAACCACCTCTACCCAACCATCATTGTCGAGTCATCACCGCAGTTGGTCCATTGCTGACACTTTCAGGCCATTGTCATTTGGTCTTCTCTATCGAAACATTTACATCTATTTTCTGGCACACGACTAATACCATCATTTTTTTTTCACAACAGTTTGGTTACTGTCACTTCCTCAATAATTTCTCCCACTTCCTTAGCGAAAGTTCTTCGACACAGTAGAACCATTTCAACAAAGCTAAAACTCTTGGTTTTTATCCATTGGGATTTTCCACCAAAAAAAAAAAACATTTATTATTTTTTCTATCAATATTTTTTTACATGTGTGTGTTAGATCTTTGTACAATACTAAGATGTTAATATATTACTCTATCACCCCGAATTTACGAGCACACAACATCCTACATGCACGACTTTTGGTTGTAACGTTGACTTAAAATTTTTAACTAATCATTTAGTTACTTTTACTAAAACATAAAATTAAAATAAACTAAAATACCTATTTATTTTAAAACTTGTTATTATTAATTTAATAATACAAAATATTTATAAAGAAATTTACATACGGTGTGACATACGAATTCTTTCATTCTTAACAAAATTAAAACCATTGATATTGCATTCGTTAGAAAATAACTTGAAAGTATTTAAAATGACAATATCATAATGGGTGAGAGAGAGAGAGGGAGAGAGAGGGTGAGAGAGAGTGTGTGTGAGAGGGAGAATATTAGTTTTTAGAATGTACAACAGCTCAATCTTATTAAGTTTAGGAGGTTTTTTGTAACCAATAATTTGGGAAACAGTATTAAGCACCTAAACATTTCAAATATAAATATTAGGAATTAAAAGTATATATGAAAAAAGAACAAAAATAAAAATAAAGGAATATAAAGACAAAGAATTACTTTATTTTAGCTTATTTTTTAGAAGCTGATTGAGAATAAGAACTCTTAGAGATGGCATTATTCACAACAAATATAGTAACAAAAAGGTGAGCCGAGAGTTTTGTTTAGCAGAATAGTTTACCAAAGATAAATTAACCAAAACACAATCAAAAGATAACACATAATCAGCTTCAGCAATTTCACATGCAATTCAAACATTAGAAACAATGTTAAAAACATTTCGCTTCAGTAATTTCACTTGCAATTCAAACATTAGAAATAGGGGTGTAAACGAACCGAATACGAATGAATAGAACTAGTGTTATTGTTCGGTTCGTTTGAAATTTAATTTATTCGTGTTCGGTTCGTGTTCAAAATTGCTCGTGAAGTTACTGTTCGTGTTCGTTTAGATTTGTTCAAAATTAGTTCGAAATGTTCGTATTATTCGAGTTGTTCGAAATGTTCGAACCGTTCGAATTGTTTGCCTGTTCGAATTGTTCGAAATTATTTATATTATTTATAAATTTTCTTTGTTGTGCTTATATTTAAACATGTATTTCTTTATCTAAGCTAAAAATGCATTACTTTTGACAAAAAAATAAATATTTCTAGTAAATGGATTGGCACGTTAATACAATAGAAAAAAATATGAATTTATCTAAATTATTATCGTAGATAATTATATGAATAAAAATAGAGAAAAATGAAGATTTACAAAAAAAATGAGATATCAATAGCTTTCATAAAACTTGCGTGATTGTAATCCTTAAGTCCTACAAAAACTATACAAAAGCAAATTTGGTAATTTGGATCTTCTTGTTCTAGCTCACTGCTTGTCAAGTAGTGTGTTGCTAGATTTCACATCTCTGTGCACGACTTTTGGTTCTAGTCCCTTACAAATTCCTTTTCAGCTTCCCAAGGCAAGCTAATCATGAATTCCTTTTCAGATTGCCCATTGCAAACAAAATCACACAATAAATTTAAGAAAGAAAAAAATAACTTATTGAGCATATATGCAAAATCATACATAGGAATTGAGTGCTATGTATGTAAATCTTCTTTAAATTTTAGGAATAAGTTCATACTTAGACAGTGAAAGTCCTTCGCGAAGATCATTCTCCCTCATTTCCTTCTGTTCTTTCTTTCTCAGATAATTTTGAATTTGAAATCATCTTTATATTTCAATCTCAATTTCTAACTGTTAAACCAACTACAAATACCCACATTGATCACTAGCCACTGCAGCGTGAGGCCGCCCCAAGTCCTTGGCCGATCCAACTCCACATCACTGACAGCATTTACACATACCTACCACACAATTCTTAAATATTTACATATCTAACATTTAAAATTTGATATTTATATGTATGTAAATATTTACATATCACACAATTCTTAAATATTTACATATCTAACACTTAAAATTTGATATCCTTGCTGAAGCTTTTCCACTAAATGATATTTATTTGGGATATTTATTTGGGAAATATAATATTTATTTGGGAAATGTATGTATATTTCCCAAATAAATACCATTTAGTGGAAAAGCTCCAGCAAGGATACCATCAAACATATTTATTAACCACTTAGAAGGCTAAAATTACAGCCTGATTGAAGTTCAGAGCATCCAGAAGATCATTCAATTTACGGTTCTTCTCCAATTCACTGAGTTTGACTCTTTGATGTAGTGTTGTCAAATAATAAATGACGCCAAATGGGCCCCCCTTAATTTATGGAAAGCACTCTCCACAGTATCACGAACATGGAGAATCCACTTCCAAAGTAATATCCGTAACTCTGAGTGTGGCAAAGAATTCTATCATAAAGCAAAGCCCAATATAACATTACCAAATGAAGCCAATTATGGCTTTGATTCATGACAAATATGTTATGTAACAATACTGCAACAAAATGTAAAATGCACAATCCACTGAAAAAAAAAGACACTGTTAAAATTGTAACTTTATTCATGAATCTAACTTCATGAATAAATGTATTTCATGATTAGATGCACTTCTAATAAATCTAACTTCATCAAACTCTCCAGATAGATGAGTGCACTAATTCTACCATCTTAATTAAACCTCCCAGACGTGCTAATTCACCACTAGCGCCTCAAAACTGTAAGTGTAAATATCAGACTTTGGATGTTAGATATGCAAATATATAAAAATTTTGTGGTATGAATGTAAATTTCCAAACTAAATAAATAATATAAATTTCTACACTGATGCTGTAAATATAGTTATTTATAGCACTCCAACTAGCAAAAAAACATAATTAAAAATTTGTGAGACAATAGAAGAAATGAATTCATACCTCTATGAAATTGGTGATGTCAGTCTTGTTTGACCCACCGTACTCCTTCAAATTAGTTATCGCTTCAAATATATGACTGTCTATCCTACATGCATTGACAAGGATTGATCCACCCGATATTTATACTTACAATTATGATATAAAAATTGGCAACGGCGACAAAAACTTTTCTCCGCCGGATATATATGCTTATGATTTTGATATGAAAAATTATGATTTATAATGTAGATACTACATAAGTATACGTATCGTTTATTAAGTAATATATGACTTTCTGATTAAGCCCCGAGATATCGAACCAACAGAGAAACTGAAAAATCTTTAAAGAAATAAGAAAATTATCTTTTTACCTTTTTAATTGGCTTTTGAAAGTATGTTTTAATTTTGAAAAGTTTGATAGTTGATCTCACTCTTTAAATTTTCTTATAAAAGTCAGACAAGAAATTAAAATGATAATAACTGTAAACACGATATGAAAAACACTATTAACTAGAATATCTTTTTCTTTCTTTTATAAAGTAGTAATAATTATGAAAATATCGTTGTAGAAGTATTTAAATTTGTTGTGATAAATAGAAGCAAATATATTCTTTACCCTTACTTGGTTCTATAAAAAACATTGGTTAATTTGAAATTTTATCATTTTGAACATGGTTAGGCAGGGAAGATACCAGCTCTCACTCTAGAGTTCCCTCATTTCCCTCCACCTGGGGGCTAACTTCTCATAACAAAATTCAAAACTTTAAATCAAATTAGGAGCTTTTAGCCTGTCACACTAAAATCCTTTAATTTTACTCCCGTTTAAAACATCTTCTAATATATTACATTCAATTATATGAACTACAATTTTCACCCATATAATTGCATGTGATTCTTACTAACTTTTATGAGATAATACCGCATTGGATCTTACATAATCTCAACACAAATTTTACATCTTAACAGGCCAAATTAAGAAGTAAATAAAGTTTATAGAATCAATCTTCACAACTTCTTCCAACTTTAAAGGCATATACAGTCCACAACCATTTTTCATGAATTACTTACTTCTTCATTTAAGAAAGAAAAAGATAAAGTAAGCTACTCAGAATGCATAGAGAAAATACAAAAACACATTGATTTGAAATTAAAAAACCATAAGAAAAACAACAAACACAATAAGTATTAATTAAAAACTAAATGTAAGAACAAAAGTAAGCACTTATCTGAAAATCCTCTCCACAAGACTCAGGAAGTTCCTCTGAAACTTTGACTCTTCACTAAACTACTCCTCAGAGTAGGTCTCCCAACTCCGATGACTCAGAAACGGACTTTAGACTTCAATAAAAACTAAACTAAAGGAAAGAAAAGAAGTGGGAAGAAGAAGGCTTCAATCCTACCCTTTTCTCTTTTCTACTCTCTACTCGTACTCCTAATGAAAACTCTTATAAAATACAATAAAATTTCTGTAAAAAATTTCTTCAAAATTCAATGGAAGAGCCCCTAATCTTTCCTAAGACTCTCTTTAAAAATTAAACCAAAAGGTGTTTTGGTGTCTTTTCAAAATGTGTCCAGATTCGATGTATCCACCAAAGAATGCACCCCTTCATTCAAACTTGCCGCCCAAAGGAAGTTATGGAAGTTACCACCAAGAGTTGCATCCCATCCCCTTTGAAAATGGCGCCAAATTCAAGTTAATCTCGATTTTTAACTTAGCGTAAGCGGCTAAGCACACGCCGCATAGCCTGCGCTTGAGGCCCAAATTTTCATTTTTCATTTTTCATTTTTTTGCTCCAAATTTGACCAATTTTGCTCCTTTCATCATAATCACTCATTTTCATCATACCTGCAAGAAAAACACAAAATACCTTCCATTAAAGTGCAATATCATCAAAAATAGGTATAAAAATGTGCAAAAAAAATACTATATATTTTAGGTGTATCAAAATCCCCCAAACTTAAAATGTTATTTGTCCTTAAGTGACAGTTAATCTCATAGAAAAATTTTAACATGCAAATTATGTAATGAGTTTCTTGGGAAGATAACAAAATTTTGTTCTAGAAATGGAATAGTCCAATTTAGAAAAAATTTCAATAATTAAGACCAACTTAAAGTTTAGAAAGTTCTTAAGGAAAGAAAAATGACAAATATAAGTCTCTATCTAATTCAAAAATATTTGTAGATTCTTCAAAATATAGGATTCAAACATCTTATTTTTCTCACTTAAAAATCTTTATTTGAAAATAATTTTACTTACTATATTATAACCTTAAGCTTTAGATTTTCTCTGAACTTATATGTTAAACTTTAGGTATGGAACCAATTTTTGATTAGGCCCTTAAATCTTATAGCTTCTCCTCCCTTCTTACATACTATTTTGCACTTTTTCTTTTTCATTTTCTTTTCTTTTTTTCTTTTTCTTTTTTTTTCTTTTTCTATTTTTTCTTTTTCTTTTTCTAAGGCAAGGATTGTTGTATCTGGATAGGCCTTTAATGATTTTGAATTCCACCCTTCTATTTAAAATAAATGTCAGATATGTATCTTTCACTTAAAAATCATAATATTAGTATTTGAAAATTATTCCTCAATAAAAGAAATTTAAGCTTTGAAGAATAAAAGTCAAATCTTTTATTTGTCCAAAAATATAAAATTTCTTACTAAAGATAGATAGTTATATTTAACATCTCTTCACTAAGAAAATTTTAAATTTAAGTTTTTCATGATTACTATAAATTTTCAACTAAATTCTTTTATTTATTTCTATATTCAAAATTTTTGTTCCCTTAGTCTAACTTCATATACATAATTGTTCTCAATCAAGAAATAAGATTTATTTTAAGTATTCTTGAGAACAAATAAAATTTTAGGTTTTTGAAAAATTTTTGTTTTTAAAATTCTCCCCCAAACTTTAATTTTTAGTTAGGATAAAATATTTAAATAGAAGAAATTTCGAAAGACTTCTACAGTAGTGGAGGTTTTCAAAGCAAATACACATCAACTGAAATCACACTGATACTAGATAGCAAATGGTAGTGGTAGATTTTTGTAAATTTTTTAATCATGCAGTTTCCTAAATAGTAGTTTCTATAGTGTTCTCTAATCTCCTAACAGTTTTAGAATTAAAGTACACCCTAAAAAAAACTCTAGTACAACATACACATTAAAACATTTACTACCACACACACTACACTCAAAACAACATATAAAACATCAATCCAACAACAATACATCTGAATATGCATAACAGATAAATAGTACAACTACAATCTGCATACTATCAGAGTTCACATCACAACACAATCATCAAACAAAATACTAGACAAAGTACACAATAACACATCACAACAACACAACAACTAAAACAAACAACCTACATCTACTCTTCATCCTCATCATCATCATCATCCTACTCGTTCCAATCCCTGGATGGCACATAAGGTATGTAGAATGGATGAGGGGGCATCTCAGCACTCTGATCATCTCTAATCAGTCTATCCAAATAATGCCGATAATTCTCCTCATACTCATCTTGTTTTACAATATATCTCTCCACATTATCCATCTTATCATCCATATCTTTCATATGCTCTCGAGTAAGACCCACTTTCTTCAAAATTTTTCTTAATAAACCAGTCTGTGAATCAGTAGATGATGAAGCACGTGAAGTAGTAGCACGAGAAGTAGATGCAGCAGAAGCCCTACCAAATCCTCCTCTCCAGCCAAATTCTGAATTTATAGTATAAGCTCCAACGCTTACATTGGTGATAGGTCTCAAAGGCTGAAGTACCTCTTCCCAGGTTTCAAATTTCACCTCAGACCGTTCACATAATGAATGAATCAAGGAAGGAAATCCCATACTTGCAGTAGTGGTAGATATGACACAATTCACAATATAATCATAAATGATCACTCCAATATCTATAGGCTTCCCTTGCTGAATGCAATGGTTCAAAACAGTTATTTCCCTCGTCACTTCACTAGTATGACTTGAAGGAAACAGTTTAGAAGAGATAAAATAATGTCATGCCTTATAAGTGGCATTTAATTTGGAAGCAAGAAAATTTACTCTTCTATCATTTGTTATTTTCCATAATCCTCTTCCATCAGTCAAAAATCCCATTATCTCATCTAACTCTCCCTCTGTAGGATGAAAATTATAATAAAAACAAAACATAGCAAGAGGCAGTTGATAGAAAGTGTTAATTACCCCAGAAGAAAAGTCCACATCTTGCTCCCTAACCATCACTAAATTCTCTTCTGATGCAGGCAAATTCGTATAGAATTCTCTAACAACAGAAACAACAGGAACAACGAAGAAGCAACAGTAATTCTCCTAGTTCCTCCTAGCAATCATATCTTCAATTACTTCTCCTGGCTTACTGAACACTCTCTCAGGAATCAATTTACGTGACTGCAACGCATCGATGTATCGTTCCTCAGCCCTCGCACTAACAAATTTGTCGGAATCAAACTTCATCTTTCCTCTCGCGCGTGATGGCGAGCGGAGGTCATCGGGTCGGTGTCCGCTTGGATGTCGTCACCGTCAAATTCTCATGTCAATGTCATGGAGTCACCTCTCTGTTTTGATATTGCCCTAATCTTATTTCTATGAATCCTATAAAGGAATCAAGAAATTTAGGGCTAATATAAAATAGAGAAAAAGAAGATGTTTTGTGATAATTCTTATAAAGAAGATTCTAGAATGTCATATCCTAGAGTTTCTATATAAAGAAGATCGTGAAGTGTCAACCAGAGATTCTGTCATGAGTTCTTTAATTCTCTTATAGAAGCAAGCTTCTATAGGTAATTACATCGTAAACAATTTATAATTGTCTAAGAAAACTTCTGATTTATGTTGATCAATAGTTTTCTGGAAATTTTTTGTTTTTAGGGAAAGATGTACCCACTATTGATCCATGAAAAAAATACATATTTTTATGCCTTGATTTTTATCAAATTTTTAAGGATATTATGCTTTAATGAAATGTATTTTTGTGTTTTTGGATATAGGTGATAGAAAAATGTTCAAGAAGGAAAAAAAAGTGAAAAAGGAGCAAAAATGGAGCAAAAATGGAGCTAAAATGCAAAATTGTCAAAATTATGGGTCTGGCGCCTAGGCGCCAGAATCCGGCGCCTAGGCGCCAGAATCCGGCGCCTAAGCGCCAGGTCGATACGGGATCTGTCAAGATTTTTGACGACTTTTGGACGGTTATTTTGACAGTGTTAGCGGTTATTGGACCTTCTAGAAGACTGGCAGTTGTTCCTGGTTTATAGGACATGTGATACAATGTATTTGGACGCTTGGAAAAGGTTTTAATCGCTAAGAGGTGCGATCCAAAGTGAAGAGGTGCGAAGAACTGGACGCAGAGTCCGGCGCTTAGGCGCCAGACACACTTTCTAGAAGATTCATTGAATGTGGACACATTTTGAAGAGGTGCCTTGAGGTAACCCTTGAAGCCTATAAATAGGAGGGTACTCCTTCAGAAAAATCGCCCCCCTATCTAGAGCCCCATCTAGAGAGAGAATTAGAGAGATACTTTAGGGCCACATTTTACTATCCTTCATAATTAGTTAGTTATTTTATTTAGAGTTTGTATTGAAAGTTTAAAGAGTTGGTGCTTTTGAAGTTTATTTGCTTTGGAGTCAGAAGAATTCAGAGGTTCGGTAGAAGAAACACTTGAGATAAGTATTTGTAATTTTATTTAAAGTTTCATTATCATGTTTTGTTGTTTAAATTCAATGTGTTCTAAGTAGTTAGTTTACTTTCTCCTTTCAATTATAAAAAGATAAATAAGATAATATAAAATTCGTTGGAGAATTAAAAACTATTTATATTTTAAAACATTGTGATGATATTAATACCGGATCTTAATTTACTATTTAAATTGGCCATTTAAATTGTTAAAATCTGTTGAAGAGTTTTGATACCTAGAAGGAGATGAATTCTTAACTAGTATATATCACATGAATCCTTGGGTAGTCGAAGGCCTTGTGCGGGTTATTCAAGGTGAAATGCAAATAAATAGGAAAATATTATATAATGGGAGTAGAATTGATAAGTTTTTAGAGTGACAGACTAAATTCTTATGATTTGGTTTATAGAGAAGGAAATGATCACTAGTAGGGCCGACCATAGCCACCCTTAGACATCTAGTAATGTGAGCCTAGATTAACCCATTCTACTAACAATACATCCGGACTCGATCTATAAGCTAGCTCAATGTTCTTTACACCTGGATCAAAGGGTAAAGAATATGAATGCTTCTATTTGGCACAATACCATAAATTTATATTCTCCACGAATATTATCATTATCTTAGAAAATCTTGGATTAATTGAAAGGAAGAAAGTTGTTTTCTTATTGCTATTTACATCAATCATTTCATTACTGCTTTATTATTACATCTACTAAATTAAAAATATCAAATTTATAACTATAAAAGAAATACCTAAAAATGAAATTAAAATATTTAAAAATCCATAACTCACTCCTCGGGGGATCGATACTGGGGTCTTTGTTTCAAAGCCCTATATTACCTGATACGATACGTATACTTACGTAATACCCCTAGTGTGTAAAATATTTTTGATAAAATTATATTTATATACACTAGCCGCTATTATTATCTATTACATATATTTGAAAGCATTAATTATTATATTTGTCATCAGCGGATTGCGGGTCAAGTTTTTGGCACCGTTGCCGGGGATTGAATTTTTAGTATGCATATATTTAGCGTGTGTCAACTATCAATCCCAAATGTCGTTGTGTTATGTCTTTTTCATGTCATGCTGTTTTGTTTGTCGAATGTTTTAGGTTCTGTGGCTAACCTAAAAGTTTTGGTTTTGTCATTGTTGTTTATGTCGTTGTTTTGTTGAAAGTTTTAGGTTTTGTGACTAACCTAAAAGTTTTGGTTTTGTCATTGTTGTCGATGTCATTATTTTGTTGAAAGTTTTAGGTTTTATGACTAACCTAAAAGTTTTGGTTTTGTCATTGTTGTCGATGTCGTTGTTTTGTTGAAAGTTTTTGGTTTTGTGACTAACCTAAAAGTTTTGGTTTTGTAATTGTTGTCGATGTCGTTGTTTGAAAGTTTTAGGTTTTATGAGTAACCTAAAAGTTTTGATTTTTTTTCATTGTTCGTCCAGAATGACGTCCCGCAAAACAGAGTTAGCACACCCTATAATATGCAAAGGAAATCTAAAAGAAATTTGTCTTCATCCTGCAAAGAAAACATTATAAAAAATAGTGTCACATTTATTGTCTCTGAATTTTGTAGGATGTTTTAACATATCCTGAATGTCAGTTAATGTCGTTTGAAATATTTGGATTGATATCGGTGTTTGTCAAATTTGCATTTGAAATGTCAATTTTATGTCAAACTTTGCTTGAAATGTCAAATTTATGTCAATTATGTCGATTTAGGTTTGCAATATCAAATTTATGTCGATTATGTCAAATCTTGTTTGAAATGTCAAATTTATGTCGATATGTTTGAAATGTCAGATTTATGTCGATTTTGTCGATGGAATGTTTGGAATGTCAAATTTATGTCGATTTTGGTTTGAAATGTCGAATTTATGTCAATTTTGGTTTGAAATGTCGAATTTATATCGGTTATGACAATTTTTGTTTGAAATGTCGAATTTATGTCGGTTATGTTGATTTTGGTTTGAAATGTTGAATTTATGTCGGTTATGTCGAATTTATGTCGGTTATGTCGATTTTGGTTTGAAATGTCCAATTTATGTCTTGATTTAAGTTTAAACTTAAATCTTGAGTTCATGTTTGTTTAAGTTAATAGTTGGGTTAGATTAACTTGAGTTCATGTCTGTTTGAACTTAAGTTAAAAGTTTTAAAGTTAGATTCAATATGGATTGAATTAACTTGGGTTCATGTCTGGTTGAACCTAAGTTGAATTAACTTGATTGAATTTATTTAACTTGAGTTCATGTCTGTTTGAACTTAAGTTAAAAGGTTTAAAGTTAGATTCAATATTGATTGAATTAACTTGGGTTCATGTCTGGTTGAACCTAAGTTAATTTCAATATTGATTGAATCTATTTAACTTGAGTTCATGTCTGTTTAAACTTAAGTTAAAAGGTTTAAAGTTAGATTCAATATTGATTGAATTAACTTGGGTTCATGTCTGGTTGAACCTAAGTTGAATTCAATGTTAATTGAATCTAATTAACTTGAGTTCATGTCTGTTTGAACTTAAGTTAAAAGGTTTAAAGTTAGATTCAATATTGATTGAATTAACTTGAGTTCATGTCTGGTTGAACCTAAGTTTATTTCAATATTGATTGAATCTATTTAACTTGAGTTCATGTATGTTTGAACTTAAGTTAAAAGGTTTGGTTTAATCAGAATAGACTTAATTAAGTTTTAAGCCTTGTTTAAATATGACTTAAAGGTTAATTAAGTCTAATAAATTAGACTTAATTAGAATTGCAGACCATCTAAGTCCTTTTTAGGTAAGGCTTAAGTTTTAATTAAGTCTAATTTGATTTAACCGAGATTTTTTAGATATTAAGTCTTAGTGAATTAGACTTAATCATGGTTTGTGTTTATTTAAACCTTAGTTGATTAAGGTTTAATGATTTAATTAAGTCTAATGTGATAGACTTAATTAAGGTTTATGTCGAATTTGGGTTACACTTAAGTTCATGTCAGGTTAAATCTTAAGTATGGTTTGACTTAATTCTAATGTAAGTTAGACTTAAGTTAAGTTTAAGTTAGGTTCATGTCAGGTTAAACCTAAGTATGGTTTGACTTAAGTCTAATATGGGTTAGACTTAAGTAAGGTTTGGGTTAGACTTAGGTTCATGTCGGGTTGAACCTAAGTATGGTTTGACTTAAGTCTAATGTGGTTAGACTTAAGTTAAGTTTAGGTTAGACTTAGGTTCATGTCGGGTTGAACCTAAGTATGGTTTGACTTAAGTCTAATATGGGTTAGACTTAAGTTAGGTTTGGGTTAGACTTAGGTTCATGTCGGGTTGAACCTAAGTATGGTTTGACTTAAGTCTAATGTGGGTTAGACTTAAGTTAGGTTTAGGTTAAACTTAGGTTCATGTCGAGTTGAACCTAAGTATGGTTTTACTTAAGTCTAATGTGGGTTAGACTTAAGTTAGGTTTAGGTTAGACTTATGTTCATGTCGAGTTGAACCTAAGTATGGTTTGACTTAAGTCTAATGTGGGTTAGACTTAAGTTAGGTTTAGGTTAGAATTAGGTTCATATCGGGTTGAACCTAAGTTTGGTTTGACTTAAGTCTAATATGGGTTAGACTTAAGTTAGGTTTAGGTTTGACTTAGGTTCATGTCGGGTTAAACCTAAGTTTGATTTGACTTAAGTCTAATATGGGTTAGACTTAAGTTAGGTTTAAGTTTGATTTAGGTTCATGTCGGGTTGAACCTAAGTTAAAAATTGAAAGTTCATTTTGGATTTGGGTTTGGTTAAACCTTAGTTGGTTAAGGTTTAATAATTAATTAAGTCTAATGTGATAAACTTAATTAGAGTTTAAGTTTGATTAAGTCTAATTTAGTTAAGGCTTAATAGTTTAATCAGGTCTAATGGGTTAGACCTAATTAAGGTTTGTGTTTGATTAAACCTTAGCTAGTTAAGGTTTAATGGTTTAATTAGGTCTAATGGGTTAGACCTAATTAGGGTTTAGGTTTGATTAAACCTTAGTTAGTTAAGGTTTAATGGTTTAATTAGGTCTAATGGGTTAGACCTAATTAGGGTTTAAGTTTGATTAAACCTTAGTTAGTTAAGGTTTAATGGTTTAATTAGGTCTAATGAATTAGACCTAATTATGGTTTAGGTTTTTCTTAAACATAATGTGTAAGGAGGTTAATTAAGTTTAATATGTCCTTGAACTTTATTAAAGGTTTTGTTTTTGTATTAAACCTAATTTAGTTAAGGTTTAATGGGTTAATTAAGTTTAATATGTTCTTAAACTTAATTAAAGAGTTGATTTTGAATTAAACTCTAAGGTTCAATGAGTTAATTAAGTTTAATATGTCCTTAAACTTAATTAAACGGTTTGGTTTTGATTAATTAAGTTTGTTATGTCTTTAAACTTAATTAAAGAGTTTTGATTTTGATTAATTAAGTCTAATATGTCCTTAGACTTAATTAAAGGGTTTGATTTTGGTTAATTAAGTTTAATATGTCCTTAAACTTACTTAAAAGGTTTTGTTTTTGATTAATTAAGTTTAATATGTCCTTAAACTTAATTAAAGGTTTATTTTGGTTAATTAAGTTTCATATGTCCTTAAACTTAATTAAAGATTTGATTTTGATTAATTAAGTTTAATATGTCCTTAAACTTAATTAAAAGGTTTGATTTTGATTAATTAAGTTTAATATGTCCTTAAACTTAATTAAAGCTTTGATTTTGGTTAATTAAGTTTAATATGTCCTTAAACTTAATAAAAGGTTTGGTTTAAGTCTACTATGTCCTTAGAATTAATTAAAGGGTTTGATTTTGAATTCATTAAGTCTAATATGTCCTTAGACTTAATTAAAAGTTTTGATTTTGGTTAATTAAGTTTAATATATCCTTAAACTTAATTAAAAGGTTTTGTTTTTGGTTAATTAAGTTTAATATGTCCTTAAACTTAATTAAAGGGTTTTGTTTTTGATTAATTAAGTTTAATATGTCCTTAAACTTAATTAAAGGTTTTGATTTTGGTTAATTAAGTTTAATATGTCCTTAAACTTAATTAAAAGTTGATTTTAGTTAATTAAGCTTAATATGTCCTTAAACTTAATTAAAGAGTTTTGATTTTTATCTTAAACCCTAAGGTTTAATGGTTTAACTAGGTTTAAGTTGTCTTTAAATCTAATTATTGTTTGATTTGAGTTCATTTAAGTTTGGATTCATCACTTGCTTAATCCATGATGAGATGGATTAAATATGTGAAGAGGAGGTTTTGAATTATTAATTTTAAAATTAATAAATCTTAACCTTGTTTCAAAATGTCTTTTAGATTGATTTGATGACTTGAGAATTGTTGTTTTAGGATTGTTGTCTGTTATCTTAAGGTTCTCAATCATTTTGCATTTAAATTTTCCAATTTTCCTAATTTTATAACTATTTTTGAAAATAATTACAAAATATAATAGAAATTAGGAAATCACATCCTAAAGAGTTATCCTAGCCTTAGAAAAATCAGAAGATGTGTCTAAGGACTTAAAGGTTCTTCCATAAAAATTTCATATTTTTCTAACTTGTAAATAATTTTTAATAATTAAAATACTCCAGAGAGTATTTAATTAATTAAAAATTAAATACTGAGAATAAAATTATGATTTTAGTCTCATAATTTTCTTCTCTTCAAGATCTTTCTAGAGGTATTTTTGTTTTATTTTTATCACCTCTGGATCAAAAGATATGGAATTTTGAAGTTTTTAAGGATTTTCTGGATTAAATCAACCCAAAAAATCCAGGCTTTGACGCGTGTTCTCGTACGCGTCGAAGAGCGGGAAGAACCCATACGTGGATCTGAACAGTGGGCACAGGATGAGAAGATCAGCGCCGTCCGTTCCAAAACACGGGAACAGACGGCGGAGATGAATCCCCCAAAAATTCGAAAATTTTTGAACCGTTAAACTTCAAAGTTCAATATCTCACTCATTTCTCAACGAAATTGAGTGATTTTTTAACCTATGGAATCATATGGACATATAGATTATATCTATACGGTGATGATACATTTTTGGGCTAGTATAACCCATGATATTTCTAATATATGAAATATTTTCGAGAAAATAAACACATACCTTAGTCACAAGTTTGTCGAGCTTGATCAGGCTTGATGGTCAGCTTCTAGGACTCCCAAAGAAGATCCTTGTCACTTCAATTTGGTTTTGTAGCTAGCCTTGGAGAGCAATTTTGGCAAAATGGTTAGTTTGGGCTGATTTTGGATATTGGACAAATTGGCTTGATTGGGCTAACCCTATGGTATGGGTTTGATTGGAATAGGTTGCTGAGGTCCCCAAAAAGATTTTATGTGTTGGGAGCCAAGGGATTTGGGCAGCCTATAGGTTTCTATGGGATCATTCTCTCCTCTTGGTATTTTTCGGCCAAGGGGGGTATTAATAGCCATGAATGGCTATGGATTAACCTTAGCTTGGATTTGATCATAGTATGGTTAGGGCTATAGAGTACAACCTCCCTCATGTAAACCAAGCTTCACATCTTCTTCTTCCATGAGAATTTTGCCACTTAAGCAAGTGCACATTTCATGGTAGTTTTGGCTTAAATTTTGTCATGATGGATTTTAACCTCTTTGTTTCCATTCCATTGGCTAAGTGAGAGGTTCATGGTGACTCAAATGGTTGAGACCCTCTCCTTGCAACACCTCATTTATTATTTCATGAGGTGATGACACATTAGTCCCTCTCTTAATTTTTTTAATGAAATGTTATGATGAGTTTAACCATGGTGTGAAGGATGGTTAAAGCTTTGTCTCTTCACTATTGGGTGGCTAAGGAGGTGGCTAAACTAACCTCACCATGGCAAGACACCTCACACTTTAAATTACCATGGTTTTGCCACCTCATTTTTCATGTCATGATGGCCCTTTACCATGGTTAAATGTGAGTGATTCATGGGTTGTTTTCTCTTTAATGGGTCATGTGTGATGTCATAAAGAGTTTTAGAATTTTTAGAAAACCATATGTCATAGGTTTTAAAAATTCCATTTAATGCCCTCTTCATTTTAATTTCCATATTTAATTAATTTTGTCATTAATTAAATATTGGAAATTATTTTATTAATCAATAATTAATTGGAAATAATTCCAAATTAATTATTTGATTAATATCTATGTCATTAAAATTGATTGTTGTCTCTTTTCATGACTTTTCAATTTAATTTTTACTTTAATTAATTATGTCATTAATTAAAACATGAAAATTAAATTATTGGTCAATTAATTAATTAAAAATAATTTTGGAATTAATTATTTGATTAATTCCATTATTTTTAATCAATTTGTGGATTTCGAGATTTTATGGCTTTTGAATTTAATTTTTCATTTTAATTAATTATGTCATTAATTAAAATTTGAAAATTAATTCATTAGCCAATTAATTAATCAAAATAACTTTGAGATCAATTATTTGATTAATTTTGTCATTTTATGACTTTTAATTTAATTTTCATTTTAATTAATCATGTCGTTTGATTAATTAATATATTGAAAATTAAATTATTAATCAATTTAATTAATCAAAATAATTTTTGAAATTAATTTGATTAATTTTGTCATTGTGAGGTCTTAAACATGTCATTGGTTAATTGATAAAAAATTGATCATTTTAATCAAAATTGACTTTTTAGGTCATGTGTTGACCTATTGGGTCAATAATGTTGGTGATTGGATATGGATTGGCCATTTTGACCAAAATTGTCATTTTAGGTCAAAAGGTTGTCTTATGGGGTGATCACTGAAAATTTTATTAAGAAATTCATACCTATTTTTGATGAAATTGCACTTTAAAGAAAGGTATTTTCTTTATTTTGTTGTAGAAATGGAGAATTTAGGTGATAAAAGCAAAAATCATAAAAAGGAGCGGATTTGGAGCAAAAAGGAAGAAAATAATGCAATTTGTGCTGAGTCGCCGACGGCGAGATCGAGCCCGCCGACGGTGAGGTTATGAGGAGACATTTCTGAAGGATTTATAACTGTCTCGCTGACAGCAAGCCCGAGCCCGCCGACAGCGAGATAGCGCGGTTTGAAGACCTTCTAGAAGCCTCGCCGACAGCGAGGTAGTTCGTCGCCGACGGCGAGATAGTTCAAATGACGTCGGATACATTGAACCTGGACACCTTTTGAAGAGATGCTTACACACCTCTTGGTCCTTTGCTCACCTCTATATATAGAGGCCGAAAATCAGTCTTTTAAGAGTCTGGTGTGTGTGTTATTTTGTGTTGTGTATTATTTTTGTGTCTTTTAAGTGCAGTTTTGTGTGTCAAATTGTGTCTTGAGTGAGTTTAGCGAGTAATTAGTGAGTCGTGCTGTACTGGAAGGAAGAGTCAAAGGAACTACGAGGAGTCTGCTTGGGGATAAATTAAGATAAGTATTTGTATTTATTGTTTTTAACTTTAAATGAAATCCATGCTTAGTTTAGTTCTCATGCATTCTGAGTAGTTTATTAGTCTTTCTCCCTGTTTATGAAATTAAGTGACTTGATGAACTAAAAATAGAAATACTTTTATATATATTAATAAATTGTAATAATTTTTACTTAAAACTTAATTTACTTTCAAACCGGCCATTCGATTAGTTAAAATATGTTGAATATCAACTATAGTAAAAATTACATCCGATATTCGGGGAATTCAAAAGCCTTGGAAGGAAGGTGCAAATAAATAGGAAATAATATCATCTGGGCGTAGAATTGAGCATTTTAGTGTGACGGACTCAAAATATTCAATTCGGTCCTATTGTTTGAGAGTTGAAGTGTAGATGTTAGCCCTCGAGCGAGGGGAACGTGGGAGCTCGAAGTGGCAATCGGTATCCTCTCAGCCTAGCCGCAGATACGAAGAATCAAAACGTAGGATTAGTCAATATTCTTTACACCTGGACCAAAGGGTAAAGAATAGGAATGCTCCTATTTGTCACAATACCTTAAAATTATCTATTTAAATTCATCAATCACTTAAATTTCTAAACAAGGGGAAGGATACTTTTTTTTTCTGAATAGTTAAGACTTATTTAGCAATTAGTTTAATTTCCTGCACTTTCAATACGTATTAATTTTCTACTTAGTTAAGTTACCTAATTAAAATACTTAGTTTACTTTATTGCGCTTAAATTTAGAATTCCAAATTTTCGTATACTATTTTAAAATTATTATTATTATTATTTTAAAATTAGTTGTTATTTAATTTTCTCTTTCCCCGCGAGATCGATAACCGGGACTCCACTAGAGCCCCGTATTACTTCGATACGATACGTATACTTGCGTAAGCATCCACAACATAAACAATTACAATTCTATACATATAATATAGCGGGGTCAAGTTTTTGGCGTCGTTGCAATTAAATTAAAAATATCATAATATAAAATTGTGGGTCATGGGGTCAACAGGGTTGGTCATAGGGTCTAGATTGACCATTTTGACCAAAATTGTCATTTTGGAAAAAAGGTTGACCTGTGGGGTCAATAGGGTTGGTCATTGGGTATGGATTGACCATTTTGACTAAAATTATCATTTTGGATAAAAATGTTGACCTATAGGGTCAACAGAGTTGGTCATAGGGTCTGGATTGACCATTTTGACCAAAATTGTCATTTTGGATAAAAAGGTTGACTTATGGGGTCAACAGGGTTGGTCATAGGGTTTGGATTGACCATTTTGACCAAAATTGTCATTTTAGGTAAAAAGGTTGACCTGTGGGGTCAATGTGGTTGGTCATTGGGTCTGGATTGACCATTTTAACCAAATTATCATTTTGGGTAAAAATGTTGACCTATGGGGTCAACATGTTTGGTCATTGGGTCAGGATTGACAATTTTGACCAAAATTGTCATTTCAAGTGAAAATATTGACCTATTGTAAAAATGAGGTCAACAAAAGTGCCCCCCAATATGTGTGGAATACTGCATAAGTATTCTGCACATATTGGCGTTGACCGAAGTGGTCTGATGAAATGTTTCATGATAATCAGGAAAAGAGTGGGTGTCATACCGCTCTTAGAGAATGTCAGATGTTCATATGTCAGTTCTGAGAAGGAATGTCCTTTTCGTGTCTAGAAAGGGATTTACTGGGAGAGAAAATGGATGTCATATTCTATTTCTCAAAATATCAATATCGATATTTGATTAAAGGAAAACCGTGATTTCCGTGTCAGGAAAAGGATTTACATCCAATAACCGGAGAGAGAAAATGGATGTCATATTCCATTTCCCGAAATGTCAATGTCAATATTTAGTTAAAGGAATGCCGTAATTTCCGTGTCAGGAAAGGGCTTACATCCAATAACCGGAAAGAGAAAATGGATGTCATATTCCATTTTCTCAAAATGTCAATGTCAAGATTTGGTTAGAGGAAAACCATGATTTCCGTGTCAGGAAAGGATTTACATCCAATAACCAGAGAGAAAATGGATGTCATATTCCATTTCTCAAAATGTCAATGTCAAGATTTGGTTAAAGGAAAACCATATTTTCGTGTCAGGAAAGGACTTACATCCATAACCGGAAAGAGAAAATGAATGTCATTTTCCATTTCTTAAAATCTCAATGTCAAGATTTGGTTAAAGGAAAACCATGATTTTCGTGTCAGGAAAGGAATTACATCCAATAACCAGAAAGAGAAAATGGATGTCATTTTCCATTTCTCAAAATGTCGATGTCAAGATTTGGTTAAAGGAAAGCCATGATTTTCGTGTCAGGAAAGGACTTACATCCATTAACTGGAAAGAGAAAATAGATGTCATTTTTCATTTCTCAAAATGTTGATGTCAAGATTTGGTTAAAGGAAAGCCATGATCTCCGTGTCAGGAAAGGACTTACATTCAATAACTGCAGAGAGAAAATAGATGTCATTTTCCATTTCTCGAAATGTCAATGTCAATATTTAGTTAAAGGAATGTCGTAATTTCCGTGTCAGGAAAGGGCTTACATCCAATAACCAGAGAGAAAATGGATGTCATTTTCCATTTCTCAAAATGTCAATGTCAAGATTTGGTTAAAGGAAAGCCATGATTTCCGTGTCAGGAAAGGACTTACATATAATAACCGGAAAGAGAAAATGAATGTCATTTTCCATTTCTCAAAATGTCAATGTCAAGATTTAGTTAAAGGAAATCCATGATCTCTGTGTCAGGAAAGGACTTACATCCAATAACTGGAGAGAGAAAATGGATGTCATTTTTCATTTCTCAAAATTTCAATGTCAATTTTAGTTAGAGGAAAGTCATGATTTCCGTGTCAGGAAATGACTTATATCCAATAACAAGAGAGAGAAAATGGATGTCATTTTCCATTTCTCAAAATGTCAATGTCGATTTTAGTTAGAGGAAAGTCATGATTTCCGTGCAGGAAAGGACTTACATCCAATAACTAGAGAGAGAAAATGGATGTCATTTTCCATTTCTCAAAATGTGAATGTCGATATTTGGTTAAAAGAATGTTGTGATTTCCGTGTCAGGAAAGGACTTACATCCAATAACCGGAAAGAGAAAATGGATGTAATTTTCCATTTCTCAAAATGTGAATGTCGATATTTGGTTAAAAGAATGTCATGATTTCTGTGTCAGGAAAGGGCTTACATCTAATAATCAGACAGAGTGGCGAACTCACTAGGATATTTGCTGAGGATATCCGCTGGGGATTTGACCTATGTAGGTCGAATGATAATTCTCATTTTATTTATCACAAGTTATTCATCATGTCATTTAGTTCATTTTGGCATTTTTGGACCTGACGATGCATCAGTTTGGAAATATCTCATAAGATTTCATTCCACTTCCAATAATGTACATAGATGTCAAAAGTTCAGGGTACATGATGTGTTACACAATACACGCATACACACTGTAAACTACTATGTCAAAGTTCTCAGATACTGCTAGACCTACCACAAAATGTCTAACACTCTGAGACACTGTTCATAGAATATGTCTTAGGCGTTTAAACCTTCATGGGGTCATGGCAGTTCCAAGGGTTTTAGATCCTCCAGTTCTGGTATTGGTCTATATCCATCGGGACGTTTTTCAGGGCGCATTCTCCTTAGTGTTATCGATATGCGCTGTCGACTCACACTTGGTATGCAGTGTTTTGAGACATCAGCTCCATTGCCTTGTAGGACTAAAACTGATCCCCGTAGTAAGAGAATTTGATAAGATCAATGAAATTCTCCAGGGCCCACAATCTGTATTTCTCTTCCAAACAGAATAGAATATTTGTTCATAATGAAGAGAGTGCAAAATGGTCTTTCAAAATCCCAACTCTCAATATGAGGTGGTATACAGTCGCCCTCCTCATATATATTCATAATGCAACTGTCCGGAATACAATCAGCATGCATTATATTCCACATTATGAGTTATCTGATAATTTGAATTATGACTGTCGGTAGTGGATCTACTTGTTCGTGTCGTAGTATCCCTGGGGGATTGCTGTCTTTATCCACAACATAATTGTAACAGCATCCGTATTGAATTGTCATGCGACCTTTCCCACAAATCTATCTATTCGGTTAGGAGCATGTCCTTCTTTTCAGTTGTCTGGCTCATCCTTGATCACGTGCGTCCATCACATGCTCAATGATAGCACTTTGCTCCACTTCGTCAAAAACTTGTGTGAACAATTGAATGCCTTCTAATACATTAATGGTTTGACCATTAATATGTTGAAATTGTTCGAATGTCTGTTTTCTGATAGCTTTGATACGTCTTACTTCCTCTCGAGAAGCAATTTGTTTTTCATATACTATTTCGGTTGTCGAGAAGTCCAATGCTGGCTCAAAGGGAATAGGAGTGAATACTGTCCTTACAATCCTTTCCTCCTCTTCGATCATTTTTCCCCTAAGACATAATACGTCTCTTTAGAGATGTCCTCAAGTATTGGAAATTTGAATTCATCATCTTCTTCCATTTGTTTCATGTCTTGTCTTTCTTTTTCTGCCAGCTTTTTGAGCCTTTTATTGCGATTTCTTCTTTGGGCTCTTGTCATTCCAGAAGTTGATTTCTTCACCCCACTAGTGGATGCCATTCCATCTGACTTCAATTTTCCATTTTCAGTAGGATTTTCTGTTTCATTGGCTTGCTGACAAAGCCTAAACTCGAATACGGATGGTTTTCCTTTTGCTTCTTGCTGATTAGCAATGGATAGTAAAGGACCGTCATAAAGTAATTCAAATTGGGAAAGTTCAAAATCAAAGTGAATTCTAGATCCTTTTTCAACACATCATCGGTCCAAGGCCAGACAAACACCACTTCAGAATGTGAAAAGAAGTCTTTCGTTAAACATTTTTCCTGAAAACGACATGATATTGTAACATTTCAGACTTTTATGTTAAGGAAGGATGCTTATAAACATTTGTTTAATAAGCGAAACAGATTTCACGAGACATAGAAGTCAAGATTCATATCACAAAAATGAGTTTAAGAAAGGATTTTTTTTATTATTATCCCTGTTTATAAACAAGTCATCATTTTTCATGTCGCATAATATTTCTTCAGGAAACAACCATTGATTGGAGGCAAGAGTCTTTCTCCTTGACAGTCCACCAGTTGGTAGGATCCTCCGGAATATGTCTTTTCAATTACATATGGGCCCTCCCATATTGGTTCAAATTTTCCTCCTATCTTTCGATGAGCTAGTATAGGTCTTCGAAGAACTAAAACTAATTCACCGATTTGAAAGGTTCTGGGACGAACTAATTTGTCATGGGCCCGTATCATTTTTGCTTGATACAGTTCAAGATTTTGTTGAGTTTGTAGACGTTTGCCTTCTAAACTCTCAAGTTCTTCAAGTCGTAGTCTGGCATTTTCTTCTTCAGTTATCATATTTTATATCACAACTCTGAGAGAAGGGATTTGAAGTTCAAGTGGTAAAATAGCTTCAGAACCATATACCAAAGCAAACAGTGTAGATCGTGTTGGCGTTCGATATGTAGTTCTATAAGCCCATAAAGCTTATATCAATCGTTCATGCCACTGTCTTGGGCTGCTGTCGGCATATTTTTAGGTTATGTGTTTTATTTTGAAAAAAAAGGGGTCGCCTATAGAAATTGTCGGAGAATTTTAGATTTAATTTAAATAAATAATTTGAAAAGTAGTATTTGATTTTTGAAAATAATTTTAAATTTGAAAATTTTTAAGATATGAAATCAAACTGATCTCACATCCCGAATAGTTTATATAAACGAGCACCGCACCACAAACTTGTGTATCCATCCCGAAGAATAGACACACTGCTTGATAATGGGGCTCGATTAAATAAACTAGAAAGGTTTGTGACATCTGTTTGGTCTGCGAACCAATTTTATAAGCCGACAAGTTCCCCTGCTTAATATGAAAACATTAAACAGGGTTTATATCACCTGGGTTCTTAAAATTCCCTATTAGGGCAAGCCCCTATAGTTAATTACATCTTAAATGAAGTGAATCATTTAAGAAAACTCTCGATAATAATCAATAGTTATGCTCTCAAGAATTTCAAAGTTTAAGTTTTCAATGGATTGAATTTTTGGAATTTCAATAGGGAATGGATCAAATTTGGAACATTTTATTTTGGGAATTCAAAGGAAGAAAGGTAGGAGAAATCACATATTCGAAGCGAACTTCGGTAATTTCCCGACTATCCTATTTGTTTGGCTTGAATTTAGGAAAGTCCTAATGTTTATTTAATGTTTTGATCTTGCCAATTTTTAATTAATTAGGACTTATATTTGTATGATGTGATCACACAAATAGCCTCGAAGATGTGAGGGTTTATGTCGTATCGTACGACTACCTCGGAATCCTAAGACCGGTTAGGGCTTAATTTGCAATGCAAATGCCTAACGAAGAGTTGAGGATTTATGTTGCACTAGGCAAACTACCTCGAAGTCCTATGGCTTGATTATTTAATTCTAAGAAAGTTTTGTTGAAGTAGACTCAGGTTTTGCTGATGACGATGGCCGTGCTGCCCACCATGCTCCGAGCTCCTTGTTGTTGCAGAGGTTTAGTTTTAGAAGTCATAAATCAGGAGATGAGAGAAGTGTTTTGGTTTAGAGAAGGTCTTAATTTCCAAGTATTTTTTATGTTTTAATTAAAACAAATCTTAAAGTTGATTATAACAACACCTGTTAAGATCCCACGGTTCCATCCTTCCGGCATCGTTATTTTTATCGGATTCACTTAGTCCAGATGAATTTGCTAAACTCAACTAAATGAGTTCCACACTTTCATTTAGACCGTGGGAAATCCCGTTAGCAACACGTAGGTTACATCATCCGAGGTATTCCCGATCATCTAACAAGACGTTTTAATTTAGTTGTAGTTGTAGTTTTGTTGTTCTGTTTGTGATTAAATTTTGAGTTGTTTTATATTTTGAAATGTTGTGGCGGTGAATTTTATCTTGTAATGACTTTTAATTTAGTTTTGGTTTCAATTTTAGGGACTATCCTAAAGGTGTGGGTTTTCATGCAACAGTTGTTTATCATGCAAGAAAGGTAAGTGCGATGCGATTAAATAAATTGCAATAAGGTAAATTGCAATAAAATAAAAGCGTACCTGGAGGGTCTTCCCGTCATCCCAAGCTGCACTTAAAACACATGTTAGAGCATTTAAGTATTTATAACAAGTTCCTAGGTAAAGCTAAGGGAAGGGTTATGGTTTTCTACCAAGTTCCTAATCCTATAGCTAGTCATCTCCTATGACGTCTAGGTTCTTGTGTTTTGGTTTGAGGACGATTTTCTTCATCAAAGAACAACTAAGTTCAATTGTTCTTATAAATATCCTATCATATCGAGGAAGTGCTTAAGACGAATCTTAAACATCTTTTCAATATTTCTAGGATTATTTTAAGTCCAAGTGAATTTAATTATACAAATGAATTAATCGTCCGGGAGTTCAAGTTTCGTTATCTTGCTCAGTGAACTAGGACATTTGAATATCCTATAAATGAAGTAACACTTCACTTAATACTCTGTTTAGGAGTTATGATGACAAGAGCTTTCGAGGGCAAATGGATGTTCAAATGATTTGTGATTTAATTGAATTTCAATTAATGGATTTAAGTTTGGAATAGTGTTCAAGTTGTTTTAGATTTATTTTTGAATTCTTTATGTCTTAGGTGATGTTATTTTTTAATTCAATTTAATTTAACTTTAATTCAATTTAATTTGGTTTAGTTTTAATTTTAATTTAATTTTGTTTAATTTAATTTTAATTTTATTTTAACTTGATTTTATTTTTAATTTAGTTTAATTTAATTTAATTTAATTTAATATGATTTAATTTAATTTAATTTAATTTAATTTTAATTTAATTTGATTTAATCTGATTTAATTTAATATGTTTTAATTTAATTTAATTTAATTTAATTTAATTTAATTTAATTTAAGTTTTAATTTGATTTTATTTTTAATTTTAATTTAATATTTTATTTTTTTATGTTTTAAAGATGATTTAATTTTAATTATTAAAGTATTAATTTAAATGAAATTTTAAAAGGATTTAATTTAAATAATTTAACTTTGATTTAATTTAGTGATTAAGTCTTTTAACATTTTAAATTTTAAATTTGGATTATCATTTTAATTAGGAATTAAATATTATTGAGGTGATTAATTTAGGGATTCTTAAATTAAAGAACAAATCTCTTCCTAATAACATCCATATTTTAATAATTCAATTTTTTTTTATTATTCTTCCAAATTTAATTAATTATTTGATTAAGGTTTTATTTTAATTATTTTTAAATTTATTAGTAGGTTTCTACCCTTTAATTATTTAAATTTCAATCATCCAAATCAGATTAAGATCAAATATTTTACTTTTTCATTTTATTAAACCTAAAGTTTTAATTATGGGTTAAAATTTTAATTACCATTTTGCCCTTCAAGCTTAATAATTTCATAACTCACTAAATTGAGCTTAAATGAATTTGAAATTTTTATGTGGCCTCCCTCACATGTCAATTAAGACATTAGAGGAGAAAATGTGATTTTTCTATATTTAATTTATTTATATAATTATTTTTTGTAGAAAATAGGGATTTCCAAGGAAAATTCAATAAGATGACCAAGGGAATTTTTCTGTCTTTAAGAAAATTATGGGACATTCCTAATGACCAAAGAACCACTTGGACCAATTTTGGTGATTTTTTGAATTATATTCTTTTTATTATAATTATTTTGAGTTTTGGAGTATTAATTAATTTAAAAATAAAATAAAGATTGAAAAATGAATTTTATATTTTTCAAAAATCTCTCCGATATCAAGGAAATCAGAGAACTAATTTTTACAATTTTTTGATTTTTCTTTGATTTATTAGAATTATTTTAGTGGAAATGCTAGAAAATACATTTTTTTTTATTTTTTAAAATTACCTTAGGGCTTTAAAATTTAATATCTCATCATATAGACTTAAGAAAAATATGGGGTTTGTTCCTAAGTGATTAAAATTCAAAATGTGACATTTGGTGAATTTTATTATTTTTGTGATTTTTATTATTTTTTAATTATTAAAAATATTAAAATAATGCAAAAAAATCAACTTTTTTAGAAAATTGAAATTTTATTTTTCTTAAATTCCACTGATATCAGAGAGGCTCCAAAACCAATTTTGTGAATTTTTTAAAAGTATTTTGTGAGTTATGAATTTTTAAAGTTTGATTCCATTCATGGGGCTTAATTAACCCATTTGGTGGGGCTAACCAAGCCCAATTGGTTCCAAATTTTTATGTGGTGCTCTCCTATCCCTAGAGGATAGTGGAGAATTGTTTTTAAGTTAATTTGATGAATGGTTAACCTTAATTAATTAAAGTTCAATTTTGGGTGTTTAGGCCAATTAGGGTTGTTCAAAGTGAATTAGCTTAAAAATTATTTTTCCTAGGTTCCTCTAGTCATAAGAAACATCTCTAAATTTTCCTAGAATTTATTTCTCAACATGCTATTTATTGGAATTAAAATACTCAAAATAGTAACATGAACTTGAAAAATCAATAACTTCTCATAGGGATGGTCTCTGACCTTGGAAAATTCAGGTAATGTTCCCAAGTTCAGAGGCTTCAAAAGCCCTATGGTCTCATGCCATGGCGAAATTTCCTATATGCATGGAGAATTGAAATAGTGCAGAGAGTAAATAAATCATTAAAAATAAAATACTTAGTGAAATTACTTGATTTCTTTTCCACATTATTCTCCTCTATTCACTGAGTAAGAGGGTATTTTTATTTTATTTTTATGATTTTTCTACACAAAGTTATGCATTTTTGAAGTTTAGGGTAAAAAATAAATAAAATATTTCATTTTCCCGCTCGATCGCCATGTGTCGCTCCCTGATTGGCTGGCGCGGTTCTGTTCATGGATGCAGCTACCGTCCAACTCCATCAGCACCGTCCGTTGGATACACGCCTGATCGGACGGCCGTCGCTTCTCCCCCTAGTTCTATTCACCCTAAACCGTCCAACTTCAAACCTTGATATCTCCCTCGATTCTCAACGAAATTGAATGAATTTTTTTTTAAAATGATCGTCTAATTGAGTAGCACACATCTATATGGTGATGATATACTTAAAACATGTGAATAATTACAGAAAATTAAAACATGCTTTGTTGGAGGAGAAAAAATTTGATACATTTGTCCAAGAGGTGAGGCCTCAATTGGAAATGATTGGATTGAGCTTAGGAGTGCTTGGAGAAGCTTTGGGAACAATTTGACAGAGTTTACCCAAAGTAATCTTTTCATCCCTTCCACTTGGTCATGGAGGTGGGGTTTAAATAAGGAAGGTTATGGTGGAGCTTGGGTGGCCATGAGGGTTGGCTTGGTTCATTCATCAAGGTTTTTTGGCTGAGGAAAACTCACATGATTGAGCTTGATCTTGGTGCAATCAATTGGGTTATGCCATGTGTAAAGTCAAGGATTTAAATGGCATGGGTGTAAGGAGCATTTTTGGTCCAATTTAAGTCAATTCATGGTTTTGGCTTGGTTCACTCACCAAGGCTTGATTTGGGCTGATGTGAGATCATTTGGGTCAGCCTCACATATGTGGTGAAGTCCCCATCCAAGGTGAGGTGGCCAATTTTGGTTAAAGTGTATCATGAATGGGATTAAAAAAGGTTTAGTGAAGGCTTAAGAAAGGCTCCCCTCTCCTTGCCATAAGTGGCATGGTGAGGTGGAAAGGGCTCCCCATGGCTTGCATATGGCTTATGCATGGCTCCATGACTTCATTTGGCTTGCTCATGGCTTGGGGAAATGGTTGGCTCACTTGCATGGAAAAGGGTTATTTGGAATTTTGAAAACTTTGGATTCCATTGATGGGATTTGTCATGATGCTACAAATGGGTTGATTTCATGATGGTTTAAGACTTTGGTCAAATAGGATTATCAAAGGAATGATGAAGAAAAGGTTTCATGTGGGCTTGGAAATCGACTTTGGGCTTTTAAAATTTGGTAAAGGTGGGCTTTTAGGAAGGTTTAAGGGAGTGGGCTTTTAGGTTAGAAAATGGGATTTTGAATAGAAAAATTTGCAATGGTCCATGCCAAATAAATGTTGAGTTTTGTCTAAGGATGTGTCATGATTGATTTGAAACAAGTTTGGAGTGATTTGGGTTTGAATTGGGTTGGATTTGGGCTTCTTTGGTAAAGGGGTTAATGTAGGTCAAATTAGGCTAACTTGGGCCAATGTTGGGCTAGGGTTGAAATTATTGTAAAATTAATGTTGGGAAATGTTTATGGGAGTGTTTCAAAGAGGTTTTGAATTTGGTTGGATTTTGATTTTGGGGTTTGGGCTTATTTGGGTTAGGTTTGGGTTTAGGTCAAGATTGGGTCTTTTAGCTTTGGGTTGAATTTGAGTGGGGTTTGGGTCTAAATTTTGGGTAAATTATATTAGTGTTTTGTTTGTGGGGATGTTAAGGAAGGTTTAGAAAAGATTTGGGGTTAATTGGAGTTGAATTGGGTGAGTTTGAGCTAAGTTTGGGTCATGAGTTCAAATTGGGCTTTAAGGTCAAAAGTGAAATTGGATTCAAAAGTCAATCAAATTGGGCTTGGATTTGGTCTAGATTAGTGTTGGGGATGTTGAATTGAAGTTTAGAATTGAATTGGACCAGAATTTGGGTCAATTGGGTAGGTTTGGTTTGACATTGGGTTCACATTGGGTTAAAAATGGGTCAAATTGGGGATTTTGATAAAAATGGGGTAAATTGACAAAATTAGCCCATGGTGTAGTTAGACAAAATGAAATTGGGAATATTTGGGATTTTTTGGATTTTTCTGGGAATTTTCTGAATTTTTGGATTTTTTGGCTAAGAGGGGCATTTTGGGTATTTGGAGGGTATTGGGGGGGTATTTTTGGAATTTTTTGTATTTTTGGCTATGGATGATCAATTTTATTGGTGAGGAAATGTTTAGGAATGGTTTTGGGGAACTTTGGGTGATTTGGAAATTTTGGAGGATTTGGTTAATTTCGAGGGTTTTGAGTAGCTAGGCGGGTGTAGGGTCCCCGGGGTCAAAAATTAAAAATTTGGAAAATTGAAGATTGGGTAATTGTAAGTGGAATGAAATCATTTTGGTTGATCCATGAAGCCATATCAAGCCCACATGAGCCATGAAGGGACTCATTTGAGGCATTCACTATGTTGTTCCTAACCCTCTTAGCCAAGGGCTTAGGGGTTAAGGACCATCCATGTGAATCACCTTCATGAGTCAGGAGGTCAAGTTAGGTATGGGTGTGTTTTTAGGAGGTGTGTGAAAGTGTAGTGTATAGGTGTAGTGTGTGTGTAAGTCAGCCCTTCACCAGACTAGACCACCTGGAGCGGTCCTCAAGGCCAAAGAGTCCTATAGTGAACTCATCCTTTAAACTTTCACATTCGATTTCAACCCTCTAGGTGATTAGGGGTCTACAATCAAGTTTGTGGAGTTTGTAGGGAGTTAAGAAGTGGTTTGAATTTCTAAGTGGTGGGTCCCAATTCTAATCCTCTAGGATAGTCAAAGGAAAAGCCTAAGGCTAGATCCTAAGTACTAAAGAGAAGAAGAGAAGACCTCATCAAAAATGAGGTCAACAGCTGTTGATTAATGTCTTTTTCAAAATTTGAACCAACGTTTTATTGAAAGCTTCAGCTAAACCATTGGCTTTAGGATAATAGTTTGTAGAATACCTCCAGTTTATCCCATGTCTTTGGATAAAGTTGTTGATTTTTGAATTTTTAAAGGCCAATCCATTATCTGATATGACCCTTCGAGGAATTCCAAATCTATAAATGATATGTATCTTAAAGAAATGAAGGACTTGTTCAGCCTTGACTTCTCTAAGTGGTATCGCTTCTGCCCATTTGGAGAAATAGTCAGTGGCTACCAGAATAAATATGTCCCTTGGAGGACGGAGGATCTATAAAGCCCACTATGTCGGTGCCCCAACATTCAAACGACCAAGATGCAATAGTTGGGTGTAGAACATTTGGAGGTTGGTGTAAAACTACCCCATGTATCTGACATTGATGACATTTCTTTGCAATGTCAAGACAATCGGTCATCATTGTCGACCAATAATAACCCATCCTTTTATTTTCATTTTCATTTTAGGTCCAGATTGATGTGCGCCGCATAAACCTGAATGGACCTCCTTAACAATCTCTTGAGCTTCAACTTGGTTTAGGCATCTTAACCACATTTGATCAAAAGATCGTTTATAAAGGACATCATTTATTAGAGCATATGATAATGCTCTCTTTTTGTCATTTATTGTCATTGTCATGTTTTCACCAATTTTATGCAGATTATCCATGTCAATTTGAGAAAGAACTTGTCGTCCTCTTATAGAAATTGGTATGTCGTCTTCTTCTAGACAGGTAAACTCCTTTGCAAGTTTTGCTAGAGCATCCACTAGAGAATTGTCTCGTCTCAGGATTAAGAAGAATGTCACGTCAGGAATTAGCAGAAGCAGTTTCAGAGTGTAACGAGAATACTGTTCGAGTTGAGGTTTCAAAGTCTTGTATTTGCTAACGATTTGATTGATAATCAACTGGGAGTCTCCGTAGATGTTAATATTTTTAATTTCCATTAATATTGTCAATTCTGGATTGGTTATGAGCGCTTCATATTCGGCTTCATTATTTGTTCATGGTTCTGTCAAATGATAGGAAAAAGGCATCATCGTTTTATCTGGAGTGATGAAAATCAATCCTACTCCAGCTTTGCCTGGTACAATTGTCTGTTTGTCTTTGTCTTTCCATGCGGATGATGCTCCGTCAAAGTAGAGTTCCCATCGTTGCACATTGGAATCTTTTATTTCTGATATTTTTTCATCAGGTAAATCATCATTGAGAGGTGATCTAGTTGGAATTGGGTGTGCTGCTAAGAAATCTGCCAAGATTTGTCCTTTGACAGCACGCAATGGTACAAATGTTATGTCGAATTGGAGTACGATCATTGCCCATCTTGCTAATCTCCCAGAAAGTGTCGACCGTGTCATTAAATATTGTAGTGGGTTAACTCTTGAAATAAGAGTTACTTTATGAGAAAGCATATAGTGCCTTAGTTTTTGAACTGCGAAAATCAAGGCTAAGCAATGCTTCTCGATTGTCGGGTATTTTATTTCTGTCCGAAATAGACAACGACTTATATAGTATAATGCATTTTCTTTTCCCTCGTCATTTAGTTGTGTCAATAATGCTCCAAGGGAATTGTCCAACGCCGCGGTGTAAAGAATTAGAGGTCTTCCTAATACAGGGGCTGCTAAGACAGGAGGGGTTGTCAGGTATTGTTTGATGTTTTCAAAGGCATGTTGGCATTTTTTGTCCCACACAAATTTTGTATCTTTTCTGGTAAGGGTAGAAAGAGGCTGACACCTACCTGATAGATTGGAAATGAAACGTCGTATATATGCTAACTTTCCTTGAAATGATCTCAATTGAGTTAGATTTTTAGGAGAAGGCATATTTAGGATAGCTTCAATTTTGAGAGGATCAATTTCTATCCCACGATGTCGAACCACAAATCCTAAAAATTTTCCTGAAGTGACACCGAAAGCGCACTTTAAGGGGTTCATTTTAAGATTATATTGTCGTAGTCGTTCAAAGACAATTCTCAAATCGTATATGTGATCATCTTTTTGTTTACAGTTGACAACTAGATCGTCCACATAACATTCGACTTGATTGTGTATTAATTCATCGAAGATCTGTGTCATGCCTCTTTGATAAGTTGCACCAGCATTTTTAGTCCAAATGGCATACCCTTACAACAATATATCCCCATGGGTGTTTGGAAAGTTGTATTCGCTTCATCCTCCGAAAACATTTTTATTTGATTATATCCTGATGATCCATCCATAAAGGAAAATATTGCATGTTTCGATGTTATATCAACCATTAATTCAGGAATTGGTAAAGGGATTTCATGTTTGGGACATGCTTTGTTCAAATCTCTGAAATCTATGCAGACCCTTATCTAACCATTTTTCTTTTTAACTGGCACCACATTGGCTAACCATGTCGGATAATTTTCTTCTCGTATGAAGTCAGCTTCTATCAATTTTTTGACTTCTGCAATGACTTGTTGCTCTATTTCAACACGCATCCTTCTTGGAGCTTGTTGACCCTCGATCCACAGCAATGCACCAAAAACATGGTTTGCAATCGCCATACAATGTAGTAATTTATGCTATCAAAAATATGTTATAGCCAATACTTTGACTCAAATAATAATAGTGGCTAGTGTATATAAATATAATTTTATGGAAAATATTTTACACACTAGGGGTACTACGCAAGTATACGTATCGTTTCAAGTAATATAGGGCTTTAAATAAAGACCGCGTATCGATCCCACGAGGAGGATTATAGATTTTTTTTTAATATTTTGATTTTATTTTTATGTATTTCTTTTAAAGTTAAAAAGTTGATATTTAATTTACTAGATGCGTAAATAAAGCAAGTAATAAAGTAATGATTGATGCAAATAAAAATAAGCAAACAACTTTCTTCCTTTTAATTAATCCAAGACTTTTTAGATAATGTAATATTCGTGGAGAATATAAATTTATGGTATTGTGCCAAATAGAAGCATTCATATTCTTTACCTTCGCTCGATAAGTATAAAGAACATTGGCTAATATATAGATCGAGTCCGGATGTATTGTTAGTAGAATGGGTTAATCTAGGCTCACACTACTAGATGTCCAAGGGTGGCTATGGTCGGTCCTACTAGTGACCCTTTTCCTTCTCTATAAACCAAATTACAAGAATTTAGCCTGTCACTCTAAAAACTTATCAATTCTATGCCCATTAAATAATATCTTCCTATTTATTTGCACTTCACCTTGAATAACCCGCGCAAGGCCTTTGACTACCCAAGGATTCATGTGATACCTACTAGTTAAGAATTCATCTCCTTCTAGGTCTCAAAACTCTTCAACAGATTTTAACAATTTAAATGACCAATTTAAATAGTAAATTAAGATCTGATATTAATATCATCACAATATTTAAAATATATATATAGGTTTTAATTCTCTAACGAATTTTATATTATCTTATTTATCTTTTCATAATTGAAAGAAGAAAGTAAAGTAACTACTCAGAAGACATTGAATTTAAACAACAAAACATATAAATAAAACTTTGAATCAAAATACAAATACTTATCTCAAGTGTTTCTCCAACTGAACCTCTGAATCCTTCTGACTCCAAAGTAAATAGACTTCAAAAGCACTGACTAGTCAAATATTCTCAATACAAACTCTAAAATAAACTCACTAATTAATAAAAGAAACTATAAATATGGCCCTTAAAGTATTTCTCTAATTTCTCTCTCTAAATGGAACTATGGGGTTAGGGGACTAGGTTGGGCGTTGGTGGTTTTTGGGCCTTTTTCTCTGAAGGAGTAGCCTCCTATTTATAGGCTTCAAGGGTTGCCTTGAGGCATCTCTTCAAAATGTGTCCATGTTCAATGAATCTTCTAGAAGGTGTGTCTGGCACCTAGGCACCGGAATCTGGCGCCTAGGCGCCGGACTCTGCGTCCAGTTTTTCGCACCTCTTCACTTTGGATCGCACCTCTTCTTGATCCTAACCGTTTTCAAGCGTCCAAATACAATGTATCACATCCTATAATCCAGGAATAACTGCCAATCTTTTAGATGGTTCAATAAACACTAACACCGTCAAATTAACCGTTCAAAAGTCGTCAAAAATCTTACAAAATTCTGTATCGAACTGGCACTTAGGCGCCAGAAACTGGGGCCTAGGCGCCATGCCAATTATTTTGACAATTTTGCATTTTGGCTTCATTTTTGCTCCTTTTTGCTCCTTTTTCATCCTTTTTTCCTTCTTGAACATTTTTGCATCACCTACATCCAAAACAAAAAAAATACCTTTCATTAAAGATTAATATCCTTAAAAATTTGATAAAAATCAAGGCATAAAAATAGGTATATTTTTCATGGATCAAAATCCCCCAAACTTAAACATTACTTGTCCTCAAGTAACCCTTTTTACTATATAAAGTGTATAACAATTGGAATAAAAGGTAAATATTTAATATTTCTTATAATTTTTTATTTTATAAAGACTTTAGTAAATCATTAACCATATTTAACTAAGTTTAATTTTAAGAATTTAAAGAATATTTAACTACCAAATCATAAGATTTCAAAAAATTTTCATTCACTTCGAAAATAATTGTAGTTTATTATATTAAGATCACATAAATTATTTACAAGAAAAAGATCTTCATGAAAATCTTTTCTAATAAAGATACATGCATAAAAATTAAGTAAAATATGCAATCAGGTTTTTTCTTATAAGCTAATTCAAGTGAAGCTAATTTTTTATTAGGCATCTCCTCAAGCTTCTCCTCTCTTTCTTTTTTTTTCTTTTATTTATTTATTTATTTATTTTTTATTTTTTTTACAGAGAGGATTACTATATCTGGATAGCCTGTTAATGGTTTTGAAATTTGCTATCCTAAACTTATATTTTCAAACTTATACATTTTCACTTAATTACTATAACATGAATAGATTTCAAAAGGAATTTCAATCTTTTCTTTTTCAAGTTATAATTTTTTATTTCTTAATACTTCTAAAATTCAATTATTTCTACTATGAATAGAAAAATTTCTTAATCTTACTCTTCTTTAAGTTGAATAATTCTATTCTTAAACTCAATCAAAGTTATTAAAATTTTGGTTAAGTCTACTAAATTATTTATAATTTCAAAAAATTTAATGATCTTAAATAGATTCTTCATTCCTTATGTTATGTTAATATTTTTTTTTTGAAAATATTAGTTCATTAAGGATAAATAAAATTTAAATTTGCATGTATTTTCCCTTCCCCCAAACTTAAGTTTTGGTATATCATGAAAAAAAATTTAAAGTATGAGAGAAAGAAAGGTATAATTTAAAAAGGAATTTTTATAAGTATGTAAAAACAGTCTAAAAAGAAAAATTTACTTCTACACATGCTTTTTATGAATATTACTGAAATAACGAAGCATGCATAAAAGTAAGCAAGCTCATCATTTTTTTATATCGATAGTTGAATTAAATGACTATACTACTAATAAGTAACGTAAACGTAACAACATTACTAACTATTTAAGAATACTAAACAGTAGGCTGAAACAGAAATAAACATTAATTCATCCAAACTTCAGTCTTCAACACAATACACTAAATATTTAAAACAGTCTCAACATCAAACAATCCATACAAAGTTTCATAAACAAATCTACACTAACAAACAACAAACAACAAACAGCACTAGCAAACAAGAAATAAACTAACAACAGAATCAGCATATCTCAGAGGTAAATCAAGCTACTAATCACTATCTGTGGCCTTGTCATCGTCATCACCAAAAGAAAACTCCACATCCTTTGGATCAATATACGGTGAAAATCTAAGACAGGTAGGAAACTGAACATCATGTTCACCCTTCAAGAATCTCACTAAAGACTCTGAATACTCAGCATCATACTCACTTTTCCTTTGAGTAAACTCAGATAAATGATCAATCTTCTTTTCTATAGTATCTACTATGCAGTGAGTTAGAAATAACTCATTCCGCTGCTCAAGAAATTGATCATGCATCGATTCCCAGAAACTAGATGGTGGCTTAGCAGTAGAAGTAGAAGGTCTAGAAGTAGAAGCTCTATCTGGAGTAGGTACAGAAGTAGAAGGATCAGTAGATCTCTTCCCTCGAAGACGATCATAAATGCTAACACTCTCCTGCCCAATTGGCTTTGTAGTCTTCAACTTCTCCTCTGATATATCAGCAGAAACTTCATTGCATATGCATAAGGAATGAATCAAGGATGAGAATCCTAATCCCACAGAAGTGCTGGATCTAGCAATTGATTCCACTGAATCATAAATAATACTGCCATCATCTATCGGCTTCCTCTCCTGAATGCAGTAGTTCAGGATAGCTCAATCTCTGGTAACTTCACTCAGGTGGTTGGAAGGTAGAAGTCTAGCAGAAATAAAATAATGTCGTGCCTTTGAAATACCATTTAGCTTAGAAGATTTGAAGTTTACCCGTTTGTCGTTTCGGATCTTCCAAGCTCTAGTGCCATCAGTTACATATGCAATAATCATCTCAAGATCTCCCTCAGATGGAGATAAACCAGAATAGTAGCACTCGATGGTAGGTGGCAGGCCGTAGAAAATATTGATCTGTTCCGGAGTAAATCCCACTCTGACACCTCTAACGAAGACTTCATAGTCTTCCACATCCAAAAAGTTGGCATAAAACTCGCGTACAATAGGAATAACTGCGACAACAGTGAAATAACAGAATCGTTGCCAGTTGTTTGCAATGATTGTGTTCTCGATCATTTCACCAGGATTGTAAAAACTGCGCTCCGAGATAAACTTTCTTGACGTCGCAAATTCGTGATAATGAAAATGCGCTGCCGCAGTCAAAAACTTGCTGCTGTCGAAATTTTCTCGTGCCTTTCCTCGCTTAGATTTTGGTGCCATCTAAACGTGAAAGAAAACACAAATAAATTTAGGAATCAAATATTTAAACTCTTTTTAAGCTTGAGAAACTTAAAATGAGTTTAAAAATCCATGGAGAAACTCTAAAAATCAAAATTTTTCTCAAAATTTCAGTTTTTAGCAAAAAATAGGAAAAACTATGGTAAGAATAAAAAATAAATGGAGTAGAAGGTAGATCGGACCTCGAGATGAAAAAATCAAGTGATTTCGGGCTCAAAAACTTGATGTATTGACCTCAAGATGGATCTAGGGGGTGTTTTTCGTGAAAAAGAGGAAGGGGATGAAGCTTAGGCATCAACAATGGCTAATGGGATTTAAATGCTAATTTTCAGTAAGCAGGCTGAACCGGCGCCTAGGCGCCGAATTCTGGCGCCTAGGCGCCAGACTCGCCTTTCACAAAAATCACATTAAAAATTTTATTTTCCACCAAAACTCATAAATTCAACTTCCAATTACTCATATTAGAGTAGTGCTTCTATTTCCAACTTCCAAAATATTTCCCAAAAAATTTAAAAATTAAAAATTAAATCCACCAATTAAACACAAGGTTTAAATCAAAATCTTCTAATTACATTCATAATCTTCAATTTTGGCTCAATACAATACAAATAAGTATAGTAATATGATTCAAGTCCTAACAAACAATCAAACTACACAATTTCAAAGCAAATACAACACACATTGAACAATAAAACAAACACACAAACAACACATTCGATTTACTAAATCGATACAACGACACACTAATAAAAGTCTAGATCACACCACAATAACTATCTATTCTTCAAATTAGAAATTTTCATTCTCTCTGCAAAGAAGATTACTAGGCCTACTTGGGAAGAATACTAACGCCCTCGAAAAATCCGTAGCCATTTTCTCATCGATCCATTTGTTCTTAGCATACATCTCTACTTAAGCATCTAGATATGCCACTAGATGATCATATTGAAGCTTCGCCTGCCATTCCAGATGTTCAATTTGATGATACATCTCATGGAGGCGATCTCCAATACTTTTGAATTCTGCTTCAAATTTATCTAGACGACTTGAAATTTTCTCCAAACTTACAGTGATAAAACCGTTGAAGTAGGCTTGAGGATCCTTTGAACCTTTGTCTCTAGCCTCTTCTCCAAAATTTCTTCTCTCCATTTCTTCAAAAATCCTCTCTAATCTCTCAAGAAAGAAGTGTCTAGGTCGTAATTTTGGTTGCTTAGGGATTGAGGAAAAAGATGGGGTAATTTAAAGGAGAAAATCGTGTGAAAAACTGAAAATTTTCAATTTTTACACGATCCAGTAACTGTGGCGCTTAGGCGCCAAATCTGGCGCTTAGGCGCCGGACCCACGATACACAGTTTTACTCTGGCGCTTAGGCGCCATATTTCGGCGCCTAGGCGCCGAAACCATGTTCGACTCCGTTTCGCCTATCGTCAAATTTTAAAGTTTTGTTCTCTAAAATAGGTAAATTAGAATGGTAAGACCAATATAGACTTAGTAACACAAATTATAAACAATCATAATGAAGGTTAACTTGATCTCCTTTTTACTCACATATGAAATGGAGTGATCCAAAGTCCAAACTTTATATACTTTGAGATAATCTTTAGCTAAAGTCAATGAAGACTTGTTAGTTTCCAATTTTCTAAAGTTATATAAAATTAGTCAAGACCGAGGCATAACCTTACATTAAAAATGTAAAAACACACAAAAAATAATTATGGGTTGCCTCCCACAAAGCGCTTGGTTTAACGTCGTCAGCCCGACCTAATTAAGTCTTTAATCAGGTAGACTCAACTTGTAAGCCTCTTTATAAATCATTTTAATGTCTCTCAAATAAGGCTTCAATTTTAATCCTTTAACATTAAATATTTTTCCTGTTTTGGGGTCTTTAATATCCACAGCTCCATAATGGTATACTTTCTCAATTATATATGGTCCCATTCATTTAGAACTTAATTTTTCAGGAAAAAGTCTTAAACGAGTATTAAATAATAATACTTCTAGTCCAGGCTCGAATATTTTTCCTGAAATCTTTTTATCATGTAACATCTTCATTTTCTCTTTATAAATTTTTGCATTTTCATATGATTCATTTCTTATTTTATCCATTTCATTTAATTGTAATAATTGTTTTTCTCCTGCAGTATTCAAATCAAAATTAAACTCTTTTATCGCCCAATAAGCTTTATGTTCAAGTTCAACAGGTAAGTGACAATGTTTACCATAAATTAACCGGTAAGGTGACATTCTGATTGGTGTCTTATAAGTCTGTTCTATAAGCCCATAATGCGTAATTATGTCTATCAACCCAATTAGTTCTTTTAGGATTAACGATCTTCTCTAAAATTCTTTTAATTTCTCTCGTTTGATACTTCAGCCATTCCACTTGTTTGAGGGTGATACGCAGTTGCAATTCGTGTTTGATTCCAAATTTGTTCGATAATAATTGAATTCTTATATTTCTAAAATGACTTCCACCATCTGTGATAATTACCTTAGGCATTCCAAATCTTGAAAAAATCATTTTCTTTAAAAATTTTGAAACACTTTTGGAATCACAGTTAGGTAAAGCTACAGCTTCAATCCACTTTGAAACATAATCAACTGCTAATAAAATATAAATCTTTCCAGATGATGGTACAAATTGTCCCATAAAGTCTAAACCCCATATATCAAAAATTTCAACTTCCAATATATAGTTTAATGGCATTTCATTATTTCTAGATATATTTCTCATCCTTTGACATCGATCACATGTTTTCACATAATGTCTCACATCTTTGAACAAGGTAGGCCAATAAAATCCTGAATTTAAAATTTTAAATGCAGTTTTATCTACTCCAAAGTGTCCTTCAAAATCAGAATCATGACATTTTTGAATAATAGCAAAAGTTTCTTCATAAGGTACACATCTTCGAATTACAGAATCTCTTCCTAATTTAAATAAATGAGGATCTTCCCAAATATAAGATTTAGCATCATTTTTAAATTTCATAATATATTTGTTATTCAATCCATAAGGTAGAATACTGCTAACTAAATAGTTAACTATATCCGCATACCAAGGTGTTTGGCATCCTTGAATAACATATAAATGTTCATCAGGAAATTTCTCATTTATATTTTCCTTAGTAATAACATCATTCTTAATTCTAGATAAATGATCAGCAATTTGATTATCAGTTCCTTTTCTATCCACTATTTGAAAATCAAATTCTTGTTGAAGTAAAACACATCTTATCAGTCTAGGCTTAACATCTTTTTTTGTCATTAAATATTTAATAGCGGAATGATCAGTATGAACTATGCAATTGGTACTAAGAAGATAAGGTCTAAATTTATCAAAGGCATAGACTGTAGCTAAAAGATCTTTCTCAGTAGTAGTGTAATTTCTTTGAGTTTCAGTAAGAGGTTTACTAGCATAATATATAACTTTGAAAAATTTCTCATATTTTAGTCTCAATACTGCTCCAATTGCAAAATCACTTGCATCACACATTAATTCAAAGGGTTTATTCCAATTAGGTGCAATAATTATAGATGTAGTTATTAATTTTTCTTTTAAAATATTGAAAGCATTAATACAGTCTTCATTAAATTCAAATTTAGCATCTTTTTCCAATAAATGGCTAAGAGGTTTAGCAATTTTAGAAAAATCCTTTATATATCTTCTATAAAATCCAGCATGACCCGGAAAACTTCTCACATCGATAATGAGTAGTAGGTGGTTGCAGTTCAGATAATAATTTTCACTTTTGCTTGATCAACTTTCATCCCTTTTGTGAAATTTTGTGACCAAGTACAATGCCTTATGTGGCCATTGTCGGCATATTTTTAGGTTTGTGTGTCATATTTTGAAGAGAAGTTTTGTGTAATTTTGTGACCAAGTACAGAAATTGTCGGCGAATTTTAGATTTTAAATTTAATTTATATATATATATATATATATATATATATATATATATATATATATATATATATATATATATATTAAGAAAATGGCATTTGATATTGAAAATAATTTTAAGTTTGAAAATTTTAATATATGAAATCAAACCGATCTCATATCCCAAATAATTTATATAAACGAGCACCACATCACAAACCGTGTGTCTATCTCGAAGGACAAACACACTGCTTGACGATGGGGCTCGATTAAATAAACTAGAAGATTTATGACATCGGCTTGGTCCGTGAACCAATTTTATAAGCCGACAAGTTCCCCCGCTTAATATAAAGGAATTAAACAGGGTTTATGTTACCTGGGTTCTTAAAGTTCCCTATAAGTGCAAGCCCCTATAGTTAATTACATCTTAAATGACGGGAATCATTTAAGAAAACTCTCGATTAAGATTAGTGATTCTACTTTCAAGAATTTTAAAGTTCAAGGTTTTCAAAGGATTGGATTTTGAAAAATTCAAAAGGGATTAGCTCAAATTTGGAACAATTAATTTTAGGAGTCCAGAGAAAGAGAAGTAAGAGAAGCTGAGGATCCAAGAAGAATCTTGTCAAATTCCCAAACTATCCTATTGTTTGGCTTCAATTTGGGAATATTATTTAATGTTGTAATCTTGCTAATTTTAATTAATTAGGACTTATATTTGTATGACATGATCATACAAATAGCCTTGAAGATATGAGGGTTTATGTCATACCAAATGACTAACTCGGAGTCCTAAGACCGGTTAGGGCTTAATTTGCATAACATGATTATACAAATGCCTAACGAAAAGGTTGAGGATTTATGTTGCACTAGGCAAACTACCTAGAAATCCTATGGCTTGGTTATTTAATTCTAAGAGTGGTTTTGCTGAAGTAGACCCGAGTTTTGCTGAAGAAGATGGTCGTGCTACCCACCGTGCTCCAAGTTCCTTGTTGTTGCAGAGGTCTAGTTTTAGAAGGTGGCAATCATGAGATGAGATAAGTGTTTTGGTTTAGAGAAATCTTAAAGTCCAAATGTCTTTAATGTTTTATTAGGGGAATCTTAAAGTTGTTATAACAACACCGGTTAAGATCCCACGGTTCCATCATTCTGGCACTGTTATTTTTATCGGATTCACTTAGTCCAGATGAATTTGCTAAACTCAACTGAATGAGTTCCACACTTTCATTTAAACCGTGGGAAATCCCGTCAGTAACACATAGGTTACATCATCCGAGGTATTCCCGATCATCCAACAAGACGTTCTCATTTAGTTATAGTTGTAGTTTTGTGTTCTGTTTGTGATTAAATTTTGAGTTGTTTTATATTTTGAAATATTGTGGCGGTGAATTTTATCTTGTTGTGACTTTTAATTTTAGTTTTGAGTTTCAGTTTTGTGGCTATCCTAAAAGGTTTCAGTTTTCATGCAACAATCTTGTTTAACATGCAAGAAAAGTAAAGTGTAGTACATGTAAGTAACTTGCAATAAAATAAAAGCGTACCTGGAGGGTCTTCCCGTCATTCCAAACTACACTTAAAGCATATGTTAAGGCATTTATATATTTGCAACAAGTACCTAGGTAAAGCTAAGGAAAGGTTCTGGTTGTCTACCAAAGTCCTAATCCTATAGCTAGTCAATTCCTATGACGTCTAGGTTCTTTTGTTTTGTTAAGGATGATTTTCTTCATCAAAGAACAATTATGTTCAGTTGTTCTTCTAAAACACCTCATCATATTGAGAAAGTGTTTAGGACGAGTCCTAAACATCTTTTCAATACTTCTGAGATTATTTTGAGTACAAATGAATTTTATTGTACTGGTGAATTAATCATCCAAGAATTCAATAAATTTTGCTTCTTGCTTAGTGAATTAGGATGTTTGATTATCCTATGAGTAAAGTGACATTTCACTTAATGCTCTATTTAAGAGTTATGATAACGCAAGCCTTTAAGCGCAAATCAGTTTATTAAAGATTTTAATGAATTAAAATTGGAATTGATGATTTAAAATGGTTTAATCTAGTTATGAAATTTTAATAATTTTTAGTTTAGAATAGTGTTCGAGTTGTTTTAATTTAATTAAATCTTTACATTTTAAATGATCTCAATGTATTAGATTAATTTGGGTTGAAAGTGGTGTTTAGATTATTCAATTTAGATTTTAATGATTTAATTTTAATTTAATTAAAATATTTTAAGTTAATTTCTAATTTGTTTGATTTTTTATTTTTTTAATTATGAATTATCTTAAGGTTGATTTTCTTTAATATTTCAAATTTGTTTTAGATTTGTTTTTTTTAAGTAATTTCAAATTAATTCTAATGTTTTAAATTTATTTCAATCTCATTATCAAATCACTTAATGTTTTAAGCTTTTAATTAAATTAAGGTTTATTTTCCCTTTTAATTATTTAATCATTAATTTCAATTATCATTTTTAAGTTTGATTAAGAGTTGAATATTATTAAAGTGATTTATTTAGGGATCTTAAATTAAAGGGTTATAGTCTCCCTAAGTTATACTCCCTATTTTAATAATTCAAATTTCAATTAATCTTCCAAAATTTAAATTATTTAATTAATTAAGGTTTCATTTTTCTCTTTCATTATTAGAAATGATTAATGGGTTCCTACCCTTTAACTTCCCAAAATTTCAATCATCTAAGAGAAAATTAAGATCAAATATTTTACCCTCCATTTTGATTAAACCTAAAATTTTAATTAGGGGTTAAAATTCTTAATTACTTATTATGCCCTTTTAAGCCTAATTATTTCATAACTCATCAAATTGAGCTCAAATGAGCTTAAAATTTTTATGTCACTTCACTCACATGTCAATTAAGACATTAGATGAGAAAATGTGATTTTTCTGAATTTAATTTAATTTATATATTTATTTTTATGAAAAATATGGGTTTTCAATAAAAATTCAACAACATGACCAAGGTAAGGTTTCTATCCTTAGGATAATTATGGGATATTCCTACTGACCATAGGAGCATTTGGACCAATTTTGGTGATTTTTCAAATTATATTTTATTTATTATAATTATTTTGAGTTTTGGAGTGTTAATTAATTATAAAATAAAATTAAACTTGAAAAATAGATTTTATATTTTTCACAAATCTCTCTAACCTCAAGAAGATCAGAGAAATAAATTTTATATTTTTCTGATTTTTTTTATTTATTAGAATTAATTTAGTGAAAAATGTAAGGAAATTCATTTTTTAATATTAAAATTTTTTTAAGCCTTTAAAATTCAATGTCTTAACCTATAGACTTAGGAAAAATATTTGGTTTGTTGCTAAGTGATTAGGAAGCAAAATATGACATTTTTATGATTTTTATTAAATTTTAATTATTAAAATATTAAAATATGATTAAAAATGAAGATTTTTAGAAAATTTTAATTTTAATTTTCTTAGACTCTCCTAATACCAGAGAAGCCCCAAGACCATTTTAGTGAATTTTTTAAATATATTTTTGGAGTTATGAATTTTTAAAGTTTAATTTTGGTCATATAACTTAATTAGTCCATTTAGTGGGGCTAATCACCTTCAATTGGTTTCAAATTTTTATGTGAGACTCTTCTGACCCTAAAGATCAGTGGAGAATTGTTTTCAAGTGATTTTGATGTATGGTTAAGCCAAATTAATTAAAATTCAGTTTTGAGTGTTTAGGCTAATTAGGATTATTCTTAATGAATTAACTCAAACCATAATTTTTCTAGGGTCCTCTGGTCCTAAGATACTTCCCCAAATTTTCCCATAATTTTCTAAGTAACATGCTAATTACTGGAATTAAAATATCAAAATAGGCACAAAAATTTGGAAAATCAATAACTTGCCATATAGATGGCCTCTGGCCTTGGAAAATTCAAGAAATGTTCCCAAGAATAGAGGCTACAAAAGCCCTATGGTCTCATGCCATGGTGAATTGTATGCATGTATGGAGAATTAAAATACTGAAAACAGTAAATAATTAATTAAAAATAAAATATTCATAAAAATAACTTAATTCTTTTTCCACATTATTCTCCTCTATTCACTAAGTAAGAGGGTATTTTTATTTTATTTTTATGATTTTTCTATGCAAAGTTATGGATTTTTCAATTTCTGGGTATTTAAATAAATAGAAAATAGCCTATTTATCTACTTATCCAGCGCGGCGCTGACTCCACCTCGGCGGATCCGAAAGCCCACGCGGCGCGCTCCCATTCGACACCACCATCTAACTCGGATGCCACGCGGCCCACGGTCTCGCTCCATCCTTCGATCCGGCACAATCTGGACCGTCCATTCAATACACGCGCGATCGGACAACGTCTGGTCATCTTCTACGACTGGTGTGTCCCATGAGCCGTCCACACTAAAACCCTAAGATCTCTCTCATTTCTCAATGGATTTTCATATTCTTAGGCTCTATGGATTCATCTTGAGGAGACAAACACATCCATACGTTTTATATGCTATGAAATTAAGCCAAACAAAATAGAGAATTGCTGGAAGCTCAGGAGGAAGAAGGGGTCCATACCTTGGCTCAGAGAAGTGAAGCTTCAATCAGAGGGTTGTGGCACCTTCGATTGTACTCAAGGAAGCTCCAGATGAAGTCTCTAGCTCTGGGGAATTGCTTAGGTATGAAAGTTACCAAGGCCGATTTCAAAGCTTGGCCGATAGAGAAGATGGCTGGCCTATTGAGGGGGCTTTCACTGGGGAACTCCTTCTCTAGGTCTTGTGCAGGTGTGGGGGAGTTTAATTTGATTTTGGTGGAGGTTTCGTAGTTGTCTCGGTTTTGGGTGGATTTTCGACCGAAAAATTGAGCTCTGTTAATGGGATTAGGGCAAAGGGACACTGGGAATCAATTGCTATGGGTTAGGAGAAGGTCCTGGAGCAATTTTGGCAGAGTTTTGTTAAGCTCTGGTTCATCACCTTATTTGTCCGAGAGGGGGTGGAGTTTAATAGAGCTAGTTGGAGGGCTTTCCAGGGGGAATTAGGGCTTGGAATGGGGTTAAAAAAACTTAGTGAGGGCTTAATAAAGGCTCCCTTCTTCTTGCCATAAGTGGCATGGTGAGGTGGAAAGGGCTCCTCATGGCTTGCATATGGCTTATGCATGGCTCCATGGCTCCATGGCTCCATTTGGCTTGGGGCCAAGCTTAGTCAATTTCATGGAAGTAGGTTTTAGGGATTTTTGATGAATTTTGGGGAGATTGTCATGACGCTTGATTTAGAATGATTTAACCATTGATTTAAAACTTAGGATGGCTTCAATTGAAATGGATGATGGAAAGAGATGCTATGTGGGCTTTAGGGTCAATTTTGGGCTTTTGGAATTGTTTAGGAATGGGCTTTTAAAGGCATTAGGCAAGTGGGCTTTTAGATTTTAAATCATGTTGACGGATCAAAATTTTGGTAAGTATTGAGCCTTAAAAATGTTGGGTTTAGTTTAGGGATGTGTCATGAGTGATTTGGAATATATTTGAAATAATTTGGAGTTGAATTGGTTTTAATTTGGGCTTCCTCAGTGATAGGGTCAAAGTGGGGCAAATTAGGCTAACTTGTGCTAATGTTGGGCTAATGTTAGATTTGATGTAAAATTAATGTTGAGAAATGTTTATGGGTGTGTAAAAAAGAGCTTTCAACTTTGTATGGGCTTTGGTTTTGGGATTTGGGCCTATTTGGGTTAGGTTTGGGTTTAGGCCAATTTAGGGGATTTTGGTTTTGGGTTAGGTTTAGGTGGAGTTTAGGTTCAAATTTGGGGCAAATCAATTTAGTATTTTGTTTGTGGGGATGTTAGGAAGGCTTAGGAAAATATTTGGGGCTAATTGGAGTTATGTTGGGTTGATTTGGGCTAAGTTCAGGTCATGGGCCAAAATTGGGCTTTAAGCTTCAAATTGAAATTGGATCCACATGTTGATAAAATTGGGTTTGAATTTGGTCTAAATTGGTATTAGGGACATTGAATTGAAGTATAGAATTGAATTGGATCAAAATTGAGGTCAATTGGAGTGGTTTGGTTGGACATTGGGTCCACTTAGGTTAAAAATAGGTTAAATTGGGGGTTTTAGTAAAAGTGGGTTAAATTGACAAAATTGGCTTATCATGTAGTTGAACAAAATGAAATTGGGAATATTTGAGATTTTCTAGAATTTTCTGGGAATTTTCTGAATTTTTTGGAATTTTTGGGTTAAAAGGGTATTTTGGGTATTTGGAGGGTATTGAGGGGTATTTTTGGAAAATTTTGGTGTATTTGGTCATGGATGATCAATTTGAGTGGGGGAAAATGTTTAGGATTGATTTTGAGGAATTTTGGGTAATTTAGGCAATTTTGCAAAATTTGGGCAATTTCGAGGGCATTTGGTAGGCTCGGTGGGTTTAGGGTCCCGGGGGTCAAAATTTGAAATTTTGGAAAAGTGAAAATTGATCAAATGTTAGTGAAATGAAATCATTTTTGTTGAGCCATGAAGCCATATTAAGCTCACAAAAGCCATGAGAGGACTCATTTTTAGGCACTCAATATATTGTTTCTAACCCTCTTAACCAGGGGCTTAAGGGTTGAGGACCATCCATATGAATTACCTACATGAGTCGAGAAGCCAAATTGGTTAAAGGTAGTTTTAGGATTTGGAATGTGTGTGTGGGAGTGTGGTGTGTGCAAGCTTACCCTCACCAGACTAGACCACCCAGGGTAATCCTAAGGCCAAAGAATCCTATAGGAAACTCATCCTTTAAACCTCCACATTTAATTTTAACCCTCCAAGTGGCTTAGGGGGTTTACAATCAAACTTGTGGGGTTTGAAGGGAGTCAAGAAGTGTTTGAATTTCTAATTGATAGGTCCCATTTCTAGTCCTCTAAGATAGTCAAGGAGAAGCCCTATGGCTAGATCCTAAGTACTAAGGAGAGAGAAAAGAAAAGACCTCATAAAAAATGAGGTCAACAACCATAAATTGACATTTTTCCCAGTTCATAACTAAATTTGTTTCTTCACATCTTTTCAGAACTTTGAAAATATTTTCCAAATAAGATTCAAAAGAATTTCCAAAGACTGAAAAATCGTCCATAAATATTTCAATTCCTTTGTCAATCAAATCACAAAATATTGACATCATACATCTTTGAAAAGTTGCAGGTGCATTACATAAACCGAAAGGCATTCTTCTAAACTTAAATATTTCATAAGGACTTGTAAATGTTGTTTTCTCTTGGTCCTCAGGAGTGACAGGTAATTGATGATAACCAGAATATCCATCCAGAAAACAGAAATATGAGTGTCCAACTAATTTATCAAGCATTTGATCCAAGAAAGGTAAAGGAAAATGATCATTTCTAGTGGCGTCATTTAATTTCTGATAATCAATGCAAATTCGTCATCCAAGTAATCTTGTCTTGTAGGAATTAGTTCATTTTTATCATTGACAATGACAGTTACTCCTCCTTTCTTCGGAACACAATGAATAGGACTTACACATTGGCTATCCGAAATAGGATAATTCCAGCATCTAACCATTTTAAAATTTCTTTTTTAATAACCTCTTTCATGATAGGATTTAATCTTCTTTGAGGTTCAATAGTAGGTTTAAAATCTTCTTCCATTAAAATTCTACGCATACAGATGGAAGGGCTTAATCCTCTTATATCAGCAATAGTCCAACCAAAAGCTTTCTTATAATTCTTGAACACTCCTATCAGTTTTTCTTCTTGATCTAAACTTACTTTAGAAGAAATAATAACAAGTAAAGTTAATGAATTTCCAAGAAAAGCATACTTTAAATGTGCAGGTAACATTTTTAATTCCAGTTCAGTGGCTTTTTTAATTGAGGGTAAAAGTATATCATTTTGTGTTATGTCCAAAATTTCCCAGTTATCTTTAATATAATGAGTTTCTTTAGATAATTCTTCTTCTTTTAGTTCTTCATTTTCATCAGTTAATAATTCAAATTTTTCTTCAGAAATGACTACATCTTTCTTGATAATGTTTTTCAATTATATAATCAATAATATCCATTCGATAGCATTTTTCTTTATCAGGGTACTTCATTGATTTAAGAACATTGAATTTAATCTCTTGATTATTAACTCTCATGGTTAATTCTCCTTTTTGCACATCAATCATAGCTCGTCCGGTAGCTAGAAAAGATCTCCCTAAAATAATTGGTATTTCTTTATCTTCTTCCATATCAAGTACAATGAAATCTACGGGGAAAATAAATTTATCCACTTTAACAAGAACATCCTCTATAACTCCTTTAGGGTAGGTGATAGATCTATCGACTAACTAAAGGGTTACGATGAGTGGGAGTAATCTCTCCTAAATTCAACCTTCGAAAAATAGAAAATGGCATGAGATTAATACTTGCTCCTAAATCACATAAAGCTTTTCCACAGATTTTTTCTCCAATAGCACAAGGTATAGTGAAACTTCCAGGATCTTTAAGTTTTTGAGGTAATTTCTTTTGAATTATTGCACTACATTCTTCACTTAATGCAACAGTTTCAAAAGTTTTAAATCTTTGTTTCTTACTTAAAATATCCTTCATAAATTTTGCATAAGTTGGCATCTGTTCCAAAGCTTCAGCAAAATGTATGTTAATGGTAAGTTTCTTAAAAATTTAAAAGAACTTAGAAAATTGATGATCAAGCTTCTGCTGTTTTAGTCTTTGAGGAAAAGGTGGTGGTGGTTTTTCAGCTTTCATATTAATAGGAATAACAGTCTGATCTTGACTAGGAGAAGGAGTTTCTTGAGGTTTTTCAATCTTTTCAACCTCAATCTCATTTTCAATTTCATTCTACATTCTTTCTTTTAATTCCTTTCCACTTCTAAGTTGCACAGCTTTAAAATTTTCATGTTCTTTTCTAGTTTCTTTTGGATTGACTTCAACATTACTAGGAAGTGTTCCTGGAGGTCTGTAATTAATTAAATTAGCGATTTGTCCCATTTGATTCTCAATATTACGAATAGCAGTGTTTTGATTTTGTAATTGATTACTTAGTTGTAAAATTAATTCTTCTATAGATAACATTTTCTGTCGATTATTAAATCCAGTGTGATTTATAATTTGAATTTACTTGATTGTTCCAATTTCCCGTTGGATGGGATTGATTATTACCCCATTGTTGTTGTGAATTATTCCAATTAAAATTAGGGTGATTTTTCCATCCAGGATTATAATAATTGAAATAAGGGTTATTTTTACTAGCAATAGCTTGTAAAGTTTCAATAGTTTGAGAATCTTCAATATTAGCATAGTTGTTATGTGATATATTGATAGCAAAATTATTTAATTTCTTATATATTGCAGCTACTTGTGAAGCTAAGATAGAAAAGGCTTCGTTATCATGAATACTTGCCATTCTTTTAGGATTAATCCTTTCAAAAGGCCATTGAAAATTATTGTTAGCCATTTCTTCAATTAAAGTATAAGCTTCTTCAAATGATTTAGCCATTAAAGAACCTCCAAGATGACAGATCAATAATTGATTTAAGTGATCCAATAAGTTTGTTATAAAATGTTTGAATAATTAACCAATCGAAGTAAAGCATGATGAGGACATTTTCTTAATAGTTCTTTAAATCTTTCCTAAGTTTCATAAATTTTCTCCCAATCAAATTGACTAAATGAAGTAATATCATTTCTTAATTTAGCAGTTTTAGAAGGAGGAAAATATTTAGCAAGGAATTTTTGTGTCATTTCAGCACCATGTTTTAATAGAACACATTGCTAATGAGTTCAACCACATCTTTGCATTATCTCTTAAAGAAAAAGGAAAGAGCATAAGTCTAATAGCATCATCAGAAACATTGTTATATTTAAAGGTAGCACAAAGTTCTAAAAAATTAGCAAAGTGTAAATTTGGATCCTCATTTGGTGTTCCCCCAAATTGATTATTTTGAACCATTTGAATAATAGACGGTTTAAGCTCAAAAGAATTAGCATCTGCAGTAAATATTTGAATACTACTATGAAGTTCATCAACTGTAGGGTTAGCATAATCCATTAATGGTTTGTAAACATTTTGTTAATTAATTTCAATTGAATTTAGTAAATTGTTATGTAAATTAGCCATCTCTTGATATTTTTGAATTTGTTTTCCTTTTTTAATTCTTCTAACAGTTCTTTCTAATTCAGAATCTAAAGGTAATAATCATTCAAATCCAGAACTACGCATAAAATGTAAATAAAAAGTAAAATAGCAAGAAATAAAATTATTATTTTTTTATCTTTATTTTTGTTTTTATTTTTTTAAATGTTTTTTTATTTTATATTTTTTACAATAAAAGAAATAAATAAAATAAAATATTTAAAATCTATAAATTTTGCCTCCCCGGCAACGGCGCCAAAAACTTGAACCTCGATTCGCAGAAATGCACCAAAAACTTGGTTTGCAATCGCCAAACAATGCGATAATTTATGCTTATCGAAAATATGTTATAGCCAATACTTTGACTCAAATAATAATAGCAGTAGCGTATATAAATATAATTTTATGGAAAATATTTTACACACTAGGGGTACTACGCAAGTATACGTATCGTTTCAAGTAATATAGGGCTTTAAATAAAGACCCCAGTATCGATCCCACGAGGAGGATTATAGATTTTTTAAAAAATATTTTGATTTTATTTTTATGTATTTCTTTTAAAGTTAAAAAGTTGATATTTAATTTACTAGATGCAGAAATAAAGCAGTAATAAAGTAATGATTGATGTAAATAAAAATAAGCAAACAACTTTCTTCTTTTCAATTAATCCAAGACTTTTTAGTTAATGTAATATTCGTGGAGAATATAAATTTATGGTATTGTGCCAAATAGAAGCATTCCTATTCTTTAACTTCGCTCGATAGTATAAAGAATATCGGCTAACCCATAGATCGGTCCGGATGTATTGTTAGTAGAATGGATTAATCTAGGCTCACACTACTAGATGTCAAAGGGTGGCTATGGTCGGCCCTACTAGTGGCCCTTTCCTTCTCTATAAACCAAATTACAAGAATTTAGCCTGTCACTCTAAAAACTTATCAATTCTACGCCCATTAAATAATATCTTCCTATTTATTTGCACTTCACCTTGAATAACCCGTGCAAGACCTTCGACTACCCAAGGATTCATGTGATATCTACTAGTTAAGAATTCATCTCCTTCTAGGTCTCAAAACTCTTCAACAGATTTTAACAATTAAATGACCAATTTAAATAGTAAATTAAGATCCGGTATTAATATCATTATAATGTTTAAAATATATATATATAGTTTTTAATTCTCCAACGAATTTTTTATTATCTTATTTATCTTTTCATAATTGAAAGAAGAAAGTAAAGTAACTACTCAGAACACATTGAATTTAAACAACAAAACATATAAATAAAACTTTGAATCAAAATACAAATACTTATCTCAAGTGTTTCTCTAACTGAACCTCTGAATCCTTCTGACTCCAAAGTAAATAGACTTCAAAAGCACCGACTCGTCAAATACTCTCAATAAAAACTCTAAAATAAACTCACTAATTAATAAAAGAAACTATAAATATGGCCCTTAAGTATTTCTCTAATTTCTCTCTCTAAATGAAACTATGGGGCTAGGGGACTAGGTTGGGCGTTGGTGGTTTTTGGGCCTTTTTCTATGAAGGAGTAGCCTCCTATTTATAGGATTCAAGGGTTACCTTGAGGCACCTCTTCAAAATGTGTCCATGTTCAATGAATCTTCTAGAAGGTGTGTCTGGCACCTAGGCGCCGGAATCTGGCACCTAGGCGCCGGAATCTGGCGCCTAGGCGCCGGATTCTGCGTCCAGTTCTTAGTACCTCTTCACTTTGGATCACACCTCTTCTCGATCCTAGCTGTTTCCAAGCATCCAAATAAATGTATGACATGTCCTATAATCCAAGAATAACTGCCAATCTTCTAAATGGTCCAATAACCGCTAACACCGTTAAAATAACCGTCCAAAAGTCGTCAAAAATCTTACAGAATTATGTATCGAACTAGCCCTTATGCACCGGATTCTGGCGCCTAGGAGCCAGGCCAATTATTTTGACAATTTTGTATTTTGGCTCCATTTTTGATCTTTTTTGCTCCTTCTTCATCTTTTTTTCCTTCTTGAACATTTTTGCATCACCTACATCCAAAACACAAAAATACCTTTCATTAAAGCATAATAACCTTAAAATATTAATAAAAATCAAGGCATAAAAATAGATATTTTTTTCATGGATCACTTGTTTAATAGGGATTGGAATTTGATTTATCCCCAGTTTATGGACTGCGATTTCTGGAGATAAGCCAGGCATCTCGTCATAAGTCCAAGCAAAGCAGTCTTTATATTCTGTCAACAATTGAATTATGTCTTTTGCTTCCTCATCATTAAGGAATGAACTAATGAAAGTAGGTTTCAGATTTTCATCAGTTCCTAAATTTATTTCTTTTAGTTCATCAATTGTCGATTTAATTTCTTCTTCCAATTCTGGAGGAGCATCTTCAATTAGAAGATCAAGTATCAGTTCCTCAGTGACGACTAGGCAAAATTCCATATCATCTAGTGGTTCCAGAGTACCAAATCCAACACGTTATTTGGAGTTAGGATTTCGTTTGTTGTTATTCCACATTTGTTCGATGAAATGTGGTTGTTTCAAAGACCATTGTTTGAGCATTAAACTATTTTGAATAAATTTTTGTGCCTAAGGAGAGTACAACTCAAAAGGAATTTTCATTGATTTTGGATGATTTTCATCTTCTATTTTTACATCATTTTCAGTACTAGAAGAAGTAGAGCCAAGTCTAAACTTAATTGTCTTTTTGTCATTATTACATACTTCTTTGACTATTAAATTCTCAATCTTAGCAGTGGAGATTGGAGTCAGAATCATAAAATGTATATAATGATTGATTTTGTCATACATAGATTCAAAGTGTCTTTCTTTGTCTTCTTGAAATGTTTAATATTCATCGATTCCAAACAAATTTCACACAAACACAAACTTATATTCATTAAAACAAACATAGCACTTAATACAATCCTAGAATTTCTATCCACATACATAGGATGAAATTCTCTAGATACAAGAGACTTAAACTCAAACTGTTAAGTTTACATCTCTAGGATGTACTATCACATCATAAGGCGTAATTAAAACTCAAACATAAACACTAAACACACCAAACAAAACACATAAGAACACTAAAAATATTAAACAAAACACATAAGAACAAAAAACATATAAGAACAAAGCACACTTAATTCCACTCCCCATTAGGTGGATTATATCCAGGACCACTATTATTCTCATTTGACCCTTCTGGAATATAAATCTGATAGAATGGGCAATAATTGTTCATTCTTATATCTTCTTCTTCAACCCATTTGTTCTTGAAAAACATCGCCTTATCCACTTCTTCCACGTATCTTGAATGACTGAATTGCATCTTGAGTTGTCATCCCATGTGCTCCAAATATAAGTTAGTTTCATTGATCTTTGCTTCTATTGAAGTCACTCGGGCTTCAATTTTTGCAATCATTTATGCAATCCCTTGAATACTAACAGCGAGAAATCCATTGAATAACTCTTTAACACTGTTACTAATGAACTTACTCTTGTCAGAATCTTTCTTCTTTATCTCATTCTCCTAGGAAAACATGATGTACTCAAAATACTCTTCTTAAGATTTAGAAATGAAAATAGGACTTGGGGCAAGTGTTTCTCTTAAATCAGGTTCTTTTTATAGACTTGGGAAGTGCTAAAAATACCCCAAGACGTTTTAAAACTCCAAAATAACTTCCAAATCCTCTTCCCCACGATCTAGGCTTATAGAATCTCATTTTTCACGTTTTTTGTAACTCCAGCGCCTAAGAGCCAACTAGGCGGCGCTTAGCCGCCAGTGCTCAATTTAGCACAGGTCTGTCAAATGTCCAAATTTTCATTCTGACTTCTCTAAGTCATCAAATAAGGTCAAATAAACTCTATTTAGTTTAAAAACTCCAAATTACTACCACTAAAAACATAAAAAATAAACCAAAAAAAGCAAACAAAGCACACAAAACAAACATAAAGCAAAGCACACCGATAATTATGGGTTGCCTCCCACAAAGCGCTTAGTTTAACGTCTTCAGCCTGACAACCCATAACTCATTCTGAGTGACCCAACATCAGATTCTAATCAGACTTAGATTGCTCGACTGAAAAATATGGTTTAAGTCTATTTCCATTAACTTTAAATATTTTTCCAGTCTTAGGATCTTGAATATCCACAGCTCCATAGGAATAAATTTTCATCACAATAAAAAGACCCATCCACCTGGACTTAAGTTTTCCAGAAAAATTCTCAATCTGGCATTATACAACAAAACTTTCTATCCTGGCACAAGATTTTTAGTAATAATCTTTTGATCATGTCATAACTTCATCTTTTCCTTATAAATCTTAGCACTTTCATAATATTCATTCCTTATCTCTTCAAGCTCATTTAATTGCAATAATCTCTTCTCGTAGCATCTTTCAAATTATAATTGAACTCTTTAATAGCCCAAAATGCTTTATGCTCAAGTTCAATAGGTAAATGACAAGTTTTTCCAAAAATCAGCCTATATGGTGACATTCCTATAGAGGTTTTGTAGGCAGTCCTATAGGTGCACAAAGCATAATCCGGTTTGACCAATCCTTTCTATTTGGATTAACAGTCTTTTCCAATATTCTTTTAATTTCATGATTGGATAATTCAACCAAACCACTTGTCTGTGGATGATAAGCAGTAGCAATGTGATGATTAATATGATATTTCTTTGCTAACTTTCCAATAATCGCATTTCTAAAATGACTTCCCCATCAGTTATGATTACTCTTGGTATTCCAAATATGTAAAATATATTCTTCATCAAAAACTTTGCAACACTTTGAGCATCACATCAAGGTAAAGCAATAGCTTCAATCCATTTGGAAACATAGTCTACTGCCATCAAAATATAAACATTTTCGAAAGATGGTGTAAATGGTCCCATAAAATCTAATCCCCAAACATCAAATATTTCAACATCCAACATATAATCTCATTTCTCCTAGAAATATTGCCTACACGCTGACATCTATCACAATTTTTAATATAAGCATTCACATCCTTAAAAATTGTAGGCCAATAAAAACCATATTGTAAGATTTTATATGCAGTTTTATCACTTCCAAAATGTCCCTCATAATCAGAATCATGATATTTTTGAATAATTTCATAAGTCTCTTCCAAGGGTTCACATCTTTGAATTATAAGATTCTTTCCTTATTTATATAAAAATGGGTCATCCCAAAAATAAGTCTTAGCATCAGACAGAAATTTCTTCTTTTCCTGATATGTCAAACCATAGGGTATAATATCACCGACAATAAAATTTACTATGTATGCATACCACGGAACACGCCACTCATTAACAGTGAACAATTTTTCATCAGGAAAATGTTTATTAATTTCTTCAACATCATAGAGAGATTTTTCAATTTCAAGCCTGGACAAATGATCAGCAATTTAATTTTTAGAACCCTTTCTATCTACTATCTCAAAGTGAAATTCTTGCAAAAGAAGAATACATCCTATCAGTCTCGGTTTTGCATCTTTTTTCTTCATTAAGTATTTGATAGCAGAATGATCAGTATGCACAACACATTTAGTTTCAATTAAATATGATCGAAATTTATCAAAGGCAAATACTATAGCAAATAACTCTTTCTCAATAGTGGTATAATTAATTTGAGCTTCATTAAGAGTTTTACTAGCATAATAAATAACCTTGAAAATCTTATCATATTTCTGACCCAAAACAACACCAATAGCATAATCACTAGCATCACACATTAATTCAAAAGGTTTTTCCCAATTTGGTGAAATTATTACAAGTGCAGTGATTAATTTTTCTTTTAATGTTTCAAAGGCTTTGAGCAATCATCATCAAAATTAAAAATTGCATCCTTTTCCAGTAAACGGCATAAAGGTTTTGTAATCTTTGAAAAGTCTTTGATGTAACGCCTGTAGAATCCAGCATGTCCTAAAAAAACTTCTAATTCCCCTTACATTAGTTAGGCAAGGTAAATTAGATATAACTTGAATTTTTGCAGGATCTACCTCCAAACCTTTTTCTGAAATCCGATGTCCCAAAACAATTCCTCCTGCTATCATAAATTGATATTTTTCCCAGTTAAGGACCAAATTAGTTTCTTCACAGCATTTTAGAACCTTAGATAAATGTTCTAAACAAGATTCAAATGAAATTCCAAACACTGAAAAGTCATCCATAAAAACTTCAATCCCTTTTTCAAGTAAATAACAAAAAATAACCATCATACATCTCTGAAATGTAGCAGGGGCATTACATGAACCAAATAGCATTCTTCTAAAAGCAAATGTACCATAAGGACTTGTAAATGTAGTTTTCTCTTGATCCTCAGGAGCAATTTGAATTTGGTGGTAACCAGTATATCCATCCAGAAAATAAAAGTATTTATGCCTGATCCACTTTAAAAATACCCATTTTTATGCCTTATTTATGATTCAATTCGTAAGGATATTATGCTTTAATGAAAGGTATTTTTATGTTTTTGGATGTAGGTGATAAAAAAAGAGTTCAAAAAGAAAAAAAAAGAGAAAAAAGAAATAAAAATGGAGCTAAAAGAGTAAAGTTTTCAAAATTGTAGACCTGGCGCCTAGGCACCAGAATCCGGCACCTACGCGCCGGTTCGATACAAACGCAGACAAGATTTTTGACGACTTTGGGCAGTTATTTTGAAGGTGTTATGCGGTTATTAGAGCTTCTAGAAGACTGCAAGTTACTCCTAATATGTAGGACATGTGATACAATGCATCTGGACGCAGGGAAAATGTTTTAATCGCAAAGAGGTGCGACCTAAAGTGAAGAGGTCCGAAAACCTGGTCACGGAGTCCGGCGCCTAGGCACCAGGTGACAGTTACCTTCTAGACGATACATTGTATTTGGACGAATTTTGAAGAGGTGCCTTAAGAAACCCCTGGTCAAATTCAGAGCTTTATAAATAGGAGCTCATTCTATAGAGAAAATCGCCCCTTTCACCCCTTCTAGCATCCTTTTGTCCCCAAGCACTATATAGCCATCCAATTCATTTTAGGGAGCCACCTTCTTTATTATTTAGTGAGTTTATTTTTTGTTTATTTTGAGTGTTAAGTGTGAGATTATTAGTGTTGTTGTTGTTTAAGTCTTTCATCATTGCATTGAAGTCAGTAGGAGTCAGCGGATCACTTGAAGGAACATTCCAGATAAGTATTTGTAACTTAGTTCAAAGTTTTATAAATATGTTTTGTTGTGTGAATTCAATGTGTTCTGAGTAGTTAGTTTTTTTTCTCCTTTTAACTATGAAAAGATAATAAGATAATTAAACTTTGTTGGAGAATTTAACTTAAAATATTTATAAAAATTGTGATAATATTAATATCTGATCTTAGTTTACTTTTAAAATTGGCCATTTAAATTGTTAAGTCCTTTTGAAGAATTTTGAGGCCTATCCGGAGATGAGTTCTTAACTAGTAGATATCACATGAATCCTTGGTTAGTCGAAGGCTTTATGCAGGGGGTATTCAAGGTGAAGTGCAAATAAATAGGAAGATATGATTTATTGGGCGCAGAATTAATTAGTTTTTAGAGTGACAGACTAAATTCTAATAATTTGATTTATAGAAAGGGAACGGGTCACTGGTAAGGCCAACCATAGCCACCCTTGGATATCTAATAGTGTGAGCCTAGATTAACCTATTCTACTAATAAAACATCCTGAACCGGTCTATAGATTAGTCAATGTTCTTTATGTCTGGACCAAAGGGTAAAGAATAGTAATGCTTCTATTTGGCACATACCATAATCTAAATTCACCACAAATGATAATTATTATAAAAATCTTGTATTAGTTAAAAAGGAGAAAGTTGTTTTATTTATTCCTGCATTAATATTTATTTTAGTGTTGCTTACTTTCATTTAGTATAAATTTCATTAAATCTAAAATAAAAACTTTAAAAAGAAATAAAAATAATAATTACTTTTAATTTGAAAAATCTAAAAATATTACTTAATATTCTAAAAAACTTCCCTGTGGGATCGATAACCAGAACTCCACTAGAGCCCTGTATTACTTGATATGATATGTATACTTGCGTTTGAAATTGTGACTTTTACAAATTATAAAAATCTAAATATAAATTCATAAAATCTTTCATAAGTAAAATCACATCAAGTTTTTTGGCGCCGCTCTCGGTAATTAAATCTTCTAGCAGTGGTATCAAATTCTTGCATTTGAAAGTATATATAAAGCCCCGTTAGGCTGAGTCACGCATCAATGCCCAACCAGTCTATCCAACATTTGATCCAGAAATGGAAGTGGAAATTGATCTTTCCTTGTGGCAAGAATTAATTTTCTATAATCAATGCATATTCTCCACCCTGTAACTTGTCTTGTTGGTATTATTTCATTCTTTTCGTTAACAGTCACAGTCACTCCTCCTTTCTTAGGAACACAGTGAATATGACTAACCCACGCACTATCTGAAATAGGGTAGATAATTCCAGCATCTAACCATTTTAAAATTTCTTTCTTAACAAATTCTTTCATGATAGGATTTAATCTCCTTTGGGGATCAGCCCGCAGTTTGCAATTATCTTCTATAAGAATTCTGTGCATACAAATTGAAGGACTGATTCTTTTAATATCAGCAGTTGTCCATCCAAAGGCTTTCTTGTGCTTCTTCAAAATTTCAAGCAAATTCTCTTCTTCTTTTTCAGTTAATTGAGAGGAAATTATAACTGGCAAGGTTGAGGATTCACCTAGAAAAACACTTCAAATTATCAAGAAGCATTTTTAACTCAAGTTCAGGAGGTTTTTCAATTGATGGACCATAAAATTCATCTTTTTCAGTCAAATGCAACAATTCAAAACTTTCACGAACATACTTTAAGTGTTCCTCTTGAATATCTTCAGAATTAAGTAACTCCTCTTCTTGCTTATGTTCCAATCCTTCTCTTTCAGATTTCTCTTCATAAGTTGATTTGAAATGACATTCACTTAAATATTTGATAATATCCATCCTATAACATTCATCTTCTTTACCTCTAGTAGGATATTTCATCGATTTTGAAATATTAAATGTAACAGTCCAATCATTAACCCTCATCGTTAATTCCCCTTTTTGCACATCTAGCATGGCTCGGCCTGTAGCTAGGAAAGGTCTTCCCAAAATTATAGGTATCTCTTTATCTTCCTCCATATCTAACATAATGAAATGAACAAAAAAAATAAATTGATCCACTTTACCCAAAACATCTTCTATAACTCCTTTAGGATATGTGATCGAACGATCTGCTAATTGCAGAGTAAATAAGGTAAATAAATTCAAAAATATCAGGAAATGACTAACTTACATAACAATAATCAAAATCCAATTGAAATCAATGAACAAAATGTTTATAAACCATTAAGGGATTATGCAAACCCTACAGCTGATGAACTTCATATTAGTATTCAAATGCCAGCTGTAGATGCTAATTCTTTTGAGCTTAAACCTTCTATTATTCAAATGGTTCAAAATAATCTATTTGGAGGAACACCTAATGAGGATCCAAATTTATAGTTTGCTAGTTTCTTAGAACTTTGTGCTACCTTTAAATATAATAATGTTTTTGATGATGTTATTAGGCTTAGACTCTTTCCTTTTTTCTTAAATGATAAAACAAAGATGTGGCTTAATTCATTAGCAACTTGATCTATTAAAACTTGGGCAGATATGGCACAAAAATTCATTGCTAAATATTTTTCTCCTTCTAAAGCTGCTAAATTAAGAAATGATATAACTTCATTTACACAATTTGATGAAGAAACAATTTATGAAGCTTGGGAAAGATTTAAAGAACTATTAAGAAAATGTCCTCATCATGCTTTGCCAGATTGGTTAATTATTCAAACATTTTATAATGGACTTATTGGATCACTTAGATCTATTATTGATGCTGCTGCTGGTGGTTCTTTAATGGCTAAGACATTTGAAGAAGCTTATACTTTAATTGAAGAAATGACTAATAATAATTTTCAATGGCCTTCTGTAAGGGTTAATCCGAAAAGAATGGCAAGTATTCAAGATAATGAATCCTTTTCTATTTTAGCTTCACAAGTGGCTGCGATATCTAAGAAATTAGATAATTTTGCTATTAATATATCGCATGTAAGTAATGATAATTCTGCAAATACTGATGATTCTCAAACAATGGAAACTTTGCAAGCTATTTCTAGTAAAACTAATAACCCTTATTCTAATTATCATAATCTTGGTTGGAAAAATCATCCTAATTTTAATTAGAATAATGGACATAAACAATGGAGTAATAATCAAGTTAATCCAAATTGGAACAATCAAGAAAATTCAAACTTTAGACCAACTTACCCTCCTGGTTTTAATAATCAGCATAAAATTTTATCTATAGAAGAATTAATCTTGCAACTAGGTAATCAGCTACAAAGTCAAAACACTGTTATTCGTAATATTGAGAATCAGATGGGTCAAATTGCTAATTTTATTAATTACAGACCTCAAGGAATACTACCTAGCAATGTCGAAATTAATTCTAAAGAAACTGGGAAAGAACATGAACAAGCAAAATCTGTAGAAGTGGAAAGGAATTAAAAGAGAAAATTCAGAATGAGATTGAAAAAGAGAGAGAAGTTGAAGAGATTGAAAAACCTAAAGATACTCATTCTCCAATTAAAGATCAGGCTATAATTTCTATTGAAGTGGAAGTTGAAAGACCACCACCACCTTTTCCTCAAAGATTAAAGCAGCAGAAGCTTGACCATCAATTTTCTAAGTTCTTTGAGATTCTTAAGAAACTTACCATCAACATTTTTTTTGCTGAAGCGTTGGAACAAATGCAAAGCTATGCAAAATTTATGAAGGATATTTTAAGCAAGAAAAGAAAATTTGAAGCTTAAGAAACTGTTGCATTAAGTGAAGAATGTAGTGCAATAATTCAGAAGAAACTACCTCAGAAACTTAAAGATCCTGGAAGTTTCACTATACCACGTGCTATTGGAGAAAAATTTTGTAGAAAAGCCTTATGTGATTTAAGAACAAGTATTAATCTCATGCCATTTTCAATCTTTCGAAGGTTAGATTTAGGAGAGATTTCTCCCACCACTATAAACCTTCAGTTAGCTGATCGATCTATCACTTATCCTAAAGGAGTTATAGAGGATGTTCTCGTTAAGGTAGATAAATTTATCTTTCTTGTGGATTTCATTGTGCTAGATATGGAAGGAGATAAAGAAATACCTATTATTTTAGGGAGACTTATTCTAGCTACCGGACATGCTATGATTGACGTGCAAAAATGAGAATTAACGATGAGAGTTAATGATCAAGAGATAACATTTAATGTTTTGAAATCAATGAGGTATCCTGATAAAGAAAAATGTTATCGAATGGATATTTTTGATTATATAATTGAAAAACATTATCAAGAAAAATGTAAGGTCATTTCTGAAGATAAAAATGATGAATCTGTTTTATATAATGAGTCATTAACTGAAGAAATTGAAAAAGTAAATGAAAAAAAATTATCTGAAGAAACTCATTATATTCATGAAAACAGAGAAATTTTAGACACAACTAAAAATGGTATACTTTTACCCTTAATTGAAAAAGCCCCTGAACTGGAATTAAAAATATTACCTGCACATTTAAAGTATGAATTTCTTGGAAATTTATTAACTTTACCTATAATTATATCTTCGGAATTGAGTAAAGATCAAGAAGAAAAATTAATAAGAGTTCTGAAGAATTATAAGAAAGCTTTTGGTTGGACTATTGCAGATATAAAAGGAATAAGCCCTTCAATCTGTATGCATAGAATTTTAATGGAAGAAAACTGTAAACCCACTATTAAACCTCAAAGAAGATTGAACCCAATTATGAAAGAGGTTGTAAAGAAAGAGATTTTGAAATGGTTAGATGCTGGAATTATTTATCCTATTTCAGATAGCCAATGGGTGAGTTCTATTCCTTGTGTTGCAAAGAAAGGAGAAGTAACTGTCATTGTTAATGAAAAAAAAAATTAATCCTAACAAGACAAGTTAGTGGATCGCGAATTTGCATTGATTATTGAAAATTAAACAATGCCACTATAAAGGATCATTTTCCTTTACCTTTCTTGGATCAGATGTTAGATAAATTAGTTGGACACTCATATTTCTATTTTCTTGATGGATATTCTGGTTATCATCAATTACATGTTGCTCTTGAGGACCAACAGAAAATAACATTTACAAGTTCTTATGGAACATTTGCCTTTAGAAGAATTGTCTTTCGATTTATGCAATGCACCTGCAATTTTTCAAAGATGTATGATGTCAATATTCTGTGATTTAATTGATAAATAAATTGAAGTATTTATGGTTGATTTTTCAGAATTTAGAACTTCTTTTGAATCTTGCTTGAAAAATATAACGAAAGTTTTGAGGAGATGTGAAGAAACAAATTTAGTTCTAAACTGGGAAAAATGTCAATTTATGGTCACAGAAGGAATTGTACTTGGACATAAAATTTCACAAATAGGGATGGAAGTTGATCAGGCAAAAGTAAAAATTATTGTTGAACTTCAACCACCTACTACCGTTACTGATGTGAGAAGTTTTCTGGGTCATACTGGATTTTATAAGAGATATATAAAGGATTTTTTGAAAAATTGCTAAACCTTTTTGTCATTTATTAAAAAAAGAAGCTAAATTTGAATTCAATGAAGATTGTCTGAATGCGTTCAATATTTAAAAGAAAAAGTAATCATTGCATCTGTTATTGTTGCACTTGATTAGAGTAAACATTTTGAATTAATGTGTGATGCAAGTGATTATGCAATTGGAGCTGTATTGGGACAAAAATGTGAGAAAATTTTCAAAGTTATATACTATGCTACCAAACTCTTAATGAAACTCAAATAAATTACACTACTACTGAAAAAGAGCATTTAACAATAGTATATGCCTTTGATAAATTTAGACTCTATCTTCTTGGAAAGAAATGTATCGTACATACTGATCATTCTGCTATTAAGTATTTAATGTCTAAAAAGAATGTTAAAACTAGATTGATCAGATGGGTTTTACTTTTACAAGAATTTGATTTTGAGATTGTGAATAGAAAAGGAACTGACAACCAAATTGCTGATCATTTATCGGGAATTAAAAATAATAGTGAGAAGATTTATGAAGAAATATAAATGAGAAATTCCCTGATGAGCAATTATATGTCATTCAAGGATTACGAATGCCTTGGTATGCAGATATAGTTAACTATTTGGTTAGCAATATTTTACCATATGGGTTGAATAGCAAATATATTAAGAAATTCAAGAATGATTGTAAATCATATATTTGGGAAGATCCTCATTTATTTAAAATAGAAGAGATTTTGTAATTCGAAGATGTGTACCTTATGAAGAAACTTTTGCAATTCTTCAAAAATATCACGATTCTGAATTTGGAGGATACTTTGGAGTGGATAAAACTGCATTTAAAATTTTAAATTCTGGATTTTATTGGCTTACTTTAATCAAAGATGTTGGACATTATATGAAAACTTGTGATCGATATCAAAGAATGGGGAATATATCCAGAAAAGATGAAATGTCTCTAAACTTTATATTAGAAATTGAAATTTTTATGTATGGGGTTTAGACTTTATGGGACCTTTCGTTCCATCATCAGGAAAGATTTATATTTTATTAGCAGTTGATTATGTTTCAAAGTGGATTGAAGCTATAGCTTTACCTAACTGTGATTCCAAAAGTGTTTCAAATTTTTAAAGAAGATGATTTTTACAAGATTTGAAATGCCCAAGGTAATTATCACAGATGGGGGAAGTCGTTTCAAAAATATAAGAATTCAATCATTACAGGAAAAATTCGGAATTAAACATTGAATTGCAACTGCTTATCACCCTCAAATAAGTGGAATGGCTGAAGTATCAAACAGAGAAATTAAAAGAGTATTAGAGAAGACTGTTAATCCTAAAAGAACTGACTGGGTTGATAGACTTGATTTTGTATTATGGGCTTATAGAACAGCTTATAAGACACCTACCAGAATGTCACCTTATCGGTTACTTTATGGTAAACAATGTCACTTACCTGTTGAACTGGAACATAAAGCTTACTGGGCGATAAAGGAGTTCAATTACGACTTGAATGCTGCAGGAGAAAAACGATTATTACAACTGAATGAAATGGAAGAGATAAGAAATGAGTCTTATGAGAATGCAAAGATTTGTAAGGAAAGAATAAAGAAATTGCATGACAAAAAGATTTCAAGGAAAATGTTTGAGCCTAAACAAGAAGTGTTATTATATAATGCTCGTTTAAAACTTTTTCCTGGAAAATTAAGATTTAAATGGATGGGACCATTTATAATTGAGAAAGTGTACCCTTATTGAGCTATGGATATATTAAAGATCTCAAAACTGAAAAAGTATTTAAAGTTAACGGATTAAGTCTAAAGCCTTATATGGGAGAAATGAAACCAAATTACAAAGAGGCTTACGAACTGAGTCTACCCGATTAATTTAATTAATTAGGTCGGGCTGACGACGTTAAACCAAGCGCTTTGTCGGAGGCGATTGTTTGTGATTTGAATTTATCTTAATCTTGTTTGTATGTGGATCACACCCTTTTATTAGACCTAATTTTAAGACCGAAACTTTATAAATTTGATGATAGACGAATCAGAGTCGATCGAGGTTCCGGCGCCTAGGCACCAAACATTGGCGCCTAAGCACCAGAATAACTTGCGCGTATCGATGATCCGGCGCCTAGGCGCTAGATTCCGGTGCCTAAGCGCCACGGTTACAGGTCATGTAAAAACCAAAATTCTTCAGTTTTTTACAGAAAATGTCCCTATATATTAACCTATCTTCGTCCCCAATCACCTAGAAACCTTAATTTTGACCAGAGCAAACTATTTTGGAGGAGTTAAGAAGAGTTTAGAAGTAATGGATAGAGGAAATCATGGAAATGAGGTAAGAGACAAATCTCCCAAAGATCCTCAACCTTATTTTAATGGTTTTATTGCTGTTAGTATTGAGAGATTGTTTAGTCGTTTGGAAAAAATTGAAGTGGAACTTCATAACATTGGGAATAGTTTGCATGAAATGTATCATCAAATTGAACACATGGAATGGCAAACGAAACTTCAATTTGATCATATGGCGGCCTATCAAGACGCTCAAGTAGCAATGTACGTGAAGAACAAGTGGATCGATGAAAAGACAGCTTTGGAATTTCCAAGGGCGTTGGTTTTCTATCTCGGCGGTCCTAGAGAACTTCATTGCAAAAGAAATGGAAATTGAAGATCGGTGGTGAATAGATCTCTTATGTGTTCTAGGTGTGATTGAGTCAAGTTCTAGTGTGTCGATTATTTAATTTGTGTGTTTGCTTAATTGTTTAATGTGTGTTGTTGGATTTGGAATTTGCTTTGAATTTATGTTGTTTGTGTTGTTTATAGAATGATGAACCTTGTTATAGTCTTGTTATGGAATTCATTGAGTTTGGAATGAAAATTATGAATTGGAATTGAAGAGTTTAGTTAAATTTCGAGTTTGAAATGTGGATCTTAGTTATCATTTTAAATTGATTGTGAAAATATTTGGAGGATATAAATTGGATTAATACTCTTATAAGAGTAATTAGGAGTCGAATTTGACAAGTTTTTGTGGAAAATATAAAATTTAAATCGAATTTTTGGAAAGGTGAGTCTGGCGCCTAGGTGCCAAAATTCGGCGCCTAGGCGTCGGTTTGGCCTGAACCCAAAACTTCATCTTCTTAATCATCCCCACGCCATTTTTGACACCTAAACTTCCCTTTCCTCCGGTTTTCGCGAAAAGAGACCCTTGAGAACCCATTTGAGGCCGGATTTTCAAGTTTTTAAGCTTGAAATCACTTGATTTCTTCATCCTAAGGTCAGATCTATATTCTAAACCAATTATTTTCGATTTTCACCATAGATTTTGCTCACATTGAAGAAAACCAAAATTTTGAGGAAAAAATTTGATTTCTAGAGTTAAATCCATGGATTTTTAAGCTCTTTCAAGTTTGAAAAGCTTAAATTAGCATATGTTCTTTGATCCTATGAATTTATTTCACGTTTTTATTTCACATTTAAATGACACCCAAATCTAAGCAAGGAAAGGAACGAGAAAATTTTGATCATAACAACTTTGTCACTGCCGCTGCACATTTCCGGTACAATGATTTTGCTATGACCCGGAAGTTTATCTCGAAACGAAGTTTTTACAATCCGGGAGGAAGAATTGAGAAAACTACCATTGCACTCAACTGGCAACGATTATGCTATTTTACTGTTGCAACTGTTATCCCTGTGGTTAAGGAGTTTTATGCCAACTTCGTGGATGTTGAAGAGTACGAGATTTTCGTTAGAGGAGTTGGAGTAGGATTCACTCTCGAGCGTATCAACATTTTCTACGGCCTGTCGCCGAACATCAAATGTTATTACTTCGGATTATCTCCATCTGAGGGAGATTTAGATATGATTATTGCTTACCTGACTGATGATATTGGAGCTTCGAAGATTCGGAACGAAAAAAGGGTAAATTTTTCATCTTCTAAGCTTAATGGTATTTCAAAGGCATGACACTACTTTATTTCTGCTCGTCTCCTTCCATCCAATCATTTGAGCGAGGTTACGAGGATAGAGCTATCCTCAACTTATTGCATTCGGGAGAGGAAGATGATTGATGTAGGAAGTATCATTTATGATTACGTGAGGCCATTGCTTGCTCTAGCACTTCTGTTGGACTTGGATTTCCATCTTTGATATATTCTCTGTGTGAAAGTGCTGGAGTAGTTCTTCGAGCTTTCGAGGAAAAGCTCGAGTCTACAAAGCCCACAGGAAGAGAAAGCGTTAGTATCTATGATCGTCTTCGAGGTAAGAGTTCTCTTGCACCTTCTAGTTCATTACACCGTTCGGTAGAGCTTCTACTCAAGACCTTCTACTTCTACTGCTCGAGCCACCATCTAGTTTCTGGGATTCCATGCATGATCAGTTTATGGAGCAGCAGAATGAGTTATTTCTAACTCATTGTAGAGTAGATACGATCGATAAGAAGATCGATCATCTCTCTAAGTATACCCAAAGGAAGAGTGATTATGATGCTGAGTATTATGAGTCTTTAGTTAAATTCCTAAAGGGTGAGCTTGATGTTCAGTTTCCTACTTGTCCTAGATTTTCACCGTATGTTGATCCGAAGGATATGATATTTTCTTTGGAGATGATGATGACGAGGCTACAGACAGTGATTAGAAGCCAGATTTACCTCTTGAGATGTGTGATTTTGTTTTTAGTTTATTTCTTATTTGTTAGTAATGATTAGTGTGATTGTATTGTTGTTTGGTATTGTCGATTTGTTTAAGTAACTTTGTGCGAACTTTTGAAATTGAGATTATTTTAGAGCGTCTGATGTGTTATGTGTTTCAAACTGAAATATGGATAATTTTTTTATTTTCTATGATAAATTTTTATTTCTGTTTCAGCCTACTGTTTAGTATTCATGAATAGTTAGTAACTTTGCATGTTCTAAACATATATATATATATATATATATATATATATATATATATATATATATATATTTATTTATTTATTTATTTAAAAATTAATTCTGCTTCCGTAAACTTTTCTATATATGCTTCATTATTTCGGTTATATTCATATTAAAGCATGTGATTAGAAATGAGTTTTTCCTTACTTGCATTATCAACTGTACCTGAGAAATTCTGTTTATTTCTTTCTCTCATGCTTTAGAAAATTTTATGATTCATTTATATACTAAAGTCGAAGATTGGGGGAAGGGAAAACATTTTTCAAATTTAAATATTATTTGTCCTTAATGAACTAATATTTTTTTTTAAAAATAACATAAGGAATGAAAAATCTATTTATGATTACTTGAATTTTGGAATTTATAAATAATTTAGTAAACTTAACTAAAATTTCAATAATTTTGATTGATTTTAAGAATAGAATTATTTAACTTAAAGAATAATAAGATTAAGAGTTTTTCTATTTATAGTAAAGAAAATTGTATTTTAGAAATACTAAGGAATCAAGATTATTACCTGAAAAAGAAAAGATTGAAATAATTTTTGAAAAATACTTATTAATAATGTCATATTTATTAAGTAAAAAAATGTATAAGTTTTTAAATATAAGTTAAGGATAGTGAAGTTCAAAATCATTAACAGACTATCCAAAAATAGTAGTAATCCTCACAAATTAAAAAAAAAAAAGGACGATTGAAAAATATCCTAAAAAAAAAAAAGAAAAGAAAAAAACAGAAAAAAAAAATAAAAGTGAGGAGAAACTTGAGGAAATGCCTAATCAAAAATTGACTTCACTTGAATTATCTTATAGGAAGAAAACCAATTACATTTTTAACTTAGTTTTTATGTACAATTATTTTTACTAGAAAAATGTTTTATGAAAATCTTTTTCTTGTAAATATTCTTTGTGACCTTAATATGATAAACTACAATTCTTTTTGAAATAAATGAAAAATTGGAAGTCTTATGATTTGGTAGTTAAATATTCTTTAAATTCTTAAAATTAAACTTAATTAGTGAAATTTAGATGATGATTTGCTAAAGCTTTTATAAAACCAAAAATTAAAAGAAATCTTAAATATTTAAACTTCATTCCAAATGTTATATATTTTATGTAATTAAAAGGGTTACTTGAGGACAAGTAAAGTTTAAGTTTGGGGGAATTTGATCCACTTTAAAAATACCCATTTTTATGCCTTATTTATGATTCAATTCTTAAGGATATTATGCTTTAATGAAAGGTATTTTATGTTTTTGGATGTAGGTGATAAAAAAAGAGTTCAAGAAGGAAAAAGGAGCAAAAAGGAACAAAAATGGAGCTAAAAGAGCAAAGTTGTCGAAATTGTAGGCCTGACACCTAAGCTCCAGTTCGATACAGACGCAGACAAGATTTTTGACGTCTTTGAGTAGTTATTTTAACGGTGTTAAGCGGTTATTAGAGCTTCTAGAAGACTGGAAGTTACTTCTAATATATAGGACATGTGATACAATGCATTTGGACGCAGGGAAACGGTTTTAATCGCGAAGAGGTGCGACCCAAAGTGAAGAGGTGCGAAGACCTGGTCACGGAGTCCGGCGCTTAAGCGCGACAGTTACCTTCTAGAAGATACATTGTATTTGGATGAATTTTGAAAAGGTGTCTTAAGCAACCCCTGGTCAAATTCAGAGCTCTATAAATAGGAGTCCATTCTACAGAGAAAATCGCCCCTTTCACCCCTTCTAGCATCCTTTTGTCCCCAAGCACTATATAGCCATCCAATTCATTTTAGGGAGCCACCTTCTTTATTATTTAGTGAGTTTATTTTTAGTTTATTTTGTGTGTTAAGTGTGAGATTATTAGTGTTGTTGCTGTTGAAGTCTTTCATCATTGCATTGAAGTCAGTAGGAGTCAGTGGATCACTTGAAGGAGCATTCTAGATAAGTATTTGTAACTTGGTTCAAAGTTTTATAAATATGTTTTGTTGTGTGGATTCAATGTGTTCTGAGTAGTTAGTTTTCTTTCTCCTTTCAACTATGAAAAGATAATGAGATAATTAAACTTTGTTGGAGAATTTAACTTAAAATATTTATAAAAATTGTGATGATATTAATACATGATCTTAGTTTACTTTTAAGCCGGCCATTTAAATTGTTAAAACCTGTTGAAGAATTTTGAGACCTATTCGGAGATGAGTTCTTAACTAGTAGATATCACATGAATCCTTAGGTAGTCGAAGGCTTTATGCAGGTTATTCAAGGTGAAGTGTAAATAAATAGGAAGATATGATTTAGTGGGCGTAGAATTAATTAGTTATTAGAGTGACAGACTAAATTCTAATAATTTGATTTATAGAAAGGGAATGGGTCACTGGTAGGGCCGATCATAGCCACCCTTAGACATCTAGTAGTGTGAGCCTAGATTAACCCATTCTACTAATAAAATATCCTAAACCGATATATAGATTAGTCAATGTTCTTTATGCCTGGACCAAAGGGTAAAGAATAGGAATGCTTCTATTTGGCACAATACCATAATCTAAATACTCCACAAATGATAATTATTATAAAAATCTTGGATTATTTGAAAAGGAGAAAGTTGTTTTATTTTTACCTGCATTAATATTTATTTTAGTGTTGCTTACTTTCATTTAGTATAAATTTCATTAAATCTAAAATCTAAACTTTAAAAAGAAATAAAAATAATAATTACTTTTAGTTTGAAAAATCTAAAAATATTACTTAATATTCTAAAAATCTTTTATGTGGGATCGATAACTAGGACTCCACTAGAGCCCTGTATTACTTGATACGATATGTATACTTGCGTTTGAAATTGCGACTTTTACAAATTATAAAAATCTAAATATAAATTCATAAAATCTTTCATAAGTAAAATCACATCAAGTTTTTGGCGCCGCTGTCAGTAATTAAATCTTCTAGCAGTGGTATCAAATTCTTGCATTTGAAAGTATATATAAAGCCACGTTAGGTTGAGTCACGCATCAAGGCCTAGCCAGTCTATCCAACATTTGATCCAGAAATGGAAGTGGAAAGTGATCTTTCCTTGTGGTAAGATTTAATTTTCTATAATCAATGCATATTCGCCACCCTGTCATTTGTCTTGTTGGTATTATTTCATTCTTTTCATTAACAGTCACAGTCACTCCTCTTTTCTTAGGAACACAGTGAATAGGACTAACCCATGCACTATCTAAAATAGGGTAGATAATTCTAGCATCCAACTATTTTAAAATTTCTTTCTTAACAACGTCTTTCATGATAGAATTTAATCTCCTTTCGGGGATTAGCCCATTAGCTTGCAATTATCTTCCATAAGAATTTTGTGCATACAAATTGAAGGACTCGATTCCTTTAATATCAGCAATTGTCCATCCAAAGCCTTTCTTGTGCTTCTTCAAAATTTCAAGAAAACTCTCTTCTTCTTTTTCAGCTTAATCGAGAGGAAATTATAACTCGGCAAGGCTGAGGATTCACCTAGAAAAACAAACTTCAAATTATCAGGAAGCATTTTTAACTCAAGTTCAGGAGGTTTTTCAGTTGATGGACCATAAGATTCATCTTTTTCAGTCAAATGCAACAATTCAAAACTTTCAAGAACATAATTTAAATCTTTCTCTTGAAAATCATCAGAATCAAGTAACTCCTCTTCTTGCTTATGTTCCAATTCTTCCCTTTCAGATTTCTCTTCATAAGTTGATTTGAAATGACATTCACTTAAATATTTGATAACATTCATCCTATAACATTCATCTTCTTTACCTCTAGCCGGATATTTCATCGATTTTGAAATATTAAATGTAACAGTCTGATCATTAATCCTCATCGTTAATTCCCCTTTTTGCACATCTATCATGGCTCGACCTGTAACTAGGAAAGGTCTTCTCAAAATTATAGGTATCTCTTTATCTTCCTTCATATCTAACACAATGAAATCAACAGGAAAAATAAATTGATCCACTTTACCCAAAACATCTTCTATAACTCCTTTAGGATATGTGATCGAACGATCTGCTAATTGCAGAGTTACAGTAGTTGGGGTTATTTCTCCTAGTCCCAGTCTTTTGAATATTGATAGAGGCATAAGGTTAATGCTTGCACCCAAATCCCATAAAGCTTTTCCATAGAATCTGTCTCTGATTGCACATGAAATTGTGAAACTATCAGGATCTTTAAGCTTTTCAGGAAGCTTTTTCTGAATTATTGCACTGCACTCCTCACTAAGTGCAACAGTCTCGTTATCTTCAAACTTCCTTTTCTTGTTAACAATATCCTTCATAAATTTCGCATAGCTTCGCATTTGTTCTAAGGCTTCAACAAATGGAATATTAATAGTAAGCTTCTTAAATATCTCCAAGAATTTTAAAAATTTCTTATCCAACTTTTGTTGATGAAGTCTCTGAGGAAATGGAGGTGGTGGTTTTTCTAAATTAACCTTAGGTGGAGAAATAGGTCTTTCCAAACCTTTCAGAGCGTCCTCTTTTGGTTCTTCAATCTCTTCTTTCTCTACTTCAATTTCTTTTTGAACTCTATCTTCCAATTCTCTTCCTCTTCTCAGTTGAATTGCTTTTACATATTCTTTATTTTTTTCTTTTGGATTTACTTCAGTATTACTTGGAAGCATTCCTTGGGATCTATTACTTAAGGCATTTGCAATTTGTCCCATTGATTTTCAATATTTCTGATGGTTGCTCCTTGAATTTGTAATTGATTTCCCATATGTGACACCACTTCTTCAATATACAACTTCTTCTCCTTTAATTGTAAAACATTGTTATAACCTGAAGGATAAGTTAATCTATTATTATTATTATTTCCTTGGTTGTTCCAATTCCCCAATGAGTTTACTTGGTGGTTCCCCCATTATTGATTAACACCACCTTAATTATTGGTATTCCAGTTAAAATTTGGATGATTCTTCCAACCTAGGTTATAATAATTGGAATATGGGTTGTTAGGCTTAATTATAGCATTCACAGTTTCTGGTGAAGAATAAGAATCAACCATTTGGCCTAATGAATTTTCTTCAATCATGGAATGTGGTTGAGAAAAATTCATCCCAAATTAATCTATCTTCCTTGAAACAACAACAACTTGATTTACTAACATTGTAAAAGCATCATTTTCAAAAACACCTGGCTACCTTTTTAGGATTTAACCTTTCGAAGGCCATCGAAAATTATTAAGTAGTCATTTCTTCAATTAAAGCATAAAAATCAGAAAATGGTTTAGACATTAATGATCCACCAGCAGCAGCATCGATGACCGATCTAAGAGATCCAACTAATCCATTATAAAAAGTTTGAATTATTAACCAAACTGGTATCGAATGATGTGGACATTTCCTGAGGAGATCTTTAAATCTTTCTCATGCTTCATATATTGATTCCCCTTCAAACTGACAAAAAGATGTAATATCATTTCTCAACTTAGCAGAATTTTAGATGGTGGAAAATATTTAGCAAGGAATTTTGTGACAGCTTCACTCCAAGTTCTAACCGATCCAAGTGCTTAACAAATGTAACCATATTTTAGCTTTATCCTTACGTGAGAAAGAAAAAGTCTAAGTCTAATAGCATCATCCGAAACACCATCATATTTAAAAGTAGCACACAACTCTAGAAAATTAGCAAGATGCAAATTAGGATCTTCAAGTTAGTTGCTCCCCTAAACTGATTATTAGACACAATTTGGAAAATAGCAGGTTTAAGCTCAAAAGAATAGCAGCTACAGCAGGTTTTTGAATACTACCACGAATTTCATCCACTGTAGGGTTAACATAATCTCTTAAAAGTCTTAATTCTTGATGGATGCCAACATTTTGATCTTGATGATTTGCCATTTCTTGAATATTTTTATCTTTTTCTGTATTTTTAATTTAATTTTTTTTATTTTTCTGATAGTTCTTTCTAATTCAGAATCGTAAGACACAAGTCCCTCAGAACCTGAACTATGCATATAACAATAAAACAAAACAAAACACAACAAACGAACAAAAACAAAGAAAAGTAAAAATTTAAAATTTTTTAATTTTCTTTAAAATGTAATTTTAATTATTTTCGATCCCCGGCAACGGCGCCAAAAACTTGATTCACCCGATATTTATACTTACAATTATGATATGAAAATTGGCAACGACGACAAAAACTTTTCTCCGCCGGATATATATGCTTATGATTTTGATATGAAAATTATGATTTATAATGTGGATACTACGCAAGTATACGTATCGTTTATCAAGTAATATAAGAGTTTCTGATTAAGCCCCGAGATATCGAACCCACAAGGAAAGTGAAAAATCTTTAAAGAAATAAGAAAATTATCTTTTTACTTTTTAAATTGGCTTTTGAAAATATGTTTTGATTTTGAAAAGTTTGATAGTTTATTTCACTCATTAAATTTTCTTATAAAAGTCAAACAAGAAATTAAAATGATAATAACTGTAAACACGGTATGAAAAACACTATTAACTAGAATATCTTTTTCTTTCATTTATAAAGTAGTAATAATTATGAAAGTATTGTTGTGGAAGTGTTTAAATTTGTTGTGATAAATAAAGCAAATGTATTCTTTACCCTTACTTGTTCTATAAAAAATATTGGTTAATTTGAAATTTTATCATTTTGAACATGGTTAGACAGGGAAGATATTAGCTCTCACTCTAGAGTTCCCTCATTTCCCTCCACCTGGGGCCTAACTTCTCATAACAAAATTCAATAATTCAAATCAAATTAGGGGATTTTAGCCTGTCACACTAAAAATCCTCTAATTTTACTCCCCTTTAAAACATCTTTTAATATATTGCATTCAATTATATGAACTACAATTTTCACCCATATAATTGCATGTGATTCTTACTAACTTTTATGAGACAATACCACATTGGATCTTACATAATCTCACCACAAATTTTACATCTTAACAGGCCAAATTAAGAAGTAAATAAAGTTTATAGAATCAATCTTCACAACTTCTTTCAACTTTATACACATATACATTCCACAACAATTTTTCATGAATTACTTACTTCTTCATTTAAGAAAGAAAAAGATAAAGTAAATCACTCAGAATGCATTGAGAAAATACAAAAACACATTGATTTGAAATTAAAAACCATAATAAAAACAATAAACACAGCAAGTATTAATTAAAAACTAAATGTAAGAACAAAAGTAAACACTTATCTGAAAATCCTCTCCACAAGACTCAGGAAGTTCCTCTGAAACTTTAGCTTTTCACTAAACTACTCCTCAGAGCAGGTCTCCCAACTCCGATGACTCAGAAACAGACTTCAAACTTCAATAAAAACTAAACTAAAGGAAAGAAAAGAAGTGGGAAGAAGGCTTCAATCCTACCCTTTTCTCTTTTCTACTCTCTACTCCTACTCCTAATGAAAAATCTTATAAAATACAATAAAAACTCTGTAAAAACTCTCTTCAAAATGAAATGGAAGAACCCCTAAACTTTCCTAAGACTCTCTTTAAAAATTAAACCAAAAGGTGACTTGGTGTCTCTTCAAAATGTGTCCAGATTCGATGTATCCACCAAAGAATGCACCCATTCATTCAAACTTCCCGCCCAAAGGAAGTTATGGAAGTTACCACCAAGAGTTGCATCCCATCACCTTTAAAAATGGCGCCAAATTCAAGTTAATCTCGATTTTTAACTGTGGCGGCTAAGTGCCGGCCCAGCGGCGCTTAGCTGCCAGTGCCCAAATTTTCATTTTTCATTTTTTTGCTCTAAATTTGATCCAAGTTTGTTCATTTCATCATAATCACTCATTTTCATCATACCTGCAAGAAAAACACAAAATACCTTCCATTAAAGTGCAATATCATCAAAAATAGGTATAAAAATGTGCATAAAAAATAATATATATTTTAGGTGTATCAAAGATCAAGTTGGAACTTAAAAAAACAAATGAAATCAACAGAAAATTGATTTATTATGGACATAGCTTCAGGAAATGGTGGCATTCATACAAATTTCTTCAGATGGTCGAAACTAAGCTACATTATAAGAATTTGATTGAGAGTGAAAGGAAAAGAAAGACCTTCCTTTTTAAACTTTTTACACTAATTTTATCTGAACATCTCTAATGGATAAATTTTCTATCTACCTTTCTTGAGCAACACATATGTAGGGGCAGCACATTGTATGATATGTAGGATAAGCAACACATTGGGCTCCACAGGAGTACAGGACCATAAGTCAAGCTCAAGCATCAATTTCAAGCTACGTTTATTTCAATCTCAAATTCCATAACCAGATCACCTGGCATCTTTCAAGCTCAAAATTGGCATCATTTTTCTAATATATGAAAGATCACATGCAATTTTTTCATAGTAAACAACAATCTAAACAAAATTTAACCACTTATGGACAATTCAGCAGATAAGGATTCCTTCTTCCCTGGCTTCTCAAGCCTCGATGCAATCTGTGCAGTAGTGTATAAAGAAATGAACAAGTAGAAGAAAGTACATAAGATCACAAACTATTCTTACATCTCAAAAGATCATTTTCCTCAAAAACTGCATCATCATTCCTAAAAACCAGAGAGGGAAGAGAGGGAAACATACCAATTCAAGCAAGCTATAGATTGAATGGTATGTATGTAAATCTTTCAACAAAAAATAGCTAAAAAGTGCAACCAAACCGAAAATAAGGAGTTGAGAGAGGGAAACAGCCCTCTCACCAATTTTGAGAGTTGCTGAATCTCTCACAAGCCCCTAAAATAAGATAAGCCCTTTTCTGCATGATAAGCCTGAGCAATATAGTCTTTAGATGCCACATGAAATAATATGAATCTGCTCCAATTTCAATATCTAACCCATAAATTTGCATATTCAAAAATATGTCATAATAAGCTATATCACAAACCTTGTAGATTACTATGATCAAGTAGTAATCTACAATTTTTTTACAAGCTTGATCTTTATCACAAATTCAAGGCATAAAAAATATTTAACTCCCTATGAACATGAATATGTTCATTAAACCGGAATATGACATCATGCATGTCATCAGGTAACTACCCACATTACAGTTTTTTTTTTGTCAATATAACCAAAAAATTGAATTCAAGTTAGTGCCGAAGCATTGTGAAAATCTCAGATCGACAATCGCATCTGATATCAGAGAAGTTAGATTTAACCAAAAATTTAGATATCTAATCATCCATGCATCAAAAAATTGGATTCATAACACAGTTAAACCAGAGAATTGAGCCATCGCATAACAAAGAAAACATTAGTGAATTTTGACAAAAGAATAACAACAACACAAATACTAGGAGATGATAATTTATGCAATAAATACTTCCATGAATATCATAAACAAATTTTATTAAAAATCTCACCAATTTTGGGAGTTGTTGATCCTCTCCCAAGCATTGAAGTGTCAATATTACACTAACAGTCCTACAAGAATTCACAGTTAAAAAAGTATGATAGAGCAATATCTACATAATAAAAAGTCAGAAAGGGCATATTATTGTTGGGAGTTGCTGCAACTAATAAGCAATGGCCACAATAATAAGTCTGTTGCAACTAATATTACAATAATAAGCCATGACAACAATAATATGCCTGTTGCAGCAGCAGCCATGGCAACAATAAATACCAGAAATCAATTTTCACCAAAAGAAAAATTCCAAGTTGGTTTTAGCATTCGTCGGCACAGCGACACTAAATGCCAACTTTTTGATTAAATAAAGTCACACGTACCTTAATTACATGTAAGATTTTCACTGTAATCTTCTAAATTCTCATACTTCTATCAAGAATTTCTCCAACACATCCATAAATCCTATTTCTAATTTCATATCCTACAACATAATATCAAAAGACCATAAAAAAGTTTTCATCATTTTCACAAAATTTGAACCCAAAAATACCAACAGTCAACAGACAACTAAAAAGAAGTCATGAATTATAAATTATGGCCTTAAAAGAATACCAGACTTGGTCCATTATTGATCTTTTGCATGACAAACAAGCTTTTGGTTGTGAATCGATCAATAAATTTTAATCAGTGTTAACGGCTCAATAAATAAATACATAGTTTGATTTGCCGCTAAAGGATAAACACAATAACAATTCATTGATTATTCTGAAACATTCTCTCATGTTGCAAAGATGTTCACCATAAAGCTTCATCTTAATATAGCAGCCACCACAATGCATTGATTATTCTGAACTAGTAGCATCATAAATGCGCTAAAAATGCTTGTTATGATATGTAAATCTCATTTCATAACTATTATTGTTTTGAAAAACAAAAGGAAGAAAGCATTGCATTCTTCACAAAACCATCCATAAAAAAAAAAAAATCAGATCCAGATGCAATAGTAGAATCCCAGAACAAACGTTAATACCTGTATGAATCCCCGCACAAATGCACAATAGACGAGCAAAATGTCACCCAAAAACTCTTATATAAGTAATGAAGCAAGGATACTGAGCAACGAAACAAGAAGATAACACCTCGGTAGGCTACGGTAGCGAAACAAGCAACCAAGCAAGAATATCGAGCGCAAAAATACTGAGCAATTAACTATCCAAGGAGAAATAGAAGATATTTTAGTAGACAAACACAAACAGCTAACCCTAAGCTCTCGCTGCCGAAACCCTTTTGCGATTTTGAGAGGAGAATGAGATGACTCGGAAGAGGAGAGCCGATGCAGAACTTTCGAGAGCAGGCAAACACAAATGGCAAGACCTATGCTATCACAGCCGAAAACCTTGCGCGATTTGAGAGGAAAAGGAGATGACTAGGAGTTGGATGAGGAAGAGAGCCAAAACAGATGTTTCGAGAGCGGAGGCTGGAGAGGATTAGGGTTTCTTAGATATAAAGTTATATATATATTATATTATATTACTTATATAAGTAATAATAATATATTAATATTAATGATTTTTTATATATTATAATTTAAATAATTTATAATATATAAATATATATTATATAGATATAGTATATTAATATATTATTATTATTAATTTATTATATATTATAATTTATAAAATTTAATTTTTTAAAATATCATAATTTTTTTATATATAATTATTTTAAATTATTTTATATTTCGAACAATAACGATTCGAACACGAACGAACGCATCATTGTTCGTGTTTGGTTCGTTTAACTAATCGAACGAAAAATTATTCGTGTTCGTCTCGTTTACTTATCGAACGAATCGAACACGAACTCCTTGACGAACCGAACACGAACTGTTCGCGAACAACGAGCTTTTTTGACAGCCCTAATTAGAAAAAATGTTAAAAACATTTCCATAGTCATTACTACTGGAAGAGTCAATATATATATATTAACATCATTACCAAAAATAAGAAAACAATTATTAAGAAGCTCATAATTATCATAAACATTCACAATAAATATGTTTCTCACTTTTACAAGTATTACCGGAGATGTCTAATAGATAAAATATGTGAAATAAAGATAACATAACTGACAACACTTCTAAAAGCTATATTTTTAGGATTTTTGTTTTAGCTCCTCCTATAAGTAGGAATATTATAAATGCTTATAAGAATGTAATTTAGAACAATTCTGATAATCACGGGCAAAAGTTGAATATTTTTTACATAACTTAGGTTTCCACTTATAAAGAACTCGTTGAACAATGTATTTTCGTTTCCCTTGTGAGAAATATTATCAGTAAAAGAAAAATCAATATCAAGAAGGATACTTGCTCTGGCAAAAGTTAACTTAAAACATTTCACAATTAAATGGTCCACCATAAAAGAGACGAAGTTTCATGAAATTACAAAATACATCTCAATGTCCAACAATACAATAAAAGATTAAGTAGTTTAACTCACATAATCAAATCCTTAAAATCCTCTAATGTAAAATTATGTGTCCAACATTTAAATATAAAAGATTTAAGAAAAAAGAAGTATAAGATAAAATTATGTCCATGCCTTTGATACAATTAAAATTAAAAAGAAAAAAAAAATTATTCGTAAGAGAAATAAGTTCAACAATGCATTTTAATTTTCAGATCTTACTAATAACTTACAAGAGATTACTGTAAAGTGGCATTTTGCCTAACATGTATCTAATAAGATACGTGCTTTGTTGCATTGAGCCGACATAAATTTATACATTTGAGAAGAACTTAGCCTATGCATTAGGAACATAAAAAGGAAAAAAAATAAGGACTTAAAAAGTGAGATTATATCAAACATTTTTAATTAGGAGAAAGAAAATGTTTAAGAAATGATCAATTATAGGAATATAGGGAGATAAAGAAATATTCTTTTATAAGAAGGGGCAGAAGCCATAAAATGAAGAAAATATCATAATATAATAAAGTAGAAACTCATGATTTTTTCTCAAGAAGAGGGATAAAAGAGAAAAACATGGTAAAAAAATATTTACATAACTCATGAGGAAGAAACAACTTACTAGTCCCTGATGCGTGCTAGAAGATTTACAATGGTAGAGTAATAAATTATCATCTTACGTTGTCCGAGAATTCAACACATGTATATAAAATTTAATAATTAGTTCAAACATCACAATTTTTTCGTGAAAAGACTCGAAAAAAAATAATAATAATAAAAAAAACAACGAGGGCTTGTCAGATTGAAATGTTTTACAATGAGATGATGATTATATGTACAATACTTTGTACTACAAGTATAAGAGAATTATACAATTTCCCGAGTTACAATATTCTCATGTAAAAAAACTCATCGCTCCATGGTAGTAAAATGACGCAATGAGGAGTAATTACCTTCAATACACTGTCTTTGGGGTCAATACAATGTTAGAGATGTTGAAGTGCTTTGTAGGTTGCCTTGTGGTTCCATAGTGTTGGTTGTTGCTTCGCATAGTGCTTCACCAAAAAGTGTAGGTTGCAAATAAGAAATGAATTGCAAATAAGAAATAAATCCAAAGCACCTTAATCGAATGACTAGAAGAGATTCTCGATTGGATGATGTTCTATGGACACTCAATTGACTTAATGATGTCAGAATCGAGTGATATAGAGCTCGTTGGATTCTTTTTGCTAAGGCACTCATTAAGATTTTAAATCTATTTGGCCTTTTAATTATGTCTTTTAAACTTTCAAAAGTGATTTAACGATTTGATTTGATTATAGATCAATTTTAGTATTGTTGAGTCTGGCTCGTCGAGTTGATTAGTTTGGCTATAAATTTACTCAAATTAAAATTTTGAACAACATTTAATCTAAAAATAAATAAATAAATAAATAAATAAATAAATAAATAAATAAATATATATATATATATATATATATATATATATATATATATATATATATATATATAGTGAGCTTATTTTGAGTTTAGTGCCATATCAGAAGATTTGGTTGATATAAATTTGTTGAGCTCCAAAACCGCATCATCCAAAATAGGAGTGTAAACGAGCTGAACACGAGTGGCTCAGTTCGTGTTCGGCTCGTTTATATTTGAGCCGAACAAGTCGTGTTCGTCGTTCAGCTCGTTGCTTAATGAGTTGAACACGAACTGCTCACTGAACAAAGAAATCATTTTGATAATCCTAATCAACGTAACTATAAGCATGTTAATGATTGAGCATAAAGATTTAAGCATTATAGTTTATATTAAAATATCATTTGAATATAATTTAATAATTTTTATTATATTTATTTAATTAATAGTTTTAATTGATTATAAATCTTTCAAAATTTTTGAAAATACTACTCATTAATATATATATGTATGTATGTATGTATGTATGTATGTAATTTAGGAATAGTATTTAGAGCCAGCCGAAACCCTATCTCATTGGTTTTAAGTACGAGGCATAGAAAGGAGGATTGTTTAATGCCAGCCTCCTCCATGGCCGTTGATTACTTTGACCTAATCCTTCGAACGAGCGCTCCTTGTTCTAATTGGGCAATGACGATGAAATCCATCACGTAGAGCGATCTTAATCCGCTTTAGGAATTCTTCCGAGGGTGCTTCAGAGATCGCAATGCTTCTCTTGCTATGACGCCGGAGCAGCTTGGATGGCCCATTAATGTACGGGAAACCGCTGTCTCTGTGCGTCGTCGGTGTAGAGATAGCGGGTGGATCTGCTTGGTGATGGAGATGAGATTAATCTGAGCCTTCCGACTTCCAATTTTAATTACCCATATTTTCTCAAGGGGATGCTTGTTGCGTGCTTTAAGGCAATATTTAAGAGGCTGTTTTGCAGAAGGTTTTGAGCACGATTAAAGCAAGATTTCTCCAATCTTGCCACACAGTTTTTTCCGTTAAATCATACGGTACGCCTAAATCCCGCTGTTGCGGCGTTTTTGACTTGAATCGCTGTTTTCTGAAGGGGTATTTGGCTGAAAGGAGGATTTAAGTTAAAATAGGATTTAGTAAATCTGGTTAACCCGGATTTAAATATTATTAAATCCAAGGGGAAAACAGATTTCAGGGATGATCGGGATCAAATATTGCGAATTTATTGAAGCAAGATTTAATTTAAATCCTCCCGAATTTAAGAAATGACATATTCAAATCATACAGAATCATAAATCCAATTTTTCCCTTGTTTCATCTTCAAAATCTTGGTTAATAGATCGGGCATCGGCCGGATTTAGCTAAAATTTTGTATTCTCATTAACTGTCCAGCTTCACACGCCGCTAAGTCCGTCGTACCACTGACTGATCCAATCGTGATTTTTCTATTCTTTTTGTCAAGGTATTTTTGAAATTCGGGACCAGAATCTGGGGGAGAAATATGAGGGTTTCGCTCCGTATTCTCACTCTTGGCATCCCTAAAGAAAAGAGAATGAAAGATTTACATACATGCCACCTATCTCTATGTATTTACATTTCTTGCACCTAAACTTAAGTTTTTACATATATGCCACCTTTACCCTGCATAAAAAATGAGAAATTTAAATACCAAGGACACAACTATTGTGCAATTACATATCTCAAACTTCAACTTTCATATTTACATACATTGCACTTTCTCATTTTAAGCCTATGCCCCGAAAACATTATTCATCACGTGGTTGTTTCTTGTTTGAGGGCATTTTAGTTTAAAAATTATTATAGCGGATATTAGCCAAATAAAAATATGGAAATTTGGATACATAACTTAACATAAAAAATATGTCCACATGAATCTATAGAAAATTATTGGGGGTATTTCAAAGTTATTGTTGTTATTCGAGGTTTTGGGAGGTTTTTGGGGTATTAACTCCATTAACGCCAAAATAACCCTCTAATAACTTCCGTGGTTTTATTTCAGTGTTATTCAATATTATTATGAGGTTATTTAGAGGTTATTGAGGGGAGTACGCACGCAAAGCTGCGCACATACTCCGTATGCAACAATTTCTCCTGTTTCAGGGATGTTTTGTGGGTGATTCAGCAGCCGTTTCAGAGCTGCGTCCAGACTCTCTATGGAAAAGTTTTTTCAACCCTTCACTCGCTGTCTCACTTTCTCTCTCTGTCTCTCTAATCACGATATAGATGAAATCCATCGCATGTGATCGTGCTCCGTTTAAGGGATGTTTAATGGGTAGTTCAACATCCTGCCAAGATTTTTTTTATATTGCAATGGCGGGCAATGCAGCTTGGGTGGCCCGTGCATCTGCGGGCAACGACTGCGTTTGTCTTTGTTGTTTTGAATAAGAAATTGGAGGGTCATCTTCGGGATGGAGCAGAGCTGAATCTTAGGGTTCGACTCCCTTTTTTTCTTATATTTTTGATAATGTTCCTTAGGATTGCTGATTTACCGGTTACCATGTTAATTGCTCTTTTGTAATGATTTGCATGATGCTTTATATATTCTCCCAAAAAGTTTTTAAAGTTTTTTTAAGATTCAAGTAGAGGAAGTGAAATTTACGGCCAGTTGGTTTATGGATTTATTGCAGGATTTAACCTAAATCTTGCCAAACGGTGAATTCGGGCAAAATAAAGCAGCCGATTTGATGAATCTGGATTTTACAGATTTAGGCCATAAATGTCGTGGCTCGGAAGATTTAGCCGTTGTTTAGGGCAGTTTATGCGGTGTGCTTTGAAAACACACCCCTGTTCGTTTAGGTAAACTGTGTTTTGGCAGCATTTCAAAAAATTGCACTTTCAAACCGCTAAAATCAATATTTTCACATTATTTTTGGCTAAGTGTAGCGATAGTTTTCTAGTTACGTTCCAGCTATTAAAAAAAAAAAAAAGTAATAGACTTAACTTTTTTTTGAACAACATATTATTTTGTAGCAGTTTATTAAGAAGCTGCAGCTGCCCCAAACATACTCTTAATAAATCTGTAATAGACATTTCTCTCGAGAAGAACATCTGAAGTTACTTTACTCTATGTTGAACTTCAGATTATTCCTCTATGGAGTTTACGGATTTGGGTCATGATAGCTTTTTGAAAATTAGATTTTTCTTCAACAACTTAACAACTTTTTTTTTGATAAGTTGCAGCTGCCCCAAACAGACCCTAACTCTCATTCATTGTCATATATTCCCTTATGCATATCTAACATTTAAACGTTCACAGTTACATTTGCTCACAGTAATTTTCAGGTACGTTTCTTCAAAAGAACCAACTGTGGTTTATTTATTCCCCTCTTCTTTCTATCTCTCTCTGTCTATTTGTATGGCTTTAGATATCCGCTCTCTTCACTCGCATTGGCATTGGAGATGCTTGGAAGGCACAAGATACTTGGAAGGCTTGTGAATTTAAGGGTAACTGCTACTTCCATGAGTCACTAATTGGTGTATATGGTTTCTTATAGAACAATGGCGAATCTAAGCTTCTTATTCCCCATTTCTTTTCGCAATTTCTATATATTTTTGCAATCATACGAGCTATTTAAAATGTATGATTTATTGCATCTTTAGTCAAAGTTCTAGGCTTGGTTTTTTTCCCGTGGAATTTACATACCACACAATTCATATGTATTTACATATCCAACACCTAAATTTTACTTTTATGTTAGTGGTGCTTCAGTGATCTCTGCTTTTTCTATGGAACGATGGAGCAGCTTGGATGACCTATGCTTCGATAGGCAACTGTTGCAAGCTTTTGCTATTGGTAGAGAACATTTAGGTGCGTAATTTTGACTCCTCCCTGGCAGGAGCGATCTAAGTTCTCAATTTTGTTAGATGAACCTTCCTTTAGAATTGACCAATGGAGGAGAACCTCTAAAAGCGATATGCACTTGTTTGTTCATGTTCGGAAGCTCATACTCAATATCTCATCGATCTTGAGTTGATGGACTGGGCTTAGAAAACACTTGGAACTTTATTTTTTATGTTGGCCCTAAAGATTGCAATTCATCTACATAGAGTTCTAAGTATTATATTTTGTTCGAATACGTATCTATCCAAAAGACACTTAAGGAATAGAGCGCGAAAGAGAGGAAAAGAGTAGAGAGAACACCGTGATGAACGGTAAAATTGTGTAAATTCTTGAAATGAGCACCTATTTTTAGAAATGGGGACTGAAAAGATTACATCTATACCCGTGGTAGAGTTGGTTTGTAGGGGGTATTTTGGGTAATACATGTTTGTAGGGTAGGGAACTTGAAGCGTACAATCAGCTTATGATCCGAGCGGCCATGGCCGAAGGGTTGACCAGCCATCTAACTAGCCTGTGGTGAGGAGTCCCGGTGGATTGTCCGCGTGAGGTCGTTCCTGTGACCCTTTGGGTAGATTTTGCCCGTCATGGAGTTAGATTTCCCCAGCTCGGCTGTAAATGCGGACTCTCAAACTGCTCTTTGTGGGTCCCATGTTGTCACATCATCTTCTCTGCCACACACACACACACACACACATGGTGAATTTGAAATGCATCAGCGAAGGTGATCATGCCTGCCATATAGTTCCATATGATTTTTTGTTGTGGTGCTGCATCAATATTTATTATGGAGTGGCTTGGTGGGCCCATGCTTTGAGGGTATCTATGGTGGTAACATCCGATTCAATGATATTTTGATTGGTAATTTTATTTTCTTTCCTAATTATCTAATGTTCTTTTTTTAGATTTAGGATTCAGGAAGTGAAATGAAATTAAAGCAGATTACTTGCATTCCACTAAATTCTTATATGATTGCATGCCAAACACCTAACTTTTAATATCTACGTTGGCTGGAAATATCAAAATGGGTTCAGTTTTCTATTTCGGCTTTTATATGGCATATAAAGTAAAATTTATCTCTCTCTCTCTCTCTCTCTCTCTCTCTCTCTCTCTCTATATATATATATATATATATATATATATATATATATATATATATATATATATATATATATATATATTATTAGGGTTGAACTCATAAGGTATGTATTAATGCTTATGAGGTGCTTTACTCCAAATGAAGGAAAAAGTTATCTTATATTCTTTTGTGGCAGCTTTTTCAATGGCTTTCTAGCACTTTTATGAACTCTGAGTCTGAAATGACTTCATCTAAGTAGTCAGGGGACTTCTGACACTATCCTCACACACACACACACACACTCTAGAGGACCGTCTGACGTCGCACAGGAAAATCTGGCCACTCTCTCTCTCTCTCTCTCTCTCTCTCTATATATATATATATATATATATATATATATATTTATATATTGCTTGAACTCATCTGGTATGTATTAATGCTTCAGAGGTGCTTTACTCCGTATGAAGACAAAAGTTGGTTTATATTCTTTTGGGGCAGCTTTTTCAATGGCTTTCTAGCACTTTTATAAACTCTAGGACTAAAATGAGCTCATCTAAGTAGTCAGGCGACTATTTTGATACTATACACACAGAGAGAGAGAGTGTGTGTATAGTGTGAGGGACATTTATTTATATATTGTTGGAGATAATATTCAAACTTCAATTTTGACTTGTTGCGATAAATTATGAATTTTCAAGAACTCATATGGTTGCTAGAATATATTGAAAATTGAAGAAAGAAATGGGGAATCAGAAGCTTGGATTCACCATTGTTCTATAGTTGTTAGATATTTAAGACATATGGAAGAGCCCAGAGAGCTAGAATGCACACTGTTATCTTAAAGAAAAGAAAAGAAAAAGATCCTCCCAACAGTAGGTGATCATCTCTATCTATAAGGTTTGAGATGGTCTCTCCCTCCCTCGTCAGGTTACAAAGAGACTATATTACAATGTATTTAGTACAATGTGATTAACGTTGTCAGATTGATGTGACAGCTGGCACTCAACTGTCAGGCTTGAATGAAGCCGGCTATGGTTGCATCCATTGGCGTGTTAGCATCTCTGAGGGCCCATAATAACTATTTCTTTGTATGCATAATGCATCATCGAAGGTGACGATTCCTGCCATTAGGCACTGTAAGACTTTTTATTTTTTTTCTATTGTGTCGCTACATAGTTTTTTACTTTTCATACAATGGCAATCGAGTAGCTTAGACTGCCCATTCCTATTAGCGCCTCTATTTGAATAACCATTGATTCTGTGATGTTTATGATTGTACTCTGTATTTTTCCTCCTAATTTTGTGAAAGTCTTTATTTAGATTCAAAAGAATGCAGTGAAATGAAATAGGGGAAGATGTACAGCATACCACTTAATTCTTATATACTTACATATTTAATGCTTAAAGAACAGTGGCAAATCTAAGCTTCTGTTTCCCTGTTTCTTTCTGCAATTTTCTATATATTCTGGCAACCTTATGAGGTATTGAAAATGTATAATTTTTTCAACTAAGTCAAAATTGAAGTCTATGTCGGTTTCTTTTTGGGGCCATTCAAATGCAATTCTTATGTATCTACATATCTAAAACCAAAAGTTTATTTTGTCTTGTTAGCCCAAAACAAGCTTCTACATATATTTCTACAAGAAAGCAAGTAGTGGCCATATTTCTCGGTTTTGATCTATTATAAGGCGGGGAAATTCCATCTCTCTCTCTCTCTCTCTCTCTCTCTCGCTCTCTCGCTCTCTCGCTCTCTCTCTCCCCTTCCCTCCCTCCCTGTGTGTGTGTGTGTGATTTGACGATGATGATTAAATTCAACATAGAAAGAGATGTTATCCATGTCCAAGGTACTTCAGGGATCTTTCATTTTCTTATGCAATGGTGGAGCAGCTTGGGTAACCTATACATCTGCAGACATTTTCATAATTATACTACGCTGGCCATGTTCTTAAATACAGTTTAAGAGTGCTTTGGGGATCGGACAGATTGCTATCTTTGATCAATACCCCAAGTATGATTATGACTGATGATAACTTTGAAGTTAACCTTTCACTCATTTGCTTGCTCTTCTCTGCTCTATCTCTCTCTGTCTCTCTCTCTCTCTTAAAGTCCATCACGAAAGATGATTTTATCCCGGTTTAGGAATGCTTCAGAGGGTGCTTCACGGATCTATATTTTCTTGCAATGGCACCAGAGCAACTTGGATGGCCTGTGCATGTGCGGGAAGCATTGCGTTTGTGCGTTAATTGTGGAGACATATATGTGAATCTGTTTTGACGTAGTAACAAAGATGAATCTATGCCCTTTAACTTTGATTTTCGTACCCAACCTTTCTCAAATGGTTTGTCCTTCGCTCTATATAAATACGCGAGTAATTCTGTTCCTCACAAAAGAAATCAACTTCGGGATGAAATAGAGGCCAATCTTAGCATTCGACTCTCCTTTTTCTTTCATCCCTTTTTTGATGTGCGCTTAGAATTGCAGTAACAGCAGCAACAACAACAACAACAACAACAACAAGCCTTTATCCCATTGAGTGGGTCAGCTACATGAATCCTTTTTGTCTATTGTGTCCTATTGAGTGTCATGTTTTTAATTAATTCTAATAAATTAAGATCATTTTTTATACAATATGCCTAAGTCTTTTTAGGTCTACCTCTGCCTTTATTAACATAAGTCATAAGTCAAATCTGAAACATCTACTCTTCTAATCAAATCATGAGATTGTGAATGTTTAATGTGACCAAATCATCAAAGACGACTCTCTCTAATATTGTTCTCCACTGGAGCTACACCAACCTATCACGGATATATTTATTTCACATTTTTCTCTATATGTGAAGCCACTCATCCGACTAAGCATTCTCATCTTAACAACACTTAACATTTTTTATTGTTTATTTTTTAAAGGCCAACATTCTCTGCCATAGAGCATTAAGTCTCACCACCATCTCATAAAATTTTCTTTCCAGTCGAATCGGTACTTTGATATTTACATTTATACTCACATTTTTGGTGTTATAAATCTTTGCTTAAAAATGTGTTTTTAACTTCTAAAAAATTATTAAAGATTAACATTTTTGATGAATCATTCAAGATGTGAGTGCTATGCATATAAATACATAAGAATTGTGTGATATGTAAGTAAATGCCCCAATATTTTAATGCTATTGGTTAGAATTATATTAACTTTTTTGAGTCAGATTTTAGATGGGTTTGGTTTTAATAAGCCGTCTCCAAACACTTGAGTTTGTTATCCTTATTTAATTCTGTTGTAATTTCGGCCAAAATGGATAATTGGGCATATTTGCACATATGAATATAGTATGGGAATATATGGCTAATTACAGTTATTATGGGGCTTGATGAAATGGTGACGCAGCTTGGACGACCTATGCTTCTACAGGTAATGGCTGCATGTATTAGTCATTTGTAGAGAACATATCAGAGGATCTGCTTTTTAATGGGACTATTAGGCAAATGTGGACCACCATTTCTCCATTTTCTTGCCATTGTTCTATATTTTCATGCAACGGTTGGGTTGTTAAACTGGATTGATGTTTGCAATTTAGTTAAAAGTTTAATGTAAATATGAAAGTTTAGGTGTGAGATATGTAAACACTTGAAAATTGTGTGCTTGATATTTATATTTCCCTTTTCTTTTACCATCCTGTGAGGCATCCTTACCTTAATTTTCGTCATAGTCTTACATTTGCTTGCTTCTGTCCCCGTTCTCCTTGCAAATTCAACAAAGGTGAATATGAGCCTCTTATTTTCCGTTTCCTTTCTCTACTTTTTTTATGTCATCAGGGGACCAAAAGAAGCCTTACGGGCTGTGTGGTAGCAAGATTTGAACAGCATTTAAACAGGATCTAACCTAAATCCTGGCAAACAACCAAATTGGTGACTTTAAATTCTGTTTCTCCTTCATCGTTCTTTATATTCCATACGTGGTAAAAATTTGCATTTCTTATGAGATCTTCGTGACAATGTTGCTCTGGTTGATTCCTTCTCTTGACTCCAGTCTTTCCCGGGGCTTCCAGAATTTTGGGGATGGGGATTTGGCGGAGAAGGATGAGGGCTCAGGTTTTCAAAGTTTTTGAAATTATATGGTTGATTTCACCGAAAATTAACTTGATCAAGAACAAATCCTGATTCGTTTTGGGCATGGAAACCTCCAGAATCACATTAAGGGCCATTGGAAATCTGATTTCGATAAATTTGAAGTTAAGATGAACATTTCAATGTGGCAAACCCAACACTGCCAAAGGTGATCCAATCTAGATCCAACTGAACCCCGGATCAAAGCATTTGTTGCCTAGCAGGGAAGCTTTACGTTTTCTTGCATATGATATGCTGTGATTATGACACTAGTGTTTATATAAGTAAATATCAAAGTTTAGTGTCAGATATATAAACTTATAAAAATTGTGTGGTGTGAACAGGTGTGGACCCAGGAAGGGTTGCCCAACGCCCCAACCTTTTTGTTATCATAGATCCTCCCATTTTGGGTCTCAGAGTACATTTTGCGATCAATGAATGAATATGAACTACTGTGATCAGATGTTTTGGAGAGATTCTTTCGATCAGACGGTGTTTGACGAACATTTAAGTGTCTTAACGATGCTAGAGTTGACCGATGTTGGGTTGTTGGATTCGTTTTGTCAAAATGCTCGAAAAGCTTGATTAACTATAAGCTCGCCGTATTTGACATCCGTTTGATCTTTTAAATATGCTCGGAAAGCTTCCTAAAGCAGTTTAATTGCTTCATTGAGGTTTGATTTGACTCGGAGTGGACCAATTTTTGTATCTGTAGACCATTCTTGGAGAGTCAGTGAGCTATAAGTGCTAAAATCAGAGTGCTGGATGACTGTTCATCAAATTTTGAATGTGTTTTTATTCAAAAAGGTATTTTGAAATTTGTGCCAACTTCAACATTCGTGTTGAATGATGAAAATTTGTTCGTGGTGTATCAATTATATAATGCATTATATTTAAAGTTTCATTCTTTTCTTAGGGTAGATATTTGTGCGTATAAGGATATCTATAGTCTTTAGTCATGAAGGAATTCTATTTTTATTAAAAACCAATGCGAAGCTTATTCGTAGTTATCTTTGTTCCGGTGCTGCCCATGAGCTTGTAATTGATAACAGTTTATATAGTTAATAGTCGCTGTGGCCTCTTCTAGGCCATTGGATCCTACAAAATATTGCCATCTGAGCCGGGAACTGAATGCTGGGGTATAAATAGATAGGTAGTCTAGTGAATTCAAAACCCTAACTCGTTACTTTATGGGATGAGACATCACTAAGCTGGGAAAAAATTTGCGTACGTAAGACGTACGCAGAGATGCGTACGTAAAAGGGTATAAGGAGGTTACAAGGGGGTTATATCCAGGTTACAAGGGGGTTATATCCAGGTTACAAACCTTCCTAAGCCGCTGCATATGGGCGTTAAGGGTGAAATGCAGATCAACAAATGCTGCAAGTCTACTTGGATGATGCAGCGGTGCGGAATCCGAGCCTTCCAATTCTTTGTCAACAAACAGGCTGTCCATTTCTCTTTATAACTAAACGTGTAATTCTGCTACCTACAAAATTAATCAAATCTTGTTGCTATTTGATGGCTAGATTTTAGCAGGGTTTATCATTCATTATGTTTTATCTTTGTTTTGGCCTAAATTTTGCGGTTAATAAATCAGTTAGTTTTAAGGATTTAAATGGGGTTTTGACAAAGAATTATTTCTGGTGCAACAAGCTTTTTTAGCATTGTTCTTATGGGGTTTTAGCTAGGAGTGGACGGCAGGTGCTGATCCAGCCTCTTTTTTGATGGGACTGGTCATATGTGTGTGTGTGTGTGTGTATTAAAAAATGGGCCGGGGCATGAGGTCCCCAACCCACCTTATTGGCTTAACCCCTGCTAGGTCTAGGGGCGACCCAGTGTGCAATAATTCGGTACCATCTGGCTTAAGGCGACACTGCACTACCAGGGGATTCGAACCTGTGACCAGAGAGGACTTACGACCTTCAAAGAGGCCGCTCTACCAACAGGCCACCGAACATGCACTATTACACACACACACACACACATATATATATATAGATAGATAGATAGATTGATAATGTAACCTACGTGGGTTAGCCCTGGTGGAAGTGGAAGAAAAACAACGGTTTTGGATGTCATGATCCCATGGATGCTACCGCCAATCTCGATCAGTTTTCTTAAATAAGTATATCATCCCATGTGGAACGGGAAGAAAAAACAAGGATTTTGGATGCCATGATCCTATGGATGCTTCCTCCAGCCTCGAACAGTTTTCTTTTATCTCGGTCGTTTGTTGCTTTTGAGATTCGCGCCGGCATTTCTGGTTTATACACTAAGGGTCTGTTTGAGGCACTTTATAAGTATGGAGGCGTTTTTGAAAATACCTTGGTAAACGCAGGCCGTGCCTCACGGTCGACTTGTGGTCCGCGTTTCTAGATAAGCTGCTTATCTTGAAACGCACAAGCTATCCCAAACGCACCCTAAGGTTCCTAATAAGTTGGGTATTCTTGTTGTTGGTTTTGTTAATGTTACTAATAATTTTTATGTTGCAGCTTCAGAGAGTTTGTCAATTAACTCTAATATTACTATGAGAAATTCTTTGTCAGATAGCTCTACCCGATCTCAAAATAATGGAAGAGCTAATTTAGTGGGTTATTGTTCTTCTTTTTCAAGTGCAGCTGTTGTTTCTACTAAATATTAATTAGGTTGGTTAATCTAATGTCCCTATTCATATGCCCAGAAAGGTATGCCTAAAGGGGTTGGTTCTTCTTTTATGTTTCTTCCAAAATTTTATAAGTTGGATTGTTAGAGGTATTAAAAATGATGCCCGTTTTATAAGTTGGATTGTTATGTATTTTCTACCTTTTTGATATTTTTTAGGGCTGCTATCTACTGGTTTGAGCAGTCATAAGATGCACCATACCATAGATGCATTATGGTTGTGATTTCAAGTTATCAGAAAAGAAAGAAAGATATGATGTGCTGTTTGAGTAAGAAAAGGACATTGGATAGTTTTTAGTGTTATATATGTAAATTGAAAAATCTGGGTTTTATCTTGTACTTTGATATTTGAGTGAGATTGTGAGAAATGATTGAAGAAAGGTGCTAGTTTTGTGAATATCAATGTTTCAGAGTGCTATGTAATCTCCCTATATTTAAAATATCCATATATAGGGATAATTACATAACACTTCAATAAAAAAGGGTGCTTACTTTGTAAATGTCTTTGTTTGTAGTGCTATATATGTAATTTGCCCCTGAGTTGTACTCAATTACTATTAGTTTAAAGGAATCACGCTATTAATATTACAAACTCTTACAACATCTTGGTGGAAAGGTTACTCACATATAGTTTTAAGTCCGCTGTGCGAATTCTAATGCCATGCATAAATAGAGTTCAATGAAATTAGAGCCCTAAATCATCAGTTTATTTTGAGGCGTATAGTGATGATTTCTTCGGAGGTAGCCCTTCATCCACTTGCTGTCTCTCTTTTTTTTTTTTAAACTAAAACTGCTTATGCAAGTACCTTTTATGTAATTCTTTTAGTGGTACTTCATTTTCAGGCTACTTTAATTGTAGATGGTCGTCTTCCATGTCTGCCATGATGAGAAAGATGAATCATAGAAATGATTCAATTCTTTTCTAGCAAATTGTAGAGTAATGCTACGTTGCTATCTATTATTATTTATTCAACAAAAAAATCATTGTACTTTTTTCATAATAATTTACTTTTATGCTTCTCTTTTAAAGGCCAACATTTAGGGCCATAGAGCATTGCAAGTCTCACCACCATTTTATAAAATTTTACTATCAGTCTAAGCGGTACTTTTCTATCACACAAGATGCCTAAAGCATTCCTCTACTTCTACCAACTTGAATTCTACTAGTAATATTCCAAGCTATATCACCATCACTTTGAACAATAGACACGAGATATTTAAATTGTTCACACCTTTTAATAAGTTAATCACCCAAAGTTACCCTTCTATCAGTAGAGCTACTACAACTAAAATTACATTTCATGTATTCAGTTTTAGTTCTACTCAAATGAAGGACTTTGGACTCTAATGTAGACCTCCATAATTCAAGTTTTTCCTTAGCTTTTTCTCTCGTTTTATCCACGAGAGGGATATCATTAGCAAAAAGCATACACGAAGGTACATCCTCCTGTAAATGTCCAGTAAGACCATCCATAACTAAAGCAAAAAGATATTGGCTTAAAGCTGATTCATGATGTAATCCAACAGAAACAAGAAGATATTTGGTCAATTCCACTTCTGTTCGAACACAAGTAAAAACTTTAGTATACATATCTTTAATGACTTGAATATAAGTCATATCAACACTTTTCTTCTCAAGAACTCTCCAAAGGATGTCTATTGGAAACTTATTTTAAGCATTTTCTAAATCAATAAAAATCATATGTAGATCCTCCTTGTTCTCTCCGAACTTCTTCATCAAACCTCTCAATAAATGTATAGCTTTCATAGTAGACATGCTCGGCATAAATTTAAATTGATTATGAGAAATTTTTGTAATACGTCTTAGCCTATGTTCATATACCCTCTCCCCCATTATTTTAATGTATGACTCATCAACTTAATCCCTCTATAATGTGCACACTTTTGTGCATTCCCTTTATCTTTTAAATGGCGACCAAATTTCTCTTGCACAGCTCCTTGAGCATCTTTTTAGTTTTTAAAAATAATATGAAAGAGTTTAGTAAGCCAAGAAACTCCCAAATTTCCTAAATATTTTCACACTTCAGTTGGGATATCATTAGGTCCTACAGAATTTTCACCTTTGGTTTTCTTTTAAACCTACTCAATTTTTTTTTACTAATGCGACGGTAAAAATGAAACATTTTATTATTATTGACGGTATTAATATCACTAAGATCGATCGTATTTTCATAAACTTCACTCAAAAGTTTATCAAAATAACCCACTCATGTTGAATATCTTTTTCTAAGAATCACCTTTTGATTTCTATTTTTTAATATATATATATATATATATATATATATATATATATATATATATTGTATGTATGTCTGTGTCTGAATCTGTGTGGTCTGTTGAACAGGGGGCATCCTTAAATCCTGCAAATCCTTCGTTACCATTTGCCATCTGTTTTGCTTCTGGTGGTGCGGGAAGATGGGAATTTTGATGGTCTTCGTAATCTGCGATATCTGATTTGCTTTCCCAGCTATCTCTAATCGTTGTTGCATTTCTTTATGTTTTTAGGCCGCCAAAAGGGGCCTTGGGAGCTTTGTGGTAAGAGGATTTGATTTGCATCATGCCAGACAGCCAATATGACAACTTTAAATCCCCTAGAATCTTGAATCTAGTTTCTTTACTCCATTTTGCCTTAAATTGAATGGATTTCACTTGAGTCCACAATTTTTTTGAGCTCTCATTCTTTACACTTTCATGTTGCGGTGGCTGATGCCATTTATTATTGAGGATGTCTTGTATTTTTTGGGATGAGGATCTAGCGGAGAAAGATGAGAGCTCTAAATTTTAATATTGCTAAATTTATATGGTTGACACGTCACCTAAAATTCCACATGATGTGGCATAATCTCAATACATTTTGGGTTTGAAAGCTTCCAGAGCAGCTTTGGACATCCCATGCATGTGGGAAATTACTGCATCTTCACGATAACAGTGAAGTGCAGATCAACGGGTCTGCTTTGATGATGGAGCAGTGAAGAATTTGTGCTCTCTAAACTCATCATGTTGCCTACCTTTTCTCAAACAGGTCTTCCATGCATAGAATTGTGTGTTATGTATAAATGCCCCAATATTTTATTGACATAGGCTAGAACCTTCTTCAGCTTTAATATGAATCCTCTTTTTTTTTTTTTCTTTTCTTTATTAAAATTGCCTGTGCAGGTACCAATTATGTAATTCATTTAGTGGTACTTCATTTTCTGACTACTTTAATTGTAATGATCGTCTTCTATGTCTGTCATGATGACAAAATGAATTATAAAAATGAATCAATTGTTTTTTAGCAAATTGTATTGTTATGCTAAATTGCAACTAATTATTATTTATTCACTAAAAAAAACATTTTACTTTTTTATAATGATTTAGTCACCCAATATTTTCTTCATTATGATTTTCATGCCCTTTTCTTTGGATTGTGGTTTGGTTAAGAAATCCTTCATGGAAGGTGCTGTTTGGTCATCCTAATGTTAGAGCAGCATTACTTTTATTGGCGCTTGAGAGATCACTGCACTTTTCATTGAATGTACATGAAACAGCTTGGATGGCCCTTTAATTCCCTGGGCAACCGTTGCATCCTATGGTTCAGGTGGTATAGAAATCCTAGGTGATTCTGCTTGCACATTGTACAAAAGTTGAATCTGATTCTCCAATTTCTCAGTTAATTATGGCTTGTTTGATATCACTTTTTGTTATTTCTTTTATTTTTATTTAAAAAACATATTTGTTTAGTTCATTTTTTCATGTTTTTATTTGTTTTTGTTACTAAATTTGTTGCTTGCTGGTAAATTTACGGCGCTAGTGTGCTATATTGATGCTCTAGTGTTGTATGAAGATTCGACACACAGATAAAAGAACATATGATAAAAGGAACAAGAAGAATTTTTTACTTGAATATATTGACGTAGATTACAAGAGTTTATTGGTCCTTGAATAACAGGAAGCAATATCGCTTAAGTGGTGGTCCGACAACAGTATTCTCATACCATGACAATGGTGCATCTTGGACGACTATGCTTATGTAGGTATCACCGTGTCACATGCTTTTGGCAGCAAACATGTGGATATAATAGTTATTTGATGGAACTAATGTTGAATCTGAGCCTATTAATCCCTTTTTCCTTTCTACTTCAACATAATTTTGAAGGTGATGTGTCTTTGTTTTATTCTATTCTTTTTTACCAATGCTATTGTATGTTGCTTTGGATATATTAATGCTTCTTCGCTATGATGCTGTAATGAAACGGAGCAGCTAGGATGGCCCGTGCATTTTCAAGCAACCACTGCATCAGTGACATTTTGAGGATGTTATTTGGGATGGAACATAAGAGAATCGTTGTGTTTCATTCATTTTTTATGTTTGCTTAGGTTGATTGTGTTGAGCAGTTGTTATAGCGATTGCATTACCATGATGTTTTCGATTGATGGTTCGTGTTTTCTCTTCTATCTTCTGTGATGCCTTTTTCTGATACAAAAGATAGGATTTGGGCTGCATGGTGACAATCTTTTGCTCAAATCCTCCCAAACTGCAAGAATGAGATTTAATTCCTGCATGCTACACAATCTCGTGTACCGTTTTTCCATTATGAGGTGGGCTAGATGTGCTCTACATGAAAATATTTAATTGGCTGCCGCACGCAGTTCTGTGTACGTTCTCCGTATGGAATAATTTCTCCAATTGTTAAACATTACAGTGGCTTAAATTTTCCAATTTTGTCTTTTATGTGGCATGTAAGCTCTCTCTCTCTCTCTCTCTCTCTCTCTCTCTCTCTCTCTCTCTCTCTCTCTCTCTCTCTCTCTCTCTCTCTCTCTCTCTCTCTCTCTCTCTCCGTATATCGATAAATAGATAGGCCATGACACAAATGTTATGTATTAATACTGCAGAGGTGCCTTGCTCCAGAAGAATAAAAGAGAGTTTGGGGGCTATTTCATGGTTGCATTTTAAAAAATTTCAGTGGTGGAATTGAGCTTTTGAGAATTTTTAAATGTGCTTGATGAGGAAAGCTGTTGATTAAATTTTGATTTGCATATATATATCTTGCAATTCTTATGTATTTACATATCTAACACGTAAACTTTGATTTTTGTGTTGGCATCAAAGATTGTCATTCATTTATGTTTGACTAGTAGGTGGCATATAAAGTCAAATGTCTTCTCTCTCTTTCTACACACACAACACACACACACACACACACACACACACACACACACACATACATACATACATATCAACGTGTTCTACATACATACATACATACATACATACATACATACATACATACATATCAACGTGTTCTAATTATAAATATCAATCTATGTTCCTCTTCCACTCTCTTGTGCACAACCCTCTCCAAAATCTTTCCCCGCTCTCTCAAGTTAGCCCAAAACCATTGACTTTGTGATACAACAACGATTGGGGCTAGTTCGGAAGGCATCAACGGGATTGAGATGTCTGAGACTCGCATCTCTCTATATCTCTCTCTTGTTCACTTTCTCTAGCCATCTATCTATGTATATTGCTTTAGAGATAGGCACTCTTTACACGCAATGGCGATTGAGGTGCTTGGAAGGTTTGTCCCTATAAGGGATAACTGTTACATGCTTTTGGATATAACAATAGTGATTCTAAGCTCTTGATTCTCTGTCTTTCCACAATTTTCTATTTACTCTAGCAACCTTATGAGCTATTTAAAATACATAATTTATTGTAACAATGTCATAGTTGAAATCTTTCATGGTGCCTTTTTTCGGGCATTTACATACATACCACACAATTTTTGAGAAGTTAAATATCTAACACCTAAATTTTATTTTTCCGTTGGCCCAAAACAATATTTTGGATATGTTTTTTAAGAAAACAAACAATGGCCTTATTTATCTAATTTGAGCTATTATGAGGCGTGCAAAACTAAAATTATCTCTTTTCTTTCTTCCCTTATTTCATATTTGGCGATGATGATTAAATTCAACATGGAATGTGATCTTATCCCTATCCATTTTGCTTCAGGGATCTCTTTACTTGTCATGCACTGATGGATCAGCTTGGATGACCTGTGCTTCTACAGGTAACCGCTGTATCCTAGTGTCGTTGGTAGAGAAATTGTGAGGGTATCTGCCTATTGATGCAACTAAAAGGTGAATTTGAGCCAAGGGTACCTGTTTCCTTTTTCACTTTTCTATATCTTCAAGCAACCAGACGGAGCGTTAAAGTGGATTGATATTTGTAATTGCTGTATTGAGCATTTATCATGGTAATTGCCCTTCCATCCTATTTTGATTGATGCTTTATATTTTTCCTTTTTTTATGAAAATATCGGTTCAAATTCAACATTTGGATGTGAAATGAAATTAGGATGTGTATTTAAATACATACAACCCATTTTTATACATTTGCAAGCAGCTTTGAAGGCCCTTAGTTTTGAGCTTAACCGTTGCTTTCATGAGTCCCTTATAAAAAATTTATTGGTGTATATGTTTCATAACAGAACAAAGGCAAATATGAGCTTCTGATTCTCAATTTCCTACCCACTTTTCTTTATTTTTCAATCAACCATATGAGCCATTAAAGCTTGTAGATTATTGCAATTTAGTCAAAGCTGAAAGCTGTCTCGGTTTCTGTTGTATTGTCAGATGATTCGCATATTGATATATCAAAGGTTGTTTTAGCCCTTTAAGCGTTTAGATTAATTACTTCACCCTGCAAAGAAATTTTTTTTGGTTCATGTGCCCGTTTATGTTAGTTTTCTCACTTTTGTTTGGTTTTAGTTTTTTTGTTGATTTTCTAGTTTTCATTGTGAGAATCAATTTTTTAACAGAAAAGAGATGCTGGACTTTGTTATTGATCTTTTCAACAACAACAACAACAACAACAACACCTTTATCCCGCTAAGTGGGGTCCTCTAAATGAATCTTTTTTCTCCAATGCCTCCTATTTAGGGTATTTTTGGGGGCAGCTGCAGGTTATTGAATAATCAGCTGATAAGCTGATTAAAAATAATCTGCTGATAAGTATGATAAATTTTTATTTTTTTGGAAAGCCAAACCGCACCCAGAAAGCTGCCCACCGCACCTAGGTGCGGTGTGAAAACTGTTTTCAGCATTTTGAAAACGCTTAAGTTTATCCAAACATGCTTAGTGCATTTTCAAAACGCCACCGCACCAAATAAGCTGTCCCAAACGGGCACCTAGTATTATATTTTCATTTAATTCTAGTAAATTAAGACGATTTCTTGTGCAATATGCCCAAGTCTTTGTAGGTGTGCCACCGCCTTTCTAAAACATCTACTCTCCTATTCTGATCATTAGATGGTCGGCGTTTATTGTGACCAAATCGTCTAAGTTGACTCTAATTTTGTTCGTCGCTGGAGCTACACCAATCCTATGACTGGAGATATTCATTTCACATTGTCTCCAAGTGTGAAGCCACTAATCCAGTTGACACATTTTTTATGTATATTTATATTTTTAATTTCGCCAGTTATGGTTGTTACATGTGGTAGCATATATATGCTTCTTTTTTAGGTCTCGAAATGATCTCCCCTGTTTCTATTTGGTGCTATTTGGGCAATGATGGTATTTTTAGAAGCTTGTCGCGCTCCCTTTGGATGTCCTGATGCAAAGCTGCATGGGGACTCCTGATGCATTAATTTTTTTCTTTAAATGGCACACTTGGTCTCCCTACTTATCCCAGCCCTTGACATCTGCACGCAACTGGGCGGTCTACCGGCTTCCTTCAAGTGGCCTAGGCTCTTGACAGCTTCCTGACAGCCTTTGCTGCAGACTGATCATTTCTGAGCCCATTTTCCCGACCTTAAGCAGCGTGCATTAGGCAAAAGATATGAAATAAGATCTTTGCCTAAAACTGATCATAACGGCCGTGGCAAACTGGAGTTTGTCATGATGTGTTATGAGGAAGCCATCAAATGAGCATCACACTGATACTTACCGATACTACTTTGTACAACAACATATATGGGCTTTGGTTCTAAGGGGAAGACAGCTTTTTTGCAACCGGCCTGTCAAGATGTTGGAATCTCTCTCTCTCTACTATTGGAGCCTCTAATTGGGAAATTGTGATAAAATCCATCACTCTAGACGATCTTTATCTGGTTGAAATGCTTCCGGAGTTTCTTTGGAGATCATAATGCTTCTCTTTATCGTCGGAACAGCTTGGATGCCCCACCAATCTACGGGAAACCACTGTCTCTGTGCATTGCTGGTATGCCAAAATAATTCAGTTTCTGCTCTAGATCATGGTCTTTTGATTTGAATCACTGTTTTTTAAAATCCAAGAGCAAACCCGCATTTAGGGGATGATCTAGAGCAGAAACTGAATTATTTTGGCAGGATTTGACTTGAATACTTCCAAATTTTAAAAATGACATGGCTAAAACATATAGAATCTTAAATCCCATTTCTCCTTAGTTTCTAAAATCGGGCATTGGCCGGATTTAACTTAAATTTTCAATTATCACCAACAATTCTGCTTTACCGCTGATCCTCACGATTTCCCCGCAAGCTCCCTTTGCAATTTCTTGGCTTCTTTTTTATCAAGGGTTTGTCGGATTTCAGGGACTAGAATTTGGTGATATACTAACTCGGCATGGAGACATTGAAAAGATTGGGAGGTTTACATACACATCCCTCAATTCATATGTTTTTACATATCTAACATCTACTTTAAAATATCGATTTCAAAATTGTTATTTTTTTATGCCCCAAATGATTGTTCATTGTGATGCTGTTTCTCATTTAGTGGCATTTTTGTTCAGAAATTATTCTGGCAGATAATAACCCAAATAAATATAGGGCCATTTACATATATATACTGCCCAATTTCTATGTATGTACGTACATGGCATCTAAACTTTATTTTCTACATTTATATCTAAATCTTTCAAATCATATTTTGGTAACAACATAAATGTCTAGTAGCGTTAAATCCTACTTGTGAATTTTGAGACATATAAAGTCAAAATTTTCTTTATTAAATCCTATTTGCAACTGTAATAACCTTTACTTGTGCAATATCAATTCCATCACTAGTGGGGATCTTCCCCCACACTATTGGAGCTTAGGATTGCTTTTGATGGCATTTTTAAGATTTTAATGCTTCTTTGATACTCTTGCATTGGCCCGAAGCAGCTTGGAGGTACTTTGTAATAAACAAATCGAATGTCATTTATTTTCTACCTATTTGAGTTTGTGCTTGTCTCTGAACTTAATTCGTGCATTTTATATTAATATATATATTTTTTTAAATAACCTGCTCATAGCTAGTAAGTTGAGGTAGCACAAATTTGGCTCGTTAGCTCATCATGTTCACCATTTATCGATCTGAGGTTGGGCTAGCTTGACTCACTTATACCTCTAAAAGGATGAAATGAATGTATTATATCATTGGGTTTTTAGCATAATTATATATAAAAAGTAATCTCGAGCAATTATGATCTAAAAAACGTTTTATTTTATAAAACATTATAATTGAATGTAGGGTATTATGATGAATTACTTTCAAGATTTCAGTGAGAATAAAGAGGAAACCATGGTGGACGGTGGAACTCCATTGCTCATCCCACACCCAATCGTAGCAATCCTTCCTCCTGACTCTCATCATCCTCTCTCCTCTTCTTAACCTTGATCTGTGCCATGGCAGACTGGTTTGCTGGCCAAATCATGGATTAGCTCATCAACGCTTGCTCTGATTTCCTGCAAGATCAGTATTTTTGATGGCAGACAGGCATGAAGGAGGAGCTCGAAAGGCTGCGAGAGAACCACCCCAAGATCCAAGCTGTTGTCTCTGCTTACGCCTGAGCACAAATCACTGATCGCAACCCAGCTCTCAACAGATGGATATGGCAGCTACGAGATGCCATCGATGAGGCAGATGATGATCTGGATGACTTTTGAGTATATGAAGCTTGAAGCAGAATAACAACATCTGAACATGGAGGAAACAATGGTGCGTTCTTCATTCATTACATTTTTTTCGGAACCTGCTCTAGAGTCTGCAAAAGAGCTCTCAAAATTAATCCCAGCTTGGAGGGAATGGAGGCAGTTGCGAAGAAACTTGATAAAGTTTCAGCTGAGGTCTGTCCTTTTCTTCATCTCATTGAAAACACAAGGCAGGAGCAGCAGGTGCTGGACCTTCGGTTGTGCAAAGATCGTGAAACAAGATGCTTGTAGGGCTGTCAAAACGGCTCTTCGCAAGCAGCTCGTGTTCGGCTCGTTAAGTTCGTGATCGGTTTGTTCGCTAAGTTAACGAGCCAAACACGAACAAAGATTTGTTCGTTCGTGTTTGGTTTGTGATCGGTTTGTTCGCTAAGTTAACGAGCCAAACACCAACAAAGATTTGTTCGTTCGTGTTCGGTTCGTTCTCTAAGTTAATTGACTACAAGGTTACAATGATTTATAATCAATTAAAATTATTAATTAAGAAAATAGAATAAAAATTATTAAATTAGAATCAAATGACGTTTTAATATAAGCAATAATTTTTAAATCTTGCCCCAATCCTTAACATCTTATGGGTACGTGATTAGGGTTGTCAAAACAACTCTTTGTTCGTGAACGGCTCATGTTCGGCTCCCTAAGCAAACGAGCCGAACACGAACACACTTTTTGAGCTCGAAATATAAAGGTGCTGAACACGAGAGCCGAGTTCACTCACGTTAGGCTCGTTTACACCCCTAGATGCTTCCCGAAAAATAATCTCATCGATCAAGGCGAGGAGAGGGATTTTGTTATGCAGTGGTTGAGGAAGCCAAAAAAGGAAGTTCCAACTCATATTGCTAGCCCTACTTTGTACAAAAACATTTCTCTTGTATCCATAGTGGGTCATGGTGGCATGGGCAGGACAACTGTCTTACAACACATCTATGAAGATCTGAAAGAAGAATTTGAACTGAAAATGTGGGTTTGTGCTTCCAATGACTTTGATGCAAAAAAGGTCATTGCGGATATGTTGGAATGACTTAACAAAGAGAGGTTTTGTATGGAGTCACTCGCTGCTGTTCAAGATTCTTAAAGCCGTCTTGTAATCCAAAAGGATCTTGCTTGTTCTGAATGACATTTGGTAGTAAGATATGAGCAAATGGGAGAATGTGCTCTCCCTATGACTAATGGAAGTTTTGGAAGTAAGATTTTGTTAAATACTCAAATGGATGCAGTTGCATTGGCGATTGCAAAGGTTGTTAAAAAGATGGAAACATTGAGAATAAAGGTCTTGGAGGAAGATGTGTTTGAAGGTACTAAACACCCATGCATTTACTGATGTAGAGGACCTTGGTGCTCATAAAAAAATAACACATACTGCTTGTTTGATGGTTAAAAAAGCTTTCAGGATCTCCATTGGCAGCGAAGGTCATTGGTGGTGTTCTCAATTCTAACGTGAATGAGAGCTTTTGGATGAACATTTTAAATATTACTGATTTTCTAAATGTAGACCCAAAACTAGGTCGCAATAATATTTTGCTCATCTTAAGATTGAGTTTTATGTTCCTCCCACAACCTCTACAAAATTGTTTTGCATTTTGTGGTGTATTCACACAAGATCATCCGTTTGATAAAGCTGATTTAGTCTGTATGTGGATTGCATTGGATTTCATTCAGGATTCTTCCATTGAAGGAGACTTTGGAAGATATTGGAGGAAGGCATTTTAATGTTTTGGTCAGAAAATCCTTTTTTGATGAGTTTCATGGTGAGAAAATATATTATAAGATGCATGATTTATTACATGATTTGGCACCAACTATTTCTTCAGAGGAATGTTTCAGATTTGTGGGAGATAATATTTTATCTTTTAAAATTCATAAAAATGTTCAACAATTATTTGTTAAAACTGAAAATCTAAAAGTGTTGAGAATGATCAAAGATGTTAAAAATCTACATTAACTAGTTTTTACCACTAAAAGATATGGTCAATGTTTTACTGATATACTTACTGAAATTTTTGAAGGATCGAGAAGGAATCATTTGTTGTTCATATGCTCTCCATGGTAGAAAAAGATATTTGAGGCTATTGAAAATTTAAAATATCTTCGATATTTGAATCTTACTGTAAATCTCACTTAGATGTCAAGATCTCTTCATAATCCATAAAAAGGTGGTTTGGGGATCTTGCTCTGGTGATTTCTTGCCTGGTGATGTGAGTAATCTTTCTAATCCGCGTCACTTGGAATTATTCTGAAATGTATTTTCTAGTGTACCTGGAATTGGGAAATTTAGGTCACTTAAAGAACTAAATGACTTATAATGTTAAGAATGAGAATGGTTAGAGAATTGGGGAGTTGGAACATATGAGTGAGTTGCGTTAATTAAAAATACATTTTCTGAAAAATGTGAAGGCTCGCACTGCAAAATTATTTGTGAAGGCTCACACTCACAGATTATTCTAAAAACGGCTTTAGTATAAATTCCATGGGAATGACTGTTTCTGTGTTTCCGTCGTTGGAGGTGCTAAATATTAAGGGATTAAAAGTATTGGAGGATTGGTTTGATGGAGCAGGAGCTGCAGCATATGACTTTCTTTCTTTGCTTAACTGAACTTCTTTTCGGTTCTTTATCTTGGTGGACTGCAAGAAATAGAGAGTGGCATTGAGAAATTCCAGCTTATTCTCTGTGAAGCTGTTATGGATGACACATCCTTGTTGCCAACGGTAGGTATCGCCTCCTTGGAAAAACTAAAAATTTGTAATAATGATGTGTAGAAGCTCATCCCTTCGTGAGTTGAGCTTTAAAGGCCTCACATCTCTGCAGTCTCTCCCTTCCTCCTTGGAACGCCTCTCTTCACTTGAGATTCTAAGTTTCGTAAAAGTTCCTCTGCTCCAGCAGCCTCTACACATCCCCGCTACCTTGGATGAATTAGGTCTTAATTACCTGGAATCATTGCAGTGCCTGCCAACGTGTTTGTTGACCATCTCATCCCTCAACCGTCTAAGGTTACCTCAAATCATTGCCACAACTCCCTTCCTCCTTGAATTCACTGTCTTTATGTGGTCTTGATAACCTCGTTGTAAGAAACTTTGAGGCTCTGATTGGCATAAGATGGGACTTCTTGATGAAACAAAATCAAATGTCATTTATTTTCTACCTTTTTTTATGTTCTTTAGGGCTGCTATCTACTGGGTTGAGCAGTCATAAGATGCACCATACCATAGATGCGTTATGGTTGTGATTTTAAGTCATCAGAAAAAAAGATATGATGTGCTGTTTGAGTAAGAAATGAACATCGCATAGTTTTTAGTGTTATATATGTAAATTGAAATAAATGGGTTTTATCTTGTACTTTGATATTTGAGTGAGATTGTGAGAAATAATTGAAGAAAGGTGCTAGTTTTGTAAATATCAATGCCTCACGGTGCTATGTAATCACCCTATATTTAAAATATCCCTATATAGGGATAATTACATAACACTTCAATGAAAAGGAATTACACTATTAACATTACAAACTCTTACAACATTTTGGTGGAGAGGTTACTCGCATATAGTTTTAAGTCCGTTGTGCGAATTCCAATGCCATGCATAAATAGAGTTCCATGAAATTAGAGCCCTAAATCATCAGTGTATTTCGAAGCGTATAGTGATGATTTCTTTGGAGGTAGCCCTTCATCCACTTGTTGTCTCTCTTTTTTTTTTAAACTAAAACTGCTTATGCAAGTACCTTTTATGTAATTCTTTTAGTGGTACTTCATTTTCTGGCTAGTTTAATTGTAGATGGTCGTCTTCTATGTCTGCCATGATGAGAAAGATGAATCATAGAAATGATTCAATTCTTTTCTAGCAAATTGTAGAGTAATGCTAAGTTGCTATTTATTATTATTTATTCAACAAAAAAATCATTTTACTTTTTTCATAATGATTTACTTTTATGCTTCTCTTTTAAAGGCCAACTTTCAGGGCCATAGAGCATTGCAGGTTTTACCACCATTTTATAAAATTTTACTTTTAGTCTAAGCGGTACTTTTCTATCACACAGAGGCCTAAAGCATCCCTCTACTTCTACCAACTTGAATTCTACTAGTAATATTCCAAGCTATATCACCATCACTTTGAACAATAGACACGAGATATTTAAATTGTTCACACCTTTTAATAATTTAATCACCCAAAGTTACCCTTCTATCAGTAGAGCTACTACAGCTAAAATTACATTCCATATATTCAATTTTATTTCTACTCAAATGAAGGACTTTGGACTCTAATGTAGACCTCCATAATTCAAGTTTTTCCTTAGCTTTTTCTCTTGTTTTATCTACGAGAGGGATATCATTAGTAAAAAACATACACGAAGGTATATTTTCCTGTAAATGTCCAGTAAGACCATCCATAACTAAAGCAAAAAGATATTGGCTTAAAGCTGATTCGTGATGTAATTCAATAGAAATAAGAAGATATTCGGTCAATCCCCCTTCTGTTCGAACACAAGTAACAACTTTAGTATACATATCTTTAATGACTTGAATATAAGTCATATCAACACCTTTCTTCTCAAGAACTCTCCAAAGGATGTCTATTGGAACCTTATTTGAAGCATTTTCTAAATCAATAAAAATCATATGTAGTCCTCCTTGTTCTCTCTGAAGTTCTTCATCAAACCTCTTAATAAATGTATAGCTTTCATGGAAGACATGCCCGGCATAAAGTCGAATTGATTATGAGAAACTTTTGTAATACGTCTTAGCCTATGTTAATATACCCTCTCCCATTATTTTAATGTATGACTCATCAACTTAATCCCTCTATCACTTGCACACATTTGTGCATCCCCTTTATCTTTTAAATGGGGACCAAGTTTCTCTTGCACCACTCCTTGAGCATCTTTTTAGTTTTTTAAAATAATATGAAAGAGTTTAGTAAGCCAAGAAACTCCCAAATTTCCTAAATATTTTCACACTTCAATTCGGATATCATTAGGTCCTACAGACTTTTCACCTTTGGTTTTCTTTTAAGCCTACTCAAATTTTTTTTTTTAACTAATGTGATGCTAAAAATGAAACATTTTATTATTATAGACGGTATTAAGATCACTAAGGTCGATTGTATTTTTACTTCACTAAAAAGTTTATCAAATAACACATGTTGAATATCTTTTTCTAAGAATCACGTTTTGATTTCTATTTTTTAATATATATATATATATATATATATATATATATATATATATATATATATATATATATATATATATATATATATTGTATGTATGTCTGTGTGTCTGAGTCTGTGCGGTGTGTTGAACAGTGGGCATCCTTAAACTATCAAGTTCTTAAATCCTGCAAATCCTTCGTTACCATTTACCATCTGTTTTGCTTTCGGTGGAGCGGTAAGATGGGAGTTTTGATGGTCTTCGTAATCTGCGATATCTGATTTGCTTTCCCAGCTATCTCTAATCGTTTTTGCATTTCTTTATGTTTTTAGGCTGCCAAATGGGGCCTTGGGAGCTTTGTGGTAACAGGATTTGATTTGCATCATGCCAAACAGCCAATATGACAACTTTAAATCCCCTAGAATCTTGAATCTAGTTACTTTACTCCATTTTTCCTTAAATCGAATGGATTTCACTTGAGTCCACAATTTTTATGAGCATTATTCTTTACACTTTCATGTTGCGGCGGCTGATGCAATTTATTATTGAGGATGACTTGTATTTTTTGGGATGAGGATCTAGCGGAGAAAGATGAGAGCTCTAAATTTTAATATTGCTAAATTTTTTATGGTTGACAAATCACCTAAAATTCCACATGATGTGGCATAATCTCAATACATTTTGGGTTTGAAAGCTTCCAGAGCAGCTTTGGACATCCCATGCATGTGGGAAATCACTGCATCTTCCCGATAACAGTGAAGTGCAGATCAACGGGTCTGCTTTGATGATGGAGCAGTGAAGAATTTGTGCTCTCTAACTCATCATGTTGCCTACCTTTTCTCAAACAGGTCTTCCATGCATAAGAATTGTGTGTTATGTATAAATGCCCCAATATTTTATTGACATAGGCTAGAACCTTCTTCAGGTTTAATATGAATCCTCTTTTTTTTTCTCTTTTCTTTATTAAAAATGCCTGTGCAGGTACCAATTATGTAATTCATTTTGTGGTACTTCATTTTCTGACAACTTTAATTGTAATGATCGTCTTCTATGTCTGCCATGATGACAAAAATGAATTATAAAAATGAATCAATTCTTTTTTAGCAAATTGTATTGTTATGCTAAATTGCAATTAATTATTATTTATTCACTAAAAAAATCATTTTACTTTTTTATAATGATTTAGTCACCCAATATTTTCATGCCCTTTTCTTTGGATTGTGATTTGGTTAAGAAATCCTTCATGGAAGGTGGTGTTTGGTCGTCCTAATGTTAGAGCAACATAACTTTTATCGGCGCTTGAGAGATCACTGCACTTTTCATTGAATGTACATGAAACAGCTTGGATGGCCCTTTAATTCCCTGGGCAACCGTTGCATCCCATGGTTCAGGTGGTATAGAAATCCTAGGTGGTTTTGCTTGCAAACTGTACAAAAGTTGAATCTGATTCTCCAATTTCTCAGTTACTTATGGCTTGTTTGATATCACTTTTTGTTATTTCTTTTATTTTTATTTAAAAAACATATTTGTTTAGTTCATTTTTTCATGTTTTTATTTGTTTTTGTTACTAAAATTGTTGCTTGCTGGTAAATTTACGGCGCTAGTGTGATATATTGATGCTCTAGTGTTGTATGAAGATTCGACACACAGATATAAGAACATCTGATAGAAGGAACAAGAAGAATTTTTACTTGAATATGTCGATGTAGGTTACAAGAGTTTATTGGTCCTTGAATAACATGCAGCAATATCACTTAAGTGGTGGTCCGACAACAGTGTTCTCATACCATGACAATGGTGCATCTTGGACGACTATGCTTATGTAGGTATCACCGTGTTCACGTGCTTTTGGCAGCGAACATGTGGATATAATAGTTGATGGAACTAATGTTGAATCTGAGCCTATTAATCCCTTTTTCCTTTCTACTTCAACATAATTTTGAAGGTTGGGGCTTTGTTTTATTTTATTCTTTTTTACCAATGCTATTGTATGGTGCTTTGGATATATTAATGCTTCTTCACTATGATGCTGTAATTAGGGCTGTAAACGAGCCGAGCTTGAGCGAGCTCAGGCTCGGCTCGTGTTCGGCTCGTGTTCGGCTCGTTCGAAATTAGCTCGGCTCGTGTTCAGCTCGTGTTCGAAATGGCTCGTGAAAGGTGTGTTCGTGTTCGGCTCGTGTTCAAAATGGCTTGTTCGTGTTCGGCTCGTGTTCGGCTCGAAATTGCCGTTAAAATTAATTGGAAAAATATACGTCTAGCGTACGGATTCGAACCCGGACCAAATGAATTGAAACAAGCAAGATAACCACGCTACCACACAAGCTGAGTTATGATTTAAACTTAAATATAAATATATATAATATATTAATATATAATAATATATATAATAAATTATTATATAAATAATTATATGATTATTTTTTTTATTTCGAGCCAATTCGAGCCGAACACGAGCGAACAAACAATTGTTTGTGTTCGGCTCGTTAACATTTCGAGCTTAAAAATTTGTTCGTGTTCGGCTCGTTAGGCTTAACGAACGAGCCGAACACGAGCTACTTAACGAGCCGAACACGAGCTGTTCGCGAACGAGCCAAATTGCCAGCCCTAGCTGTAATGAAACAGAGCAGCTAGGATGGCCCGTGCATCTTCAAGCAACCACTGCATCAGCTACATTTTGAGGATGCTATTTAGGATGGAACAGAAGAGAATCGTTGTGTTTCATTCATTTTTTATGTTTGCCTAGGTTGATTGTGTTAAGTAGTTATTATAGCGATTGCATTACCATGATATTTTTGATTGATGGTTCATGTTTTCTTCTATCTTCTGTGATGCCTTTTTCTGATACAAAAGATGTGAGGATGCATGGTGACAATCTTTTGCTCAAATCCTCCCAAACTGCAAGATTGAGATTTAATTCCTGAAAGCTACATAATCTCGTGTATCGTTTTTCCATTATGAGGTGGGCCAGATGTGCTCTACATGGAAATATTTAATTGGCTGCCTCACGCAGTTCTGCGTACGTTCTCCGTATGGAATAATTTCTCCAATTGTTAAACATTATAGTGGCTTAAATTTTCCAATTTTGTCTTATATGTGGCATGTAAGCTCTCTCTCTCTCTCTCTCTCTCTCTCTCTCTCTCTCTCTCTCTCTCTCTCTCTGTGTATATCGATAGATAGATAGGCCAGGACACAAATGTTATGTATTAATACTGCAGAGGTGCCTTGCTCCAGAAGAATAAAAGAGAGTTTGGGGGCTATTTCATGTTTGCTTTTCAAAAAATTTCAGTGGTGGAATTGAGCTTTTGAGAATTTTTGAATGTGCTTGATGAGGAAAGCTGTTGATTAAATTTTGATTTGCATATATATCTTGCAATTCTTATGTATTTACATATCTAACACGTAAACTTTGATTTTTGTGTTGGCATCAAAGATTGTCATTCATTTATGTTTGACTAGTAGGTGGCATATAAAGTCAAATGTCTCCTCTCTTTCTTTATATTTACTTACATACATACATACATACATACATACATATATATATATACATATATATATATATATATATAGGCCATTTTCACACATTCCACACAATTCTTATATATTTACATGTTGGGCACCTAAACATTCATTTTACATGTATATTAGTCAAATTTTTAATATAAATAGCACCAGTCTTATGACACCAACGAATTATAAATATCAATCTATGTTCCTCTTCCACTCTCTTGTGCACAACCCTCTCCAAAATCTTTCCCCGCTCTGTCAAGTTAGCCCAAAATCATTGACTTTGTGATACAACAACGATTGGGGCTAGTTCGGAAGGCATCAACGGGATTGAGATGTCTGAGACTCGCATCTCTCTATATCTCTCTCTTGTTCACTTTCTCTAGCCATCTATCTATGTATATTGCTTTAGAGATAGGCACTCTTTACACGCAATGGCGATTGAGGTGCTTGGAAGGTTTGTCCCTATAAGGGATAACTGTTACATGCTTTTGGATATAACAATAGTGATTCTAAGCTCTTGATTCTCTGTCTTTCCACAATTTTCTATTTACTCTAGCAACCTTATGAGCTATTTAAAATACATAATTTATTGTAACAATGTCATAGTTGAAATCTTTCATGGTGCCTTTTTTCGGGCATTTACATACATACCACACAATTTTTGAGTAGTTAAATATCTAACACCTAAATTTTATTTTTCCGTTGGCCCAAAACAATATTTTGGATATGTTTTTTAAGAAAACAAACAATGGCCTTATTTATCTAATTTGAGCTATTATGAGGCGTGCAAAACTAAAATTATCTCTTTTCTTTCTTCCCTTATTTCATATTTGGCGATGATGATTAAATTCAACATGGAATGTGATCTTATCCCTATCCATTTTGCTTCAGGGATCTCTTTACTTGTCATGCACTGATGGATCAGCTTGGATGACCTGTGCTTCTACAGGTAACCGCTGTATCCTAGTGTCGTTGGTAGAGAAATTGTGAGGGTATCTGCCTATTGATGCAACTAAAAGGTGAATTTGAGCCAAGGGTACCTGTTTCCTTTTTCACTTTTCTATATCTTCAAGCAACCAGACGGAGCGTTAAAGTGGATTGATATTTGTAATTGCTGTATTGAGCATTTATCATGGTAATTGCCCTTCCATCCTATTTTGATTGATGCTTTATATTTTTCCTTTTTTTATGAAAATATCGGTTCAAATTCAACATTTGGATGTGAAATGAAATTAGGATGTGTATTTAAATACATACAACCCATTTTTATACATTTGCAAGCAGCTTTGAAGGCCCTTAGTTTTGAGCTTAACCGTTGCTTTCATGAGTCCTTATAAAAAATTTATTGGTGTATATGTTTCATAACAGAACAAAGGCAAATATGAGCTTCTGATTCTCAATTTCCTACCCACTTTTCTATATTTTTCAAGCAACCATATGAGCCATTAAAGCTTGTAGATTATTGCAATTTAGTCAAAGCTGAAAGCTGTCTCGGTTTCTGTTGTATTGTCAGATGATTCGCATATTGATATATCAAAGGTTGTTTTAACCCTTTAAGCGTTTAGATTAACTACTTCACCCTGCAAAGAAATTTTTTTTTGTTTATGTGCCCGTTTATGTTAGTTTTCTCACTTTTGTTTGGTTTTAATTTTTTTGTTGATTTTCTAGTTTTCATTGTGAGAATCAATTTTTTAACAGAAAAGAGATGCTGGACTTTGTTATTGATCTTTTCAACAACAATAATAACAACAACACCTTTATCCCACTAAGGTTCTGTTTGGGGCAGCTGCAGATTATCCGAACACTGCTGATAAGCAGATTATTAGGATAATCTACTGATGATCAGCTGATCTGGATAATCTGTCTGACTGTTTGGTTTGTGCTTATGAAAAACAGCTGATTCTGAAAAATTGATCATTTTGCCCATGTTCTGAATAAGCTGTTTAGCTGTTTGGTTAGTTCGTTTTGTAAAAAGCTTATTTGTAAATTTTTTTTTAATTAAATAATGAATCTGTGCAGCAGAATATATTTTTTTCTCAACAAAATTAAAGAAAATTTGAATGATATTTTTAAAATAATATTATATGTAGTTATACATTTACATAAATGCTTTACAAAATAATTTTTATGTGGACGATAATACATACTCCACTGTAGGAGCTACCATATAAAAATGAAGCGATTCTTCCAACCGAACAGTGAAATATAGATTGAATACGTGATGATCGATATAAAACTAGACGATTCAAACGGAAATACAAAATTCAAAACAGAACTAAAATCTTTTACTCTCTTTACTTAAAATAGAGTTCAAGACACTCTAATTAAAATACAAATACATAAAAACTACAATTAGTAATACGATGATAACATTCAATTTAAAATGCAAAAGCAACATCTCCCGAGAACCGTTGTTCGGTTAGTGCAGGATCGAGCTCCGAAGCATCATTATGTGGCTCTGAAACACTGTAGTAGCGAAGTGATATTCTTCGATTTTGAAACGCGTGAACACCGTGTAACGTTGTCCGATCGAGATAAAGTCGAATCCGGAGATCCATCCGCACACCCGAAAAGCCCGCAATCGTTCATCTACGTGTTGCCACCTCGGGCAACCATAGAACCGTCGACCGTAGCTACGTTAGCTACGTGATGTAAGTAGTAGAGCCGGCGATCACAACGACACATGACTTGCTCGGACTTTCATCGAATACCCGGAACTCATCGTCCCGCAGTTAAATTCGAGGAATATGTAAAAGAGCATGTCAAAGTATAGAACTGAACATGTAATAATTTCATTTGTAGCAAGCAACATGTTGATGTTATATATATTTGGAAGTTGAAAGAAAGGTAAGACTGCATTAACTGGTAAGAATTCTTGGAAAAATGTCATAATATATGGTTTGAACCTGAACAACATCTGCAAAGAAAGGGAGCTAAAGAAGGCAGATAATGTTATTGGAAAGAATTCACCAAATAAATGATTTAAATATTACCTCGGGACAAACCAAATCTTCCTTTCATAAACACACGAGCTTCATTTATTTTGGCTTTTGTCAATTTTATGGTCCGTATCTAAAGAAACAATAAAATATTTGCAGCTTTAAAATATCTCAATCAAACCTATTGGACCATAGTCCAATTTATACAGGCTTTATACAAATACTAGCAAAAATACATCGGAGCGAGTCTAACTATACAATTCATCACCGTCAAAACTGAGAAATACATATCAAAACCAACCAAGAAGAATCATTCAACAAATACTAGCAAAAATACTAGCAAAAATAAGATAACATCCAACATAAAGAAAGCTATTTGCCTCAAATATGTTTAAATTCATATGTACCATGAGGACATCATGAGGACATTAACATAACAAACGAGAGTGAAAATAACATTAACACTGACATCATACGTATCATCAGGACCGAGCAATCTCGTCGGCAATCTGGTCGTGCAACGCAGCCATCTCCGTTGCCCCTTCGCCTTCACGAACGTTGTTTCGGTGTGAATCATCCTGCGGTATTGGCCGTCCAACTTGGAATTCATATGCTTCAGGTGGAATCTGGTAGTGCTCATCTTCTGCAAGAGTGAAGTCCGCATCTGATCTGGAGTGGTGCCGTCGGATGTAGTTGTGCAATGCCATAGTGGCCACGACTATCTTCACTTGTTTACGAAATGGGTAATTGGGCATATTGCGTAATATCACCCACTTCTTCTTCCATACTCCAAATGATCTTTCTATCACACCGCGTAATGAGGAGTGTCATTTGTTGAACATTTCTTTTTTCCCCCGTGCAATCCTGCTTGATCTTTCGAAGTCGAGAATGTGGTACTTTGTGTCAGAATAAGGCTTAAGATATCCCCTTTGTAAGGGATATCTAGCGTCAACAAGGTAATATTTACCTACATGAAAAATTTAATTAAGAATAATTCAGAAATTTCAACAATGTTTGTTGTATTTACGTACCACAGAGGGGTGTAAACCGATGTTCGTGACGTCTAATTGAAAATTTAAAACACGGGTATCGTGTGCGCTCCCCTCCCATCCGACCATGACGAATGTAAAACACATATTGAAGTCGCAAACGGCCATGACATTTTGTATAGGGTAACCACAACGTCCAATGTAGGGCACTTGGTCGGTAATAGGTACTAGTGCATCGACGTGTGTTCCGTCAATAGCTCCAACACAATCCTGGAGATAATCATATTTCCAGCTTTAATAATTGAGAAGTACAAGATTTCAATATGAAGTGATATGTTTGAAATATACCTTAAAGAACGGCATGTAGCGAGGGTCATTTGCAATTTGAGGGGAAATTGACTGGAATGAAGGATCTGCGGGCTTTATTATTTTCGAACCCAAACTTACCAGAGCATTCAACCCCATCGAGAAATACCTGCTGATGGTCTCTGATGAATGTTGAAAGCGCTCCATTGTTCTTCTGATGGACTGATTATGCGCCAAGATGTACAGTGTAATTGCTAACACCTCTCGGCATGTCATTCTGGACGAGCCATTCAACCCATGTTCGCGATGTAGTTCATAGAGCGAGTCATCGAAAATCTCTTTCGTCATTCGAAACATATTTGCAAAACGTGTCGGGTGTCCCTGTAGTAACTCACCGACCCATTTATCACCAACAAAACTCGATGTCATACATGGAGTTCGGTCGAGGTACGTTACATAGTAGTGGTATAGCAAAGTAAGAATCAGAATAACTTTTCTAACTGAATTCAATTCCTCTGGATCCATCCTATTGGAGCTATTAAAAATGAAATTGTAAAAACCTGCAATTATTGAAATATAAACATAAATAACATAATCTAAGAACATATAGAAACAACTAAATTTATCATCATAAATACTTATGGAAAAGTGCATACTAGAATAGGTAGAGAATAATCCATACATAAATAAAACAAATAGTCCCAAAAAAAAAACATAAAGGAAACATCATAGAACATCTATTTTTCCATTAAGGAGCGCAAGAAATTGAGTCGATCTTTTGCAGGCATATTGCTGAAAAAGTCTCTACGCATTGGATCCAGCAGTAACTTAACACAATCAAGGTATAGTTTCCTGTCCATCTTAATTTCATCATGTGTCTCTAGGAGATTAAGACTCTCTTGAATGGCAAATTCTTCAGAAACAGCAGACTTCGTTGGCATTGAATCGACCAACTTTTCTATAGTGCCCCTGATGAATGCAGTACCCATATTTTTCTTTTGCACATTGAGTCGTTTTGATGCACCTGTTGATTCCAAATCTATTTGGGTGTGGGAGGGCCTTCCGCCAGAATCACTTAGGTGCTCGGTTTCACGGTCATCAGTTGTATCGAATAAGTCATGCTGAGATGGGGTAAAGGCATGTGATCCCGTCGCAACAACCCCATTAAACATGATATCCAACTTCTCTTCCAAGTCTGGATCAATGCCATTTGTTTTGAACTTCTTGGCTGCCGGCACAACCTGCAATGCAATAGCAACCACAGTTAGGTAAACATGATTAATTTAACGATACATAAATGGAGAATTAATCATAGGTAAAGCAATACCTGTAGTTTTTCAGCCCACCACGCATCGGGAGCAGCTATTGTACGCAGTGAAGGATCCCAGCCCAAACCTGTATATCCTCTTTTAAGGTCTTTCCATGCTCTCCAGTCCCTCTTTAATTGATCCTACTTATTTTTAAATTTCATTCTGTCATAGTTCTTTCCCGTCAATTCGTTGAATTTGGTCATTATATTTTGCCAACCTTCTCTACTGAAACAGTGTGATGGCCTATTTCCTAACTCGATCTCTTTAAGACGGAGATCGCGAGAATATAATCGTAGCGTTTCGTCCCATACAGTCGACGATCCACCTACGTTCGTCGTGCTCATTTTAGTACTCACTAGTAATGTAGGAAAAGAGAAAACTAGGTATGAATGTAAACATGCATGGAACTCAAATCTTTAACAAACTTTATAAAAATGAAATAAACCTTTTCATGCAAAGGTTTAAATATCAAAGCATTATATTTAAATATCAAATTGTAGGTGTTAGAATTGTAAATATGCAAAATATGAATTAAGGATTCCTAAAAAAGTAGTGTTACTTCAGTAGATTATCATCAACTGAAGATTTTTCAATTTATGAACATTATACAAGATATCACACTATCACCACATATTTACCAACAAGTAACAATTTTATAAACAAAAACAAATAAAAATTTGAAAAAAATATACTAAACAGGTATGTTTTTAATATAAAAGTAAAACAGTGACTCATGGAAAGAAATGGAGAATCAAAGGCTTAGAATTACAATTGTTATATCCAAAAGCATGTACAACATCCAGTGACTCATGGAAACAACAGTTATCCTTATAGGGACAAACCTTCCAAGCACTTCTATTGTCATTGCGTGTAAAGAATGCATATCTCCAAAGCAATATGCATAGATAGATGGCTAGAGAAAGCGAACAAGAGAGATGTGAGTTTCAGAAATCTCAATCCCGTTGTTGCCTTCCAAACTAGCCACAATCGTTGTTGTATCATGAGGGTTGTATCACAAAGTCAACGGTTTTGGGCTAAATTGAGAAGCTTTGGAGAGGGTTGAGCCACAAGAGGGGAAGAGGAACATAGTTTAATATTTATAATTAGAACACTGTGTTGTCATAAGACGGGTGCTATTTCTTTAGGGATATTAAAAATTTGAGTGATATACATGTAAAAATGAAAGTTTAGGCGCTCCACATGTAAATAAACAAGAATTGTGTGGAATGTATGAAAATGGCCTCCATAAACACACATATATATAAAGAGAGAGAGAAGACATTTGACTTTATATGCCACATACTAGTCAAACATAAATAAATGACAATCTTCGGTGCCAACACAAAAATCAAAGTTTGCGTGTTAGAAATGTAAATACATAAGAATTGCAAGATATACATGCAAATCAAAATTCAATCAACAGTTTTCCTCAGGAAGCACATTCTAAAATTCTCAAAAGCTCAATTCCACCGCTGAAATTTTTTAAAAAGCAGCAAAAAATATTATATCCAAACAGAGTTGGGGCAAATTTCTAGGCCAAGTGGAACTAACCCAGCCCATAAGAGCTGAATGGTATGGATAGCAATGGAATGACATGTGTAAGTGACCCAAAGATGCAACCCAGAATCTACCAAAACATGCCAAAATTGTAGCCCGGGAATCACCAAAACCATACCAAAACCGTAAACCAAAAAGCTACAGCTCAACTCCCCACAACAGGACCAAACCGCAGCCCAAAATGTAGGCTAAAAAAGTCCCAAACATTTCCCAAAATCGCAGCACAACAACTACGGAAGGAGCCTAAAACTACAGATAAACGAGGCCACCACAAACACTCAAAACCGCGACAAGGCAAGCCACCCAAAACCGATCCATTGAACTCTAAAAACATAGCCAAACAGGCCATCCGACATTACCAAATCCGCCGCCAAAACAGGCCTTCCAACAATCCCAAAAAAATGCATGCAAACAGGCCTCCCAACATATTTTGAATCAACAACAAACTATGAACAAATATGAAACATGCTCTTATGCAAGCAGGTAGAAAGAAACAGCAAACAAAACACTCATATTGTTGATGCCTTACCAAAACTCCAAAAATGCAGTTTTGCAATTCCGTGTAGCTCACCCAAGATCATGGAGGGTAGCTTGTAATTGGAGTCAAAACCTTAGTGACAACCAATCATAAAAGGAATTCGAAAAGCAATCAGATGTCAACAATGCATGAAAAGAAGATATATACATGTAACACTCAATTCGTAAGGATCTACAGGTCTAACATTCAAACTTCAATCTCTACAACTATGCCACCTTAACTTGTGTGTGAAGGGGTATGTATATATATTTATCATAGTATTATTATCTTTATTATTATTATTATTGTTTTGAACTTGCAAAAATTCAGAGGCTTTCGTGGCCTCAAATATTGCAAAGAACGGAACAATAGGTTTAAAATCCCTCTCTAAATCATCAAGAATAAAAAGCAGCAAACAGCACTTAAAACTTTTCAAATCGGCATAAATATAGAGGAGAAAACAGCCATTTGAAATTCCTGTGGCATATATGTACATGTTGAAGTTTGGTTGTTGTATATGTAAATATATAAGAGCTGAGTGGCATGTATGTGAATGTAAAACTTTAGACATGAGAACATAGCTAATTACTCCAACAAGTCAATAATATGCGCATCTTAGCTCAATCACACCATTCAATCTTTCGCATTGCAAGAAGAAATAGCGCCATCTTCGTATGTGGTGCAATCTGATTATTAAATTTCCTTTGGCAAAGACTTGTGCACAAGTTATGATTCACGTTAGATCGCATTTCCAACAAATGTTCTATTTTTTCAGCATGAGCCCAATAATGTGCACAAGTTATGATTCACGTTAATTCACATTTCCAACAAATGTTCTGCTGTTTCACCATGAGCCCAATAATGTGAAGCCACGGCTCTTACAATAACCATTGTGAAGCAAACAATAATGAATCAAATAATCCAAATAGATCCAACTCGGTGAGACAAGGTAGCAGTTGCAATATGTGAAGTGTAATAATGTCCATAATCACAACAGCCAACACAAAAAAAAGAACCTGATTGGATGTGAAGTCAAACAGACAATAATCGGCATTGCAATCATTCTTGATGACTTGACCAGAACCATAAAAGATGTATTACAGCAGATAAAAAAAAAACAAAAAACAAAAAAACAAAATAATGCAAAAAAAAAGTAAGAATCGCGTGTGGGAAAATGAGGAAAATAGGAGCTTACAATAACCTTCTCCTTCCCCCGAAACCCTCACCAACAGTAAAACAGAGACGGGAGAGAACGCGTGAAGAAGAAAGGGTGGAAGGGGCCTTCGGCGCCGGCAGAATGTAGGCCGGGGTGCGGTCACCGGCGAGAGAACCAAAGGAGGAGCTGATGGCGGTGTTCGCGATTGGGGGAGAGGCCGCGCGAGGAGGGAAATAGGGTTTTGCGTGAGGGCTCGCGAAGGGCAAGTGAGGAAAATAATCGCGGGGGTGACCCTTCGATCAGATTCTTTCGCAAAAATTAAAATCACGTCCGCCCAATCGTTAAAGGATCGCGTTATTCAAACAGTAAGGCGGCGTTTTTAAAAACGCCGCCGCTGTAAAACGCTCTCCCAAACAGAGCCTAAGTGGGGTCATCTAAATGAATCTTTTTTCTCCAATGCCTCCTATTTAGGGTCTTTTTGGGGGCAGCTGTAGGTTATTGAATAATCAGCTGATAAGTTGATTAAAAATAATCTGCTGATAAGTATGATAAATTTTTATTTTTTTTGGAAAGCCAGACCGCACTCAGAAAGCTGCCACCGCACCTAGGTGCGGTGTGAAAACTGTTTTCAGCATTTTGAAAATGCTTAAGTTTATCCAAACATGCTTAGTGCATTTTCAAAACGTCACCGCACCAAATAAACTGTCCCAAACGGGCCCCTAGAATTATATTTTCATTTAATTCTAGTAAATTAAGACGATTTCTTGTGCAATATGCCCAAGTCTTTGTAGGTGTGCCTCCGCCTTTCTAAAACAACTACTCTCCTAATCTGATCATTAGATGGTCGGCGTTTATTGTGACCAAATCGTCTAAGGTGACTCTCTCTAATTTTGTTCGTCGCTGGAGCTACACCAACCCTATGACTGGAGATATTCATTTCTATTTGTCTCCAAGTGTGAAGCCACTAATCCAGTTGACACATTTTTTATGTATATTTATATTTTTAATTTCGCCAGTTATGGTTGTTACATGTGGTAGCATATATATGCTTCTTTTTTAGGTCTCGAAATGATCTCTCCTGTTTCTATTTGGTGCTATTTGGGCAATGATGGTATTTTTAGAAGCTTGTCGCTCTCCCTTTGGATGTCCTGATGCAAAGCTGCATGGGGACTCCTGATGCATTAATTTTTTTCTTTAAATGGCACACTTGGTCTCCCTACTTATCCCAGCCCTTGACATCTGAACGCAACTGGGCGGTCTACCGGCTTCCTTCAAGTGGCCTAGGCTCTTGACGGCTTCCCGACAGCTCGTTGCTGCAGACCGATCATTTCTGAGCCCATTTTCCTGACCTTAAGCAGCGTGCATTAGGCAAAAGATATGAAATAAGATCTTTGCCTAAAATTGATCACAACGGCCGTGGCAAACTGGAGTTCGTCATGATGTGTTATGAGGAAGCCATCAAATGAACATCACACTGATACTTACCGATACTACTTTGTACAACAACATATAGGGGCTTTGGTTCTAGGGGAAGACAGCTTTTTTTCAACCGGCCTGTCAAGATGTTGTAATCTCTCTCTCTCTACTATTGGAGCCTCTAATTGGGAAATTGTGATAAAATCCATCACTCTAGGCGATCTTTATCTGGTTGAAATGCTTCCGGGGTTGCTTTGGAGATCATAATGCTTTTCTTTATCGTCGGAACAGCTTGTATGCCCCACCAATCTACGGGAAAACACTGTCTCTGTGCATTGCTGGTATGGAGAAACTAGGAACCTCTTCCTTGAAGGTTTCTCTAAATTCGCCTGACAGTTTTTTGAAGTTAAATCATACAATACGCCTTATGTCTAAATAATGCTTTCATGGTGTTTTGATTTGAATCACTGTTTTTTAAAATCCAAGGGCAACCTGCATTTAGGGGATGATCTAGAGCAGAAACTGAGAATTATTTAGGCAGGTTTTGACTTGAATCCTTCCAAATTTTAAAAATGACCTGGCTAAAACATATAGAATCTCAAATCCCGTTTCTCCTTAGTTTCTAAAATCGGGCATTGGCCGGATTTAACTTAAATTTTCAATTATCACCAACAATTCTCCTTTACCGCTGATCCTCACGATTTCCCCGCAAGCTCCCTTTGCAATTTCTTGGCTTCTTTTTATCAAGGGTTTGTCGGATTTCAGGGACTAGAATTTGGTGATATACTAACTCTGGCATGGAGACATTGAAAAGATTGGGAGGTTTATATACACATCCCTCAATTCATATGTTTTTACATATCGAACATCTTTCAAAATTGTTATTTTTTTTATGCCCCAAATGATTGTTCATTGTGATGCTGTTTCTCATTTAGTGGCATTTTTGTTCAGAAATTATTCTGGCAGATAATAACCCAAATAAATATAGGGCCATTTACATATATATACTGCCCAATTTCTATGTATGTACATACATGGCATCTAAACTTTATTTTCTACATTTATATCCAAATCTTTCAAATCATATTTTGGTAACAACATAAATGTCTAGTAGCGTTAAATCCTACTTGCGAATTTTGAGGCATATAAAGTCAAAATTTTCTTTATTAAATCCTATTTGCAACTGTAATAACCTTTACTTGTGCAATATCAATTCATCACTAGAGGGGATCTTCCCCCACACTATTGGAGCTTAGGATTGCTTTTGATGGCAGTTTTAAGATTTTAATGAGCTTGGAGGTACTTTGTAATGAAACAAATCGAATGTCATTTATTTTCTACCTATTTGAGTTTGTGCTTGTCTTTGAACTTAATTCTACGAATTGGATTTTAGCTCACAAGACTGCTTATTTATTATTAAAGAGTGAAAAGATTATGATTCAAATTACTTATGTGATAAAATGGCAACAAGAATGAATAATTAGAAGAGAGACAATAAGAAATTAATTTCATTTTTAAGTGCATTTTATATTAGTATATAGTTTTTAAATAACCTGCTCATAGCTAGTAAGTTGAGGTAGCACAAATTTGGCTCGTTAACTCATCAAGTTCACCATTTATCGATCTGAGGTTGGGCTTGCTTGACTCACTTATACCTCTAAAAGGATAAAATGAATGTATTATAACATTGGGTTTTTAGCATAATTATATATAAAAAGTAATCTCGAGCAATTATTTTTTAAAAAATATTTTATTTTATAAAACATTATAATTGAATGTAGGGTATTATGATAAATTACTTTCAAGATTTCAGTGAGAATAAAGAGGAAACCATGGTGGACGGTGGAAATCCATTGCCCATCCCACACCCATCGAAGCAATCCTTCCTCTTGACTCTCATCATCCTCTCTCCTCTTCTTAACCTTGATCTGTGCCATGGCAGACTGGTTTGCTGGCCAAATCATGGATTAGCTCATCAACGCTTGCTCTGATTTCCTGCAAGATCAGTATTTTTGATGGCAGACAGGCATGAAGGAGGAGCTCGAAAGGCTGTGAGAGAACCACCCCAAGATACAAGCTGTTGTCTCTGCTTACGCCTGAGCACAAATCACAGATCGCAACCCAGCTCTCAACAGATGGATATGGCAGCTACGAGATGCCATCGATGAGGCAGATGATGATCTGGATGACTTTTGAGTATATGAAGCTTGAAGCAGAATAACAACATCTGAACATGGAGGAAACAATGGTGCGTTCTTCATTCACTACATTTTTTTCGGAACCTGCTCGCAAACTTCGTAGAGTCTGCAAAAGAGCTCTCAAAATTAATCCCAGCTTGGAGGGAATGGAGGCAGTTGTGAAGAAACTTGATAAAGTTTCAGCTGAGGTCTGTACTTTCCTTCATCTCATTGAAAACACAAGGTAGGAGCAGCAAATGCTGGACCTTCGGTTGTGCAAAGATCGTGAAACAGGATGCTTGTAGGGCTGTCAAAACGGCTCATTGTTTGCAAGCAGCTCGTGTTCGGCTCGTTAAGTTCGTGATCGGTTTGTTCGCTAAGTTAACGAGCCAAACACGAACAAAGATTTATTCGTTCGTGTTCGGTTCGTGATCGGTTTGTTCGCTAAGTTAACGAGCCAAACACGAACAAAGATTTGTTCGTTCGTGTTCGGTTCGTGATCGGTTCGTTCGCTAAGTTAATTGACTACAAGGTTACAATGATTTATAATCAATTAAAAGTATTAATTAAGAAAATAGAATAAAAATTATTAAATTAGAATCAGATGACGTTTTAATATAAGCAATAATTTTTAAATCTTGCCCCAATCCTTAACATCTTATGGGTACGTGATTAGGGTTGTCAAAACAACTCTTTGTTTGTGAACGGCTCATGTTCGGCTCTCTAAGCAAACGAGCCGAACACGAACACACTTTTTGAGCTCGAAATATAAAGGTGCTGAACACGAGAGCCGAGCTCGCTCGCGTTCGGCTCGTTTACACCCCTAGATGCTTGCCTAAAAATAATCTCATCGATCAAGGCAAGGAGAGGGATTTTGTTATGCAGTGGTTGAGGAAGCCAAAAAAGGAAGTTCCAACTCATATTGCTAGCCCTACTTTGTACAAAAACATTTCTCTTCCATCCATAGTGGGTCATGGTGGCATGGGCAGGACAACTGTCTTACAACATCTATAAAGATCTGAAAGAAGAATTTGAACTGAAAATGTGGGTTTGTGCTTCCAATGACTTTGATGCAAAAAAGGTCTTTGCTGATATGTTGGAATGACTTTACAAAGAGAGGCTTTGTATGGACTCACTCGCTGCTGTTCAAGATTCTTAAAGCTGTCTTGTAACCCAAAAGGATCTTGCTTGTTCCGGATGACATTTGGTAGTAAGATATGAGCAAATGGGAGAATGTGCTCTCCCTATGACTAATGGAAGTTTTGGAAGTAAGATTTTGTTAATTACTCAAATGGATGCAGTTGCATTGGCGATTGCAAAGGTTATTAAAAAGATGGAAACATTGAGAATAAAGGTCTTGGAGGAAGATTGTTTGAAGGTACTAAACACCCATGCATTTGCTGATGTAGAGGACCTTGGTGCTCATAAAAAAATAACACATACTGCTTGTTTGATGGTTAAAAAAGCTTTCAGGATCTCCATTGGCAGCAAAGGTCATTGGTGGTGTTCTCAATTCTAACGTGAATGAGAGTTTTTGGATGAACATTTTAGATATTACTGATTTTCTAAACGTAGACCCAAAACCAGGTCGCAATAACATTTTGCTCATCTTAAGATTGAGTTTTATGTTCCTCCCACAACCTCTACAAAATTGTTTTGCATTTTGTGGTGTATTTACACAAGATCATCCGTTTGATAAAGCTGATTTAGTCTGAATGTGGATTGCATTGGATTTCATTCAGGATTCTTCAATTGAAGGAGACTTTGGAAGATATTGGAGGAAGGCATTTTAATGTTTTGGTCAGAAAATCCTTTTTTGATGAGTTTAATGGTGAGAAAATATATTATAAGATGCATGATTTATTACAAGATTTGGCACCAACTTTTCTTCAGAGGAATGTTTCAGATTTGTGGGAGATAATGTTTTATCTTTTAAAATTCTTAAAAATGTTCAACAGTTATTTGTTAAAACTGAAAATCTAAAATTGTTGAGAATGATCAAAGATGTTAAAAATCTACATTAACTAGTTTTTACCAGTACAAGATATGGTCAATGTTTAACTGATATACTTACTAAAATTTTTGAAGCATCGAGAAGGAATCATTTGTTGTTCATATGCTCTCCATGGTAAAAAAAGATATTTGAGGCTATTGAAAACTTAAAATATCTTTGATATTTGAATCTTACATAAATCTCACTTAGATGTCAAGATCTCTTCATAATCCATAAAAAGGTGGTTTGGGGATCTTGCTCTGGTGATTTCTTGCCTGGCGATGTGAGTAATCTTTCTAATCCGCGTCACTTGGAATTGTCCTAAAATATATTTTCTAGTGTACCTGGAATTGGGAAATTTAGGTCACTTAAAGAACTAAATGACTTATAATGTTAAGAATGAGAATGGTTAGAGAATTGGGGAGTTGGAACATATGAATGAGTTGCGTTAATTAAAAATACATTTTTTGAAAAATGTGAAGGCTCGCACTGAAAAATTATTTGTGAAGGCTCGCACTCACAGATTATTCTAAAAACAACTTTATTATAAATTCCATGGGAATGACAATGTTTCTGTGTTTCCGTCGTTGGAGGTGCTAAATATTAAGGGATTACAAGTATTGGAGGATTGGTTTGATGGAGCAGGAGCTGCAGCGTATGACTGTTTCTTTCTTTGCTTAACTGAACTCTTTTTCGGTTCTTTATCTTGGTGGACTGCAAGAAATAGAGAGTGGCATTGAGAAATTCCAGCTTATTCTCTGTGAAGCTGTTATGGATGACACATCCTTGTTGCCAACGGTAGGTATCGCCTCCTTGGAAAAACTGAAAATCTGTAATAAGGATGTGTAGAAGCTCATCCCTTCGTGAGTTGAGCTTTAAAGGCCTCACATCTTTGCAGTCTCTCCCTTCTTCCTTGGAACGCCTCTCTTCACTTGAGATTCTAAGTTTCGTAAAAGTTCCTCTGCTCCAACAGCCTCTACACATTCCCGCTACCTTGGATGAATTAGGTCTTAATTACCTGGAATCATTGCAGTGCCTGCCAACGTGTTTGTTGACCATCTCATCCCTCAACCGTCTAAGGTTACCTCAAATCATTGCCACAACTCTCTTCCTCCTTGAATTCATTGTCTCTATGTGGTCTTGATAACCTCGTTATAAGAAACTTTGAGGCTCTGATTGGCATAAGATGGAACTTCTTGATGAAACAAAATCAAATGTCATTTATTTTCTACCTTTTTTATGTTCTTTAGGGCTGCTATCTACTGTGTTGAGCAGTCATAAGATGCACCATACCATAGATGCGTTATGGTTGTGATTTTAAGTCATCAGAAAAAAAGATATGATGTGCTGTTTGAGTAAGAAATGAACATCGCATAGTTTTTAGTGTTATATATGTAAATTGAAATAAATGGGTTTTATCTTGTACTTTGATATTTGAGTGAGATTGTGAGAAATAATTGAAGAAAGGTGCTAGTTTTGTAAATATCAATGTCTCACAGTGCTATGTAATCACCCTATATTTAAAATATCCCTATATAGGGATAATTACATAACACTTCAATGAAAAGGGGTGCTTACTTTGTGAATGTCTTTGTTTGTAGTGCTATATATGTAATTTGCCCGAGTTGTACTCAATTATTATTAGTTTAAAGGAATTACACTATTAACGTTACAAACTCTTACAACATCTTGGTGGAGAGATTACTCGCATATAGTTTTAAGTCCGCTGTGCGAATTCCAATGCCATGCATAAATAGAGTTCAATGAAATTAGAGCCCTAAATCATCAGTGTATTTCGAAGCGTATAGTGATGATTTCTATGGAGGTAGCCCTTCATCCACTTGCTGTCTCTCTTTTTTTTTTTTTTTTAAACTAGAACTGCTTATGCAAGTACCTTTTATGTAATTCTTTTAGTGGTGCTTCATTTTCTGGCTACTTCAATTGTAGATGGTCGTCTTCTATGTCTGCCATGATGAGAAAGATGAATCATAGAAATGATTCAATTCTTTTCTAGCAAATTGTAGAGTAATGCTAAGTTGCTATTTATTATTATTTATTCAACAGAAAAATCATTTTACTTTTTTCATAATGATTTACTTTTATGCTTCTCTTTTAAAGGCCAACTTTCATGGCCATAGAGCATTGCAGGTTTCACCATCATTTTATAAAATTTTACTTTCAGTCTAAGCGGTACTTTTCTATCACACAGAGGCCTAAAGCATCCATCTACTTCTACCAACTTGAATTCTACTAGTAATATTCCAAGCTATATCACCATCACTTTGAACAATAGACACGAGATATTTAAATTGTTCACACCTTTTAATAATTTAATCACCCAAAGTTACCCTTCTATCAGTAGAGCTACTACAGCTAAAATTACATTCCATATATTCAGTTTTATTTCTACTCAAATGAAGGACTTTGGACTCTAATGTAGACCTCCAAAATTCAAGTTTTTCCTTGGCTTTTTCTCTTGTTTTATCCACGAGAGGGATATCATTAGCAAAAAGCATACACAAAGGTACATTCTCCTGTAAATGTCCAGTAAGGCCATCCATAACTAAAGCAAAAAGATATTGGCTTAAAGCTGATTCGTGATGTAATCCAATAGAAATAAGAAGATATTTGGTTAATCCCCCTTCTGTTCAAACACAAGTAACAACTTTAGTATACATATCTTTAATGAATTGAATATAAGTCATATCAACACCTTTCTTCTCAAGAACACTCCAAAGGATGTCTATTGGAACCTTATTTTAAGCATTTTCTAAATCAATAAAAATCATATGTAGATCCTCCTTGTTCTCTCTGAAGTTCTTCATCAAACCTCTCAATAAATGTATAGCTTTCATGGAAGACATGCCCGGCATAAAGTCAAATTGATTATGAGAAACTTTTGTAATACGTCTTAGCCTATGTTCATATACCCTCTCCCATTATTTTAATGTATGACTCATCAACTTAATCCCTCTATCACTTGCACACATTTGTGCATCCCCTTTATCTTTTAAATGGGGACCAAGTTTCTCTTGCACCACGCCTTGAGCATCTTTTTAGTTTTTTAAAATAATATGAAAGAGTTTAGTAAGCCAAGAAACTCCCAAATTTCCTAAATATTTTCACAATTCAATTCGGATATCATTAGGTCCTACAGACTTTTCACCTTTGGTTTTCTTTTAAGCCTACTCAAATTTTTTTTTTTTACTAATGCGACGGTAAAAATGAAACATTTTATTATTATTGACGGTATTAAGATCACTAAGGTCGATCGTATTTTTATAAACTTCACTAAAAAGTTTATCAAAATAACACACCCATGTTGAATATCTTTTTCTAAGAATCACCTTTTGATTTCTATTTTTTAAATATATATATATATATATATATATATATATATATATATATATATATATATATATATATATATATATATATATATATATATATTGTATGTATGTCTGTGTGTCTGAGTCTGTGTAGTGTGTTGAACTGTGGGCATCCTTAAACCATCAAGTTCTTAAGTCCTGCAAATCCTTCGTTACCATTTACCATCTGTTTTGCTTTCGGTGGAGCGAGAAGATGGGAGTTTTGATGGTCTTCGTAATCTGCGATATCTGATTTTCTTTCCCAGCTATCTCTAATCGTTGTTGCATTTCTTTATGTTTTTAGGCTGCCAAAGGGGCCTTGGGAGCTTTGTGGTAACAGGATTTGATTTGCATCATGCCAAACAGCCAATATGACAACTTTAAATCCCCTAGAATCTTGAATCTAGTTACTTTACTCCATTTTTCCTTAAATCGAATGGATTTCACTTTAGTCCACAATTTTTATGAGCTATTATTCTTTACACTTTCATGTTGCGGCGGCTGATGCAATTTATTATTGAGGATGTCTTGTATTTTTTGGGATGAGGATCTAGCGGAGAAAGATGAGAGCTCTAAATTTTAATATTGCTAAATTTTTTATGCTTGACACATCACCTAAAATTCCACATGATGTGGCATAATCTCAATACACTTTGGGTTTGAAAGCTTCCAGAGCAGCTTGGACATCCCATGCATGTGGGAAATCACTGCATCTTCACGATAACAGTTAAGTGCAGATCAACGGGTCTGCTTTGATGATGGAGCAGTGAAGAATTTGTGCTCTCTAACTCATCATGTTGCCTACCTTTTCTCAAACTGGCCTTCCATGCATAAGAATTGTGTGTTATGTATAAATGCCCCAATATTTTATTGACATAGGCTAGAACCTTCTTCAGCTTTAATATGAATCCACTTTTTTTTTACTTTTCTTTTACTAAAAATGCCTGTGCAGGTACCAATTATGTAATTCATTTAGTGGTACTTCATTTTCTGACTACTTTAATTGTGATGACTGTCTTCTATGTCTGCCATGATGAGAAAAATGAATTATAAAAATGATTCAATTCTTTTTTAGCAAATTGTATTGTGATGCTAAATTGCAATTAATTATTATTTATTCACTTAAAAAATCATTTTACTTTTTTATAATGATTTAGTCACCCAACATTTTCGTCATTATGATTTCCATGCCCTTTTCTTTGGATCGTGGTTTGGTTAAGATATCCTTCATGGAAGGTGCTATTTGGTCGCTCTAATGTTCGAGCAGCATTACTTTTATTGGCACTTGAGAGATCACTGCACTTTTCATTGAATGTCCATGAAACAGCTTGGATGGCCCTTTAATTCCTTGGGCAACCGTTGCATCCCCTGGTTCAAGTGGTATAGAAATCATAGGTGGTTCTGCTTGCACATTGTACAAAAGTTGAATCAGATTCTCCAATTTCTCAGTTATTTAGGGCTTGTTTGGTATCACTTTTGTTATTTCTTTTATTTTTATTTTAAAAACATATTTGTTTAGTTCATTTTTTCTGTTTTTATTTGTTTTTGTTACTAAAATTGTTGCTTGCGGGTAAATTTACGGTGCTAGTGTGATATATTGATGCTCTAGTGTTGTATCAAGATTCGACACACAGATAAAAGAACATCTGATAGAAGGAACAAGAAGAATTTTTACTTGACAATTAAATGGATTGACCACAGGGCGTAGCCTTATTGTCAAATGATTTCACTATGTCGATGTAGGTTACAAGAGTTTATTGGTCCTTGAATAACATGAAGCACTATCACTTAAGTGGCGGTCCGACAACAGTGTTCTCATACCATGACAATGCTGCATCTTGGACGACTATGCTTATGTAGGTTTCACCGTGTTCATGTGCATATAATACTTAAGTGAACATGTGGATATAATAGTTATTTGATGGAACTAATGGTGAATCTGAGCCTATTAATCTCCTTTTCCTTTCTACTTCAACATAATTTTGAAGGTGATGTTGCTTTGTTTTATTCTATTATTTTTTACCAATGTTATTGTATGGTGGTTTGGATATATTAATGCTTTTTCGCTATGATGCTGTAATGAAACAGAGCAGCTAGGATGGCCCGTGCATCTTCAAGCAACCACTGCATCAGCGACATTTTGATTGAGATGAGTGGATGCTATTTGGGATGGAACAGAAGCGAATCGTTGTGTTTCATTCATTTTTTATGTTTGCTTAGGTTGATTGTGTTGAGTGGTTATTATAGCGATTGCATTACTATGATGTTTTCGATTGATGGTTCGTGTTTTCTCTTCTATCTTCTGTAATGCCTTTTTCTGATACAAAATATGTGAGAATTTGGGCTGCATGGTGACAATCTTTTGCTCAAATCCTCCCAAAGTGCAAGAATGAGATTTAATTCCTACATGCTACCGAATCTCGTGTACCGTTTTTCTATTATGAGGTGGGCCAGATGTGTTCTACATGGCAATATTTAATTGGCTGTCGCATGTTGTTCTGTGTACGTTCTCCGTATGGAAAAATTTCTCCAAATGTTAAACATTAGAGTGGATTCAATTTTCCAATTTTGTCTTTTATGTGTCATGTAAGCTCTAATTTATCTCTCTCTCTATATATGTATATATGTATATATATATATATATGTATATATATATATATATATATGTATATATATATATATATATATATATATATATATATATATATCGATAGATAGATAGGTCAAGACATGAATTTTATGTATTAATAGTGCAGAGGTGTTTTGCTCCAGAAGAATAAAAGAGAGTTTTGGGGCTATTTTATGTTTGCTTTTTCAATGGCTCTCTAGAAATTTGCCCCAACTCTGTTTGGATATAATATTTTTTGTTGCTTTTTAAAAAAATTCAATGGTGGAATTGAGCTTTTGAGAATTTTAGAATGTGCTTGCTGAGGAAAGCTGTTTATTGAATTTTGATTTGCATATATATCTTGCAATTCTTATGTATTTACATATCTAACACCTAAACTTTGATTTTTGTGTTGGCACCAAAGATTGTCATTCATTTATGTTTGACTAATAGGTGGCATATAAAGTCAAATTTCTCCTCTCGCTTTCTTTACACACACGCACACACACACACACACACACATATATATATATATATATATATATATATATATATATATATATAGAGAGAGAGAGAGAGAGAGAGAGAGAGAGAGAGAGAGAGAGAGAGAGAGAGAGAGATGCCATTTTCATACATTCCACACAATTCTTATATATTTACATGTCAGGCACCTAAACATTCATATTTACATGTATATCACTCAAATTTTTAATATAAATAGCACCAGTCTTATGACACCAAAGCGTTATAATTTGTTCCTTTTCTCTCTGTCGGCCGCTGAATGTTTAAGATTTAATTTAATATATATGTATATTAGTTTTGAAAGTAAAATTTTAAATTTTAAAATATGAGAATGGATGAATCTCATTCATTAAGCAGCTTGAATGAACGAGCATCATATCGCAATGTAACGCATCTATTCCGAATAATGTACACCCTACTCGATAATATCGCTCGATTAAATAAACCACAAAATTCATGATATCCGTTCGCTACCGCGAACCTTATGCGGACCGCAAATTCCCCTATTTAATACGAAAGAATTAAATAGGGTTTATATTACCCGTGTTTATAAAAGCCTCCCTATATAGCGCAGTCTCATAGTCAATTATCCCTCAAATGACTGAAGTCACCTGAGAGAACTCTCAATTTAGCTCAGGGGTTTCTATCTTCATGAAATCAAAAGGTAGGGTTTTCAACGAAGTGTGGTAATATGAAATCCAACAGGTGAAAAGCGCAATGTGGAACAATTATTTTCAGAGTCAAAGAAAAGAGTGGTAGGGGACGTCACGGATCTCGAAGAGAACCTCGATGACTTCCCAGACTACCCTAATGTTGGGCTTTAAATTTTGAAAATAAATTTATTTTAGTTTCAATCCTGTAAATTAATTATAGGAATTACATTCACATAATCACCTGATTATGCAAATAACTTGAAAGATAGGAGGATTTACGCCGTATCGGACGACGACCTCGGAATCCTAAGCGAGTTAGGGCTTATATTGCACGTGTGGCTACTGCAAAGTGCCTAAAAGAACAGTGAGGATTTATGTCGCACTCTGCGACTACCTCGAAGTCCTATGGCCATGTATTTAGCATTAAAGAATGGTTATTCACTAAGTAAACACAAGTTTTGATGTTTAAGATGGTCGTGCTGCCCTCGAAGTCGTGCTCTGTGCTCCACGTCGTAGCAAGGTGATGCACCAAAAATATATACTCTTTTAGCTATATGTTTTTACCTATTTTTAGTGATATTGCACTTTAAAGGAAGGTATTTTTCACGATTCGTCGTGTGTATGATGATTATAAGTGATTGGAGCGAAAAGATGCAAAAAGAAATGAATTTGGACAAAATGTAGCAATTTGAGAAAACAACTTCATGGTGCCGGCCACTAGAATGGCGCCGCCGTGCCCTCTTCCGGAGAATTCAACAATTATCGCGTGGATACGGCGTCGTCGGCCCACTATCGAGCGCCGCCGGCGCCCTATGCGGTTCAATTCAAATCAAGAGTTTTGGTGGATTTTCGAAGGGGCGCTCGAAGAAACTCTTGGGAATCTCGTTCCTAACATTAAATTAAGCTGTTCAAGACGAAAAAGGGAGGATGATTCGTCTGTAGAGAGTGTAAGGAAAGTGTGAGTGAGATTTAGGGTTTGTGATTTTAAGAGATTCTTCTGCAGGAGAGGAGAAGAGGAGTAAAGCGAGAGATCGGCTTCATCTTTGCTTTCAAGGAGATAATCAAGTGTTGCAAGGAATAGAAAAGGAATCAAGGGAACTTGAAGGAATTTGCTTTGGGAAGAGAAGAGATAAGTCGTATTTACTATTATGGTTTGTATGACTTTCTTTTATATATAAAATCCATGTGTTCTTATATATTATCCATGATTTGTGAGTAGTTTCATTCGCTTTCTCTTCGCATAAAGTAGTGATGATGTGGTGACGTGGAATTAATGTGCCTTAAAGTGTTATGAAAGTCGCGATGTTTCTTTCATTTCGAACTTAATTTACTTTTTAATCCGGCTAATCGAATCGTTAAAATATGTTGAGAACATTAATTACAAAAGAATCAATGTTCTACAATAAGAATGAAGAACCCATTTAATGTCCGTGAACGAATCAAGCGTGGTCTCATGGATTAAGTGCGAACAAATAGGGAAATGAATTTTGATGGATTTCAAATCGGAGGTTTCATGGTGACGTAACGAGATCCCAATTTGGTCTTAAGATTGGTAACTAAAGCTATCGTTCAGCTTTCGAGTGAAGTGTGAGTGGGAGCTTCGTAGTGAGAGTCGGTATCCTCCTCACAATCTTAAATTTCGGATTTAGCTGAATAAACTTAAGATATGGCAATGTTCTTTACATGCTTCGAAGAGGAGGTACTCTTTTAAGGGTAAATAAACAAATATGCTCCTATTCTAGCACAATACAAAAATTCTACCATTCTTCATCATCCACACATCATAATCTTTATGCGTGAAGGAAGACACTTTCCACATGAAGTATCTTATAAATCACGTAAGTTAGTAGTGTGTTAGTTAAAGAGTTTAGTAAGTAGAAATAATCGAAGTAGCTTTATTATTACCGTACTTCGCATTAACTACTAGTAGTACACTCGAGCAATCGTTACGATCGGTATCGGATTTTAAAGTGTTATTTTATCCGATTTTAAGAACGTTTTCCCTCCCTCGTGGATCGATAATCGTGACTCCATCGTAGTCCTCGTATTACTTCGATACGATACGTATACTCATGCGTTGCATGTGTGACTTTACTAAATCATTATAAATATATAAATCTGAATTCATAAAGTCTTACATTTTTAAGCAAATATAAAGTCGTCGTCACAAGGTCGCAGTTTAGATTTAAAGTTTAAGTTTAAAGTGAACATGAAAATCATTTCATTTCATTTTTATTATTATTGTTATCATTTTTATTGCAAGCGTGAGTGTGTCGCTTACAGCTGATAAAAGCAAGAAGAAAAGAAAACAAGAGAAATGCATATGCTACCGTAAGCGATAAACACGCTACACTAGCGAGTAGTACGAAGAAAAGAAAGCATGTTACGCTAACAGGGAGTAGGTGACGTTAAGAAGAAAAGCATGCCACACTAATGCGTACGTACACCGAAAAGTAAAACACACTATACTAACCGAAGCAAGCATCGAGAAAAGTAAACACGCTACGCTAAATGGTGATATTTGCTTAAAAAGTAAAGCATATAACACAAGAAATAAAAGAAATGACAACTCGCTACAAGTGTTCTGACAGGCGCGATTACCCGCCGGAGTATCATTACCTCGTTTATTATTATCACTTTTATCTCCTACGGGAAAGGCGTCGCATCGAAACAAAGCAAGAGTGAACGTAGTAAGGAAAAGCCGACTACAGTAGGTACTACCGTACGTGCGGGAAAAGCGAGGTGCAAAACCCGACAGTAAATCCAAAAGAAAAAGGCGAAAGGAAGAAAAAGAAACCCGAAAGAAAGGCGAAAGAAAGCAAAGAAAATCGAGAAAGAAGACAAAAAAATCCCGTAAAAAACCTTGAAGAAAATCACAAACAAACACGAAAAAGTCGTAGTGTCCCGCTAAACTCACGGCGAACCGTAAGAAAGCCATGTGGCATCTGAAAAGGAACGTAAGCATGATGGCAGGGAGACTCGCAGCTCTGACCATGTGCTTCCCAATTTTGACAAGAGTCTACCACTGCACCGACACCCTACGTAGGGCGGTCCCTAACCTCGACTCGAGTAATTAATCGTGGACTTTTGCTAATTTCATTCATTTTAGTTTGCATGCATATAAAATTTTATAAGTAAGAAGTAATTTCGTCGTAGAGAAAGTTTTGTTGCAAAAGTATATTTTTTTATTTTATTATTTTATAAAGTAGTACAATCCACAGGCTAACCACCCTAATCAAACTAGATATCTAAGAATAACTTACAAGGTATTAGTGGCATCGAGTCTCACTAAGAATTGGCGAATAGTATCGTCGGTCTCAAGGCGCGACTCCAACGGAGATTTTACGCATTGACAAAGGGGATACTATTCTAAACCCTCTTTTTAAAGCACACATAAGCATTATCGTCGCCGTCCTAACCCCAACCACCCTACTTACAACCTCGTCGATGGCCGCATATATGCTTAAAGGGGCTATATGTGCACACCTACACGTCCCTTTTAGGTGCGGACATTGAACCGAGAAGCAAGGAGGAAAATAAGGGACGAGGGATCAATAAAAGGAGAGAGGGGAAAGCAGCCCACCCAATGCAATTCTTGTAAAAGAGGTGAACTGATTTCCAACACCAGTCAAAACAAGTCAATCACCCTGGACTCCCGACCGTCCTTACAAGACCTACAAAGACCTGCAGCAAACGTCGGCGACTCTCCTGGATGAGGATGAGGACTAGACTTCTAGGAAAACACTCCATTTTCCCAAGTACGGCGATGAAGAACGAAAACGGACATAGAAGTCATAGACAAAATCCCCAAGACTCTGTGCCACCGCGTAAAGAAGCTAGGCTCAACCGCAGAAAATAACTCTATAAAGCCAAACACAACATTCCGATACAAATGCTAAAATTGCGATTCCCAAATGCCAATGGTATAAGTCCAATAAGTGTTATAATTTAAGCCCCTCAAATACTAAAATACAAGTCCAACAAAAATCAAAACGCAAGTCTAACCTAAAGGGGACTCGAGCCCACTAAAAGGGCCAACCCGAGAATACCAAAAGGGGCAAAACAGGCTCATTCAAAGGGCAAAAAAAATGGCCCAGCTAGGGGCAAAATCGAGAAACAGCAGGAGGCAAATCAGCCCAGCAACAGGGGCAAAACCGAGAGACAAGCGAGGGCAAATCAACCCAAAGAACAGGGCAAAACCGAGTAGCTCGAAGGGCAGAAAAATGGCCCGAATCTAGGGGCAAGCCGAGCGACTCAAGCACAAGACCACGACCTCGATTCCTTCACATATGCATTAGTCGAAAGAGGTGCTTTCCAGAAAAGTTTTCAATGCTCAAGCCTTCAAATAGATGAATCTAATGATATATGTAAATCCCTCATAAGCCACAAATCTCAACTTGCATAGATAGTATTTAAACCAAGTTACCAAATTCAATGCTTGCATAAAGAAAGGAGAAGATCTAAAACATGTTTCCTTTTTTTTTATCATTCCAAAATAACCAATCAAAATAGAACTAATAATATGAACCGGAGAGGGAATACACCACTCCAAACATCACAAAAGAAATTACCCCGCCTTCATGTATTAAAAAGAAATATCTCATTTCATCCCCAAGCACTTAAAGGCCTCCAAGTCTCATAAAAGTCATCCCCATCTTTAAATTTTGAAAAGAAAACCCCGTTTTTTATGCTAAACATAGCCACAAATTTATAGGACTAAAAATGTGCAAGACTAGCTAGAAAAGCCAATCATATAACAGAAGAAGTTCACAATAGCTCTCAAACATGCTATCCACAAGAAATAACATGCATAAGCCCTCAAAAATGGAGCACATTATTATGTAGGAGTAAAATGAGAAGTGTAAAGCATGCTATCTTCAACTATAAATCCATGTCCAATACAAAAGCAAAGCATATGTGATACTATTGTATAAACACCTTTCTTTTTCTTCTTCTTTTTTTTTTAAGAAAGGAAAAGAAAAGAGATTAGAGAAATTTGCAAGATAAAACATTAGCTAAACACATTTTCCCTCCTTCCCCTCTCCATTCAAACAAGAAAAGAATTATCATGCCACTAAGGAGGAGGGGAGGATCCTTTTTTCATATTAAAAAGAAAGGACATGCATGCTAACAGTAAATGAAGGAACGGCTAGCCGAACAAACCAACAGGAAGCACCGGACCAAACAGGGCAAGCTACAAGCCACGACAAGCACAACCGAAAAGACGAGAAGGGGAGAGGGGTTACCAGTTAGGTTGAACAGCATAAGGAGAAAGAGGTCGGGTAAGCCGACAAGCAAACCGAACCAAATGCCGAGCAGCTCAAGGCTCGAGCACACCAACGGAGAAAAAAAAAAAAAAGAAAATGCAATACCTCTTTTTCCTTCTTAGCTAGGGCTAAGCTTTCCTCAAGCTCAGAACACACACTCACACAAGAAGAGCAAGGCAAGAGGAGAAAAATGGCAGCACCCCCTCAAAGAGAAAATCAGCCAACCCTAACCCTATCCTTAAGAGGCTTATATAGCCAGCTCAAAGAAGAAGAGGCCACGCATACTTACCTGGAGAGGTCGGCTGGAGTGGAAGGAGGCGGGAGAAGTGGCGACAAATGCCGCATAAAGGAGTGGCGACAGGAAGCGGGAGTGGCGGCAGGGAATGCCGAAAGCACCTGCTGTGAGCAGAGCCGGGGGAAGTGGCGAGGCACAGTGGGGACCTGGGTTGAATTCGCGCAGGGAATCATGAGAGCCAGGGAAAGCGGGGTTCGATCGGCTGGGGGGTGCGACCGAGAGGAAGGAATCAAATTAAAGGCTCGGGCGCGTGCGTGTGTTAGGGAATTAGGGATTAGGGAAGGAAAATAGGAGTTTAGTATTCTTTTTATTTCATTTATTTTATTTTAAGTTAATATTTTATTTAAATTTTTACTGATTCGAACAAAGTTTGACCCCTCACGAAATCATATCAAAATTGGTATCCTTCCCAGCTAAAACCGATGTTCCGGATGCAATGACGCAGTCCGTTTCGCGATCTGAGGTTGTTCGGACAACTTCGTCGTCGGTCGGGTAGAAAGTACTTCAAATTTGGTCTCGTTTGAATTTCGAGTTTGGTGTTGATCGTCTCGACATTCTGGCTTTTGATTCTGGTCTGTTGCAGAGTACTGAAAGCGTCGAGGCCGCGAATCGAGGAATTTATACACGATCGGCTGGCAGAGAACGTGCACTGAGGTCGTCCTAAGGCGGTGGTCCTATGGGGGCTCAATTTGGATTCCTAACGTCAATTCCAACCTGCTATGAGCTAGAGGTACGAAATTTCGTCCGGGACTCTAAAATAGTAAAGAGATGGCTCTGAACGTTTTAAAACGAGGTGGGCCCATTGCTAGGAATCTAAGATCGTTGGGGAAGCTCCTAAGGCTAGAACCCTAAATTCTAGGAGGAAAACTAAACATCGACAAAAGTGAGGTCAACAAATGAACCCCCAATAGGTGTGGTGTGCCGGACAGACACCGCCCGTATTGGTGTTGACCTAAAAATATCAACAAACCAAGACAAAGCTGCCTAAGTAAAGTACTTAGGACAGAACGTAGAACTGAAATAGAGTCGTTTCCGCTGGGGAATTAAGAGGGGGAATTTTCAATCTGGGAGCTTAGGAATTAATCTTCAAATTTCAAATTTCAAACATAGATTTAATTTCGATTTCGGATTTAATTTTCAATTTCAACTTTAATTTCAATTTTGAATTTATGCAGAGAAAAGAGTAGGGCGAAGGCCCACCCAAATGCATTTGTATGTTGAGAAGGATGTAGGGCTGAGCCTACTTCAAATGTGCATGCTGAGAAAGAATAGGACGGAGGCCTATGCAAAATGCAGAGAGTGCTTCGATTTCAATTGCAATTTCAATTTTAATTTTGTACCGAGAAAGGAGGGGTGAAGGACTACCCCGATCATTCGAGAATATCGCGAGAGAATGGAGTAGAGGCAGCGCATATCCCGAGTGCTTAAGAATATGCCGAGAATTCTTGAGAATGCTCTGAGTGCTTCGAGATTGCCGAGTCTGCACATTGTTGAGTGCTCTGAGATTCTTTGAGATTGTCGAGAATTACGAGATTCGTTGGAAATGATGAGATTTTATGGATGCATAGACCGTGAAGAATTTTACTAAGATGTATTTATGCAGAGATTCAGAAAGATTTTGTTGATATTTGGAAATGCAGAGGCTTATGAATGCAGAGACTGAACATATTGCTGAGATTTATGGATACGTAGATTGAAGATATTGCTGATATTTATGGATGCAGATTATGAAAACATTTTCGTAAAGTGCGCAGAATGTTTGCAAGTTCATGCGCAATCTTGAATTTTATTGAAATGCTTAGTGCAGAGGTTTTGAAAATTCACAAGGTGCAGAGTTCTTTTTATTTTGTTCAAATGTTGACTTTTATTTTGTTTGATCTCGAGTTTTATTTAGTTGCATTTATTTTGGGATTTGGACTCGAGTTTTAGGCCAGGTGCGAAGACTATGTCTTCGTAAAATAAGATCGTCATCGAAACATCACGATGTACTGATCTTCGAGGTATCGTCCAATCGACCGAGACCGAGTCTTTGGAAGATAACTCACTCTTTGAAGTGCTTATCGAATCACATTCTTTCAGTACCTATAAAGCGTACGTGACACGCCTAAAATATATACGTTTTTCTTTATATCATTTCTACTTATTTTTGATGATATTACACTTTAAAGGAAGGATTATTTTGTATGTTTTTTGGTTTTAGGTACAAGAAATGGTGATTAGAGCAAAAGAAAGCAAACGGTGCAATTTGGAGCAAAAATGAGCAAGAAATGAAATTACGCCCGACACCTTCGATAAGTCTTTCGATGCTTAATCTCTTTTACACTTCGCATATTTTTGAATGAGATTATACTTTAAAGAAAGGTTATTTTTATGCTTATTTTGTAGAAGTCTATCTCGTTACGAACGCAACGCAACCGAAATGGGGCGAAACGGAGTCGGAAACGGAGCCAAACGGAGCGAAACCGTGGAGCCGCGCAGCAGCACCGCTCGCCGACGGCGAGATTTTCCCCGAGACCACCAAATTATGGGCGAAAAGGCCGCCGACAATGCCTCGAACCCGCCGACAGCGGCCGGATGACCGTGAACCAACATTCGGCGGTTTTGGGCCGATATTCGACGTATTTGAACGACTTTTCGAATGGGTGCTTAAGGAAACTCTTCAAAATTCGTCCATACTCATTAAAATGGCGAATATATGTTAGAAATGGAAGAGAACAATAGAGGAAAGGAGAGAAAAACTTAGAGGAATGTTTAGGATTCTTAGATTAAGAGTAGAAATGTAGATTTCTACCCTTTTGGAGAGATTGGAGAGGAGATTTTGAGAGAATTTGTAAGGGATTTCGTTAGCATTGCATGGATCGTCAGGGAGGCTTTATGGGAGAGATCTTCGTCTTTCTTTCGAGGAAAAAGTTTAAGTATTATTAGCTCGTTATCTTATAATTTTGTAAACGTTTATTTAGTGGATTTTAACTTTTGTTAAATGAAGTTTTCGCTATGTTTCTTACGTCTTTTGTGATGCATCTATAACTACTTTCTTCTTATCTTTTGGAAATAGTGGCATAAGAAGATTATGCTCGTTGTTTTCGCACTACTTTTCTTTTGCGATGAATAGAAATCGTATTTAGGATTTTGTGATGCATGGTAGAAGTAAATTTAATTATAAATGTGATGGTTTTTACTTGACTTCATTTACGTTGCGATAAGGGCAGTTGTAGTGTTAAAATTCGTTGTAATTGCGTCAGCCGAGAGGGCGATGTAGTTCCAACAAAGTGGAATCGTATTAAATTCATGGATGGTGAAGTTCGTGGAATTGAATGCGAATAAATAGGGAAATATAATTATTGGGCGTAGAATTGGAGATTTTAGAGTGACGACTAAAATCACTCAATTCGGTCACATACGTTTGAGTCGTTGAAATGTAGATTGTTAGCCACTCGGGCGAGAGGAACGTGGGAGCTCCGAAGTGAGAGCCGTATCACTCCCGAAACTGTGCCACGATTCGATAACTAAAGCATAAGATTAGTCGATATTCTTTATGCGCAGACTAGAAGGGTAAAGAATAGGATTGCTCACTATTCAGCGCATACAGATATTTAATGCGTCTAAATCCTATACGTTATTTATTTCATTACGTAAGAATAGTAGTTTTTAATATCACAAAATTCTCAAACCGATTCAGTAAAAGGGTTATATTTAGAATTGTTATTTGCGTTTAGTTATAGTTCTTATCTTACATTTAACACTTGCATTTAGGAATAGTTCTTTAGATAAAACGAGATTTTAATCGACATTCCGAACTAGGACTATCAGTAGTTAGATTAGAATTTGATTAAAGGCTGCTACTTCGCTTCATAATGGGATCGATCTTGGGGTTTTTAAAGCTACATATTACTTGAAACGATACGTATACTTTGCGTAAGTCTTTGCACTTAGTGTGTAAAATATTTTCTAATTTTTATATCGTTTAAGATTTTGTACTTAGCTACTTATTTATAAATTAGGTCGAGTTTTTTGCCATCTTTTGGAAGTTAATTCTTTGCGTAATTGCGGGTGGATCGAGTTTTTAGCACGATTGCTGGGGAAAAGCTTCGAGTGAAGCTTTCGGAGAATTTTAAGCTAAAGTAATTAGGAACAGAGCTTGGAAAAGCATGAGTGTCGTAAAAAGCTGTTTTGTGTGAAAAAGTGTTTTTATGAAAAAGTGTTGTGAAAAAACATTTTGTGTGAAAAACGTAGGTTGTTCGTGAAAATGTTTGGTAGTGTTGAATATATTTCGTCATTATTTGTTTAATTGTTAATGTATTGTTTGTTGTATTACGTATACGAAAACAAAGAATCACTGAGATTATGCACTTATGATCCCGAGATTGAAGGAAAATAAAAATATAAAAATACGAAAAAGACTCGAAAAACTAGAAATGGAGATGGACATAATTTCGAGATAATAGCTTAGAAAATCGTCGCTAAATCGTTGAGGAATTACGCAAATCCTCGACGAGATGAAATTCGCTCACAGTATACCAAAGCCTATGTCGTGAAGTGACTTATTTGAAATAAATCACTAAAGATTATCCACTGTGCGAGAATAATCGATTTGGGGGAACTCTGCTACAGAGATCCTCTTATGCTACACATTATGGTACAAACTTTCTGTCTTCACGTTTCGTTATAACGGTATGTCGGACTGATGTTGTTAGGCTAAGGCATTTTTACCTTTCTCAGCTAAGGGATAAGGAACTTAAAATGCGAGTTATACTTGCTTTGCGTTTTGATTACAAAATTGGGAGGAGTTAACTCGAAATTTCTAGTAAAATATTTTCCCACCTTGAGGACTACTAAGCTTAGAAATGATATTATCTCGTTTTGTCGGTATGAAGGAGAATCGATATACGAAGCACGAGAAAGATTTAAGGAACTCACCAAGAAAGTGCCACATCATGCTTTCTTGCAGTTGGTTAATCATTCGAACTTTTTATAATGGGTTAGTAGATCCCTGTAGGTATAATTGATCGCTATCGGCGGTGGATCATTAGTGTCGAAATACGCTTTGATGAAGCATATCATTAATTGAAGAAATAGCTACAAATGAATTTCGATTAGGCCCTCTGCGAAATAAAGATCGTAAAAATGTAGCTAATGTTCATAATACGGATGTGATTGGAATTACTTGCGTCTCGGATTCTTTGACAATATCGAGGAAGTTGGATCAAGTTGGAATGAGCCAACCATCGATTTACTCACAGCAAGTGAGGAAAGTTCGTTAGAGCATATAATTGATTAACTTATGCGTATGATCTTTAAATATCAGTAAACAACCAGTAATCAATTTTACAACCGCATGTTGGGAGAACCATCGTAAATTCTTGAGATAAATCACTACTTAATAGTGGAAACTTAAAATGGGAAAATAATCGTACAAATCATAATGGAAGTTGGAATAATCGGGAGAACACAAGCTATAGTACTCCATGCTCCATGAGACTCACACGATGATCGACAATTTGAGGATAAGAAGATGTACATGGAAGAAGTGGTATTGCGAAATGAGAAACAGGTTGCGAAGTCGAAATGTTGCGATTAGAAACATAGAGAATCGGCTGGGACAAGTGCTAATTCAACAGCGATAGACACGCAAAGAACACTTCACAGCAACAATGAGATCGACACTAAAGAGAACACTAATGAACAAATAGAAGTTGTCCGATTAAAAATTGGAAGAGATATAGAGGATGTGGTTAGAAAAGAGAAAGATGGTGAGAGAAACGAGGAAGCCCAAAAGACACGAAGAACATGTTTAAGGATGCGGAAAAATTAATATCTCTAGACTAAAATCGATTTGGAAAAACCACGCTCTCAATTTCATCAAAGACTTAGACGGACATGAGTTGGATAAAAAATTTTCAAAGTTCATGAAAGTACTTAAGAAGTTAACGATAAATATTCGCTTTCATTGAAGACTTTGGAGCGAATCTTGAAGTTATACTGAAAGTTTATAAATGATATATTAAACGAAAAAGGAAATTTGGGGATTATGAGACAATTGCCTTAAGTGAGGAGTGCGTGCTATACTTGAGAAAAAATTTCCTCGGAAATTTAAAGATACCTTGTGGCTTCTGATCAAATTCCTTGTGCGATTGGAGAAAAATTATGTGGAAAAACTTTATGTGATTTAGGAGTGAGCATTAATGTGATTCCTGCATCTATATTTAGAGGTTAGGTTTAATCGATATTTCATCACATTTATTGTAACGCACGTTAGGCGAGTCGATGCTATCGTTTCTCAAAAGGAGTTATAGAAGACGTCTTTGTTAAAGTGGATAAATTTATCTTTCATACAGACTTTATTGTATTAGATATGGAGGAAGATAAAGAAATTCGATTATTTTAGGGAGACATTTGTATTCTTTGGAGATGATTTATGATAGATGTGCTGAAATGGAAAGTTGAGTATGAATATTAATGATCGGAAGTCACTTTTGATGTATTAAAAGCTATGAAATATCGGTGAGAGAAAAGATGATGAATGTTTTTGTATGGATGAAATTGATTATCTAAGTAAAAGCAATTTCAGAAAGTTTTGAGAGTAAGTTAATAGATGAGAATGAAATAGATTTTCACTGATGAGTCAAAAATGTTATGTAAAGAAATGTTGTATGTATGTTCGGGAGAGATGTGAAATGATGGACTCTACAAAAATAGTAAACTTTTAATTCGATTTGTTGAAAAATCTCGCAGAGCTTAAGATGGATGTACCCAATACTGATTTTAAAGTCATATATTTAGAAGTTCATCTACACTGACCGATCTTTATATCTTTAAATACGACTCGATCACGAGAAAACGCGAATTAAATGATGAGCAAGATAAAATTATTGGCTAGGACTTGGAAGAGAATTTGAGGATAAATTTAAGAAGAACTTTGAGTTGAGAAAAGAGGATAAGGATATTGGAAGACCGAATTGGAATAAATTCAAAGAATTAGAAAAACTATTTCACTCGTTAAGATAGATCCTCGATTATTTAATAATTATAAAGGGAAAGAATTGGAAGATAACTTGAATCATAAGAGTGACATAGGAGAATTTGATCTTGAATCGAATTATTTAAAAGAATCGATCGAAATTTGGGAGATATTGAAGTATCTTATAAAGATCGAATTCTTATAAATTTGAAAGATGATATTAATATGCAATTTGGGAAAATCGATTAGAAGAATATTGGATCTACGAAAGAAATATGAGGAACGATGATATAAAATCGATTTGAAAAGGAAAAGTTGAATAAAAATTAAAATTTGAGAATTTTGTAGGAATACCTGGATGCGGAAATGATTGAGGTTATTGATCGAGGATTACTTAAATAGAATTTTGATCAATGAGGAATCGTTGTCGAGTTAATGACGTTAAGCGAAGCATTTTATGGGACCTGACCTGTAGTTATCGGTGTGCTTTGATTTAGTGTGCTCGAGAGTCATGATTGTTAGTGTTGTATTGTGTTTGATTTAGAGTGGATAGACTTGATCTTTATGTGTCATTATAGATTGATAAGTTTGATTGTTGATTGATAGATGTTTGGATTATTAGTGCTTTGATCGATCTTTGTATGTATGTGAGGGAGGTGATTCCTTAACTTCTTATTATGGCTAGAATTGATCTCTTGTAAAGTTGGATTGACGAGTCCATTATAACTTGGGTCTCGCATGAGACTTGAGTTTTACATGAGAAAAATCATGAATTTCGAGCATTGATAGTTTAATCTTAATTTGTTACTTCATTTACATAACTTTATTTTCATTAGGTAGAATTCGTGAGACCTATTTGATGAATAACATTAGGATGATCTCACATCTATCTTTTATAGTGGTAGAGGTGCTTAATTATAAGGGTTAGGTGATGTACGAGATTGGTACACAAGACGATATATCGGGGATAATCTTATCCTTGGGATTATAATGCATAAAATCTTTTGAAGTGCACTAATTTACTAGTGTAGTGATTAGTTAGAAATTGGAAGTAAATTAGTGAGATGCGATGAGATAAAGGAAGAATTGACCTCGATTTATCATTTGTGATTGTATTTGAATTGTGTGTTTATGTTTGTGTTACTAACTTTTGTTTAGGTCTTGAAGAACATTTTTATATTCACTTGCTGAAATCATACTTATCTTAGTTAGGCTTTGGTTTAGTTAATTTCATTACGACATGATTAGTTTAAAATTACTTTTACGCGTATTATTGCTAGTCACTAATGAATAATTGTAAATGGGTTTTGATAGACATTTGTGGTAGATAGAATTTTTAAAAATCTGTTTTCTTCTAGCTTATATTTTATGTACTTAAATGCTACATATGTTAAAAATTAAGTTTGGGGGTAGGAAGAAAAATAAAATTTTAATGTGAAAATACTTCTTTTAGTGTAATTTTATTACGAGCGTGTTTTAGGTTAGATTTCTTTTCTCTACGATCATTCTATCACGATTATGCATGTATATGAATTTGATAGGATGTTGTAGTAGTAAGTAGATTCGACCTTTACTTTTTCTTACTATTACATTTTATGGAATTAATTGCAAAATATTTTAAAATTTAAGTTTGGGGGAAGAAAAATATTAACTCTTATTTGTTCTCGATTGTTATATTTTCAAAAATTATTAGCATAACTTACAGCGATTGAACCTCGCTTGAGATAACTAAAACTTTTTATTTTAGATGAATATTATGAAAGGATTGGATGAAAGTTTTTAGTAATAATGGTTAATTTTATAAGGGTGAGATATTTGGTATGAAAGAATTTGATTATAGTTAAGCTATTTGAAGTAAGAAAAGCTGTATTTTGATGTAAAGCTTAAAGTATTGTGTGTTAAGAAGAGATTGTGACTTTATGATGAATAATAAGGCTAAATACCTAATCATAAAGTAAGGATGTGTTTGAAGTTTGAACTTTAGAAAGAAGAAGTGAAGTTGAAAATCATTCTGATTTCTCAGGATATAGTAATCCTTATCTTAAAAAAAAAAGAGAGAGAAAAAGAAAAGAGAGTAAAAAAAAGGGGACTCAAAGTGATCCCGAAAGAACAAAAAAAGGAAAGAAAAATAGTTATGAGGAGAAGCTTGAGGAGATGCCTGTCAAGTAAATTAGCACTTGAGTCGCACTAAATGGAGAAGCTTGATTTCGTTTCGAATTTATATTTAAAGTATTGGCTACATTCGATGAAGTTTACATGAACTCCTTTATCACATAATCTTTAGAAGCACTCTTAATGTGACAAATTATGATTTATCTTAGAAATAAATAGAGAAAGCTAGAACACCTTTGACTTGATTGCTTAAATATTCTTATACTTGTAAGCGTTAACTGTAAGTTCTTGAATTTCTTCTAAAAATCTAGCTAATATATTCCTTTAAATAAAAAATTTTAGTGTATTACGGGTTGAAAAGTACATTGCCTGAGTTATATTTTTATGTAGTAAAAGTATTCTTGGAGAGACAATAACTGATTAAGTTTGGGGGATTTTTGGCCTGCACAAATATATACGCTGTTTTGGTAAATCGTTTCTTTATTTTTGATGATATTACGCTTTAAAGAAAGGTATTTTGTATGTTTTTTGGTTACGAGAAATGGTGATTGGAGCGAAAAGCGAAAACGGTGCGATTTGGAGCAAAAACGAGCAAGAAATGAAATTGCGCCAACGCTTTCGATAAGTGCTTTTGATCTTTATCTCTTTTACAACTTTGCATATTTTTGAATGAGATTATCTTTTAAAGAAAGGTTATTTTTATCTTTATATTGTAGAAATTTATCATTACGAAAGCAATGCAGTTAAAATGGGGCGAAACGGAGTTGAAACGGAGCGAAGCGGAGCGAAACCGTGGAGCCGCGCGGCATTTGCTCGCCGACGGCGAGATTTTCCGAGACCACCGAATTATGGGCGAAAAGGTTGTCGACAAGTGACCTCGAACCAGCCATGAGCCGGATGACCATGAAACGACATTTGGCGGTTTTGAGCTAATATTCAACGTATTTGGACGCTTTTTCGAAGGGGTGATTAAGGAAACTCTTCAAAATTCATCCATACTCTTTAAAATGGCGAATATATGTTAGAAATGGAAGAGAAACAATAGAGGAAATGAGAGAAAAACTTAGAGGGATGTTTAGGATTCTTAGATTAAGAGTAGAAATGTAGATTCTACCTTTTGAGAAGATTGAAGAGGAGATTTTGAGAGAATTTGTAAGGATTTCGTTAGCATTACGAGATCGTGGGAAGCTTTATGGGAAGATCTTCTGTCTTTTCTTTCGAGGGAAAAAGTAAGTATTGTTCTTCGTTCTCTTATAATTTTAGCATTTATTTAGTGGATTCTTTTGTTAAATGAAGTTTACTTTATGTTTTCTTCGTCTTTGTGACGCATCCTACTATACTTCTTATATCTTAACTTGGAAATAGTGACATAAGAAGATTATGCCATTGTTTTCCTTTTATTTTTCTTTTGCAATGAGTAGAAATCATGTTTAGGATTTTGTGATGCATGGTAGAAGTAAATTTAATTTGCGTTTGGGACAGCTTATTAGTAGCGGTGGCGTTTTTGAAAACACAATTTTAAGTTTGAATAAAACGTTCAGTTAGCGTTTTAGAAAACACATTTTTTATTTTCTATTAGAAGTTTGGACGTGCAGAGTCACCGCGACTTGGCGCGTTCCGCGTACTACAGGGCGCGAAATACTATTTCGCCCCTGTCCTTACGCCGAACAGATGAAAATCGCCCAAACTTCTCTCCCTCCTTCTCCTCCTCCTCTCGCACGAACACACCCTAAGGGAAAGCCGAACCCGCTTCTCCTCCTGTTCGGCTTTCGAAGGGAAAGCCGAACCCACTGTAAGTCGCAGGGAACACATCTCCTTCCCGCGCACGGACGCCTCTCCTCCTTCTCCTCCTGTCGCACGAACACCTCTCCTCCTCCTCATCCTCTCGCCATCTCCTGCCCTCCTCCTCTATCACGCACGGTCTCCATCGTTCTCTCTGCAAGGTATGTTTCTGATCTGACGCCATTCCTTCTTTATTTCGTATCTTCGCGGATAAAAAGAGCTTCCCAACCTCAGAAGGAAGAGGACCTGTTAATTTGTTGTTCTGCAAAAGCCTGGGATAAATAAATTCGAACATAATTCCTAGTTCCTAGTTACAGTCTAACAAACCGAAAATTTATGTTACAAATTCCTAGTTCCTAGTTATAAATTCGAACATAATTCCTAGTTCCTAGTTATACATTACATGAAAAATTGATGTTACAGTCTAATAAACCGCAAAATCATAGAATTTCTCATCCAGTGGCATTCTGTTTGGTGATATATCCTTTAAATTAGAATTAAATGAGAATAGAAAAAAAATTGTAGTTTTTTTCGAGATGATTTCAATGGAACATTGCACAAAGAAACTCAAAGATTATATCCGATTCGACGATAAGCAAGAAGTACGACGAACGAAATTTTCGAACTTTATATCTTACTTGTTTTGATAATATTTGCAAATCTTAAATCTCGAAACAAATAGCGAATAATTTGTCAAAATTTAACATATCAGTTTCCATGCCACAAAGCTTTCGAGTTTCAATCCTCTCGATATTCACTAAAATCGCAATTTACTGATTTTAATGAATCCAATTTTGAGTTAAATCCTACTTACGGACAAGATAACAAAGCTATACCAACGAGTAAGAAAGTCTTAACATTTAATTCGATTATAAACATGAGAAGAGCCTCGAAAACATTATCACTTGGTTATCGTTTATGATTGAATATAATCCCTTGGCATTTTAAGTTTATGTTACAATTTTATTTATACATTTGTTTGGATTGTATAGTTTTGCCATCACAAGCTGTTCCTTTCGATCCTTTTTCATTGGTTATCGTTTATGCTTATTTGTTGTAATAATATTATGAACTCTATTAATACAATAATCTTATGTATTTTTTCTTGTTTACACTTTTTGTTTGTATGGAAAGTAGTTGTTTTAAATTCGACTTATGTTAAGAAAGGCAGAGATAGACCTAGAAAGACTTCGGCATATTGTATAAAAAATTCGATTTGTGAGTAGTTCCATGTATGACATCGAGTTTTGTTGGTGATAAATGGGTCGGTGAGTTCTACAGGGACACCCGACACGCTTTGCAAATATGTTTCGTATGACGAAAGAGATTTTCACCGACCTGCTATATGAACTACATCGCGAACATGGGTTGAATGACTCGTCTGCAGAATGACATGCGAGAGAGGTGTTAGCAATTACTGTTGTATATCTTGTCGCGAGAATCGGTCCATCGGAGGAGCCATGGAGCGCTTTCGGCATTCATCGGAGACCATCGACGAGTATTTCTCGATGGGCTTGAATGCTCTAGTAAGTTTGGGTTCGAAAATAATTAAGCTGAGGATCCTTCATTCCGATCGATTCCCACTCAAGTTGCAAATGACCCTCGCTACATGCCGATTCTTTAAGGTATTTTTAAACATATCACTTTATATTGAAATGTTCTACTTCTCGATTATTAAAGTAGGAGACATGTTTATCTTCGAGGCTGATGTTGGAGTTATTGACGGAACACGCGTCGATGCACGAGTATACGTGCCAAGCAAGTCACTACGTTGGACGTTGTGGTTCACCGACACGAAATGTGATGGTCGTTTGCGACTTGATATGTGTTTTACATTCGTCATGGCCGGATGGGAGGGGAGCGCACACGATAGCCGTGTTTTTAAATTTTCAACAGGACGTCATGCACATCGGTTCCACACCCCCTCATGGTACGTCAATACGACAAACGTTGTTGAAATTTACGAATTATTTTAATTCAATTCTTCATATAGGTAAATATTACGCTTGATGATCTGGATATCCCTTACGGAGGGGATATCTTAAGAACTTATCACGACATGAAGTACCGCATTCTAGGACTTTCGAAAAAGTGAGCGAGATTGCGCGGGGAAAAAAGAAATAGTCAACAAACGACACTCCTCATTACGCGGTGTGATAGAAAGATCGTTCGGAGTATGGAAGAAAAAGTGGGTGATATTACGCGATATGCCGATGCCAATTTTACATGCAGTGAAGATAGTTGTGGCCACTATGGCGTTGCACATGTATATTCGATGACACGCTCTCAGATTAGATGCGGACTTCACTTATGCGAGAAGATGACCATTAACGATTCCACGTGAAGCGTATGAATTCCATGTTGGACGACCCATACGCGAAAGATTCATATCAAAACAACGTTAATGAAGGCGAAGGTGCAACGGAGATGACTGCGTTTCGCGACGGATTACGAGCGAGATTGCTCGGTCCTGATGATACATATGATGTTATTGTTAATGTTATTTTCACTTGTCGTTTGTCGTGTTATTTTCACTCTGTCATTTTTGAGAGCGTTAATTTAGGTATGTAAGGATCCATCAATGTGAATTGGTTTGTAGACGTTGTAAGCTGCTTGTAAAATTTGTGAAAATTACACATTCATTACTCTCGCCATTGGAAGAAGTTAATCGGCTTCATGTTATATAAGCATCCCATGCAAATTTCTAACATTTGAGTTAGCATTATGTATTAAGCAAAATTAAAATTATGGAACAATTTCATAAATTTGAAATTAAGATTTTCAATACTTAAAAAATTATAATTTATATTTTAAATCGAAGATTTGTATTTGGAAATAATTTTTCTTAAAAATTATTTTGTAAAGCGTTTATGTAAATGTATTACATATAATATTATTTTAAAAAAATCATACAAATTTTTCTTTAATTTTGTTGAGAAAAATAACGAGTCTGCACTGCTGATTATTTATTTAAATAAATAAATATTCCTGAAATAAGTTGTTCTACATAGCACTAGCAAGACAATAAACGAACTATTCGAACGAGCGAATGATCGATTTTCAGAATCGTTGTTTTATAGCAATAGCGAAACGGTCAGATACGAACTTATCCGGATCGGTGATCGTAATGGATCATCAGGATAATATCTTTATCAATAATCTGGATAATCTACTATGTGCCAAACAGAACGTAATTATAAATGTGATGGTTTTTCTTTGACTCGATTTACATTACGATAAGAGCCCGTTGTAGTGTTAAAATTCGTTGTAATTGCATCGACCGAAAGAGACAGTGTAGTTCTAACAAAGTGGAATCGCGTTCAAATTTAAGTGGATGGTGAAGTTAGTAGGAATTGAATGCAAATAAATAGGGAAATATAATTATTGGGAGTAGAATTGGAGATTTTAGAGTAACGATTAAAATCCTCAATTTGATCTTATCGTTTAGGTCTTGAAGTTTAGATTGTTAGCCTTGAGCGAGGGACGTGAGATTCGAAGTGAGCCGATGTATCCTCCAGTACTAGCACGCATTGATAACGTAGCTATGATTAGTCGATGTTTTTTATGCTGGACTGAGGATAAAGAATAGGATTGCTTCATGTTTGGCACATATAATATTTAATGCGTCTCAATCCTATACATTATCTATTTGCATTACGTAAGAATAGTAGTTTTTAATATCTCAAAATTCTCAAAACCAATTCATCCAAAAAGGGTTATATTTAGAATTTTTGTTTGCGTTTAGTTATAGATTACTTATCTTACATTTAACACTTGCGTTTAGGAATAGTAGCTAGATAAAACACGATTTTAATCGACATTCCAAACTAAGATTTATTAGTAGTGGATTAGAATTTGATTAAAGACTCTTACTTCACTTCTCGTGGGATCGATACTGGGGTTTTTAAAGAAAGCTGCATATTACTTGAAACGATACGTATCTTTGCGTAGTACGTAGTGTGTAAAATATTTTCTAATTTTTATATCGTTTAAGATTTTGCACACTTAGCATTATTTATAAATCGAGTCGAGTTTTTGGCCATCTTTTAAGTTAATTCTTTGCGTAATTGCGGGTCGGGTCAGTATGTTATCTCTAAGGATGTCATCGCTGAGGAGGACGAAACTTCATAGCTTCGTTTGCAGTAGTTGTCATTTGATTTGTTGCAGATTCTGTAAAGGTTGTTGAATTTGTCTTTGAGAAATTGCTCTGACGTTCTTTGAATTAACATTGAAGTTGTAATTGCTGGACACTGAAGGATAAGAATTCATGGTTGAATTTCCATTAATTGCTAACAACGTGAGCCTTTCTTTAATTCTTTCTTTCTGGGCCTAAGCAGATTTCAAAATTTATGTTCATGTGTAAATATTTTTCACTTGTCCAAAGATATTTAGAGACGATTAATGACCGAGCAAAAATGCGTGAAATCACGACAATTCTTTTAAACATAATATCGAGAGAAACTTCTTAAGGTTGCCTTTCAAGTTTTATTAATCAGGGGATGATTAAGACACCAATTTTTGATATATGCTTGCCTCAAGCTTCTTCTCAGGGAGCCTTTTTTGTTTTATTTCCTATTTTTTTATTGAGCTTTTCGCTCTCTTTTCTCTTTTTTTATTGAGGATTACTATATCTAGTGGAACACATGTTAAAGATTTTGAATGCGCAGATTGGGGCACTAATTTTGATTTTGTGCTTCACATCAAGCTTCTCCTCTGAACCTCCTTTTTTTGCTCCTTTTGTTTTTCGAGAAATCTTGTATCTGGCGTGGCATATTTCATTTAAATATTTTGAATGTCGAAACTTCCCAATTAATAATTCGAAATGTCCTTTAATATGAATCCCGAGATATTATACTCTTCGAAGGTCCGAGTCTGACCATATGACGTAAATTAAAAGGCTCGTGATATCCCAAATCAATTACTCGTATTTCAACCACACCGCTTCATTTTGAAATCCACTTAGGACCAAGTTCAAATTCCTTAAAGTGAAGGACCTAGCCACTAGGGCATTAACTTCATTCTTTTCGAGGTCGTGGTCTTAGCAAAATATCCAAATTTTGAGCTTTCCAAATATTGAGCAATTCTGGACAAAAACAAACTCTTTTTTCTTTCATTCACTGTGATAGAAGAGATGGTACAACTTAATACTGATCATGCTGAGCAACAAAAGTAGTGCAATAGTATTCAAAAAGTGTCTCATCCATTGTCAGCTGCGTAAGAATCAATTGAAGCAAACAAATCACCGAAATCATATTGATAGAACATCTTCAAGTTTTTTTCAAATATTCATCGGGGATTGTTACGCTTCCATTCTCAAGTTCTTCTCAGATACATTCTTCAAAGCTGATACTGACCTTCGATGGAGTGTCAACATTCTCGTGATATGGGCAATGGTTGGGATGATTCTTCTTATCAACCTCTGCTGGTTTCTTTGCCTCAAGCAATCTGAACTCGGGCTTCTTAATCAAATTCTGGAACATCTGTGCTACTGCTTCATCATTGAAGGGATATACTTTATTCAACAAATCGGTCATAGATTGACCCTGCCTTCCATCCATCCGGATTGCCTCTCGTTGGGATGATTGCTGATCGTGTTGTTGATTGTACCGCCAGACCGTACTTGTTTGGACATGTCGAATATCTTGCGTAGGTGTAGAACATACCACCGAGGTGGCCGATCGAACCGAGGAAGCGGCCGACCGTACCGTGGAAGCGATGATCGTATCGATGTGAAACCGACCGCATCTTGAAGCGTGCTGTTCTTCATTGATCGTATCGAAGTGATCTGCTCGGTCCGTATCTCTATCGTTCGTTTTCCCTCGTCGATCGCGTTGCCACTACTTCGGATCTTTTCTCAAAAGTTTTCACCGGTCTGGGCTCTTCAATCTTTTCTTGCGGCTCTGCATGCTTGATCTCTTCTTGCAGACTGCTGGCTTTACTAAGTAGTTTCTCAAACGACTTGATGGTGAGTCCTTTAAGCACGAAAGCTATCAGTCCATGGATATTCTTGAGTAAGACCTCAATCGCATGTTCCTGGAATTGGGGCTCGCACTTCTTGCTTAAGTTTCTCCACCGTAGAATGTACTCCAAAGTCTCTGTAGATTTCTGACGTTTCATTACAAGATCTCCGATAGTAATGTGGTGATGTACCCTGACAAATCTCTTCACAACCAAATTTTCCAATTCTGTAAACGTCCTGATCGACCCGTTTGGCAGTTCTGCATATCAATCAAATGCAATCCCTAAAAGACTGCTCACGAACTGGCGGAAAAGTAATGCCTCGCTACCCCCCGCGTTGCAGCAACTCGCTCGGAAGTGTGCAACGTGTTGACAGGGGTTGTCCGTTCCATCGAAAGTCTTAAAGGTTGGTGGCACAAAACCCTTAGAATTTGGGACAGCATCGAACTCCTCCGGGTAGGGTCTACCCTTTGAAATTGATGCACCCCCTTTTGATTGGGTTAAGGCTTCCTTTACCTGTTGTTCGACCAGTTGCTTAATGTCTTTTTCTGGCACCATATTCTGAGTTGAATCCTTCTTTGGTGGTTCATCTCGGTTTGCAGAAGCAACCTCCCTTCGTTCGTCGGTGACGTGGACAATCTTCGGCTGGTTCATCTCCGGGGATGTCACTTGCTGTGAGTACGACTGTCCTTGCATTGTAGCCATAGCAGTCGTCATTTCTTCGATTTTCTTCTCAAGACGGATGATATGTTCATCTCTTTGTTGGACGGCCTTCTGCCACTCATCCGCGGCGTTCTCCTCACAAAGAGGAGTGTCGCTCGCAGCTAACATGGCTTGGGTCTTGATGACGTTGATTTCTGCGAAATCTCCCTCCATGTAATCTGTTAAGTTGTAATCTTCATCTTCAAAGTCTTCTTTCTGATCTTTAGACAGTCGTGCAATGTCAGCTCGGAGCTTTTCCACAACGGACTTTATTGACTTGCCTTTGATATCTTTAAGGTCAACTGGAGGCTTTCGAGAGACATCACTTATTTTCTCGAGCAGCGGTGTCGTTGTGTAGAAGCTAATGGAATCACTCGACATCATATTTATAGAACCTTTTTCAGGTTCTTTTAAATACTCATTCAGGATCGTTAAGTTTCCACTCCTAAAATTCTTCTCCAGCCAATCCTTGAAGCTGAAGCAGTTTTCTATGATGTGACCGAGCAACCGTTGGTATGGATAGTACTGGGGATGATCTTTCTTATTAACCTCCTCTGGTTTTTTTGGCTCCGGTAGTCTGAATTCTGGCCTCTTTATCAAGTAACAGAATATTTGTGACACTGACTCTTCTTTGAACGGGTATACCTTGCTTAATCGTTGATTCATTGTTGGACCCTGCCTCCCATCTATCTGGTATGGTCTCAACTGGAACGACTGTTCTTCAGACCGTTGCGGTTGCTGTCGCGACTGCTTGATCTTCAGAATTTCCTGGCTGCGCCTCGTTTTCTGTGCCTTTGTCAATTGCACGGACTTTGAATCAGACTCAATCTTGAATTTAGAAGATGGCAATACACAAGCATCGACTGACTCTTCCTCATGTAGAATATCTTTTCCTTTAGTTAGTGGAGCGACTGGTACAACGGTAGTGAATCCGAGAGTAGGAGCAGAAATAGCCTTAGGAGACGTCCCAACGCTCGTAATGACATCAGAGTTCTTTCCAATCCATTCCCTCTTTGGCATGGGAAGTTCCTCAACAGACTTCAGATTGAACTCTATAATAGGCTTTACAGACTTGCTCATTTCATGCTTCATCATTTCAACGGCCACATCCCCGAACTTAGCTTCAACATTGTCGAACCCTTGTCCAAACTTAATGACTGCCAAATTAGGCAACTCTATTGACGGTGAACTCTACTCCAGAGGCGAAAGAAAAGATCAACTTTGGTGAAGACATCGTTCCTGGCATTTAAAGAATTTTTGGAAGTCAATAACGTTCGTGCCTTGTAGTTTCAACGGAAGTACTCAAGCTACCGCACTTGTACTGCAAACTGGGCAATTCTCTTATTCTGTTTGGTGCTTTCACCGTATTTTATCTTTATTTTTTGGCTTTTAAATTTGTTAACATTGTTCGTTTAATTTCAAAATTTGAGTGAAAGGTACGAAAGTAGAAGTTTGGTTTAATTTACCAACAGCAAATCAAACCCGAGAGACACAGAGCAAAAGTGAATTTCAGGCCCCAGTCCTGGACTAAATTCACAACGCACCTCGCGCACTAACACACCTATTGGGGGTCCGACCCCACACAAAAATAAAACCCTAAAGATTCCTGAACCACAAAAATAAAACCCTAAATATACTTATCTCAATTCTTCTCCCGGCAGACTCTGCAAGTTCCTTTCGACTCTTCGCTTCCAAGACTGAAGACACCAAAACGCTAAACACTTTATCTACTCATTAAAAAGACTCTTAAATTACACTTAACTTCCACACAAATGACACAAAACTGACACACCACTGACTAGAATTCGTCTCTATTTATAGAAGGGGTCAAATTTCCAAAGGTTGCTTAAGCACCTCTTCAAAAAGCGTTCAGGTTCAATGCATTTTGGCTCTTTTCAACTGTCTCGCCGTCGGCGGCTTGATCTCGCCGTCGGCGGGCTTCATAAGATGGGCTAATCGCGTCGATCTCGTCTGTCGGCGGGCTCGATCTCGCCGTCGATGGGCTCCTTATAATATATTCAAAACTTTCGGGAAAACTCGCCGTCGTGCGCTCTTTCTCGTAATCGGCGGGATAGTTCAATTTTCATCTAATTTAATCTTTTTCGCTCCAAATCTAGTTCTTCTGTCTTTTCTATTCAGATCTTATAAATCTTTATTCCGTAATAAAATAAAGAAAATACATTTCTTTAAAGTGTAATTTCATATAAAATCGGTATAAATTTCTCAATACATTTTTACGTAGTCGAACAACAGAGAGGCAAATCAACCCGACGACGGGGCAACCGAGCGAGCTCAAAGGGCAGAAAAATGGCCCAGCTCGGGGCAAAACCGAGCAGCTCAAGCACAAGACCATGACCTCAATTCCTTCACATATACATTAGTCAAAAGAGGTGCTTTCAAGAAAAGTTTTCAATGCTCAAGCCTTCAAATAGATGAATCTAATGATATATGTAAGTCCCTCATAAGCCACAAATCTCAACTTGCATAGATAGTATTTAAACCAAGTTACCACATTCAATGCTTGCATAAAGAAAGGAGAAGATCTAAAACATGTTTCCTTTTTTTTTATCCTCCCAAAATAACCAATCAAAATAGAACTAATAATATGAATCGGAGAGGGAATACACCACTCCAAACATCACAAAAGAAATTACCCCGCCTTCATGTATTAAAAAGAAATATCTCATTTCATCCCCAAGCACTTAAAGGCCTCCAAGTCTCATAAAAGTCATCCCCATCTTTAAATTTTTGAAAAGAAAACCCCGTTTTTTTATGCTAAACATAGCCACAAATTTATAGGACTAAAAAATGTGCAAGACTAGCTAGAAAAGCCAATCATATAACAGAAGAAGTTCACAATAGCTCTCAAACATGCTATCCACAAGAAATAACATGCATAAGCCCTCAAAAATGGAGCACATTATTATGGAGTAAAATGAGAAGTGTAAAGCATGTTATCTTCAACTATAAATCCATGTCCAATACAAAAGCAAAGCATATGTGATACTATTGTATAAACACATTTCTTTTTCTTCTTTTTTTTTTTAAGAAAGGAAAAGACAAGAGATTAGAGAAATTTGCAAGATAAAGCATTAGCTAAACACATTTTCCCTCCTTCCCCTCTCCATTCAAACAAGAAAAGAACTATCATGCCACTAAGGAGGAGGGGAGGATCCTTTTTTCATATTAAAAAGAAAAGACAAGCATGCAAACAGTAAATGAAGGAACGGCTAGCCGAACCAACCAACAGGAAGCACCGGGCCAAACAGGGCAAGCTACAAGCCACAGCAAGCACAACCGAGAAAGACAGGAAGGGGAGAGGGGTTACCAGTTAGGTTGAACAGCATAAGGAGAAAGAGGTCGGGTAAGCCGACAAGCAAACCGAACCAAATGCCGAGCAGCTCAAGGCTCGAGCACACTAACGGAGCAAAAAAAAAAAAGAAAATGCAGCACCTCTTCTTCCTTCTTAGCTAGGGCTAAGCTTTCCTCAAGCCCAGAGCACACTCTCACACAAAGAACAGCAAGGTAAGAGGAGAGAAATGGCAGCACCCCCTCAAAGAGAAAATCAGCCAACTCTAATCCTATCCTTAAGAGGCTTATATAGCTAGCTTAAAGAAGAAGAGGCCACGCATACTTACCTGGAGAGGTCGGCTGGAGTGGAAGGAGGCGGGAGAAGTGGCGACAAATGCCGCAGAAAGGAGTGGTGACAGGAAGCTAGAGTGGCGGCAGGGAATTGCCCACTGTGCCTCGCCACTTACCCTAAGGCTAGAACCCTAAATCCTAGGAGGAAAACTAAACGTCGACAAAAGTGAGGTCAACACTCTCGTGCGCACAACCCTCTCCAAAATCTTTCCCTGCTCTCTCAATTTAGCCAAAAACCATTGACTTTGTGATTCAACCCTCGTGATACAACAACGATTTGGGCTAGTTCAGAAGGCAACAACGGGGTTGATATGTCTGAAACTCGCATTTCTCTACATCTCTCTCTTGTTCGCTTTCTCTAGCCATCTATCTATGTATACTGCTTTGGAGATATGCACTCTTTACAAGCAATGACGACAGAGGTGCTTGGAAGGTTTGTCCCTAAAAGGATAACTGTTGCTTCCATGAGTCACCGGTTGTTGTACATGCTTTTGGATATAACAGTAGTGATTCTAAGCTTTTGATTCTCCATTTCTTTCCACAATTTTCTATTTATTCTAGCAACCATATGAGCTATTTAAAATACATAATTTATTGTAACAATGTCATAGTTGAAATCTTTCATGGTTTCTTTTTTCGGGCATTTACATACATACCACACAATTTTTGAGTAGTTAAATATCTAAAACCTAAATATTCTTTGTCCGTTGGCCTAAAACAATATTTTGGATATGTTTTTTAAGAAGACAAACAATGGCCTTATTTATCTAATTTGAGCTATTATGAGGCGTGCAAAACCAAATTTCTCTCTTTTCTTTCTTCCCTTATTTCATATTTGGCGGTGATGATTAAATTCAACATGGAATGTGATCTTATCCCTATTCATGTTGCTTCAGGGATCTCTTTACTTGTCATGCACTGATGGAGCAGTTTGGATGACCTGTGCTTCTAGAGGTAACCACTGTATCCTAGTGCCCTCGGTAGAGAACATGTGAGGGTATTTGCTTATTGATGGAACTAAAAGTTGAATTTGAGCCAAGGGTACCTGTTTCCTTTTTCACTTTTCTATATCTTCAAGCAACCAGATGGGGCGTTAAAGTGGACTGATGTTTGTAATTTCTGTATTGAGCATTTATCATGATAATTGCCCTTCCATGCTATTTTTATTGATGCTTTATATTTTTCCTTTTTTCTAGGAAACTATCGGTTCAAATTCAAGAGGAGGATTTGAAATGAAATTAGGATGTGGATTTAAATACATACCACCCAATTTTTTTGCATTTGCAAGCAGCTTTGAAGGTCCTTGGTTTTTAGCTTCACCGTTGCTTTCATGAGTCCCTTATAAAGAATTTATTAGTGAATATGTTTTATAACGGAACAAAGGCAAATATGAGCTTCTGATTCTCAATTTTCTTCCCACTTTTCTATATTTTTCATGCAACCATTTGAGCGATTAAAGCTCGTAGATTATTGCAATTTAGTCAAAGCTGAAATCTGTCTTGGTTTCTGTTATATTGTCAGATGATTCGCATATTGATTTATCAAAGGATGTTGGAGCCCTTTAAGTGTTTAGATTAACTGCTTAACCCTGTAAATAAATTTTTTGTTTATGCGCCCGTTTATGTCAGTTTTCTCACTTTCGTTTGGTTTTAACTTTTTTGTTGATTTGTAGAGTTTTCATTTTTGAGAATCAATTTTTTAACATAAAAGGGATGTTGGACTTTGTTATTGATCTTCTCAATAACAACAACAACAACCACAAAACCTTTATCCCATTAAGGGGGGTCCGCTAAATGAATCGTTTTTCTCCATTGCCTCCTATTGAGGGTCTGTTTGGGGCAGCTGCAGGTTATTGAATAATCTAATGATAAGCTGATTAAAAATAATCTGCTAATAAGTATGATAAATTTTATCTTTTTTGGAAAAGCCAGACCGCGGCTAGAAAGCTGCCACTGCACCTACATAGGTGCGATGTGAAAACTCTGTTTTCAGTGTTTTGAAAATGCATAAGCTGTCAAAATGTAGTTTACCCAAACAGGTATAGTGCATTTTTAAAACGCCACTGCACCAAATAAGCTGCCCCAAACAGGCCCCTAGTATCATTACAATATGCCCAAGTCGTTCCTTTGCCTTTCTAAAACATCTACTCTCCTAATCGGATCATTAGATGGTCGTCGTTTATTGTGACCAAACCGTCTAAGGCGACTCTCTAATTCTGTCCGTCGCTGGAGCTACACCAACCCTATGATGGAGATATTCATTTCAGTCTCTAAGTGTAAACCCTATGATGTGGTAGCATATATATGCTTCTTTTTTAGATCTGGAAATGATCTCCCCTGATTCTCTTTGGTGCTATCTGGGCAATGATGGTATTTTTAGAAGCTTGTCGCTCTCCCTTTGGATGTCTTGATGCAAAGCTGCATCGAGACTCCTGATGCAATTTTTTTTTCATTTGGAAGGCACACTTGGTTTCCCTACTTAAACTAGCCCTTAACATCTGCACCCAACTGGGTGGTCTCCTAGCTTCCTTCAATTGGCCTAGGCTCTTGACAGCTTCCTGACAACCTTTGCTGCAGACTGATCATTTCTGAGCCCATTTTCCTGACCTGGAACTTGTTTCTTTTTTTTTTTTTTTACACCTGGCATATTTCAAATTGACCCATACTTAAAGAGAGAAGTTTAATCTGGTGTTTGTAATATTTTCATCTTCTTGAAAGCAAAAACCAGAAGAAGCAGTGTGCATTAGGCAAAAGATATGAAATAAGATCTTTGCCTAAAATTGATCATAATGGCCGTGGCAAACTGGAGTTTGTCATGATGTGTTATGAGGAAGCCATCAAATGAGCATTACACTGATACTTACCGATACTACTTTGTACAACAACTTTATGGGTTTTGGTTCTAAGGGGAAGAGAACTTTTTTGCGACCGGCCTGTGAAGATGTTGGAATCTATCTCTCTACAATTGGAGCGTCTAATTGGGTGATGATGATAAAATCCATCGCTCTTGGCGATCTTAATATGGTTGAAAAGCTTCCGGGGGTGCTTTGGAGATAATAATTCTTCTCTTTATCGTCGGAGCAGCTTGGATGGCCACCAATCTACGTAAGATGGCAGACAGGCATGAAGGAGGAGCTTGAGGCACAGATCACAGCAGATTGCAACCCAGCTATCAACAGACGGATATAGCAACTACGAGGTGCCATCGATGATGCAGATGATGTCTGGATGACGTGCAATACATGGAGATTGAAGAAGAACAACAGGAGCTGAACATGGAGGAAACAAAAGTGCGTTCTTCATTCACTAGATTATTTTCGGAACCTGCTCGCAAACTTTGCAGAGTCTGCAAACGAGCCCTCAAAATTGATCCCAGCTTGTAGAGACTTGGGGCAGTTGTGAAGAAACTTCATAAAGTTTCAGCTGAGGTCAGTACTTTCGTTCATCTCATCGAAAATGCAAAGCAGGAGCAGCAGGAGCTTGAGCTTCAGTTGTGCAAAGACCGTGAAACAAGATGCTCATCGGTCGAGGTGAGGAGAAAGGATTTTTTTATGCACTGGTTGAGGAATCCAATGAACGAAGATCCAAATCATATTGCTAGCCCTACGTTGTACAAAAGCATTTCTCTTCTATCCATAGTGGGTCATGGTGGCATGGGCAAGACAACTCGCTTACAGCACATGTATGAAGATCTGAAAGAAGAATTTGAACTGAAAATGTGGGTTTGTGTTTCCAATGACTTTGATGCAAAAAAGGTCATTGCCGATATGTTGGAATGTCTTAACAAGGAGAGGCTTTGTATGGAGTCACTCGCTGCTGTTCAAGAGTCTTAAAGCTGTCTTGTAATCCAAAAGGATCTTGCTTGTTCTGGATGACATTTGGGAGTAAGATATGAGCAAATGGGAGAATGTGCTCTCCCCTCGGACTAATGGAAGTTTTGGAAGTAATATTTTGTTAAATACTCGAATGGATGCAGTTGCTTTGGCGATTGCAAAGGTTGTTAAAAAGATGGAAACATTGAGAATAAAAGGCTTGGAGGAAGATGTGTGTTTGAAGGTACTCAACACCCATCCATTTGCTGATGTAGAAAACCTTGGTGCTCATAAAAAATTAACACATACTGCTTGTTCGATGGTTAAAAAGCTTTCAGGATCTCCATTGGCAGCAAAGGTCATTGGTGGTGTTCTCAATTCTAACGTGATGAGAGCTTTTGGATGAACATTTTAAATATTACTGATTTTCTAAACGTAGACCCAAAATTAGATCGCAATAACATTTTGCTTATCTTAAGATTGAGTTTTATGTTCCTCCCACAACCTCAACAAAATTCTTTTGCATATTGTGGCGTATACCCATAAGATGATCCATTTGATAAAGCTGATTTAGTCTGAATGTGGATTGCTTTGGATTTCATTCAGAATTCTTCAATTGAAGAAGAGACTTTGGAAGATATTGGAGGAAGGCATTTTAATGTTTTGGTCAGAAAATCCTTTTTTGATGAGTTTCATGGTGAGAAAATATATTATAAGATGCATGATTTATTCAGAGGAATGTTTCAGATTCTTGGGAGATAATGTTTTGTCTTTTAAAGTTCCTAAAAATGTTCAACACTTATTTGTTAAAAATGAAAATCTGGAAGTGTTGAGAATGATCAAAGATGTTAAAAATCTACATTCACTTGTTTTTACCAGTAAAAGACATGGTCAATGTTTTACTGATATACTTAACTGAAATTTTTTAAGTATCGAGAATGAATCATTTGTTGTTCATATGCTCTCAATGCAGAAAAGAATATTCAAGGCTATTGAAAACTTGAATTATCTTTGATATTTGAATCTTACTGTAAATCTCACTTAGATTTCAAGATCTCTAAGCAGTCTTTATCCTTTGCGGTTCATAATCCATAAAAGGGTGGTTTGGGGATCTTGCTCTGGTGATTTCTTGCCTGGCGATGTGAGTAATCTTTCTAATCTGCATCACTTGGAATTGTCCTAAAATGTATTTTCTAGTGTACCTGGAATTGGGGAATTTAGGTCACTTAAAGAACTAAATGAGTTTAATGTTAAGAATGAGAATGGTTATAGAATTGGGGAGTTGGAACATGTGAGCGAGTTGCGTAAATTAAAAATACATTTTCTGGAAAATGTGAAGGTTGATAGACAGGCTAGCACTGCAAAATTATTTGAGAAGAGAAAACTCACAGATTTATTCTAAAAACGGCTTTATTATAAATTCCATGGGAATGATAATGTTTCTGTATTAAGGGATTACAAGTATTGGAGGATTGGTTTGATGGAGCAGGAGCTGCAGCATATGACTGCTTCTTTCCTTGCTTAACTGAACTCTTTTTCGGTTGCTGCTCAAATCTGCAGGAGTTGCCCTATTTGCCTCCTAAGATCAAGAAAATGAAGATACAAAACATCGGATGGAAGGCTGCTCTAAACTGCAAGCAAGAAACAAACAACTGTTATGGCATTTCAAAATTGATTCCCCTTGAAACATTAGAGGTCCTTTTATGTCCAAACATCACATCTCTTCTTTATCTTGGTGGACTGCAAGAAGTAGAGAGTGGCATTAAAAAATTCCAGCTTATTCTCTGTGAAGCTGTTATAGATGACACATCCTTGTTGCCAACGGTAGGTATCGCCTCCTTGGAAAAGCTGAAAATCTATAATAATGATGTGTAGAAGCTCATCCCTTCGTGAGTTGAGCTTTAAATGCCTCGCATCTCTACAGTCTCTCCCTTCCTCCTTGGAACGCCTCTCTTCACTTAAGATTCTAAGTTTCGTAAAAGTTCCTCTGTTCCAGCAGTTCTACACATCCCCGCCACCTTAGAAGAATTACGTCTTAATTACCTAGAATCATTGCAGTGCCTGCCAACGTGTTTGTCGACCATCTCATCCCTCAACCGTCTAAGGTTATATAGCATTCCACTCCTCAAATCATTGCCACAACTCCCTCCCTCCTTAAATTCACTGTCTCTATGTGGTCTTGATAACCTTGTTATAAAAAATTTTGAGGCTCTGATTGGCATAAGATGGGACTTCTTGATGAAACAAAATCAAATGTCATTTATTTTCTACCTTTTTTATGTTCTTTAGGGCTGCTATTTACTGGGTTGAGAAGTCATAAGATGCACCATATCATAGATGCGTTATGATTGTGAAGTCATCAGAAAAAAAGATATGATGTGCTGTTTGAGTAAGAAATGAACATCGCATAGTTTTGTGTTATATATGTAAATTGAAATAAATGGATTTTATCTTGTACTTTGATATTTGAGTGAGATTGTGAGAAATGATTGAAGAAAGGTGCTAGTTTTGTAAATATCAATGTCTCAGAGTGCTATGTAATCACCCTATATTTAAAATATCCTATACAGGGATAATTACATAGCACTTGAATGAAAAAGGGTGCTTGCTTCGTAAATATCAATATTTGTAGTGCTATATATATAATTGCCCCTGAGTTATACTCAATTATTATTAGTTTAAAGGAATCACACTATGAACACATACAAACTCCTACACTATCTCCGCGGAGAGGTTACTCATATAGTTTTAAGTCGAATTCCAATGCTATGCATAAATAGAGTCCAATGAGGTTAAAATCCTAACTCATCAGTTTATTTCAAGGTGTGTGGTGATGATTTCTTTGGAGGCAGCCCTTCGCCACTTGCAGTCTCTTTTTTTTTTTAACTAAATATGCATGTGCAGATGCCTTTTATATAATTTTTTTAGTGGTACTTCATTTTTTGGCTACTTTAATTGTAGATGATCGTCTTCTATGTCTGCCATGATGAGAAAGATGATTCATAAAAATGATTCAATTCTTATTTAACAGCTTGCAGAGCAATACTAAACTACCTGTTGCAATTTACTATTTTTTATTCACAAAAAAAAATCATTTTACATTTTTATAATGATTTATTCGCCCAATATTTTTTTCATTATGATTTCCATGCACTTTTCTTTGGATTGTGGCTTGGTAATCCTTCATTGAAGGTGCTGTTTTGTCGTCCTAATGTTAAGCAGCATTACTTTTCATGGCCGCTTCAGCGAGCTCGGTTGTTTTCATTCAATGTTCATGAAAGAGCTTGGATGGCCCTTTAATACCTTGGGCAACCGTTGCATCCCATGGTTCTGGTGGTATAGAAATGCTTAGTGGTTCTGCTTGCACAGTGTACAAAAGTTGAATTTGATTCTCTAATTTCTCATTTGCGTTGGATTTGTTTGGGATCACTTTTGTTTTTGTTTCACTTTTATTTTAAATACAGATTTTCTTAGTGCATTTTTTTTCATGTTTCTATTTATTCTTATCTTTAAAATTGTTTCTTGCTGGTAAATTTACGGTGGTAGTGTGATATATTGATGCTTTAGTGTTGTACAAAGAATCGGCACACAGATAAAAGAACAATTGATAGAAGGAATAACAAGAATTTTTACATTAAAAGGATAAAAACCATTAGGCCTAGCCTATTTGTGAAATTATTTCACTATGTCAATGTAGGATACTAGATTTTATTGGAGATAACCTAAACTAAAAACCTAGGCAGCAAACCTACATATAAATTGGAGATAGATAGACGGGAAACGAGAATAAAAAGCGTGGAAATTTCCCGCCTGATGAAAATAGGGTAGGTGCGGCCGGTTCAGCTGTTGGAGGGAAATTCCCATCATATTTTTTTTCCTTTTTTTAGTTGCTAGAAATTTTTCAGGGTTGCTATCTAATAAGTTGAGTAGTCTTAAGATGCATCATAACATTGATGCATAATGGTTTCGAGTTGAAGTTCTCACAAAAAAAAAAAAGATCACCAGATATGTTGTGTGTACAAAATGGAAATGTTTTAGCTTTTATTGCCATTTATGTGAATTTCTGTAAAAAATGAAATTATACGTACCATCATATTTCTAAATAAATATGAACTATATGTTGCCCTATTTTGGTGAATTATAGGTTTTATTGTTGATACAAGATCGGCAATTTTATCATTTGAAAATTTGAGGCATTTGGCATGATTCTCAATGCCTTTTCAAAGCTAGATATGTTCAAACACAAATTAAAAATCATCAATCATCAATAACTCTGATTTCAACAAACTTACATTCAAAATGATCGGCTCGACGAGAGGGACACAATGTTACCAAAATTGATCAAATTCAAGTCAAATCAAGTCGGGATCACTATTTTTGGAAGATTTAGGTGTTCAATTTGAGGGTCAAATAGATTTCAAATCTGACAAGTTTATAATTAAATCGAGCTTACCGATGAGATGAATCCAACTTGCCCGTGATAACAATTTTGATATCATCAAGGCATTCTAAAAACAAAAACAAATAAAAGAGAATCTTTTTTCTTTCATACTTGATGCCTTACAAGATACATCTTCTTATAGGAATACCACTTTCTAGATAAGGAAAGAACCTAATTGATTACAATTATATTCTCTTTAATTACATTAAAAGTTATGTCATATTTGTACAGATACACAATAATCCATAAAAGGAGAAAACATTAATGCAATAAATCAATAGGATTTTCAACACTCCCCCCACAAGTTGGCATAGAAATGTCTTTTAGAGCCAACTTGCACACTAAACTGTCGAACTGTCTTTTGTGAAGTCCCTTCGTTAGAATATCTATTATTTGGTTGTAGGAAGGAACGTACACCATGCAGATATCTTCGCTGTCAATTTTTTCTTTGATGAAGTGTTTGTTTATCTCTATGTGCTTTGTTCGATCATGAAGGACAAGATTGTGGGCGATGACAATTGCAGATTTATTATCACAATACACCTTCATGGGTGGTGGACTATGAATTTTTAACTCCTTCATAATTCTTCTAATCCATATAACTTCGCATATCCCGTGAGCCACAAATCTGAATTCAGCTTCAGCACTGCTTCTTGCTACGACACTTTGCTTCTTACTCCTCCAAGTTACTAAGTTTCCTCCCAGAAAAGTACAGTACCGTGAGGTTGACCGTCTATCTGTAACACTCCCAGCCTAATATGCATCTGTATATGCTTCTATCTGTAGGTGCTCATTTTTCTTGAATAGTGGTCATTTTCCAGGCTTTCCTTTCAGATATCTAAGAATCCGATATACCGCCTCCAAGTGATGAGCATTTAGAGAGTGCATAAACTGGCTTACTGTACTAACAACAAAAGCTATATCAGGACGAGTGTGTGAAAGATATATTAGCCTTCCTACCAATCTCTGATATTGTTCTTTATTAACACCATCTATTTCATTTGTTACTTGTAACCTTTTATTTGGTTCAATCGGGTTTCAGCTGCTTTGCATCCCAGCATTCCGGTTTCACTGAGTAGGTCGAGTACATACTTCCGTTGGCTAATACAAATCCCTTCCTTTGATCTGGCAAATTCAATGCCGAGAAAGTACTTTACCGGCCCCAGATTTTTATCTCAAATTTTGTGGCCAATCTTTCTTTCAATATCTCAATTTCCTTAGTGTCATCTTTTGTAAGGATAATATCATCGACATAGACAATAAGTATAACAAGTTTACCTGTTTTGGAATGTTTGTAGAACATAGTATGATCGACCGACTCTGAGCATATCCATACTTTTTAATCACCTTTCCAAACTTCTCAAACCAGGCGCGGGGAGATTGCTTGAGCACATACAAGGATTTCTTCAATTTGCACACCTTGTCTTCTCCAAACTTCTTTTCAAATCCTGGTGAAAGATCCATGAATACCTCCTCCTCTAATTCACCATTTAGAAAGGCGTTTTTAACGTCGAGCTGATGTAAGGACCAATCACGGTTTGCTGCTATGGACAGTAGAACACGAATAGAGTTTATCTTGGCTACCAGAGCAAATGTCTTCTGATAGTTAATTCCTTGAGTCTGTGTGAATCCTTTCGCTACTAGTCGTGCTTTATATCTTTCGACACTCCCATCAGCTTTGACTTTAACAGTGAAGACCCATTTACACCCAATAGTGCACTTATCTCTTGGCAACGTGACAATTTCCCAGGTTCCATTTTTTAACAAAGCGTCCATCTCTTCCTTTACTGCCATTCTCCAATTCAGATTACTAAGTGCTTTCTGTATTGTTCTAGGTTCAGACAGATTAGAAATTTTTGACAAAAAAACTTGATGTTTGTGTGAGATTTTTTTATAGGATAGATATTTTGTAATGGGATATTTGGTAGAAGAAGAACGTGTTCCATTCCTAAAGGCTATAGGAAGATCCAGATTCATAACTTCTAGATTTTGAGCTTCTGTTGATGTAACGATGAGATCAGGCTTGGAAATTACCTGTGTTTCTTGTGGACCATCATTCGGTTCTTCAGATTGGGAGGGAGCTAAAGATTCAATTTGGACATTTTTCCTTTTATGAAATCCCTTCCTTGAATAAACCAACGGTTCGATTGTCTTATCTGCAGTATTTCTCCCCCTGTGTTAGATAAGATAATTTCTGGTATCTTTTGACTAGAATTTTTTTGGTTTTTATTATTCTCAACAACTATCTCAGATTCATTTTTATCAAGAATTTCATGTGTTAGAACAATTCTAGGTAAATAATCAGAAATGTGCCAAAAATCATCTTCCTCATCTGTATTATACTCCCCTTGAAGAGGGTTTTTGTGAAAGAAAGGAGTTTTTCCATGAAGATCACATCCATATGGATGTAATTTTTTTCTGTGAAAGGATTAAAACACTTGTACCCTTTTTGTTTGAGCTATATCCAAGAAAAATGCATTTTTCAGAGTTTGGATCTAATTTTGATCGATATTCATTCGGAATATGAATAAAACATGTGCATCCAAAGATTTTTAAAGAAATATTTGAAGACATTCGTAGATTTGAAAAACTATTTTTTAGTTTGTTTAGAGTAGTATATTGTAAAACACGAGTAGGCATTCGGTTTATTAGATATGAGGCTGTTAAAATGGCATCCCCCATAAATATTTAGGAACGTTCATTGAAAACATCATTACCCGAGCAACTTTAAGTAAATGTCTATTTTTCTATGCAGCAATTCTATTTTGTTGTGGAGTATCACGACATGTAGATTAATGAATTATGCATTTGTTTCTTAAAAACTCCCCCAAACATTCATTAAAGTATTCAGTTCCATTGTCTGATCTAAGGATGCATATTTTTGTTTCAAACTAAGTTTTATTCATGTTGTAAAAATCTTGGAATATTTTTTTCAACTTCTTATTTTTTGTTTATGAGATAAACCCAATATATTCTGGTGTGATCATCAATAAAGTCACAAAACCCCTTTTTCCATATAAAGTTTTGATTTTTGAAGGTCCCCAAACATCACTATGGATTAAACAGAAAGGTTTTGAAGGATAGTATGGTTTTGGAGCAAGATTTATGCGATGACTTTTTGCTAAATAACATGTTTCACATTGAAGTAAGTTACAATTAACACTCTTAAACAAATGAGGAAACAGATGTTTTAAATAAGGAAAACTTGGATGGTCTAATCTAAGATGTCATTCTATTATTTTTTCTAATGCAAGGTTTGAACTTATACTGTTGTAAGTTTGAACTTTTTATTATTAGGAATAGAGTCCGTAAAGTAGTAAAGTCCTCCTATCTCTTTAGCTTTCCCAATCGTCATCCCCGACTTCTGGTCCTGAAAAACACAAGAAGAGTCACAAAAAAATTATACGACAGTTAAAATATTTTGAAATTTTGTTGACGGATAGAAGGTTACATTTGAGTTTTGGAACATGGAGTACAGATTTAAGGTTTATACTTTTGGACAGGTTAATGTTGCCTTTTCCCGCAATAGAAGAGAAACTACCGTCAGCAATACAAATTTTTTCATGGCCAGAACATGGGTTGTATGAATAAAATAAATGGTGTAGATTTGTCATATGATCAGAAGCTCCAGAGTCAATAATCCAAGGGTTTAAATTTCTACCTGCACGTACCATAGAACAATTTGGAGTTCTAGTAGCTGAATTGGGGTTTCGCAGATTCAGGAGTTGATCGATTTGCTCCTTGCTGAATGGGTTGATCTGTTCTGTAGCAGTATTTGTGGTAGGTTGCTGGCAGTTGTTCCGTGGCTTCCAATCGATAGGCTTCCCGTGGAGATACCAGCATGTTTCTTTAGTGTGTCGTGGCTTGTTGCAATGATCGCACCACACCCGAGTTTTCTCCTCATTCTTTTGTGGATGTGGAACATTTCGCTTGCTGATATGAACTTCAGAGTTGAATGCCGAGGTCTCAGGTATGCTGGTAGCAGTGGATTTCTTGTTGAGCATTAATCCTCTTCGAGTTTCTTCACGACGAACTTCTGAGAAAGCCTCGTGGATTGATGGCAGGGGATTTCTTCCAATGATTCTACTCGTTACCTCGTCAAAATCCTCATTAAGACCAGCGAGAAATTTAAAAATTCTATTTGCATCAACAATGGTCTTATACTCGTCAGGGCACTTCCACTCTTGATCATTAAATAAGTCTAGATCTTGCCATATTCTCTTCAAAGAATTAAATTATTTTGTGACAGCATCATTACCTTGACGAATATCACCAAGTTTTAAGGAGAGTTCATAAACTTGAGATTGGTTACCTATATCTGAATACATTTGGGTCATATTCTCCCAGAGTTCTTTGACAGTAGAGTAACACATGTAGTTTGCGCCTATCTCCTCTTCCATAGAGTTCACCGACCGAGGTCATTATCATGGAATTTTCGGCATCCCAGATTGCATGGGATGGATCTGCAGTGGTTGGCTCACGGACTTCCCCTGTTAGGTAGCCTATCTTTCCTCTTCCTCTAATGTACATCCTCACCAATTGTGACCAGCGTAAAAAATTATCACCATTGAGTCAGATTGTGGTGATTTGGACTGGATGATTTTCGGTGGTTCTAGAGGAGAGTGGTGCAGAAGCCGACGGCAGGGTGGAGAATTGAGTGGAGGTAGTAGAATTTTCAGACATGATAGTGGAAGAGTTTGCTCACGACTGGACAAGGAGACGGTTTGAGTTTCGGGTAGATCAGGTGCGGGAGAAGACAAACACTGGAGTTCGAAGTTTCTGTAGGCCGCGATCCCGTCATCGGATTCTCTGTGTGTCACAATCTGTAGGTCGCGATCCCATTGTTGCCTTCCCCGGTTGCTTGCAGCGATCTGCGATCCTGTTGTTGTCTTCCCAGTTTGCTGGGTTCGGCTTACGAAGGTATGGGCGGCGAGCTCTGTAGAGGAAGGGGATCGGGATGGAGAGTTTATTTCGGAGCGATTATTCCCGCTCTGATACCATAAAAACAGAAACAAATAGAAGAGAATCATTTTTCTTTCATAGTTGATGCCATACAAGATATATCTTCTTATAGGAATATCACTTCCTAGATAAGGAAAGAACCTAAACGATATTCTCTTTAATTATATTAAAAGTTATGTCATATTTATACAGATACACAATAATTCATAAAAGGAAAAAATATTAATGTAATAAATCAATAAGATTTTCAACACATTCAAATGTTCACAAAACATTATTTGATCAAGAAAATCAATCAAGGCCGTTCGATAGAGTGATCCAGATTCTTGTAATATTTATCGGGGATGACGTTCCCAAACTTTATAAATAGCATCCTTGTCCATTCATGGAAGGAGGGAAGATTTAGACGTAGTTCTTGATCAGGGGTCCAGTTCCAGTGCTGCTCGAATGCTCCCAAAACTAGTGTTCCTGCATGGTAATGGTGAAATGCAGATGAGTAGTTCTGCTTTGATGATGGAGCCGTTACAAAACTATACCCTTCAAATCGTCCATTCTGTGCCTACATTATCTCAAGCATTTAGACGTAGTTCTTGTGGCATCTTTTTTTTTTTTTGCCTACTCAGCAGTGTTGCTAGGCTATGGAAGGAGATAGATGGGAGTTTCGGGGGTATTTGTACTCCACGATCCCGCAGTTGCAGTCCTTGCTAGCTATAATCTCAAGTGTCCCGCTAGGGTTCTGTCAAAATGGTGATGGTTTTGGGCAAAATCGGGAGGGTTGGGGTGGGATGGGCGAGGGTTTTGAGCAGAACGGGGATGGGGAAGATGGTTTTGTGGTTTTAATTTTATTTTATTCAAGTTAATTGTTATTAATTTAATTGATTAGTAATTAATAATCAATTAATATGGTACCGTGCCTTTCTAAGTATATTACACCTTTTCTTTTTTTTTTTTTAAGGTGTGATTGTGACTTTGAAGTGTTGTGTAAATAACAAAGTTTAGATATTAGTAAATACCTAAAAATTATGTGGTATGTATGTAAATCTCTCAATATTTTAGTTATATTAGATGTGAACCATGTTTAAGTTTGGGTTCAAATCAGTTTCCGAAAGCTAAAACTTTAAAAAGTAGAACTCAAATTCTGGTGTTAATCTCTCATTTGTTGTAATTTTGTCCGCAATGGTTTTTTGGGCATGTTCTATAAAAGAACATATCCTGGGAATATTAGGCTAAACACTGACATTAAGCGGCATATGATGTTAAATGTAATTGTGATTTTCTTGAAGTATTTACATATCTAGCTCTTTGTTGTTATGAACATATGCATGGAATCGTTTGTTACTTCTAAAAAGGTTAGTAATAGTGGCGTAAAAGAAAGTTGCTGAGACGAGAATGCTTATATACAAAATGCTGCGAAATGAATATCTTCGTGATAAGGTTGGTGTAGCTCTAGTGACAGACAAGATTAGAGAGAGTTTTCTTAGATGGATTGATCACGTTAAACGTCAATCATTTGTGATTCGGTTAGGATAGTAGATGTTTTAGATCTGACATATGTTAAGAAAGACAGTGGTAGACCCAAAAAAGACTTTGGACTTGTTGTATTTAAAAATATCTTAATCTATTAGAACAACAACAACAAAGCCTTAATCCCACTAAGTGGGGTCGGCTACATGAATCCTTTTGCTCCATTGTGTCCTATTTAGTGTCAAATTTTCGTTTAATTCTAATAAATTAAGATTATTTTTTATGCAATAAGCCTAAGTTTTCCTAGGTCTACCTCTGTCTTTCTTAACATAAGTTGTATCTAAAACATCCACTCTCCTAATCGGATCATCAGGTGGTCGATGTTTAATGTGACCAAACCATCTAAGGCGACTCTCTAACTTTATCTGTCACTCGTGCAACACCAACACTATTACGGATATATTCATTTTACATTTTGTCTCTAAGTGTAAAGCCACTCATCCACCTAATCATTCTCATCTCGACAACACTTAACTTAGCATTATGCTTCTCTTTTAAAGGCCAACATTCAACATCATAGAGCATTGCAGGTCTCACCACCATCTTATAAAATTTTCCTTTCAGGCTAAGCGGTACTTTTCTATCACACAATAGGCCAGACGCATTCCTCCACTTCAACCAACCAACCTGAATTCTACTATTAACATCCCCATCTATATCACCATCGCTTTGAACGATGGACCCGAGATATCTAAATCGTTCAAACCTTTTAATAATTTGATCACCCAAAGTTACACTTCTGTCACTAGAGCTACTATTACTAAAATTACATTTCATGTATTCAGTTTTAGTTCTACTCAAACGAAGACCTTTAGGCTCTAATGTAGACCTCTATAATTCAAGTTTTTACTGGGCTTTTTCTCTCGTCTTATCCACGAGGAGGATATTATCAGCAAGAAGCATACACCAAGTTACATCCTCTTGTAAATGCCCCGTAAGACCATCCATAAATAAAGCAAAAGGATATGGGCTTAAAGCCGATCCCTGATGTAAACCAACAGAAATAGTAAAATATTTGGTCAATCCTCCTTCACTTCAAACACATGTAACAACTCTAGTATACATATCTTTAATGACTTGAATATAAGTCATATCAACACCTTTCTTCTCTAGAACTCTCCAAAGAACATCTCTAGGAACCTTATCGTAAGCTTTTTCTAAATCAATAAAAATCAAATGTAGATCCTCCTTATTATCTATGTACTTCTCCATCAAACCTCTCAATAAATGTATAGCTTCCATTGCAGACTTTCCCGACATAAATCTAAATTGATTATGAGAAACCTTGGTAATACGTCTTAACCTATGTTCAATTACTCTCTCCCATAATTTTAAAGTATGACACATCAATTTACTTCCTCTATAATTTGCACACTCTTGTGCATCTACTTTATTCTTAAAAATGGGGACCAAAATACTCTTCCTTCACTCATCTTTTTCATTTTTAAAATAATATTAAAATGTTTAGTAAGCCAAAAAACCCCCAAATCACCTAAACATTTTCACACTTCAATTGGGATATCATCAGGTTCTACAGACTTTCCACCCTTGGTTTTCTTTAAAGCCTTCAACTTCTTATCTACTAATGCGACGGTAAAAATGAAAAATTTTATTATTATTAACAATATTAAGATCAGTAAGTTCGATCATATTTTAAGAATCTTCATTAAAAAGTTTATCAAAATAACTCACTCACCTATGTTGAATATATTTTTCTAAGAAAAACACTTTTTGATTTTCATCTTTAATACACTTTACTTGAGTTAAATCTTTATTTTTCTTTTCTCTTTGTTTGGCTAGTTTATACATATATTTTTCATCTTCCTTAGTATCTAACATGTTATAAAGATCACTAAAAGCAGAATTTTTAGCGTCACAGATTATGCTTTTAGACTCCCTGCGGACCGTTTTATATTTTTTCCAGTTCTCAACGCTTTTACATTTAAACCAATTTTTATAACGTAACTTTTTATATTTTATCTTTTCTTGCACATTATTATTCCACCACCAACTATTTTTATTTATAGAAAATTTTTCGTTTGATTCTTCAAGTACATCTTTAGCCACTTGTTTAATAGTATTATTTAATTTTTTCCACATAGCATTTGCGTCTTTATGGACATCACAAATGTTTAAATCATGAATTTTACTCATAAAAATAATTTTATTTGTCTTTTACCCCCATGTAATTCTACGATGTTGAATCCTAGTATTCTTTATTTTACAACTCTTCATCTTAAAATCTATAACTAATAATCGATGTTGGGTACTTAATTCCTCACTTGCAATTACCTTACAATCCTTACAATCTCAACGATCTCTTCTTCTCATAAGAAAATAATCAATTTGTGTTTTATTAGATCTATTCTTATAAGTAATAAGATGCTCATATCTTTTCTTGAATAAAGTATTAGTAATAATCATATCATACGCTAAAACAAAATCTAAAATGACTTTACTTTCTTCATTAATCGCTCCATAACTGTAGCCACCATGAATATTTCTGAAATCTTCTACCACTCTACCGACATGTCTATTTAAATCTCCTCCAATAAAATTTTTTCTTCAAAATGTATTAACTGTATTAAGTCTTCTAAATCATTTCAGAATTTATCTTTAGAGCATATATCTAAACCAACTTGAGGAGCATAAGCACTTATAATATTAAAAATCTTAGTATCAATAATAATCTTAAGTGTTATAATTTTATCTCCAACTCTATTAATTTTAATAACATTATCTTTCAAACTCTTATCTATAATTACACCTACACCATTTCTAGTACGACTCTTACCAAAATACCATAGTTTAAAACCTAAGTTAACAATCTCCTTAACTTTTTCTCCAACTCATTTAGTTTCTTGAATACATAAGATATTTATCTTTCTATGAATCATAATATCAACCAATTCCATTAATTTACCATTGAGAGTACCTATACTCTAAGATTCTATCCTAATATTAGTATCATGGACTAACTTCTTTACCCGCATCCGTCCATAATGTGGGAATCCTTGCTTACTTGACACTACACCTGGGCGCCAGTGTAGCGACACTTGCACACTTTCCACTGTATTCAGGCCTGTCGGCTTTGTTTTGGGTGTGGAGTGCCCGTAAGAAGCTGTCAGTCGCCGGAATCGAAATCCTGTCGCCCGCTTCGGAAGGACGCTTTAATTTACATATATATATAATTTTTAGAAAAAAATGAAATCAAACTGACCCCATTTTTTCCATAGTTAAAATGAAAGAGCGATACACCTCAAGTTATGCATTTATCCTGAAAGACAAACACAAGACTTGAGGGTGAGGCTCGATCAAATAAACTAATAAATATATGACGTTCGTTTGTCTCGGAAACTATTTTATTTCGTCGACAAGTTCCCCTATTTAATATGAAGAATTAAATAGGGTTTATTTTAAGTTGGGTTCGGAAATGCTTCTTATAAGGGCAAGCCCCTATAGTTAATTACATCTTAAATGACCGAAATCACTTAAGAAAACTTTCGATAAAAATTTGGAAATATTATCTTCAAGGAGATCAAAAGGATAGAACTTTTCAACGTAATCGGATAAAGAGGTGTGAAAGGGGATTGACTCAAATTTGAAACATTTTATAGTAGAATCCAAAGGAAGAAGAATTAGGGGATGTCGGAGTCCGGAGGCGAACCTCGGTGACTTCCTAAGCTATCATATGGTTTGGCTTTGATTTATGAGAGATATTATTTAAATGTTTCATCCTGCCAATTTTATTTAATTAGGGTTTACATTTGTGTGAAACGATCACATGAATAGCCTAGAAGATGTGAAAATTTAGGTCGTAACGAACGGAAACCTCGAAGACCTAAAACGAGTTGCGGGCTAATATTGTACAACAGAGCTATAAAAAGGCCCAAAAGAGGTTGAGGATTTATGTCACACTAGGCGAACCACCTCGAAATCCTATGAATTGTTGTTTAATCACTAAAGAATGGTTTAGTTGGTGAAGACATGTTTTGATGTTGAAGATGGCCATGCTGCCCACTGCGCTAGCTCCAAGCTCCTTGCCGTGAAGCGGTTAAGTTTTCTAAGGTGGCAAGTTATAATGTCAAATCAGATGGCCCTATGATTGAGTTCTCCTAAACATCCTATGCAAGTATGTTTAAATGTTGTACAGTGTGTAGCAGGGTATAAAGCACAGGAAGTAAAGCATGCAGTAGAGTATGGTACAACGTGCTAAAAAGAACAGTAGCAGGTACAAAAAGTAACACGCTGTAAATGTAAACAAACTTATATACCTGGGAGATCCGTTATTTTATTAAATTAGAGCAGGCTGAAGTGTGTCACACAAGTGGAAGCCAAGCCGAAAAAGCAATATCTTCAAGAAAACTCAAAAAAAGACGGCAAATGACTCACGGTAGAAAACTCGGGAAATGAATAACAAAACAAAAATAAAATCATCACAAACCTTGGGAAAGTTTCGGAAAAAGGACCACGAGTGCTTCATCCGAAAATCATACAAAAAATCCGAAGAAAACCGCAAGCACTCGGGTTGGGGCTAGGCTCAGAAACTGTGTAGTAATGCTCGAGGTTCGTCGAAGGCTACTCTTTCACCCGAGTGTATATAGCCCGCTACTCGACTAGAAGGGTGTCCTACTAAACCTAACTCGGGAGGGTGTTCCTTAACCCAGTACTGATAATCGACCAATGGACAACCAAGTTTATAATGTAGTTTTAAAATTTATATTTTTAGCATGCACGTGGATTTGAGGAATACAAATAAGAGTTTGTATCAATATTTGATTGTAGTGAAAATATATTATTTTTTTTTGTGAATATAGTATTCGTTCTTATCATATTTTGAAAATTAGGGTTGTTCACGAGTCGATTACTTCGTCGGGTGTAGGATCACTGACCATCCTAAGAAGGTACGGGTGCCTGGCTTGCCTTATAGCGGTGAATGATACCGTCATCCTACGGTTCACAAGGGCCTTGGAGCGGATCCTGGTGTCGTAGGATGGGATATCATTTTACTCTACCACCGGTGTGCCTTTATCATCAACACCGTCGATGCCCCAAAACAAAACGAAAACAAAACCAACTCCGAGAGAAGCGGGGAAAACAAGTCAACAGCAGAAAGGGGAAGGAAAGGAGACTAACCCTACCTCCAAATCCGGTTTAAAAGAAAAGTGGGGCCCAAACGGAAGGAGGGTTAGCTTAAAACGCCCCAAAATAAGGTTTGAAAAAGTCTTCTAAATAAATCAAATAGAAGTAAACTAAGAAAATCTCATAGGCATCTCCAAACCCCATAGGTTGAAATTTCCAAACCCTCACATGATTCACAACTCGATCACACCTCGCAAGTGTAAAATTTCTCGATAAAACCAAGTAAAAGCTCATGGCCAAGTTAGGACAAGGCCAAAGAGGCTCGCAGCCAAGGCAGCAGGGGCCGAGGAAGCTCATAGCCAAGACGAAGAAAACCGGAGAAATTATCTTAAAATAAAACTTTCAATACATAAGAACGTGAGTGGACAAGCTTGCAAATCTTGCAAACCAACTCCGGCCCATCACAAAGTGCATGAAAATATTCATCAAATAGCCATAGGGCTGAATTCACATAAAGCTACAACTGAGCCAACACAAGGTATAAACCCGAGCCACCATGAGGCTAGAACCGAGCCAACACCAAGCTACAGTCGGCCCAACACAAAGCCAAGACAGGGAACAACATCACAAGGTCAAAACCGAGCCAGTGCAGGCCCAAACCCGAGCCACAACAAGGTTGGGGGCAAGCCCGCACTAAGCTACAACAATCCTAAAACAAAGCCCAAGCAAGAGACAATACAGGAGTAAAACCGAGCCCACACAGAGCCAAACTCGAGCCATCATATGGCTGAAAACCAGTCCAAATCCAAGCTAGAATAGTCCTAACACAGCACCAAAACAAGAGGTGCCAAGGGAGCAAAAACCTAGCCACAGCAAGGCTGAAAACGAGCCCAGCTCCAGGTTACAGCAGTCCCAACACAGAATCGAATCCAACTCACCACAAGCAAGGCTCAAAATGAATATTTCAAAGCTCTTAAACAAGGACAGCCATAATACAAAATAAAATATGCTCTCGGGTAGAGGCTAAGATAAGCAAAACCGAGGCCTCACAAGACCCAAAAATCAAACCCAATATAAGAATAAATCCAGGCCACCAAAACAGATTCTCGAATAGGAATTAAATCGAGCCAATCGAGCTCCCAAACGAAGCCAAAACAAATCTCTTAAAGCATTGAAACAGTGGCAGCAATTATACATTGAAATAGACTCTCGGGTCGGGGCTAGGATAAGCCAACCGAGTCTCCAAGTGAGGCTAAGAGGAGCCACGATAAGGTTGAAACCAAACCAAGCATGAGGCTAAAACAAATAGCTCCATATATTCAACATATCAAAATCTAGAGCCACCATAAGTTTATCATGAGAACAAAGATGAAGTTCCTCCAAATTAAGTTAAAACTTCTCCCTAGCATGCAACTTTTGTAAGGGAAAGCCACAAGGAGCAAGTAATGAGCCCCACATGCATGTTAAAAAGCTAAATAAATCTTTCATAAATCATGCCAAACGAGAGTAAGTAAGGAGCCTCATAGTACATAACCCAACTTGCGTGCAAGAGGGGCTAATATTTGCCTCAAAATCAAGCTTTCATGCTTTAGATAAAAAAAAGAAAGAGGAGAAGATTCATAGCATAAGATATTTCATTTCCCTAAGCAAATAACCAAAACTTCATCTAGAATATGCTCAAATCTCCATTCCTGCTCATGCTTTAGGTAATAAAACACCCCCCCTAATATTGGTACAACAACAAATTAACATGCCACTATGTAGGGGAAGCAAGAAATCATCATTTAAGCAAATAAGTAGAACTTTCCATGGCACGTAAGGGCCCAGCTGAAAGGCCAAATGTCGGCAGGAACAAACCAAAACCACAAGCCAAAAGCCACACTAAGCCAAACCTAGAAGAATAGAGGAGAGTAAAGAGGTTACCAGCCACTGTAGAGCACACAAGAGAAGCAAAGAAAATCAGGCTACAATCCAACAACACCTCCCCACCTCCAAGAGAAATCGGCTAACCAACCCAGGGAAGATCCAAATAGGTCACTTTTATAGGATGTAAGGGGGGAGTGCTGAGGAAGACTCACAAGAGATAAGCCCCAAGTGGAGCGGCCTCGGGCAGCAGCGACAGAGAAAGGGTCGCAGAGGAGAGCCGGCGCAGCCAGGGATAAGAGATGGAGGCGAACGCGTGCGGCTCGAGAAGGAGAAGCCCCGCAAGGACACGCTTGAGTATGGGGAAGACAGAGGAGGTCGGGGTGACGTGCTCGAGCGCGGGAGAAGCAGGGAACGGGAACTCCCCATCATGCGAACGAGAGGAGAGGTGAGCCAATCGAACGGGTAAAGATTAGGGCTTAGGAAATGTTCAAAAAGGGGGGGTAATATAATAATTTATATAATAGTATAATAATAACAGTATTATTATTATTATAATTATATAAATTCTTATTTCGCAAATTTCTTCTCCGACAAGCGATCATCGAAAATCAAATATCAATATTAGGTGAAATCGACGCTTTAGACGCATCAGCACAGTCAATTTCGTCATCCGAGGTCTTTTGGACAACCTCATCGACAGTTGCGTCGAAAGTGTGTCAAATCCGGACTTTTCTGAAATTCTGACTTTGATATCGATCGTCCCGGCGTTCTGACTCCAGCTTCAGTTCACTGCGAAGGAATCGAAGGCATCGAGGCAGTGAACATAGAATTTGTGCATCCAGGTGTGTAAGACGTGCACGGGGTTGTCCTAATGTCCAGGGATCCTATAGGGACTCAATTTGAATTCCTGACGTCAACTTCGACCGGCTAGAGACTAGCGGTACGGAATCTCGTACAGGATTTCAAAGAGTAACGAAGTGGCTCCAGACTCTCTAAAATGAGGTGGGTCCCATCACTAGGAATCTAGGATCGTCGGGGAAGCACTTGAGGCTAGAATCCTAAGTCTAGGAGGAAGACTAAACCTCGACAAAAACGAGGTCAACAAATGGACCCCCAATAGGTGTGGTGTGCTGGGTAGGCACACCGCGCGTATTGGCGTTGACCGACGAGATCAACAAAGCTAATACAGACACCTAGGTCGACAGACCTAGAAAGAAGTGTAGAGTGAAGTGCTAGATGTTTCCGCTGGGGAATTAGCAAGTGAATACTCGATCAAAATCGAGGAGTAGAAACTCTCACTGAGGATTGGAGAGTGGATTCAAAATTTTCAAATTTCAGATGTGTATCGAGAATGGGAAATAATATCAGGTATTGATCCCGAGGTGTGGATCGAAGTATAAGTAAAAAAAAATGTGGTGGAAGGAAGAGAAAGGATGTCATATTCCATTTAAGGGGGTCTTATACCAATCTCGAAGATTGAGGATAAGATGCCTTGAATTAATCGAAGGGCTTATTCCCTCAGCCTCAGGAATATCGTAGAATATGGTGTGCACCATTGCTAAGCAATGCAGATCGAATATGGAATCCTCATCCTAAAAAAAAAAGTAATGTCGGTCCATTGCCAAGCAATGCCGTATCGGATGCTGGGATCCTCTACCTCAAAAATATAGTGTGAACCATTGTTAAGCAATGCGGATCAGATATGGAATCCTCATCCTCTAAAATATGATATGAGATCATCGTAGAGCAATGCAGTATCGGATATTGGGATCCTCTACCTCTAAAATATATCAGGAGATCATTGCAGAGCAATGCGATATCGGATGCTGGGATTCTCCACCTCTAAAATATGATAGTAGATCATTGCAAAGCGATGCGATATCGGATGTTGATATCCTCTACCTCTAAAATATGATAAAAGATCATTGGAAAGCAATGCGGTATCTGATGCTGGGATCCTCTACCTCTAAAATATGATAGGAGATCATTGCAAAGAAATGCGGTATCGGATGCTGGGATCCTCTACCTCTAAAATATAGTAGGAGATCATTGCAAAGCAATGCGGTATCGGATGCTGAAATCTTCTACCTCTAAAATATATCAAGAGATCATTGCAAAGCAATGCGGTATAGGATACTGGGATCCTCTACCTCTAAAATATGATATGAGATAATTGCAGAGCAATGCGGTATCAGATACTGGGATCCTCTAACTCTAAAATATATCAGGAGATCATTGCAGAGCAATGCGGTATCGGATGTTGAGATCCTCTACCTCTAAAATTGATAGGAGATCATTGCAAAGCAATGCGGTATCAGATGCTGGGATCCTCCACCTCTAAAATATATCAGGAGATCATTGCAAAGCAATGCGGTATCGGATGTTGAGATCTTCTACCTCTAAAATTGATAGGAAAACATTGCAAAGCAATGCGGTATCGGATACTGGGATCCTCTACCTCTAAAATATATCAGGAGATCATTGCAAAGTAATGCGGTATCGGATACTGGGATCCTCTATCTCTAAAATATATCGAGAGATCATTGCAGAGCAATGCAGTATCAAAAGCTGAGATCCTCTACCTCTAAAATTAATAGGAGATTATTGTAAAGCAATGCGGTATCAGATGCTGGGATCCTCCACCTCTAAAATATGATAGGAGATCATCGCAAAGCAATACGGTATCGGATGCTGAGATTCTCTACCTCTAAAATTGATAGGAGATCATTGCAGAGCAATGCGGTATCGGATACTGGGATCCTCTACCTCTAAAATATATCAGGAGATCATTGCAAAGCAATGCGGTATCGGATACTGGGATCCTCTACCTCTAAAATATATCAGGAGATCATTGCAGAGCAATGCGACATCGAATGCTGAGATCCTCTACCTCTAAAATTGATAGGAGATCATTGCAAAGCAATGCGATATCAGATGCTGGGATCCTCTACCTCTAAAATATAGGAGATCATTGCAAAGCAATGCGGTATCAGATGTTGGGATCCTCTACCTCTAAAATATAGAAGGAGATCATTGCAAAGCAATGCGGTATCGGATACTGGGATCCTCCACCTCTAAAACTGGAAAGAAAGGATTGCGATAAGAGATCCTAAAGCAGTGCGAAATGGGATGTAAAATCCTCATCCTCAAAAATTCGATACATGAAAGATTTTTGTTGAAGGAAGTAGATTAAGTGAGAATATGTGGGTGTTTCATATCCCAGCCAAAGAGTTGACCGAAAAGGATCTTGTTTGGGAAAGGATGTGACTCCACGCCAACTGAACCAATCGAAACTCGCAGCTCCATGTCAATAGAATCAGCTGATCCTTTCTCAAACGACAGAGAATTGAAGAGATATCAATCATAGCTTCAGACTGGAGAATTCAGATTTAGAATTTGATATTTGAATTTGGGAGAAATTCATGCAACTTGTGCAGTGCAGAAATTTGCTGAAAAGCATGTGCAGAGATTTTTGAAAAAAAAAATTTAAGCAAAAATTTTTTTGAATGTTGACTTTTATTCGTTGCATTTGTTTTAAGATTTGAACCCAGTTTTAGACAAGCGTGACATCTGAGCTCCTAAGAACGAGTCTGTCTTTGAAACACTAGACACAGTGCTTCATGAAGTATCGTCCACTGACTAAGGACCAATGCTAGAAAAAAACTCACTCTTTAAGGTGCTATCGGAATTATATTCTTTCAAGTACCTATAAAGGTGTGTTATCTCTAAGGACGCCACAACTGAAGTGGTCGCAACTTCGCTATTTTGTTTGTAGTAGTCATCATTTGATTTGTTGCAGATTCTGTAAAGGTTGTTGAAGTTGTCTTCGAGAAATCTTTCTAACGTTCTTCGAGTTGAAGTTGGAGTTGTATTTGTTGGACATTGAAAGATACGAATTCAGGGTCGAATTTCCATTAATTGCTAATATCATCATCATTCATTTAATTCTTTCTTTCTGGACCTAAGTAGATTTCAGAATTTCCGGTCATGTGATCAAAATATTTTTCACTGTCGAAGATATTTCTGAGCCAATTAATGACCGACCAAAAGGCATAAAATCACTTGACTCTCTTCAAAGCATAATATCGGAGGAATCTTCTTAAGGTTACCTTTCAAGTTTCATTAATCGAGGAAGGATTAAGACACCAATTTTTGATTATATGCTTGCCTCAAGCTTCTTCTCAGGGAGCATTCTTGTTTTCTCTTTTCTCCTTTTTTTATTGAGCTTTTCGCTCCCCTTTTTTTATTGAGGATTACTATATCTGGTGGAGCACATGTTAAAGATTTTGAATGTCTGAATTGGGACACAAATTTTTGATTGTGTGCTCACCTCAAGCTTTTCCTCAGGAACACTTTTTTTTGTTGCTCGTTTTGTTTTCTGAGAATTACTGTATCTGGTAAGGCATATTTCTGTTAAAGATTTTGAATGTCGAAACTCCCCCAATTAATAATTCTGAAATGTTCCTTAATATGAATTCTGAGATATTATAATTATTTGAAAGTTTGGACCCAACCACATGGTAGAAAATTAAAAGGCTCTTGATATCCCGAGTCAATTACTTGTATTTCAAACACACTACTTCATTTTGAGATCTACTTAGGACCCAGTCTGAATTCCTTAAAATAAACGACTCAGTTATTAAGACATTAATTTAATTCTTTCTGAAGTCATAGTTTTAGCAGAATATCCAAATTTGAGCTTTCCAAATATTGGGCAATTCTGGACAAAAACAAACTCATTCTTTCTTTTTCATTCATTGTGATAGAAGGGATGGTACATACAATCACTGATCATGCTAACATCTTCTTTCATCAACAAAAGTTGTACAATAATAATCAAAAAGTATCTCGTCTATTGTCAGTTGCGTAGGAATCAATTGAAGCAAACAAATCACCGAAATCATATTGATAGAACCTCTTCAAGTTCTTTTCAAATATTCATCGGGGATTGTTACGCTTCCATTCTTGAAGTTCTCCTCGAGCAAGTCTTTGAAGCTGCAACACTCCTCTATGGCGTGTCCAATGAACCTGTGGTATGGACAATATCTCAGATGTCCTTTCTTGTTGACTCGTCAGGCTTCTTCAGCTTAGGCAACCTAAACTCGGGATTCTTGATTAGACTGCGGAACATCTTTTTCGCTGCTTCATCTTTAAAAGAGTACAATCTGTGGGGTATGGTTGAAACTTGTCTTTTGTATGTCTGGTAAGGTATCCGCTGAAAGGATTGTTGTGCATTCCGTCGAGGACGCTGGAAAGTCTGTTAAGGTTGTTCGGCTTGTATTTGTAACGGTCGCTTTCCCATGTTAACCACTGCAACTGTTCCAGATTTCCTTTCATATGTCTTAGCTGTCCTGGACTTCTCGGCCTTCTCGTAAGAATCCATATGATTGACTTCTTCTTGCAGATTGTTGGTTTTGCTGAGAAACTTCTCGAAAGACTTGATGGTGAGTCCCTTATGCATGAAAGCTATTGGCCCATGAATGCTTTTGAGCAAGATCTCAATCGCATGATGTTCCTGTAGCTGAGGTTCACACTTCATGCTAAGGTTTTTTCACCTCAAGATATAGTTCACTAAGGTCTCGTTAGGCTTTTGTCTTTCTATCACGAGATCTCCAATAGAAACATGATGTTGCGCTTCGACAAATCTTTTCACGAACAACTGCTCTAACTCATCGAATGTCTTCACTGATCTGTTAGGTAATCCGGCATACCAATCAAACGCTATCCCTGACAAGCTGCTGACAAACTGGCGGCAAATCAATGCTTCGTTACCTCTGGTGTTACCACAACTGGCTCGGAAATGTGCTGTGTGTTGTCTGGAATTTCCAGTTTCTTCAAATATCTTAATGTTCGGTGACACAGAGCCTTTAGGGTAAGGTACGACATTGAATTCCTCCAGGTAGGGTCTACCATTTAAAATCAATGCACCACTCTTAGACTGTGCTATAGCCTCCTGAACTTGTTCGACAATTTGCTTAAATTCCCTTTCTGGTATGACGCTCTAAGCGAAATCTTTCGGTTGTTCATCAGAGGCGAACTCTTTTCTTTCATCTGCATCATGAATGTTTTTTGGTTGGTTCATTTCTGGAGGTGTCGTCTGCGGTGATTGTAATTGTCTTTGCATCAAAATCATGGCGGCTGTCAATTCTTCGATTTTCTTTCCGAGACAATTGATCTGTTCATCCCTTTGCTGTATGACCCTCTCCAACTCATCTGCGGCGTTCTCCTCACGAAGAGGAGTGTCGCTCTCAGCTAACATGGGTCGGGTCTCGACGACATTGATTTCTGCGAAATCACCATCCATGTAATCTGTTAGGCCGTAATCTTCATTTTCGATATCTTCTTTCTGATCTTCAGACAGTTGTGCAATGTCAGCTCGAAGCTTTTTCAGGGCAGGCTCAATTGAATTTCCTTTGAAAATTTTAAGGTCAACTGAAACTTTTCGAGAAACATCACTTATTTCCCCGAGCACTGACGTCGTGTAGGAGTAATTTGAATCCTTCGAAACCATATTTACATAACCTTCTTTAGGTTCTTTTAAATATTCTTTCGGGATTATCACATTTCCACTTCTAAAATTCTCTTCAAGCCAATCCTTGAAAACAAAGAAATTTTCTATTGTGTGGCCGAGCAACTGCTGGTATGGGCAGTATTGAGGATGATCTTTCATGATGGCTTCCTCTGGCTTTTTCAGCTTTAGAAGTCTGAATTCTGCTCTCATTAGCGAGCTGTGGAACATCTTCGACACGACTTCCTCATTGAAGGAATATACCACTTTTTATCGTTCTGCCAAAGACATTATCTTATTCTCTGCTCGGTATGATCTTCCCTGAGGTGGTTGTAGGCTAGATTGGTCATATTGTTGTGTCTGTTGTTGGCGGGGTTGTCGAGGCTGTTTGGTTTTCAAAACTTCTTGACTGCGCCTCCTTTTCTGTGCCTTCATCAGTTGCACGGTCTTTGAATTGGACCCAATCTCAAATCCAGAAAGTGGTGGGGTATAAGCGTCCACTGACTTTTTCTCAAGTAGAATCTCTTTTCCCTTACTCAGCAAAACAGCTGGCGCGGTGACAGTGAATCCGGTAGTAGGGGCAAAAACATTTCTCGGAGAAATCCCAACGACAACTTTTTCAAAGACTAGTAGAGCTCTTTTCATTCAACACCTTCGAAGTGGAGAATTCTTTGGCAGACTTCAGGTCAAACTCTACAATAGGCTCCACAGACTTATTTGTTTCGAACTTCATTATCATGACGGCAACCTTCCCGAACTTAATTCCAATATCATCGAACCCTTGTCCAAACTTAATAATTGCCAGGTCAGGCAGTTCATCCCTGTTGACAGCGAACTCCATTCCAGAGGCAAAAGAAAAGATCAACTTTGGTGAAGGCATTGTCCCTGCCATTTGAAGAATTTCCGAAAGTCAGCGATGTCCCGTGGCTTGCAGTTTCGACACGAGTACTCAAGTTGACGCACTTATCTTATGAACTGGCATCCCCTATTATTTTAATTTTTTAAATTTGTTATTTATTTGTGATTGAAGCATCGACGAGTTGTGACTAGCAAATTAACAAGCATGAAGAGACGCAACAACTGGGCTTAATTCGCAGAAAAACAAACCAAACCCAAAGGAGACGAAGAAAATGCAAAGTTTAGGACCCAATGCGGGACAAACTTCACAACACACAATGCCCAGGTGGAACTAATCCACCAACACACCTATTGGGGGCCCGACCCCACACAAAGATCAAAAAGTCCTTAATGACCTCCTGAACCTCCCTGTTCAAAAGGTGATTGAATATACAGTCTTGAAGTCCAAAAGAGTTGACCGTGCTCACCCAAGAAGGAAATGGTAGCACCATGTCAACAGAAGAAGGGTAATTTGGTCCATAAGGGACATCGACACATTACCGATGTATGAAGATAAGATTTCCTGATTTAAATGGAGAGAAAAGTAATTCCCCAGCGGAGTCGCCAGAAGCTGTCGGCGTTGTTTTGGTTGTGGAGTGTCCGTAAGAAGTTGTCGGTCGCCGGAATCGATATCCCGTCGCCCGCTTCGGAAGGACGCTTTGTCGGCATATTTTTAGGTTGAGTGTTGTATTTTTTTTTAAAGGGGTCGCCTACAGAAGTTGTCGGTGAATTTTAAATTTAATTTAAATATAGTATATAATTTAGAAAGTAGTATTTGATTTTGAAAATAATTTTAAATTCGAAGATTTTAAGATATGAAATCAAACCGATCTCACATCCCAAATAAGCTTATATAAACGAGCGCCGCATCACAAACCGTGTATCTATCCCTAAGGATAAACACACTCGCTCGATGGTGGGGCTCGTATAAATAAACTAGAAGATTTCGTGACATCCGTTTGGTCTCGCGAACCAATTTTATCACTCGACAAATTCCTCGCTTAATATGAAAACATTAAACAGGTTTATATTACCTAGAGTTCTTTAAAATTCCCTATAAGGGCAAGCCCCTATAGTTAATTACATCTTAAGTGACGGAATCACCTAAGAAAACTCTCGATAATAATCAATAATTCGCTCTCAAGAATTTCAAAGTTTAAGTTTTCAAAGAATTGAATTTTTTGAATCTCAATAGGGAATGGATCAAGTTCTGGAACATTTTATTTTGGGAATTCAAAGGAAGAAAAGTAGGAGAAATTACGGATTCGAAGTGAACTTCGATAATCTCCCGACTATCCTATTGTTTCGCTTGGATTTTAAGAAAGTCCTAATGTTTATTTAATGTTTTGATCTCGCTAATTTTAATTAATTAGGGCTTATATTAGTATGATAAAATCATACCAATAAACTTCGAAGATGTGAGGGTTTATGTCGTATCGGACGACTACCTCGAGTCCTAAGACCGGTTAGGGCTTAATTTACATGATATGATCATGCAAATGCCTAACGAAGAGTCGAGGATTTATGTTGCACTAGTGCAAGCTACCTCGAAGTCCTACGGCTTTGTTGTTTAATTCTAGGAAAGTTTCTGTCGAAGTAGCACTCGCATTTTGCCGATGACGATGGCCGTGCCGCCCACCATGCTCCGAGCTCCTTGTTGCTGCAGAGGTTTAGTTTTAGAAGTCATAAATCGGGAGATGAGAGAAGTGTTTGGTTTAAAGAAAGTCTTAATTTCCATGTTTTTTTAACATTTTAATTAAAACAGTATCTTAAAGTCGATTAAACGAACCGATTAAGATCCCACTGCTCCGTCATCCCGCACCGTTATTTTCATCGAATTCACTTAGTCCAGATGAATTTCATAAACTCAACTAAATGAGTTCCGCACTTTCATTCGGACCGCGGAAATCCTGCTAAGAACACGCGGGTTACATCATCCGAGGTATTCCCGATCATTCAATAAGACGTTTTAATTTAGTTGTAGTTGTAGCTTTGTTGTTCGTTTCGTGATTAAATTTTGAGTTGTCTTATATTTTGAAATGTCGTGGTGGTGAATTTTATCTTGCAATGACTTTTAACTTAGTTTTGGTTTCAGCTTTTAGGACTATCCTAAAGGTGTGGGTTTTCATGCAACAGTTGTTTTATCATGCGAGAAAAATAAAGTGCATTTGCAATAAAGTAAATTGCAAGAAAGTAAATTGCAGGAAAGTAAATTGCGATAAAATAAAAGTGTACCTGGAGGGTCTTCCCGTCATCCCAAGCTGCACTTAAAACACAGTTAGAATATTTAAGCAAGTTCCTGGTAAAGCTAAGGTAAGGGTTAGGGTTTTCTACCAAATTCCTAATCCTATAGCCTAGTCATTTCCTATGACGTCTAGGTTCCTCGTGTTTTTAGCTTGAAGACGATTTTCTTCATCAAAGAACAATTAAGTTCAATTGTTCTTATAAATATCCTATCATATCGAGGAAGTGCTTAAGAAGAATCCTAAACATCTTTTCAATATTTCTAGGATTGTTTTAAGTCCAAGAGAATTTAATTATGTAAATGAATCGATCGTCCGAGGTTTTCAAGTTTTGTTAACTCGCTCAGATGAACTCAGATATTTGAATGTCTATAAGTGAAGTAACATTTCATTTAATACTCCATTTAGAGTTACAATAAGTAAAAGCTCCTAAGGGCAAAATGATATTTAATGATTTCGTGATTCAAATTTAAGTTCAAATTAATGATTTAAGTTCGAATAAGTTGTTCAAGTTATCTTAGATTTATTTTTGAATTCTTCATGTCTTTATATTTAATTTAATTTAATTTAATTTAACTTAATTTAATGTAATGTGGTTTAATTTAATTTAATTTAACTTAAGTTAATTTAATGTAATATGATTTAGTTTAATTTAATTTAATTTAATTTAATTTAATTTAATTTAATTTAATTTACTTTTTAATTTAATTTAATTTAATTTAATTTAATATAATATAATTTAATTTAATTTAATTTAATTTAATTTAATTCAATTTAATTCAATTTAATTCAATTTAGTTTGATTTGATGTTACATCAATTAATTTGATTTAATTTAATTAATTAATTTTTATTTAATTTGATTTAATTTAATTTAATTTGATTTGATTTATTTAATTTAATTTAATTTTTAATTTAATTTAATTTAATTTAGTTTAATTTTTAATTTAATTTAATTTTATTCATTTTAATTTTAATTAAAGAGTTCAATTATTTAATTTTAGTTAAATGATTAAGTCTTTTAATATTTTAAATTTGAATTATCATTTTAATTAAGAATTAAACATTAATGAAATGATTAATTTAGGGATTTTTTAAATTAAAGAATAAATCTCTTCCTAATAATATCCCTATTTTAATAATTCTAATTTTATTATTCTTCCAAATTTAATCAATTATTTAATTAAAGTTTAATCATTTTAAATTGCTTAATGGGTTTCTACCCTTCAATTATTTAAATTTCAATCATCCAAATCAGATTAGGATCAGATATTTTACTTGTTAATTTTTATTAAACCTAAAGTTTTAATTAAGGATTAAAAGAAATTTAATTACCACTTTACCCTTTAAGCTTAATAATTTCATAACTCACTAAATTGAACTCAAATGAACTTGAAATTTTTATGTGACTTCACTCATATGTCACTAAAGACATGAGAGGAGAAAATGTGATTTTTCTGTATTTAATTTATTTATATAATTATTTTTGGTAGAAAATAGAGATTTCCAAGGAAAATTTAATAACATGACCAAGGAAAAGTTTCTGTCCTTAAGAAAATTATGGGACATTCCTAATGACCAGAGGACCACTTGGACCAAATTTTGTGATTTTTTGAATTATATTTTATTTATTAGAATTATTTTAAGTTCTGGAGTATTAATTAATTTAAAAATAAAATAAATGTTGAAAAATGAATTTTATGTTTTTCAAAAATCTCTCTGATATCAAGGAAACCAGAGAAGCAAATTTTGCAATTTTCTGATTTTTCTATGATTTATTATAATTATTTTAGTGAAAATGCTAGAAAATACATTTTTTTAATTTTAAAAATTACCCTAGAACTTTAAAAATTAATATCTCACCAAATAGGCCTAAGAAAAATATGGGGTTTGTTCCTAAGTGATTAAAATTCAAAATGTGACATTTTGGTGAATTTTATTATTTTTGTGATTTTTATTATTTTTTAATTATTAAAAATATTAAAATAATATTAAAAATCAACTTTTTTAGAAAATTGAAATTTTAATTTTCTTAAATTTCCCTGATATCAGAGAGGCTTTAAAACCAATTTGGTGAATTTTTGAAAGGTATTTTGAAAGTTATGAATTTTTAAAGTTTAAAATGACTAAATTGGCTTAATCAACCCAATTAATAGGGCTAACCAAGTCCAATCGACTTCAAACTTTTATGGTGGGTTCCTCTGATCCTAAAGGTCAGTGGAGAATTGATTTCAAGTCAATTTGATCTATGGTTAACTCTTATTAATTAGAGACCTATTTTGAGTGTTTAAGCCAATTAGTGTCGTCTAAAATGAACTAACTCAAAACCTATTTTTCCTAGTGGTTCTCTGGTCATAAGGAACATCACCAAATTTTCCTAGAATTTATTTCACAACATGCTATTTATTGGAATTAAAATACTCAAAATAGTGACATGAATTTGAAAAATCAATAACTCTTCATAGGATGGCCTCCGACTTTGGAAAATTCAGTGGAATGTTCCCAAATTCGGAGGCTTCAAAAGCCCTATGGTCTCATGCCATGGTGAATTGTATACATGCATGGAGAATTAAATGTATGCAGAGAGTAAATAAATTATAAAAAATAAAATACTTAATGAAATTAAATGATTTCTTTTCCACATTATTCTCCTCTCGTTCAATCGAGCAAGAGGGTATTTTTATTTTATTTTTATAATTTTCCTACACAAAGTTATGAATTTTTGAAGTTTAGGGAATTAAATAAATGAAAATACCCCTAATTTCTACTTATCCACGCGGCGCCGCCGAAACATCTGCAGCTCCGAAGGGGTACGTGTCGCGCCGTGATCGGGCGCCGCCATCCGAGTCGCCCGTCCCGGGCCCGCCGTATCGTTCCGTCTCCTCATCCGGCGCGATCCCCGCCGTCCGCGCGCGCGTGTATTAAATGGACGCGCATCCGTTCATCGTCCCCAAATGTCCTCACCCGAGAGCCGTCCACACTAAATCCCTAATATCTCACTCGATACTCAATGGATTTTCATGTTCTTATGCTCTATGGATTCGTCTCAAGAGACGAACACATCTATACTGGCTACCATGCATCGAAATTAAAGCATTTGAAATGGAGAATCTCCAGAGGCTCCGGGATGAAGAATTAGTTCATACCTTTGCTCCGAGAGGTGAAGCCTCGATCGTAGATGTTCGGCACGTTCGTTGGAGCCGCAGGAGGCTAGTGGATGAAGCCCGAGGATGTGGTGAATCGCTCTAGTGTAGTTTCCACCAAGGCCGATCACAACCTTTGGAGTCTCGGAACAACCGGGTGGCCCGGAGAGGGGCTTTCACCGGAAAACTTCTTCTCGTGGCTCGGTGAAGGTGTAGGTGAGTTTAATTTGATTTTGGTGAAGGATTCAGGAATGTCCTCGTTCGGCCCGAGAATCGAGCTTCAAAATCGAGCTCAATCAATGGGTATTGGAGCAGGAGAACAAGTGGGATCAATTGCTCTAAGTTTAGAGGGGAGTGAGGAGTGATTTTGGCGTAGTTTTGGTATGGTTCGGTTCCAGCACCTCCTCATGGCCGAGAGGTGGGGAGTTTAAATAGCAGTGGTCGGAGGGCCTCCTGCGGGAGCCGAGGGTCGGGATCACCGCTCATGGCAAGTGAAGAACAGCCGCAATGGCCACTCGGGCATGGGCGCGCCTCAAGCAGTGAGAATTCCAAGCTTGGATTGACTCGGACCTCTCGCCATGGAGTTTTCCGGCGATCGGGGTGGCCGGCCGGCAGTGCAAGGGTCACCCTCGTGGTCGTGGTCGTGGCCGGGTGTTTAGTGCAAGCAATCGGCAAATGCCAAGTGTAAAGGCTTTGATCCAAAGTAGAATGGGGCATGGCTAGTTTTGGGTCTAAATGGGTCAACTCACCCATTTGGGCTTGGTGCACCCTTCAAGGTGGCTTTGGGTGCCGTGGGGGATCAAAGGGATCAACTGGTTTGGCATGGAGAAGTCTCCATCCAAATATATTTGGATTAAATTTAGGTTTAGTGAATCATGATTAAGGCTAATGAGCTTTAGTGGATTAAGGAAAGGGGCCCTCCTTCCTACCCAATATGGTATGGTGACATGTAAAGAGGCTCTCATGGCTTCCATGTGGCTCATGCATGGCTTCATGGCTCACCTTTGGCTTGAGAAAAGTCAAGTCAATTTCATGTAAATGGGTTTAAGAAAAATTTTGATATTTTGATGTGAATTTGTATGGGGCTTGATTTGGAATTGTTTGATGATGGAATTATAACTTAGGGAATGGCTTTGATTAAATGGATGGCAAATGGAAATGTCATGTGGGCTTTAGGGCCAATTTTGGGCTTTTGTATTCTGTGGAAATGGCTTTTAGGAAGGTTTAGGGAAGTGGGCTTTTAGGTTTGAAAATGAATTTATGGATAGAAATTTTGTAAAGAGGTTGGGCCAAATAATTGTTGAGTTTGGTTTAGGGATGTGTCATGAGTGGTTTGGAGTCAATTTGGTGTGATTTGGACTTGAATTGGTTTGAATTTGGGTTTAATTGGTAAGTGGGCCTATGTAGGTCAAATTGGGCTAACTTGGGCCAATGTTGGGCTAGGGTTGAAATTGATGTAAAATTAATGTTGGGAAATATTTATGGGAGTGTTTCAAAGAGGTTTTGGCTTTGATGGGTTTTGATTTTGGGGTTTGGGCTCATTTGGGTTAGGTTCGGGTTTAGGTCAAAAATGGGCCTTTTAGCTTTGGGTTGAATTTGAGTGGGGTTTGGATCAAAATCTTGGGCAAATCATGTTAGTGTTTTGTTTATGGGGATGTTAAGGAAGGTTTAGAAAAGATTTGGGGTTAATTGGAGTTAAATTGGGTGAGTTTGGGCTAAGTTTGGGTCATGGGTCCAAATTGGGCTTTAAGGCCAAAAGTGAAATTGGATCCAAATTTCAATCAAATTGGGCTTGGATTTGGTCTAAATTGGTGTTGGGGATGTTGAATTGAAGTTTAGAATTGAATTGGACCAGAATTTGGGTCAATTGGGTAGGTTAGGTTTTGACATCGGGTTCACTTAGTGGTTAAAATGTGTCAAATTGGGGGTTTTGACAAAAGTAGGGTAAATCGACAAAATTGGCCCATGGTGTAGTTGAACAAAATGAAATCGGGAACATTTGGGATTTTCTGGAATTTTCTGGGAATTTTCTGAATTTTTGGATTTTTTGGCTAGGAGGGGTATTTTGGGTATTTCGAGGGTATTGGGAGGTATTTTTGGAATTTTTGATATTTTTGGGTATGGATGATCAATTTGAGTGATGTGGAAATGTTTGGGAATGATTTTGGAGAATTTTGGGTGATTTGGAAATTTTTGAGAAATTTGGCTATTCGGCGCTTTGGCAGTTAATGGGTGTAGGGTCCCTGGGTCAAAAATCGAAAATTTGGAAAATTGAAGATCGGGTGGATGTAAGTGGAATGAAATCATTTTTGTTGAGCCATGAAGCCATATCAAGCCCACATGAGCCATGAAGGGACTCATTCGAGGCATTCACTACGTTGTTCCTAACCCTCTTGCCAAGGGCTTAGGGGTTAAGACCATCCATGTGAATCACCTACATGAGTCGGAGGTCAAGCTCTGGTATGGGTGTGTTTTTAGGAAGTGTGTGAAAGTGTAGTGTGTAGGTTTAGTGTGTGTGCAAGTCAACCCTTCACTGCACCGAAGCCACCTGTAGGCGGCCCTAAGGCCAAAGAGTCCTATAAGAACTCATCCTTTAAACTTCCACATTCGATTTCAACCCTCTAGGTGATTAGGGGTCTACGATCAAGTTTGTGGAGTTTGCAGGGAGTTAAGAAGTGGTTTAAAATTCTAGATGGTGGATCCCAATTCTAGTCCTCTAAGATAGTCAAAGGAAAAGCCTAAGGCTAGATCCTAAGTACTAAAGAGAAGAAGAGAAGACCTCATCAAAAATGAGGTCAACACGCTTTAATTTACATATATATATAATTTTTAGAAAAATATGAAATCAAACTGACTCTATATTTTCCATAATTTAAATGAAAGAGTGTTACACCTTAAGTCATGCATTTATCCCGAAAGACAAACACAAGACTTGAGGGTGAGGCTCGATCAAATAAACTAAGAAATATATGACGTCCGTTTGGCCTGCGAATCCATTTTATTTGCCGACAAGTTCCTCTATTTAATATGAAGAATTAAATAGGGTTTATTTTAAGCTGGGTTCAGAAATGCTTTCTATAAGGGCAAGTCCCTATAGTTAATTACATATTAAATGATCGAAATCACTTAAGAAAACTCTCGATAAAAATCGAGAAATATTATCTTCAAGGAGGTCAAAAGGATAGGACTTTTCAACGTAATCGGATAAAGAGGTGTGAAAGGGGATTGGCTCAAATTTCGAACATTTTATTGTAGAATCCAAAGGAAGAAGAACTAGGGGATGTTGGAGATCCGGAGGCTAACCTTGGTGACTTCCCAAGCTATTCTATAGTTTGACTTTGATTTAGGAGAGATATTATTTAAATGTTTCATCCTGCCAATTTTATTTAATAAGCGCTTACATTTGGGTGAAATGATCACACAAATAACCTAGAAAATGTGAGGATTTAGGTCGTAACGAACGACAACCTCGGAGACCTAAAACGAGTTGGGGGCTTATACTGTACAGCAGAGCTATACAAAGGCCCAAAAGAGGTTGAGGATTTATGTCGCACTAGGCGAACCGCCTCGAAATCATATGGATTGTTGTTTAATCACTAAGGAATGGTTTAGTTGGTGAAGACATGTTTCACTGTTGAAGATGACCATGCTGCTCACCGCGCTAGCTCCAAACTCCTTGCCGTGAAGAGGTTAAATTTTCTAAGGTGGCAAGTTATAATGCCAAATCAGGTGGCCCTATGGTTGAGTTCTCCTAAACATCCTATGCAAGTATGTTTAAATGTTATACATTGTGTATCAGGGTATAAAGAACAGGAAGTAAAACATGCAGTAGAGTATGGTACAACGTGCTAAAAAGAACAGTAGCATGTACGAAAAGTAGCACGCTGTAAATGTAAACAAACCTGTATACCTGGGAGATCCGTTATTTTATTAAATTGTGCAGGCTGAAGTGTGCCACACAAGTGGAAGGCAAGCCGAAAAAGCAATATCGTCCAGAAAACTCGAGAAAAGACGGCAAATGACTCACGGTAGAAAACTCGGGAAATGAATAACAAAACAAAAATAAAATCATCAAAAACCTCGGGAAAGTCCCGGAAAAAGGACCACGAGTGCTTCATCCAAAAATCATACGAAAAATCCGAAGAAAACCGCAAGCACTCGGGTCGGGGCTAGGCTCAGAAACTGTGTAGTAATGCTCGAGGGTCGTCGAAGGCTACTCGGTCACCCGAGTGTATAGAGCCCGCTACTCAACTGGTGTCCTACTAAACATAACTCAGGAGGGTGTTCCTTAATCCAGTATTGATAATTGACTGTGGAAAACCAAGTTTATAATATAGTTTTAAAATTTATATTTTTAGTATACACGTTGATTTCGTGCATACAAAAGAGAGTTTGTATCAATATTTGATCGTAGTGAATATATATATATATATATATATATATATATATATATATATATATATATATATATATTGTTGTGAATATAGTATTCGTTCTTATCGGATTTTGAAAATTAGGGTTGTCCACAAGTCGATTACTTCGTCGGGTGTAGGATCACTGACCATCCTAAGAAAGTACGGGTGTCTCGCCTGCCTTATAGCAGTGAATGATACCGTCATCCTACGATTCACCGGGGCCTCAGAGCAGATCCTGGTGTCGTAGGATGGGATATCATTCCACTCTACCACTGGTGTGTCTTTATCATCAACACCGTCACTGCCCCAAAACAAAATGAAAACAAAACCAACTCCGAGAGAAGCAGGGAAAACATGTCAAAGCAGAAAGGGGAAGGAAAGGAGACTAACCCTACCTCCAAATCTGATTTAAAAGAAAAGTAGGGCCCAAACGGAAGGAGGGTTAGCCTAAAACGCCCCAAAATAAGGTTTGAAAAAGTCTTTCAAACCTTCACACAGTAAATCAAATAGAAGTAAACTAAGAAAATCTCATAGGCATCTCCAAACCCCATAGGTTGAAATTTCCAAACCCTCACATGATTCACAACTCGATCACACCTCGCAAGTGTAAAATTTCCCGATAAAACCAAGTAAAAGCTCATGGCCAAGTTAGGACAAAGCCAAAGAGGCTCGCGGCCAAGGCAGCAGAGGCCGAGGAAGCTCATAGCCAAGATGAAGAAAACCGGAGAAATTATCTCAAAATAAAACTTTCAATACATAAGAAAGTGATTGGACAACCATGCAAATCTTCCAAACCAACTCCTACCCATCACAAAGTGCATGAAAATATTCATCAAATAGCCATAGGGCTGAATTCACATAAAGCTACAACTGAGACAAAACAAGGTATAAACCTGAGCCACCATGAGGCTAGAACCGAGCCAACACCAAGCTACAGCCGGCCCAACACAAAGCCAAGACAGGGAACAACATCACAAGGGCAAAACCGAGCCAAAGGCAGGCCCAAACCCGAGCCACAACATGGTTGGGGGCAAGCCAGCACTAAGCTACAACAATCCTAAAACAAAGCCCAAGCAAGAGACAATACAGGAGTAAAACCGAGCCCACACAGAGCCAAACCCGAGCCATCATATGGCTGAAAACCAGTCCAGCTCCAAGCTAGAACAGCCCCAACACTGAACCAAAACAAGAGGTGCCAAGGGAGCAAAAACCTAGCCACAACACGGCTGAAAACGAGCCCAGCTCCAGGTTACAGCAGTCCCAACACATAATCGAATCCAGCTCACCACAAGCAAGGCTCAAAATGATTATTTCAAAGCTCTTAAACAGGGACAACCATAATACAAAATAAAATATGCTCTCGGGTAGAGGCTAAGACAAGCAAAACCGAGGCCTCACAAGGCCCAAAAATCAAACCCAATATAAGAATAACTCCTGGCCACCAAAACAGATTCTCGAATAGGAATTAAATCGAGCCAACTGAGCTCCCAAACGAAGCCAAAACAAATCTCTTAAAGCATTGAAACAGTGGCAGTAATTATACATTGAAATAGACTCTCGGGTAGAGGCTAGGATAAGCCAACCGAGTCTCCAAGTGAGGCTAAGAGGAGCCACGATAAGATTGAAACCAAACCAAGCATGAGGCTAAAACAAATAGCTCCATATATTCAACATATCAAAATATAGAGCCACCATATGTTTATCATGAGAACAAAGATGAAGTTCCTCCAAATTAAGTTAAAACTTCTCCCTAGCATGCAACTTTTGTAAGGGAAAGCCACAAGGAGCAAGAGATGAGCCCCACATGCATGTTAAAAAGTTAAATAAATCTTTCATAAATCATGCCAAACGAGAGTAAGTAAGGAGCCTCATAGTACATACCCCAATGTGCTTGCAAGAGGGGCTAATATTTGCCTCAAAATCATGCTTTCATGCTTTAGATAAAAAAGAGAAAGAGGAGAAGATTCATAGCATATGATATTTCATTTCCCTAAGCAAATAACCAAAACTTCATATAGAACATGCTCAAATCTCCATTCCTACTCATGCTTCAGGTAATAAAACACCCCCCTAATATTGATACAACAACAAATTAACATGCCACTATGTAGGAGAAGCAAGAAATCATCATTTAAACAAATAAGTAGAGCTTTTCATTGCACGTAAGGGCCCAGCCGAAAGGCCAAATGTCGGCAGGAACAAACCAAAACCACAAGCCGAAAGCCACACTAAACCAAACCGAGAAGAATAGAGGAGAGTAAAGAGGTTACCAGCCACTGTAGAGCACACAAGTGAAGCAAAGAAAATCATGTTCCAATCCAACAGCACCTCCCCACCTCCAAGAGAAATCGGCCAACCAACTCAGGGAAGACCCAAATAGGTCACTTTTATAGGATGGAAGGGGTGAGTGCTGAGGAAGACTCACAAGAGATAAGCCCCAAGTGGAGCGGCCTCGAGCAGCAGCGACAGAGAAAGGGTCGCAGAGGAGAGCCGGCGCAGCCAGGGATAAGAGATGGAGGCGAACGCGTGCGGCTCGAGAATGAGAAGCCCCGCAGGGACACGCTCGAGTATGGGGAAGACAGAGGTCGTCGGGGTGACGTGCTCGAGCGCGGGAGAAGCAGGGAACGGGAACTCCCCATCATGCGAATGAGAGGAGAGGTGAGCCGATCGAACGGGTAAAGATTAGGGCTTAGGACATGTTAAAAAAGGGGGGTAATATAAGAATTATATATAATAATATAATAATAACTGTATTATTATTATTATAATTATATAAATTCTCATTTCACAAATTTCGTCCCCGACAGACGATCGTCGCAAATCAAATATCAATTTTAGGTGAAATCGATGCTCCGGACGCATCGACACAACAATTTCGTCATCCGAGGTCGTTCGGACAACCTCGTCGATAGTAGCGTCGAAAGTGTGTCAAATCCGGCCTTTTCTGAAATTCTGACTTTGATGTCGATCGTCCCGGCGTTCTGACTCCAGCTCCAGTCCACTGCGAAGGAATCGAAGGCGTCGAGGCCGCGAACAGAGAATTTGTGCGTCCAGGTGTGTAAGACGTGCACGAGGCTGTCCTAATGTCCAGGGATCCTATAGGGACTCAATTTGAATTTCTGACGTCAACTTCGACCGGCTAGAGACTAGAGGTACAGAATCTCGTGCAAGATTTCAAAGACTAAAGAAGTGGCTCTAGACTCTCTAAAATGAGGTGGGTCTCATCACTAGGAATCTAGGATCGTCGGGGAAGCTCCTGAGGCTAGAATCCTAAGTCTAGGAGGAAGATTAAACCTCGACAAAAATGAGGTCAACAAGGCCATACAGCGCGTCGCTTCCAGGGGACGCCCTAGCACTTACACAATGATAAAAAGGATTTATCTCATGATTTTTTCGACAAGTTTTACGCTGGCTGTCAATTACCTAACGCAACCCTCCACTTTTCACATCCGGGCTTGGGACCGGCAACGACAGTGTTATCTTAATCTATTAGAATTAAATGAAAATTTGACACTCAATAGGACACAATGAAGAAAAAGGATTAGTGCATTTTTGGAGTTGGAAAATAGTTATGTTAAACCCAACAAAAAAGTCTTGGAATTTTTTATGCAAGCCAATGAAATTCTGGATTGAGGAAAAAAAAAAGGATTCTCTACTTGCACATCTAGAATAGTGTGAATTATTCTTTTTTTTCTGTTTGAATTATATAAATCTCTCTCTCTCTCTTCCTCCACTCTCTGTATCCCTCTATGTTAGGCGATGATGATTAAATCCAACTTTGAAGGTGGTTAACTTTGCTTTTCTCATAACTTGGCGATTGACCTACCTGGACAGCCTATGCCTCCGTAGGTAACTGCAGTGTCCATGCCCCACTTGTAGAGAACATGCAAATGTATATGCTTTTTGATGAACTAAGGCGAATCTGAGCCTATGAATCTGAGTTACTTTAAACTTTTCTGTATCTTGAAGTAGCTAATTGGGTTTTATATGGATAGATTTTTTTGTTTATCGGATGTTGTAATCTTTGTTTCATTTTTTTCCTTGCTTTTTCTGATTGGTATTATAACGCAACCTAGGGGTTTAAACGAGTCAAATTGAGCTCAAGCCAATTGCGAGTAATCTTCGCATTCCATGCATTTGTGGTAGAGAAATGGTGGGTTGTTTTGCTTGATTCTGAGCAGCATCGAGTTGCGCTTCTCTCGCTAAATTTTAATATCTTTAGGCAACCTAAAGAGGCCATATGAACTGTTTGGTGGCTGGATTTATGCCATATTCATTTTAAATCCCTGCCAAACATCCAAAATGATGGCTGCAAATCCTACAGAATCTAAACTCTCGTTCCACCGTTTTGTCTTTATTCCCAGACTTAGTAAGTCCGCTTATTAAACTTTTAGATAATACAGAGAGATTTGGATGTGTAAACAGGCTGAACATAAACAATTTTTTGTGCTCAATATATAAACAATGAACACGAGCAAAGATTTGTTTGTTTGAGTTTGGCTTGTTTTGTTTTGTGTGTGTCTGTGTGTGTCTATATATATATATATAATTTATGAGTATTACTTTTAAAAAATTTAATTGAATACAAGGCTTCAAAGATTTATAATAAATTAAAATCATTAATTAAAAAAATACAACAACAACAACAACAACAACAAAGCCTTAATCCCACTAAGTGGGGTCAGATAGATGAATCTTTTTTCTCCATTGCGTCCTATTTAGCGTCAAGTTTTCATTTAATTCTAATAAATTAAGATCATTTATTATGCAATAAGCCCAAGTATTCTTAGGTCTACCTCTGCCTTTCTTAACATAAGTTGTATATAAAACATCCACTATCCTAATCGAATCATCAGGTGGTCGACGTTTAATGTGACCAAACCATCTAAGGCGACTCTCTCTAATTTTATCCGTCACTCGTGCAACACCAACACTATTACAGATATATTCATTTTGCATTTTGTCTCTAAGTGTAAAGCCACTCATCCACCTAATCATTCTCATCTCAGCAACACTTAACTTAGCATTATGCTTCTCTTTTAAAGGCCAACATTCAGCACCATAGAGCATTGCAGGTCTCACCACCATCTTATAAAATTTTCCTTTTAGTCTAGGTGGTACTTTTCTATCACACAATAAGCCAGACGCATTCCTCCACTTCAACCAACCAACCTGAATTCTACTATTAACATCCCCATCTATATCAGCATCGCTTTGAATAATGGATCTGAGATATCTAAATCGTTCACACCTTTTAATAATTTGATCACGCAAAGTTACACTTCTGTCAATAGAGCTACTATTACTAAAATTACATTCCATGTATTTAGTTTTAGTTCTACTCAAACGAAGACCATTAGACTCGAATGTAGACCTCCATAATTCAAGTTTTTCCTGGGCTTTTTCTCCTGCCTTATCCACGAGGAGGATATCATCAACAAAAAGCATACACCAAGGTACATCCTCTTGTAAATGTTCAGTAAGACCATCCATAAATAAAGCAAAAAGATATGGGCTTAAAGCCGATCCCTGATGTAAACCAACAGAAATAATAAAATATTTGGTCAATCCTCCTTTTGTTTGAACACATGTAGCAGCTCTAGTATACATATCTTTAATGAATTGAATAGAAGTTATATCCACACCTTTCTTCTCAATGACTCTCCAAAGAACATCTCTAGGAATCTTATCGTAAGCTTTTTCTAAATTAATAAAAATTAAATGTAGATCCTCCTTATTATCTCTGTACTTCTCCATCAAACCTCTCAATGAATGTATAGCTTCCATAGTACACCTGCTCAGCATAAATCCAAATTGATTATGAGAAACCTTGGTAATACGTCTTAACCTATGTTCAATTACCCTTTCCCATAATCTTAAAGTATGACACATCAATTTAATTCCTCAATAATTTACACACTCTTGAGCATCTCCTTTATTCTTAAAAATGGGGACCAAAATACTCTTCCTCCACTCCTCAGGCATCTTTTTAATTTTTAAAATAATATTAAAAAATTTAGTAAGCCAAGAAGCCCCCAAATCACCTAAACATTTTCACATTTCAATTGAGATATCATCAGGTTCTACAGACTTTTCACCCTTGGTTTTCTTTAAAGCCTCCTCAACTTATTTTCTACTAATGCGACGATAAAAATGAAATGTTTTATTATTATTAACGATATTAATATCACTAAGGTCGATCGTATTTTCAGCATCTTCATTAAAAAATTTATCAAAATAACTCACCCACCTGTGTTGAATATTTTTTTCTAAGAAAAACACTTTTTTATTTTCATCTTTAATACACTTGAGTTAAATCTTTACTTTTCTTTTCTCTTTGTTTGGCTAGTTTATACATATATTTTTCACCCTCCTTAGTATCTAACATATTATAAAGATCACTAAAAGCAGAATTTTTAGCGTCACAGATTATTCTTTTAAACTCCCTGCGGACCATTTTATATTTTTCTCAGTTTTCTACGCTTATACATTTAAACCAATTTTTATAACATAACTTGTTATATTTTATCTTTTCTTGTACATTATTATTCTACCACCAACTATTTTTATTTATAGAAATTTTTTCTTTTGATTCTCCAAGTACATCTTTAGCCACTTGTTTAATAGTATTAGTTAATTTTTCCCACATAGCATTTGCATCTTTAAGGACATCCCAAATATTTAAATCTTGAATTTTACTCATAAAAATAATTTTATTTGTGTCTTTCAGGTACTCTATCTAATTCTACGATGTTGAATCCTAGTATTCTTTATTTTACAACTCTTCATCTTAAAATCTAGAACTAATAATCGATGTTGGGTACTTATTTTTTCACTTGGAACGAACTTACAATCCTTACAATCTCGACGATCTCCTCTTCTCATAAGAAAATAATCAATTTGTGTCTTATTAGATCCATTCTTTTAAGTAATAAGATGCTCATCTCTTTTCTTGAATAAAGTATTAGTAATAATCATATCATACGCTAAAGCAAAATCTAAAACGGCTTTACCTTCTTCATTAATCGCTCAATAACCGTAGCCACCATGAATATTTCTGAAGTCTTCTACCACTCTACCGACATATTCATTTAAATCTCATCAATAAAATTTTTTTCTTCAGGAGGTATCAAGTGTATCAAGTCTTCTAAATCATTCCAGAATTTATCTTCAGAGTCTATATCTAAACCAACTTGAGGAGCATAAGCACTTATAATATTAAAAATATTAGTATCAATAATAATCTTAAGTGCTATAATTCTATCTCCAACTTTATTAATTTTAACAACATTATCTTTCAAACTCTTATCTATAATTACGCCTACACCATTTCTAGTACGACTCTTACCAGAATACCATAGTTTAAAACCTAAGTTATCAATCTCCTTAGTTTTTTCTCCAACCCATTTAGTTTCTTGAATACATAAGATATTTATCTTTCTATGAATCATAATATCAACAAATTTCATTAATTTACCATTGAGAGTACCTATATACCAAGATCCTATCCTAATACAAGTATCATGGACTAACTTCTTTACCCACATCCATCCGTAATATGGGAACCCTTGCTTACTTGACACTACGCCCGGGCGCCAGTGTAGCGGCCCTTGCACACTTTCCACTGTATTCAAGCCATGCAACGCGTCGCTTCTAGGGTACGGCCTAGCACTTTCACAATGATCAAAAGGATTCATGTCATGATTTTTTTTTCCGACAAGTTTTACGCTGGCTGTCGACTACCTAACGCAACCCTCCACTTTTCACATCTGGACTTGGGACCGGCAATGACAGTGTTTATTAATTAAAAAAATAGAATAAAAGATATTATATTCTATTTTAATATAAATAATATGATTTAAGTCTCACTCTTGCACTTAACATCCTATGGTTGCATGACGGTGGATGTCAAAACGGCTCATTGTTCGTGACTAGTTCGTGTTCGACTAACTTAGTAAACGATCCCAACATAGAGAAATTTTTTGTGCTCGATATTTTAACAAGTTGAACACGAACAATAGTAGTTTTTAATGATTCTAACACGAGCTGTGCTTGGGCTCGCTCATGGTGAGCCAGTTTACAGCCCTAGCTATGATGATAAAAGCAACATGGATGACCTTATGCTTTTGGTGGTAATCACTGCATCCAATGTCATTTTTAGAGAAGATGTGGATGTGTCTGCTTTTAAATGTATTTTTATGGAATTAAGGAAAATTTGAACCTCAGCTTCCCTGTATTTTTGAACTTCTTTCTGTAACTAGTTGGGTCCTTTTTGTGGTGCTACATAAATAATGCACTCTTCTCATGTAATAGCAATGGAGCAGCTTGGATCGTCCATCCCTATGACGACATCTATGAGGGTAACTGTTGCTATGGTGATGTTTTTTTGAAGTTCTATGCTAGTTTCTTCCCTAATTTTATGAAGTGCTTTGTCAAATTCATGAAAAAGAAATGAAATGAAATTAAAAAGGATTTGCACGCATGCCCTTTATAACGCTTGTATATTTACTTGCCTGACACCCAAATTTTAATGGCTTCAATTTTCCAATTTTGTCTTTTATGTGGCCTATAAGGTCTAATTTCTCTCTACCTCTCTCCCTCTCTCCCTCTCTCTCAGTATATCGATAGAAAGGCCAGGACACAGATGTTATTTTTTAATACTTCATAGGTGCTTTCCTCCAAAAGAATAAAAGAGAGTTTGGGGGTTATTTTGTGGTTTCTTTTTCAACGACTCTCTAGAAATTTGTCCCAACTCTGATTGGCTATAATATTTTTTGTTGCTTTTTAAAAATTTCGGTGGTGGAATTGAGCTTTTGAGAATTTTAAAATGTGCTTGCTGAGGAAAGCTGTTGATTCAATTTTGATTTGCATATATATCTTGCAATTCTTATGTGTTTACATAGCTAACACACAAACTTTGATTTTTGTGTTGACACCAAGGATTGTCAGTCATTTATGTTTCAGGGGAGAGATTGAACTTTTTACTTTGTTAGACTGTGCTAGCTGAGGAAAGTCGTTGATCATTTGATTTACATGTATCACAGAATTGATTGTATTTACATTTCCAATTCCTATACTTGTTATTATGTTTCCATCTACAATGTGATCTACTCTCTGACTACTGGAAGTTTCGGAAGTTAGATTTTGATAAATACTCGAATGGATGCAAGTTGCGTCGGCGATTGCAAAGGTTATTAAAAAAATGGAAACATTGAAAATAAAGTGCTTGGAGGAAGATGTGTGTTTAAAATGGATGCATGGGGCATTTGCTGGTAGAGAACCTTGGTGCCCATAAAAAAATAACACATATTGCTAGTTTGATTGTTAAAAAGCTTTCAGGATCTTCATTGGCAGCAAAGATCATTGGTGGTGTTCTCAATTCCAACTTGAGTGAGAGCTTTTGGATGAACATTTTAAATAGTACTGATGTTCTAAATGTAGAGTCACAATAACATTTTGCTTATCTTAAGATTGTGCTTTACGTTCCTCCCACAACCTCTACAATATTGTTTTGCATTTTGTGGAATATCTGTCAAGATCATCCGTATGGTAAAGATGATTTAGTCCGAATGTGGATTGCATTGGGTTTCATTCAGGAATCTTCAATTGAAGGAGGAAGGAATTTTAATGTTTTGGTCAGAAAATCCAAAACCCTAAATTGTTTTGCATTTTGTGGCATATTCACGTGAGATCATTCGTTCGATAAAGAAGATTTAGTCCGAATTTGGATTGCATTGGGTTTCATTCAGGAATCTTCAAATGAAGAAGAGACGTGGAAAGATATTGGAGGAAAGTATTTTAACGTTTTGGTCAGAAAATCCTTTTTTGATGAGTTTCAGGGAGAGAAAATATATTATAAGATGCATGATTTATTAAATGATTTGGCACAGTCTTTTTGTTCAAGGAATGTTTCAGATTTATGGGAGATAATGTTTTATCTTTTCAAATTCCTAGAAATGTTTGATACTTATTTGTTAAAACTGAAAATCTACAAGGGTCGAGAATGATCAGAGATGTTAAAAATCAACATTCACTTGTTTTTATCAGAAAAAGGCATGGTCAACGTTTTACTGAAGTACTTACTGAAATTTTTGAAACATCGAGAAGGATTCGTTTGTTGTTCATATGCTCCCCATGACAAAAAAAGATATGAGACTATTGAAAAGTTGAAACATCTTCGATATTTGAATCTTATTGTAAATCTCTCTCGGAATTGTCCCCAAATGTATTTTATCATGTACCTGGAATTGGGAAATTAAGGTCACTTCAAGAACTAACTGAGTTTAAAGTTAAGAATGAGAATGGTTATAGATCAGGAGTCGGAACACGTGAATGAGTTGCACAAATTAAAAATACATTTTCTGGAAGATGTCAAGGATGCTAGAGAGGCTCGCACTGCAAAATTATTTGAGAGGAGAAAACTCACAGATTTATACTTGAATTGGGGCAAAACCTTTAAGGAGTGGAAATGGTAGGCTACGGAACAATGTCAATCTGACTTAGATGTGAATGTGCTTGAAAATCTTAAACCTTATGTTTTCGTTCCTTTTTCTCTCTTTTATTTTAGGAGTCGCCAGCCTGTCGATTGTCGTATACTTCCCCCATTCGAATAAATCTCCCTCTTGAATCAAAAAAAATGATTCAAAGAGGAGAGGAACCGAATAAGAAGGGACATACAACAAAACGACAAACAAGAGAAAACAAAAAACGTGGAGAGCCTACGTGCGGTTAACCTCGCAAGGATAGGTCAAGCATGTCCGCCCAAACAAGATCTGGTGGAGGCATCTTGAACCGATATCCGCGAAAGAATGCCTACGCAGACTACCAATAATCAGAGAGTCAGGTGTAGGTGCCTGTTCTAGGGTCAAGAGCACTCCCAAGGGGACGTATCCCACTTGGTTAATTACATCTTGGGGGTACCCAAGAATACTCTTGATAAAAGGAATTTCGCTTATATTATCATGAACCTGGGGTATAGGCTATCAAAGGAAGGTCACTTCGTGTGGGAAAGTCCTGATGCTTTTGAAGCTCGCGCTAGGCCACGGGACAGAGAGTGTCTCTCACGGCCCCAACGTGGGTAACGGACTCATCAGCATACGGGTCCCACGGAATAACCTGAATCATCTTGACGGGGATATCCCAACATGTCAAAGCACATCCGGGCCATAAGGGCAGAGGACAAATCGTCGTATCCCAAACGGGCGACAGCTCATCTGTGTTGGGTCGTCAAAATGACATCAACGAAGTCAAGGAGTGGAAGGGCTCAATAGGGGTAGTCAAAGGAAGGGAGGAATAATTCTATAGGGAAGATGTAGCAAAGTCGCGGTACCACAGACCTGTCATCCCAAGCCGGTAGGACCCTAAATCTACCCGGTCGTGAAGATAGTCGACCCAACACGTCCTGAGATCCCCGGTCTGCAATCCGAGAATTGCATCGTCCACGAGGGATCTCGGTAACCCTAAGGTCAGAGGAAAGAAACTCTATCATATGATTATAAGCTGGAACTCCAATAGGTGGGACTTATACCTGCCAAAGCGGCAAGGATGCCTTAAGAAAGAAAGAGAAAGAGGAGGTTCAGCTATAAAGCTGGAAACTCTCCAAACAAAAGGACTTACACCCCGTCTGGGTCGGGGAGCCTTCTAACATCTTAGGCGTACTAGACAATCACCTATAAATGTATGTTAGGCCAGTCAGGTTGGAGAAGCACGGGGACTCCTCCTCGGGACATGCAAATATGAATGCAGTTATCTAGAGCGATCCTTAAGTATTGTGGAGGCCCTATTAATATATGTAGGAAATAAAAGTTCAGCTTTTTAAAGTCCTGAATATTTTAATCCTAAATTTTAATTATCTTGAATATTTTATTTAGGATTTTGTAAAAAAAATTAGGAATTTAAGTCCTAATAAGCTTATATTGCATCGTGAAATCCCATATCACAGAAAGAAACAAGGAAAAACATTCAAACTTGCAGGCATGCAAGTATGCAATAAAGCAGGAAAGAAAGCACTCCATAATATATTAAAAGATGCCAAAATGTTGCTGGACCGGTAACATATCCCAGGAAAAGCAGTAAAAGCGGACGAACTCCGCATATACATGTCCGGTCCTAATTCTAAACAATAATATGAAAATGCAAAATTAAGATACGGGGCACGAGCATCTACTCTTGGTCCCGTCCATGTGGTTCTCTCTTCAAAGCGCCTCAGAACCCGTGCCCGTATCTTATTTCTGCTACAGGACTCTCCTAGACTCTAAAAGTACATAGAAAAAGAAAAGACTCAACCCTGCATGAAAACAAGTATTAGCGGGAAGGCTCACATGCATATGATGTATAATGAGTCATGCCTTATAAATGGGGGAGCTAAACAGCACCTGCAAGCAAAGTATCAGAAATCATTACTTTCTCCCCCTATAGCGGTACCTGTGTGCACATAGAGGCATGGCTCCCTGCAGAAAAACGCCCTAACATACTACCATACATATGCAGCATGCAGTCACATCACAAACACAGTGCAAAAGAAGGATGTCTGGCTAGGGCAACCAATCCATCAAAGAACAATAGCCAGGCATCAAAAAGACTACCTAACATCCTAATCCTAGCCTAGCATATTGACCCACGCTAAATATATGCGTACAAAAAATTTAATCCCCGGCAACGGTGTCAAAAACTTGACCCGCAATCCGCTGATGAAAAATATAATAATTAATGCTTTCAAAATGTAATAGATAATAATAGCAGCTAGTGTATATAAATATAATTTTATCAAAAATATTTTACACACTAGGGGTACTACGCAAGTATACGTATCGTATCAAGTAATATAGGGCTTTAAAACAAAGACTCCATTATCGATCCCACGAGGAGTGAGTTATGGATTTTTAAATATTTTAATTTTTTTTAAGTATTTCTTTTATAGTTATAAATTTGATATTTTTAATTTACTAGATGTAATAATAAAGCAGTAATGAAATAATTAATGTAAATAGCAATAAAACGACAACTTTCTTCCTTTCAATTAATCCAAAATTTTCTAAGATAATGATAATATTCGTGGAGAATATAAATTTATGGTATTGTGCCAAATAGAAGCATTCATATTCTTTACCCTTTGATCCACGTGTAAAGAACATTGGCTAGCCTATAGATCAGGTCCGGATGTATTGTTAGTAGACTGAGTTAATCTAGGTTCACACTACTAGATGTCCAAGGGTGGCTATGGTCGGCCCTACTAGTGACCCTTTCCTTCTCTATAAACCAAATTACAGAAATTTATTCTGTCACTCTAAAAACTTATCAATTCTACGCCCATTATATAATATCTTCCTATTTATTTGCACTTCACCTTGAATAACCTGTATAAGGCCTTCGACTACCCAAGGATTCATGTGATATCTACTAGTTAAGAATTCATCTCCTTCTAGGTATCAAAACTCTTCAACAGATTTTAACAATTTAAATGGCCAATTTAAATAGCAAATTAAGATCTGGTATTAATATCATCACAATGTTTTAAAATATAAATAGTTTCTAATTCTCCAACGAATTTTATATTATCTTATTTATCTTTTCATAATTGAAAGGAGAAAGTAAACTAACTACTCAGAATACATTAAATTTAAACAACAAAACATGATAATAAAACTTTGAATAAAATTACAAATACATATCTCAAGTGTTTCTCCTACTGAACCTCTGAATTCTTCTGACTCCAAAGCAAATAATCTTCAAAAGCACCAACTCTTTAAACTCTCAATACAAACTCTAAATAAAATAACTAACTAATTTATGAAGGATAGTAAAATGTGGCCCTAAAGTATCTCTCTAATTCTCTCTCTAGATGGGGCTCCAGATAGGGGGACTAAGTTGGGTGTTTTTCTCTGAAGGAGTAGCCTCCTATTTATAGGCTTCAAGGGTTGCCTCAAGGCTCCTCTTCAAAATGTGTCCACATTCAATGAATCTTCTAGAAGGTGTGTCTGGCGCCTAGGAGCCGGAATCTGGCGCCTAAGCGCCGGAATCAGCGTCCAGTTCTTCACAACTCTTCACTTTGGATCGCACCTCTTCGTGATTAAAACCATTTCCAAGCTCCAAATACATTGTATCACATGTCCTATAAACTAGGAACAACTGCCAGTCTTCTAGAAGGTCCAATAACCGCTAACACCGTCAAAATAACCATCCAAAAGTCGTCAAAAATTTCGACGGATCCCGTATCGACTCGGCGCCTAGGCGCCGGATTCTGGCGCCTAGGCGCCGGACCAATAATTTTGACAATTTTGCATTTTGGCTCCATTTTTGCTCCTTTTTGCTCATTTTTGCTTCTTTTTCACTTTTTTTCCTTCTTGAACATTTTTTCATCACCTATATCCAAAAACACAAAAATACCTTTCATTAAAGCATAATATCCTTAAAAATTTGATAAAAATCAAGGCATAAAAATGGGTATTTTTTTCATGGATCAAAATCCCCCAAACTTAAACGTTACTTGTTCTCAAGTAACCCTTTTTACTATATAAAATGTATAACATTTGGAATGAAAGATAAATATTTAATATTCCTTGTAATTTTTTATCTTATAAATGCTTTAGTAAATCATTAACCAAATTTCACTAACTAAGTTTAATTTTAAGAATTTAAAGAATATTCAAATACAAAATCATAAGACTTCAAAAATTTTTCATTCATTTCGAAAATAATAGAAGTTTATTATATTAAGATCACATAGATTATTTACAAGAAAAAGATTTTCATGAAAAATCTTTCCTAAATAAAGATTCATGCATAAAATTTAAGTAAAGTATGTGACTAGTTTTCTTCATATAAGATAATTCAAGTGAAGCCAATTTTTGATTAGGCATATCCTCAAGCTTCTCCTCTTTTTTTCTCTTTTTTCTTTCTTCTTTTTTTTTCACAGTGAGGATTACTGTATCTGGATAGCCTGTTAATGATTTTGAACTTCACTATCCTTAACTTATATTTTCAAACTTTTACATTTTCACTTAATTATTATAACATGAATAAAATTTCAAAAAGACTTTCAATCTTTTCTTTTTCAAGTTATAATTTTTTATTTATTAATACTTCTAAAATTCAATTATTTCTATTATGAATAGAAAAATTTCTTAGTTTTATTCTTCTTTAAGTTAAATAATTCTATTCTTAAAATCAATCGAAGTTATTAAAATTTTGGTTAAGTCCACTAAATTATTTATAATTTCAAAAATTTAAGTGATCTTAAATAGATTCTTCATTCCTTATGTTATGTTAAGATTTTTTTAGAAAATATTAGTTTATTAAGGACAAATAAAATTTAAATTTGCATGTATTTTCATTTCCCCTAAACTTAAGTTTTGGTATATCATAAAAAAAATAAAGTATGAGAGAAAAAAAAAGGTATAATTTAAAATGGAATTTTATAAGCATGTAAAAAAAATTCTAGAAAGAAATATAATTTACTTCTACACATGCTTTTTATGAATATTACAGAAATAATGAAGCATATAAAAGTAAGCAGGCTCAAAAATTTTTTTATAGCAGTAGTTGAATTAAATAATTACATAACTAACAGAAATAGAATAACATTACTAACTATTCTAGAATACTAAAAAGTAGGCTGAAACAAAAATAAACACAAATTCATTCAAATTTCAGTCTGCAACTAAATATCTAAAACAGACTCAACATCAAACACTTCATACAAAGTCTCATAAAAAAATCTAAACTAGCAAACAACAAACAACAATCAGTACTAGCAAACAAAAACTAAACTAACAACAGACTCAAAGACATCTCAGAGGTAAATCAGGCTACTAAACACTGTCTGTAGCCTCGTCATCGTCATCACCAAAAGAAAACTACACATCCTTAGGATCAACATATGGTGAAAATCTAGGATAGGTGGGAAACTGAATATCATGCTCACCCTTCAAGAATCTAACTAAAGACTCTGAATACTCAAGCATCATACTCACTCTTCCTCTCCGGTGTAATCGGACAGGTGATCAATTTTTTATCCATAGTATCAACTCGTAGTGAGTTAGAAATAACTCATTCTGTCGCTCCAGAAATTGATCATGCATCGATTCCCAAAAACTAGACGGTGGCTTAGCAGTAGAAGTAGAAGGTCCGGAAGTAGAAGCTCTACCTCGGAGTAGGTGCGAAGTAGAAGGGGTCAGTAGATCTCTTCCCACGAAGACGATCATAGATACTAACACTCTCCCGCCCAATTGGCTTGGTAGACTTCAACTTCTCCTTAGAAATATCAACGAAGTGACTCCATTGTTCACACATAAAGTATAAATCGTGGATGAGAATCCTAGTCCTACGGTAATACCGGATCTAGCAGTAGACTCCACAGAATCATAAATAATACTGTCGACATCTATCAGCTTCCTCTCCTGAATGCAATAGTTTGAGATAGCTCGATCTCTAGTCACTTCGCTCAGGTGGTTGGAAGGTATAAGTCTTGCAGAAATAAAGTAATGTCATGCCTTTAAAATACCATTTAACTTAGAAGATTTGAAATTTACCCGTTTATCGTTCCGGATCTTCCAAGCTCCAGTCCCGTCAGTCAAATAAGAAATAATCATCTCAAGATCTCCCTCAGATGGAGATAATCTAGAATAGTGGCACTTGATGGTAGGTGGCAGTCCATAAAAAATATTGATCTTTTCTGGTGTAAATCCTACTCCAACACCTCTGACAAAGACTTCGTAGTCTTCCGCATCCAAAAAGTTAGCATAAAATTCGCGCACAACTGGAATAACAGCAACAGCGGTGAAATAACAGAATTGTTGCCAGTTGTGCGCAACGATTGTGTTCTCGATCATTTCACCAGGATTGTAAAAGCTTCGCTCTGAGATAAATTTTCTGGACATCACAAATTCGTGATATCAAAAATGCGCTGCCGCAGTCGCGAACTTGCTACTGTCAAAATTTTCTCATGCGTTTCCTCGCTTAGATTTCGGTGTCATCTAAACGTGAAAGAAAACACAAATAAATTAAGGAATAAAAGATTTAAACTCTTTTTAAGCTTAAGAAACTTAAAATGAGTTTAGAAATTCATGGAGAAACATTAAAAATCAAAATTTTTCTCAAAATTTCAGTTTTTAGCCAAAAATAGGAAAAATTATGGTGAAAATAAAAAATAAATGGATTAGAGTATAGATCTGACCTTGAGATGTAGAAATCAAGTGATTTCGGGCTCAAAATCTTGATGTTTTGACCTCAAAATGGATTTAGAAGGTGGGTTTTCGCGAAAAAGAGGAAGGGGATGAAGCTTATGCGTCAAAAATGGCTAATGGGGGTTTAAATGGTGATTTTCCGGTAAGCAGGCCGAACCGGCGCATAGGCGCTGAATTCTGGCTCCTAGGCGCCAGACTCGTCTTTCAAAAGAATCACTTTCAAAATTTTATTTTCCACCAAAATTCATAATTTAAACTTCTAATTACTCATATAAGAGTATTGCTTCAGTTTTCATCTTCCAAAATATTTTCCAAAAATTTTAAAAATTAAAAATTAAATCCACCAATTAAACTCAAGTTTAAATCAAACTCTTCTAATTCCATTCATGATTTTCAATTTCGGACTAAATACAATTCAGATAAGTATCATAACATGATTCAAGTTCTAACAACGATCAAACAACACAAATTTGAAAACAAATACAACACACATTGAACATGAAAGCAAACACACAAACAAACACAATCGATTCACTAAATCGATACAACGACACACTAGATAAATCATAATCTCACCATATCATTATCTAATTCCCATTATCTTGGCAATGGAGATTGCTTGGCCTACTAGGGAAGAATACTAACGCTCTCGGAAAATTCGTAGTTGTTTTCTCGTCGATCCAATTGTTCTTCACATACATTTTCACTTGAGCATCTTGATAAGCCACTAGATGATCAAATTGAAGTTTCGCTTGTCATTCCAGATGTTCAATTTGATGATACATCTCATGGAGGTGATCTCCAATGCTTTTAAATTCTGCTTCAAACTTATCTAGACAACTAGAAATTTTCTCCAAACTTACAGCGATGAAACCATTGAAGTAGGGTTGAGGATCCTTTGAGACCTTGTCTCTAGCCTCTTCTCTAAGATTTCTCCTCTCCATTTCTTCAAAAATCCTCTCTAATCTCTCAAGAATGGAGTGTATGGGTCGAAATAATGATTGCATAGGGATTGGGGACGAAGATAGTGTCATTTATAAGAGAAAATCGTGTGAAAAACTGAAGATTTTCGGTTTTGACACGATCCAGTAACTGTGGCGCTTAGGCGCCAAATCTGGCGCCTAGGCTCCGGACCCATCGACAAATAGTTTACTCTGGCGCTTATGCGCCAAATCTGGCGCCTAGGCGCCGAAATCATATTCAACTCCGTTTCGTCTAACGTCAAATTTCAAAGTTTCATTCTCCAAAATAGGTAATTTAGAATGGTAAGATCAATATAGACTCAGTAACACAAATTATAAGCAATCATAATGAAGGTTAACTTGATCTCATTTTTACTCATATATGAAATAGAGTGATCCAATGTCTAAACTTTATATACTTCGAGATAATTTTCAGCTTAAGTCAATAGAGTCTTGTTAGCATCAAATTTGCTAAAGTAATATAAAATTAAACAAGATCGAGGCATAACCTTACATTAAAAATGTAAAAACACACAAAACAACGAATAACTATGGGTTGCCTCCCACAAAGTGCTTGGTTTAACGTCGTCAGCCCGACCTAATTAAGTTTTTAATCAGGTAGACTCAACTCATAAGCCTCTTTATAAATTTTTTTAATATCTCCCAAATAAGGCTTCAGTCTTAATCCATTAACTTTAAAAAATTTTCCCGTTTTGGGATCTTTAATACCTACAGCTCCATAATGGTATACTTTTTCAATTATATACGGTCCTATCCATTTTGATCTTAATTTTCCAGGAAAAAGTCTTAAACGAGTATTAAATAATAATACTTCTTGTCCAGGCTCAAATATTTTTCCTGAAATTTTTTTATCATGTAATATTTTCATTTTTTCTTTATATATCCTTGCATTTTCATATGATTCATTTCTTATTTCATCCATCTCATTTAATTGCAATAATCGTTTTTCTCTTGCAGTATTCAAATCAAAATTAAACTCCTTTATCGCTCAATAAGCTTTATGTTCAAGTTCAACGGGTAAGTGACAATGTTTACCATAAACTAACCGGTAAGGTGACATTCCGATTGGTGTCTTATAAGTCGTTCTATAAGCCCATAATGCGTAATCAAGTCTATCAACCCAATCAGTTCTTTTAAGATTAACAGTCTTCTCTAAAATTCTTTTAATTTCTTTGTTTGATATTTCAGCCGTTCCACTTGTTTGTGGGTGATATGCAGTTGCAATTCTGTGTTTGATTCCAAATTTTTCCAATAATGATTGAATTCTTATATTTATAAAATGACTTCCACCATCTGTGATAATTACCTTAGGCATTCCAAATCTTGAAAAAATCATCTTCTTTAAAAATTTTGAAACACTTTTGGAATCACAGCTAGGTAAAGCTACAGCTTCAATCCACTTTGAAACGTAATCAACTGCTAATAAAATATAAATTTTTCCAGATGATGGTACAAATGGTCCCATAAAGTCTAAATCCCATATATCAAAAATTTTAACTTCCAATATATAGTTTAAAGACATTTCATCTTTCTTGGATATATTTCTCATCCTTTGACATCGATCACATGTTTTCACATAATGTCTCACATCTTTAAATAAGGTTGACCAATAAAATCCTGAATTTAAAATTTTAAATGCAGTTTTATCTATTCCAAAGTGTCCTCTAAATTCGGAATCATGACATTTTTGAATAATAGCATAAGTTTCTTCATAAGGTATGCATCTACAAATTACAGAATCTCTTCCTATTTTAAATAAATAAGGATCTTCCCAAATATAAGATTTAGCATCATTTTTAAATTTCTTAATAAATTTGTTATCCAATTCATAAGGTAAAATATTGCCAGCTAAATAGTTAACTATATCTGCATACCAAGGTGTTTGGCATCCATGAATAACATACAAATGTTCATCAGGAAATTTCTCATTTATATTTTCTTCGAGTAATAACATCATTCTTAATTCTAGATAAATGATCAACAATTTGGTCAATACTGTTCCTTTTATATCCACTATTTGAAAATCAAATTCTTGTAGAAGTAAAACCCATCTTATCAGTCTAGGTTTAGCATCTTTTTTTAACATTAAATATTTAATAGCGGAATGATCAGTATGAACTATGCATTTGGTACCAAGAAGATAAGGTCTAAATTTATCAAAGGCATATACTATAGCTAAAAGCTCTGTTGACCTCCTTTTTGATGAGGTCTTTTGCTTCTCTCTTTAGTACTTAGGATCTAGCCTTAGGCTTTTCCTTTGACTAATCTTAGAAGACTAGAAGTGGAACCCACCATTTAGAAATTCAAACTACTTCTTAAACTCCCTGCAAACCCCACAAGCTTGATTGTAGACCCCTAATAACCTAGGGGTTGAAATCAAATGTGGAGGTTTAAGGGATGGGTTCCCTATAGGACTCTTTGGCCTTAGGATTACCCTGGGTGGCCTGGTCTAGTGAGGGCTGACTTACACATATACTACACTCTCACACACACATTCCAAATCCTAAAACTATTCATGCCTAGCTTGACCTCTTGACTCATGTGGATGATTCATATGGATGGTCCTTAACCCCTAAGCCTCTGGCTAAGAGGGTTAAGGAACAACATAGTGAATGCCTCAAATGAGTCCCCTCATAGCTCCTATAGGCTTAACATGGCTTCATGGCTCAACAAAAGTGATTCCACTTTACTCAAATTTGATCAATCTCCATTTTGCCAAAATTTCAATTTTTGACCCCCGGGACCCCGGACCCGCCTAACCTACTAAAAGCCCTTGAAACTACCCAAATTCTTCAAAGTTTCCAAATCACCCAAAATTTCCTAAAATTAATCTCAAACATTTCCTCCCACTGAAATTGACCATCTCCAGCCAAAAATACCAAAATTTCCAAAAATACTCCCAATACCCTCCAAATTACCAAAATGCCCCTCTTGACCCAAAAATCCAAAAATTCAGAAAATTCCCAGAAAATTTTAGAAAATCCCAAATATTCCCAATTTCATTTTGTCCAACTACACCATAGGCCAATTTTGTCAATTTACCTCACTTTTACCAAAACCCCCAATTTAGCCCATTTTAAACCCAAATGAACCCAATGTCAAACCAAATCATCTCAATTGACCTCAATTTTGGTCCAATTCAATTATAAACTTCAATTCAATATCCCCAATATCAATCTAGACCAAATTCAAGCCCAATTTGATTGGCATTTGAATCCAATTTCAATTTTAAGCTTAAGGCCCAATTTTGACCTAAACCTAGCTCAAACCAACCCAATTCAATCCCAATTTGACCCAAATCTTTTCTAAAACCTTCCTAGCATCCCCACAAACAAAAAACTAACATGATTTGCCCAAAATTTGGACCCAAACCTTACTCAATTTCAACCCAAACCCAAAATTCCTTAAATGGGCCTACACCCAAACCTAACCCAAATGGGCCCAAATCCCAAAATCTAAACCCAACCAAAGTTGAAACCTATTTGTAACACCCTCATAAACATTTCCCAACATTAATTTTACATCAATTTCAACATTAGCCCAACTTTAGCCCAAGGTAGCCCATTTGGACTCTATTACCAAAGAGACCCAAATTAGACCCAATCCAATTCCAAATCACCTCAAACTTGCTTCAAATCACTCATGACACATCCCTAAACCAAACCCACCATTTATTTGGCATGGCCCTTTACAAGCTTTTCATCTAAAAAGCCCATTTTGAAACATGAAGGCCCACTCCCTTAAACCATTCTAAAAGCCCACCTTTACTAAATTTTAAAAGCCCAAACCCATCCTAAAGTCCATATGACACTCTCCCTCATCTTACATTCAACTTAAAATCATTTCTAAAGTCCTAATTTGTCAATCAAACCATTCCAACTCTAGCCATATGACAATTCTCACCAAAATTCCAAAAATCACAAAAATCCTTCCTCATGAAAGTTGACTTAACTTTTCCCAAGCCAAATGGAGCCATGAAGCCATGCATGAGCCACATGAGAACCATGAGAGCCTTGGACACTTCACCATACCCAAGATGGCAAGAGGAGGGAGCTCTTTCCATGTTCCCTTAAGAGGATTAGCCACTCCCATGATTCCACTAAACCTTGCTTAAGCTTAATTGTACTTGGATGATGTCCCTTCCCCACTGATTAAGCTGACCTAAACCACTTTTTCTCAGCCTAAAATCAGGTCATGGAGAGGTGAACCCAGCCCAAACACATGGGTTGACACAAATGGAGCCAAGACGCTATGCCCCCATTCCATTTTGATCTAACCACTTTACACATGGCAACGACCAATCGAACTCACAAACATCAAGCCCCGAACCTCCCGACCCCGAGGGTGACCCATGCTCGTCGGCCAGCCACCTGGGCCGCCGGAAAACACCACGCCCGAGAGCTCCCATGTGAGCCCACATTGAAATTCTCCCTTGCTGAGTTGCCCCATGCCCAATGGCCACCATGGCTGTTCTTCTCCTCACCAGAGCAGATGATCCTAACCCCTAACTCCCCCTGGTAGGCCCTCCAGCCATTCCTATTTAAATACCACCCCCTCTCGACCAAAGAAGAGACTGAAACAAACCATACAGAAACTCTGCCAAAATCATTCCAGACTCTCCCCCACACCCGGAGAACTTGATCCCCACTGAAATCCCCCTGCCATTTCCTCTCGGTGAGCTCAATTTCGCAGTTGAAATTTAAGCCCAAAACCGGGACACTTCACCACGAGTGAGTCAATCCTCAAATCGATTGACTCTACACCTTCACTGCGACCAAAAGGAGAAGTTTCCCAGCAAAAGCCCCCTCACCAGGCCAGCCATTACTTCCAGCCTCCAAGCTTTGTGATCGGATGTGGTCACTTTTGTACCTAGGAAATTCACCAGGCCAATGGACTTCATCTGGAGCTTGCTTGGACCCAATCGAAAGTGACACAACCCTCAGATCGAAGCTTCACTTCTCTGAGCAAAGGTATGAACTCTCTCTTCCTCCCGAGCTCCTGGAGATTCTCCATTTGATATGAATCGATTTCAATACATGTTTACCATATGGATGTGTTCGTCTCTTCAAGACGAATCCATAGAGCATAAGAACACAAAAATCCGTTGAGAATCGAGTGAGTTCTTAGGGTTTTAGTGTGGACGGTCACGGGTGCACACCAGTCGTAGACGATGACCAGGAGTCATCGGATCGAGCGTGTATTGAGCGGACGGTCGGGATCGAGCCGGACAACGCGATGGTACATGAAACGCGGGCCCCTGGAGCGCTGAGTCGGATGGCAGCGTCGAACCAGAAAGCGCCGCGTGGCTGTTCGAAGATGCTAAGGATGACGCGGCGCCGATTCGGATAAATAGAAAAATAGGATTTTATGGATTTATTTAATTACCATAACTTAGAAAATCCATAACTTTGTGTACAAAAATCCTAAAAATAAAATAAAAATACCCTCTTGCTCGCAAATCGAGGAGAATAATGTGGAAAAGAAATCAATTAATTTCGTTTAGTATTTTATTTTTAATGATTTAATTACCCTCTGCACTATTTCAATTCTCCATGCACATAGACAATTCACCATGGCATGAGACCATATGGCTTTTAAAGCCTCTGAACTTGGGAACATTCCCTGAATTTTCCAAGGTCAGAGGCCATCCCTATGAGAAGTTATTGATTTTTCAATTGTATGTTACTGTTTTGAGTATTTTAATTCCAATAATTAGCATGTTGAGAAATAAATTCTAGGAAAATTTGGTGATGTTTCTTATGACCAGAGGAACCTAGGAAAAACAGCTTTTGAGTTAATTCACATGGAACAACCCTAATTGGCCTAAACACCCAAAATTGAACTTTAATTAATTAGGGTTAACTACACATCAAATTAACTTAAAAACAATTCTCCACTAATCTTTAGGATCAGAGGAACATCACATAAAAATTTGAAGTCAATTGGACTTGATTAACCCCACCAAATGGGTTGATTAAGCCTCATAAGCAAAATGGATAAAATTAAACTTTAAAAATTCATAACTCACAAAATACTTTTCAAAAATTCACAAAAATGGTTTTGGAGCTTCTCTGATATCAGAGGAACTTAGGAAAATTAAAATTGTAATTTTCTAAAAAAGTTGACTTTTATCATTATTTTAATATTTTTAATAATTAAAAAATAATAAAAATCATAAAGATATTAAAAATCACCAAAATGTCACATTTTGAATTCTAATCACTTAGGAACAAACCAAATATTTTTCTTAAGTCCCTAGGATAAGATATTAAATTTTAAAGGCTTAATGGAATTTTTAATATAAAAAAATGTATTTTCCAACCTTTTCACTAAAATAATTCTAATAACTCAAAGAAAAATCAAAAAATATATAATTTGTTTCTTTGGACTCCTTGAGGTCAGAGAGATTTAAGAAAAATATAAAATCCATTTTTCAACTTTAATTTTATTTTAAAATTAATTAATAATCCAAAACTCAGAATAATTCTAATAAATAAAATATAATTCAAAAATCACCAAAATTGGTGCAAATGGTCCCCTAGTCATTAGAAATATCCCATAATTTTCTTAAGGATAGAAACATTTCCTTGGTCATGTTATTGAATTTTCCTTGAAAACCCCTATTTTCCATTAAAAATAATTACATAAATAAATTAAATACAGAAAAATCACATTTTCTCCTCTAATGTCCTAATTGACATGTGAGTGAGGTTATATAAAAATTTCAAGTTCATTTGAGCTTAATTTAGTGAGTTATAGAATTATTAAGCTTGAAGGGCAAAAGGGTAATTAAAAAATTTCAACCCTTAATTAAAATTTTAGGATTAATCAAAAGGGGAGGGTAAAATATTCGATTTTAAACTGATTTTGAATGATTGAAACTTAAATGATTGAGGGTAGAAATCTACTAACCATTTCAAATATAATTAAAATAAAACTTTAATTAATTAATTAATAGAAATTTTGGAAGAATAATAGAAATTAGAATTATTAAAGTAGGGATATTATTGAGAGGATATTTATTCTTTAATTTAAAAATCCCTAAATAAATCACTTCAATAATACTTAATTCTTAATTAAAAAAAAATTAAAATAATAATCCAAATTAAAATTAAACTAAAATTAAATTAAATTAAATTAAATTAAATTAAATTAAATTAAAATTAAAATTAAATTAAAATTAAATTAAACTAAAATTAAAATTAAATTAAAATTAAATTAAATTAAACTAAAATTAAATTAAATTAAATTAAATTAAATTAAATTAAATCAAATCAAATTAAATTAAATTAAATTAAATTAAAATTAAATCAAATTAAATTAAAATTAAATTAAATGGAATTAAAATTAAATTGAATTAAATTAAATTAAAATCATTTAACAACAAACCTAAATGAAATCATTAAGAATTAAATCTAAAATAACTTGAACACTATTCCAAACTTAAACTAATTTTTTTATAATTAAGTTAAAATTAAAATTAAAACATTAAGTTTAAATCATTAAAATACTTAATAAGTTTATTTGCCTCTTTTAAAGCTCTTATTATTATAACTCTTAAATGAGGTATCGAGTGAAGTGTTACTTCACTTATAGTGATATTCAAATGTCCTAGTTCACTCGAGCAAGAGAACAAAACTTAAACTCCTGGATGATTAATTCACTTAGTATAATTAAATTCTCTTGGACTTGAAACAATCCTATAGGTATTGAAAAGATGTTTAAGACTCGCCTTAAGCACTTCCTCAATATGATAGGATGTTTATAAGAACAATTGAATTTAATTGTTCTTTCGATGAAGAAAATCATCCTTAAACCAAAACACAAGAACCTAGACGTCATAGGAGATGACTAAGCTATAGGATTAGGACTTTGGTAGCACAACCAAAACCTTTCCCTTAGCTTTACCTAGGTACTTGTTGAAATATTTAAATGCCTTAACATGTGTTTTAAGTGCAGCTTGGGATGACGGGAAGACCCTCCAGGTACACTTTTATTTAATTGCAATTTACTTTATTGCAATTTACTTACATGCGCTGTACTTTACTTTTTCTTGCATGATAAACAACTGTTGCATGAAAACCAAAACCTTTAGGATAGTCCCTAAACTGAAACCAAAACTAAATTAAAAGTCATTGCAAGATAAAAATCACCGCCACAACATTTCAAAATATAAAACAACTCAAAATTTAATCACAAACAGAACAACAAAACTACAACTTTAACTAAATTAAAACGTCTCGTTGAATGATCGGGAATACCTAGGATGATGTAACCCACGTGTTGCTAACGTGATTTCCCACGGTCTAAATGAAAGTGTGGAACTCATTCAACTGAGTTTAGCAAATTCATCCGGACTAAGTGAATTCAATGAAAATAATCGGTGCTTGGGATGACTGAACCCCGGGATCTTAATCTGTCTCGTTTAAACAACTTTAAGATTTGTTTTAATTAAAATATTAAAAAAAACTTGGATTTTAAGATTTTCTCTAAACCAAAACACTTCTCTAATCTCCTGATTTATGACTTCTAAAATTAAACCTCTGCAACAACAAGGAGCTTGGAGCATAGTGGGCAGCATGACCATCGTCATCAGCAAAACCCAAGTCTACTTCAGCAAAACCTTTCCTAGTCTTAAACAACCAAGCCATAGGATTTCGAGGTAGTTTGCCTAGTGCAACATAAATCCTCAACTTTTTGTTAGGCATTTGTATAATCATATTATGCAGATTAAGCCCTAACCGGTCTTAGGATTCTGAGGTAGTTGTTTGGTACGACATAAACCCTCACATCTTCGAGGCTATTTGTATGATCATATTATACAAATATAAGTCCTAATTAACTAAAATTGACAAGATTGAAACATTAAATAAACACCCAAATTGAAGCCAAACAATAGGATAGTCGGGAAGTTGCCAAGATTCCTCTTGGATCCTCAGCTTCTCCTACTTCTCTTCCTTTGGACTCCTAAAATAAACTGTTCCAAATTTGATCCATTCCCAATTGAAATTTCCAAAATCCAATTGTTTCGAAAACCTTAAACTTCGAAATTCTCGAGAGCAAAACCACCGATCATTATCGAGAGTTTTCTTAAGTGATTCCCGTCACTTAGGATGTAATTAACTATAGTGGGCTTGTCCTTATAGTGGAACTTTAAGAACCTGTGTAATATAAACCTCGCTTAATTTCTTTATATTAAGCAAGGGAACTTGTCGGCTTATAAAATTGGTTCGCAGCACCAAACTGACGTCACAAATCATCTAATTTATTTAATCGAGCCCCATTATCAAGCAAAGTGTGTCTATTCTTCTGGATAGATACACTGGTTTGTGGTGCGGTGCTCGTTTATATAAACTATTCTGGATGCGAGATCGGTTTGATTTCATATCTTAAAATTTTCAAATTTAAAATTATTTTCAAAATCAAATACTACTTTCTAAATTATATATATATATATATATATATATATATATATATATATATATATATATATAAAAATTAAATTTAAGATTCACTGACAATTTCTGTAGGCGACCCCCTTTTCAAAACACACAACCTAAAAAAATAAGCCGTACAAGCTCTTTCTCAGTAGTAGTGTAATTTCTTTGAGTTTCAGTAAGAGTTTTACTAGCATAATATATAACTTTGAAAATTTTCTCATATTTTTGTCCCAATACAGCTCCAATTGCAAAATCACTTGCATCGCACATTAATTCAAAAGGTTTATTCCAATTAGGTGCAATAATTATAAAGGTGCTTATTAATTTTTCTTTTAAAATATTGAAAGCTTTAACACAGTCTTCATTAAATTCAAATTTAGCTTCTTTTTTCAATAAATGACAAAGAGCTTTAGCAATTTTAGAAAAATCCTTTATATATCTTCTGTAAAATCCATCATGACCCAGAAAACTTCTCACATCGATAATGAGTAATAGGGGTCGCAGTTCAACGAATAATTTTCACTTTTCCTCGATCAACTTCCATCCCTTTCGTGAAACTTTGTGACCAAGTACAATGCCTTCGTGACCATAAATTGACATTTTTCCTGCTTAAGGACTAAATTTGTTTCTTCACATCTTTTCGAACTATTGAAATATTTTCCAAACAAGACTCAAAAGAAGTTCCAAAAACTGAAAAATCATCCATGAATACTTCAATTCCTTTGTCAATCAAATCACAAAATATTGACATCATACATCTTTCAAAAGTTGCAAGTGCATTACATAAACCAACAGACATTCTTCTAAATGCAAATGTTCCATAAGGACTTGTAAATGTTGTTTTCTCTTGGTCCTCGGGAGTGATAAGTAATTGATGATAACCAGAATATCCATCCAGAAAACAGAAATATGAGTGTCCAACTAATTTGTCAAGCATTTGATCCAAGAAAGGTAAAGGAAAATTATCCTTTCTAGTGGCGTCATTAACTTCCGATAATCAATGCAAATTCGCCATCCAAGTAACTCGTCTTGTAGGAATTAGTTCATTTTTATCATCGATGAGTGACGCTTACTCCTCCTTTCTTCGAACACAATAAATAAGACTTACCCATCGGCTATCCGAAATAGGATAAATAATTCCAGCATCTAACCATTTTAAAATTTCTTTTTTAACAACCTCTTTCATGATAGGATTTAATCTTCTTTGCAGTTCAATAGTAGGTTTAAAATTTTCTTCCATTAAAATTCTATGCATACAAATGGAAGGGCTTATTCCTCTTATATCAGCAATAGTCCAACCAAAAGCTTTCTTATAATTCTTTAACACTCCTATTAATTTTTATTCTTGATCTAAACGTAGCTCAGAAGAAATAATAACAGGTAAAGTTAATGAATTTCCAAGAAATGCATACTTTAAATGTGAAGGTAACATTTTTAATTCCATTTCAGGAGCTTTTTTAATTGAGGGTAAAAGTATATCATTTTGAGTTATGTCTAAAGTTTCTCAGTTATCTTTAATATAATGAGTTTCTTTAAGTAATTCTTCTATTTTTAGTTCTTCATTTTCATTAGTTAAAAATTCAATTTCTTCTTCAGGAATGATTTTACATTTTTCTCGATAGTGTTTTTCAATTATAAAATCAAAAATATCCATACGATAGCATTTTTCTTTGTCAGGATACTTCATCGATTTAAGAGCATTGAATTTAATCTCTTGATCATTAACTCTCATAGTTAATTCTCCTTTTTGCACATCGATCATAGCTCGTCCGGTAGCTAGAAAATGTCTCCCTAAAATAATTGGTATTTCTTTATCTTTTTCCATATCAAGTACAATGAAATCCACAAGGAAGATAAATTTATCTACTTTAACAAGTACATCCTCTATAACTCCTTTAGGGTAAGTGATAGATCTATCAGCTAACTGAAGTGTTACAGTGGTGGGAGTAATTTCTCCTAAATTCAACCTTCGATAAATAGAAAATGGCATGAGATTAATACTTGCTCCTAAATCACATAAAGCTTTTCCACAAAATGTTTCTCCAATAGCACAAGGTATAGTAAAACTTCCAGGATCTTTAAGTTTCTGAGGTAATTTCTTTTGAATTATTGCACTACATTCTTCACTTAATGCAACAGTTTCAAAAGCTTCAAATTTTCATTTCTTACTTAATATATTCTTCATAAATTTTGCATAAGTTGACATCTGTTCCAAAGCTTCAGCAAAAGGTATGTTTATAGTAAGTTTCTTAAAAATTTCAAAGAATTTAGAAAATTGATGATCAAGCTTCTGCTGTTTTAATCTTTTGAGGAAAAGGTTGTGGTGGTTATTCAACTTCCACATTAATAGAAATATTAGTTTGATCTTGATTAGGAGAAGGAGTTTCTTTCGGTTTTTCAATCTCTTCAATCTCAATCTCTTTTTCAATTTCATTCTGCATTCTTTCTTTTAATTCATTTCCACTTCTAAGTTGTAAAGCTTTAACATGTTCATGTTCTTTTCCAGTTTCTTTTGGATTAATTTCAACATTACTAGAAAGTGTTCCTGGAGTTCTGTAATTAATTAAATGAGTGATTTGTCTCATTTGATTCTCAATATTACGAATAGCAGTATTTTGATTTTGTAATTGATTACTCATTTGTAAAATTAATTCTTGTATTGAACTTTTTCTATTGATTATTAAATCCAGGTGGTTTATAATTTGAATTTACTTGATTATTCCAATTTCTAATTGGATGGGATTGATTATTACCCCATTGTTGTTGTTGGTATTCCAGTTAAAATTAGGGTGATTTTTCCATCCAGGACTATAATAATTTGAATACGGATTATTTTTACTAGCAATAGCTTGTAAAGTTTCAATAGTTTGAGAATCTTCAATATTAGATGAGTTGTTATGTGATATGTTGATGGCAAAATTATCTAATTTCTTAGATATTGCAGCTACTTGTGAAGCTAAGATAGAAAAGGCTTTGTTATCTTGAATACTTGACATTCTTTTAGGATTAATCCTTTCAGAAGACCATTGAAAATTATTGTTAGCCATTTCTTCAATTAAAGTATAAGCTTCTTCAAATGATTTTGACATTAAAGAACCTCCAAAGAAGACAGATCAATAATTGATTTTAGTGATCCAATTAAACCATTATAAAATGTTTGAATAATTAACCAATCTAGTAAAGCAAGATGAGGACATTTTCTTAATAGTTCTTTAAATCTTTCCCAAGTTTCATAAATTGTCTCCCCGTCAAATTGACTAAATGAAGTAATATCATTTCTTAATTTAGTAGTTTTAGAAGGAGAAAAATATTTAGCAACGAATTTTTGTGTCATTTCAACCCATGTTTTAATAGAACCTGTTGCTAATGAGTTCAACAACATCTTTTCTTTATCTCTTAAAGAAAAAAGAAAGAGTCTAAGTCTAATAACATCATCAGAAACATTGTTATATTTAAAGGTAGCACAAAGTTCTAAAAAAACTAGCAAGGTGTAAATTTGGATCGTCATTTGGTGTTCCTCCAAATTGATTATTTTGAACCATTTGAATGATAGATGGTTTAAGCTCAAAAGAATTAGCATCTACAGCAGGTATTTGAATACTACTATGAAGTTCATCAACTGTAGGGTTAGCATAATCCCTTAATGGTTTGTAAACATTTTGTTCATTAATTTCAATTGGATTTTGTAAATTGTTATGTAAATTAGCCATCTTTTGGATTTTTTGAGTTTGTTTTCCTGTTTTAATTTTTTTAATAGTTCTTTCTAATTCAGAATCTAAAGGTAATAATGCTTCAGATCCATCACTACGCATATAAAGTAAATTAACAAGAAATAAAATCTCTACTTATTAAAAATTAATTTTTTGTTTATATTTTTTTAATTTTTTATTTTTTTGTTATTTTATATTTTTTATAATAAAAGAAAATGAATAAAATAAAATAAAAATATTTAAAATCTAAAAATTTGCCTCCGTTCCTCCCCGATAACGTCGCCAAAAACTTGACCCACGCTAAATATATGCGTACTAAAAATTCAATCCCCGGCAACGGTGTCAAAAACTTGACCCGCAATCCGCTGATGACAAATATAATAATTAATGCTTTCAAAATGTAATAGATAATAATAGCAACTAGTGTATATAAATATAATTTTAGCAAAAATATTTTACACACTGTGGGTACTACGCAAGTATACGTATCGTATCAAGTAATATGGGCTTTGAAACAAAGACCCAAGTATCGATCCCACGAGGAGTGAGTTATGGATTTTTAAATATTTTAATTTTATTTTTAAGTATTTCTTTTATAGTTATAAATTTGATATTTTTTATTTATTAGATGCAATAATAAAGCAGTAATGAAATAATTAATGTAAATAGCAATAAGGCAACAACTTTCTTCCTTTCAATTAATCCAAGATTTTCTAAGATAATGATAATATTCGTGGAGAATATAAATTTATGGTATTGTGCCAAATAGAAACATTCATATTCTTTACCCTTTGATCCAGGTATAAAGAACATTAGCTAGCTTTATAGATCGAGTCCGGATGTATTGTTAGTAGAATGGGTTAATCTAAGCTCACACTACTAGATGTCCAAGGGTGGCTATGGTCGGCCCTATAGTGACCCTTTCCTTCTCTATAAACCAAATTACAAGAATTTAGTCTGTCACTCTAAAAACTTATCAATTCTACGCCCATTATATAATATCTTCCTATTTATTTGCACTTCACCTTGAATAACCCGCACAAGGCCTTCGACTACCCAAGAATTCATGTGATATCTACTAGTTAAGAATTCATCTCCTTCTAGCTATCAAAACTCTTCAACGGATTTTAACAATTTAAATGGCCAATTTAAATAGTAAATTAAGATCCGGTATTAATATCATCACAATGTTTTAAAATATAAATAGTTTCTAATTCTCCAACGAATTTTATATTATCTTATTTATCTTTTCATAATTGAAAGGAGAAAGTAAACTAACTACTCAGAACACATTGAATTTAAACAACAAAACATGATAATAAACTTTGAATAAAATTACAAATACTTATCTCAAGTGTTTCTCCTACTGAACCTCTGAATTCTTCTGACTCCAAAGCAAATAATCTTCAAAAGCACCAACTCTTTAAATTCTCAATACAAACTCAAAATAAAATAATTAACTAATTTATGAAGGATAGTAAAATGTGGCCCTAAAGTATCTCTCTAATTCTCTCTCTAGATGGGGCTCTAGATAGGGGGACTAAGTTAGGCGTTTTTCTCTGAAGGAGTAGCCTCCTATTTATAGGCTTGAAGGGTTGCCTCAAGGCACCTCTTCAAAATGTGTCCACATTCAATGAATCTTCTAGAAGGTGTGTCTGGCGCCCAGGCCCCGGACTCTGCATCCAGTTCTTCGCACCTCTTCACTTTGGATCGCACCTCTTCGCGATTAAAAACTGTTTCCAAGCGTCTAAATACATTATATCACATGTCCTATAAACCAGGAACAATTGTCAGTTTTCTAGAAGGTCCAATAACAGCTAACACCGTCAAAATAACCGTCTAAAAGTCGTCAAAAATTTTGACAGATCCCGTATCGACCTGACGCTTAGGCGCCGGATTCTGGCGCCTAGGCGCCAGACCAATAATTTTGACAATTTTGCATTTTGGCTCCATTTTTGCTCCTTTTTGCTCCTTTTTCACTTTTTCCCTTCTTGAATATTTTTTCATCACCTATATCCAAAAACACAAAAATACCTTTCATTAAAGCATAATATCCTTAAAAATTTGATAAAAATCAAGGCATAAAAATGGGTATTTTTTTCATGGATCACACATCATCTAACGAAGAGTACACTAACCTAGTGCCTAGGTGTGTTGTAAGTTTACGTATAGTATGACTTTGACGAGGTCACCGCACTGGCCCCGACCTAATGATCTAAAGGATCTAAAGGGAGTCACAAAGAGGGGTGACACGAATTAGATCCATTGGATCCTTAGCACAGTAATACTCTTGTCAATCCCGAACTTAACTCGCATTGCTCATTGGGATCTGTTATGAAATTATCGTCGGAGAAAATAGGAATCGACACAAATCAGAAGAACACAAGAGATTTAACGAGGTTCGGCAAAGAATTGCCTACGTCCTCGGGAGCGAGCCGGCGAATTTCACTATTTCAGAGGAGTTACATATCCAGAGGATTACACATCTATTTATAGAAAACAACCCACGGATAAATTACATACACGCCCTCGCTCCCCCAACCCACTAACTTCCAAGAGACACTCCTTTTCACCAGGAGTCACGCCTCTTCACCAAAAAACTCCCTCCGTAGATATGAGTCATACCTAACAATTCTCCACCTTGGTGAATATCAAGCACTTTAGGAGAAATAGATCATGGAGTTTCTTACACCAGTGGGTTGGGCAACCAAACCATCTAACCTGGCTTGGTCAAAGTTCCTGCTGCATTTCCATCATATGTTCCAACAGAGTGAGCTCCACCTGCAACTGTACTCCCCAACAGTTTATAGATGTTACTCCGTGATGATCTTCCCTTTCATCACAGTCAGTGCACCCTTAACAATTCTGATGGTTTCCCTATCCTCATCTGCCTTAGGAATGAAACCAATTCTGTGTAGAGTGCCCAAGGAAATCAAATTCTTCTTCAACTCTGGAACATGCCTAACATCACATAATGTTCTAACAGTGCCATCATACATCTTAATTCTGACATTACCTATACCAGCAATATTATAACGTCTATTATCACCCAGATAGACTGAACCAGAATCAGATAACCTGTATGAAGAAAACCACTTCCTGTTTGGTGTTATGTGATGAGAACATCTCGAATCAAGAATCCATCCATCCTTTAACTGAGTTGTCGTAACTGAAAGCGCATCATTATCACTGTAATCTGTATCACTCTGCACCATATTCGCAGCCCTGGAAGATACATTATTAGTCTCCTTCTTGAGCATTGGACAATCTCTCCTCATATGTCCCAGTTCCTTGCACTTAAAGCAACAAATCTTCTTGCCTTTAGGCTTTGACCTTCCAGAATTCTCCTTCTCCTCCTTACTTTCACGATGCTGATTACCCTTAACATATAAACAATTACCATTTGAGCTTTCCTCTGCATTCTGCTTCCGCTGGTTGTGAGCCAACAATGCTTCGCGATAATCTCATCAATTTTAATTGTTTCTTTCCCATATGTAAGAGTAGTCACCAGATGTTCATAAGAAGTAGGCAACGAACACAAAAGAATCATTGCTCGGTCTTCATCCTCAATATTCACATCAAGCCGTGCCAGATTCATGATTATTTGATTGAAGACATTCAAGTCGTCGTGACAAATCGGTACACGCTCGCATCTTCGACTCATACGACCTTTGCTTCGGATACAATTTATTCGTCGGAGATTTGGACATAAACTGAGATTCCAATTTCTTTCATACTTCTCCTGGAGATTTCAGATTCATAACATGATACATAATTTCATCTGCCAGACATAAACGTATGGTACCTGCCGCTAGAAGTTGTAACTCTTCCCAATCTTCATCTTCCATATTATCAGGTTTCATAGCCCGCAAAGCCTTCAAAATTCCCTGTTGTGCCAACAAATCTTTTACCCTTGTTTGCCACAATCCAAAGTTCTCGGTTCCATCAAACTTCACTATCTCGAATTTTGCTCCAGACATTGCCATCCAAATTTAATCCTGCACCGTATTTTCCTGCCTTGCTTTGAAAAATAAAAGGAAATACTTCACAAATAAATTCAAAGAAACCTGAAATTTTCTCTATTAAATGCAGCAACTTTCTCGCGATTCTTCTGTGATTCTTGAATCAAATTTTCACACGAAGCACAATTCCTGATCGTACCAGTAACCTCGGTCAATTGCTATTTCCGCGAGCCACGAATCCCTTCGCACCTGTTTGAGGAAAACCTCCACGAAACTCCTGTTCACGAAATAATTGTGTCTGGTCGCCACCTGCACCTTGCCGAACTCCACCTGTCGCAAAATCTCCTGCGACGAGCGGTGAATTTAATCGGTTGAACACCTCGATTTCTCGCAAAACAAGGCTTCTGTTCGCGGTGGACAACCTCTGTTTCCCGCGGATTTTTGAACCGACCGAACTCCTCTGTGGAATTAAAAATTCCCTCCGCACGACTATTTCCATTGGCAGCTCTCCTACTTGTTGAAATCCTCTCTGTCTGGAATTAAAAAATTCACTCCGCACCTTCCAGGTATTAATAATTCCTTTCTTAATCCCTCGACACAATGATTCCTTAATTCCACATAAAATCAGGGATTAACCTGCTCCCTGCGGTTCCTTCAGCCAAGCCAAGAGGAATAGAGGAGGAATATTCCTCTAGTAGAAATAAAAGATTCCTTTATTCCTCCTCTTCCCAGTTTCTTCCCTGTCTGTTGCCTTGCAGCTACTGCTCCCGAACCGCAAAATGTTCCCGCGACCAGCACAGATTGCCTTCCTGTTTGCGAACCAAACTGCCGCGAATGGACTGTCGTGCGGCAATTGTTCCTGGAAACTGCCGCTCTGAACTGCACTGCAACCGCGATCTCCGACTGCTCCGAAGCGGCCGACCGCGAATCGATCGCAGGAGATCTCCCCTCTGCCGCCGCGAGATCCAGCTCGCAAAGTTTTGCCCAGGCCGAACACAATGCCTCCCGCGAACTGCTCCTTGCGCCTGCTCGACTAGTTGCCTGGAGGAACCAGGCCAAACTGTTTCCTACGAATCGCTGTGACGATTCGCGAATCCAACTGCCGCGGCCAACTCCACGATCAGTGAACTGCTGTTCGCGACTCCTACGCGATCTTCACGACCCGCCGCCCTGCAACCTCCTCGCTTGCTTGAAGCGCGTAGCAACTGCGAACTTCTGACTCGCGAATCTCCCTGTATCGGAAGAGATCCTCCTGAAGCTCTCCCGAACTCTTGATTCGCCCGGATTGCTTGCAGACCAACGAACGAACTTCTCGAACCTCCAACTGAAATCTTCTTTTCTTCTTCGATTTTCCATGTCGATCTCCTCCTGTTCCTTAACGAGGCTCTGATACCAATTGTTATGAAATTATCATCGGAGAAAATAGGAATCGACACAAATCGGAAGAACACAAGAGATTTAACGAGGTTCGACAAAGAATTGCTTACGTCCTCGGGAGCGAGCCGACGAATTTCACTATTTCAGAGGAGTTACATATCCAGAGGATTACACATCTATTTATAGAAAAAACCCAAGGATAAATTACAATCACGCCCTCGCTACCCCCAACCCACTAACTTCCAAGAGACACTCCTTTTCACCAGGAGTCACGCCTCTTCAACAAGAAACTCCCTCCGTAGATATGAGTCATACCTAACAGGATCAACCCAGCAAGCAATGCTCGTTAAGGCATCGCGAATGACACGGGGTAACTCTTCTAACGAGCCTGGCTCGCTACCATGCAAACATGGAAATGCAAATGCAGACAGTCATGTGACAGAAGTGATGAGTGTACCGTGGGGCAGTGACTCAGGAAAGATGGGCATATTATGGAAGCAGCAGCCCAAACAAATGGGTGTACCGTAGTGGCAGTTACCCGGAGCTGGGCGTGCCGTGGAGACAGAGGCCCGAGAAATGGGTGCGTCGTGGAGACAGCGACCCAAACAAACGGGTGTGTCGTGGAGGCAGTGACCCGAAGGATGGGCGTATTGTGGAGACAGGGGCCCGAACAAATGGGTGTGTCGTAGTGGCAGTGACCCGAAGATGGGCGTGTCGTGGAGACAGCGGTCCGAAGAAGTTGTGCCTAGGCGGCAGTGACCAAAAGGGATGGGCGTGCCGTGGAGGTAGCAGCACGAAGAAGGTATGCCAATGCGGCATTGACCTGAGAATATGCAACATATGTAGGTGAACATACAAATGATCATGCAAATGAACATATAAGATGCAACATGCAAGCGGTGGGTCGACCGGGCCATGGCAGTCAGTCGAACTAAAGTGATCGGTCGACCGGGTAGGGGTGGTCGGTCGAGGCAAAGTGCATGTCGATTGGTGTGGGCCAGCCGGTTGAGGTAAAATGCAAATGTAAACATACATGCAATAGGATGTAGAAGCATACAAACATGTAAGTAATCGATCGACCGAGCCATGGTGGCCTGTCGAACCAAAGTGAGATGCTCGCCCGGCCGTGGCGACCGGACGGAGCGAAGTGAATGCTCGACAGGCTGGGGGGCGGTCGAAGCAGAATAAAATGCAAACATGCTCAAAGCAAAATGAGTGCAATATGAAGCAAACAAATGCAGATAACCAACCAGGCTCGTGCTACCGACCTCACCCAAGAAACATATGGTTTAGACCCTTGGATGCGCGGCATCGCCGCCTCTTGCTTTGACGAGGAAATGTGGGGAGTTTCTCCCCGGATGTCTGAGGGGAAAACTCTCCGCGGCCTTGCGAAATGGTCTAGCTATAGAGCTTTTCCCATTTCATGAACTCCTCCAGACTTTACAAAGCGAGCCAACTACAAAGTTTCTCTCGCTTTGCCAAGTCCGACCTACCAGTTTCTCCAAGTAAAACTGGGGAATCCAGAGCAAGGGGAGTGAGGGAATCCGACCCATCGGGACTAGTGCTAAGGCTTACAACAACAGGAAGACACTCAGCTCTACAGAGGGTATTTGACCACGTACGAGATTCCTACCCTACAGCTTCTTCTAGGGAAATCAACGATCCATCACATAGGCACGTCGTCGCGCTGGCTCACGCCTGCGCACGCACCCTGTGTGGGCGACCGAACCCACATGCCTACATAAAACTAAACCTAGGGCCAGCTAGGAGTTTCGAGGAATCTCACCACCGTGACGGTTGCAGACGCCAAGCCGCTTCCTCGCTAATACGACGACGGGTCATGTACCTCGTAATAAAAGAAGGCGAGAGCTAATGAAGCCAAGAGCGACCCACTTTCCAGTAAATCTCGCAATGAAACACGAGAAAGAGTATATGAGCGAGGTAGGCAAAGTACCAAAAAATAACTGATTTTGGCATATAAAAATAGAACCAAATGGTACCTTTGAGAAGGGATTACATCAAAGTCTTGCTCGGATTTGTCTCGCAAACATAGTCATAGAGAAATGTTAGAGAACTCGATGCAACGAGGTTATCTCTATTGCTTCCCAAAACTATGAGAGATCACAACAAATCGTTGGCACATCTTCCAAACGATTTTAAATATCAAAAATATCCAATTCTTTGTGTCTATGACTCAATATTTATGCTTGAAAATCACAAAAGATCCAAACATGCTTTTCGGCATATTTTTAGGTTAAGTGTTTTTAAAGGGGGGTCGCCTATAGAAGTTGTCGGTGAGTTTTATTTTAAATTAAGTTTATTGTATATATAGTTTTAAATAATTTGGAAAGTAGCATTTGATTTTGAAAATAATTTTAAGTTTGAAAATTTTAAGATATGAAATCAAACCGATCTCACATCCCGAAATAGTTTATATAAACGAGCACCACATCACAAATCGTGTATCTATTCCGAGGAATAGACACACTACTTGATGATGGGGCTCGATTAAATAAACTAGAAGATTTGTGACATCTGTTTGGTCTGCGAACCAATTTTATAAGCCGACAAGTTCCCCTGCTTAATATAAATGAATTAAGCAGGGTTTATATTACCTGGGTTCTTAAAGTTCCCTATAAGGGCAAGCCCCTATAGTTAATTACATCCTAAATGTCTAAAGATGCTTAAGAAAACTCTCGATAATGATCAGTGGTTTTGCTCTCAAGAATTTCAAAGTTTAAGGTTTCAAACAAATTGGATTTTGAAAATTTCAATAAGGAATGGATCAAATTTGGAACAATTTATTTTAGGAATCCAATGGAGGAGAAGTAGGGGATGCCACGGACCCAAAGTGAACTTCGGTGACTTCCCAACTATCCTATTGTTTGGCTTCAATTTGAGAATTTATTTAATGTTTCAATTCTGCCAATTTTAATTAATTAGGACTTATATTTGTATGACATAATCATACAAATAGCCTCGAAGATGTGATGGTTTATGTCGTACTAAACGACTACCTCGGAATGCTAAGACCGGTTAGAGCTTAATTTGCATTACACAAATGTTTAACAGAAAGTTGAGGAATTATGTTGCACTAGACAAACTACCTTGAAATTCTATGGCTTGGTTATTTAATTCTAAGAAAGGTTTAGCTGATGTAGATTCCATTTTTGCTGACAACGATGGCTGTGCTGCCCACTATGCTCCAAGCTCCTTGTCATTGCAGAGGTTTAGTTTTAGAAAGTGAAAATCAGGAGATGAGAGAAGTGTTTCGGTTTAGAAGAGTTTTAAGGTTCAAATGTCTTAGTGTTTTATTAGGGGAATCTTAAAGTTGATTATAACAACACCAGTTAAGATCCCACGGTTCCATCATTCCGGCACTATTATTTTTATCAGATTCACTTAGTCCAAATGAATTTGCTAAACTCAACTGAATGAGTTCCACACTTTCATTTAGACCGTGAGAAATCTCGTTAGCAACACGTAGGTTACATCATCCGAGGTATTCCCGATCATCCAACGAGACGTTTTAATTTAGTTGTAGTTGTAGTTTTGTGTTCGTTTGTGATTAAATTTTGAGTTGTTTTATCTTCGAATGTTGTTGCGGTGAATTTTATCTTGTTGTGACTTTTAATTTAGTTTTGGGTTTCGGTTTGTGGCTATCCTAAAAGGTTTCGGTTTTCATGCAGGGTGACATTCTTGTTTAACATGCAAGTTTTGCAAGAAAGAAAATACAGCGCAGATAAATAAATTGCAATAAAATAAAAGCGTACCTGGCGAGTCTTCTCGTCATTCCCGGCTGCACTTAAAACACATGTCAGGGCATTTAAATATTTGCAATAAAACACCTGGGTAAAGCTAAGGGAAGGTTCTGGTTGTCTACCAAAATCCTAATTCTATTGCTAGTCAATTCCTATGACGTCTAGGTTCTTGTGTTTTACGGATGATTTTCTTCACCAAAGAACAATTAAGTTCAACTGTTCTTCTAAAACATCACATTATATTGAGAAAGTGCTTAGGACGGGTCCTAAACATCTTTTCAATGCTTCTGGGATTATTTCGAATCCAAATGAATTTCATTGTAAAGGTGAATTGGTCTTTCAAAAGGTTTAGTTAAGTTTTGTTTCTTGTTCAGTGTACTTAGATGTTTTAATTATCTTATGAGAGAGGTGACATTCACTTGGCGTTTCACTTGAGAGTTATGTGGGTGAAAGCCTATAGGGGCAAATTAGTTTGTTAACACATTTAGCTAATTCGTCTAAGGTTGGGTTGATGTTTTAAGACTATTTCAAATTAATTATAATATTTTAGTTTGATTGTGGTTTTCTTATGTTATTTCAATTTGATTATGTCATTTCAAAAGTTGACTTAGTAATTTTAAAATTGTTTTAACATTAATTTTAGTTATATTTAATTTAATTGCATTGATTTGAAGTTGATTTTAATTTAGTTGCATTAATTTAATTTTGATTTAAAGTTGATTAAATTATTTTAAAATTGTTTTAATTTAATTATATTTAATGTAAATTGTTTTTTATTAATTATGTCATTTTAAAATTATTTTTAATTTAATTAATTATATTATTTTAAAATTATTTTTTATTAAATTATCTTAGAAATTATTTAATTTGATTATTTAATTTATCTTAGTTTTCATTAATGAGTTATTAAATTAATATTAAGTGGTATTTGATTTCTATCATTAATTAGGGGTTAAGATTAATAAATTAATCTCTTCCAAGATTAAACCCCTTCACTTAATACATTCTCTTTTAATTAACTTCAAATTTTTAATAATTTAATAAATTATAATCATTTTGTTTATGTTAGAAAAGTGATAAAAGAGTTCCTACCCTTTAATTCCTCATGTTTCAATCATCTAAGGAGATTAATTAAGATCATTTATTACCCATTACCCATAATTAAGCCTAAATATTAATTAAGGCTAAATTTCAATAATTACCATTTTGCCCCTTAGGCTTGTTCACCTCATAATTTATTAAATATAACTCAAATGACTTTGAAATTTTTGTGTCACCATACTCATGGGTCAATTAAAATATCAGAGGAGAAAATGTGATTTTTCTGAATTTAATTTAATTTATATATTTATTTTAATGCAAAAATGGGGTTTTTAATGAAAAATCAATAACTTAACCAAGCAACGACCTATGACTTTGAAATTTTTACTGGAAGTGACCCTTGACCAGAGGACCATTTGGACCAAAGTTGGGGATTTTTTAAGTTTTAATTTAATTATTAGAATTATATTAAGTTCTGGAGTATTAGTTCATTTTAAAATATTTTAAAGTTGGAAAAATTAATTTTATATTTTTAGAAAATCTCTCTGTAGTCAAGGAATCTAGAGAAATAAATTTTATATTTTTTTTATTTTTCTTTGATTTATTAGAATTATTTTAGTGGAAGGTTAAGAAACTTCATTTTTTAAATGTTAAAAATTATCCTAGGCCTTTAAAAATTAATATCTTAACTTAGAGACTTAGGAAAAATATTTTGATGGTTCCTAAGTGATTAGGAGACCAAATGTGACATTTTGATGAACTTTTATATTTTTGTGATTTTTTTATAATTTTTAATTATTAAATATTTAAAAAAATGATTAAAAATTAAATTTTTATGAAAAATACAATTTTATTTTTTTAGACTCCTCTAATCATATAGAACTCTCAAAATTAATTTGGTGAATTTTTGAAATGTATTTTGGGTTTTATGAATTTTTTAATGTGCAAAATGTTCATGTTATTTAATTAATTCATTTAATGAGTCAAATTAATTCCAATTGATTTGAAATTTTTATGTGAGGTTCCCATGATTCGAAGTGACAGTGAAGACTTCATTTCATATGATTTTGATGTGTGGTTACTCCTAATAAATTAAATATATTGAGGTTTTGGCCAAATTACAGTTTGTTTGATTGAAACAAATCATGAGATAATTTTTAAATCTACCACTAGTCAAAGGGAACACACTCTAATTTTTCTAGATTTTTCTAAACAACATAATAATTTTTATAATTATTATAGTCAAACTGATGCATAAAATTGAAAAATAGATATCTTATCATGGAGATCTTCCCTAACTTTAGAAAAATCAGAAAAGATCCACCATTATGCATAGAATAACATACAAAAATTTCAAGTTATGGTGAAGCTCCTACATGCATGAAGAATTGAAAGATTGAAAACACTATTTAATTAATTAAAAATAAAATATGCATCAAATAAAATTTAAAATCACTTTCACATTATTTTCCTCGTTTCAGTGAGCAGAGAATATTTTTATTTTATTTTTTGGAGTTTTCTATGAAAAGTTATGATTTTTTGAAGTTTAGGGTAAAAAATAAGTCAAAAATCTATTTTCCCACTCAAAGGACACGTGTCGCGTTGCTACTAGTTGGCGTGGCTCTGTTTGGCGGCCTGTTCACGGATGAAGCTCTGCCCGACTGCATCAGGACCGTCCGTCCGATACACGCCTGATCGGACGTCTGCTGCTCCTCTCTCCAACTGCTATTCACCCAAAACCGTCCACCTTTAAACATTAATATCTCCCTCGATTCTCAACGAAATTGAATGAATTTTTTTTTAAAATGATCGTCTAATCGAGTAGCACACATCTATACAGTGATGATATACTTAAAGCATGTGAATATTTACAAAAAAATTAAAATAAAATTGGTTTAAGAAGAAAAAATTTGATACCTTGGTCCAAGAGGTGAGGCCTCAATTGGAAATGATTTGATTGAGCTTAGGAGTGCTTGAAGAAGCTTTGGGAATTATTTGGTAGGGTCTCCTCAAGGTAATTTTTCATCTCCTCTCCTTGGCCATGGAGGTGGGGTTTAAATAAGGAAGGTTATGGGTGATCATGGGGATTGGCTTGGTTCATTCACCAAGGTTTTTTGGCTGAGAAAAACTCACTTGATTCAGCTTGATCTTGGTGCAATCAATTGGGTTATGCCATGTGTAAAGGCATGGATTTAAGGGGTATGGGTGTAAGGGCCATTTTTGGGTCAATTTGGGTCAAAGCATGGATTTGGCTTGGTGCACCCTCCCATGGTTTGATTTGGGCTGATGGGAGATCAATTGGGTCAGCCCCCTTTAGGTGGAGAAGTCCTCATCCAAGGAGATTTGGCTAAGCAAGGGTAAGGGTCAAGCATAAAAGAGGTTAAAAAGCTTTATTAAGAGAGATGGAAAGTGGCTCAACCTTCTCCCCAAGATGGTATGGTGAGGTGAGCATGTCCCTCATGGCTAACATATGGCTTGGGACAAAGCTTCATGGCTTGCATTTGGCTTAGCTAGGCTTGGTCAATTTGCATGAAAATGGATTTTTGATTTAAGTGGTATTTTTGTTAAGTTTGTCATAAGGCTTGATTTGGAATAATTTGATGATGAATTTAGAACCTTAGGAAAATCATTTAATTAAAGGGATGATGAAATGATAATTGGTATGTGGGCTTTTGAGTAGATTTGGGCTAATTGAAGTGATTTAGCTCATGGGCTTGATTTTGGGCCTTTAAATTTGGGGGGAACTTGGGCTTGAGTTTGGGTTAGGTTTGGGTCAAAATTTGGGCTAATTGAAATTTGAGTTTGGTTTAGAAAGGTGTTATGAAGAGTTTGGAAAAGATTTGGAGTGATTTTGAATTGAATTGGATGATCAATTTGGTGGATTTGGACATAGGGTCAATTTTGGGTGAATTGGGTTTGGTTGGACTTGGGTGGATTTTGGGATCAAATTGGGGGCAAATTAATGTAGAGTTTTGTTTGTAAGGATGTTAGGAAGGTTTCAAAACAAATTTGGGGAAAATTGGATGACATTTGGGTTCAATTTGGAATGGGTTGTGTTACTTGGTCAATTTTGGGCCTCAAGGGCCAACTTAGAATTCTTGATCAAATTGGGTTAAATTAACAAAATTGGGTTATGTGACAGTTGAAGAAAATGATTTGAATAATATTTTGGAATTTTTGGGATTTTTTGGGATTTTTTGTAATTCTCAAAATTTTTGGCTATGAAGGGCATTTTGGTAATTTTGGGGGGTTTGGTGTAAGTGGTCAAAAGATTGAATTAAAGGCTCGAGGTGGTTTAGAAAGAAATTTGGAGTCAAACAAAAGTGTCCGGGATCATTTTTGATTTATGTGGAAGGTTTTATGAATCCGGAGCGTTTTTTAAGTATTCGGTTATTTTGGTCTCGAGGGCGCTAAGGTAGCTCGGAAGTATGACATGTTTACGATCAAACTTCTCGATTTGACGAGAGGAACGCTCTTGAATGATTTTTTTGGAGCTCGGGTGACTGCGAAGTTTTGGGTTTCAGGGCCCTTTTTAGGGGCAATTTGGTAATTTTGGAAGAGTTTAGGGGCTGGTGGTCAAAAATTGAAATTTTAGTAAAAATGAAGATTGATTAGATGTAAGTAAAATGAAACCATTTTGGTTAAGCCATGAAGCCATGCTAAGCTCACAAGAGCCATAAAATGACTCATTTTATGTACTCAATATGTTGTTCCTAACCCTCTAAGCTAGGGGCTTAGGGGTTGAGGTCCATCCACATGAGTTTCCTACACGAGTCGTGAAGTCAAGCTGGGTAAGAGTGGTTTTAGAGTTTGAGATGTGTGTGAGAGTGTGGTGTGTGCGGGCTAACCATCACTGGGACCGAAGCCACCTGAGGTTGTCTGAGCTCGATCATCCTATAGGAACTCATCCTTGCACCTCTTTTTTTTTTTAAGGGGAGAGGGAGCATGCCAGCAGGCGTGCATGTTTAAAAAAAAGTAGGATAGGATATTATAATTATTTGTTACTATTATTTTTTTATTAGTTTGTAGCCGCATGGGATTGGATAGGATGATAAGTGACGGAAGAGAAATAACACCCTCCACTAGCTCCATGCGTTTGCTATTTTTTATCTCTTTTTTTTTTAATATATATATATATATATATATATATATATATATATATATATATATATATATATATATATATATTAGAGTAAGAGAGGGGAAAGAGGCAGCGTGTGTTCACGTGAGTTATGGTAGGAATAAGATAGATTTTGTTTATATATATTTTTTATTATATTATATTATTACTAGTAATAATAATAATAAACATAATAATATTATAAGTATCTTTGTTGTCTGGTCATATCCTCACTGTGATATAAACATCATTCCTAGCTAAAATCGATGTTTCGGAAGCATTCGTGCAATTCTTTTCTCCATCCGGGGTCGTTTGGGGTTGTCTTTCGAGGATCGAGCTCCAAAATGATAATTCACGTGTTTTTACCCCCGCTCGCGAAGCCATAGCGAAATGAACGTCTTCTATAAGAAATATCAACGTTCCGGACACACTCGCGTGATCCGTTTCGTCGTTCGAGATCTTTCAGACAACTTTTTTGACTATCGGGCCAGAATGAGCCATTTTTACGTATTACACGATAAATAAAATTCGTTGATCCGATCAAAGTCGTCCGAGGTGCGAAATGCCGACCGCCTTCACCTAAACAAAAGTCAAAGCCTAGCAGAATGACCCTAGCTACGTGCCCCTCAACACGCGCCAAAATGTTTCAAATGAATGTCTTGCGCTATAGGGGTCAACACATGGTTCATGCGAGGTTCTTTGGCGCTCGAGCAGACATTCTACACTCGTGACATCAAAAATTGATGCCAACACCCTACAAAAATCTGAAGAGTTTGTCCATATTTTCATACAAGGGTGTAATCTCTCCAAAATGGATGTATAATGCAGATTTGATCTCCAATTTGAAGAACATAAGTTTGAATGGGCGCTCGGAGTGGGAAACTCTTCTACCTTTTGGGCAGCTTCCCCACCTCAAGTCGCTGTACCTTCGTAACATGCCAAAAGCAAAGCGGCTTGATTATAAATTCCATGGGAATGACAAGTTTTCTGTGTTTCCATCGTTGGAGGTGCTAAATATTAAGGGATTACAAGTATTTGAGGTTTGGTTTGATGGAGCAGGAGCAGCAACATATGATGCTTCCTTCCTTGCTTAACATAGCTGCCCAACTCTGCAGGAGTTGCCCTATTTGCCTCCTATGCTCAAGAAAATGAAGATACAAAACATTGGATGGAAGGCTGCTTTGAACTGCAAGCAAGAAACCAACAACTGTTACGGCAATTCAAAATCGATTCCCGTTGAAACATTAGGTCCTTTCATGTCCAAACATCACATCTCTTCTTCCTCTCGGTGGACTGCAACAAGTGGAGAGTGGCATTGAGAAATTCCAGCTTATTCTCAGTGAAGTTGTTATAGATGACCCATCGTTGTTGCCAAAGGTAAGCATCGCCTCCTTGGAAAAGGTAAAAATTTGTAATAATGATGTGCTGGTTTCTTTTACAATTGAGGCGGAGCAGCGGTTTTCTCATGTTAGCTCACTCCTTCTTAAGTTGAGCTTTAAAGGCCTCAAATCGCTGCAGTCTCTCCCTTCTTGGAACGCCTCTCTTCACTTAAGATTCTAGGTGTCGTAAAAGTTCCTCAGCTCCAGCAGCTTCTACACATGCCCACCTCCCTGGAAGAATTGTCTTGAATACCTGGAAGCATTGCAGTGCCTGCCAATGTCTTGGTCGACCATCTCATCCCTCAACCGTCTAAGGTTATATATAGCATTCCACTCAAATCTTTGCCACAACTCCCTCCCTACTTGAATTCACTGTATCTATGTAGTCTTGATAACCTACAGTGCCTCCCATCTTCTTTGTCCGCCACTCATCCATCAAGCATCTAGATTTAAATAGCATTCCACTCTTCAAATCATTGCCAGACCTCCCTGCATTCTTTGGCCCTTTAATTGTAGATGATCGTTTTCTGTCTGCCATGATGACGAAAAGGAATCATAAAAGTGATTCAATGCTTATTTAGCAAGTTGTAGAGTAATGCTAAACTGGCTTTTGCAATTTATTATTATTTATTCACCAAAAAAATCATTTTACGTTTTTATAATGATTTATTAGCCCAATATTTTTTCATTATGATTTTCATGCACTTTTCTTTGGATTGTGACTTGGTAAAGAAATCCTTCATGGAAGGTGCTGTTTGGACCTCCAAATGTTGAGCAACATTACATTCCACGGCGCTTCAGAGATCTGTGCTCTTTTCATTGAATGTCCATGAAACAGCTTGAATTGCGTTTTAATTCCTTGGGCAACCGTTGCATCCCATGATTCAGGTGGTATAGAAATGTTTGGTGGTTCTGCTTGCACATTGTACAAAAGTTGAATCTGATTCTCTAATTTCTCAGTTGCTTAGGGCTTATTTGGGATCACTTTTATTTTTGTTTTTTCTTTTTTTTAAAAAATCATATTTGTTTAGTGCATTTCATGTTTTTATTTGTTTTTGTTTCAAATTGTTGCTTGTTGGTAAATATACGGTGGTAGTGTGATATATTGATGCTCTAGTGTTAAGATTCAACATACACGCATAAAAGAAGAAGGAACAACAAATTATTTACATGAAAAATTAAAATGATAAAACCCACGGGGCCTAGCCTTGTTGTGAAATAATTTCACTATGTCGATGTAGGTTCCAAGATTTTATTGGCCCTTGAATAGCCGGAAGCAATGTCACTGAAGTGGTGATCCCGCAACAGTGTTCTCATACCATGACAATGGTGCAGCTTGGACGGACTGCTTATGTAGGTATCACTGCGTTCTTGTGTCGTTGGTGAATGTCCCATATATATAAGCCAAGATGGTTTGTGCATGCATTAGAATTGTGTGGTATGTATGTAAATGTCCCATATATATAAGCTATGATGGCGAAATCTGGCATTTTTTATTTGATGCGGAAGATTTAAGTGGCTTGTACATGTAAATTTTAATATTTTGTATCATATATGTAAAATACATAAGAATTGTGTGGTATGTATGTAAATGTCACATATATATGAGCCATTATTGTGAAATCTGGCATTTTTTATCTAATGTTAAAGATTTAAGTGGTGTGCATGTAAATTTGAATGTTTTGGTGTTATATATGTACATACTATAAGAATTGTGTGGTATCTTTGTAAATATCCCATATATACAAGCCATAACGAGGAAATACATCCTGAAAGACAATTGTTTTTGGTCTTTCAGAGTTCGACTCTTCTCAAACAGTGGGGTTATAGTAGCTTTGACTGGACACTGAGTTTAGGTAGCCACTACTTGTTGGATATATTCTTTTTGACTAAAATGAAGTTTGTGTTAGATATGAAATACATAAGAATTTGAGTCGTATGCATGTAAATATTCCTCTCTCTCTCTCTCTCTCTCTCTTCATATATATATATATATATATAGAGGTACATATGCACAAACGCACGTATAGATCACATCATGACGGTGTGAATTGCATCATCAAAGGCAATCATTTTGTGGTCCTTCGGAGATCCACCTTTCTGATGTGGTGAACCTCTTCTTGGATATTCTGATGGACGAATTTAAGATGAATCTAAGCTTTTGATTGTCCAATTCCTCCTTCACTTCTCTATATATTCAAGCAACCTACCATGCACTTATAAATTTTCTTGCACTTTCGGGGAAGTTGAGGCCTGTTTTGTTTTTCTTTTTTTTTCTTTTATCATACAGCTGTTTTGTATTCTTCATATTGATGCCATATGATTGAGACCTGAATTCATTGCTGTGTTTAAATCCATGAGCAATGGTTACCCTCCAAAGAAAACTCATGAGTTTAAGGGTTAGTTTAGAGTAACGCTTCAAATAAAACTCACATTGTAATTTTATTTGTGATTTTCAGGAGTTTAATGAATGTAATTAAGTTTTCACAAAATAAATATTGTTTGGTGGTCATTTTTTTTACGAAGTGTATGAATTTCATGAAAATTGATGGTGATCTTGTCCTTCTTGATGGCCCCTAAAGGTTCTTTGCTTTTTCCATGAGTGGTCTTGGTGCAGCTTGGATAATCGTTGCCTCTAAGCGTAATCGTTGCTTATGTGTTTTTAGTTGAGAAAATGTGGTTTAAATGTAATGAGGCCAATGTGAGCCTACAATTCCCCATTGTGTTTACACATTTCTATAACTTTAAACAACTATTAACTGGAGCTTAGATGGTATGTATTAGTGCATAAGTAGTGTTTCACTCTGCCAAGATAACTAATTTGTTTATGAGTTCTTTTGTGGCAGCTTTTTCAATGGCTTACTATAAAGTTGGCTTCCTTGTCATTTTTTTGCTGCTGCTTAAGAATCGTCAGTGGTGAGATTGAATGTTTGACAATGATGTGTTTAGGGGTGTAAACGAACCGAACACGAACGAACAGAGCTAGTGTTCGTGTTTGAAATGTTCGAACACACCACTGTTCAGGTTTTGTTCATTTAACAAATCGAACAAAAAAAATTGTTCATGTTCGTCTCGTTTGCTTATCGAACGAACCAAACACGAACTTCACGCGAACTGAACACGAACTGTTCGCGAACAACAAACTTTTTTGACAGCCCTAGCTTTGATAGCATACTTCCTCAATATGAAGCAAATTGATCAGGTAATCCCAACTCATAATCCACTATTTTAAGCAAATTGCAGAATTATTTACCTCATTTTAGCTAAATCATGCAAAAATAATTTAGAGGCACATAAAGTTTTAAAAAAATTTATACTTCTCTGCCAAACTTTAATATGCATAAGTCTTTTCCTGCACCACATCAAAAGCGTGAATTTTTTGAGAAATATATTTAGAAATAAAACCAATCAGCCATATGAGCTCTTGGAAATGTATAATTTATTGCAGCTATGTCGAAGTTGAAGTCTTGGTTCATGTATTGTGGATTTTACATACATGCCACAGCTTTCTTATGTATTACATATCTAATATCTAAATTTTTCCTAAATCGATCTTTTTGATATATTTTTTCAAGATAAATATAAAATATTAAGGAAAATATGCTCAAAGATGACAGTTTCGCAGCCTTACAACCAACCAAGCAATAGTATCGAGCAACCTAGCAAATTAGGGCAAACCAAACGTAGGCTCGAAGATAAATATGAATAGAAACTAGAGAACGAACACAAAAGACAAACCCTAAACTCTCGTAGGGCAAAAACTTTTCGTGATTTTGAGAGAAGGAGAATACTCTGAAGAGGGAGAAATGGCTGAAGAAGAGGCGAGGCGAGTTAGAGCTTTTGAGAATAAGGCGTTTAGAGTTTTATTTTACTATATAGAATGGTATATTAATTATAATATTATAATATTTATAATAATATAATTAATACTAATATATTATTATTTTTATTAATAATTTATTATATATTATAATTTATAGAAGTTTAATTATTTAAAATATGATAAATTTTTATAATATATAATTATTGTTAAAGTATCATAAATTTTTTATATATAATTATTTTAAATTATTTTATATTTCGAACAATAACGAACTGAACACAAACGAACACATCATTGTTCGTGTTTGGTTCGTTTAACAAACCGAACAAACAAAATTGTTCGTGTTCGTCTTGTTTGCTTATCGAACGAATTGAACACGAACTTCCTGACAAACTGAACACGAACTGTTCGCGAACAACGAGTTTTTTTGACAGCCCTAGATGTGTTAGAATGTGTTGGTTGTAAAAAAAGCTGATGCCTTGTTTTGAATAAAGAAAGAAAATGCAATAACTGAGCAGTGGTTTAAATTTCCACATCAATTCTACAATTATTTTTTGGAAGTGGATGCAGGAAATTGCAGAGTTTCTTGCTCACCATTTTTTCTTGATCTTTTCAACTTTTTCTTAGGTCTCTATAAATCTCTCTGATGAGAAATCCTCCATTGAAGGAATTGATTTAAGGGGTATTCCTCCCAGCTTCTAACAATAATATGCTGCAATGGAACTGATAACCCGAGCTATTATTAACTTCTCCTCTTTTTAATAATTTAATACCGGAGGAGGAGCCCAAACCTCAAAAGAATTGATAATAATGTTGCTGAACTTTAATAGGGTTGCAAAAACAAACTCTTGAACACTGAAAAATAATAGCAATACAAACACGGGAGACCCTAGGGTGGTGGGCAACGGTTCGGAAACCGGGGAACGGCTGGTGTAGTGATTGTGGGCAGGTTGGGGAGGCTTACGGCAGGAACTGGAAGGACTGGAGATTTGTTGTTAGAAAGGATGTAGGAAATTTCGTTAATATATAAAAGGGGGAAGGTCGGGTTCACAAGAGGGGAAGGAAGAGTTGGTGCAAGGTTCACAGAAGGGGGAGGAAGCGGGACGAGTAGCAGGTTAAAGGGTTGTGAAAGACACAGAGGCACTAGGAAGGATTTGGGGTTACAGTATGGAGGAGGGGCAGCAGGTGGGCAGGATAGGGTCAGCGGGAAGCGTATTTGGGATTGGAGCCAAGTAGTATAAGGGCGGCAAGGAGGCAGCCAGGAATGGATGGCTATAGGTGGGAAGTTATGGGAACAGTGATTGGCAACAAGGAAGGATGGTGGAGGTGAAAGGCAGAGAAGATAAATCACCGCCGAGTTGAGCGGTACAACACGAGCACCACCTTAACCGTCAGATATAACCTTTAAGGGGAAATAGGATGCCGGCAGCTGTCCACCCAAATCTGAAATCAGAAATAACTTAAACTGAAAACCTAGACTGCAAACACACGTGAATAGGAGATAGATAGGCAGAAAATGAAAATAGAGGGGAGAAATTTCCCGCCTGTTGAAAATAGGGTAGGAGGGGCTGATTCAGCCCCTTCTCTCAACTGAACCAGTTCGGATCAAACCAGTTCAACTTTTGGAGGAAAATTCCTTGTGTAATCTTTTTTACGCTGTTGGATGTTCTTTAGGGCTGCTATCTAATGAGTTAAGTAGCCTTAAGAGGCATCATAACATAGATGCATAACGATTGCGATTTTTAAGTTCTCTGAAAAAAAAAGAAATGATATGTTCTGTGAGCAAAATGGGAATGGTTTAGCTTTTAGTGTCATGTATGTAAATATCTGTAAAAAATGATAATACCCACAATCATATGAATAAACATGCAGGCCCATTTTGCTAGAACGAGAAAGTTCGTCGTTTTTTTGAATGATTCTCGGTTTTTTGGCTGCGGTAATCGGAGATGATCATCTCTTTTATTTGCTAGGATAAGAAAGTTTAATCATAAAAGTGGTTCTGTTATTAGTATGGAAATTGTAGATTATTGCTACTCTGCTTTTTTCAATTTTTGACAATTTATTCAGCAAAAATTACCTTTTTCATATTTATGTTGATTTATTCAGCTATTATTTTTATCATAATGATTTCAAAGGATTTCTCTTTGGATTGTGCCATGTAGCAGAAATGCTTCATGGAATGTGTTGTTTCCCCGCCTTGATGTTGAGCAGGATTTTTTGTCATGGTGCTTTAGAGGTCCATGATATTTTCATCGCATGTTCATGGAGCAGCTTGGATGGCCTTTTGAATCTTTGGGCAACCGTTGCATTCCATGTTTCAGTGGTATGGAAATGTTGGGTGGTTTTGCTTGCTCATTGAGCAAAGGTGAATCAAATCCTCCACTTTCTCAATTACTTTTTCCATCTTTTTCATATCTTCAGGCAACCAAAAGAGGCTTTGTGGCTGTTTGGCAGGAGGATTTGAGCAGCATTTAAGCAATGATTTGACCTTCATCCTGCCAGAGAGCCAAAATGACTACATTAAATCTTAAGCAATCTTAAATTCACTTTATCCTTGTTTTGATTACACACAAATCTCAATGTGTTTTTATATTGTGAACTTTTAGAGTCACATTAGGACTATCTGAACTTTGATTTCAGCTGAATTGTTGTTGGACTCAATGTCTCGACAAGACTAAGTCAATGCCAAAATGATCCAATATAAGCCTAGATAAACCATTTGAATCATAACTGAAAATTTTGCTATCTACTTGTATGACACAAATATTTAGCATTATCTAAAAGTCACTAACTTCAATTTTTCTTTAGTGGAATACACTTTTACTCGTATGTGCTATGATGCGTTACATGTAAGTATCAAAGTTTTGGTGTTAGATATGCAAATATATAAAATTTGTGGGATGTGTGTAAATTGCCCAATGGTCTAGCGATATAGGCTTGAACCAAGTTCAAGTTTGGGTTCAAAACAGTTTCAGAGGGTAGGAACTTCAGTAAGCAACCCTCGATGATTAGAGGTTATCTTTTATTAGTTATAATTTCATCCAAAGTGGTATTTTTGGCATGTTTCTACAAATGAACATATTGTGGGAATTTATGGCTGATTACTTGTATTATGTGGCATAAAAAGTTAATTTATTTTTTCTCATTGATTAATTAAATTTTATGGTGCACCATAAACATTTCTTTAACCAAATTTCAATAAGATCTTTGATACGATTCAGTGACATATTTTTATGGAAACTAGGGCAAACAGAAATTCTTATTGCAATAATTCAATCAACTCACACAAATACAAAAGATAAGCACTACAATTTGAGAGGTAGGCGATCTCTCTCAATTTCTACAATTCAAGAGGTAGGAAATCTCTCCAAAAGTCTACACCTGAGGCACAATCCAATCTCATGCATCTCCCCTGACCCAAAACACAATAGTCTATTTATACACAAAAAGAAATAATAATAAAAGATTAAATTGCCTCTGTGCATACAAAAGACAAATTTCCCCTTAAATTAGGCATAAATGTAACAATTTTTTCCGAAAATTTTCCCTTAATCCTTCGCTGCTGTGACATATGATGGAATTTTATAAATTTCTATTATGCAATCCCAAACTAGTAATACTACAACTAATGCATATACAACAAAAAAATTAATAAAATTTCGCAGATTAAAAGAGGTCTCTACTTTGATCTCAGAAGTAGTGATGAATTACTCAAATTTTATATATATGCATCCATGAATTCAAGTATGTGATTAGGCAATATGGTTAAATTTATCATGGGTCTTCAAGAGATCGTTGGTTTCTCACGGCGATGGAGTAGCTTGGATGGCCTATGCTTATGCAGGTAACTGTTGCGCCCATTTGTGTTTTGTAGAGAAGCTGTGGATATTTTAATTTGTTGATGGAACTAAGGTGAATTTGAGCCTATTAATTTCCTTTCCTTTCTACTTTAATATAGTTTCAAACCTAGAATGGCTTGCTCTTATTCTCTTTTATATGGCCAATGATATTTTTTGGTGCTTCGGAGTTATTAATGCTTCTTCGCTATTATGTTGTGCTGGAATGGAGCAGTTAAGATACTCATGCATCTTCGGGCAACTGCTGTATCAGTGTCGTGTTGATTAAGAAATGGGTGTTTCTTCTTTGGGATAAAACACAGGCTAATCATTGCCTTTGACTCCTCGTCTTCTTAGTCTTTTTAATGTTCGCTTTGATTAACTGTGTTGAGCAGTTATTATAGCAATTGTTCTTCCATGTATTTTTGAATGATAGCCACTTTTTTCCCCTATTTTAGGTTTTTTTTTCTTTTTTATAGAGTGAATTAGAGGTTGTTTGGTAGCATGTCTTAGCCAAAATCTTGCCCAACAACAAAATGACATTTTTAATTCCCACAGGCTCTTAAGTCCCATTTTTCCTTTGATTTGCCCAAAATCCAGGATTTAGTAATTCCCTTGGAAGAGGGATTTACGTGATTTAGAGAAGTTAAATTGTGTGGGCTGGTTGGAGGAGAGGGGAGAAAGGTGAGGGTTACCCTCAATGGTTTTATGCAGGAGTGTGTTGACCTCTTTTTTATGAGGTCTTTTTCTACCTCTCCTTAGACCCTAGGTTCTAGCCCTAGGATTTTCTGTTTGACTCTCTTAGAGGACTAGTGTTGAAACCCTCCCCTCTTAGAAATTCAAGCCACTTCTTATTTCTCTTGCGATGTCTCGCGTGGGTTATCTCAAACCATCACCATTTGATCGAATGGTTGTGTTTACGGACCATCGTCATTTGGTCGAGTGGTTAGAGACCACCATGTGGAGCTCGGAGAGAATTCCTAATAAGATCAAAAACCTTAGGACACCCTTTTTGACCTTCGTATATTCGCGCACTATAATCAATGAACTTGTCTGAACGACCTCAGATGACTAAATAGATTGCGCCAGTGCGTCCGGGACGTCGATTGTAGCCGGAAAAGACACCCATATTGTTATATTTTCGCGCACGTGCAAATTTCACGCAAATCGATGAACTCATCTGAACAACCCTGGATGACGAAACAGATTGCGCCATTGCATCCGGAGCGTTGACTTTGCCTAGGAGAGACATCCAATTTGATATAATTTCATAAATATGCGAAAAGTGCACACCTCTATAGGGAACAAAAAATCCAAGTAAAATAAACTCTATTTAATTCTTATATTAGGTAGAGGAACTTGTTGGCCTCACAAAAGGTTTCGCAGATCAAACGGATGTCACAAAACTCTTCAGTTTAGATGGTTAAGCCTACTATCAAGTGGTATGCCTATCCCTCGGGATAGTGTATTACTTGTGGTATTACACTCAACCATTTAAACTATCATATATGTGAGACCCGTTTGGTCTCATATTTATTTTAAAATTAAAATACTATTTTTTCAAAATCACTTATATATATTAAACTATATTTTTCAAATTCTAAAAATTTATTTTCAAAAATTATATCGACCGACAAATTCTGACGACTCCGCTGGGGATTGGTTCCTCTCTCCATCTTTGATCAAGTGGTTTTGTCTTCAAACATCGGTAGTGTGCCTATGCCCCTCATAGGACAGACTACCATTCTTTCGTTGGCATACCTCGCTCATTTCTTCCTTGGGCAGGTATAGTCAACTCTTTTTGGGTCTCAAAACCTACTGTTTAATCATCCTTAAACGGGGAGGTTTCAGACTCTCAAAATCCTAAAATGGGTTGGATCCCCGATAGGTGTGGTGTGATAGGACAGTTCTATCGAAGCGCGAAATCGCTCTTCCTTCGAATCTCGAACCGGGTCCTACGCTTCATTCCTCTTTTAGATTGACTTTAAATTAAAGATTCACTCTTACAAGCCTCTATTTAAATTCCAAACGAAGCACAAAATTTGAAATAAAATTTACATAAATAAATTTCAAAGGGTACCCAGTTTATAAGATAAGCATGTTAATTTCAGTACTTCTGTGAACTTGTAAAGGCACAAGACGTTGCTAACTCTTGTAAGTTCTTCAAATGACAGAGAAAATGTCTTCACCAAAGTTGATCTTCTCTTTCTCCGGTGGAATGGAGTTCACTATTAACATGAACGAGCTGCCTGATTTGGCAGTTATCAAGTTTGGATAAGGATTTAATGATATTGAAGTCAAGTTCGAGAATGTCGTCATCGCCGTGATGAACTCTAAAATGGACAGGTCCACTGAGCCTGTTGTGGAATTCAACCTGAAGTCTGCTAAGGAATTCCCACCCCCGAAGAGGGTGATGGTTGAAAAGAACTCTGTTGTTGTTGTAAAAACTGCCGCTAGGAGCATAGGGACTACTCCCAGGATGGTTCCTGCTTCTACCACCGAATTTCACTGCTACTGCACCAATTGCTCCGCTAAACAAAGGGAAGGAGATCCTTTACGAAGAATTGCCAGTCAATGCTTTTGTGCCGCCTTTTTCTGAATTTGAGATTGAGTCCGATTCAATGTTCGTGCGACTGACCAAGACACGGAAAATGATACGCAACAAAGAAATTTTAGAAGTTGAAAAAGCAAAGGCTGCAGAGTTGGCTACTACTGACACCGCTCTCCAGTTGGATGCGATAAGATTACGTGAGACCTCACCTCTACTCAGGGGGAGTAGGTTTCACTAGTCTTCCATCTCCGGAGAGGATGGAGTCTATAAGGTTGCTACCACATTACCGCCACTATCTCCCCATAATGATCCAAGATTGGTGACAGCACTCGAAGGGAAATTTGGGATAGTGACTGCTGTGGACAAATGCAAAAAGTCAATACAAGTTCAAGCCGAGCACCCTCGACAGATCTGCCAACATATGCAACAATATAACCAACACCTGCAACAGTATAACCAGTTTTCACAACATAACAATCAGCATCTCAATCAGCAATCATTCTACCAGGGGCCATGCCATACAAATGAAAGACAGGTTTTGCCTATGGCTAAGCAACTGAACAAAGTATATTCTTTCAGAAAAGAGGCAATAGCAAAGATATTCTGGGATTTGATCAGAGTGCCTGGATTCAGATTACCAGAGCCAAAAAGGCAATTGGAAGTTGGCATGAAAGGTCATCCCAACTACTGCCCTTACCACAGATTGCTCGGACACACTATTGAGAATTGTATCAGCTTCAAAGAATGGCTTAAGAAGAACTTAAAAAATGGGAAAATAATAATCCCAAAAGAGTATTTGACAGAGTCTGCAAGTAGTTCCATCAATATGATTTCAGCTGATTCAATTGTTCCAACTGACTTATACATAACTACACCAGGGCCCAGTAAAAGAGGTGAGGCTCATCAGAAACCTCTAATTGACCTTAAAGTTGTCAAAGGAAGGTCGATCGATGCTATGTTGGAAAGGCTTCGAGCCGACATTTCACGGTTGTATGAAGAACAAAGAAAAGATATGGGTGATGAACCTTATGATCCGTTAGATTATATGATGGAGGAATTCACAGAAATCAACGTTGTTGAAACTGGGGCCACGTCATCCTCGCGTGATGCTCTCGCTGAGGAGAACACCGTGGATGAGTTACAAAGGACCATTTGACAACGTGGTGAACAGATCAACCATATGAAAAAACAAATAGAAGAAATGACGACCGTTATAGCCACTATTCAAGGACAGTCACAGTCACTGCCGATAGTACCCCCAGGGGCAAAACATCCAGAAGGCGTCCAGATCGTCGAGGATAAGAAGGAATTCAATTCGGTTAATGAAGATGAACAACCAAAGAAAGACTCGGTTCATGGATCAATACCAGAAAAAGATATTAAGCATATGGTGGAACAACAGGTGAGAGAAGCTCTGACTCAGCCAAAAGCAGGGGCATCAATTCTAAGGGGAAGGTCATACCCATAAGAGTTTGATGCCATACAATATCCTACGGGTTTTGTACCACCACAGTTCAAGACATTTGATGGAACCGGAAATCCCCGACAGCATGTTGCACACTTCCGAGCAAGTTGCTGCAACGCGGGGGGTAACGAGGCATTGCTTTTTTGTCAATTCGTGAATAGCCTTTCCGGGGTTGCTTTTGATTGGTATGCCGAGTTACCCAATGGTTTAGTGAAAACATTTGCAGAATTAGAAGACCTCTTTGTTAAGCGGTTCGCTGGAGCTAAGCACCATATCACCATCGGTGATCCTGTGGTGGAGCGACAAAAGCCGGCCGAAACATTCATGGACTACATTCTGCGATGGAGAAACTTGAGTATGAAGTGTGAGCCGCAACTCCAAGAGCAGCACGTGGTCGAAATCCTTCTAAAGAGCATCCATGGTCCAGTAGGTTTCTTACTCAAGGGATTCACTATTAAAACATTCGAGAAGCTACTTAGCAAAGCTGCAAATCTTCAAGAGGAGACTAAGCAACTTGGTTTTATAAAGAAAACCGAGGGGCTAGGTCCAATGAAGACATTTGAGAAGAAATCTGGGACTGTTGCTGTGGTCAGCAAGGTCAAGCGACCGTTGGAAATGTAAGATGAACAGCCTCGACAAACTTACCAACGCCCTCGACGGAATGTGCAACCATCATTTCAAAAAAGACCATACCAGACAGATGAACTTCAAGTTTCAACAATGACCGATCAATTAAATAGGAAATACTCTTTTAAAGATGAAGCGGTCAAAAAGATGTTTCGCAATATGATTAAAAAGCCTGATTTCAGATTGCCCAAACCAAGGAGACCGGACGAAGTCAATAAGAAAGCGCACCCGAGATATTGCCCGTATCACAGATTCATTGGACATACCATAGAGGAATGCTTCAGTTTCAATGACTAGCTTGAGGAGAACTTTAAGAATGGGAGCATAACGATCCCGGAAGAATATCTGAGGGAACCTTAAAGAGGTTCTATCAATATGATTTCGGTCGATCCCAGTGTTCCGTTTGACTCCTACGCAGCTATCAAATAATGGAATGTCTTTTGATTAATATTTTACCACTTTTGTTATCAAAATGGATGATAGTGATATCAATGTTAGTCTGTCCCAACCCTCCCACCACAATAAAGGACTGTTCTGTTATCAGATTTTGTTCTAATGTTTAGAAAGCTTGTTTGAAGAAATATATATATATATATATATATATATTGCTGCATAAATTCTATGATTTCAGAGGAAAGCGAAATTAATTCCCCGGTGAGCAGATCCTTCACTTTAAAAATTTCGAACTGGGTCCTAAGTAAATTTTGAAATGAAGCAGTGTGCTTGAAATACAAGTAATTGACCGAGGATATCATGAGGCTTTTAATCTTCTACCAAGTGACTGGGTCTTGACTTTCGAACGAGTTATAATATCTCAGGATTTGTCTTAAGAAATATTTGGGAATTGTTAATCAGAGGAGGTCAAACATTCAAAATCTTTAAGACATGCTCTACCAGATACAATAATTCTCAGAAACAAAATGAGCAAATAAAAAATTTTTTAAGAATAGACTCCCTGAGAAGAAGCTTGAGGTGAGCACAAAATAAAAAGTTAGTGTTTGAGTTCAGATATTCAAAATCATTAAGTGTGCCCTACCAGATATAGTAATTCTCATTTTTTTTAAAAAAAGGAAAAAATGTTCCTGAGAAGAAGCTTGAGGTGGGTACAAAATCAAAAATTGGTGTCTCAATTCAAATATTCAAAATCTTTAACGTGTGCTACACCAGATATAGTAATTCTCAAAAAAAAAAAGAGGAGCAAAAAAAAAAAAGAAATACTCCCTGAGAAGAAGCTTGAGATGAGCATAAAATCAAAAATGGTGTTTGATTTCTCCCTTTATTAATGAAATTTGAAAAATCTCTTAAGGAAATTCTTCTGATATTATATCCAGGAAAGAGTTAAGTGATATCGTGTCTTTTGGTCAACTATTAATTGACTCAGAAATATCCTTAGGAAATGAAAAATATTTTAATCACATGATCTAAATTCTGGAATCTGCTTAGGCTCAGAAAGAATAGATTAAAGAAAGGATCATGCTATTAACGGTTGATGAAATTTGATGCTGAAGTAATACCTCTAAATGCCCAGACGATACAACTTCATTCACAATCTGAAGGACGTCAAAATAATCTCTCAAGTTAATGTGAACAATCTCCACAAAATCGGTGATAAATAAACGACGACTGTCACAAAGGAGCTACAGGATTGCAGCCCTTCGGGATGTGGTGTCCTTAGAGATAGTACATCTTTATGTGTACTTGAAAGAATACAGTTCCAATAGTACCTTAAAGAATGTGTTATTTTTACATGTGCCTCCAGTCAATGAATCCTACCTCAAAAAGTATCATGCATTGTGGTGTTTCAAAAACAAAGGTTCATCCTTTGAAACACGGGTGCAGCGCTTGTCTAAAACTGGGTCCATATTCTAAAAAAAATGCAACAGAAGAAAACTCACAAAACATAAATAAATCACGTCAAAACATAACAAATATATATATTTATATGCATAAACTCAACATTAAAAGAAAAAAAAAGAAATCAAAATCAAAATCACGAACTCCAATTTTCTTGACCTATCATCATCGTCACCTCTCTAGACTCGATGTTTCCTTCCACGTGAATTTTGGGTCATCTTTCTCGTATGGAAGAGGCTAGCTGGTTTTATCTACATAGAATCACACTCTTCTTTCTCTTTTGTCTCATTTGTATAAGGGTTGGCGGTTCACATTACATTTTAGAGGATAAGGATTCAGACATCCGATTTCGCATTGCTCTGCAATGGTTCATATAAATTTTAGAGGATGAGGATTCCGACATCTGATTCTGCATTGCTTTGCAATGGTTCATATCAAATTTTAGAGGATGAGGATTCCGACATCCGATTCCGCATTGTTATGCAATGGTTCACATATTAAATTTTAGAGGATGAGGATTCCGACATCCGATTCCGCATTGCAATGATTCACATATTAAATTTTAGAGGATGAGGATTCCGACATCCGATTCTGCATTGCTTTGCAATGATTAACATATCAAATTTTAGAAGATGAGGATTCCAACATCTGATTCTGCATTGCTATGCAATGGTTCATATCAAATTTTAGAGGATGAGGATTCATACATTCGATTCCGCATTGCTTTGCAATGGTTCATATCAAATTCTAGAGGATGAGGATTCATACATCCGATTCCGTATTGCTACGCAATGGTTTACATATCAAATTTTAGAGGATGAGAATTCCGACATCCGATTCCGCATTGCTTTGTAATGGTTCATATCAAATTTTAGATGATGAGGATTCATACATCTGATTCTGCATTGCTATGCAATGGTTCACATATCAAATTTTAGAGGATAAGAATTCATACATCTGATTTCGCATTGCTATGCAATAGTTCACATATCAAATTTTAGAGGAAAATGATTCATACATCCAATTCTGCATTGCTTTGCAATAATTCATATCAAATTCTAGAGAATGAGGATTCATACATCCGATTCCGCATTGTTACGCAATGATTTACATATCAAATTTTAGAAGATGAGGATTCCGACATCCGATTCCGCATTGCTTTCGCAATGGTTCATATTAAATTTTAGAGAATGAAGATTCCGACATCCGATTCCGCATTACTTTGCAATGGTTCATATCAAATTTTAGAGGATAAGAATTCATACATCCGATTCCGCATTGCTATGCAATGGTTCACATATCAAATTTTAGAGGAAAATGATTCATACATCCGATTCCGCATTGATTTGCAATGATTCATATCAAATTTTAGAGGATGAAGATTCTGACATCTGATTCCGCATCGCTTTAGGAGCCTTTCCTATCGCAATGATTTCATTCAAATCAAATCAAATCTTCAGTAAGGTTCGATACCCACACATATACATTTGGGGGCTAGTGTAAGGATTCTAGCTCCCACAACCTTTCAAATATTTTCACATGAACTCATTACAAATTTCCCCACAAAACACAAACATGAATATATACACATATAACAAACAAAACACAAATCAAAACAAATCACAACAATCAAAACAAACCACACAAATAAACAAACAATACACTAGAACAATAAAAAAATCAATTCCTGCCATCCCCTGCAGAAATTTTGTTGTAATTCATACTTTACCATCGAGTTGAGAATTCCTGAGTGGAAGCCCAACTCAAACTCATTTCTGACTCTGGTTTGAGCGCTGTTCTAAGTATGTCTACTTAGACGATTCTTTGGTTTTGTTGATCCTTTCGGTCAACACCAATACGCGTGGCGTGCCTGTCAAGCACACCACACCTATTGGGGGTCCATTTGTTGACCTCATTTTTATGAGGTCTTTTTCTACCTCTCCTTAGACCCTAGGTTCTAGCCCTAGGTTTTTCTGTTTGACTCTCTTAGAGGACTAGTGCTGAAACCCTCCCCTCTTAGAAATTCAAGCCACTTATTATTTCTCTTACGATGTCTCGCGTGGGTTATCTCAAACCATCACCATTTAATTGAGTGGTTGTGTTTACGGACCATCGTCATTTGGTCGAGTGGTTAGAGACCAACATGTGGAGGCTCGGAGAGAATTCCTAATAAGATTAAAAACCTTAGAACACCCTTTTTGACCTTCGTATATTCGCGCATGAAAATCGATGAACTTGTCCGAATGGCCTTGGATGATGAAACAGATTGCGCCAGTGCGTCCGGGACGTCGATTTTAGCCGGAAAAGACACCCATATTGTTATATTTTCGAGCACATGCAAATTGCACCAAAATCGATGAACTCATCTGGACGACCCCAGATGACGAAACGGATTGCGCCATTGCGTCCGGAGCGTCGACTTTGCCTAGGGGAGAGATCCAATTTGATATGATTTTATAAACATGCGAAAAGTGCACGAATCGGGACTTTATAACATTAAAATATTATAAAATATATAAAAAAAAAGACATTTTCATTTCTTTAAATCCCTAACTTAAGCCCTAGCTCACGCAGCCTTCCCGTGTTCGAATCATTCCCTGCTCGCTCGCCCCTCTCCTGCTATCAGCCGCACCTGGGCACACCCTGGTTCGCGCCTCGTCCCCCTCGAGCCCCGGTCGACCGAGCAGCTCCCCAATCACGGTGCTTCACCTGGCCGACGCTTCTCCTTCTCGAGGCCGCCTACTCTCCTGCTAAATGCTCCTAATCCCTCGCCATTTTGGGTGGCTCTCAACACCGCAGACCTTCGCCTTCCTCTCTGCGCCTAAGTCCCTCTGCTCCGAAGCTATTCGACTCTTCCTCATTCGACATCATTCTCCGCTCGCCTCTCCAACACACCGAAGACCGGCATTCGACCCCTCTCCCCCCCTCTTCTTCTGCTCGCGAGCTCCTCCTCACGCCAAACAGCCACTCGATACCCTCGCCTCTGTGCCAAGACTCTCCCGCTCGTCCACTGTGCTCCCTCTCCCTTGACATCAAAAGGTACGCTCGACTCCTCTGCCTTTAGGACCGAAGACTTTACCTCTCCGATAACTGTGCTTGTTGGTAAGCTTAACTTCTTTCTCGCATGGTGTTAGGGCACTTTCGACCCTAACTAGAATAAAAATGAAACTACGACACAATTTTCATGGTTATATTTGGATGTTGTTGATTTGAAAATAAAATGTTTCCTTTTTTTATTATTATTTTCTTGCTGTCCTCTTCGCATAGTTGTGTGAGATATGTGGCACATTGCACCTTAAAACCTGTAAGGGACTGAGTGGCATGCTAGTAAATTTATCTTTACATTTTTCATTATACTCTACATTGACATGCTATGTTCTCTCATCTGCATTTCAAGAATCATTTCAAAGCTATTTAATCTACATTGTTTCACAGCACTATCTCACAACAATTGATTCCAATTTGTTCTATACTCTAGTGTAAAGTGTTATGGTTATCTGTAAGTTAAATGATAGTGAATTGAATTGTATAATGAGTTGAGAGCATCATATGGCATGATAAACAACTAAGCATGGTTAAAAGGCTGGTGACGATTGAAATCTTTTATCATCGTGGAATCTTTCTTTTATCAAAATTGCAAAGAGCCTTATGTTTATTAAATGACTTTGCCTACCAGAGTCATTTGTTTGGATAGGAAGAATTATATACATACTACGCAATTCATATGTATTTACATATCCAACAGTTAAACTTCAATTATTACATATCACCCGATGAATCTGAAATGTATGCAAGCTTGAAATTCATATGAGCGGGTTTTGTGCAAGAGCCATAGTTGTCTTCTTTTGCCCCGTATCTTTACCATTTTTGGGGCTAGTTTTTGAGAGCTTACGTACTGTCTTTCTTGCCATAGTTGTCTTCTTTTGCCCCGTATCTTTACCATTTTTGGGGCTAGTTTTAGAGAGCTTTACATACTGTCTTAGGGCCTGTTTGGGAGAGCTTATAAGTGCGGCGGCATTTTCAAAAACGTCGCTTCACTGTTTGTTTTGCACTTTTAGACTGCGTTTCTTAAAAAGTCGTTTTGTATTTTCATAACAAGCCGGCCGTGGGGTTATCCCTGCGTTCGGCGTTCGAGATCCGCGTTTGCCATTTGATTTACCACCGTGCTCTCGCTACCCCGCTCCTCTGCCGCAAGCCCGTCGCTCGTCTGCCCTCCCCGCTTTGCCGAAAACCAGCCGTCGCTTATCTGCCCTACCTCCGTCGCTCCTCTAGCGAAAGCCCGTCGCTCGTCTGCCCTCCCTGCTCTGCCGAAAGCCAACAGTCGCTCCTCTACCCTACCTCCGTCGCTCCTCTGCCGAAAGCTAGGCGAACCATCGCTCCCCTTCGCTCCTCTGCCATATATGCGGGAATCTGTCTCAAATATATTGGCTTCGAGGATCAATACTGAAATAAAGCCTGTAAGGATTCTTTATGATTTTCAGGCCTTATTGCAGATGGGTAGTAGGAAGAACTCTGCCATATATGCATAGTTGATCAAATCAAATTTGTTTACGTTTCTGGTATGAAATTGAATTGCCCTATTTTTTGCAATAGTTATGAAATTGAATTGCCCTAATTTTTGAAGTCTAAGAAAATGGGTAATACTTTCTAATGTCTGCCATGATTCTATCCCTGACATAAAATAGCACATATGCTTCTCGTGGTAGAACTGGCTTTCACTGAATTGTGATACCTGCAATGATATAGTCAAACTCTTTCAGCGTAGCTAAGGTTTTCAGTCGAGGAAAATACATGCTTATCCTAATATTTTTTGGAAGATATACATAAATACCACTCTATTCTTATGTATTTACATATCCAACACCTAAACTATGCATGAAAAAGGTTTTAATTTTGATATGTTATGAAAGGTTTATGTGGTGTAAATGTAAAAGTAAATTCTATATTTTAAATATGTAAATACCAAGGAATTGTGTGGTATGTATGTAAACAGTTCTAAATCAGTTTTTTTCATAGTTTATCCACACATGCGTAATTGTCATTTATCCAGAAGCAACTAGAATCACTGCTTTTCAAACGTATAAACTAAATAGCCAACTAACTTATCCGGATTACTACTGATCAACAATTTATCGAATAAGCTCGCTTATCCGAATAAGTTGGATAATACAGAATTGCCTAAACAGACTCTTAGAGTTGATTTTGAGCAATTAAATCACTGTTTTCAGATATTTTGGTGGGCTAATTTGAGAAACCCATGTACTGTTTTGGCACTGTTTTTTAAGCCATTTATATGTCGATTTGGGGGGCTTTAAAATTACTATTTTTGGAGTCTTTTATATGTTGATTTGGTGGCTTTATAAATGTTGTTTAAAGTGCTTTAAAGTGCTGTTCGTGGGCTGATTTTGGAGTGATTTTGACACAATTTTGGCACTATTTTGGCACTGCTTTGAGATGCTTTTGATATTTGATTTGGAATAATTTTGGCACTGTTTTGGGTGGCTTTTGCTTGTTGATTTAGAGGTTTGCACAATATTTTGAGGCGAATTTCGGGACTGTTTTGGACGCTATCAATTGCTAATTTTTAGTACTGTTTTGGGAGCAATTTTTTGGCTGATTTGAAACAATCTTCATTCTGTTTTAAAGGTATTAAAAATATCGTTTTGAGGCTATTTTATGCACTGTTTTGGAGACATTAATGATATCATTTTGGGGTTTCACGTGATTATTATTAAACGCTTTTAGGCCGATCCATTCCATGTTTCCCTTACTTGGCTTTGCTAGTTTTAGAAGTGGACCGACCTCTTTTCTTTGTTTATTTGATTTTGTTTCTTTGCAACGGTTGAGTCAAAAATGAGAATTTCTGATTTGATTGGGAAACACTTAGGAAATATTTGAGTAATTGGAAAAACCCTTAATCAATTTTAGAATACCTTAAATCATTTCAAGCACAAGTCACAGTGTAGGTTTTCTAGTTTCTAAGGGCACACCCTAGGTGAGAGCCACTTGTTGACCTCATTTTTAGTGAGGTCTTGACTTCTTTCTCTTGGACCCTAGGATCTAGCTTTAGGAGTTTCTTACTGACCGTCCTAGCGGACTAGTAATGACGCCCACCTCCCATAGAGCTTCGAACCACTTCTAGACCCATTTTGCGAGACCTCGCACGAGGAGTCTCAAGCACTCGACTCTTCGTCGCAAGCTGCGCGACTCAACACGTAGAGGGCCGAAAACGAGTTCCTTAGGATCGACTCGCCTTGTGTGAATCCTTAATGACTTGAGCACTCGGCACACCACAATTGGACATTTTTTAGCCTGATCGTCGATGAACTTGTCCGGACGACCCCGGATGACGAAATGGACCACACGGATGCATCCGGGACGTCGACTTTAGCTAGGAAGGACACCCATATTGCTATGGTTTCATGTGTAGGCAAGCAACACGAAAATTGATGCGCATTTTTTTTAATTAGCACGGCGTGGATCCGGCTCGACCTAAATCCAATTTAGGTTCGATTCGAGCTGAACTCGGGCTAATTTCCTCAACTCTTTTGATTTTTGAATATTAAATTTTAAATTTGACATTTAATTTCAAATCAATTGTATATAATTAAGCATTAAAATTTTCCATCTAAATCTCCTCGCAGGAAACTAATCAATTCCACGCCTGATGCCTCCCGTAACGGCTCTTTTGAGATTTCGTCTATACGATTCGACATTAACTCCTCGGCTCGCTTTCCTTCTCTACAGAGCGCCCGCTTCTTCTTGTTCGACCTCCCCTCTCCCGCTCGCGAAAGAAGCCCGCTTGACCTCCCCTCTCACACGCGACAAAAGTCCGCTCGTCTCTCCCTCGCCCGTCTCTCCCTCGCTCGCCTCCTTCCCTGCGCACGACTCTCACGCTTGATCCCGCGTCTGAATCCCGCCCTCTTCACCGAAAACTCTCCCGTTCGCCCTTACCCGCTCGCTTCTTCTCGCTCGACCACGCTTGCCGAAACCCCATTCGGTCGGCCCCATTCACTTGCTCATCTTTCTCCCGCTCGTTCTCGCTCGCCGCACAGAAAACCCTCGTCTTCCTCCTTCGCACCGCAGCACTCGATCTCTTCTCCCTGCACCGAAGCCGCCCGCCTGCGACTGTCGACTTCGCCACCTGCACCGAAGCCGCTCTCCCCAGCCTCTGATCGACGCCTCCCTCTGCACCGAATGAAACCCCCGCTCGGCTCGTCTCTCTCGCACGCCGAACCGAAGTCCGCTCCCCTCGCTCCCGCTCGCCTCCCCCGCACAAGGCCGCTCGTCTTCTCCCTGCTCGGCTCGCACCCTCTCGCGCGATCCGGAACACTCGCTCCTCCCTTCCTCGACCGCAACCCAACTGCTCGCCTCCCTGCATCGAAAAAAACCTGCTCGCCTCCGCTTTTCTCGTTCGACTCACCTCTCCCGCTCTCGATAGATCCCTCTCGCCTCTTCCTCTCACGCCGAAATTGCCCCACCAGAAGCTCCCCCACTTCTCTTCCAGCTTGAGCGAGATTCTGAAAAGGGGCGTTCAAGTTCATCAAATATTCAGGTATTGTTTTCTGATTCGCTTTCTCGAAGCGCCCCGATTCAATCATAATTGCTTCCAGGTCCCAAATGAATTCTAGATTTTTATGAGTAGCAACTTTCATTACGCCAAAAAAAAAAAGATTTATTCGCTGTAACTTTGAATTTACATGCAGCTAGCCCTCCTGAATTTGATGTTTGGAAAGCTAAATCTGAAACTTCACTTGGTGGATACCTCTAAGAATTAAATGCAATTAATTTAACTTCTGTCTATGAAACAAAACTTAATCATATAACATCTGCAATGCTGTTTTTTTTACGCATACCACCTAATTCCCACGAATGAACCCATACTTTACGTTGTAAACATATACCACTCAAATCTTTCATGTCAAATTCAGGTTATTAAATTATATGTATGTGAATACATAAGGAGTATGTGATGTGTATGTAAATTGCTCCCAATTTATTTCACTGCTATACTCATGTATTTTGTTTGAATGGGTGCCTATGGTGCCATGCTTTGCTATCACAATTGATTTCTGCGTTACAACTTCAATTGGAAATGCTTTGGGTTTGGTTTTATGCAAAAAAAAAAAAAAAAAAAATCTGAAATTGTGTAAGTTGGTTTTATGCTATTTGGGAGTTTCATTTGACTTGACTTTATGTGAACGGGGAATCCAATTCTTGGGGATGCTGCTTATGTTTTAGAGTCATTACGGGTGTCAATTTTGAGCTATTTAAGTGATGATTTGGGGCGATTTTGGGATCGATTTATTCATCGTTTTAAGTATAATTTTGCGGCTGATTTTTGGAACAACTTGGGCACGATTTTTGGCTGATTTGGGTATTCGCTGTTTTAGAAGAAATTTTGGACTGATTTCTTGGTTAATTGTTCATTGATTGGAGTTGTTTGAAAGTGTTGTTGTGGGCCGCACTCTTGGGCCTGTTTTAGTGACTTGAGGGCTACACTTTTGGGCACCATTTCATGGCTCTTGGTTTTTATTTTTCGATTCTATTCGGTGGCTTTTTATGCTTTCTTTTTGTTTACGATGAATTGGAGAACTCTCGGTCGATCAAAACATCTGTCTCGGAGTAGATTTAAACAATCTTCTTGGGGGCCGGTTTAGTTACAATTTTGGAAAAATTTAAACGCTTTCTCGGTCGACTCACATGCTGTTTCCTCTCTTTGGCTTTGTAAGTTTTGAAAGTGGGTCAGCATTCTCCTTTCATTTGTTTTTCTTGCTTTTGTTAAACGGTTAAGTCACAAAAAGGGGAATTTCTGATTTAACTTGAGGAAGGGTAAATCACGCTTAGTCACTTCAAGCACAAGTTAGAGTGTATGCTCCACAGATTTTAGGTGCACATTCTAAGCGAGAATTCATTCACCTAGCCCTCTGTGTATGCCTCTGAAATTTTAGGTGCACACCTTAGGTGAATCCCCTTTACCTAACCCACAGCATAGGCTCCCTGGGTCTTAGGTGCACACCTTAGGTGAAGCCCCCCTCTAGTACACACCTTAGGTGAATCCCCTTTACCTAACCCACAGTGTAGGCTTCCTAGACCTTAGGAGCACACCCTATGTGAGAATCACCCACCTAATTCACAATATAGGCTTTCTATACCTTAGGAGCACACTCTAGGTGAGAGTCACCCACCTAATTCACAGCATAGGCTTCCTAGACCTTAAGAGCACACTCTAGGTGAGCCACCCACATAATCTTTCATTATAGGCTTCCTAGACCTTAGGGGTACACCCTAGGTGAGAGCCCATTCATCCAATCTTCGAATGCACAGTGAAATTAGACATTTGACTCTTCACAAACTGATTAAGACACTAGGCACAGGGACGCGCCGAGACGTGGTTCACACTTCCCTAATTAAATCAACTGTGGAATTCTCTAAAATGACTTAACCAATAATGAAACTCAATGCACCGGATTCGAGCTCGAACATTACGCTCGCATCCTCCTAAAGAATCGGGGACATTTGTTTTGCCACATATGGATCATCGGACCGGGTGTAAGTCGAGTACCAGTGGCGAGGCAACGATAATAATGCTCGCGTGCTATATACGAGGGATACGAGGGATAATTAGAATAGTATCTCTTACCTCGAGGACCCTTCGTAAGGGGAGAGGAAAGAACCGATGATATTATTCGCCAACTCTTGGTTAGATTGTTTCCCCCGACGATCTTAGGTCGTCAATAACCCTAGCACGATTAGAGTGACTAACATGTGGACTATACTACTTTACAAAATATTTACAAATATAAAACAAAAAAATCTCTTTTGCTTGTTAAAAAAAACTCTGCATAAAAAACTTAAACAACAAACTTTTGTATGAAAATCAAAGAATTTTTCTTATAAAACTTATAAAGGTCTATGGTTAGTTACTTAGATTGAGGTTAAGGACTGCCTTCCGTAGATCGTCGGGTCGGTAACTTTTGTCCAAGATCGGGAAGCATACAGCCCAGCTCTGAGCCCCCACCTCTACTGATGTTTTATACCCAATTCCGATCTTTCATATGTGACTACGAGTTTTATGTGTGATTTCTACGACTCGTTTTTCTGATTTTCGTGCTTGGGTTTTCTCGCTTTGCTCACTTTTCCGACAAGTTTATTTAAATCCACTGCAAGTCATACTATGCTGGAAATAGTAATCATGCAACGGTAGCAGATGCTCAGGTACGCATTTACATTTTAGGTACTGCAATTTCATTTGTTTACTTTACCGCACTTTACTTTCCAGCACTTTTGATTACCAGCAATTTACTTTACTCTGCATGCAAAACTAAAAAAAAAAAACAACACAACCTGAGACATTGAAACACATTTGACAAAACTATTTGAACCTAGACATTGTGGTCAGCATTTCAAGAAGAAGCTTCGGAGCTTACTCCGTGGGCAAGACAACGAGGAGTTCTGGATCGAAGCAACGAAGAGGATCTTCTTCAAGAAAACCCTTCCTAGTTTAAATTACAACATATAGACTTCGAGAGTAGCTCGCCAGAGCGTGGCGTAAACTCTCACTCTCCTTTTGTGCTTCGCATGTAACCGTGTTACTGAAGATAGTCTCTAACTCGCTTTAGATTCTGAGGTTGTCGTACGGTACGATGTAAACCCTCTTATCTTCATAGCTATTTCGCATAATCGGTATTATGCAAACGTAAGTTCCAAATAATAAAATCGGCAGTGATTAAACATTTAATTAACATCGTCTCCAAAACGCACCACATCATGGATAGTTGGGAAGTTACGGGCTCGCCTCGATCTATGACATCCTCTACCTTTTCTTTCCTTTCGATTCTCGAAAATATCCGTTTCCATTCGAGCCACTCCCACTTCGCTTTTCACGTCCTACCGCGAAAACCTAAACCCTTAAATCTCGAAGACGTAACCACCGATCAATATCGAGAGTTTTCAAGTGACACCGATTATTTGGGATGTAATTAACTATAGGGTTTGCATTCATAGTGAACTCGAAACTCGTATAAAATAAACTCTACCTGACTTTTCTATTAGGTAGAGGGAATCTGTCAGTCACACATAAATGTTCGCAGACCAAACGGATGTCACTTGTCCTTTTGTTCGTATGATTGGTTCTTCCGTCGCAGGATACATTAATCTTTCGAGAAAGTGTATCATTTGCGATATCATAGACGATTATGCAAACTACTGGACAAATGAGATCCATGCTGTCTCATTTTTCAAAATTAAAATACACTACTTTCAAAACTACTTTAAAAAATCAGCTACCTTTTATATTAAACTAAATCATTAATTTTATTATCTCTTTCGAAAAAGCTGGCCGACACCACTCTACCTAGTTCACAGTGCAACCTTCTTAGATCTTAGGACCATGCATTATGTGAGAGCCACTCTACCTAGTTCACAGTGCAACCTTCTTAGATCTTAGGACCATGCATTATGTGAGAGTCACTCTACCTATTTCACAGTGCAACTTTCTTAGATCTTAGGACCATGCATTAGGTGAGAGTCATCCTACCTAGTCCACAGTGTAGCTTTCCTAGATTTTAGGAGCACACTTTAGGTAAGAGAACATCCACCTATTTCACAATGTAGGTATCCTAGAGTTTAGGGGCACACTCTAAGTGAGAGCCTACCCACCTAATTTACAAATAGTGAAGCTAGACACTCGATCTTAATTCATATATTAATTAAGACACCAGATATAAGGATGCACCGAGAGGTAGTTCACGCTTCCCTAATTGAATCGATTATGAAATTTCCGTCTTGACTTAACCAACAGGGAAACCCAATGCTACAGGATTTGAGTTTGAATCTTACATTCAAATCCTCCTGGCAATTGGGGACATCCCCAATATCACATATAAATCACCTATCATCGTCTTTTATATGTGACATTGTATTTTTGTTTTATTCGTTTGTGTCACTTTCCTACGATTCGTTTCGAGTCTTTGCAAGGCATTTTCAGTTTTCCATAGGTTTCCTGTGTGCTACTTTGTCATTTAGTTTTTTATACATAAATATATATTTATCCTGTCAGCTAAGCTCCTTTGCTTGTAATGTTAGCTCTATTTACAGGTGCAACAATAACAAGAAATCCAGGTATCCAAAGTTATAGTACATTTATAGCGCTTTATTACATTCCCTGTTACTGCTTTCTTTTACTTACATTCCTACATCATAGCCTGCTTATACATGTCACTGCTCTCTGTTGTTATATACTTTACTGCTTTCACTTTTATATACTGTCTTTTTTTATTTCATTTTTTTCGCTATTTACACTGCTTCCTTTACTGCATTTACTTGTAGCATAGTTAGCTTTTTGTACATTTTAAATTAAATACAAACCCTTAGGATATAGTCTGGTTTAGAATAACTACAAAACCCTTAGGATATAGTCTGGTTTAGGAGATGCACAATAGCGAATCACAAACTTAAAAATATATTACACACTCACGTATAAATCACATACAATTTAAAACTACTGCTACATTGGGCATGTAGCGGATCCTCGTGGGCAGCACAATGAAGAATGCAGCTGACGAGGGATGACGATCTACAAGCAGCAGAATGGGTCTACGACAACTAAACTCTTCTTTTAGTTTAAACAACAAACCCATAGGATTCTGAGGTAATCCGCTTAGTGCAGCATAAATTCTCTCCTTGTCATTTAGGCTTTTGCACAATCCTGTTATGCAATACAAAGTCCTAAAGCTTTTAGGATTCCGAGGTTGTCGTACGGTACGGTGTAAACCCTCATATCATTCCTGACTATTTGCACGATCAGATATTATGCGAATGTAAGACCCAAATTCTAAAATAAATTGCAGGATTAAACTTTAAATAATATCATTTCAAAGACATAAAGCCAAATAATAAGATAGTTGGGAGGTCACCGGGGTTTTCCTCGGATCTGTGACATCCCCTACTCTTCTCTCCTTTGGATCCCTTAAAATAATTGATTCTACTTGAGCTACTCCCATTTGATTTTTCATGTCCAATTATGAAAACTTAAATTTTAAAAATCTTGAAGACAAAACCACTCATCTTAATCGAGAGTTTTCTTAGGTGACTTCAGTCATTTATGATGTAATTAACTATAAGGGCTTGCCGCTATAGGGGACCAAAACCCAGTTAAAATAAACTCTATCTAATTCTTATATTAGGTAGGGGAACTTGTTGGCCTCACAAAAGGTTTCACAGATCAAACGGATGTCACAAAACTCTTCAGTTTAGATGGTTAAGCTCTACTATCAAGTGATATACCATCCCGGGATAATAGATATTCTTGCAGTATTACACTCAACCATTTAAACTATCATATATGTGAGACCTGTTTGGTCTCATATTTATTTTAAAATTAAAATACTATTTTTTCAAAATCACTTATATATATTAAACTATATTTTTCAAATTCTAAAAATTTATTTTCAAAAATTCTACGGCCGACAGAGTTAAGCAGAAAGAGAAAGATAGGACTTTAGTAGCCCTTTGTAGGCTGCGATCCCATTGTTGCTTCTGCAACTAGCTCCAATCCCGACTGTCAGGAAGGTTTAGGTGTAAAATCACGCTGCTGGTCTCCTAACTTTTACTTTTTACATTTATATCACCCAATAATGTTTAGATTTTAGTTTTGTAAATACATAAAAATTGAGTGTTTTGTATTTAAATCTGTGTGTGTGTGTGTGTGTGTGTGTGTGTGTGTGTGTGTGAGTGTGAGTGTGAGGGATCTTACACTCGAAGATGCCAACTCCCGGCACTTCCTTCGTATATATATATATATATATATATATATATATTGAAAAAACTCAAGGAATAATATATTAAACAAAGAAGAGATACATATATGTTGTCTGAGAGGGCTCATTTTGGCAATCTACCCACACGATATACACCACAGAAAATAGTTCCAAAAAAAGAAGATATATGTATACCCAACAACTAAAACTACCAGAAACTTGTAATATCAGGTAGCTAGAGAGAGACCCAATCTAGTCCTACATCTACCTCTAGCTCTAAGAAGGGAGTCAGCTAACAAATTGTTAAGTTTGGTGCCATTGCCAATGTATCATTCATTAAGTTCCTGAGCTCGAGTGGGCCTCCATTCTTTTTTTTTTCTCTTGGATGTGTAAAACTGTCATTCCTCATCCGATATTTCTAGTGATATTGTTTTGAAACATGTTCAAACTTGGGTTCAATTAAGTTTCAGTAAGTTCAAACTTCAAAGTCCTCTAATGCTAGAGGTTACCCCCATTACTTGTAATTTTCTCTGGGATTCAGATAGGTTTCTATAAATGTTTTGAACCATGTCCTTTTTATCCCCTATAAACTAATCTCTTTTTTTCTCTCGGCTAATCTCTCCTGTTCCTTTTTGAGATGTGAGTGGATTTAATCTTGAAAATCATTAAATTCATGTATTGATGATTGGACGTTATTTCTGGTTGGATCAGGCCAATTCGGATGATCGGGACCGATCTGATCACTTCGATAAGCAGGTACGGTAGAAATTTTTTTGAAAAGAGGGGCTCGGTTTGTCCTTTTTGGTGAATGAATGTTCGGTCATTTTAGAAAACCGGCTGGGTTCCGTAATTCAATATTTGTGTATACAATATATATATTCATGCGACTATTTTTATATATTTACATATATTTTATATGGATATCACTCAGATCACTAACATACAACAACAACAATAAACTCTTAATCCTGGTAAGTGGGGTTGGCAACATGAATCTTTTTCTCCATTGCGTCCTATTTAGTGTCATATTTTCAAAAAAATAACATGACATCAAAAATTAACATCAGTTATGACATCAAAAATTCCATCAGTTTATGACATCAAAGTGTTAAAAGTGTAAATATCAAAATTTTGGAGTTAGATATATAAATACATAAGATTGTGTGGCATTGATGTAAATTTTCCTATATATCAATGAAAATTTACATGCTTCACACTTAATTTTTATATATTTACCTGTTTATCGCCTAAGTTTTAATACTTATGCAGGCGTCAAAATTGAGATGGCTTCATTTTTCTAATTTTGTCTTTTCTGAAACATAAAAGGTCAATTTTATCTCTCTTATTCTCTCATTATATATATCCTCAGGCGCTATGGGTTCTTCCGGAGCAACTGTTTCAATGATTTTCTTAGAAAGGTACCACAATTCTGTTTTACTATAATATTTTTGACTTTTGTTTTAATAAATTTAATGGTGAATTGAACCTTGTGCAATGTTAGAATATGCGAGCTGAGTAAGACTGTTTTTACATATCTAATTACCAAACTTTGATTTTGATGTTAGCCTTTACAATTCAGGTTTGTTAAGTTTTGACCATTATGAGGCTAACAGGTTACGAAATTCAGTTTTATTGTAATATTTTTGTTTACTTTTAAGAAATTTGAGCGATATGTTTGAAATTTCTACTATGTCGAAATTTTCTAGCTGCGGAAAGCTTTTGATATACTTTTGATTTATATATGTATCGCACAAAACTCTTATTTATTTACATTTCAAATGCCTAAAATTCAATATTTATTTTTTTTCTAAAGATTAAGACGGGTTATTTTTTCCAATTTCTGCTTTTATAAGTCAATTTTCTCTCTCCATACGGATATATATACATACATACATGTACATTTATGTACACACACATACACTTACAAATGCACGCACATATATATGCACCAATGTTTTGGGTTCTTTCGTGACGGCTTTTTCAATGATTTTTAGAAAGTTACCGCAATTCTGTTCGACTGTAATATTTTTGGCTGCTTTTCAAGCTTGAACATAGTTCCTTGTTTCTTATGGCAGCTCTTTCATTGGGTTACCAGTAAATTGGGCAATTCTGCTTCATTTTCATTTGTTTGCTTCCTATTAAGAATTTTCAGTGGTGAAATTCGTACTTTTTTCATACCTAACTAAACTTTGATATTTTCATTGGTTCAAAGTAATTTTTTTTTGTTTATTTCCCCAAAAAACAACAGGGGTCATATTTTGTGTTATTTGTTTTTGCAATTTTTTTTGTCGTTGCCTAATAATCATCTCAAAATCACGGAAAAGGTATGTATGTATTGCATGGCGAGGAATTTCTTATTGCTTTAATTTATTGGTGTTGATGGGTCTCATGAATGGTATTTTATGCGTTTTTGTTAAGGTAATTTTCAATTTCATCTTATATTACAATAATGGGAAGCTAATAAAAAAAGCCTGGATATAATGTATGAGAAGGATTGTGCAGATCTCTCGCACCATTCGGACCTGATTGCCTTTTCTAATTTTCTAAATGGTAATTTTATTTTTTTTCTAATTTTCTGAAGTGCTTTTCTCAGATTCAGTAAAATGATGAAATGAAATTATAAGAATTTACAAGCTAATTCTTATATATTTACATGCAACGCCAAAATATTTGATAAATGCTCTTAAACAAGCTTTTTTGGGTTATTTTTTGGCAACTTCTTTATTCGTTTACTGTAAAATTGCCAAAGCTCTTTGTAATTCTTTCTTTTGCAGCTTTTTAAGAAATGCCAGTACTGAGATTCATGTATTTTCATATCTAAAATCTAAAGTTTGATATATATTGGCTGACAACAATTTTTATTATATTTCTTGAAAAGAACGAACAGTGCTATTGCGATGGAGATGCTTGGGAAGGCTTGTGCCTTCTTTTGAACGAGCTGTCAAAATAGTCTCCTTACTCTTCATATCGGAGCTGTAATAGTCTTTCGTGGGGATGATGATTAAATTCAACTTGGAAGGTATTCTTGTTTATATACAAGATGCCCTCAAGATCCACTTTTCTCATGCAATTGCGATGTTGGATGGCCTATGCTGCTGCATTCATGTCATTGGTTGTGAAAATTTGATAACTCATGTTTTTTTTATGGCATTTCGGCAAATATGAGCTTCACTTCTACCATTTTCTTTCCGCTTTTCCGTCTTAGTTTTTGATTTTTCCCCCTTTTTTTCTGGATTGATCATTGTACTAAGGGTCTGTTTGGGAGAGCTTATTTGTGCGGTGGCGTTTTTTAAATCGCCGCTACACCGTTTGATTTTCACGTTCGCGCAGCTTATCTCAAATCGTGTTTTTCGGATCTTTAACAAACGGAGACGCGGGATCGACCCCGCGTCCCGCGACTTGAGTTTGCGTTCCAGTGAATTTTACCTGTCGTGCCCTTCCCTCCCGTGCCCTTCTCCTCTACTCCCTCTCGATCCGTTGCAGGAGGAGCTTGCGGCTATGGCGATCTGGGGAAAAGGGTCGAGAAAGGGTCGAGCAAGGCTTGGCGCAAGGCAGTCGTGCAACCTCGACAGACCTCTACAGGGAAGGTGATCTCGACAGCGATTACCCTCTTCTGGTCGAAGAGATGAATGCTGATACCAGGATCATCGAATAACTACAGGCCGGCGGATAGGAGACCGAAGAACACCTTGCAGTTCAATGAAGGGCACCTATCCAAAACCTTCTTGGTGCCGATTATCAAGCAACAGTAAAAATGCCAAAGACAGGATTTTGATTGATTGCACAAGCCTTAGATTGATTAATATCAGAATAATTATACTAGACGGAGGCCTATTTTTATCATCTTTAGGTTATTTGCTAGTACAGACACAGGACTTTAATTGAATTTATTCATATTTTTGATATCATTCATTATAATTTTATAATAAACAATATGTAATAACCATTAAAAATATATATATCAAATTTTAAATTTCAGATTTTAAATTTCAAATTAATTTTTTGTTTAAAAAAAATGTAAAACACTAATGTATTTGTAATACTAAATATGATATTATTGTAAACATAACATGCAATTATTTGTCGGTTCCAATTTTAGCGAAAATGAGAAGTAGAAATTGATATTTTCTGACAAATCACAGAATCAAATTTGCCTCAAATCGTCAAAACCAAACAACTTAACAGCTTTATTCATAACAGAGCAGACTCATTATTTAGCCTACAACAATGCCAATTCAATTCGTTTTCCAAACGCTCAAACCAAACAGACAGACAAATTATCCGGATAATCTGCTTATCAACAGATTATTTATCCTGATAATCTAGATAATCTGCAGCTGCGCCAAACAGACCCTAAAGCTGCAAGGTAATGCACACCCAAACTCATATGGTATGCCTAAATACATCAGTAATGCTTGACTCCAGAAAAAAAAACTAATGACTCAACAGAAAACTTATAGGAACGTCTGTTGGACTGTAATTATTTTTATTTCCTTGTTTTAAATAAATTATATATATGCGCACACATATATATAGACACACACATCAACAAGGTGTCGGTGTAGATCTAACAACGATCCAATGATGCAGATGAGGAAACATGATCGAGGAAGATACTGTTTCAGCTTGATTTCAGGACCTATCGAGCTAGCTGAGCCATGTTAACCCAGTCAGAAACTGATGTGAGGATGGTTGACAGGTATCAACCATGCAACTCACCTGGAAGCTCATCAGAATATTGTTTAAATTTTTAACCAAGAAAAAGCTGACTCGATTCTGAAGCTTATATTATGGGAGAGCTCACCCAAGGGGAGGTTGGTTTCCCAAAACATCTTCAATAATCTAGCAGAGATGAAAAATCGGCGGGCGGTAATGATACATCAGGTTGTTACAGTCATGTATTTTGCAGATGTTGTGCTTTTGCTCTTAAAGCTTCTTTATGGAATGCAAAAATTAAGAGAGATTTTATTGCAGTTGATTGACTGTTATTTAAATCATGCTTTCATATTGTACAGTCAAACTGCTAGTCATTATAAGAGATTTTTTTTGGACGTTATATGACTCGGTTCTTCTTCTGCTTTCTCATCCATTTTGCTCTAAATCCTAGACTTATAATTTCTGTCATTTAACAGATTTAAGTTAAATCGGCTATAATCACGTGATTTTCTTTTTTTACATGCTTATGGTAACTTGAATGTGGGTTTGTGTTTCCAACAAATTTGATGTGAAACGGGTCGTTGTAGGTATGTTGGAATCTGTTAGAAATAAACAAGTCTGATTTTAAATTCACTTGATGCACTTCAAAAATATCCCTTTTCTAAGGTGACGTCGAAGCTTCATATGTATTGTTTAATCCTGATTTACCTGTGAATCACATCCAAAAAATAGTGCATGCAGAGAGAGAGAGAGAGAGAGAACAGTAATCAATCGTGATCAATCATGTCTTATTCATAAAATGATTCCCCTATCTATGAAGGAAATGATACAAATAGTTTATTTTACTTATTTGCCCCTACTCTAATGGGGTGCGTACAAATGTATTTTTAGTATTTTACATGAGTCCATCGTCTATCTACTTTTTGATCTTGCCAATTTGACTTTGGTTGGCTACGAGTTGACAGTACCAGCTCGGTCGGTTGATCTTGGTTGGTATAAGTCGAACGATTAATATGGCCTGATTATCCAATTTGAATGTACTTAAAAATATAAGAATTCGACACCACTACTAAAAGATATAATCCTTAGCAACAGCGCCAAAACCTTTACTCGAAGCGTAATATTAACTTTAGTAACAATTAAATATTTCAATCTTTTAATCGCAGAGTTACTTTCAAACGTAAGTATACGTATCGTTCAAGTAATACAGGGCTCTAATGGAGTCCTGGAAATCGATCCCATAGAGAATATATTAAAGCCTACGGACTAAGATTATAAAAACAAATTCAGAATCACAACTAAATCGAATTGCCTATTTGTTACTAATATGCAATCGACAATAATATGAAACTTATATTACAAACTAGTTTTACTAACAATTTACTAATACTACTAGAGTTAAGTTCAAATATAGATAATAGTAAGAATCATTCTCCTTAGTTAAGATATTTAAGTTAAATGATAATTATAATTAGTTTTAATGTGTTGTGTCAAATAAGAGCATACATATTCTTTACCCTTTGGTCCAAACATAAATAATATTGACTAATCATATGCTTGGTTACTGATTCTGCGGCTAGAATGGGAGGATACCGACTCTCACTTCGGAGCTCCCATAATCCGCTCATCTGAGGGCTAACAATCTACACATCAGCACCCAAACGATAGGACCGAATTGAGGATTTTAGTCTGTCACTCTAAAATCTCCAATTCTACGTCTGATTAATATTATTTCCCTATTTATTTGAACTTCTTCTTTCAAGGATTTACCCGTCTACCTTGGAAAGAGAAATGTGATACATACAAGTTAAAAATCCTTAGCCCACGGTCAGGTCTTAAGAATTCTTCACGGATTTTAACAATATAAATGACCAATTCGTATAGAAAAGTAAGTTTAGGTATAGTACCTTCACAACTTTTTTTATAATTTATTTAATAGACTAATTATATAATCATTTCACAAAAACATCAAAACAAGGAGAAATATAGAACAACCACTCAGAATTCATGAAGAGGATACAATAAAACTTAGATTTCATATAATAAAGTAAAGTTCTACACACTAAAAATAAATAAACACTACTTATCTCAAAATCCTCCCCAAGCAAACTCCTCAAGCTCCTCCGGATCTTTTCCTCGAATTCACCTTAAACGTCAAAATGGAAGAGTTCTCTCACTTCCCTTCCACTCTTGCAATCCCTCAAAGAATTCCTTACAAATTCTCTATTTGAACTCACAATTGACTAAATTAAACTCACTAATACTCTTTTTTGTACTATGGACTCACTAATAATCACTTTAGAGACCAAAAGAAGAGTCCTTTTTCGGCCTAAATTCGTTCCTTTTAAAGTTGTAGAAGAGTCTCTAAGGGTTGTGAAGGCACCTCCTTTGAAAACTGTCCACATTCGACGTATTTCTGGAAAGATCCGTCGATCCCGCCGTCGGCGGCCTTCTAGAAACAGTGCATTTAAACAGACCCCGCAGTCGGCGGCCTTGATCCTCGCTGTTGGCGGCCTCCCTTGCAATTAATTCTGAACTCTCAGGAAAATCATGCCGTCGGCGGCCTCGACCTCGCCGTCGGCGGCCTAGGTCAAATTTGCATAATTTAGTCTTTTTTGCTCCAATTTCGCTCCTTTTGTACATATTTTCGTTCATTTGTCCTTAAATCTTCATACATGCAGAAAACACCAAAAATACATTTCTTTAAAGTGTAATATCATAAAAAATCAGTATAAAATAAGCATGAAAATCTTGACATTTTTATCTTGGGTCAAAATCCCCCAAACTTAACTATTACTTGCCCTCAAGTAATCCTTAATACTACATAAACATTATGATTCATTGTGGTAAAGTTTTAATTTAGAAATACTATAATTTTGATTTAAATAAATATTATAATAAGAATTCTCAGAAAGATTTTTAAATAAATAGATTAATTTTGCAGGTATAAGGCTATCTAGTCATTTAGTCTAAGAGTTTTAGTATTTTATTTATTTCAAGAATGACTATATGTTGCAATACCAATTTCACTTAGAATATTCAGAAGATAGGAAATTCATGAGGAAACTATAAATAAGAACTTAGTCATAAATATAAGTTCAGAAATTTTTTCAGTTTTTCTTTTAGGTTAATCCAAGTGAAGCCAATTTTTGATAAGGCATTTCCTCAAGCTTCTCCTCACTTATTTTCTTTTCTTTTTTTTTCTTTTCAGGGATTGTTTTTCAATCTTTTTCTTTTTCTTTCTTTTTAGTGAGGATTACTATTTTTGGATAACCTCTTAATAATTTTGAACTTCACTCTTCTTTTTCTAAATTTCAAACTTTCAATATTCTTTACCTTATATGTACTTCATAGTCTTTACATTATTGAATCCTAATCTTTTCTTTTTCAACCGAATTCCTAAGATTCTTAATATTTCAAACTATAGTTTTCTTTACTTTAAATAGTTAACTATAGTTTTATCCTCTTATACTAAATATCTTAATCTACGAAATTAATTTTCATTATTAAAAATATTTCTTTGAATCTTTTATAATATTTAGATAGAATCTAAACATAGTATTTAGAATTAAATTTTATCACAAAAATCATATTAATAAATTTTGAAAATATGTTATTGAGAACATATAATAGTTAAGATTTTTCTTCCTTCCCCCAAACTTAAATTTTTCTATAAATATAAATAGTACATGGGTGAAAAGAAAAATTTTAAATAAAAAAAATTCATACCTTTGCACTTTAAGCATTTTTGTCTTTTTGAAATTTGCAGGTTCTTCTCAAAATCTCTAATTTCAACTGACCTGTAATATTAAACTCCTTTCTACACATATACAGTTTAGAATTTTTGCTGGGTAATGAAATTTTAAAACAAGTATATAAAACTATACATTAAACAAAAACAACTAACGATACTACACAAGACATATGCATTTCACAACACAGAACAAACAGTGTACTAATTTAAACTAAACAGTTCACAATTACACTTACTATTACAGATATCACAAGCATCTAAAAATTAAAATGCAAACTACCACGCTAAACACATATCACAGAAAATAAAGCATAGTCCACAATACAATCCATCAAAATAAAAGTTTAACAACTTAAAGAAAAAAAAACATAAACACAAACAATACATCACTATCAAATGATCAAGCATCAAAATCCCACACAAAAACTTTATCACCCTGGTCAGCAGGAGGATTGGGCTGATAATGAGTATATTTGGGGCACTCTGGAAAAGTCACATCTGGCTCTCCTCAGTAGTATCTAGCCTGAGCATTGTAATAAGCCATCTCAAAATCTGAATGCCTCTGAAGATACTCACTATCATGATCATGTCTTCACTCTAATCCTTCAATCCTGTGATCAATCCTTTCTAATCTTTCATCTAATTTCTCAAAACTTTTCCTCTACATGGTCATGATATTCATCAGATCATATAAGGTAAGAGAACTGGAGGCAGGAGGGTCGTAGCTAGTAGAAGGGATATCTCTACTAGTAGATGGTTCTTTGCTCCTACTCCCTGATCTCCATTCCTCATGGGATGTATAAGTCTTTATATTTCCTTTAGTAATGGGTTTCATAGGATAAACCCTTTCCTCGTCATCTCTTGCTTCAACACCAGACAGTTGACAAAGCGCATAAATGAGGTCTGGATGCCCTAAAAATCCACTTGTCTCACTCTTCGTAGTAGCCATAATATTCTTATAGATTATCTTCCCCACATTAATTCTTCTATTGTTCTGAATACAGAAATTCAGAACAGCTCTCTCTCTAGAGACTTCATTATGATGGTATGTGGGTAGCAGAGTTGAACTGATGAAATAATGTCATGTCTTAACATTGGCATTCATCATGGACAGTGGAAAGTTAATCCATTCACGATTTTTAATTTTCCAAAATCCTTTCTCATCAGTGAGAAAATCAATAACATCATTCAACGGACATTCCATTGTTTCAAAAGTTTCAAACTCGCTAGTATAATAATCTTGAAGCTCGTAAAAAGAGTTAATTCGATTAGCACTAAATTCGACAGAAAATCCCCTTACTTGGACAGGCTCATCCTCAATTTGAGTCAGATTCGAGTAAAACTCACTAATAGCTTCAACAACAGCCTTGTTTGTTGTATAGCAGAAATTCTCCCATCCTCTTTCTTTGATAATTCGTTCCACCTCTCCTCCAGGATTCTCAAAAACTGTATCTTGAATACGCTTCTTATTTTGAAAGAGTGAAGTATACCTTGATTGGGCTTTCGCATTAACGAATCGAGTTTCGTCGATGTTGACCTCATTTTTGGTGAGGTCTGATCTCTCTCCTTAGTGCTTAGGATCTAGCCATAGGTTTTTCCTTTGACTATTCTAGAGGACTAGAAATGAGACCCACCACTTAGAAATTCAAAAACTTCTTAACTCTTCTTGAACCCCACACAGATGACCATAAACCTTCAAGCCCTTTTGGAAGGTTAAAAGTCAAATGTAGAGGTTCAAGGATGAGTTCTAATAGGCTTCTTTGGCCTTAGGATTACCCTGGGTAGTCTGGTCTTGGTCAGGTTAACCTGCACACACCACACTCTCACACACATTCTAAACCTTAAAACCACTCTTACCCAACTTGGCTTCCTGACTCATGTAGGAAACTCATATGGATAGACCTCAACCCCTAAGCCCCTGGCTAAGAGGGTTAGGAACAATATATTGAGTGCCTAAAATGAGTCCTCTCATGGCTCTTGTGAGCTTAGAATGGCTTCATGGCTCAACCAAAATGGTTTCATTTTACTTACACCTAATCAATCTTCATTTTTCCCAAAATTTCAATTTTTGACCCCGGTTCCGAAACTCAAAACTTCACGGTCAACCGGGCTCCCAAAAAAAAATTCATGCCAGAGCTTTCCTCTCGTCAAATCGAGAAGTTTGACTGTAAACATGTCATACTTCCGAGCTACCTTTAGGCCCCTCGCGGCCAAAATAGCCGATACTTAAAAAACACTCTGGGATTCATAAAACCTTCCACATAAATCAAAAATGACCCCAGACACTTTTATTTGACTCCAAATTTCTTTCTAAACCACCTCGAGCCTTTAATTCAGCCTTTTGACCACTTACCCCTAAACTCCCCAAAATTACCAAAATGCCCTCCATAACTAAAAATTTCAAAAATTCCAAAAAGTCCCAAAAAAACTCCAAAAATTCCAAAATATTCTCCACATCATTTTTTTCAACTACCACGTACTCCAATTTTGTCAATTTAACCCAATTTGATCAAAAATTCTAAATTTGCCCTTAAAGCTCAAAGTTGACCTAGTTGACCCAATTTACCCAAACTAAGCCCAATGTCACTCAATTTTCCCGAAATAAATTCTAAAACCATTCATAACATCCTCATGAACAAAATTTAACCTTTAATTGCCCCCAATTTGATCCCAAAATCCATCAAAGCCCAACCAAACCAAATTCACCCAAAATTGACCATATGTCCAAATCCATCAAATTGATCATCCAATTCAATTCAAAGTCACTCCAAATCTTTTCTAAACTCTTCATAACACTTTCCTAAACCAAACTCAACATTCACTTAGCCCAAATTTTGACCCAAACCTAACCCAAACTCAAGCCCAAGTTCACCCCAAATTTAAAGGTCCAAATTCAAGCCCATGAGCTAAGTCACTTCAATTAGCCCAAATCCACTCAAAAGCCCACATGCCAATTATCATTTCATCATCCCTTTGATTAAATGATTTGCCTAAGGTTCCAAATTCATCATCAAATTATTCCAAATCAAGCCTTATGACAAACCATTACCCATGCTTATCCTAACACTTAATTCAAAAATCCATTTCCATGAAATTTGACCAAGCCAAGGACAAACCATGAGTGAGCCATGAAGCCACTCTCAAGCCACATGTAAGCCATGGGAGTCATTTCCATGTCACCATACCATTTTGGGGAGAAGGATGAATCACTTTCCACCTCTCTTAATAAAAGCCTTTTAACACTTTTATGTCACACCCTTACCCATGCTTATCCTAATCACATTGGATGGGGACTTCTCCACCTAAAGGGGCCGGCCCAATTGATCTCCCATCAGCCTCAAATCAAGCCTTGGTGAGTGAACCAAGCCCAAACCATGAATTGACCCAAATTGATCCAAAATGCCCCTTACACCCATGTCATTTAAATCCTTGACTTTACACATGGCAATCCCAAATTAACTTCACCAAAATCAAGTTCTGACCTCCTCTCCACCTAAGCACACATTTTGAACCCACTAGCCAACCCCCATAGCCACTTAAGCTCCACCATAACCTTCCTTATTTAAACCCCACCTCCATAGCCATAAGAGAAGAAAAAAAAGATTACCTTGGGGAGACTATGCCAAATTGTTCCCAAAGCTTTTCCAAGTATTTCTAAGCTCAATCAAACCATTTTCAATTGAGGCCTCACCTCTTGGACAAAGGTATCAAAATTTTCTCCTCCATCTGAGCTTATTTTAAATTTCTGTAAATATTCAGATGCTTTAAGTATATCATCACTGTATAGATGTGTGCTACTCGATTAGGCGATCATTTAAAAAAAAATTCATTCAATTTCGTTGAGAATCGAGGGAGATATTAAGGTTTGAAGGTGGACGATTTTGGGTGAATAACACTAGGAGAGAGGAGCAGCAATCGTTCGATCAGGCGTGTATCGGAAGGACGGCCCTAATGGAGTCGGACAAAAATCGGTCCGTGAATGTGCCGCCACAAGAACCACGCGGGCCAATAGGAGATCGACACGTGGATTGAGCGGGAAATGGATTTTTTAGATCTATTTTTGGCACAAAACTTCAAAAAATCATAACTTTGCCTAGAAAACTCCAAAAAATAAAATAAAAATATCATCTTGCTCATTGAAACGAGGAGAATAATGTGAAACTAATTTCATATTTATTTTATGCATATTTTATTTTTAATTAATTAAATAGTGTTTTCAATCTTTCAATTCTTCATACATGTAGGAGCTTCACCATAACTTGAAATTTTGGTATGTTATTCTATTCATAATGGTGGATCTTTCCTGATTTTTCCAAAGTCATGAATGATCTCCATGATGAGATATCTATTTTTCAATTTATGCATCAGTTTTTCTATAATAATTATAAAAATTATCATGTTGTTTAGAAAAATCTAAAAAAATTAGGGTGTGTTTCCTTTGACCATTGAAACAACATAAAATTATCTTAAAATTTATTTCAATCAAATAAACTCTAATTTGACCAAAACCTCAAAATTAAATTTTAATTAAATAGGAGTAACCACACATCAAAATCATATGAAATCAACTCTTCACTATCACTTAGGATTAGAGGAACCTCACATAAAAATTTTAAGTCAATTGGAATTAATTTAACCTATGAAATGAATTAATTAAATGACATAGCTATTTTGAAAATTAAAAAATTCATAAAACCCAAAATACATTTAAAAATTTCACCAAATTAATTTTTAAAGTTCTCTGTGATCAGAGGAGTTCAAGAAAAACAAAATTGTATTTTTAATAAAAATTTCATTTTAAATTTTTTTAAATATTTAATAATTAAAAATTATAAAAAATCAAAAAATGTAAAAATTCACCAAAATGCCACATTTGGCCACTTAATCACTTGGGAACCATTAAAATATTTTTCCTAAGTCTCTAAGTTAAGATATTAATTTTCAAAGGCCTAGGATAATTTTTAACATTTAAAAAAATGAATTTTCTTAACTTTCCACTAAAATAATTCTAATAAATTAAGGAAAAATCAAAAAAATATAAAATTTATTTCTCTGGATTCCTTGACTATAGAGAGATTTTCTAAAAATATAAAATTAATTTTTCCACCTTTAAAATATTTTAAAATGAATTAATACTCCAAAAATAAATATAATTCTAATAAATAATTTAAAACACAAAAAATCCCTAACTTTAGTCCAAATGGTCCCCTGATCAAGGGTCACTTCCAGTAAAAATTTCAAATTCATAGGTCTTTCCTCAGTCAAGTTATTTATTTTTCATTGAAAACCCTATTTTTGCATTAAAGTAAATATATAAATTAAATTAAATTCAAAAAATTACATTTTCTCCTCTGATATTTTAATTAACCCATGAGTATGAAGACATAAAAATTTCAAAGTCATTTGAGTTAGATTTAATGAATTATGAAGTAAATATGTCTAAGGGGCAAAATGGTAATTATTAAAATTTAGCCTTAATTAATATTTAGGCTTAATTATGGGTAGTGGGTAATAAACGATCCTAATTAATCTCCTTAGATGATTGAAACATAGGAAGTTAAAGGGTAGGAACCAATTTTATCACTTTTCTAACATAAACAAAATGATTATAATTTCTTAAATTATTGAAATTTTGAAGTTAATTAAAAGAGAATGTATTAAGTGAAGGGGTTTAATCTTGGAAGATATTAACTTATTAATTTTAAACCCTAATTAATGATAGAAATCAAATACCACTTAATATTAATTTAATAACTCATTAATGAAAACTAAGATAAATTAAATAACCAAATTAAAATAATTTCTAAGATAATTTAATAAAAAAATTAATTTTAAAATAATATAATTAATTAAATTAAAAATAATTTTAAAACGACATAATTAATAAAAACAATTTACATTAAATATAATTAAATTAAAACAATTTTAAAATAATTTAATCAACTTTAAATCAAAATTAAATTAATGCAACTAAATTAAAATCAACTTCAAATCAATGTAATTAAATTAAATATAACTAAAATTAAAGTTAAAATAATTTTAAAAAAGTCAACTTTTGAAATTACACAATCAAATTGAAATAACATAAGACAATTATAATTAAACTAAAATATTATAATTAATTTGAATCATTCTTAAAAACCAACTCAACTTCAAACAAGATGGTTAAGTTTCTTAATAACCTAACCTGCCCCTAAAGACTTTCACCCACATAACTCTTAAGTGAAACGCCAAGTGAATGTCATCTTTCTCAAAAGATAATTAAAACATCTAAATTCATTGAGCAAGAGTCAAAACTCAACTAAACCCCGGATGATCAGTTCATTCGAACGATGAAATTTATTTGGACTCAAAATAATCCCATAAGCATTGAAAAGATGTTCAGGACTCGTCCTAAGCACTTTCTCAATATGATGAGGTGTTTTAGAAGAACACTTGAACTTAATTGTTCTTTGATGAAGAGAATCATCCTCAACAAAACACAAGAACCTAGACGTCATAAGAATCGACTCAGCAGTAGGATTAGGATTTTGGTAGACAATCAGAACCTTCCCTTAGCTTTACCTAGGTACTTGTTGCAAATATTTAAATTCTCTGACATGTGTTTTAAGTGCAGTCGGGAATGACGAGAAGATCCACCAGGTACGCTTTTATTTTATTGCGATTTATTTACCTGCACTGTACTTTATTTCTCTTGCATATTAAACAACAATGTCACCCTGCAAGAAAATTGAAACTTTTAGGATAGCCACAAAACTGAAACCCAAAACTAAATTAAAATCAACACAAGATAAAATTCACCGCCACAACATTCAAAAGATAAAACAACTCAAAATTTAATCACAAACAGAACAACAAAACTATAACTACAACTAAATTAAAACTTCTCGTTGGATGATCGGGAATCCCTCGGATGATGTAACCCACGTGTTGCTAACGAGATTTCCCACGGTCTAAATGAAAGTGTGGAACTCATTCAGTTGAGTTTAGCAAATTCATTTGGACTAAGTGAATCCAATGAAAATAGCGGTGTCGGGATGACGGAACCGTGAGATCTTAATCGGTTCTGCTTAATCAACTTTAAGATTTGTTTTAATTAAAATACTAAGCCATCTCAATTTTCAACTTTTCTAAACCAAAACACCTATCTCATATCTTGATTGTCACTTTCTAAAACTAAACCTTCTGCAACAACAAGGAGCTTGGAGCACAGTAGGCAAAGACGACCATCTTCATCAACAAAACCCGAGTCTACTTCAGCAAAATCTATCTTAGAATTAAATAACAAAGCCATAGGATTTCGAGGTAGTCTGCCTAGTGCAACATAAATACTTAACTTTTCGTTAGGCATTTTACATAATTGTGTTATGCAAATTAAGTCATAACCGGTGTTAGGACTCCGAGGTAGTCGTTTGGTATGACATAAACCCTCACATCTTCAAGGTTATTTGTGTGATTATGTCATACAAATATAAGTCCTAATTAATTAAAATTGACAGGATTACAACATTAAATAAACTCTCAAATTGAAACAAAACAATAGGATAGTTGGGAAGTCACCGAAGTTCACTTCGGGTCTGTGACATCCCCTACTTCTCTTCCTTTGGACTCCTAAAATAAACTGTTCCAAATTTAAGCTATTCCCTATTGAAATTTCCAAAATCCAATTAGTTTGAAACCTTAAACTTTAAAATTCTTGAGAGCAAAACCACTGATCATTATCGAGAGTTTTCTTAAGTGTCTTCGGACATTTAGGATGTAATTAACTATAGGGACTTGCCCTTATAGGAAACTGTAAGAACCCAGGTAATATAAACCCTGCTCAATTCCTTTATATTAAGTAGGGAACTTGTCGGCTTATAAAATTGGTTTACGTACCAAACGGATGTCACAAATCTTCTAGTTTGTTTAATCGAGCCCCATCATCAAGCAGTGTGTCTATTCTTTGGTATAGATATATGGTTTGTGGTGTGGTGCTCGTTTATATAAACTATTTGGGATGTGAGGTTGGTTTGATTTCATATCTTAAAATTTTTCAAACTTAAAAATTATTTTCAAAATCAAATGCTACTTTCTAAATTATATATATTTAAATTAAATTTAAAATCTGAAAATTCGCCGATAATTTCTTTAGGCGACCCCCTTTTCAAAATACTTAACCTATAAATAAGCCATACAATTTCTGGCGACTATACTGGGGACTAGTTCCTCTCTCCATTTTGATCATATGATTTTGCTTTCATAAATCGGTAGTGAGTCTATACCCCTAGTGGACCAAGCTACCATTCTTTCAATTGGCATACCACGTTCATTTCTGTCTTAAACGGGTATAATCAACTCCTTTTGGATTCTGGAGCAACTGTTTAGACATCCCTAAACAGAGAGGTTTCAAAATCCTCCCACCTCCCGAAAGAGGCGAGGTGGACCCCTAATAGGTGTGTTAGAATAAGATCAATCTATTGATGTGATTTCAATGTGAATTCAACCTCCTCTAAATATCAGACTGGGTCTGATTCTTCATTCCTCTTTGGGTTTAACTTGTTGCTAACAGTTCAAACTCAAATTTCAGTCTAACAAACTTCCAATAAACCATAAATAAAATAAAATTTTGTCAAAATTTCAAACCAAAATAAAACTTCTCAAGACACAAAGAAATATACAATAATAATAATAATAAAAGAAACACAAAAAAGTTACATGCTTAAAGGATGCCCAGTACAAAGCAAGTTAACTTGAGTACTTTCATTGAAACTGTAAAGCAAGGGACATCACTGACTTCCAGAAATTCTTCAAATGACAGGAGACAATGTCTTCACCCAAGCTGGTCTTTTCTTTCGCCTCTGGAGTGGAGTTTGCCATTAATAGGGAGGAACTGCATGATCTGGCAATCATCAAGTTTGGATAAGGATTCGACAGTATTGAAATTAAGTTCGGGAATTTGTCCGTTGAGATGATGAAACCCAAAATGAGAAAGTCTGTTGAGCCTATTGTAGAGTTCAACTTGAAAATTGTTGAAAAGCTCCCTATGCTAAAGAAGGAGTGAATTGAAAAAGACTCTTCTATTGTTGTGAAGTATGCCGCTAAAAGTGCTGGGACTTATTTGAGGACTGCTTCAGCTCCTACTATTAGAGCCAGCATCACCACACCAACTGTTTTGTTAGACAAAGGAAAAGAGATTTTACATAAGAAAGAGTTAGTCGACCCTTACACCCTACCTTTTTACGGACTCGAAATTGGGTCCAATTTAAAGAGCGTGCAACTAATGAAAGCACAAAAAAGGAAGCACAACCGGAAAAGTCTAAAAGTCAACCAGCCACGACAGTCCCGCCGCCGCAATGCCGCCAGCCGAGTCAGGAGCCATCTCGGCAGAAACCACACGGACCGACACGCAGCCTGAAGGAGCTTTTGAGTAATGAATATCCCTTTAAGGATGAAGCAGTGGCCAAAAAGTTCTGCAACTTGAGTAAGATGGTTGATTTTCAACTGTCAGAGCCGAAAAAGCCAAAAGAGATCAACGAGAAAGATCACCCCCAATACTGCCCATACCACCGGTTACTTGGCCACACCATAGAAAAATGTTTTGTCTTCAAGGATTGGCTCGAAAAGAATTTTAAAAGTGGGAACATAGCAATCCCGAAGGAATATTTAAAAGAACCTGAAAAAGGTTATGTGAATATGATTTTGGAAGTTTCGCTTGGCTTTTATACAATGACGCCAGTGCTAGAGGGGATAAGTGATGTTCCTCAAAAGTCCCCAGTTGACCTAAAAATTTTCAAAGGAAGTTCGATTGAGTCCGCTGACACGCCTAAAATATATACGTTTTTTTCTATATCATTTTACTTATTTTTTGATGATATTACACTTTAAAGGAAGGTATTTTGTATGTTTTTTGGTTTTAGGTACAAGAAATGGTGATTGGAGCAAAAGGAAGCAAAAACGGTGCAATTTGGAGCAAAAACGAGCAAGAAATGAAATTCTGCCCCTGACACCTTTCGATAAGTCTTTTGATGCTTAATATCTTTTACACTTCTTGCATATTTTTGAATGAGATTATACTTTAAAGAAAGGTTATTTTTATGCTTATTTTGTAGGGCTATCTGTTACGAACGCAACGCAACTGAAATGGGGCGAAACGAAGTTGAAACGGAGCCAAACGGAGCGAAACCGTAGAGCCGCGCAGCAGCCTGCTCGCCGACGACGAGATTTTCCTGAGACCACCGAAATATGGCCAAAAAGCTCGCCGACAGCGAGCTCGAACCCGCCGACAGCGGCCCGGACGACCATGAACCGACATTTGGCGGTTTTGGGCCAATATTCGACGTATTTGGACGCTTTTTCGAAGGGGTGCTTAAGGAAACTCTTCGGAATTCGTCCATGCTCTTTAAAAATGACAAGTTTGTGTTAGAAATGTGTAGATTAGAGGAGAGAAATAATAGAGAAAAGGAGAGAAAAACTTAGAGGAATGTTTAGGATTCTTAGATTAAGAGTAGAAATGTAGATTTCTACCCTTTTGGAGAGATTGGAGAGTAGATTTTGAGAGAATTTGTAAGGGATTTCGCTAGCATTGCATGGATCGCCGGGAGACTTTATGGGGGAGATCTTCGTCTTTCTTTCAAGGGGAAAAAGCTGAGCATTGTTCTTCATTATCTTATAATTTTGTAAACATTTATTTAGTGGATTTGCTTTTGTTAAATGAAGTTTCTTTTATGTTTTCTTCGTGCTTTGTGCCGCATCTCTCTTACTATTTCTTCTTCTTTGGAAATAGTGGCATAAGAAGATTATGCCATTGTTTTCCTTTTACTTTTCTTTTGCAATGAGTAGAAATCATGTTTAGGATTTTGTGATGCATGATAGAAGTGAATTTAATTATAAATGTGATGGTTTTTACTTGCACTTCATTTACATTGCAATAAGGGCCCATCAGTAGTGTTTAAATTCGTTGTAATCGCATCGACCCGAAAGGGCGGTGTAATTCTCAACAAAGTGGAACCGCATTCAAATTTCATGGATGATGAAGTTCATGGGAATCGAATGCAAATAAATAGGGAAATATAATTATTGGGCGTAGAATGAGAGATTTTAGAGTGACAGACTAAAATCCTCAATTCGGTCCTATCGTTTGGGTGCTGAAGTGTAGATTGTTAGCCCTCAGACGAGGGGAATGTGGGAGCTCCGAAGTGGCAGCCAGTATCCTCCCAGCCTAGCCACAGATTCAGTAACCAAGCATAGGATTAGTCAATGTTCTTTATGCCTGGACCAAAGGGTAAAGAATATGATTGCTCCTATTTGACACATATAATATTTAATGCATCTCATTCCTATACATTATCTATTTTATTACATAAGAATAGTAGTTTTTAATATCTCAAAATTCTCCAAACCAATTCATCCAAAAAGGGTTATCTTTAGAATTATTATTCGCATTTAGTTATAATTACTATCTTTACATTTAACACTTACATTTAGGAGTAGTTGCTAGATAAAATATAATTTCAATCTACATTCCAAACTAAGGACTATTAGTAGTAGACTGGAATTTGATTAAAGACTTCTTACTTCACTTCGTCGTGAGATCGATACTGGGGTTTTTAAAGAAAACTCTATATTACTTGAAACGATACGTATACTTGCGTAGTACCCCTAGTGTGTAAAATATTTTCTATTTTTTATATATCATTTAAGATTTTGCACACTAGCCGCTATTTATAAATCGGGTCAAGTTTTTGGCCATCTTTTGGAAGTTAATTTACTGCGTAATTGCGGGTCGGGTCAAGTTTTTGGCGCCGTTGCCGGGAAGCTTCGGTAAGAACTTTAGGAGAATTTTAGTTGAAGTAATTAGGCTTAGACTTGGAAAACTGTAGTGTCGTAAAAATTATTTTTTGTGTGAAAAGTGTTTCTATAGGAAAAATGTGTTGTTAAAAAAGAAGAAAAAATTGTTTGTGTGAAAAATATGGTGTTCGTTAAAATGTTTTGTTGTGTTGAATATATTTCATCTGTTATTTGTTTAATTGTTAATGTATTGTTTGTTATGTTACGTATGCGAAACAAAGGATCTGCAGGACTTGTGCCTTATGATCCCGAGTTTGAAAAAAATAAAAAAATAAAAATACAGAAAGGACTCGAAAAACTAGAAATGGAAATGGAAAACTTTCAAGATAATAACTTTGAAAATCACCATACTTCATTGAGGGATTATGTAAATCCTACGACAGATGAAATTCACTCTAGTATACAAAACCCTGTCGTAGAAGCTGACTCGTTTGAAATAAATCCTGAGATTATCCAACTGGTGCAGAACAATCAGTTTGGGGGAACTCCTTTAGAAGATCCCTATTTACACTTATCAAATTTTCTAGAACTTTGTGCTACATTTCGTTATAATGGCATGTTAGACGATGTTGTTAGACTAAGGCTTTTTTCTTTCTCACTAAGGGATAAGGCTAAAATGTGGTTATACTCATTAGCACCTGGATCTATTAAAAATTGGAAGGAGTTTACTCAGAAATTCTTAGCTAAGTATTTTCCACCTTCAAGGACTACTAAACTTAGAAACGATATTATCTCATTTTCTCAGTATGAAGGAGAATCAATATACGAAGCATGAGAAAGATTTAAGGAACTCCTAAGAAAGTGTCCACACCATGCTCTGCCCGATTGGTTAATCATTAAAATTTTTTATAATGGGTTAGTAGGATCCCTTAGGTCTATAATTGATGCTACCGCTGGTGGATCATTAATTTCAAAATCATTTGATGAAGCATATGCATTAATTGAAGAAATGGCTACAAATGAATTTCAATGGCCCTCTACAAGGGTAAATCATAAAAATGTAGCTAGTATTTATGATACGGATACGATTACAATTCTAGCATCTCAGATTGCTGCAATATCAAGGAAGTTGGACCAATTTGGAATGAACCTACCTCAATTTACTCATGTAAGTGAGGAAAGTTCATTAGGGCCTCAGTTTGATTCTAACTTATCATATGAGACTTTAAATACCATAAACAACCCGTACTCTAACTTTTACAACCTAGGTTGGGAGAATCATCCTAAATTTAACTGGAATCCTACTACTGACGATGGAAACCAACAATGGGAAAATAATCATGCAAATCATAATGGAAGTTGGAATGATCAGGGGAACACAAACTATAGACCTTCATATCCACTGGACTCTAATAATGATCAACAATTTGAAGATAAGAAAATGTCTATGGAAGAAGTGGTATTGCAAATGGGAAACCAGTTGCAAAGTCAAAATGCTGCGATTAGAAACAGAGAGAATCAACTGAGACAAATTGCTAATTCACTTAGCAATAGACACCAAGGAACACTTCCTAGCAATAATGAGATCAACCCTAAAGAGAACACTAATGAACAAATAGAAGCTGTCCAATTAAAAAGTGGAAGAGAGATAGAGGATGTGGTTAGAAAAGAGAAAGATGTTGTGAGAGAAACAAAGGAAACTAAAAGACCTGAAGAATATGTTTCTAAGGATCTGGAAAAATTAATATCTCCAACTAAAATCAATTTGGAAAAACAACCACCTCCATTTCCTCAAAGACTTAGACAGCATGAGTTGGATAAAAAATTTTCAAAGTTCATGAAAGTACTTAAGAAGTTAACGATAATTATTCCTTTCACTGAAGCTTTAGAACAAATGCCAAGTTATGCAAAGTTTATAAAGGATATATTAAACAAGAAAAGGAAATTTGGGGATTATGAGACAGTTGCACTAAGTGAGGAGTGTAGTGCCATACTTCAGAAAAAATTTTCTCTGAAACTTAAAGATCCTTCTAGCTTTACAATTCCTTGTGCAATTGGAGAAAAATTATGTGGAAAAGCTTTATGTGATTTAGGAGTGAGCATTAATGTGATGCCTCTATCTATATTTAGAAGGTTAGGTTTAGTCGATATTTCTCCCACTACTGTAACCCTTACGTTAGCTGATCGATCTATCATTTATCCAAAAGGAGTTATAGAAGACGTGCTTGTTAAAGTGAATAAATTTATCTTTCCTTTGGACTTTATTGTATTAGATATGGAGGAAGATAAAGAAATTCCAATTATTTTAGGGAGACCTTTCCTTGTTACTGGACAAGCTATGATAGATGTGCAAAAAGGAGAGTTAACTATGAATATTAATGACCATGAAGTCACTTTTGATGTATTAAAGACTATGAAATATCTAGCTGAGAGAAAAGATGATTATTTTTGGATGGATGAAATCGATTATTTAAGTAAAGACCATTTCCAAGAAAGTTTTGAGGGTAAGTTAGCAGATGACATTGAAATAGATTTTCATGATGATTCGAAAATATTACTTAAAGAAGACTGTATGTATGTTCAGGAGAGGTGTGAAATGATGGACGCTACCAAAAATAGTAAACTTTTAATTCCATTTGTTGAAAAATCTCGTGAACTTAAGATAGATGTACCCCAAACAATTTTAAAGCCTATCTATTTAAGGAATTCATCTACACAACCAAGTCTTTATATCTTCGCATTTGACTCAATCACAAGAAGAACTTGAATTGAATGATGAACATGATAAAGTTATCGAATTAAGACTTGAAGAGAATTTGAGGATATATTTCAAAAGAGCTTTGAGTTGAGAAAAGAGAATAAGGATATTGGAAGACCATTGGAAGAAATTCCTAGGGAATTAGAAAAACCTATTTGCTCAACTAAGATAGATCCTCCATCATTTAATAATTATAAATGGGAAGAATTGGAAGATAACTTGAATCATAAGAGTGACATAGAAGAATTTGATCCTGAATCTGAATTATCTAGAGAGAATTTGATACAAAATTTTGAAGATATTGAAGTATTTTATAAAGATCCATTTCTTATAAATTTCAAGGATGATATTAATATGCAATTTCAGAAAATCAATAGAAGAATATTGGATCTAGAAAGAAATATGAGGAAAAATTATATAAATCAAACTGAAAAAGAAGTGCTGAATGAAAAATTAAAATTTGAGGATTTTATAGGAATCCCTGGATCTGAAAATGATTGGGCGATTGATCGAGGATTACTTAAATGGAATTTTGATCCCGGAGGAATTATTTGTTGGGCTAATGACGTTAAACCAAGCGTTTTATGGGAGGCAACCCATAGTTATCAGTGTGCTTTAATTTAGTGTGCTTGAGAGTCATGATTGTTAATGTTGTATTGTGCTTGCTTTAGTGTGGATTGTTTAAGTTTGATTGTTATTGATAGATGTATGGATTGTTTGTTATTTTATTTGATTTTTGTGTGTCATGAGGGAGGTGATTCCTTGACTTCTTATTATGGCTAGAATTGATCTCTTGTAGTAATTGGATTAACGAGTCCACTGTGACTTGGGTCTCACACAGACTTAAGTTTTACAAGAGAAATAATGAATTTCAAACATTGATAATTCCATCTTAATTTGTTACTTCCTTTCTGCAACTTTATTTTCATTAGATAGGAGTCATGAACCTATTTGATGAATACTATGTGGATGATCTCACACTATCTTTATAACTCGTTAGAGGTGCTTAATTATAAGGATTAGGTGATGCTCGAGATTGGTACCTAGGAGCCAATATATCAGGGATAATCTTATCCTTGGGATTATAATCTATAAAATCTTTTGAAGTGCCTAATTTACTAGTGTAGTGATTCCGTTAGAAATTGGAAGTAAATTAGTGAGATGCGATGAGTTAAAAGGAAGAATTGACCTCATTTATCATTTGTGATTGTATTTGAATTGTGGGTTTATGTTTGTGTTACAACTTTGTTTAGGTCTTGAAGAACATTTTTATATTCCCTTGCTGATATATGCTATGCTAGTTAGACTTTGGTTTAGTTAATTTCATTTTGACATGATTAGTTTAGATTTACTTTCTACTGCATATTGTTCTGTCCTAATGAATACTTGCAAATGATTTTAATAGACATTTGTGGTAGATATAATTTCTAAATTGTTTTCTTCCTGCTTATATTTTCTATACTGAATGTTATATATGTTAAAATTAAGTTTGGGGGTAGGAAGAAAAATAAAATTTTAATGCGAAAATACTTCCTTTTAGTGTAATATTATTGTAAGCATGTTTTAGGCTAGATTTACTTTCTCCTACAGTCTTTCTATCCTGATTATGCAAGATATGAATTTGATAGGATGTTGTAGTAGTAAGTATATTCAACCTTTACTTTTTTCTTCCTGCTATATTTTATGGAATTAATTGCAAAATATTTTAAAATTTAAGTTTGAGGGGAAGAAAAATATTAACTCTTATTTGTTCTCAATTATTATATTTTCAAAAATTATTAGCATAACTTCTGACAATTGAAACTCGCTTGAGATAACTAAAATTTTTTTATTTCACTTGAATATTATGGAATGGTTGGATGAAAGTTTTTAGTAATAATGATTAATTTTATAAGTGTGAGATATTTGGTATGAAAGAATTTGATTATACTTAACTATTTAAAGTAAAGAAAACTGTATTTTTGAAAAGTTAAGAGACTTAAAGTATTGTGTGTTAAGAAGAGATTATGACTTTATGATGAATAATAAGGCTCATACCTAATTATAAAGTAAGGATGTGTTTCAAGTTCGAACTTTAGAAAGAGGAGAGTGAAGTTCAAAATCATTACAGGCTCTCTAGATATAGTAATCCTCATTAAAAAAAAAAGAAAAAAAAAGAAGAGAAAAAGAAAAAAAAGAAAAAGGAAAGAAAAATATTTATGAGGAGAAGCTTGAGGAGATGCCTAATAAAAAATTGGCTTCACTTGAGTCACCCTAAAGGGAGAACTTGATTTCATTTCTGAATTTATATTTAAAGTATTGGACTACATTCTAATGAAGTTTGCATGAACTTCTTTTCACATAATCTTTCAAGGCATTCTTAATGTAACAAATTATGGTTTATCTTGAAATAAATAAAGACTAGAACCCTTCGACTTGATTGCTAAATATTCTTATACCCGTAGCTTTAACTCGAGTTACCGAATTTCTTTCTAAAAATCTAACCAATATATTCCTTTGAATGAAAAATTTTAGTGTATTACATGTGAAAAGTACATTGCCCCGAGTTATATTTTTATGTAGTAAAAGTGTTACTTCGAGGACAAGTAACAGATTAAGTTTGGGGGATTTTGACACGCCTAAAATATATACGCTTTTTGCTATATCATTTTACTTATTTTTTGATGATATTACACTTTAAAGGAAGGTATTTTGCATTTTTTTGTTTTAGGTACAAGAAATGGTGATTGGAGCAAAAGGAAGCAAAAACGGTGCAATTTGGAGCAAAAACGAGCAAGAAATGAAATTCTGCCCTGACACCTTTCGATAAGTCTTTTGATGCTTAATATCTTTTACACTTCTTGCATATTTTTGAATGAGATTATATTTTAAAGAAAGGTTATTTTTATGCTTATTTTGTAGGGCTATCTGTTACGAACGCAACACAACTGAAATGGGGCGAAACGGAGTTGAAACGGAGCAAAACGAAGCGAAACCGTGGAGCCGCACAGCAGCCTACTCGCCGACGGCGAGATCGATCTCGCCGACGGCGAGATCGATCTCGCCGACGGCGAGATTTTCCCGAGACCACCGAAATATGGCCGAAAAGCTCGCCGACGACTAGCTCGAACCCGCCGACGACGGCCCAGACGACCATGAACCGACATTTGGCGGTTTTGGGCCAATATTCGACATATTTGGACGCTTTTTCGAAGGGGTGCTTAAGGAAACTCTTCATAATTCGTCCATGCTCTTTAAAAATGGCAAGTTTGTGTTAGAAATGTGTAGATTAGAGGAGAGAAACAATAGAGAAAAGGAGAGAAAAACTTAGAGGAATGTTTAGGATTCTTAGATTAAGAGTAGAAATGTAGATTTCTACCCTTTTGGAGAGATTGGAGAGGAGATTTTGAGAGAATTTGAAAGGGATTTCGCTAGCATTGCATGGATCGCCGGGAGACTTTATGGGAGAGATCTTTATCTTTCTTTCAAGGGGAAAAAACTAAGTATTGTTCTTCATTATCTTATAATTTTGTAAACATTTATTTAGTGGATTTGCTTTTGTTAAATGAAGTTTCTTTTATGTTTTCTTCGTGCTTTGTGACGCATCTCTCTTACTCTTTCTTCTTCTTTGGAAATAGTGGCATAAGAAGATTATGCCATTGTTTTCCTTTTACTTTTCTTTTGCAATGAGTAAAAATCATGTTTAGAATTTTGTGATGCATGATAGAAGTGAATTTAATTATAAATGTGATGGTTTTTACTTGCACTTCATTTACATTGCAATAAGGGCCCATTGTAGTGTTAAAATTCGTTGTAATTGCATCGACCCGAATGGGCGGTGTAATTCTCAACAAAGTGGAACCACATTCAAATTCCTTGGATGGTGAAGTTCATGGGAATTGAATGCAAATAAATAGGGAAATATAATTATCGGGCGTAGAATTGGAGATTTTAGAGTGACAGGCTAAAATCCTCAATTCGATCCTATCGTTTAGGTGCTGAAGTGTAGATTGTTAGCCCTCAGGCGAGGGGAACGTGGGAGTCTCGAAGTGGCGCCGGTATCCTCCCGGTCCTAGCCGCGGATTCAGTAACTCAAGCATAGGATTAGTCAATGTTCTTTATGCCTGGACCAAAGGGTAAAGAATAGGATTGCTCCTATTTGACACATACAATATTTTATGCATCTCATTCCTATACATTATCTATTTTATTACATAAGAATAGTAGTTTTTAATATCTCAAAATTCTCCAAACCAATTCATCCAAAAAGGGTTATCTTTAGAATTATTATTCGCATTTAGTTATAATTACTATCTTTACATTTAACACTTGCATTTAGGAGTAGTTGCTAGATAAAATATAATTTCAATCGACATTCCAAACTAAGGACTATTAGTAGTAGACTAGAAGTTGATTAAAGACTTCTTACTTCACTTCGTCGTGGGATCGATAATGGGGTTTTTAAAGAAAACTCTATATTACTTGAAACGATACGTATACTTGCGTAGTACCCCTAGTGTGTAAAATATTTTCTATTTTTTATATATCATTTAAGATTTTGCACACTAGCCGCTATTTATAAATCGGGTCAAGTTTTTAGCCATCTTTTGGAAGTTAATTTACTGCGTAATTGTGGGTCGGGTCATCCGCCATAGAGAAGCTCCGAGTTGACATTGCATAACTATTTGAAGACCAGAAAGAATATGTCGAAAATGGAAATTACAGCCTACCAGGTGGTTTTACAGAAATCAAAATCATCGAGATGGAGGCCACACCATCCTCGTGTGACGCTCCTTTACCCACTAAGGAGAACACCGCGGATGAGTTTCAAATGGCCATTCAACAGCTGGATGAGCAGATAGGTCAAATGAAGAAACAACTGGAGGAAATAATGGTCGTCATGGCTACAATTCGAGGCGATCATGATCGTTACCAATAGCAACTTTGGATGCAAACCAACCAGAAATTGTTCATGTTACGGATGAAAGAAAAGAGTCCACGTCCAACAAACAACCGAAGAAGGATCTAGTTCAGGGTCCGATGCTGGAGAGTGACATTAAACAGATGGTGGAACAACAGGTGAAAGAAGCCCATGTCCAATCAGAAATGGAGGAATCAGATTCAAAGGGTAGACCTTACCCAGAAGAGTTTGATACCGTTCAGTATCCCAGAGGTTTCGTATCACCGTTGTTCAAAACTTTTGACGGAACTAGAAATCCCCGACAGCATGTTGCACACTTCCGAGCAAGCTGCTGCAACGCGGGGGGTAGCAAAGCACTTTTGTTCCGCCAATTTGTGAATAGCCTCACTGGAGCTGCCTTTGATTGGTATGCAGAGTTTCCAAATGGTTCGCTAAGCACATTTACATAAATGAAATATCTATAGAAACCAGATGAAATCTTGGTGGAATACATCCTGTGTTGGAGAAATCTCAGCATGAGATGCAAGCCACAGTTACAAGAGCAGCACGCAGTTGAAATTCTTCTAAAGAGCATTCACGGTCCAGTTGGTCTCTTGCTTAAGGGATTCACAATCAAGACATTCGAGAAGTTACTTGATAAAGCCGGAAGACTTCAAGAAGAAGCTAAACAACATGGTTTTCTTGGAAAAGCCAATGAGCTAGAGTGAACGAAGATATTCAAGTAAGGAATCTGAGACAGTTGCTGTGGTTAACAGGGGAAAGCGACAATTGCAAGTACAGGCCGAACAACATCAGCGAACCTTCCAACGTCTCAGGCAGAACACTCAGCAATCCTTTCAGCAAAGACTTTACCAGATGATTGAAAGACAAGTTCCAACAATGGTTGCTCGAATAAACAAGGTGTACTCTTTTAAAGATGAAGCAGCAAGAAAGATGTTCCGCAATTTAATCAAGAACCTTGAATTCCGATTACCTGAGCCAAAAAGACCGGATGAAATCAATAAGAAAGGACATCCAAGATACTGCACGTACCATAGGTTCGTCGGACACACCATAGAAGAGTGTTGCAATTTCAAATACTGGCTCGAAGAGAATTTCAAGAATGGGAACGTAACAATCTCGGAAGAATATTTGAAAAAAACTTGAAAAAGGTTCTATCAATATGATTTCGGTCGATCTGTTTGTTCTAGCTGACTCCTACGTAATTGGCATTAAAGAAGACACTTCTTGACTACCATTGTATTACATCTACCAATGTAAAGGGAAATTTGCAGGATTGATGTTGATCTGTCACATCCCTCCCACCGCTATGAATGAAAATGAACGAAAAAAGTATTTTTTGTTCAGAATTGTTTGATAGTTGGAAAGCTCCAAGTTGGATATTTTGATAAGACAATAACTTCAGAAAGAATGAAATTTATGCTCTAATAACTGGGTCCTTCACCTTAAGGAATCCGCATTGAGTCCTGAGTAAATTTTGAAATAAAGCAGTGTGCTTGAAATACGAGTAATTTATCCGGTATATTAAGGGTCTTTTAATTTTCTGCCATGTGACTGGGTCCAAACTTTTGGATGAGTTATAATATCCCAGGATTTGTGTTAAGAAACAATTCAGATTTATTAATTGGGGGAGTTTCGACATTCAAAATCTTTAACAAAAGTATGTCGTACAAGATACAATAATTCTCAGAAAACAAAAGGAGCAAAAAAAAAAGAAAAAAAGGGAAAAAAAAGAGAGGAAAACTTTTCTGTGAAGATTTAACTGAGGAGAAGCTTGAGGTGAGCATAAAATCAAAAATTGGTGTCCAAATCTAGACATTCAAAATCTTTAACATGTTCTCCACTAGATATAGTAATCCTCAATAAAAAAAGAGAAAAGCTCAAAAAAAAAAGTAAAAAAAAAAAATAAGCTCCTTGAGAAGAAGCTTGAAGCAAGCATATAATCAAAAATTGGTGTCTTACTCCTCCCCCGATTAATAAAACTTGAAAGACTACCTTACGAAGATTCCTCTGATATTATGTTTTGAAGAGAGTCAAGTGATTTTATGTCTTTTGGTCGGTCATTAATTGACTCAGAAATATCTTGGCCAATGAAAAATATTTCTATCACATGAGCATAAATTTTGAATCTACTTAGGCCCAGAAAGAAAGAGTTGAAGTAGAAGGGTCTTGTTTTTAGCAATTGATGGAATTCAAACCTGAAGTCATGCCTTTTAACACTAGAGGATACAAATCCAACATCAATTCAAAGGGGTCAGGGCAACTTTGCAAAGACAGCCTAGACAATCCTCCTAAATCAACGGTAAAGAGTGATGACTGTTACATACGAAGCTATGAAGTTCCTGTCCCTTCAGCTGTGGTGTATGTAGAAATAACACATCTTTATAGGTACTTGAAATGATATAATTTCATAGTACCTCGAAGACTAGGTCATTTTCTACAAATGTCTTCGGTCAGTGGATGATACTACAAGGATAACTGCGCATCGTGATGTTTCAAAGACAACCTCGTTCTACAAAGCACAGATGCCGCACTTGCATATGACTGGGTCCAAACCCTAACTAAAAAAAAGAAAAAAAATGAAAAATTATGAAACATAAATGAATAAAATAAAACTTCACAAAAAAAACCTACAATAAATTCCCCAACGAATGACAATAAATAAATAAATAAAATGAAAAATGAAAACTTAAAAAAAAATCGAATAAGATAATGAAACAAACTTCAATTCAAAACAAAACTTTAAATCAAAATGAAATCTGAAATCAAATTGAAATCTATATCAAGACGAACTAAAATCATCGAAAAAAAAAATGAATCTCAATATTAAAAATAAACCTCAAATCTGAATCTACAATCTATACTTTCAAATACAATCTCAATTTGAATCTCAAATCAAATCCCAATCAAATTCAAATTCAAAACTTCCAAATCTAAAATCCAATCCCTTCAATTCTCTCCTTTGTCTGAGATAGGAGCAGTCGATTCCATTGACACGGAGCCATGAGGTTTTCGATTTGGTTCTGATGGAGAGGAATCGTATCCAATCCAAACCAGTAACTTTTTAATCAACACTTTTGAATGGGATATGTAGCATCCACATATTCCCTCCTAATCCGTTTCTTTCTACAAAAATCTTTTACAACTTTTATGAAATTCGTGAAACACCAAAATTCTACACTTTTTAAATCGACACTACAAATCTTTGCAAATCAATCACGAAATCAAAATCAAATTTTAGAGGTGGAGGATCCCAGCATCCTACACTGCATTGCCTACAATGATCTCCTATCAAATTTGAGAGGTTGAGGATCTCAGAATCTGATACCGCATTGCTTTAAGATCTTTCCCTATTGCAATGGTTCACTCTCAGAAACCAAATTTTAGAGGTTGAGGATTTTACATATGATACCACATTCCTTTAGATTCTTTCCCTATCGCAATGGTTCAAATCAAAATCAAATTTTAGAGGTTGAGGATTTTACATCTGATACCGCATTGCTTTAGGTTCTTTCCCTATCGCAATGGTTCAAATCAAAATCAAATTTTAGAGGTTGAGGATTTTACATCCGATACCGCATTGCTTTAGGTTCTTTCCCTATCGCAATAGTTCAAATCAAAATCAAATTTTAGAGGTTGAGAATTTTACATCCGATACCGCATTGCTTTAGGTTCTTTCCCTATCGCAATGGTTCAAATCAAAATCAAATTTTAGAGGTTGAGGATTTTATATCCGATACCGCATTGCTTTAGGTTCTTTCCCTATCGCAATGGTTCAAGTCAAAATCAAAATTTAGAGGTTAAGGATTTTACATCTGATACCGCATTGCTTTAGGTTCTTTCCCTATCGCAATGGTTCAAATCAAAAATCAAATATTAGAGGTTGAGGATCCCAGCATCTGATACCGCATTGCTTTAGGTTATTTCCCTATCACAATGGTTCAAATCAAAAATCAAATTTTAGAGGTTGAGGATTTTACATCCGATACCGCATTGCTTTACGATCTTTCCCTATCGCAATGGTTCAAATATAAAATCAAATTTTAGGGGTTGAGGATTTTACATCCGATACCGCATTGCTTTAGGTTCTTTCCCTATCGTAATAGTTCAAATTCAAAAAAATCAAATTTTAGAGGATGAGGATCCCAGCATCTGATACCACATTGCTTTAGGATCTTTCCCAATGGTTCAAATCAAAATTCAAATTTTAGAGGTTGACGATTTTACATCCGATACCGCATTGATTTAGGTTCTTTACCTATCGCAATGGTTCAAATCAAAATCAAATTTTAGAGGTTGAGGATTTTACATCTGATACCGCATTGCTTTAAGTTCTTTCCCTATCGCAATGGTTCAAATTCAAAAAATCAAATTTTAGATGTTGAGGATCCCAGCATCCGATACCGCATTGCTTTAGGATCTTTCCCTATCGCAATGGCTCAAATCAAAAATCAAATTTTAGAGGTTGAGGATCCCAGCATCCGATACCGCATTGCTTTAGGTTCTTTCCCTATAACAATGGTTCAAATCAAAAATCAAATTTTAGAGGTTGAGGATTTTACATCCGATACCGCATTGCTTTACGATCTTTCCCTATCGCAATGGTTCAAATCAAAAATCAAATTTTAAGGGTTGAGGATTTTACATCCGATACCGCATTGTTTTAGGTTCTTTCCCTATCGTAATGGTTCAAATTCAAAAAAATCAAATTTTAGAGGATGAGGATCTCAGCATCTGATACCGCATTGCTTTAGGATCCTTCCCAATGGTTCAAATCAAAATTCAAATTTTAGAGGTTGAGGATTTTACATCCGATACCGCATTGATTTAGGTTCTTTCTCTATCGCAATGGTTTAAATCAAAATCAAATTTTAGAGGTTGAGGATTTTACATCCGATACCGCATTGCTTTAGGTTCTTTCCCTATCGCAATGGTTCAAATTCAAAAAATCAAATTTTAGATGTTGAGGATCCCAGCATCCGATACCACATTGCTTTAGGATCTTTCCCTATCGCAATAGCTCAAATCAAAAATCAAATTTTAGAGGTTGAGGATCCCAGCATCCGATATCGCATTGCTTTAGGATCTTTCTTTATCTTAATGGTTCAAATCGAAAATCAAATTTTAGAGGTTGAAGATTTTACATCTGAAACCGCATTGCTTTAGGATTCCTTTCTATCGCAATAGTTTAAATTCTAACTTTCGAATTTTAGAGGTCGAGGATCCCAACATCCGATACTGCATTGCTTTACAATGGCTCCTGTTAAATTTTAGAGGTTGAGGATCACAGCATCTGACACTGCATTGCTTTATGATCCTTTCCTATCGCAATGGTCCAAGTTAAAGTTCTCATCGTAAAACATCAATTCTCGAGGCTGGAGCCGAACTTCCAGTTCTCAAATCAATTCTCGAGGCTGGAGTTGAACTTCCAGTTCTCATTTCAATTTTGAGGCTGGAGCCGAACTTCCATCTCTCATTCCAATTCAATCAATTCGTCTTACCAAATTCAAACTTTTCTAGCGAACTTTCGCAGAATGGAATTATTTGAAACCTCAAATTCAGATTCAAAATCAACATTTGCAATTTAAATGAAATCACACGTAAACTAAATCGAAATTCCAAACTCCAAATTCAAAATAAAATTCTAAACTTCAAATTCAAAACAAAATTTCAAACTTCAAATTTCAAACTCCAAATCTTTAAATCAAATCTTGAAATTTTCAATCTTAAGCTCTAAATCAAATCGGACTGTGTCCCCCTTCAGAATGAGGAGTTTTGAATTCTTTTGCTTCATTTTGAAGGATTTCACATTTCCTCCCCAGCGATAGTGTGGTAGACTTCCATAGTGAAAATCCACCAGATACTCCCCAGCGGGAACTTTCTTCGCTCCCTCCGTTTATTCTGAGAGAGTTGTTTTTGACGTCTGTGTTGGTTCAGTTGATCTCTTCGGTCAACGCCAATACGCGCGGTGTGCTCCTTTAGCACACCACACCTATTGGGGGTCCATTTGTTGACCTCATTTTTGGTGAGGTCTGATCTCTCTCCTTAGTGCTTAGGATCTAGTCATAGGTTTTCCCTTTGACTATTCTAGAGGACTAGAAATGGGACCCACCACTTAGAAATTCAAACACTTCTTAACTCTTCTTGAACCCCACACAGATGACTATAAACCTCCAAGCCTTTTTGAAAGGTTAAAAGTCAAATGTGGAGGTTCAAGGATGAGTTCCAATAGGCTTCTTTGGCCTTAGGATTACCCTGGGTAGTCTGGTCTTGGTCAGGTTAACCTGCACACACCACACTCTCACACACATTCTAAACCCTAAAACCACTATTACCCAACTTGGCTTCCTGACTCATGTAGGAAACTCATATGGATGGACCCCAACCCCTAAGCCCCTGGCTATGAGGGCTATGAGGGTCAGGAATGACATATTGCGTGCCTAAAATGAGTCCTCTCATGGCTCTTTTGAGCTTAACATGGCTTCATGGCTCAACCAAAATGGTTTAATTTTACTCACATCTAATCAATCTTCATTTTTCCCAAAATTTCAATTTTTGACCCCCGGCCCCGAAACTCAAAACTTCACGGTCACCCGGGCTCTCAAAAAAAAAAATCATGCTAGAGCGTTCCTCTCGTCAAATCTAGAAGTTTGACTGTAAACATGTCATACTTTCGAGCTACCTTTGGGCCCCTCGCGGCCAAAATAGTCGATACTTAAATAACGCTCTGGGATTCATAAAATCTTCCACATAAATCAAAAATGACCCCAGACACTTTTATTTGACTCCAAATTTCTTTCTAAACCACCTCGAGTCTTTAATTCAGCCTATTGACCACTTACCCCCAAACTCCCCAAAATTACCAAAATGCCCTTCATAGCTAAAAATTTCGAAAATTTCAAAAAGTCCCAAAAAATCCAAAAAATTCCAAAATATTCTCCACATCATTTTGTTCAACTACCACATAATCCAATTTTGTCAATTTAACCCAATTTGATAAAAAATTCCAAATTTGCCCTTAAAGCTCAAAGTTGACCTAGTTGACCCAATTCACCCAAACTAAGCCCAATGTCACTCAATTTTCCCCAAATAAATTCTAAAACCATTCATAACATCCTCATGAACAAAATTTAACCTTCAATTGCCCCCAATTTGATCCCAAAATCCACCAAAGTCCAACCAAACCCAATTCACCCAAAATTGACCATATGTCCAAATCCATCAAATTGATCATCCAATTCAATTCAAAATCACTCCAAATCTTTTCCAAACTCTTCATAACACTTTACTAAACCAATCTCAACATTCACTTAGCCCAAATTTTGACCCAAACCTAACCCAAACTCAAGCTCATGTTCACCCCAAATTTAAAGGCCCAAAATCAAGCCCATGAGCTAAATCACTTCAATTAGCCCAAATCCACTCAAAAGCCCACATGCCAATTATCATTTCATCATCCCTTTGATTAAATTATTTGCCTAAGGTTCCAAATTCATCATCAAATTATTTCAAATCAAGCCTTATGACAAACATTACAAAAATACAACTTAATTCAAAAATCCATTTCCATGAAATTTGACCAAGCCAAGGACAGACCATGAGTGAGCAATGAAGCCACTCTTAAGCCACATGTAAGCCATGGGAGCCATTTCCATGTCACCATACCATTTTGGGGAGAAGGATGAATCACTTTCCACCTCTCTTAATAAAGTCTTTTAACACTTTTATGTCAAACCCTTACCCATGCTTATCCTAATCACCTTGGATGGGGACTTCTCCACCTAAAGGGGGCTGACCCAATTGATATCCCATCAGCCCAAATCAAGCCTTGGTGAGTGAACCAAGCCCAAACCATGAATTGACCCAAATTGACCCAAAATGCCCCTTACACCCATGCCATTTAAATCCTTGACTTTACACATGGCAATCCCAAATTGACTTCACCAAAATCAAGTTCTGACCTCCCCTCCACCTAAGCACACATTTTGAACCCACTAGCCAACCCCCATGGCCACCTAAGCTCCACCATAACCTTCCTTATTTAAACCCCACCTTCATGGCTATAAGAGAAGAAAAAAAAATTACCTTGGGGAGACTATGCCAAATTGTTCCCAAAGCTTTTCCAAGTATTCCTAAACTCGATCAAACCATTTCAAATTGAGGCCTCACCTCTTGGACAAAGGTATCAAAAATTTCTCATCCAACCAAGCTTATTTTAAATTTTTGTAAATATTCACAGGCTTTAAGTATATCATCACCGTATAGGTGTGTGCTACTAGATTTGAAGTTCATTTAAAAAAAAATTCATTCAATTTCGCTGAGAATCGAGGGAGATATTAAGGTTTGAAGGTGGGCGGTTTTGGGTGAATAGCACTAGGAGAGAGGAGCAGCAGCCGTTCGATCAGGCGTGTATCGGACGGATGGCCCTGATGGAGTTGGACAGGAATCGGTCCGTGAATGCGCCGCCACAGGAACTACGCAGGCCAATAGGAGATCGACACGTGGATTGAGCGGAAATGGATTTTTAGATATATTTTTGACACAAAACTTCAATAAATCATAACTTTGCCTAGAAAACTCCAAAAAAAAATATCTTCTTGCTCACTGAAACGAGGAGAATAATGTGAAAGTAATTTCATATTTATTTGATGAATATTTTATTTTTAATTAATTAAATAATATTTTCAATCTTTCAATTCTTTATGCATGTAGGAGCTTCACCATAACTTGAAATTTTGGTATGTTATTCTATTCATAATGGTGGATCTTTCCTGATTTTTCCAATGTCAGGATAGATCTCCATAATGAGATATCTATTTTTCAATTTCATGCATCAGTTTTGCAATAATAATTATAAAAATTATCATGTTGCTTAGAAAAATCTAGAAAATTTAGGGTGTATTCCATTTGACCAGTGGAACAACATGAAATTATCTTAGGATTTATTTCAATCAAATAAACTCTAATTTGGCCAAAATCTTAAAATTAAATTTTAATTAATTAGGAGTAACCACACATCAAAATCATATGAAATCAACTCTCCACTATCACTTAGGATCAGAGGAACCTCACATAAAAGTTTTAAGTCAATTGGAATTAATTTAACCTATGAAATGAATTAAGTAAGTGACATAGCTATTTTAAAAATTAAAAAATTCATAAAACCCAAAATACATTTAAAAAATTCACCAAATTAATTTTGAGAGTTCTCTGTGATTAGAGGAGTTCAAGAAAAATAAAATTGTATTTTTCATAAAAATTTCATTTTTAATTATATTTTAAATATTTAATAATTAAAAATTATAAAAATAAAAAAAATGTAAAAATTCACCAAAATGCCACATTTGGTCTCCTAATCACTTGGGAACCATCAAAATATTTTTCCTAAGTCTCTAAGTTAAGATATTAATTTTTAAAGGCCTAAGATAATTTTTAACATTTAAAAAAATGAATTTTCTTAACCTTCCACTAAAATAATTCTAATAAATCAAGGAAAAATCAAAAAAATATAAAATTTATTTCTCTGGATTCCTTGACTATAGAGAGATTTTCTAAAAATATAAAATTAATTTTTTCACCTTGAAAATATTTTAAAATGAATTAATACTCTAGAACTAAATATAATTCTAATAATTAAATTAAAACTAAAAAAAATCCCTAACTTTGGTCCAAGTGGTCCCCTGGTCAAGGGTCACTTCCAGTAAAAATTTCAAAGTCATAGGTCTTTCCTTGGTCAAGTTATTGATTTTTCATTGAAAATCCCATTTTTGCATTAAAATAAATATATAAATTAAATTAAATTCGGAAAAATTACATTTTCTCCTCTGATATTTTAAATAACCCATGAGTAAGGTGACATAAAATCTTCAAGGTCATTTGAGTTATATTTAATGAATTATGAAATGAATCAGCCTAAGGGGCAAAATGGTAATAATTGAAATTTAGCCTTAATTAATATTTAGACTTAATTATGGGTAGTGGTAATAAACGATCCTATTTAATCTCCTTAGATGATTGAAACATAGGTGTTAAAGGGTAGGAACCCATTTTATCACTTTTCTAACATAAACAAAATGATTATAATTTCTTAAATTATTGAAAATTTGAAGTTAATTAAAAGAAAATGTATTAAGTGAATGGGTTTAATCTTGGAAGATATTAAGTTATTAATTTTAACCCCTAATTAATGATAGAAATCAAATACCACTTAATATTAATTTAATAACTCATTAATGAAAACTAAGATAAATTAAATAACCAAATTAAAATAATTTCTAAGATAATTTAATAAAAAAAATAATTTTAAAATAATATAATTAATTAAATTAAAAATAATTATAAAACGACATAATTAATAAAAAACAATTTACATTAAATATAATTAAATTAAAATAATTTTAAAATAATTTAATCAACTTTAAATCAAAATTAAATTAATGCAACTAAATTAAAATCAACTTCAAATCAATGCAATTAAATTAAATATAACTAAAATTAAAGTTAAAACAATTTTAAAATAACTAAGTCAACTTTTGAAATTACACAATCAAATTGAAATAACATAAGACAATTATAATTAAACTAAAATATTATAATTAATTTGAATCATTCTTAAAAAACCAACTCAACTTCAAACAAGATGGTTAAGTTTCTTAATAACCTAACCTGCCCCTAAAGACTTTCACCCACATAACTCTTAAGTGAAACGTCAAGTGAATGTCATCTTTCTCAAAAGATAATTAAAACATCTAAATTCACTGAGCAAGAGTCAAGACTCAACTAAACCCCAGATGATCAGTTCATTCGAACGATGAAATTCATTTGGACTCAAAATAATCCCATAAGCATTGAAAAGATGTTCAAGACTCATTCTTAGAACTTTCTCAATATGATGGGGTGTTTTAGAAGAACAATTGAACTTAATTGTTCTTTGATGAAGAGAATCATTCTCAACAAAACACAAGAACCTAGACGTCATAAGAATTGACTAGCAGTAGGATTAGGATTTTGGTAGACAACCAGAACCTTCCCTTAGCTTTACCTAGGTACTTGTTGCAAATATTTAAATGCTCTCACATGTGTTTTAAGTGCAGTCAGGAATGACAAGAAGATCCAACAGGTACGCTTTTATTTTATTACAATTTATTTACCTGCACTGTACTTAACTTCTCTTGCATATTAAACAACAATGTCACCCTGCATGAAAACTGAAACTTTTAGGATAGCCACAAAACTGAAACCTAAAACTAAATTAAAATCAACACAAGATAAAATTCACCTCCATAACATTCAAAAGATAAAACAACTCAAAATTTAATCACAAACAGAACAACAAAACTATAACTACAACTAAATTAAAACGTCTCGTTGGATGATCGGGAATCCCTCGGATGATGTAACCCACGTGTTGCTAACGAGATTTCCCACGGTCTAAATGAAAGTGTGGAACTCATTCAGTTGAGTTTAGTAAATTCATTTGGACTAAGTGAATCCAATGAAAATAGCGGTGCCGGGATGACGGAACCGTGGGATCTTAATCGGTTCTGCTTAATCAACTTTAAGATTTGTTTTAATTAAAATACTAATTCATCTCAATTTTCAACTTTTTTAAACCAAAACACTTCTCTCATCTCTTGATTGTCACTTTCTAAAACTAAACCTTCTGCAACAACAAAGAGCTTGGAGCACAGTGGGCAGCATGACCATCTTCATCAACAAAACCTGACTCTACTTCAGCAAAACCTTTCTTAGAATTAAATAACAAAGCCATAGAATTTCGAGGTAGTCTGCCTAGTGCAACATATATCCTGAACTTTTCGTTAGGCATTTTGCATAATTGTGTTATGCAAATTAAGTCCTAACCGGTCTTAGGACTCTGAGGTAGTCGTTTGGTACGACATAAACCCTCACATCTTCGAGGCTATTTGTGTGATTATGTCATACAAATATAAGTCCTAATTAATTAAAATTGGCAGGATTACAACATTAAATAAACTCTCAATTTGAAGCCAAACAATAGGATAGTCGGGAAGTCACTGAAGTTCCCTTCGAGTTCATGACATCCCCTACTTCTCTTTCTTTGGACTCTAAAATAAACTATTCCAAGCGTCCAAATACATTGTATCACATGTCCTATAAACCGAGAACAACTGCCAGTCTTCTAGAAGGTCCAATAACCGCTAACACCGTCAAAAAAAAATCCAAAAGTCTTCAAAAATCTTGACAGATCCCGTATCGACCCGGCGCTTAGGCTCGGATTCAGCGCCGGCGCTAGACCAATAATTTTGACAATTTTACATTTTGGCTCCATTTTTGCTCCTTTTTGTTCCTTCTTCACTTTTTTTTTTTCTTGAACATTTTTCCATCACCTATATCCAAAAACACAAAAATACATTTCATTAAAGCAAAATATCCTTAAAATTTTGATAAAAATCAAGGCATAAAAATGGGTATTTTTTTCATGGATCAAAATCCCCCAAACTTAAATGTTACTTGTCCTCAAGTAACCCTTTTTACTATATAAAATGTATAACATTTGGAATGAAAGATAAATATTTAAGACTCCTTGTAATTTTTGATCTTATAATGGCTTTAGTAAATCATTAACCAAATTTCACTAACTAAGTTTAATTTTAAGAATTTAAAGAATATTCAACTACCAAATCATAAGACTTCAAAAATTTTTCATTCATTTCGAAAATAATAGAAGTTTATTATATTAAGATCACATAGATTATTTACAAGAAAAAGATTTTCATGAAAAGTCTTTCTTAAATAAAGATTCATGCATGAAAATTAAGTAAAAGTATGTAACTAGTTTTCTTCATATAAGATAATTTAAGTGAAACTAATTTTTGATTAGGCATATCCTCATGCTTCTCCTCTTTTTCTCTCTTTTTTTTTTTCACAGTGAGGATTATTGTATCTGGATAGCCTGTTAATGATTTTGAACTTCACTATCCTTAACTTATATTTTCAAACTTTTACATTTTCACTTAATTATTATAACATGAATAGAATTTCAAAAAGATTTTCAATCTTTTCTTTTTCAAGTTATAATTTTTGATTTCTTAATACTTTTAAAATTCAATTATTTCTGTTATGAATAGAGAATTTTCTTAATCTTATTTTTCTTTATGTTAAATAATTCTATTCTTAAAATCAATCAAATTTATTAAAATTTTGGTTAAGTCCACTAAATTATTTATAATTTCAAAATTTTAAGTGATCTTAAATAGATTCTTCATTCCTTATGTTATGTTAAGATTTTTTTTATAGAAAATATTAGTTTATTAAGGACAAATAAAATTTAAATTTGCATGTATTTTCTCTTCCCCAAACTTAAGTTTTGGTATATCATGAAAATAATAAAGTACGAGAGAAAGAAAAGTATAATTTAAAAAGGAATTTTATAAGCATGTAAAAAAATTCTAGAAAGAAATATAATTTACTTCTACACATACTTTTTATGAATATTACGTAAATAATGGAGCATATAAAAGTAAGCGAAGCTCAAAAATTTTATATAGCAGTAGTTGAATTAAATAACTATATTACTAACGAAATAAAATAACATTACTAACTATTCTAAAATACTAAGCGAGAAAGTTGAAACCAAAAATAAACACAAATTCATTCAAATTTCGATACCGCAACTAAATATCTAAAACAGTCTCAACATCAAATAATTCATACAAAGTCTCATAAACAAATCTAAACTAGTAAACATCAAACAACAATCAATACTAGCAAACAAAAACTAAACTAACAACAGAGTCGACACATCTCAGAGGTAAATCAGGCCACTAGTCACTCGTCCGTAGCCTCGTCATCGTCATCACCAAAAGAAAACTCCACATCCTTAGGATCAACATATGGTGAAAATCTAGGACGAGTGGGAAATCGAATATCATGCTCACCCTTCAAGAAGTCGACTAAAGACTGCGAATACTCGGCATCATATTCACTCTTCCTCCGGGTGTAATCGGATAGGTGATCAATCTTCTTATCCATAGTATCAACTCTGCAGAGTGAGTTAGAAATAACTCATTCTGCTACTCCGGTAAATTGATCATGCATCGATTCCCAAAAACTAGACGGTGGCTCGGCGAGTAGAAGTAGAAGGTCCGGGAAGTGGAAGCTCTACCCGGAGTAGGTTCGAAGTAGAAGGGGCCGTAGATCTCTTCCCACGAAGATGATCATAGATACTAACACTCTCCCGCCCAATTGGCTTGGTAGACTTCGGCTTCTCCTCGAAATATCAGCAGTGGCTCCATTGTTCACACATAAAAATTAAATCGGAGATGGGAATCCTAGTCCTACAGAAGTACTGGATCTAGCAGTAGACTCCAGAATCATAAATAATACTGCCGACATCTATCGGCTTCCTCTCCTGAATACAGCAGTTTAAGATAACTCGATCTCTAGTCACTTCGCTCAGGTGGTTGGAAGGTATAAGTCTTGCAGAAATAAAGTAATGTCATGTCTTTGAAATATCATTTAACTTAAAAGATTTGAAATTTACCCGTTTATCGTTTCGGATCTTCCAAGCTCCAGTGTCGTCAGTCAAATAAGCAATAATCATCTCAAGATCTCCTTCAGATGGAGATAATCTAGAATAGTGGCACTCGATGGTAGGTGGCAGTCCATAAAAAACATTGATCCTTTCTGGAGTAAATCCTACTCCAACACCTCTGACAAAGACTTCGTAGTCTTCCGCATCCAAAAAGTTAGCATAAAATTTGCGCACGACTGGAATAACAGCAACAGCGGTGAAATAACAGAATCGTTGCCAGTTGTGCGCAATGATCGTGTTCTCGATCATTTCACCGGGATTGTAAAAGCTCGCTCTGAGATAAATATTCTGGACGTCGCAAATTCGTGATATCGAAAATGCACTGCCGCAGTCGCGAATTTGCTACTGTCAAAATTTTCTCGTGCCTTCCCTCGCTTAGATTTCGATGTCATTTAAACGTGAAAGAAAACACAAATAAATTAAGGAATCAAAGATTTAAACGCTTTTTAAGCTTAAGAAACTTAAAATGAGTTTATAAATTCATGGAGAAACACTAAAAATCAAAATTTTTCTCAAAATTTTGATTTTTAGTCAAAAATAGGAAAAACTATGGTGAAAATAAAAAATAAATGGATTAGAGTGTAGATCTGACCTTAAGATGAAGAAATCAAGTGATTTCGGGCTCAAAATCTTGATGTTTTGACCTCAAAATGGATTTAGGAGGTGTGTTTTCGCGAAAAAGAGGAAGAAGATGAAGCTTAGGCGTCAAAAATGGATAATGAGAGTTTAAATGGTGTTTTTCGGGTAAGCAGGCCGAACCGGCGCATAGGCGCCGAATTCTGGCGCCTAGGAGCCAGACTTGCCTTTCCAAAAAAATCTCTTAAAAATTTTATTTTCCACCAAAATTCATAAATTAAACTTCTAATTACTCATATAAGAGTATTGCTTCAGTTTCCATCTTCCAAAATATTTTCCAAAAATTTTAAAAATTAAAAATTAAATCCACCTATTAAACACAAGTATAAATCAAACTCTTCTAATTCCATTCATGATTTTCAATTTCGGGCTCAATACAATTCAGATAAGTATCATAACATGATTCAAGTTCTAACAACAATCAAACAACACAAATTTGAAAGCAAATACAACACACATTGAATATGAAAGAAAACACACAAACAAACATAATCGAATCACTAAATCGATACAACGACACAATAGATAAATCACAATCTCACCACATCACTATCTAATTCCCATTATCTTGGCAAGGAAAACTATTCAGCCCACTTGGAAAGAATACTAACGCCCTCGGAAAATCCGTAGCCGTTTTCTCGTCGATCCAATTGTTCTTCGCATACATCTCCACTTGAGCATCTTGATAAGCCGCTAGATGATCAAATTGAAGTTTTGCTTGTCATTCTAGTGTTCAATTTGATGATACATCTCATGGAGGCGATCTCCAATGCTTTTAAACTCGGCTTCAAACTTATCTAAACGACTAGAAATTTTCTCCAAACTTACAGTGATGAAACCATTGAAGTAGGGTTGAGGATCCTTTAAAACCTTGTCTCTAGCCTCTTCTACAAGATTTCTCCTCTCCATTTCTTCAAAAATCCTCTCTAATCTCTCAAGAATGGAGTGTATGGTTCGAAATAATGATTGCATAAGGATTGGGGACGAAGATTGGGTCATTTATAAGAGAAAATCGTGTGAAAAACTGAAGATTTTCGGTTTTAACACGATCCAGTAACTGTGGCGCTTAGGCGCCAAATCAGGCGCCTAGGTGCCGGACCCATCGACACATAGTTTTACTTTGGCGCTTAGGTACCAAATCTGGCGCCTAGGCGCCAGAACCATATTCGACTCTGTTTCGCCTAATGTCAAATTTCAAAGTTTTGTTCTCCAAAATAGGTAGTTTAGAATGGTAAGATCAATATAGACTCAGTAATACAAATTATAAGCAATCCTAATGAAGGTTAACTTGATCTCATTTTTACTCATATATGAAATAGAGTGATCCAATGTCTAAGCTTTATATAATTCGAGATAATTTTCAGCTTAAGTCAATAAAGACTTGTTAGCATTCAAATTTTCTAAAATAATATAAAATTAAACAAGACCGAGGCATAACCTTACAATACAAATGTAAAAACACACAAAACAACAAATAACTATGGGTTGTCTCTCACAAAGCGCTTAGTTTAATGTCGTCAGCCCGACCTAATTAAGTCTCTAATTAAGTCTTTTAATCAGGTAGACTCAACTCATAAGCCTCTTTATAAATCTTTTTAAAATCTCTCAAATAAGGCTTCAGTCTTAATCCATTAACTTTAAAAAATTTTCCCGTTTTGGGATTTTTAACATCCACAACTCCATAAAGGTATACTTTTTCAATTATATATGGTCCTATCCATTTTGATCTTAATTTTCCAGGAAAAAGTCTTAAACGAGTATTAAATAATAATACTTCTTGTTCAGGCTCAAATATTTTTCTTGAAATCTTTTTATCATGTAATATTTTCATTTTCTCTTTATAAATCCTTGCATTTTCATATGATTCATTTCTTATTTCATCCATCTCATTTAATTGCAATAATTGTTTTTCTCCTGCAGTATTCAAATCAAAATTAAACTCCTTTATCGCCCAATAAGTTTTATGTTCAAGTTCAACAGGTAAGTGACAATGTTTACCATAAACTAACCGGTAATGTGACAATTCGATTGGTGTCTTATAAGTTATTCTATAAGCTCATAATGCAGAATCAAGTCTATCAACCCAATCAGTTCTTTTAGGATTAACAGTCTTCTCTAAAATTCTTTTAATTTCTCTGTTTGATACTTCAGCCATTCCACTTATTTGTGGGTGATATACAGTTGCAATTCTGTGTTCGATTCCAAAATTTTCCAATAATGATTGAATTCTTATATTTCTAAAATGACTTCCACCATCTGTGATAATTACCTTAGGCATTCCAAATCTTGAAAAAATCATCTTCTTTCAAAATTTTGAAACACTTTTGGAATCACAGTTAGGTAAAGCTACAGCTTCTATCCACTTTGAAACGTAATCAACCGCTAATAAAATATAAATCTTTCCAGATGATGGTACAAATGGTCTCATAAAGTCTAAACCCCATATATCAAAAATTTTAACTTCCAATATATAGTTAAAGGCATTTCATCTTTCTTGAATATATTTCCCATCATTTGACATCGATCACATGTTTTCACATAATGTCTCACATCTTTAAATAAGGTAGGCCAATAAAATCCTGAATTTAAAATTTTAAATGCAGTTTTATCTACTCCAAAGTGTCTTCCAAATTCGAATCATGACATTTTTGAATAATAGCATGAGTTTCTTCATAAGGTACGCATCTACGAATTACAGAATCTCTTCCTAATTTAAATAAATGAGGATCTTCCCAAATATAAGATTTAGCATCATTTTTAAATTTCTTAATAAATTTGTTATCCAATCCATATGGTAAAATATTGCTAACTAAATAGTTAACTATATCTGCATACCAAGGTGTTTGACATCCTTGAATAACATACAAATGTTCATCAGGAAATTTCTCATTTATATTTTTCTTCAGTAATAACATCATTCTTAATTCTATATAAATGATTAGCAATTTGGTTGTTCGTTCCTTTTCTATCCACTATTTGAAAATCAAATTCTTGTAGAAGTAAAACCCATCTTATCAGTCTAGGTTTAGCATCTTTTTTCGTCATTAAATATTTAATAGTGAAATGATCAGTATGAACTATGCATTTGGTACAAAGAAGATAAGGTCTAAATTTATCAAAGGCATATACTATAACTAAAAGCTCTTTCTCAGTAGTAGTGTAATTTCTTTGAGTTTCAGTAAGAGTTTTACTAAGCATAATATATAACTTTGAAAATTTTCTCATATTTTTGTCCCAATACAGCTCCAATTGCAAAATTACTTGCATCGCACATTAATTCAAAAGGTTTATTCCAATTAGGTGCAATAATTATAGGTGCAGTTATTAATTTGTCTTTTAAAACATTGAAAGCATTAACACAGTCTTCATTAAATTCAAATTTAGCTTCTTTTTCCAATAAATGACAGAGAGGTTTAGCAATTTTAGAAAAATCCTTTATATATCTTCTATAAAATCCAGCATGACCTAGAAAACTTCTCACATCAGTAACAGTAGTAGGGGATTGTAGTTCAGCAATAATTTTTACTTTTGCTTGATCAACTTTCATCCCTTTTTGTGAAACTTTATGACCAAGTACAATGTCTTCTGTGACCATAAATTGACATTTTTCCCGATTAAGAACTAAATTTGTTTCTTCACATCTTTTCAGAACTTTGAAAATATTTTCCAAACAAGACTCAAAAGAAGTTCCAAAAGCTGAAAAATCGTCCATGAATACTTCAATTCCTTTGTCAATCAAATCACAAAATATTGACATCATACATCTTTGAAAAGTTGCATGTGCATTACATAAACCAAAAGACATTCTTCTAAAGGCAAATGTTCTATAAAGACTTGTAAATATTTTTTTCTCTTGGTCCTCGGGAACAATAAGTAATTGATGATAACCAGAATATACATCCAGAAAATAGAAATATGAGTGTCCAGCTAATTTGTCAAGCATTTAATCCAAGAAAGGTAAAGGAAAATGATCCTTTCTAGTGACATCATTTAACTTTCGATAATCAATGCAAATTCATCATCTAGTAACTTGTATTGTAGGAATTAGTTCATTTTTATCATTGACAGTGACAATTACTCATCCTTTCTTCGGAACACAATGAATAGGACTTACCCATTGGCTATCCGAAATAGGATAAATAATTCCAGCATCTAACTATTTTAAAATTTCTTTTCTAACAACCTCTTTCATGATAGGATTTAATCTTCTTTGCGGTTCAATAGTAGGTTTAAAATTTTCTTCCATTAAAATTCTATGCATACAAATGGAAGGGCTTATTCCTCTTATATCGACAATAGTCCAACCAAAAGCTTTTTTATAATTCTTTAACACTCCTATTAATTTTTCTTCTTGATCTAAACTTAGCTCGGAAGAAATAATAACGAGTAAAGTTAATGAATTTTCAAGAAATGCATACTTTAAATGTGAAGGTAACATTTTTAATTCCAGTTCAGGGGCTTTTTTAATTGAGGGTAAAAGTATATCATTTTGAGTTATGTCTAAGGTTCCTCGATTATCTTTAATATAATGAGTTTCTTTAAGTAATTCATCTTCTTTTAGTTCTTCATTTTCATCATTTAAAAATTTAATTTCTTCTTCGGGAATGATTTTACATTTTTCTCGATAGTGTTTTTCAATTATAAAATCAAAAATATCCATTCGATAACATTTTTCTTTGTCAGGGTACTTTATCGATTTAAGAACATTGAATTTAATTTCTTGATCATTAACTCTCATAGTTAATTCTCCTTTTTACACATCAATCATAACTCTTCTCAGTCATGTTGTATTTGGATAGCCCCTTCAATCTGTGTATAATATTATCTTTAGAAGACCCCTTCGCCATCTTGAATACAATCTATATATAGAAGATTATCTAAATAGATAATATGTATGTGTCGGTATTTTAAGATTGAGAAAGGGAGAAAAAGGGAAATTTGTTCCAGGAAAACTTAAATTACTTCAAAAAAAATTATTATTTTCCTTTTTCAATATAAGATTAAAGAAAAAAAAAATTATTTTTTTCTGTCAAATTTCAAATGTTTATTTCCATATATTTGTTTCATATTAAAAATAACCCAAATTAAAAAAGTCACTTAATATTCACCAAATTCTAGCCCATGTGTGCATGTAATTAACACGTGTGTGCAATTAGTGCGTACTTTGCATTTAGCGACCGTGCATGTCGAACAACAGTGTGCACGTGCACACCCTCTTGTAGCATGCGCCTGTGTCAGACTTACCTGCAAAAGCGGTCGCCTGCACATGCAGGTCGGACTGCCACCAGCATGAGCATTATGACCTTCCACCCAATCAAGCACACATACTCGCATGCGCCATGAGCAGGCTGGTACCAGAGTGAGCGCACATCCGCACCTTCACTATCGTCAGACTATTGCTACTTGGCCACTGTCGTTTGACCGCCACCACCATCGGTAACCGCCATTTCTTCGCCAGCACCTTCACCACAGCCAAATCGTTGCAATCGAACCATCTCTGTCAAGCCTCTACCACTAGACCACTATTTGGCTGTCATCATTGTTGGACCGCTGCTTCTAGGCCATTAACATCGCTATTGTTAGACCACCTTCATCTGGTTGTCGCCGTCATCTCTGCAACTGGTGGGGACAGTTTGTTCATCAAATTTTAATCTCTCATGCCATCTTCAGTATTTACAGCTCAAAGTTGATATCTTCAAATGAATATTTGAGATATCTTTCTGGGTCATGACCTCACGAGAAGGCTAGCGGAAATACCTAAGGAGTGGCGCAAATGCACAATCCATCCAAGACTAACATCTAGTATCACAAATTTTATAAAAAAATTATGATATATTTGCAATGTCTTTGACAGTGTCGTTTGAAAATAAAATGAAAACTGATATCTTCTCAAAAAATATTATAACATGCATGAATCTTAAAGCATTAAAATAATAAACATTCCATATCTAAATTCAAAAATATGGAGGGCCCGGAACCTAGTAATCTTATAGTCAAATTGATTCTCTTAACAAGGCGAGTCCTATGAAGCCAAATTTAATTTGATCTTAGTCTGATCAAGCTCAAATCAAGTCATTTAAACCCAATTCGATGTTTTTGATGGGCAACTGAATTGTTAAATGAATTTCAAATCTAATAATTTATATTTAAATCAAGCATCTGATCAAGTCGAATCCAACAAGCCAAATGTCACTTGATTTTGACCCTGACTCATTTCATGAAAAGAGGCTTGCGACCTGAATATGGAAAAGAAAGTTAAAGGAGCTCCAAGCTCTTGAGGGTTCTTGAGCTCTACCACTGTCAAATGAATGTGTCCACTGTCGGACTACCACCGTCCAGCTGTCACCAATGATTGTCGTTTATAAGCCTTTGAAGACTAAACTCTTTCACTGTTGGATTATCGTCATCTTGCCACCGCTGTTTGGCCTCCATTGCAGAATTGTGACTTACCACCCATCACCGACCAATCACCACCACCATTGAACCATTGCTACCCGGCCACCGTAGTCACCACTGTTGCTGTTTCACAGCAACTGCCAACCAACCGTCGCCACAGCTAGTCTGTCCTTTCCAATCACTGTCAATTTACAATCATCGACTAGTTATTAATGTGGGACCACCGTCTCTCCTTCAAATCACTGTTGATTGACCACTATCATTACTATCATTGCTTGGTAACTACTGTTGAGTCGTTGCCGCCACCATTTCATTTTTTCCCCGACATACTATCATTGCCTAACCATTTTTAATGAGTTTTCGCCACCATCAGAACACCACCGCCCGACCACTGTCATTGAGCAATCGCCATAATCAAACCACCGCTGCCCCACCATCATTTTCGAGTCATCATCGCAATCGGTCCATCGTTGACACTTTCAAGCCACTGTCATTTGGTATTGCCTATTGAAACATTTGTATCTATTTTATAGCACGAGACCCATACCATCATTTTTTTCTTCGCAACAGTTAGGTTATTGCCACTTCTTCAATATTTTCTCTCACTTCCTTAGCGAAAGTCCTTCGAGACAGTGGAACCATTTCGACATAGCTAAGCCTCTTGGTTTTTACCCCTTGGGATTTTCCACATAAAAACATTTTTTTTCTGTCAATTTTATTTTACATGTGTTTGTGTTAGATCTTTGTACAATACTAAGTTGTTAATATATTACGAGCACACAAAAACCACTTATGACCATTTTCAGAAATGTTGATTTAAAATTTTTAACTAAATGTTTAGTTATTTTTACTAAAACATAAAATTTAAATAAACTAAAATACTTATTTATTTTAAACTTCTTATTACTATTTATAATACAAAATATTTATAGAGAAAATTACATGGAGCGTGACATCCGAATTCTTTCATTCTTAACATAATTAAAATCATTGATATTGCATTCATTAGAAAATAACTTGAAAATATTTAAAATGACAAGATCATAATGGGTGAGAAGGAGTGTGAGTGAGAGAGAGAGAGAGAGAGAGAGAGAGAGAGAGATATATATATATATATAGAGAATATCAGTTTTTAGAATGTACCGTTCAAACTTATTAACTTTAAGAGGATTTTTCTAAACAATAATTTGGGCAACATTATTAAGCACAAGAACATTTCAAATATAAAAATTAGGAAGTAACATTATAAATATATATAAAAAAATGATCAACCATAAAAATAAAGAAATATAAAGACAAGCAAAGAAGACTTAAGGTCTTTTTGGGGCAGCTAAAGCTTATCTAGCTTATTTAGATAAGCTGCTTATTCTGATAAGCTGCTGACCAGAGGCTGATCCGGATAAGCTGTTTAACTGTTTGGTTTGTGCATTTAGAAAACAACTAATTTCGGATAAATGACTATTCTGCCCCTGTTTTGGATAAGTTGTTTAGCTGTTTGGTTTGTGCGTCCAGTTGATTTACAGATTTTTTTTTAATAAATGAACAATCTGGCTCACAAAAGCTGTAATGTTCTTAACAAAACTGTAATGTCTACACATTACATATTTTAGAACTAATAAACCCCATTCATAGTATTGCAAAAAAAATATACATCTCATCTAATAGTTAGTAGCATGAAATCTAAAAATAAAGAAGAAATAACATGTTAAAATTACAAGAAAAAAATGACAATATTCATTTTACAATGTAAATGCATTTCACCAGGAAGGTTGTCCGGATGTGACACCGTAGAAACCCGAAAAATCACCATTTGACCAACTGTTATTGAGACAACTGAAGGTACATCTCTGTAGCGCAAGCCCACAGCTTCAACAATGTCGGATTGCTCCAACAGTTATGGAAATGACCGCCAAAAAAGCTATACCATAATAACTGCTCAACACACTTAACAACCCCAAGAACTAATAAGTTTTTCCAAGAGTAAACTCCAAGAGTGAAGGATGCCTGATTTATTAGTACTTATCATTACAATTGTTTATCCATTATCACACAACATTAAAAATACAATTCATTAAAAGCAAGGAAAAATAAATTGATGCATATAAGTACCTACAACTGAAGAAATTAACGCTCCTGCTTCTTTTCTGGCAAAAGACAAACTCCCATGGTACTTGTCTTCATGCATGTGTTGTAAGAGAGTTGTCTTGCCCATGCCACCATGACCCACTATGGATAGAAGAGAAATGTTTTTGTATAGAGTTAGGCTTGCAATGTGAGTTGGGTCTTCATTTGTTAGCTTCCTCAACCACAACATAACAAAATCCTTCTCCTTGCCTTGATCGATGAGATCATTTTTAGGCAAGCATCCTGTTTCACGATCTTTGCACAATTGAAGCTCCTGCTCCTGCTGCTTCTGCTTTACGTTTTCGATGAGATGAAGGAAAGTACTGACCTCAGCTGAAATATCAAGTTTCTTCACAACTGTGATCCTTTTTGAAAGCTCGTTGACCACTCTGTGAAGTTTGTGAACAGGTTCTGAAATAACCTAGTGAATGAAGAACACACATTTGTTTCCCCCAAGTTAAGCTCCAGCTGTTCTTCGAGCTTCATGTACTCAAAGTCATCCAGAACATCATCTGCATCATCGATGGCATCTCGTAGGTGCCATATCCAGCTGTTGAGTGCTAGGTTTCAATCTCTGATTTGTGCTTGGGTGGAAGCAGAGGCGACAGCTTGGACCTTAGGGTGGTTTTCTCGCAGCCTTTCGAGCTACTCCTTCATGCTCGTATGCCATCTAAAGTACTGATCTTGCAGGTAATCAGAGCAAGCTTTGATGATCTTGTCTGACCTTCGACAGGGATGAGGTAGCCGGGCTTCCTTCCACAGAGAGATAGCGAGGGCAGTTGCGTATTTTGCCTCAGTCGAACACTGAACGCGGGTTTATACCCGTGTTCTCTTTGTAATGAAAATAAAAAACATTGTTTTTGTGAACGCCAATGAAAAGTGAAGAAACGAACGGTGAGACAGCCTTTTTAAAAACACCACCTCACTTATAAGCTGTCCCAAATTGGCCCTAAGAATTACTTTGTTTTAGCTTGTTTTTTAGAAGCTCATTGAGATTAAGAACACTTATAAATGACATTATTCACAACAAACATAGTAACAAAAAAATGAGCATAGAGTTTTGTATAGCATAATTGTTTACCAAAGATAAATTAACCAAAACACAGTCAAAAGGTAACACATAAACAACTTCAACAATTTCACCCATAATTCAAACATTAGATATGTTAAAAATATTCACGTAGTCATTACTACTAAAAGAATCTATATATATATATATATATATATATTAACTTCATGGGTAGATAATAGTGAAACATTACCAAAATTAAGAAAACGATAATTAAGAGGCTCAACATTATCAAACATTCACAAAAATATGATTATCACTATTACAAGTATTACTCGAGGATGCCTAATAGATAAAATATGTGAAATAAGGATAACATAACTGATAAAATGTCTAAGAGCTATATTTTTAGGATTTTCATTTTAGCTCCTCCTATAATATAAAGGCTTATAAGAAAGTAATTTAGAACAATTCTGAGAATCACGGGGTAAAGGTTGAACATTTTTTACAAAACTTAGGTTTCAACTTATAAAGAACTTGTCTAATTTTCATTTCCCTTATGAATAGTATTATCAATAAGAGAAAAATCAATATCAAGAAAAATAATTACTCTCACAAAAGTTAACTTAGAACCTTTCACAATTAAATTGTCCACAATGAAAGAGACACAAAGTTTACTGTAATCACTGAAATATATTTTCATGTCCAACAACACAATAGAATCAAATCCTTAAAATCCTCTTTGATTGACGTAAAATTATGTGTTCAACCTTTAATTATAAAATATTAAAAAAAGTACCTCATAAAATTATATCCATGTGTTTGATACAATTAAATTTTTAAAAGAAAAAATTTATTCGTAAAGAAAAAAGTTCTACAATGCATTTTGATTTTGAAATCTTAAAAATAACTTACAAGAGATTACTATAAAGTGACATTTTGCCTAACACGTATACAATAAATGGCATGCTCTGTTGCATAGAGACGACAAAAATTTATTCATTTGAGAGAAACTTATCCTATGTATTAGGAACATGAGAAAGATAAAAAAACAAGAACTTAAAAAATATATAACATTTTCAATTAGGAGAAAGACAATGTCTAAGAAGTGATCAATTAGAATAAGAAGAAGGAATAGAGGAAGAAAAAGAAATATTTGTATATAAGAAGCGGCAGAAGCCAAAAAAATGAAGAAAACATTATAATATAATAAATAAAAACTCATGAAATTTTTTCAAGACAAGGGAAAGAAAAAAAAACATGTAAATAAAAAATCTTTACATGATTCAAGAGAAAGAAACAACAACTTACTCATCTTTGATGTTGGGTAATGTGGAGACCCGGTCCACCACATGTGAATTAGCTTCCTAATTAATAGGGCTACCTACCGCTCACCTACCACATCCCACCTACCGCTCACCTACTTCTCCACCTACCGCTCACCTACCTCCCACCTACCACTCTCCTTGATTCTATAAATAACCTATTTTGGCTATTGAATGAGGAACAAGCCAAGGGAAGGCTTAGGGAAGAGCTAAGCCAAGCAAAGCAAGGGCCAAGCCAAGTCCTCTAAGAGAGAAAGAGAGGAAGAGAGAAAGAGAGGAAGGGAGAGAAAAAAATAGAGATTTTCTTGTAAACGTCGAGGCGCTCGACGTTGTAATTCCTCGGAGTAATAAAATCCTCTGCAGCTCCGTGGACGTAGGCAAATTTGTTGAACCACATAAATATGTGTGTCGTTCTGGTGTTTGTTTTCTGCGTCCAATTTTTCTCGTTCCATTTTTCACTTTATTGTCGTCGTTTTTCACAACAACTGTATCAGAGCTTTGGGTTCAGATCTAAGGAAGAACGATGGGCGGAGACAAAGTGATGACATCGAGGATCGAGAAATTCAATGGCACAGATTTTGCTTACTGGAGGATGCAGATAGAGGACTACCTCTATGGAAAGAAACTCCATCTTCCGTTACTGGGAAAACGACCGGAAAAGATGGACGAGGCGGAATGGAATCTGTTGGATCGACAGGTTCTGGGGGGTATACGATTAACCCTGTCGAGATCGGTTTCCCACAACGTCATCAAAGAAAAGACTACTGCAGATCTCATGGCGGCTTTATCAGGTATGTATGAAAAGTCATCGGCGAATAACAATGTGCACTTAATGAAAAAGTTATTCAACTTGAAGATGGCAGAATGTGTGTCTATTATGCAACACCTGAATGATTTTAACATTATCACAAATCAATTGTCGTCTGTTGAAATTGATTTTGATGATGAGATACGTGCGTTGATATTATTGGCGTCATTGCCAAATAGCTGGGAAGCCATGAGGATAGCAGTTAGTAGTTCTGCAGGTAAATCTAAACTGAAATATGATGATATTCGTGATTTGATTTTGGCTGAAGAGGTGCGCAAGAAAGATTATGGCGAGACCTCGGGTTCGAGTTTGACACTGATTGTTGATTCCAGAGGTAGATCACAAGACAGGAGCTCAAACAGAGAAAAATCAAAATCAAAGTCTTTTCAGCAGGTAACTTGCTGGAATTGTGGTAATGTTGGCCACATAAAAAGGAACTGCAGGAATCCTAAGAAGAAGAAAAATGATGGCGCTAACGTTGTAACAGAAGAAATACAGGATACGTTATTGCTGGCAGTTCATAGTTTTGTTGATGACATGATACTGGATTCAGGGGCTTCCTTCCATACATCTTCCCATCGGGAGTTGATGCGAAATTATGTTGCAGACGACTTTGGGAAGGTACATCTGGCTAATAGAAAAGCTCTAGACGTGGTGGGGTGAGAGATGTTGATATTGCACTCCCTAACAAGAGCAAATGGACTTTGCAAAAAGTCAGACACTTTCCTGAGTTGAAGAAAAACATCATCTATGTTGGGCAGCTCAATGAGGTTGGTCATTCGGTAGTGTTCTCAGATAGCACCTGGAAGGTTACCAAAAGAGCATTAGTACTGGCTCGAGGTAAGAAAACTGACACACTATATATGACTACTGGTTTGCTCAACATTGTTGCTACTACAGTTGCAGAGAGCACGAGAGTTCTGCGGCTTTGCAGACTTGGACACACGCGTCAGAGGTGCATTATGGAGAAACAGGAGAAGGTCAATTTCTTGAAAAGTGGCAGAGAACCAAAGGCAGGAAAACCGGACATTGTACAGACAAATGGTGGAGAACCACAGAGCTATGAAGAAATCTTGCAAGATGAAAATTTGAGCAAGTGGGAGCTGACCATGAAGGAGAAGATGGATTCCCTGCTAGGAAATCATACTTGGGAGCAGGCAGAACTTCCACCAAGGAAGAAGGCATTGCACAACAAGTGGGTGTACCGGGTGAAGACTGCGCTTAGTGGCAGTAAGAGGTACAAGGCTGAACTTGTTAAAAAGTGCTTTTCAGCATGGGCATGATAGTGCTCATGCAGATGCAAGAGTAACCCAGGAAAGAGCTTGGTGGTACAAGACTACGTCGACGGTGATATGTCAACTGAGGGTGTTACTCGTGAGAAGCTAAAGTTGTGCTCGACTTCAGCTGGTCTTCTGGCATGAAGACAGGGGCTTTGAGTTGCAGAGGTGAAGGATATTATGTTTGAGGAAAAGGTCGGTACAGCCAGCAGATGATGCAGCCTGTAGGTGGTGCAGTGAGTGTCTCAGTCTCCAAGTGGGAGAATTGTTGGGTAATGTGGAGACCCGGTCCACCACATGTGAATTAGCTTCCTAATTAAGAGGGCTACCTACCGCTCACCTACCACATCCCACCTACCACTCACCTACCTCTCCACTTACCGCTCATTTACCTCCCACCTACCACTCTCCTTGCTTCTATAAATAGCCTATTTTGGCTATTGGATGAGGACAAGCCAAGTGAAGAGCTAAGCCAAGCAAAGCAAGGGCCAAGCCAAGTCCTCTAAGAGAGAAAGAGAGGAAGAGAGAAAGAGAGGAAGTGAGAGAAGAAAATAGAGATTTTCTTGTAAACGTCGAGGCGCTCGACGTTGTAATTCCTCGGAGTAATAAAATCCTCTGCAGCTCCGTGGACGTAGGCAAATTTGTCGAACCACGTAAATCTGTGTGTCGCTCTGGTGTTTGTTTTCTGCGTGTAATTTTTCTCGTTCCATTTTTCACTTTATTGTCGTCGTTTTTCACAACATCTGATGCGTGCTAGAAGATTTGCAACGATATAGTAATAAATTATTATCTTATGTTGTACGAGAATCTAATATGCATATAAAATTTAATAACTAATAGAGACATCAAAATTTTTTAGTGAAAGAATCGAAAAAATTAAAAACTACGAGGCCTTGCCAGATTGAGTTGTTTCATAATGAGTTGTTGATTACATGTACAATCATTTGTACTACAAGTGAAAGAATTATACAATTTTCTGAGTTACAGTATTCTTGTGCAGAAAAACTCGTCGCTCCATTGTAAGAAAATGACGCATCAAGGAGTAATTATTAAAACTTCAATACACTGTCTTTGGGTTTAATACAATGCTAGAGGTGATGACGTACTTTGTAGGTTAACTTTGGCTCCGTAGTGTCGGTTGTTGCTTCGTATAGTGCTTCACTAAAAGGAGCAGAAAGTATCCGATGAGGGTTGGGGCTGACAATAAGCAACAGTCGTCAAGGATCGCTCGGCAGCGGGCAAAGAACAGTGATCAATGATGGTTAGCGGTTGTAGGGGCTAAAAGGGTTCACTAGATCATTATCACTGGATACCAGATTTCAGCTCATTCTTCTCTAGTCTTAGGTCTTCTGTTTTAGAATATAATATATTTTTATTGAGTTTCGGTTGGGGGGTGGCAGTACTATATTTATTCTATAGATTGCAAATAAAGAAAGAATCCAAAGCACTTTAATCGAACTACTGGAAGAGATTCCTTTTATTGGACGATGTTTTGTGGACACCTAACTGACTTAGGTGGCGTTTGGGACAACTTATTGAGGGCGGTGGCATTTTGATCACGCTACTGCTCTGTTTGAATAAAACTTTCGGAGCCCGCTTTATCCCACCGCCGATACCGCGCGTAATAGGTTTATTCAAGGAGTCGGAAGCGGGCGGCCACCAGCTTATCGCACGGTATCCATTTTTTTTCCTCTGATGCCCTTCTGCTGCTCGTAGCGCGTCGCCCTCCCCATCTCGCACGCCCCGTTGAGCGCCATCCCAGATCTGCTCCCCGTTAGGCCCCGTCTGCTGCTCTACCCGTCGCCCTCTTCGCGTCTACCCCATTTGCTGCTCTACGCGTCGGCCGCATCCCAGATCCGCATCACAGATCGAAGGTAACCTTCTCTGTCACTCATATTAAGCTTCTGGAGAAATTTGTGTTCATTTCTGAAGCAGATCGGGGCGACGAGTTTGGTTTAGGTTTTGGCTTTACTGATTTCGCAATATTGCTTTTTTTTCTTCTAAACATTCGCCATTAGTACCTTCTGGGTGGGATTAGAGGATCTTCGTGCAAGCATTAATATATCTCTCATCCCATTCGTTCAAGTTGCATCACCTATACTATGTTGGACAGCAAAAGGGTAATATCCAAAAAAAAAACAGAAACAATAACCAAAATAAAGGTAAGCTGGAAAAAAGGATTAGATCAAGGTAACCATTTTTTACAACTAATTACAAAACACTAATAATTTAACAAAATGCAAAACAAAAATAAAAGATTTAAGATAGAGAGAGTAAAAAGGGGCAGTTACATACATACCACCCAATTCATAGGTAAAGTGTTCTGTTTGTAAAAATTGAAGTTTAGGTATAAGGTATGTAAATACATACGAATTGAGTGGTATGTTTGTAAATCTTACAAATAAAAATGGTTTAATACTTACTATCTTGCCATGATTTGAAGCAATTGATGGCATAGGATGATTGCTGAAAGGCTTAGCATTTTTATTATGATTTTCAATGGCATTACTACCCTCAATGCGTTCAGGCAACTCAACTGGAATGGAATTTTTCCCTGAGAAATATTCAACCATTTTCTTAGCTGTCTGAAATTAATAATGCAACCTGAATTTATGTAAATTTTAAGAACTCATCAAAAGCTAATTCAAAGATGTTATTTAAATTAGATTTTTTTAAAAAAATTGAACAGTTTAAAAAGATGTTATTTATTAAAGTAGATTTTTTTAAAAAAATTGTATTTTAGTTGATTTTTTTTTCGGCTAAGTGATTCTCTCAATGAGTTCTGTGCCAAAGATTGATTTATTCTTAAGTGAACTTATAATGGTTGTGTTGAAGGTAGTTATATAGGATAGTTTTTTGCTAGAATTATGTTAATGAAGGGCGATATAGGAGAAATAATTTATTTATGAATGCTAAGACCTTATGATTTTTGGCCTTTATGTTACTATTGGAAAATAGATACTCTTTTGTTATCGCAATAAAAATCTTTAACTTTTTTAATTTTGAATGCATTGGATGCTATGTATGCAAAATAAAATTCATGTTTTATGTTGCATCTCTTGCATTGTTTTATTAGCAATGGTTAGAAAAAATGAAGCCGGTACCTCAGCAATATGGGATAAGGAGGGTACGAACATTTTCTGCAACATCTGCATCGGTGAGATTGACGCCGGTAATAGGCCAACCACTCATTTCAGTAAGGAAGGTTGGTGAATATAACTTAAAAGTTCAAAGAATAGACGAGGAAGAGATTATGAAAGAGTGCGGTTTAAAAACAAATGGGATCAGTTGAAGAAAGACTGGAAAATGTGGAAGGGGCTGAAGCTTGGATATACGGGGCTGGGCTGGGATCCCATTAAACGGACAATCAATGCTTCAGATGCTTGGTGGGTGATCACAGAAAAATACATTAAGAAATTCATATCTATTTTTGATGAAATTGCACTTTAAAGAAAGGTATTTTCTTTATTTTACTGCAGGAATGAAGATTTATAAGTGATTAAAGCAAAAAGCATGAAATGGAGCAAATTTGGATAAAAAAGAAAGAAATTCATGCAAATTGAACTAAGTCGCCGACGGCGAGATCGAGGCCGCCGACGGCGAGATCGTGAGGAGAATTTCTGAAGGAATTATAACTACCTCGCCGACAGCGAGATCACGCGGTTTGAAGACCTTCTAGAAGCCCCGCTGACGGCGAGGTCATTTCCCGCCGATGGCGAGACAGTTCAAAATGCAAATACTTTGAACCTGGACACTTTTTGAAGAGGTGTTTAAGCACCCCTTGGACCTTTGCCTACCTCTATAAATAGAGGCCGAATTCTAGTGTCTAGGTGTGTCTATTTTAGAGAGTCTGAGTCTATTTTTGGTGTTTTAAGTGAGTTTGTTGTTAGTCATTAGTGAGTTTCTTTAGTTTATTTGAGTGATATTTAGAAATTTGCTGTACTAGAAGGAAAAGTCAAATGAACTTGATGAGTCTTGCGGGAGGAAATTAAGATAAGTATCTTTGTTTATTGTTGTTAACTTTAAATGAAATCCATGTTTTGTTTTATTCCCATGCATTCTGAGTAGTTTTCTTAGTATTTCTCCTTGTTTATGAAAATTATGCGGATTGATGAAATTAAATAGAAGTACCTAATATAGTAAAATAAATTGTGATAATTTTTACTTAAAACTTAATTTACTTTCAATCTGGCCAATTGATTTTTTAAAATATGTTAAATTATCAACTATAGTAAAAATTACATCCAATATTCAGGGAAGTCAAAAGCCTTGGAAGGCGGGTGCAAATAGATAGGGAAATATTATATATCGAGCGTAGAATTGGACATTTTAGTGTGACAGACAAAAATATTAAATTCGGTCCTACTGTTTGAGAGCTGAAGTGTAGATGTTAGTCCTCAGGTGAGGGAAACGTGGGAGCTCTGAAGTGGCGACTGGAATCCTCCCGACTAGCCACGGATTCGATAATCAAACATAGAATTAGTCGATGTTCTTTGCACCTGGACTAAAGGGTAAAGAATAGGAATGCTCCTATTTGTCACAATACAATTTAAGAATTTATTTAAATTCATCATTCACTTAATTTTCTAAAAACAAGGAGAATGATACTTTTTCTGAATTATTTAAATCACTTTATTTCAAGCATTAGTTTACTTTAGTTTGTTATAGTTACTTTAAATTTCCGTTTACCATATTAGTAAATAATTCCTTTAAATTTAGCTGATAACAAATCTGTTAAAAACTTCCCTGTGGGATCGATAACCAGGACACCACTAGAGCCCTATATTACTTGATACGATACGTATACTTGCGTAGAATCCACATTAAACATTCAATCAAATATATATATAAATTAAAGCGGGATCAAGTTTTTGGTGTCGTTGCTATTAACATAATTTGCAAACATAAAAAAGGTGGGTCAAGTTTTTGGCGCCGTTGCCGGGGAAGTAAAGAAATTATTTACTATAGTAACGGACTATTTTAAATTTTATTTTGCAAAATTGTATGCGAAAATTTGGAAACAAAAATTTAATACCTTACGATTCAGAATTAGAGCGTACAATTAAAAGAATTAGAAAACAAAAGAGAGAAATTATAAATTTAACACAAATGACAAATATTCCTGAAAATGAAAATATCAATCAACCAAGACCATTACGAGATTATGCCAACCCTACATTAGATGAAATTCATTTAACTATTCAAAATCCTGATGTAGCTGCTAATTCGTTTGAACTTAAACCTGCAATTATCCAAATGGTACAAAATAATCAATTTAGTGGTTCACCTACTGAAGATCCTAATTTACATCTTGCTAGTTTTTTAGAACTATGTGCTACTTTTAAATATGAAGGAGTATCTAACGATGTTATTAGACTTAGACTTTTTCTTTTTTCTTTAAGGGATAAGGCTAAAATGTGGTTAAATTCGTTAGCACCTGGATCTATTAAAACTTCGGGAGAATTATCACAAAAATTTCTATCCAAATATTTTCCACCATCTAAAACTGCTAAGCTTAGAAATGATATAACTTCTTTTAGTCGGTTTGATGGAGAGTCAATATATGAAGTTTGGGAGAGATTTAAAGAACTTCATAGGAAATGCCCACATCATGCGTTACCAGATTGGTTAATTATCCAAACTTTCTATAATGGATTAGTAGGATCTTTAAGATCAATCATCGATGCTGCTGCTGGAGGATCATTAATGTCAAAACCATTTGATGAAGCCTATGCACTAATCGAAGAAATGGCAACAAATAATTTCCAATGGCTTGCTGATAGAATGAATCCGAAAAAAATAGCTAGTATTCATGAAAATGATGCAATATCTATGTTAGCTTCGCAAATCGCTGTTGTATCTAAAAAATTAGATCATTTTGGAATGAATTACTCTCCAACTATATCAGAAGAAAATTCATCTGGACAACTTATAGAATCCCAATCTCAATATGAAACTATAAATGCAATTAATAACAGACCTAATAATCCTTATGCAAATTATTATAATCCTGGATGGAAAAATCATCCTAATTTTAATTGGAATAATAACCCAACTAATCAACCATGGATGAATAATATGATACAACCATTAGGAAATCCATCTAATCAAGAAAATCCTAATTATAAATCTAATTATCCACCTGGATTTAATAACCCACAATTTAATGATAAGAAATTATCTATAAAAGAATTAATATTAAATATGGGTCAACATTTACAAAATCAAGGAAATCAATTACAATTACAAGGAAACCAATTACAAAATCAAGGAACAGCTATCAAAAATATTGAAACTCAACTTGAATATATCGCTACTGCACTTAATAATAGAATACCTGGAACATTTCCTAGTAATGTGGAAATAAATCCCAAAGACAAAGGAAATGAACAAATTAAAGCGATACAATTACGAAGTGGAAAAGAATTAGAACCTCAAATTCAGAAAAAACTTGAAAGTCAAAAAGAGGAAGTGGAAATTAAAAAGGAAAAGAATCAACAAGATTCAAACTTAGAAAATCCTTTAATACCTATGAAAATTTCTGTTGAAAAACCTCCACCACCATTTCCTCAACGACTAATTCAACATAAAAAAGACAAACAATTTGCTAAATTCCTTGAAATTTTGAAAAAATTAACGATAAATATTCCTTTCGTAGAAGCTTTAGAACAGATGCCAAACTATGTAAAATTCATGAAAGATATTCTAAATAAAAAAAGAAAATTTACCGATAATAAAATGGTCGCACATAGTGAAGAGTGTAGTGCTATTATTCAGAACAAAATTCCTGAAAAATTAAAAGATCCTGGTAGTTTCACTATACCTTGCGCTATTGGAGAAAAATTCTATGGAAAAGCTTTGTGTGACTTAGGAGCAAGCATCAATCTAATGCCTCTATCAATTTTTAAGAGATTAGGATTGGGAGAAATTTCACCTACTTCGGTAACTCTTCGATTAGTCGATCATTACGTTACATATCCTAAAGGAGTTATTGAAGATGTATTAGTAAAAGTGGACAAATTTATCTTCCCAGTAGATTTTATTGTTCTAGATATGGAAGAAGATAAAGAAATTCCTATCATTTTATGAAGACCATTTTTAGCCACTGGAAAAGACATGATTGATGTTCAGAAAGGAGAATTAACTATGAGAGTAAATGACCAAAAATTAACTTTTAATATTGTTAAATCAATGAAATACCCTGCGCTAGAAAAAGATGATGAGTGTTTTCGAATGGAAGTACTCGATCATTTACAAAAAGAACATTTTAAGGAATATTATGAAGAAAAATTAGAAAAAGAAAATAATGAATTAATTGAAAAATCTGAGATAAATGAAGAACTAGATTATATTCAAGAGAAATTTGAATTTTTTGGATAACACAGAAAATACTGAAAAAAATATAGTTCCATCAATTATTAAACCTCCTAAACTTGAGTTAAAAATGTTACCTAATCATTTAAAATATGCTTACTTAGGTAATTCTTCAACTCTACCAGTTATTATTTCATCTAAATTAAATGAATCTCAAGAACAAAAACTTTTAGATACATTAAAAAAATATAAGAAAATTTTTTGTTGGACTTTAGCAGATATTAAAGGAATTTGTCCTTCAATTTGTATGCACAGAATTATTTTAGATAATGAACATAAATCCAATAATGAAAGAAGTAGTCAAGAAAGAAATTTTAAAATGGTTAGATAATGGTATTATATATCCTATTTCTGACAGTGCTTGGGTAAGCCCAATTCACTGTGTACCTAAGAAAGGAGGGGTGACCGTCAAAGCAAATGAAAATAATGATCTTATCCCTATAAGACAAGTCACCGGATGGCGAATTTGTATTGATTATAGAAAATTAAACACAGCCACTGTAAAAGATCACTTCCCTTTACCATTTCTAGACCGGATGTTAGATAGATTAGCTGGGACATAAATATTTTTGTTTCTTAGATGGATATTCCGGTTATCATCAAATACAAATTGCTCCTGAGGATCAAGATAAAACTACATTTACTAGTCCTTATGGAACTTTCGCTTTTCGAAGAATGCCTTTTGGATTATGTAATGCACCTGCAACATTCCAAAGATGTATGATGTCTATATTTAGTAAATTAATTGATAATGGAATAGAAGTATTTATGGATGATTTCTCTGTATTTGGAACAACATTTGACACATGCTTAAATCATCTTGAAAAAGTATTTGAAGTATGTGAGAAAACTAATTTAGTTCTTAATTGGGAGAAATGTCGATTTATGGTTACGGAGCGGCATTGTATTAGGGCATAAAATTTAGGAAAAAGACATGGAAGTAGACCACCGCAAAAATTCAAGTTATAGCTAAATTACCACCTCCAACTACGGTAAAAGGGGTAAGAAGTTTTCTTGGACATGCTGGATTCTACAGACGTTATATTAAAGATTTTTCAAAAATTATTAAACCTCTATGCCAACTTCTTGAAAAGGACAAGAAATTTGAATTTACAACCTGAATGCCCGAATGCTTTCGAATTATTAAAAGATAAATTAATTACAAGCACCTATAATAGTTTCACCTAATTGGGAGAAACCATTTGAGCTTATGTGTGATGCTAGTGATTATGCTATAGGAGCAGTTCTTGGGCAAAGATATGATAAGATTTTCAAAGTTATATATTATGCTAGTAAAACTCTAAATGATGTTGAAATAAATTATACAGATTCGAAAGAGAATTATTAGCAATTGTATATGCTTTTAATAAATTTCGGCATTATCTAATAGGAACTAAATGTATTGTACATACTGATCACTCTGCTATAAAATATTTAATGCAAAAGAAAGATTATAAACCAAGATTAATCAGATGGATATTATTAATGCAAGAAATTGATTTTGAGATCATTAACAAAAAGGGAACTGATAATCAAATTGCAGATCATTTATCAAGATTAGAAAATCATGTATTATCTGATATTGAAAATGAAATTATAGACAGTTTTCCTGATGAACAACTTTATAATATTAATGATTGGAGAATACGCTGATATAGTAAATTATATTGTAAGTGACATTTTACCACCTATGTTAACTTTGCAACAACAGAAAAAATTCATTCACGATACTAAAACATACTTTTGGGATGAACCATACATATATAAGCAATGTAAGGATCTAATCATTAGAAGATGTGTGCCTTATGAAGAAAGCTGAACCAATTATTCAAAAATGTCATGACTCGATTTTGGAGGACATTTTGGGACGGATAAAACTGCATATAAAATTCTACAATCCGGATTCTACTCGACCTACTCTATTTAGAGATGTATATAGATATATAAAAACCTGCGATAAATGCCAAAGAGTAGGAAATATATCGAGGAAAAATGAAATGCCTCTCGAATTTTATATTAGAAGTCGAAATTTTTGATGTTTGGGGATTAGATTTCATGGGACCTTTTATTCCTTCATTTGGAAACTCATATATATTAGTAGTTGTTGATTATATTTCCAAATGGATCGAAGCACAAGCTTTACCTAGGTGTGATGCTAAAAGTGTTTCAAAATTTTTAATGAAAAATATTTTTACTAGATTTGGAATGCCGAGAGTGATTATCACTGACGGAGGAACTCATTTTAGAAACAAATATATTCACAAACTAGTAGAAAAATATAATATTATGCATAAGATATCAACTGCTTATCATCCACAAACAAGTGGATTAGCTGAAGTTTCTAATCGAGAGATTAAGCGTATATTAGAAAAGTCTGTAAACCCTAATAGATCAGACTGGTCTATAAAACTAGATGCTGCATTATGAGCATACAAGACTGCTTATAAAACTCTGATTAGAATGACTACTTACAGGCTTATTTATGGAAAAACTTGCCACTTACCAGTTGAATTAGAACATAAAGCATATTGGGCGATTAAAGAATTTAATTATAATATGAAAGAAGCTGGTGAGAAGAGATTGTTGCAATTAAATGAATTGGAAGAATTAAGAAATGAATCATATGATAATGATAGGATTTATCAAGAAAGGATGAAATTATGACATGATCGGAAGATTAATCAGAGAAATTTTGAACCAGGACAAGAAGTTTTGCTATCTAATACTAGATTGAAATTATTTCCTGGGAAATTAAAATCTCGATGGTTAGGACCTTTCACCATAACTCAAATATTTTCATATAGAACTATAGAAATTGAAGATCCAAAAATAGGACATAGATTTAAAGTAAACGGACATAGATTAAAACCATATTTCGAAGGTAGAAGACCAAATTTTAAAGAGGTTTTAATGCTTAGTCAACCTGATCACTAACTAAATTAGGTCGGGCTAACGACGTTAAACCAACCGCTTTATTGGAGGCAACCCATAGTAATCTTTTATTTTAATTATCTACAAATTAGTGAGTCTATATTATTAAAACAAATCTTACTACTCAAATTTTTAATTAGAATCATCACAAAGTTGAACTTATATGATGAGATCAGAAAATATTCGGACCAGAGCGAAATTGGGCGATTTTTATGAATCTCGCCGACAGCGAGCCCAAGCCCGCTGACAGCGAGATCGTGTGCATGACTTGAGTCAGTTTTATAACTAAGTCGCCGACGGCGAGAAACTTCCCGCCGACGGCGAGGCAGTTGAAATTTTGGTTTCTTAAAGATTTTTCGTGCGGTTTTGGACGGATCTAAGCCATTCCTTCGTAAGAAATTATCCCAAATCTGATTTTACACCATTTTCTTCCTTAGGAACTACTAGAGACCAATCATTTTAATCCAAAATGGCCACCAAATTCTTAGAAACCACAAAAACTGAAGTTTTCAACCGAAGAAAATTCGTCAGTTCGGAGGCGCAGCGTATCTTCAACAAAGGCTTGATGAAGAAAAGACTTATTAAATAAAGAGGATTTGTCAACAGAGGAATAGAGAATTCCACTACAAAAATCGAAGAAATGATCACACAGCAGCATTGGGAGGTATTTTGTTATACGACATCCGCTGTAGTTATACCAGTAGTTAAAGAGTTTTACTCTAATTTACATGCGATCAACAATGGAAATGTCTACGTCAGAGGAAGATGGGTAACATTTACTCCTTCAAGGGTAAATGAATTGTTTTCTATAGAGAATACCTATGTTTGTCATTATTCCAACTTTGTGCCTTCAAGATATAATATGAACGATATCTATAGATACCTGACCGACGAACCTGATGATTGGGAGTTACGCGAAGATGGGTATGTCAGTTTTTCTGCATCATTTCTTAACCCTGTCTCGAAGCACTGGCATTTCTTTATATCATCAAAATTATTACCTACTATGAGGGTAAATAAAGTTTCAAAGGAATGTGTTATTTTAAACTACTGTAATCAAATTGGATTACCTATCGATGTTGGATCAATAATAGTAAAGTCTGCATTGGGATTAATTGTGCATGGGTCGGTACATGGACTTGGACACCCATCAACTATATTTGCTTTATGCGATCGGTACAAGTTTCTTATGAGGCTTGGGAAAAAGTACTTTTACCATGGAAACCACTCGGATCCTACCGATATGTTTCCAACTTTGGATAACAATGATGAGATTACTATTATTTCGACGTAGCATCACGGAACAATCCTTTAGCAAGGCCCCTTACTAATAAAACTAATTTCATTCGAAGAAGATTAAAGGATTGGAGAAAGAATTACAAAATGTGATGAATTCCATCGACAATATCTCGATATGTTCGATCACATTGATCGGAGAATGAAGAAGCACTTTGATCATACTTGGACATCCGGAGGCCAGCTTTATTCATCTACTAAGACAGAAAGGATGGATTAATGAAGAATCTACTGCAGAATTCCCTTTCAGGCCTTTCTATAATTTATTTGTGCACCTGCGTCGCATAGGGAATATCAGAGAAGATATTAGTTCAGACACTGAAGAGTAGGAAAGATTTCTATGTTTATGTTATATTTGTGTATATATATGTGTTGATTTGGAGTTAGGTTTTATTATGAGTCGAACTTTGATTTGATCATCTCAGATTTGATGAGATTTTATGTAATTGTTATGTCTCAGCATTCAGAGTGTTGTGGTGTGGATTGCGATGTTGAGTTTTAAGGATTTGAACATTTAAGTTAAGTATGTGTTAAGTTGTTAGTGTGAAATTTGTAAGTTTCATGGATTTCATATATAAAGTTATATTGTTTGTGTTGTGTGAACTTTTTGTGAGTATAAGTATCTAATCTTCGTATTATTATTAAATTAAGTGATCGGAAGATTGATTAAGGGCAATTCGAGGTTGAAAATGATTGACGAATTTCAAAAATTTAAAATTTTTGGGATCTCGCCGACAGCAAGAAAACCCACTGACAGCGAGACCGAGCTCGCCGACGGCGGATTTTTCTCGAAACTTTTGCCTTATGAAATTAATTAGCTCGCCGAGGGCGAGAAAAATCTCGCCGACAGCGAGATCGCGAAAAGACCTATATTTGACCGGTCAACCGACATTATTCATCATCCCCTTCCTCAAAACTTCGAAAAAACTGACCTAGGGCTTGAGAGATCTCGGATTTGAGGCGATTTCAACACTTTTTTACGCCGGATTTCATCTTCCCTTGGTAAGAGCTTCACTCCTATACAAAAATTTTTGATTTTCACCATGAATTTCTTCTACATTGGAGAATTTTGAAAAATTTCGAAATGTGGAGAAAATACTTGGAAGAATTTCATGGAAATTGATTTAAATGGAATTTAGATGTTGTAGGAAGCCTTCTTAGTAATATTTTGGAGTTTAGTTAAGATTTTTGCAAATTTCACAGATCGAGAAATGGCTCCACGACAAAAGCGAAGGATAGATTATGACGAAACCCGATTCATTAATGCAAGAGCACAAACTCGATATTTTCAAAACATACAGCAAGAAAATGCATTCAAGATCGAGTTTTCAAGAATCCAGGAGGAGAAGTTGAGCAAATCATTAAGGAGCGAGGATGGGAAAATTTCTGTTTCGTGACCAACAGAGCAGCTGTAGAAGTAGTAAAGGAATTTTATGCAAATTTAACACAGGCTGAAGATGCACCGGTTAAGGTTAGAGGATTTTTTGTAGAATTCAACGCTGCTAGAATAAACGCTTATTATGAAGTACGAGACACCTACCCCGCAGTATGAAACTTTTGGAACTATGGAAGGACCACCTGGAAGAGGTGATCGACTTTCTCACCGATGGGAAAGGAGTTCAGAAGATAAAGCGACGGGAACGGGTAAACTTCCCTCTTTCTATGCTAAATGCAACATCTAAAGCCTCGACAATATTTTATTTGTTCTACTTTGTTACCTACCTACCACCATAGTGAGGTAACGAGAGATGAAGCGCTTCGAATTTCGTATTCGGAACCGAAGAGCATTAATGTGGGAAATGTTATTTATAAAAATATATTAGCCACCGCTAGAAATGAAAGTGGAGGAGGACTAGGACATCCTGGTCTTATCTATGCACTATGCCAATTATCTGGGGTAGATGCAAGAGATGATGAGGAATGGATTGAACCTATGAAACCCCTTACTCAGGCTAATATAAAGAAATATGAATCCCACGAAGGATGGAGATCTGGGACAACGGATTATGTACCTTCTTCAAGTAGAGATATACCCTCTAACTAGTTATGATCCACCCCCTCAGTACACCACTCCTACCCTTCAAGATCTGATGAATGAATTAACCCTTAGTAGAAAGAGTTTTGAGTTATTTGGAGAAAATATGGAAAGAAGATTTGAGCATATAGACCAAAGGATCGGAGGCTTGGAAAGAAGACATGATTATGATAGCGAATATCTCCAGCGACATTCAGAGTACGAGATTGCATACTATGAGGCTGAACGTCGATATAAGAGTGGTGATTTAGATGTTGTCTTTCCTGAGTGCCCCCGTTATTCACAATACCAGCCTGCTCAGCCTTCTCAGCCTGGAGATCAGGGAGATGACATAGCTTGGGACTTTGATGCAGAAGATTAGAGTTTTTGTTTAGTTTGTTTAGTTTGTTTAGATTTGTTGTTTTGGGAAACTTTATTATTTTGGATGTAATTATTCTGTACTTTCTAGAGACTATGGATGTTGGTATGTTTGCTTATGTTATGATATTAGACTTCTTGTATGTTAAATTAGTTTGCAATTTTTTATATATATAGGATGTTAGTTTAAGTTTTTATAAGTTATGAATGTTAACATTGTTTAGATTGTTTTAATATGTTTTAAAATAGATTAGTTAATTGTATGTGTAGTAATAGATTAAGTTTTCAATTGTTATATTTGATACTTATTTTAAAATTTCATCCCTGCACTTTCTTTTAAATACTATATGTGGAAGAATACTAACGATACATGTTACGTAAGTAATGAAAAAGCCTGCAAAAACTTCAAAGAAAAGAAATACCTAAAGCTCAAAGGTATGATGAACTTTACTATATACTTTCTCTTTTCACTATTTAGTATAGATAGAAAAATTTAAGTTTGGGGGAAGATAAAAATACAAAATTTAATTATTAAAATTGTTCTCAATTTCTATTTTCAAAAATTATTATTAAATGATTTTCTATAAGTAGTTTTTCAATTCAATAAACATGAATTACTTTATTTAATTATTATAGAAAGTTAAAGAAAATGTTTCTAGTAATTCAATTAATTAATGGAATAAGATATTGGTTAAAAGGAATACGAATATAGTAAACTATTTAAAGTAAGGAAAACTATATTCTAAAAATTGAAAATTTTTAAGTATTTAAGTGAAAAAGAAAGGATAGAAAACTCAATGAAGTAAAGGCTATGAAATATATATAAGCAAAGAAATATTTTAAGTTTCAAATTTAGGAAGAGAAATTGAAGTTTAAAATTATTAATAGGCTATCCAGATACAGTAATCCTCACTTGAAAAAGAAAAAGAAGAAAAAGGATTGAAAATCAATCCAAAAAGAAAAAGAAAAGAAAAGAAAAGAAAAACAATAAAGTGAGGAGAAGCTTGAGGACATGTCTTATCAAAAATTGGCTTCAATGAAATCAACCTAAAGGGTAAAACTTAAGTATATTTCTAAACTTATATTTATGGATTAGTATTTTACTAAATAGTGTATTTTCTTGAACTTCCTATCATCTAAATATCTTAAGTAATTTATTATTTTAAATATAGTCATTCCTGAAATAAATAGAAAGCTAGAAATCTTAGACCTGATAACTAAATAATCTTATATCTATAAAGTTAATTTAATTACTCAGAAATATTTATATTTAACTTTATTATAATGTTATTTAAATTTAATTCATATTATCTGAATTGAAAAATTTTATTATAGAAATCATTATTTTTATTTAGTATTAAAATTACTTGATGACAAGTAATAATTAAGTTTGGGGGATTTTGATCACAGAAAAATATATTAAGAAATTCATATCTATTTTTGATGAAATTACACTTTAAAGAAAGATATTTTCTTTATTTTACTGCAGGAATGAAGATTTATAAGTGATTAAAGCAAAAAGCATGAAATGGAGCAAATTTGGATCAAAAAGGAAGAAATTCATGCAAATTGAACTAAGTCGCCGACGGCGAGATCGAGGCCGCCGACGGCGAGATCGTGAGGAGAATTTCTGAAGGAATTATAACTACCTCGCCGACGAGCGAGCCCGAGCTCCGCCGACAGCCGAGATCGCGCGGTTCAAGACCTTCTAGAAGCCCCGCCGACGGCGAGGTCGTTTCCGGCCGACGGCGAGACAGTTCAAAATGCAAATACTTTGAACATGTACACTTTTTGAAGAGGGGTTTAAGCACCCCTTGGACCTTTGCCTACCTCTATAAATAGAGACCGAATTCTAGTGTCTAGGTGTGTCTATTTTAGAGAGTCTGAGTCTATTTTTGGTGTTTTAAGTGAGTCTGTTGTTAGTCATTAGTGAGTTTCTTTAGTTTATTTTAGTGCTATTTAAAAGTTTGCTCTACTAGAAGGAAAATTCAAAGGAACTTCAAGGAGTCTGCTTGGGGAGGAAATTAAGATAAGTATCTTTGTTTATTGTTGTTAACTTTAAATGAAATCCATGCTTTGTTTTATTCCCATGCATTCGAGTAGTTTTCTAGTCTTTCTCCTTGTTTATGAAAATATGCGGATTGATGAAATTAAATGAAGTACCTAATATAGTAAAATAAATTGTGATAATTTTTACTTAAAACTTAATTTACTTTCAATCCGGCAATTGAGTTGTTAAAATATGTTGAATTATCAACTATAGTAAAAATTACATCCAATATTCAGGGAAGTCAAAAGCCTTGGAAGGCGGGTGCAAATAGATAGGGAAATATTATATATCGGACGTAGAATTGGACATTTTAGTGTGACAGACTAAAATATTTAATTCGGTCATACTGTTTGAGAGTCGAAGTATAGATGTTAGCCCTCGAGTGAGGGGAACGTGGGAGCTACGAGTGGCGACCAGTATCCTCCCGACTTAGCCGCAGATTCGGTAATCAAACATAGGATTAGTCAATGTTTTTTGCACCTGGACCAAAGGGTAAAGAAAAGGAATGCTCCTATTTGTCACAATACAATTTAAGAATTCTATTTAAATTCATCATTCACTTAATTTTCTAAAAACAAGGAGAAGGATACTTTTTCTGAATTATTTAAATCACTTTATTTCAAGCATTAGTTTACTTTAGTTTGTTATAGTTACTTTAAATTTCCGTTTACTATATTAGTAAATAATTCCTTTAAATTTAGCTGATAACAAATCTGTTAAAAACTTCCCTGTGGGATCGATAACCAGGACTCCACTAGAGCCCTGTATTACTTGATACGATACGTATACTTGCGTAGAATCCACATTAAACATTCAATCAAATATATATATATAAATTAAAGTGGGATCAAGTTTTTGGTGTCGTTACTATTAACATAATTTGCAAACATAAAAAAAGTGGGTCAGTGGGCCGATAAAATTGAGGTAAGATTTTCTTGTTTGCAAAATTTTTCTTCCATTTCTCATTTATTATAATTTTTTTTTTCACTTAAGCTATTATGTCCCTAAACCCCAATCTCAATATTCTTTTACGAGTAATACCAAGCATTGAAAAAATTCAAACAGATCGAAATTGAACCAGAGTTTGAAGAAAAACTAGACATAATGTTTAGAGGTGTGGTGGCAACGGGGCAACATGCAGTCAGCCCTAGTGAGACAGGGTTTACTGTAATTCCAGATGATTCCCCATCAGATTCAGTGTATGTTGACGATGAAATACACAGTTTCAACCAGAGGGAGAGGGGTGATTCAAGCTCACGATCGAAGAGGCCCGTGCAAGGGAGAAAGAAGAAAGAAAGGGACAGTATTCTGTTGGATAAGCTCGACCGTCTCATTGATGCTTTTGGAGCACCACCGCCTGCTCCAGCTCCTGACTGTGTTATCTTAGAAAGTATTCAGATTTTGTCTACTATCCCTGAAGTGGTTGTGGACAAGCAATTCAATGCAATGTCTATGAAAAAACTTGAGGATCCAACACGCAGACAAATATTCATGGCGATGGACCCGGATATGCGCGTCGAGTATTTGTGTGTTATTATGGATGACTGAGTTTTTTTTATTTTTCCTGTCTTCTGTAATGTACTCTTTAATGTTGTGTACGCAGTTGTTATTTGGACTTATGTTTTCTTGTTAATTGTACTTCTTCATGACTGCACTCAAAAGCTAATTAGTAGCGTCATATGCATTTAGAGTTATATTTTAATTGTTGCTTAGGTTTGCTCCACTGGATAAGTAATTGCTGCTCTATCTAATATCTTCCTTGTTTTAGGATGGATACGCAACACGAACGTCGTAAGAGAATGGCATTGGCTGCAGCTATTGCAATAATATTGCTGGAGTATTATCGATTAAGCAGCCTACGTTTACCCCGTATGACCTCCACCTATGTTGGGGACAAATGAGTGGGTGAGATGCTTTCAGGACATCAAATTCGTTTTAGCAACATATTTAGAATGTCTGTCCCGATATTTTTAGATCTGCTTCACGAGTTATCCCTAAACCACAGACTTCAAGGTTCTTCGAGAACGACAAGAAGAGAGGTACTGGCCATAACCCTATATATTATATCACAGAATGAATCAATTAGAGCTGCCATGGAGAGATTTCAGCATTCATCTGAGACAATCAGCCGCTATTTCTCCAAAGGCATACAGGCACTTGCTAGTTTAGCTACTAAAATCGTCAGGCCAGAAGATCCATCATTTGCTCATACCCCAGTTCAAATCTTAAATGATCCCCGTTACATGCCTTATTTCAAGGTAATCTTTATTTTCTTTACGTACATACCAAAAAAAAATATCTTCTAACTATGCAGAACAGAACTGCATAGGTGCGGTTGATGGTACTCATGTACATGCCCGAGTAGCCAGTCAGGATAAGGTAGCTTTCATTGGTCGAAGCGGTTCACCAACTCAAAATGTCATGGCGGTGTGTGACTTCAATATGTGTTTCACCTATGTTATGGCGGGCTGGGAAGGGAGTGCGCATGATAGTCGGATTTTCTCTTATGCTACTACGAACAGATCGCTTGGCTTTCCTCGACCGCCTTCAGGCAAGATATGATTTATAAAAGTCCTGCTTATATGTGCTTATTGTGTGTAACAATGACTATCATAACAGGGAAATACTATTTGGTTGATGCTGGGTACCCTATGCAGAGAGGGTATTTAAAGCCATTCCCAGATACGAAATACCACATCCCGGATTTTGAGCGTTCTAGTGGCGTCGCCCGGGGCAGAAAAGAAATGTTTAACAAGCGGCATTCTTCTTTGCGCGGTGTGATCGAAAGAACATTCGGCGTTTGGAAGAAAAAATGGGTCATCCTGCGCGATATGCTGCCGTACCCATATCATAAGCAGGTACACATCGTGATTATTACGATGGCGCTCCATAATTTCATTAGACGACATCCCTCCCGGCACGATACAGACTTCAACATGGCTGACGCTAACGAGGGTCATATCCCCCCTTATGAATATGATTCTCATCTTGGGGATTCTATTCCAGAAGAAGTCATACAGTCTGAAGAGTTTGTTACACAGGACAGGGAAGGTGCATCAGAGATGGCTGATTTGAGGGAGCGTATCACAGATGTGATATGCGACTCCTGAACTGATTTCAATATCTTATATGCCCTTGTACTAACCTTGTTTCAATGGACTCTCTTTGAAATTCAAGTGGTTTACTATGTGTCATGTGTCCATTTTGGATGTGTTTCAATGGCCTCTCTTTGTACCTGGTTATGTGTTTTATTTCATTTTTGTGTGCAAGTTTGTTCCTTGGCTGTGTCCTAAGAGTGATGTAATCTAGTGAAGCTCATTTTGGATGGAGCTGATTTCTGATTTCTGATTTCTGATTTGAGCCATAATGGTTGTAATCTAGTGTTCCTGTTGGCTTCAACACTAATTTAAATGATCTATTGTATAATTGTATTTTCTTATAATTTTCTTATAATTGTATTTTCTTATAATCGTATAATCTCTTGTAATAATGTCATGACCTATAGTTCCACTCAAATTTTTGTTTTCATATTAAACACCCTTTACATAGTTTATAAGTAATTAACATGGTCAAGGAAAATTTTACTTATTCAATATGTAAACCAAAGGCTATCTATATTCAATATCTAAATCAAGGAGAATTAAGCTTCTTATGATGATTTTGACTTGCGCACTTAGGTACATATTACATGAACTACCTGACCAACGTTCCCTTTCTCTGCAGCGCTCACCTTTTGCCAGTCTACCACCTCCCAACAGCATATTTGAAGTGCTTTTTATTAATTGTATGCTGCATAGTTTTGAGTCTTTTAAAGAATCATAAGTTTGGCATAGTATCTGCCATCAGTGTCCGTGTTATATGATTTTCTGGTCCTCATCTATAATTCATGCTTGCAGTTCCTTGCGGAGTTGTTTATGGGTGTGGTGATCTGATATTTTCATCTCACATGATTTTTACCCTGGTTTTTGTCAGAACTTATCATAAGTATGGGTCTAAGAGGTAATTTCTAACCTTATCTTGCGATAGTAGCATAATAAACATTCACACTCAGTTTCTATAACCTCTGAATAGTCTAAAGTTTCTTCCTTCAATAGGATCTATCTTCAGATTTTGGATGCTGTTCTAGGTTTGTCAAGATGCTTGCATGGCTAATGGTTATAGTGCAAAGTCTGCTTATAATAGCTTCTCGGAAACATTATACTGTTGATGTGATAGTGGCATGGTAAATTAGAAGTTTTGGTCTGGTTTACGAAGCATGCCCCTCTTCTCATTTGGCTTCTTTCTTTGCGCTAGGTATACTGTAAATTTTGTGGTTTTCCTAGTTGACTCGAAACTACCAGGTTAGCCAATTTTTTTCAGAACATCAGCAGCTATAAACTGAATATGTGGATCACGATTAGAAATGCCAGATCGTTTGAAATCTTTTTTTTTTCTTTTAATTTTTTATAATAGAAATGCCCGACAGATCTGGTGGAAACCATTCACTGCTTCCTCTGTCGGGTGGAAACCATTCACTGCTTCCCCTCAGCACCAAGGAGAAAGAGAGTAAAGCCAGAGAAGAGAACCAAAGGCTATCTATATTCTTATTTCCCCTAACCGATTCTTCAAAATCATACTTGAAATGTACATTTGATTATTTTGTGCAAATAGATATGACACTTTGGTTTCATAATTATTGCCAAATTGATCAACAGTAGGAGGTCACTCCATTGATACAGGCTTCACTGCTTGGCTGCTGTACAGAAAATTTCTCATGGCAGCACAAAGTTAAATGAATTTTTTTAAATTAGTTATGGAAGTTGTCCTAGTTCCAAAATGTTGAATGAAATTTTTTGAAATATTCATATGTTTTGAAGTTATCCTAGTTCCAAATGGTTCCAAGCTATTCGTTGACCCATGCCTCAACACCCTTGCTGCTTTAGAATTTACATATATACCACCCAGTTTATATGTATTTACATGCCTAACGCCTAAAGTTAACTTTAAATACTCACATGTATATATATATATATATATATATATATATATATATATATATATATATATATATATATATATATATATATATATATATTACATGTCCAAAACTTAAACCTTACATCTACACCACCCAAATCCTTATTTTACAAAAATAAGTATCTCTTTCTTAACATGAAGGACATCTTTTCAATGACGGTTTGGAGCCTTTAAAAATACTGTTTTGTGAGGGTTTGCTCTTGCTCGATGCTTTTATTGTTTCAATGACGTTTTATAATTGCTGATTGAGACGTTTAAATGACTGTTTGGAGCAGTAAGCTGTTGTTTTGGCTTAAAAGTGTTGACCGTCTGGAATGTGTTGGATGGCTGGAATGTTGGCATGTTGGCTGGCTGGAATATTGGCTGGCTAGAATATTGGCTGGCTGGAATGTATTCCTAATGTTCTGATCTTGGCATGTTGACCGGCTGGAATGTTGCAGGTATTAAATATTTAAATACATAGGAATTGAATGGTTGGCATGTTGGCTGGCTGGAATTGTTTTTACTTCGTTGTGGTTTTTCATATCATGGAGCTATTATAATTTGCTAAGTGGTCTGTTCAATTTTGTCTTAAATATTTGCAGAAAAATGAGTTACAGGTCTGCGGTAAAGTCCGAGCAAGTACTGTGCCGCTGTGGATTGCCGTCCTTAATACTCACGTCACGTAAGGAACATAGCATACGGTCGGCGGTTCTACGATGCCCTCGGTGGGGACAAGGATCGGAAGGATCGCAAAGTTCTTTAGGTGGGTTGACAATACGGCCGTCACTACATTATCCGTGCCGAACACCATTGCTCGCGGATCGACGGTATCACACGTTGAAGACGTTGCTTCTAGTTCGACTTCTTCCATAAAAACAAGTTTGCTAACAGTTCTGTGGTGACAAAACCAAACAACGATCGTCGTGACGTGCTCTTACATTATAAATGAATGCTGTCATTTTTCTTCTTATAATTTTAACCTGTTATTTCTTCTTTTTATTTAGGTTTCATGAAACTTACTATTAGATGTGGTATCTATGTTTTTGTATTTAGGTTTACGTAAACCAATTGTTTAGGTTTCGAGTCTACTTGTATTTGATATGGATAATCGTTAGTTATGTAAATGTACTGTTATATTTTGAAACATTTTCATTGATATATTTGGCCTGGTTTTAGATTACAAAATGATTGAGTGGTTTATATGTGAATAATTTGTTGATCATACAACAATAAAGAAATAAAATAAATAAATTATAATATGTTTTAAAATAAGATGTAAATTTTTAAAATAATATTTTGTATTTCAAAGTAATATTTTAATTTTTAAATTATTTTTTAAAATTTCAAATAAGACTTTGATTTCTTAATAAAATTCTATTAATAAATAGGAGCAAAATTGTAATTTTTCTACAAACAGCTGCATATAAGCTGTTTTCAAACCACAGAAACAAACAACTCAACAACTTATTCATTTCGGGGGCATAAGAGTCATTTATCCATAAACAGCTGTTAATCAGCTGTTTTCCAAACGCTCAAACCAAACAGACAGACAGCTTATTCGAATCAGCAGCTTATATGAATAAGCAGTTTATCTGAATAAGCTGAATACCATTCAGCTGCCCCAAACAGACCCTTAATGATGTCAGAATTGGGTAATATTAAGCTTGTTGGATTGTTTTTGCCAAGACACTCATTTGACCATAAACACTTCAGAGTTGGAATCCGTTTGACCTTTTAATTATATATTTAAAGCTTTTAAAAAGCGGTGTAACAGTTTGATCTGAGTTTGAATTAACTCGGATTAGATCGATTCTAGTATTTTTGAGTCTAAACCGTCGAGCTGGTTAGTTTAACTATAAATTACTCAAATTAAAGTTCTAAACAACTTATTTTGAGTTTAGTGTCATTTCAAGAGATTTGGATGATATAAATTTGTTGCTTCAAAATCTTATCATGCCACCACCTTTTTTTCTCAGCCGTCGGATAAGATCCGACGACTGATAAGCCAAAAAAAATCCATCGGGTTCGCGCATAAATTGACATTGCCGTGCAACGAGAACCCTAACTCTACGCATATGACATCGGACAAGCTAATGCCAGCCTCCTCCATGGCCATAGAGTACTTTGACCTAATCCTTCTAACGAGCGCTCCTTGTTTCTCTCTATGATTGAAGCCTATAATTGGGCAATGACGATGAAATCCATCATGGAAGGCGATCTTAATCCGCTTTAGGAATGTTTCCCAGGGTGCTTCAGAGATCGCAATGCTTCTCTTGCTATGGCGCCGGAACAGCTTGGATGGCCCGTTTATCTACGGGAAACCGCTGTCTCCGTGCGTCACCGGTGTAGAGATAGCGGGTGGATCTGCTTGGTGATGGAGATAAGGTTAATCTGCTCTACGTGCGGAGTCCTGATGTAATATTTCTTCATATTTAAGAGGCTGTTTTGCAGAAGGATTTGAGCAGGATTGAAGCGAGATTTTTCCAATTTTTTCTCCAATCTCGCCAAACAGTTTTTTCCCTTAAATCATACGGTACGCCTAAATCCCGCTTTTTGCGGCGTTTTGACTTGAATCGCTGTTTCCTCAAGGGGTATTTGGCTGTAACGAGGATTTAGGAAATCCGGAAAATCCGGATTTAAATATTATTAAAACCAAGGGGAAAACGGATATCAGGATGATCGAGAGCAAATATTGCGCATTATTTAAGCAGGATTTAACTTAAATCCTACCGAATAAAAAAAATGACTTGTTTATAAATCGGGCGTCGGCTGGATTTAGCTAAAATTTTCAATTCTTATTAACTCTGCTGCTTCACACGCCGCTGAGCCCGTTGTACGCCTGCACAATCCAGTCGTGATTTTTCTATTCTTTTTTTGTTGAGGCTTTTGAGAATTTCGGGAACTAGAATCTGGGGGAGAAATATGAGGGGTTTTGCTCCGTATTCTCACTCTTGGCATCGATAAAGAAAAGAGATTGGAAGATTTACATACATCCATCAATTCTTATGTTTTTACATATCTTGCACCTAAACTTGAATTTTTACGCATATGCCATCTTTCCTCTGCATAAAAAATGGGAAATTTACATACCTAGGGCACAATTATTTTGCAATACATATCTCACACTCAGACTTTTCACATTTACGCACATAGCACTTTGTTAGTATCAATCAAAATCAACTGAAATCAGGCTGAATTAAGAGTTTCCTTATTTAAATTGTTGTACTAAATTCTGTAAATTAATTGTACATATTCTTTCCTTATAGCTGAATGGTTAGATCTGGAATATGTATTATTATAAATTATTATGTATTATTAAGATACTAAATTAGATTGTGCGGACTATTATTTATTGAAATAAAATCAAAAGAATAAGTCAAGCAGCCTTTTGTTGAAAATATTAAGGGTCATTTTAAAAGATTGGAAGATTTACATACATATCACCCAATTCATATGTTTTTACATACCTACCATCTCAATTTTACATATATGCTATTTTACTTGTGCATAAAAAGGTATGTTTTGCTTCAGATATCTCCGGTCTATTGTAACTATGGGTGATCAAATTATTAAAATGTTTGAAGGCTTTAGATTTTTAGGGTATATTGTTCAAAGTGATGGTAATATTTATGGGGATGTTATTAATAGACTTTAAGTTGATTGGTTGAAGTGGAGGACTACTTCAGGCCTATTGTGTGATAGAAAAGTACCGCATAGAAAGAAAGAAAAATTTTATAAGATGGTGGTAAGACCTGTAATACTCTATGGCGCTGAATGTTGGCTTTTAAAAGAGTTAAGTTGGGTGTCGCCGAGATGAGAATGATTAGGTGGATGACTTGCTTTACACTTTGAGACAAAATGCAAAATGAATATATCCGTGATAGGGTTGGTATAGCTCCAGCTACAGACAAAATTAGAGAGAGCAGTCTTAGATGATTTGGTTGCATTAAACTTCAACCATCTAATGATCCTATTAATGGAGTAGATGTTCTAGATTCGACTTATGTTTAAAAAGGCAGAGGTATTCCTAGGAAGACTTGGGCATATTGTATATAAAATGGTCTTAATTTATTATAATTAAATGAAAAAGGGATGCAATGGAGAAAAGATTTTTTGGCCCACTTGGTGGGATAAAGGTTTTGTTGTTGTTATTGTATAAAAAGGTATGATTCCTTTTTCAAGTCAAAATAGAGATTTCAAAATAGTGATTTTTTATGCCTAAAATGATTGTTCATGGTGATGCTGTTTCTCATTTGGTGGCATTTCTGTTAAAAATTTATTCTGGCAGATAATAGCCCAAATAAATAAAGGGGCATTACATATATATACTGCCCAATTTCTATGTATTTACATACATAGCATCAAAATTTTACCTTTTACATTTATACCACCCATATCTTTCAAATTACATTTTGTTGTCGATAATAATGGCTAGTAGCGTTAAATATTACTTGTGAATTTTTTGAGGCATATAAAGTCAAAATTTCTTTATTGAATCCTACTTGCAACTGTAAATGGTTGTGACTTCGAGTTATCAGGAAAAAAGATTTGATGTGCTGTTTGAGCCAGAAATGGACATTGGATAGTTTTTAGTGTTATATGTGTACATTGAAAAATATGGGTTTTATCTTATACTTTGATATTTGAGTGACATTGTGAGAAATGATTGAAGAAAGGTGCTGCTTTTGTAAATATCAATGTTTCAGAGTGCTATGCAATCACCCTATTTTCAATATATCCCTGTACAGGGATAATTAGATAGCACTTCAATGAAATAGGTTATATCTTATACTTTGACGTGCTGTTTCATTTCTTATGGGCATTTACATACATACTAGCCAAATCCTATGTATTTACGTATCTAAAACTTAAACTTTACTTTTGAAGTTTAGGTGTTAGATATGTAAAAACATAGAAATTGAGTGGTGTGCATGTAAATCTCCCTCTAACTTGGTATGTACTGTAATTGGCCGATCTAATCCTTGTTGTTTTCTTTGAGATGTTATCATGTTGAAAGCTTATAATTATTAAGTTTTTCCATTATTGGATGATATGTTTTTTTCAATTTACTATATCTATATCAATATATATAAATATATATATATATATATATATATATATATATATATATATATATATATATATATATATATATTTATATATTAAAAGAAAATCTATATTTAGCAGAGGCCCAAATATCGAGCTTCTCATGCGCTAGGTCCCAGTGTTGAGAGCCTACATAATGTGCCTAAATAGACCGATCTCCCCCGTGCCACAGGTAGGGATCAAACCCCTGACCTGAGGGGTCTTAGAGTAGCCCCGCCACCAATAGGCCAAGAACGTGGCACTATATCATATTTCTGAATAAACCTTTATTAGGTGTTGGCCTATTTTGGTGAATTATAGCTTTTATTGTTAATGCACCATCAGCAAATTTATCATTTGGCACAAATTTTGAGGCATTTGGCATGCATCTCATGGCTTTTTCAAAGTTAGATATGTCCAAACTGAAATTAAAAATCATCAATTTCTCTGTTTTCAGCAAGCTTACATTCAAAATGACGGATCGACTAGAGGGACCCAATCTCACCAAAATTGATCAAATCTGAGTCAAATCAAGTCGGGATCAAGCCATTAAATTATTTTGGAAGATTTATGTGTTCAATTGAAGGGTCAAATGGATTTTTAATCAGATAAGTTTATAATCAAATCGAGCTTATCGATGAGATGAATCTAACGCTCAAGATCACAATTTCGATATCATTAAGGCATTCAAATGTTTACAAAAACATTATTCGATAAAAGGAAATCACTGAGGATTGTACAGCCCTCAGTGATTTCCATCCATGGAAGGAGGGAAGATTTAGACCTAGTGGGAGTCAAGTTTCAGCGCTGCTCGAACAATTCCTGCTCCCAAAACTAGTGCGCCTGCACGGTAGTGGTGAAATGCAGATGAGCGGTTCTACTTCGATGATGGAGCAATGACGAAGCTATAACCTTCAAATTGTCCTTTCTGTGCCTTTCTTATCTCAAGCAGGTTTTCCCTTGCTCTGTATAATGTAACTAATTCTGCACCCTACAATAGTAGTCAATTCTCCAAAGGATTTATTCAGGATTTATCATACACTTCGCTTTGCTTTGGTTTTAGCCTAAATTTTAAAGATACTAATTTCTGCAGCTCCTGAGGATTTAAAATCCAAAAAATACCGGTGCAACAAGCTCTTGTGGCATTTTTTTTTTTTTGGCCTACTAAGCAGTATTGTTAGGCTATGGATGGAGATAGATAGGAGTTTCAGGGGTCTTTGGATGGTGTCATGTGCAAATATCATAGTTTTGGATGTTAGTAAATATCCAAAAATTGTGTGGTCTGTATGTAAATCTGTGAATATTTTAGTTATATAGATGTGAACCATGTTTAACTTTTGGGTTCAAATCAGTTTCAGAAAGCTAAAACTTTAATAAGTAGATCTCAAATTCTAGAGTTAATATCTCATTTGTTGTAATTTTATCCAAAATGATTTTTTGGGCATGTTCTATAAAAGAACATATCCTGAGAATATTAGGCTGAATATTGATATTAAGCGGCATATGATGTTAACTTTAATTATGATTATTTTAAGTATTTACATAGCTAGCTCTCTGTTGTCATGAACATATGCATGGAATTGTTCGTCACTTCTACAAAGGTTAGTAAAAGTGGCATTCTTTTATGTAATATTAAAGATGTGCGTGTTATGGATGTGAATATCTAAGTTTAGTTTTTTGTTATGAATTCCGTGGTATGTATGTAAATGCCCCTTAAATATTTTGTTGCACGCATCTCAAAATAATTTTCACCAAATTTCAGGGAGATATTTTCACCCAAAAGTTTTCCCTTTTTCATCTGTTGGTATTGCTCAATGGAGAAAAATGTTGACCTTCAAAAGAGAAGCATAAAATAAAGTTGCTTATACTAGAATGCTTAGAGACAAAATGCACAATGAATATATTCATGATAGGGTTGGTGTAGCTCCAGTGGTAGCAAGATTAGTAGGGGTTTAAACAAACTGAACACGAACAAACAGAGCTAGTGTTCATGTTCGAAATGTTCGAACACATCATTATTCGTGTTTGGTTCGTTTAACAAACCGAGCAAAAAAAAATTTGTTCGTGTAGGTCTCGTTTGCTTATCGAACGAATTGAATACGAACTTTCTGGCGAATCGTACACGAAATGTTCGCGAACGACGAGCTTTTTTGACAGCCCTAGCTTTGATGACATACTTCCTTGAAATGAAGCAAATTGATCAGATATTCCGTACATATCAGGTAATCCCTACTTCCTCAAAATGAAACAAACAGAATAAGGTGTTTAGGGTTTTGTTTAGGATTTTATTTTAATATATAGTATAATATATTAATTATTATATTATAATACTTATATTAATATATTTAATACTATAATATTACTATTCTTATTAATAATTTATCATATATTATAATTTATAGAAGTTTAATTATTTAACGTATGATAAATTTTTATAATATATAATTATTTTTAAAATATTATAAATTTTTTAGATATAATTATTTTAAATTATTTTATATTTCGAACAATAACGAATCAAACATGAACGAGCACATCAGTGTTAATGAAACAAATTGTTTGTGTTCGTCTCGTTTGCTTATCGAACGAATCAAACACAAACTTTTTGGCAAACAGAACACGAACTGTTCTCGAACAACGAGCTTTTTTGACAGCCCTAAAGATTAGTCTTCCTAGATGGTCACATTAAATTTCAACTATGTGTGATCCGGTTAGGGGAGTAGATGTTTTAGATTTGACATATGTTAAGAAAGGCAGATGGAGACCCAACAAGACTTAGGACTTGTTGTATTAAAAAATATCAGCTATTAGAGTTAAATGAAAATATGACACTAGGGAGGAAAAGGATTAGTGCATTTCTGGAGTTCGAAAATGGTTATGCTAAACCCAATGCATTTCCTACAGAAAAAAAAAGAAACTCTTGGAATTTCTTATGCAAGCCAATGAAATTCTGAATTGAGAAAAGAAAAAGGTTCTCTACTTGAATCATCTAGAATATTATGAATTATTCTTTTTTTTTCTGTTTGAATTACATGAATCTCTCTCTCTGCTCCCACTCTATCTCCTTCTATGATTAGGAGATGATTAAATCCAACTTTGAAGGAGGTCAACTTTGCAACATTTGTAGAGAACATGCAATTGTATACGATTTGTGATGAACTAAGGCGAATCTGAGCCTATGACTCTCAGCTCCTTTATACTTTTCTATATCTTGAAGCAGCCAATTGGGTTTTATGTGGATAGATTTTTGTGTTTATCGGAAGTTGTAATATTTCTTTGTTCCATTTTTTCCTTTGCTTTTGCTGATCGGTATTCTATTGCAATCTAGGGGTGTAAACGAGAGTCCAATTGAGCTCAAGACACTTGCAAATAATCTTCTCATTCCATGCTATTTGTGGTAGAGAAATGGTGGGTTGTTTTGCTTGCAGAATGAGCAACGTTGATTTTCAGCATCATCGAGGTGCGCTTCTTCTTTCTACATTTTAATATCTTTAGGCAATTGAAAGAGGCCCTATGGACTGTGCGGTGGCGGGATATATGTCGTTTTTAATTTAAATCCCTTCCAAACAACGAAATGATGGCTGGAAGATCTAAACTCCCATTCCTCCATTTTTGTCTTTAATCCCAGACTTAGTAAGTGTGCTCATTAAACAAATTTTTAGATAATACATAGAGATTTGGATACGTGTCAATCAGCCGAACACAAGCAGTTTTTTTTGCTTTCGATATATAAACTAGCTAAACACCAGAGAAGATTTGTTCATCTGAGTTTGGCTCATTTTGTTTTGAAAAAATAATATATATATGTATGTGTGTGTATATATATATATATATATATATATATATATATATATATATATATATATATATAATGAGTATTATTTTTTAAGAGTTTAATTGATTACAAGGCTACAAAGATTTTTAATCAATTAAAATTATTAATTAAAAAAATAGAATAAAAAATAATAAATTATATTTAAATGAATATTTTGATATAAATAATAAGATTTAAATCTTACTCCTACCCTTAACATCTTATGGCCGCATGATTGGGGATGTCAAAATGGCTTTGCTTGCGAATAGTTCGTGTTCGGCTTGCAAACAAATTTTTTTGTGCTCGATACGATGCTCATGGTCGGCCAATTTACAGCCCTAATTATGATAAAAGCAACATGGATGACCATATTCTTTTGGATGACCTTATTCTTAAGATGTGTATGTATCTGCTTATAACTGCTTTTTGATGGAATTAAGGAAATTCTGAGCCTCTGCTTCCCGGTAATCTTGAACCTTTTTTTTTTTTTCTATAACTCGTTGGGCCCTTTTTTATTGCTGCATAAATAATGCACTATTCTCATGCAATAACAATAAAGCAGCTTGGATCGTCCATCCCTATGACGGCATCTATGAGGGTAACAGTTGCTTTGTTGATTTTTTTTGAATGGCTGTCCTATTTTATTCCCTAATTTTCTGAACAGTTTTTTTCAATTTCAAGAAAAAAAGAAGTGAAATGAAATTAAAGAGGACGTGCATGCACTCCCTTTAACGCTTATATATTTACTTGCCTGACTCCCAAATTTTGATGGCTTCAATTTTCCAATTGTCTTTTATGTAGCCTATCAGGTCTAATTTATCTCTCTCGCTCTCTGTTGTTTAAAAAGTTTCAGTGAAATTGAGCTTCTGAGAATTTTAAAACGTGCTTGGTGAGGAAAGATGTTGATTGAATTTTGATTTGCATACATATTTGCAATTCTTATGCATTTACATATCTAACGCACAAACTTTGATTTTGTGGCATATTAAGTTATATGTATTATTTTTGAAAAAGAATGGGTCGGGACGTGAGGTCCCAACTCACCCTATGGGCTCAACTCCTACTAGGTCTAGGGGCAACCCTGTGTGCAAATGATTCGAGTAGCACCTGGCTTGAGGCGGCATTGCGCCACAAGCGGATTCGATCTTGTGAGTTGAGGGGACTTACGACCTTCAAAGTGACAGTTCTATAAACAGGCCACAAAACGCGAAGTTATGGGCTCAACTCCAGCTAGGTTTGGGGGCGACCCTGTGTGCAAATGATTCAAGTAGCACCTGGCTTAAGGCGGCATTGCGCCACAAGGGGATTCGATCCTGTGAGTTGAGGGGACTTACGACCTTCAAAGTGACAGTTCTATCAACAGGCCACGAAACGCAAAGTTTATATATATATATATATATATATATATATATATATATATATATAATGTTAGGTATGGCTCGTATACCGAAAATTTGGAGTCTCCTAGAATGAATAGGAATGTCTCTTGGAATTTAATGGGTTAGGGGAGTGAGGGCGTTTCTGTAATTTATTTGTGGGTTTTATCTATAAATAGATGTGTAACCCTATGGGTATGTAATCGAATTTTTAACTCTTGAAATAGTGAAATTCGCCGCTCTGCTCCCGAGTATGTAGGCATCTTTGCCGAACCTCGTTAAATCTCTATGTTTTTCTGGATTTGTGTTTTGTTCGCTCTAAATTGCACAACATATATATACAGGGCATTTTCATTCAGTCCACACAATTCTTATATATTTTCATGTCTAGCACCTAAACATTCATATTTACATGCATATCACTCAAATTTTTTATATCATTTAAAACATAGCACCAGTTTTATGACAACAAAGTGTTCTAATTATAAATATCAAATCTTGGGAGGTAGATATCTAAATACGCATTAAATGTGTGGCATGCATGTAAATTTCCATATATATAAATGAAAATTTGAATGCATCACCCTTAATTCTTATATATTTGCCTGACTATTGCTTAAAATTTAATATTCAAGCTGGCGTCAAATATTAAAAAATGAAGCCATCTTACGCTTCATTTTTTACAATTTTGGATTTTGCTGAAGTATCAAAAGTCAAATTTATCTCCCTCTCTCTCATTTATATATATATGTAAACACACACTCGAGATGATTTTTTGGAAAGGTATCTCAGATCTATTAGACTATAATACTTTTGCTGTTTTTTTAGAAATTTCAGGGGAGAGATTGAACTTTTTATATCGTTAGACTGTGCTAGCTGAGGAAAGCCGTTGGTCATTTGATTTAGATGTCACGCAATTTTTTTTTGTATTTACATTTCCAATTCCTTTACTTGTCAAGTTTCCGCCTGTTATGTGGCATATTGTCAAATGTCTCTCTCTCTCTCTCTCTCTCTCTCTCTCTCTCTTTTAGTGTGTGTGTGTGTGTTTAAATGATCGTTAAAATGAAATGCTTTAAGGAGAGCGATGATGCCTGCCATATGTAGCCATAGGATTAATTAATTAATTAATTAATTTTGGTGATTTAAATTGATTTGCGTAGATATAGATTTTTCTCATTCAATGGATTGGAGCAGATTTGATGGTCCATGCCTTTGAGGAATAACCGTTGATTCCACTATGTTTTGAATAGTACGCCGGCTTTTGCACCTAATTTTCTGAAAGCTCCTTTTTCATATTCACAAAAGGTTATGAAGTGAAATAAAAAGGAAAGCCTACTTGCATATACCCCTTTAGTCTTATATAATGACAAATTTAACACCTTGCTTCAATTGAAGAGTAATGCTAGTGTTTTTTGCATTTTTTTTTTTTGTTGACCCAAAAGTTTCCTTCTGAATATTTATAATGATTTATTTACCCAATGTTTTTATCAATATGATTTCCTTGAATTTCTTTTCTGGATTGTGCCATGCTGAAGAAATCCTTCTTGGAGGTGTTCAGTGCCTCCACCCCCAACGTCCGGACTCCCTATGGAAATTTTTTTCCTAATGTTGGGCAATATTCCTTTCCATAGTGCTCAAGAAATCTCCGTTATTTTCCTTGATTGTCGATTGAGCAGCTTTGATTGCTCTTTGAATCCCCGTCTGACAATTATATGCTTATGGGTGAAAATGTGTTTTTCACTTGTAAAAAGTTACTAATAGTGGCATTTTTAATGTAACATTAAAGATTTTATTGTTATGTATGTGAATGACACTTAAAACTTCATGTTGCACTCGTGCCAAAATACTTTTTAAGCAAATTTCAGTGGGATATTTTAACCCAATTTTTTCCTATTATTTTCTGCTGATATGCAGTGGCAGATGATTGAATTTGAAGATGGTTCAATTTCTATGTCAGATTTTTCTATTTGAATTCCATTTCTCTCTCTCTCTCTCCTTCTTTCTTTCTCTCTCTATTTGTGTGTGTGTGTGATTAGGCAATAATTAAATTCTTAATCGAAGTTGGTTCTGTTCCGGTCTGTGGTGCTTTAGAGATCTGTAATTTTCTCATCACATGTTGATGGAGCAGCTTGGATGGCCTATGCTGGGCAACTGCTGTGTCTATGTTATGCTGGTCGAGAACATATGGGTGTATTCACATTTTGATGGACCTAAGGCGAATCTGTGCCTACAATTCCCATTTTATTTAAACCTTTTGTTTTCTTCAAGCGACCAACGGGAGCCTTACTGCGGATAAATGGTTGCCTTTTATCAGAAGTTGCAACCTTTCTCGGTCCCCTTTTTTTCCTTGCTTTGAATGATCTGTATTCTATTGCTGTATGATAATGAACGTACAATTGTGATGATAAGTATTTATACATTATTGATCAGTTAGTTTATGGGTTTGTTAAGTACGTTGAGCAGTTATTATGGTAATTTTTTTTCAATGATGTTGAGCACTTATAATATTAGAAATTCTATCTATAATTACACCTACACTATTTCTAATGCGACTCCTACTTGAATACCAAAGTTTAAAAGTCAAGTTATCAATTTTTTTGGTCTTTTCTCCAACCTATTTAGTTTCTTGAATACATAAGATATTTATCTTTCTAGGAATTGTAATATCAACTCATTCCATTAATTTACTATTGTGAGTATCTATATTCCAAGATCCTATCCTAATATTAGTTGGAGCTTGGATGATATATATAAATTGGAGCTTGGATGTTGGATAGGTGAACACATTATAATTGGGGATTTACATGCATGCTACTCAAATCATATATATTTACATATCTAGTTTTTATGCTCTAACTGTTATATGGATACCACTTAATTTCTATGTATTTATATATTTAACAGTTAAACTTCACTTTTTTTCCAATGCTTGTACAAATTAAATTCCCTTGAGCTATGAATGGGAATGAATATTGGTTCCATTCATGATGCTTGGGTGTGATGATCAGAAATAGGCTTCTCTCTCATTAAAACGTGAAGATACTTATAAGCTTATAAGAGCTAAATCCTTATTAATGAGAATGAATATTGGTCAATGAATAATAAAAGCTAAATCCTTATTAAGTGATAGATAGATGAGCCCGTTAGAATCGAGTGGTATGCATGTAGATCTTCTTAATTCATAATATAAGAGTCATAAGTGACCCGAGGTATTGAATTAGAAGATGATGATGAGAGAACTATAATGTTATGCTTATTTAAGGTTTTGTAGACTAGGAGAAACGCATCTACAATATAAATGTTTTGTTTGTTGTATTGAGTGTATGAATCTTGGACTAACTTCTTTACTCGCATCTGTTCGTAATGTGAGAACACTCGGGCGCTAGTGTAGCGTCCCTTCACACTTTTCTCTGTATTCAGGCGATGGAGCGCATCGCTTTCATGGGACACCTTTGCATTTACACAATAACCAAAAAGATTTGTGTCATTGGTGTTTTACACCAAAAGAAAAGAAAATGTTTGTGGGTTCTTTTAGGCAGCTTTTTCAATGGCTTTTTAGAAAGTCACCACAATTTCGTTTTACCGTAATTTTCTTGCTGCTGCTTAACAACTTTCTGTGGTGAGATTGAACTGTTTACAAAATTTGAAAGTGTTTGTTGGAATATGCTGCAGTGTGACTTTTTGAATGTTAAAGAAAATGCAATATATGATTAAATTAAAGGGGCGTTTACATACCACTCTGTTCCCTTGTATTTGCATATCTAACACCTAAACGTTGCTTCTAATGTTTATGCGATCCAAATCTTCACATGATTAAACCACTGAAAGTTAATTATGATGGTTGATCGAGGTAAATAAAACCTTTAAATATCTACCTAAAAACTTCAATATGCGAAATGTACATTTAAATAAATACCACCCAATTGTTATGTATTTACATATTTAACACTTAAACTTCCTTTTTTTTACATTTTTTATGAAGTCAATTAATGGAAAAATAAAGTCAAATGGTATGGTCCTTCAGAGATCTGCCATCTTCTCATGCAATGGCAATGAAACAGCATGGATGGCCCCTTCCTTTGAGAATAATCGCCGTTTTCATTTGCCATTGCTTGGGAATTGTTTGGATATGCTCTTTGATGGAACAAAGACAAATAGGAGCTTTTGATTCTCCAACTTCTCCACTTTTCTATATTTTCAAGCAACCAAGTGAGCTCTTAAAGTGTATGTTTTCTTGCAATTTAACCCTAATTGATGTTTATTTTGGTTTCTCTGTCCGTAGAGATGTTGATTGATCCATATATTGATGCCAAAGGATGAATGTGGCTTGAACTCCATGCTCTGTTTACCATCATGAATAATGCTTCATCCTCTAAAGAAAACTCATTTGTTTATGGGTCACTTTAGCGTAAACCTTCACGCATGAAGTAAAACTCATTTGTCTAAGGGTCCGTTTTTTTGGTAGTTTGTGCAAGAATGTTTCTAATTCCAATTTTTCATTCCTTTTATTCGCCTTTTTTTAATATCTTCAGGCAACTAAATGAGACTTTGGGGTTTTTTGTGTTGGATTTGAATGCTGATGCCTTTGTGGATTGTAAATCTTTGGGGTCACATTAAGGACTAATTCAAACTTTGATTTCTGCTGATTATCCATTTTGCGTCCAATTGAGAACAGGCCAACCATTTTTTGACATATAAAAATGTTCCTAATAGTAGTTTTTGTCAAGTGCAATTCGTCTTTTCTTGCATATCTTATGATGTGATTATGACTGAAGTGCTATATGTGTAAATATCAAAATTTAGTTGTTTAATTTGTAAATGCAGAAGACGTGTGGTATATATGTAAATCACCCAATATTTTAGTGACATTGGTTTGAACCATGTTCAAACTTGGGTCAAGCCACTCTCAGAAAGCTCAAACTTCAATTGCTAGTCCTCTAATGTTTGAGCCTTTGTGTCCTAAATCTTGCTTGGAAAGGTATATTTCAATTTTTAAAATGTTAATTGTGGCGTTTTTTAAAATAATCTTAAGGTTTGAGTGTTATCCGTGCAAATGAAAGTTTATGGTGCTTCATAGATGTTGGTTTTTTATCATGTTCTGGCGGTGGAATAGCTTGGATGGCCCATGCTTCTGCAGGTATTCGCTGTGTACATGTCATTATTAGAGAGCATGTGGATCTATTTGTTTTGTTTTGAAGCTTGGCTAATCTGAGCCTACAACTCCCATTTCCTTTAGACTTTTCTATATCTTCAAGCAGGAAACTTGGGCCTTGATGAGTCATCAACAAATTTTTATCATGGAGCATTAGTCTTGATTCATTTTGAGCAAGAAAATTTCCCATTGGATTATTAATGTGGATAGCTGTTTTCCTTTTATCAGATGCTGTAATCTTTCTCGGGTCCCTTTAATTTCCTTGATTTGAATGATATGTATTGAAATACTGCTTGATAATGGGGGCAAGGCTCTGATGTTGTGTGTTAATTCATCAGTGACGCTGCACTCGTCAAAGATATCATTAGTTTATGGTTTTGTGGCAGTTTTTTCATTGGATTTCCCCTCTTTTGTTGGAGGGTTTTCAATGGGGGGTGGTTCTGCTTGAATTTATTTTTGTATTGGGTGATGCTGATGAAATTCATCATGGAAGATTATATATGCCCCCCTTCATGTTGAGTAGGAGCTTGGACGGTCAGCAATTTACTTACGTCTCGGGAGTAGAGCAGCGGCTTTCTTTGATTTTACGAAAAGAGTACAAGTCTTCTTAGTGTTACAATACAACACATATATATATATATATATATATATATATATATATATATATATATATATATATATACCATGGTTTACAATATGTAATTACAAAATTACTTGTGTCGTACCGCGAGGTGTTGCCTCGCACCTCCAACCCACATAACAAAACTCCCTCGATTAGATAGATGCTTCTGCTTTGCTCTGTTGGCTTGCTCCATTCCGCTCCAGCATTTGTCCCTTATATGTTATATGAGTAATATCTAACAAATTTCCACCTCGGTAAATATTCAGCCCTTTAAGAGCAAAATACTTGGTAGTTTCTCATGCACCAAAGTGGATTTAGCCACCATGCTTGTCTAGCGACTGTGAATCTTTAACAAACAAAAGCCATGCAAGAACTTGTTGATAGTAACTAGTTTGGTTAACATATCAGCTGCATTCTCATTAGTATGAACTTTCTGCAACATGATCTTACTAGAAGCAATCAATTCTCTGATGTTGTGATACCTGACATCAGTATGAACTTTCTGCTCTACTCTGACATTTGTCCTTTATCTGATATATGAGTCATACTTAACACAACACAATTCCAATCTTCAAAGAAAACTGTGATTTAAATGATGCTTATGGGGTCTAATTCTGTGATGAAATGTTTATGCATTGATCGGGGAAGTTATTAAATGAACATCAAACTCTTATTGCTGCAGCTACTTAGCCATTTATTATTTTGCGTAGTTTTACTAAATTATAGTATTAAATATTTATTGAGAATTTTGTGTGCATATATATACGATACTTTGTTTTTTTTTCTCAGGTTCTGGGAATGATTGCGCTCGTTCTTGTTTGGTGCTATATGCGCAATGATGTTATTAGCCTGTCATCGTCCCTCTAGATGGCACACTTGGGTGGACTCTCAGACGTAGCTCTGCATGCGGACTTTCAGTAATATACCGCCTCCTCCATGGCCATTGATTACTTTGACCTAATCCTTTAACTTAATTTCTCTATAATTTTCACACTCTTGTGTATCCCCTTTATTTTTAAAAATGGGGACCAAATACTCATCCTCCACTCCTTTGAACTTTATTGTAATTGTTTTGTGTTTATGTATAAAAGGTACTAAATTTTATGATAACATCATGTTTTATTTTAATTTTATTTAAATGAGCCGGCTCACAAGCTAAATAGTCTAGTAGAGGCTGGCTTGAGCTTGATTTGTTTGCTCATAGAGCTGAATTCATGTGCCTTTTTATCGAATCGAGCTGAGAATTGTGTGTACATAGCATGGAATGGTCTGTCACCTCTCAAAAGGTTAATATTAAACTTATGCATGTTATGTATGTAAATATCTTGGCTTTATTTGTTAGTTATGTAAATGCATGAGAGTTGTGTGGTATGTATGTAAATGCCCCTTAAATATTATGTTGCACCCATTTTAAAATAAATTTGACCAAGACCAAATATTAATGAGATATTTTCACCCAAAATTTTCTCTTTTTATCATTTGCTGGTATCTCTCTTTGGCCAAAAAATGTTGGCCTTTAAAAGAGAGGCATAAAATAAAGTTGAGATGAGAATGCCTCAAGACAAAATGAAAGATGAATATATTCGTTGTAGGGTTGGTGTAGCTCTAGTGGTGGACAAGATTAGACGGTCTTCTAAGATGATTTGGTCACATTAAACGTCGACTATTTGTGTTAGGAGAGTAGATGTTTTAGATTTGACATATGTTAAGGAAAGCTAAGGTAGACCTAAAAGGAATTTCTTATGCAAGCCAATGAAATTCAAGATGGAGAAAAAAAAAAATTCTCAACTTGCATCAGCTAGAATAGTAGAGAATTATTCATTTTTTTTTTGTTTGAATTACATGAATTTCTCTCTTTATGTCTGCCCCATTCTCTGTCTCCCTCTTTGATTTGGCGATGATGATTAAATCCAACATTGAAGGTGGTCATCTCTGCTTTTCTCATTACCTGCTCATGCACCTTCCTGGATGGCTTATGCTTCCGTAGGTAACCGCGGTGTCCATGCGTCATTTGAAGAGAACATGCAGATGTGTATGCTTTTAGATGAACTAAGGCGAATTTGAGCCTATGATTCTCAATTCCTTTAAAATTTTCTATATCTTGAGATGGCTTGAAAAAATTATCTATATATATATATATATATATATATATATATATATATATATGTATATATATATAAAACTGATGAATATTATTTTGAAGAAAAATTGGTTGACTACAAGGCTGTAAAGATTTATGATCAATTAAAATTATCACTTAAAAAATAGAATAAAAAATATTAAGTTTTATGTAAATGAATATTTTAATTTAAATAATAAGATTTAAATGTCACTATTACTCTTAATATCCTATGGCTGCATGGCTGGGGACGTCAAAACGGCTCGTTGTTCTTGTATATCTCATATTCAACTCCCTAAACAAACGATCCAGGCATGCACAAATTTTTTGTACGATATGTTAAACAGGCGAATACAAGCAACGGTAATTTTTAACGATGCTAACACGAGCCGTGCTTGGGCTCACTCATAGTCGGTCAGTTTACACCCCTAGCTATGATGATAAAATTGACATGGATATATCTGCTTGGATGACCTGTTTTCGGTGGTAATAGCTGCATCAAGTGTCTTTCTCGGAGAAGATGTGGATTTATCTCTTTTCACAGCCTTTTGATGGAAATAAGGAAAATTTGTACTGTGGCTTCCTTGTAATTTTGAACTGTTTTTTTTTTCTTTAACTCGTTGGATTCTTTTTGTGGTGCTACATAAATATGTACCCTTGTCATGCAATAGCAATGGAGCAGCTTGGATCGTTCATGCCCATGACACCATATGTGAGGATGATTGTTGCTTCGATGATTTTTTTTTTGAACGGCTATCATAATTTCTTCCCTAATTTTTTGAAGTGATTTTTTTCATATTTATGAAAAAGAAGTGAAATGAAATTAAAGAGGATTTGCATGCATGTCATTTAACGCTTATATATATACCTGCTTGACCCAAATGTTAAGCATTATAGTGCTTCAATTTTCCAATTGTCTTATATGTGGCATGTAAGCTCTAATTTCTCTCTCTCTCTCTCCCTCTCTCTCTCTCTCTCTCTCTCTCACTCTCTGTATATCGATAGATAGATAGGCCAGAACATAAATGTTATGTATTAATACTGCAGAGGTGTTTTGCTCCAAAAGAATAAAAGAGCGTTTGAGGGCTATTTTGTGGTTGCTTTTTCAATGGCTCTCTAGAAATTTGCCCCAACTATGTTTGGATATAATATTTTTTGTTGTTTCTTAAAAATTTCAGTGGTGGAATTGAGCTTTGAGAATTTTAGAATGTGCCTGCTGAGGTAAGCTATTGATTGAATTTTGATTTGCATATATATCTTGCAATTCTTATGTATTTACTTGTCCAACACACAAACTTTGATTTTTTTGTTGGCATGAATGATTTGTTGGAATGGAGAAGCGTTTGAAATTTGGCAAAGGATAGAAATATATTGAAGAAGCTCCACTTTATTTATCACTTTTTCTTCTTGATATAAACTCAATGATTCCACCCCTATTTATACTAGTAGCACCTCCTAAATTAATGGCTAGAATTGTGCCACTACAATTCTAATCTAATGGTTACAATAATTTCATACATACCACACAATAATTCAACACCTACCACACATAATTCCACACATATCACACAATAATTTCAAACCTACCACACATTCTAAAATAAGTTTCTAGATGACATGTTTATAGAAATTAAGCTTTATTTAAATAACTAAAATCAAGTTTATATTTCAACACCCCTTCTTAAAATTGATTTTGTGACTCCAAATAAACTTCTCATTTTAATAAAGTCTTCACTCTTGAGTGGTTTGGAAAAAATATCTGACAAACACATGAGGTTACAGCCACGTACTCTGCTTCACACGTAGAAAGAGTGACAATTGGTTGTTTCTTTGATATCCAAGTGAAAGCAGTGTCTCCTATGAATAACACGAACCATGTAGTGCTTTTTCGATCTTCCATGTCTCCAGCTAATCACTGTCGTTATATCCTTCAAGCTTGAAATTGTTAATGATGAGTAAAATAAGCCAAAATAAATTGTACCTTTGATATAACGCATAATCCTTTTAGCGGTCTTCAGGTGGGTAGCAGTTGGAGTCTCCATGTAGCGACTGACAAATCTAATAGCATAAAAGATATAAGGCCTTGTGCATGTCAAATAGCGCAAACTTCCAACCAAGCTCTTGAAAATTATTGGATCAATTCTTTTTCCCTCATCATACTTTGATAGTTTGACTCCACATTCTACAGGAGTATTTATAGGTTGACTACTATCCATCTTGAACTTTATCAATATCTCCCTTGCATAACCTTCTTGAGAGATGAAAATCCCATCATTCGTTTGCTTAACTTCAATGCTAAGGTAATATGCCATGAGCCCAATATCTGTCATTTCGAATTCCTTTGTCATCGCTTCTTTGAACTTTTCAAACATGCTTGGATTGTTTCCGATGAAGATCAAGTCATCAACATATAAACAAACAATCAAGACATTTTCGTCCTCATTCTTGATATAAAGAGCATGCTCATAAAGATACTTTATGAAGCTTTTATCTTGTAGATACTTGTCTATTCTGTTATTTCATGCTCTTGGTGCTTGCTTCAGTCCAAGAGAGCTTTTTTTAGCTTTAGAACCTTGTCTTCTTGTCATTTGACTTCATATCCTGGTGGTTGCTGAATGTAGACTTTTTCTTCAAGTATTTCATTCAAGAAGGCAGATTTTACATCCATTTGATGTATTTCTACTTATTTTGAGCTGCCAAAGTTATGATTAGTCTAATGGTTTCTAATCGAGTAACAGAGGCAAATACCTCATCATAGTCGATGCCTGCTCTTTGATTGTAGCCTTTTGCCACCAATCTTGCCTTGTATCTTTCAATTTCTCTTTTGGAATTCTTTTTTGCTTTGTACACCCACTTTAAATCAATTGTCTTATGCCCTTTAGGAAGTGAAGCTAGCTCTCATGTGTCGTTCTTCTCGATTGCTTTGATTTATTCATCCATTTCATCTTTCCACTTCTTGCTTTGTATGGCTTCTTGGAAATCCATGGGTTCACAGTCGGCAAAGAGACAAAAAAGAATAAGATTATCTCGACTGTTAATTACCTCATAAAGATCTTGTAATATTTTGAAGCGTGGTACTCTTTCACTTGAATTTTTTGTTGAAGTTGACGACGATGGGTCGCTTTGAGTATTTGTAGTCAATGTTGTTTGTGGAGTAGTAGGCTCTTCTCTTGTTGCTCGATCCTTGACTGCTTTACATCTTCTTCTTGAAAGTATGGGAAAAAGTTGTAGTTCTCATCATGTAGTCCCCAGTCTCATTCTCCTCCTTCATCGAATATGACATCTCTGCTGATGATTGTCTTTCTTGCATTTAGATTGTATAGCTTGTAGCCTTTCGAATTGGTGACGTAACCAATTAAAATGAACTTTTCGCTTTTGTCATCCAGCTTACTTCTTTTTATGTCGGGTATGTGTACATGAGTTATGCATCCAAAAACTCGTAGATGAGAGATGTCGGGCTTTCTTCCACTTCATGCTTCTTGTGGTGTATTTCCAACACACTTCTTGTTAGTGATCAGTTAGCCAAATAAACAGCACATGCAACCGCTTCTGCCCAAAACTCCTTCGGTAACCTCTTGCTTTTTAATATGCTCCTTGCCATGTTAAGAATGATTCTATTCTTCCTTTCCGCTACTCCATTTTGTTGAGGGGATCTTGGAACAATTAGAAGTCGACGTATTCCGTTGACTTCACAGAATTTTTGAAATTCTTTTGAAGTGAATTCTCCTCCTCGATCAGATCGCATAGCTTTGATCTTGAGACCGCTCTCTTTTTTAACATCTGTCTTAAACTTCTTGAACATTCCAAAAGCCTCTGATTTTTGCTTTAAGAAATACACCCATGTTTTTCGTAAGAAATCATCTATGAAGAGAAGAAAATAGTTGCTCTTACCGAGTGAGCTTGGCTTTATTGGACTGCAGACATCTGTATATATGAGCTCAATAGGCTTTTGGGCTCTTGAACTTGACTCCCTTGGAAAGCTTTTCTTGAAGTGATTTTCGAGTAAACATCCTTCACATAATTGATCAGGGTGGTTAATGCAAGGTAATCCTCTCACCATCTCTTTCTTTGAAAGTAATTTGAGTCCTCCAAAGTTGAGATGCCCAAATCGAAGATGCCAAAGCCAAGAATCATCTTTATAACAAGTCTTGAGACATTTGACAATATCATTTTGAATGTTGAGCAAGAACATTCTATTTTTAGACATTGGCACCTTAGCAATCAAGTTACCAATATTGTCTTTTAAGAATAAAGTATTTTCTTTCAAGTGAATATCATATCCTTTGTCCACAGTTGCCCTCAATTCAAGATGTTGCTCTTCATATTTGGCACAAAGTAAACATTAGAAATAAATTGATGCTTCTCATTTTTCTGGCGGATGAGAATGTTACCTTTGTCTTTCACCTCTATCTTGGACTCATCTCCAAAAGACACATTGTCGCTTACTGATTCGTCAAACTCTACGAACATGCGTCGTCTCCCACACATAAGGTTGCTTGCATCGGTGTCTAGGTACCATGTACTATCTTCACCTCCTTCATTGTCCTTGTATGCTAACAGTAAAGTGTCATCTTCTTCTCTCTTTTCTTCTATGTAGTTGACTGTTTCATAAATTTTATTTTTAGGTGCTCTACATTCTTTCGTGTAATGCCCGAACTTGTTACAATTATAACACTCAATTTGAGATTTGTCATACCTCGAGTTTGAGGGCCCTTGACCACGTCCTCTTGTAGATCTTTCTCCTTTCTCATAGTGATGGTTGGTACTCCACCCTTACTTACTAGCATGACCTCGTCCTTGTCCACTGTCTCTTCCATGTTGGCTTCTAATATTGTTGAAGTTTTCATCTTTTTGAGTTGGTTGGAGATTCGTCTTAAGAAGTTGTTCATCAATCTCTTCATTCTTCTTCTTCTTTTCTTCATGGGCTTGTAATGAACCTAGAAGTTGCTCTATTATCATGGATTGTGAATTCTTGGTCTCTTGGATAATAGTTGTGATACTATCAAATTTTGAATCTAACGATCGAAAAATCTTTTCCATGATACCCACATCTTCTAACTTCTCACCATTTCTTTTTAGTTGATTGGAAGTGGTAATGACTCTAGAAAAGTTGTCGGAGACCAACTCGCCTTCTTTCATGTGCAGAATATCTAATTGGCTTCTTAAAGTTTGAAGTCGTACCTTTTTAACCATCTCTTCTCCCTTATACGAGACCTCGAGCTTCTTCCATGCTAGATTGGTCGAAGTAGCACTTGAGATCCTCTCAAAATCATCTTCATGTAAAGCTTGATAGATGAGGAAGAGAGCTTTCTTATCTCTCTTTCGCAAGTCTCTTAAGCTATCCTTTTGTGTTGTGGATAGAGCAGACTCGTCGTTTGGCTCATTGTAGCCTTTCTCCACAACCTCCCAAACGTCATGCGCTCCAAGGAGTGCCTTCATCTCGATACTCCAACTGTCATAGATGTTTTCCTTAAGCATCGAGACTTGGAAGTGAACAATGCCACCATTTGTCATTTCTTAATAACGGAACCTTTAGGCTCTGATACCACTTTGTTGGAATAGAGAAGCGTTTGGAATTTGGCAAATGATAGAAATATATGGATGAAGCTCCACTTTATTTATCACTTTTTCTTTTTGATACAAACTCAATGACTCCACCCTTATTTATACTAGTAGCACCTCCAAAATTAATGTCTAGGATTGTGCCACTACAATTCTAATCTAACGTTTACAATAATTCAAAACCTACTACACAATAATTCCACACCTACCACACATAATTCCACACTTACCACACAATAATTCCACACCTACAACACAATAATTCCACACCTACCACACATTCTAGAATAAGCTTCTAGATGACACATGTTTATAGAAATTAAGCTTTATTTAAATAACTAAAATCAAGTTTATATTTCAACATAATTGTCATTCATTTATGTTTGACTAGTATGTGTCATATAAAGTCAACTGTCTTCTCTCTCCCTCTCTCTCTTCCTCTCTTTATATATATAGATATCCTAAACATTCATATTTACATGTATATTACTCAAAATTTTAATATCACTTAATAAATAGCACCAGTCGTATGACACAAAGTGTTCTAATTATAAATATCAAACTTGGGGAGGTAGATATCTACATACATATGAATTGTGTGGTATGCATGTAAATTTCCCTATGTATAAATGAAAGTTTGAATGCATCACCCTTAACTCTTATATATTTATCTGACAGTAGCTTAAATTTTCATATTCAAGCTGGCGGTAAAGATTAAGATGACTTCATATCTTTCAATTTTGACTTTTTTGAAGCATCGAAGTCAAATTTATCTCTTTAATTCTAGAGAGAGAGAGAGAGAGAGAGCTAAATTTGACTTCGATGCTTAAAAAAAGCCAAAATTGAAAGATATGAAGCAATCTTAATCTTTATTACAATTTCAGATTTCTAATATAAAGTGCTTAAACAGGCCTGCAAACCATGAATACAAGGACTTAAAAGATTCTGTACTTTAGCATGAAAACCAAAGTTATAGAGCAGTAAGGTTTGATTATAATAACCATGCATCAACCATTTCAGAAGAATTAAAGATCAAAAATCTAATTTGTGATAATTTTATCTAAATCTGTAAGCTCCACGAATATTTAGAATCAAGATTTTCAGTCTCAACAACATTGGGAGTTATAAACTTTTGAATAATCAGCTGAGCAATGCGATCACTAGGCTTAGAACAAACTCCAGATTTGAGTAGTTGAACAATGTAACACCAACAAGTTCCCTGTAATTAGCATTTATAGCTTCTTCAGCCACACCAATTGAATGCATCCCTGCCGGTTCTTATCTTGGAGCGGTTTGTGCATAAGTATCTTCTGGTATGACAATGCTGAGATCGGTAGGAATAAGAGCTTTCCCTCTAGCCAGAACTTTGACCTTTGCAGCACTGGAGAGATCATATTCAGCAGAATGAGAAGATGATCATTCGGAAGACAATATGGCACTGGAAGAGAGCTTCTTTACCTTGAGGAAGGTGAGGCTGAGACGTTCCTCTGCGGAGAGTTTGGTTGTAATTTTTCAGAGCAAGGTTCGTGGATTTTGCCGTTTCCACCATGGCGCTGCTTTGAACCAGAAGCGATATTTTGAAAAGATATCTCAATTCTATTTGACTATAATACTTTTGGCTGTTTTTTAGAAATTTGAGAGGTGAGATTGAACCTTTTACATCGTTAGAATGGGCTAGCCGAGGAAAGCCGCTGATCATTTGATTCACGTATATCACACAATTTTTTTGTATTCACATTTCCAATTCCTATGCTTGTTATTATGTTAGCCTTAAGGATTACAAATCATATTTGTCAAGTTCACTTGTTATGTGGCCGAATCTCTCCCTCTCCCTCTCTCATAGTGTGTGTGTGATTAAATGATCACTAAAATGAAATGCTTTAACGAGGGCAATTATGGCTGCCATATGTAGCCACAGGATTTATCAATTACTTAATTTATTTATTTTATTGGTCCTGCATAGATATATAGATTTTTCTCGTGGAATGGCATTGGAGCAGTTTTGGAGGCCCATGCCTTTTGAGGAGGGAATAACCGTTGATTCCATTACGTTCTGAATGGTACTTCGGCTTTTGTGAAGTGAAATAAAAAAGGTACGTTTACCTGTATACCCCTTTAGTCTTATATAATGACAAATTTAACACATTTGCTTCAATATTTATGGTTGCCAGAAAGATTATATTGTCTTCATCTCTCCAACTTATGTCTATTTTGAAGCGTATACAGTCAAATATTCCTCCCCCTTCTCTTTATCTCTCTTATCTTTACATGTATGTAGGGGTGTAAACAAACCAAACACGAATAAAACAAAGCTAGTGTTCGTGTTCGAAATGTTCAAACACATCACTGTTCGTGTTTAGTTCGTTTAACAAATCGAAAAAAATATTCATGTTCGTTTCGTTTGTTTATCGAACGAATCGAACACGAAATTCCTGACGAACCGAACACGAATTGTTCGCGTACTAGTTCTTTTGACAGCCCTAGCTTTGATAATACTAATTATAATATTATAATATTTATATTAATATAATTAATACTATAATATTATTATTGTTATTAATAATTTATCATATATTATAATTTATAAAAGTTCAATTATTTAAAATATGATAAATTTTTATAATATGTAATTATTTTTAAAATATCATAAATTTTTTATATATAATTATCTTAAATTATTTTATATTTTGAACAATAACGAACCGAACACTAATGAACACATCACTGTTTTTGTTTGGTTCGTTTAACAAACTGAACGAAAAAAAATTGCTCGTGCTCGCCTTGTTTGCTTATCGAATGAATTGAACACAAATTTCGTGACAAACCGAACACGAATGATTCACAAACAACGAGTTTTTTTTGGCAGCCAAGCCTTTGGAAGAAAAATTAAAGAGAATAAATAGGAGAGTTTTTGACATAGGTGAATAGATAACATAGTACTCATACTCAGAGATTACATGCCACGAGGTTTGGATAATATAAATGCGTATTCTATTTAATTATAATTTATTTGGAGTTGAATTCCGCAATTACTTTTTTATTCTTTTCTCAGCCGTCTGATAAAACCCGAGGACTGAAGCCAAAAGAAAATGTACGTGAAGTCCATACTGTTAATTTATAAATTGACATCGGCGTGCAACGAAAACCCTAACTCATTAGCTCAAGTATGAGGCATACAGAGGATGATGGACCATCCTCTTCCATGGCCTTTGATTACTTCGACCTAATCCTTCGGAACGAGCGCTCCTTGTTTCTCTCTATGGTTGAAGCCTCTAATTGGGCAATAACGATGAAGTCCATCACGGAAGGCGGTCTTTATCCGCTTTAGGAATGCTTCTGAGGGTGCTTCAGAGATCGCAATTCTTGCCCTTACTCTGGCGCCGGAGCAGCTTGGATGGCCCGTTCATATACGGGAAACCGCTGTCTCTGTGCTTTGCTGGTGTAGAGATAGTGGGTGGATCTGCTTGGTGATGGAGATAAGGTTAATCTGAGTCTTACGGCTTCCAATTTTATTGCCCATCGTTTCTCAAGGGGATGCTCGTTACGTGCTTTAAGGAAATATTTAAGTGGCTGTTTTGCCGATGGTTTTGAGCAGGATTAAAGCAAGATTTCTCCAATCTAGCCAGACATTTTTTCCGTTAAATCATACGGTAAGCCTAAATCCCGCTTTTGCGGCGTTTCGACTTGAATTGCTGTTTTCTAATGGGATAATTGGCGGTATTCCGAGTATTCAGTTTTATTTATGCTCAAATGAAGGCCGTTAGACTCCAATGTAGACCTCCATATTTGAAGTTTTGCCTGAGCTTTTTCTCTTGGCTCATCCATGAGAAGGATATCATCAGCAAAAAGTATACACCAAGGTACCTGTAAGTGTCCAGTAGGAGCATTCCTAACTAAAGCGAAAGGATATGGGCTTCTCCATCAAAATAAATTTGGATCCTCCTTATTATCTTTGAACTTCTCCATCAAACATTTCAATAAATGAATAGCTTCCATAGTAGACTTGGCCGACATAAATCATTTGTAATACGTTTTAACATATGTTCATTTACCCTCTCCCATAATTTTAAAGTATGACACATTAACTTAATTCCTCTATAATTTTCACTCTTGTGCATCCTCTTTATTTTTAAAAATGGGGACCAAAATGCTCATCCTCCACTCGTCAGACTCTTTTCAGCTCTTTATCTTCTCAAAAAAAAGGAAAAAAAAATGGTTTACATATATGCAATTAAACTCAAAGATATTTATTTAGGTAGAATCTAACACTTGGTCTTCATTATTCAGCTATAATCTAAATTTGATCTTTATTATAACTGTTTTAGATTTCTTACATTACCCGACAATTTCTATGTATTTACATGTCCAACCCCTGAATACTTTCGTGTCATAAACCTTCTAAATGCTTGGCAGTTAGCACTGTTGTAATTTTGACCAAAAATGGATTATTGGGCATTTTTCGCAAATGAACATAGTGCAGGAATATTTGACTCGTTAAAGGAATATTTGACTCGTTAAAGGAATTCTCTGTATTGCTATTGATATATTACAATTTTTGTTGCACTAATTTCAACAGAAAAAAAATGATGGTTATAAATTTATCTCATCAAATTTCAATGAAACATCCTCACCAATTTAGTTTTCATTTATCTTGTGCTGGTATGCAGTGACATATGATTGAATCTTAAAATGCTTGGATTTCTATTCTGCAAATCCAGATTTGTAATGCTGCACTGCATTTCCAATAAAGAACACTCTTTTGGAAAGTTTCACGCAAGCCACAACTATCGAGTAAAATGTGTATTCCTTTGCATTGCCATTTTGTCTCTATGAATCTCATGAATCTTTCCAATGGTGTCAAATTGGAATTGCAAGCTAAGTTGAGATCTGAACATAAATTGATGCGACCCAAAATTGTTTGCTTGAACCTGACTCAGAATATTAAACATGTTTGAAAGTTCACCCCAAAGCCTACCTACACTCAACCCGATGACTTGCATGTTTTGTATTATATATATGGTATTAAAATTTATGATAACATGATTATGTTTGATTTTTAATTCTTTTTAAATGAGCTGGTTCGAGCTTGATTTGTTAGCTCATAGAGCTGAATTCACGTGCCTTTTATCGAACCAAGCTGAGAATTGTGTGTAAATAGCATGGAATGGTTTGTCACCTCTAAAAAGGTTAATAATAGCATCACTTTTTATGTAATATCAAAGTTATGCGTGTTATGCATGTATAAATCTAAGTTTAGTTTTTAGTTATGTAAATACATGAGAATTGTGTGGTATGTATGTAAATGCCCCTGAAATATTATGTTGCACCCATCTCAAAACAAATTTGACCAAATTTCAGTGAGATATTCTTACCCAAAATTTTCTCTTTTTATCATTTGCTGGTATTGCTCTATGGAGAAAAATCTTGGCCTTTAAAAGAGGGGCATAAAATAAAGTTGCTGAGATGAGAATGCTTCGAGATAAAATGCGAAATGAATATATTCATGATAGGGTTCGTGTAGCTCCAGTGGTGGACAAGAGTAGACGGTTTTCTTAGATGATTTGGTCACATTAAACATCGACCGTCTGTGATCTAGCTAGGAGAGTAGATGTTTTAGATTTGACATATGTTAAGGAAGGCTAAGGTAGACCTAAAAGGACTTGGAATTATTGTATTAAAAAATATCTTAATCTATTAGAATTAAATTAAAATATGACACTCAATAGGACCCAACGGAGAAAAAGTGTTAGTGTAGTTGACCTTACTCAGTGGGATAAAGGCTTGTTGTTGTTGTTGTTGTTGTTGTATCATCTACTGGTATGCAATGGCGTAAGATTGAATTTTATGATGGTTCAATGCCTATTATGGAGTTTAAAAGTAGTTATGCTAAACCCAATGCATTTCCAACAAAAACTCTTGGAATTTCTTATGCAAGCCAATGAAATTTTGGATGGAGAAAAAGAAATTCTCAACTTGCTTCATCTGGAATAGTATTGAATAATTCTTTTTTTTTCCTGTTTGAATTACATGAAATTCTCTCTCTCTCTCCCCCTCTTGGATTAGGCGATGATGATTAAATCCAACTTTGAAGGTGGTCATCTCTGCTTTTCTCATAACTTGCCGATGCACCTGCCTGGACGGCCTATGCTTTCATAGGTAACCGCAGTGTCCATGCGTCATTTGAAGAGAACATGCGGATGTATACGCTTTTAGATGAATTAAGGCGAATCTGAGCCTATGAGTCTCAATTCCTTTAAATTTTCTATATCTTGAAGCGGCCAATTGGGTTTTATGCGGATAAATTTTTGTGCAGGAAGTTGTAATCATTATTTGTTCCATCTTTTTCCTTGCTTTTGCTGGTCGGTATTCTAGTAAACTAGCTGAACACGGATAAAGATTTGTTCGTTGAGTTTTGCTCGTTTTGGCTTGAAAAAATTATATTTATATATAATTGATTAGTATTATTTTGAAAAGAAAATTAGTTGACTACCAGGCTAAAAAGACTTATAATCAATTAAAATTTATATTTAAAAAATAGAATAAAAATATTAAATTATATTTAAATGAATATTTTAATATAAATAATAAAATTTAAATCTGACTATTGCTCTCAACATTCTATGGCTGCATGATTAGGATGTCAAAACGACTCTTTGTCTGTGAATATCTCGTGCTTGGCTCGATAAGCAAACGATCCAGACAAAAAATTTTTTGTGCTCAATATGTTCACGAGACGAACATGAACAACGGTAATTTTTAACGATTCCACAAGCCGTGCTTGGGCTTGCACATAGTCGGCCAGTTTACACCCCTAGCCATGATGATAAAATTGGCATTGATATATCTGCTTTAACAGCTTTTTGATGGAATTAAGGAAAATCTGAACTGCTGCTACCCTGTATTTTTGAACTAAGAAAAAGAAGTGAAATAAAATTAAAGAGGATGTGCATGCATGCATGCCAGGTATCGCTTATATATTTACTTGCCTGACACCCAATGTTAAAGATTACAGTGGCTTCAATTTTCCAATTTTTCCTTTTATGTCGCATTTAAGTTCTAACCTCTCTCTCTCTCTCTCTCTATGTGGATAGATAGATAGGCCAGGACACGGATGTTATGTATTAATACTGCAGAGGTGTTTTGCTCCAGAAGAATAAAAGAGAGTTTGGGGGCTATTTTGTGGTTGCTTTTTCATTGGTTCTCTCGAAATTTACCCCAACTCTGTTTGGATATAATATTTTTTGCTGCTTTTTAAAAAATGTCAGTGGCGGAATTGAGCTTTTGAGAATTTTAGAATGTGCTTGCTGAGGAAAGCTGTTGATTGAATTTTGATTTGCATATGTATCTTGCAAATCTTATTTATTTACATATCTAACACACATTTTGATTTTTGTGTTGGCACCAAAGATTGTCATTTATTTATGTTTGACTAGTAAGCGCCATATAAAGTCAAATGTCCTCTCTCTCTCTCTCTCTCTCTCTCTCTCTATATATATATAGATATGGCCATTCCACAATTCTTATATATTTACATTTCAAGCAGCTAAACATTCTTATTTACATGAATATCACTTGAGAAATAGCACCCGTCTTATGACACCAAAGTGTTCCTTTAAGTTTAATATTCAAGCTGGCGTCAAAGATTAAGATGGCTTCATGTTTTTCCAATTTTGGCTTTTTTGAGGCATCCAAGAAATTTCAGGGGTGAGATTTAACTTTTTACATTTTTAGACTGTGCTAGCTGAGGAAAGCTGTTGATCATTTGATTCATGAATATCACACCATCTTTTTTGTATTTACATTTCCAATTCCTATACTTGTTATTATGTTGGCCTTAAAGGATTTCAAATCATATTTGTCAAGTTTTCGCCTGTTATATGGCATATTGTTGAATCTCTCTCTCTCTCTCTCTCTCTCTTTCAGTGTGTGTGTATGTTTAAATGATCATTAAAATGAAATGCTTTAAGGAGGGCATTGATGCGTGCCATATGTAGCCACAGGATTAATTAATTAATTAATTAATTAATTGATTGATTTTTTTGGTGCTGCATAGATAGATTTTTCTGATGGAATGTCATTGTAGCAGTTTTGATGGCCCATGCCTTTTGCACCTAATTTTGTCGATGCCTTTTTTCATATTCACGGAAGGTTGTGAAGTGAAAAAGGAAAGTTTACATGCATACCCCTTTAGTCTTATATAATGACAAATATAACACCTTAGCTTCAATATTTATGGGTTGCCTGAAAGATTATATTGGCTTCATCTCTTCAAGTTAGTCTATTTTGAGGTGTATACAGTCAAATATTCCTCCCCTTTCTCTCTCCCTCTCTTATCTTTACATGTATGTATGTATGTTTGCATATGTAAATGGGCTCCAAAAACACGCCTAAGACTTGGAAGAAAATGTAAAGAAAATGAATAGGAGAGTTTTTGACAGATGAGAATAGATAATACACTACTCATAGATGTCTGCCTCAAAGTAGTATAATGCCACCAGGGAACTCCATGTGCTATACTCTGATCGTAATTGTTGCCTATTTTTTAAAAATTCTTTCATGGTAGTTACTAAATTTGGCCCAAAAGAAGCATTTTTTCTCAATTTAGTCTTTTGTTAGTAGGGTTGTTAATGAGCTGATTGAATGATTTGATTCGTGGCTCGTTATGTTTGATTTCAAGTAAGCTTGATTCGAAATTGAGTTGGGCTTGCTCGAATTTGAGTTATTTGGGTTCGATCCAGCTCGAAATTGAAATAAGATGGCTCAAATTGGGTTTTTTGGATTTGTTTCATGTAAATCAGCTCATAACTCGTTATATTTATTTTTATTTAGCATTATGAATCATTTATATAAATAAGAAACAATTCGTTCCAATGTAGAGGCAGCTCAAACCGATCCGTTTATAGCTCGAAATTGGCTTGAAAAAATTTGGCTCACAAGTTTTGACTCAATAGTTTAGCTTGTTTATTTCGATCCCAACTCGATTTGAGGTATAATTTGAATTGATTTTCTAGTAATTAACAATTTTCCATATAAATTCACAGCCCTATGTTGGAGGAATATGTTTATGACCAATGATATTTTATGGTGCTTCAAAGATATCAATGCTTCTCGCTATTTATGTTGGTCTTGAACGGAGCTGCTTGGATAGCTCATGCATCCATGAGCAACTTCTGCATTAGTGCCGTGTATCTGCTTTGGGATAAAGCACAGGCGAATCATTGCCTTTGACTCCTTATCTTTTAAATCTTTTTAATGTTCGCTTAGATAACTGTGTTGAACAGTTATTATAGCAATTGCTCTCCCATGATATTTTCGAATGATAGCCTCATGGTGCTGCTTGGATAACATTTGTCTCGATGTTTAACTGCTTTGTGAATGTGCTCGTTTAGAAGATGTGGATGTATCTGCATTTTAAATGAATTGAGACGAGTTCGAGCCTACTATTCCCCATTTTGTTTTCATTTATGTATGACTACGCAAATAATTGGGCCTTTACGTGGATGTATATTTGTTATTTGGCACACGTGATCTTAGTTTGTGGGTGTGTGCACGCGGCCTTGATTTGTTTGACTTTGATTTGTAACTTACATTTAATGATGCCGTGGGACAATTGTTTGTATTAATACATCAGTGGTATCACTATGTGAAGATAACACATTCTTATAGGTCCTTATAGGTTGTTTTGTGGCAGCTTTTTGAATAGCTTACTAGAAAGTTGCCACAATTTTATGTTTTGAATGAATGTTAAAATGTTTCTTTTTTTTATTATTGTTTTTGTTAACGTTGTTGGATGAACTTAGCACGTACAGATCTCTCGGTAACTATTGATGATCCAAACACCATTTTATGTTTTGAATGAAATTCCATTTTCTGGCCACGGTAATTGGAGATCATGATGTCTAATTAATGATTTATTTACAGTTGACCCTTTTTTTTCTTCAAATTGAACAGTAATGCTACAGTATTTTTGCAATTTCTTTTTTTGTTGACCCAAATGTTTCCTTTTGAATATTTATAATGATTTTATAATTAAGATTCCCTTGAATTTATGTTTGAATTGTGCCATGCTGAACAAATCCTTCGGTGAAGGTGTTGTGTGCCCCCCCTGATGTTGGGCAGGATTTCCCTTTCATGGTGCTCAAGAATTTTCCATAAATCTCCGGGCAACAGTTATAAGCTTAGGTTTGATGATCTTGTATTTATGCTCTAACTGTTGCATAGATACCAATATTGGTTTCATTCGTGATGCTTAGGTTTGATGATCAGAAATAAACTTCTCTTTCATTAAACCGTGAAGTTTTTTAAAAGTTAAATCTTCATTCATTCATATACTGACCAGTCACCGAATTAAAAGTAGAATTTTACGATAGATGATCATAAAAGGTTTTGGTGGCTGGAGGAGGAGAATGCAGCAAAAACTAACTCGAAAACGTATTGATATTACTAACGATAGACTAATTCTGCCGGCTCATTAGTTAAAGTGTCGAGCTAGGATGAGCTGGAGCTAGTGCTCTTTTAACAAAAGAACTCAAGTTTGAGCTCGAGCTCAAGGTTGTGGCTCAATAAGCTCGGCTCGCAACCTCGTTAACGAGTCGAGCTCTAGCTAGCTCACGAGCTGGCCTGGATCATTTAAACCCCTAATAAATTGTATGTATCAATACCTATGAGGTGCATTACTCTGAAAGAAAAAAAAAATGAAAGCTTTTTAGAATGTTAGAACATGCTAGTTCAAAAAAGTTGTTGATTAACGTTTGATTTACGCATGTTTCACACAATTCTCTGTATTTACACCTCACGCAAACTTTGATTTTTATGTTGGCTCTTATTATTGTCATTCGTGATCTCTCTTTATCTCATGTGTGTGTGTGTGTAGGATTTGAGACGTAAGATCCGTATTGTTCGTGTTAGTACACAATATGGTATTAGATCCTAAATGCCTTACATATCGAGTGAAACACAAAAGAAAAATCAAGGAGCCTGATGAATCCATGTAGTGATGATTGAATGCTATTTCTTGTTGGATCGGGCCAGTTTGGATGATTGAGAGTGATCTGATCACTTCGATAAGTAGGTACGGCAGAAAATATGTTGAGAAGAGGGGCTCGGTTTGGCATGTTCGGTGCTCGACAGTTCAGTCATTTTGGAAACGGGCTAGGTTCCGTAACTTGGTATTTGAGTATGCAATGTATATCTACATGCCACAATTCTATATATTGGCATATATTTTATATGCATATCACTCAAATCATTAACATCACATTAACAATTAAAAGTGTAAATATCAAATTTTGGGTGATACAGACATAAATACATAAGAATTGTGTGGCATTTATGTAGATTTTCTTTTATATCAATGAAAATTTACATGCATCACACTTAATTCTTATATATTTACATGTCTATCGCCTCAGTTAATATTTATTCAGGCGTCAAAATTGAGATGGCTTCATTTTTCTAATTTTGGCTTTTCTGAAACATAAAAGGTCAAATTTTTCTCCCTTATTCTCTCATTTGTTGAGATTTTTCATTCATTTCTCTAATTAATTCTCCTTTTCCTTTACAATTCTCATTGAAAACTTTTGTGTTTTTAAGAGAAATAAAACCTTTGTATTTTCAAGGGAAATGAATTTTATAATGTGGTCCATATTTAATTTAAGTTTAATCCTCTCGTATGTCCTGCTCACATTCGTTGATCTCTATGATGGGATCATGACCGTAGATCTCTATAATGGGCAGAGCACTATAAATATATGTGATGCTTACTATTTTGATCCTTAAGTTTGTTCATAATTTTGTTTTCCTCACAATCGAGTTGTGAGTGAGAAAAGTTTAGAAGATCCATAACAAAATTTATCGTGTAAGCAGAGTGTCGATTCAACACGTGTAAGTTATGGCTGGAGGTATGTATGATCCTATCTCGCTTCCGCTTATCGTTTCAACAAATATATTTGTTGAAATTAATAAACAAGTTTAGATATCATTTGAAGATATCATTTAATTATATCAAATATGATAATTCTTGCATTTGGTATCAGAGCAAGCTTAACCTTTGCCCTGCTTCCTCTGTTTCACTCTGTTTATATACCCGTATACGTGATTTTCGATTTTGACAATTCATTAATTATGAGTTATTTTGTATTTTAATGTGTCTAAATTACTTAGTTATTTTTGTTAAATTGTATGTTTAATTTTTGTGTTAGATTAAGCATACAATATTAAGTTAAGTAATTTATGCACATTAAAATTATAAATAAGAATTTATTTGGTTTAAAAAGTTGAATAACAATTATGCATATATTACTTATTTATTTCTTGAAATTTATGTGTATAAATTTATAATTATTATACATGCAAATAATTATGTTTAATAATATTTATGCACCGTTATTCATTTATTTGCATTATTTATGCAAATGTTTAGCTCTTAATAAAGAATTAATTAATGTTAATTGATTCATATAATTTTTAATTAATTAGGAAATAGCCACATCTTTAATTAATTAATATTATATATTAAGTTTAAGAATCATATTAAAATATTAGTTGTAATTAATCATAGGAAATATAATGAAATCTACCAACATGTATTTTGTTATATTTGTATGATTAATTAGGATGAAATATCAACTTATATTTATTAATCTACCCACATGAATTAATAAAGGGAACGTAATTTGATAGTTTTATCATAAAGTTGTTAGATGAATCTATTTGAGTAGGATTTTAGCTCACAAATAAATTCTATGTCACTAGATTAATCAAATTGAGCATGATTTACATTAGTAAAAATATGACATTGTTTTTTAAGTCTCAAAATTTTTGTTTAATAATGCAAGAATTATCATATTTGATATAACTAAATGATATCTTCAAATGATATCTAAACTTGTTTATTAATTTCAACAAATATATTTGTTGAAACGACAAGCGGAAGCGAGATTAGATCATATATATCTCCAACCATAAATTACACGTGCTGAATCGACACTCTCTACTTACACGATAAATTTTGTGTTATGGATCTTCTAAATTTAGTAAACTGAAGTTCCAAAGGAACACAAGAATGAAGGAGGCCCTTATTATATGCAGGGACCGAAGCATAAGCAAAATCGCCTGAAGTGTTCATAATTTTAAAAGAGTAAAGAACATCATGAATGACAATTACCAAGGTAGGAGTTCAGAGTTGAAACTTGTACAAATACTGCAGCAGAACACTTCAAGATAAGAAGCAGTTGCAGCATGACAGTCCAAAAACTTGGACAAATACAACATTTAACACAGATTTTAGCATAGTAGAATTGTATGAGCCAACCATCTAAACTCAAAAGGTATTGATAATAACATAAACCAGCTAGCATAAACCATGGTTTTGATAATAGCATAAACCAACTAGCATAAAACACACTTTTGATAATAGCATAAACCAGCTAGCATAAACCAGCTAACAAAAAATGGGATCCAATCTATCAGCAAAAAGGAGATCCAAAATTGGTGTAGGGTTCTGAAGCAAAAAAAAAATCATCAAATTATGCCTTCCAACAGCAACAGTCACAAGAGATTGTGACAGATCAAACCGTCCCAGTTGCTGGGTTGCATGTAATTGCTGCAACAAGTTCTAAAATATTATTGCTTCTTCTTCCCTATCATTTTCAAACTCATTGAGCTATATATATATATATATATATATATATATATATATATATATATATATATATATATATATATATATATATATATGACAATGAAGAAGAATAGCTCAAGCCTATTCACTACTTGATCAATTACCCACACTCCAAAACTGAGCAAATTTCCAAAATTTCCTCCTCTTTTATTTTGCCTCTCAAATAAAAAATAAGGGAATAACAGAGAACATCCTAATAGGATGATTACTTCCCAATATAAAATATAAATCCAATTTCAAATAAGAAATTGGGTATGTGATATTGAACAGAGGAGGAGTTTAACTTTAGCTAGCACAGAGAATTGCCATGGCTAGCAGCAATTTTGTAAAAAAAAAGAACAGAGAAGCTGCCATGGCAAAAGTAACTCATTTCACTTGCATGCAACTGCATAAACTATATTGTTACTGCAAATCATTTTTTCTGAACAAAATATGAGCCTTTAATGCAAAAATGATATGATTAGTGCTAGGAGAAATAAAAAAAATACAGTTGTGTTAAAAACTGAGAAGAATAATGACTTCAATTGAATGACAAAGAAATAAGGTAGATAGGTATTCTAGTTAGAACAATGACTTCAAATTACTGACAACATAAACTTAATTAATGAACAAACACTAACATCCCCAGAAACATAGAAGTGATGAAGAAAATAGTAGAGTTTACATAAAATTTGTAAAATCAACATTAGATGTTCATTCATGCTTGGCTGATATCGTCCTCTATTTGTTCTCTCAAGGCTACCATCTCTGATGCACCTTCACCATCTAGAGTGTATGCATCCTGTGATTCCATTTGTTCCTGTGGTATTGTACGTCTCACATGGTATTCGAATACTTCAGGTGGGATTTTAAGTGAATCTTTGTCTACAACAGTGAACTCTGCATCTAACTCGGAGGGGTGTCGTCGAATGAAGTTGTGTAGGGCCATAGTTCCAACTACTATGTGCACTTGTTTTTGAAATGGGTAGTTCGACATATCATGTAATATAACCCATTTCTTCTTCCACACTCTGAAAGCTCGCTCAATCACACCGCGCAAGGATGAGTGTCTCTTGTTAAATAATTCTTTCTTGCCTCGTGCCACAACTTGATCTTTCGAAATCGGGTATGTGATACTTCGTATCTGGATAAGACTTCAGATAACCCCTTTGTAATGGATATTCGGCATAGACCAAATAGTACTTACCTGTATAGTTATTGCAATTAGCATTTGTAATCGAAAATCAAACAGGAAAACCGTTTATAATTACTTGGAGGTGGATGTGGGAATCCGTGGATATGGTTTCTAGTGGCAAACCTGAAAACATGGCTATCGTGCGCAATCCCTTCCCATCCAGCCATTACAAAGGTAAAACACATGTTGAAGTCACACACGACAATAACATTTTGTGTCGGGGAGCCACACCGTCCGATGTATGCAACCTTGTCCGTACTGGATACTCGTACATCTACATGTGTTCCATCTATTGCGCCAATACAATCCTAACAATAGTAATGTAAGAGTTTATACATCAAGATCATCAATAAATGTTATCTCGACTGCGTACCTTGAAGAACGACATGTACTGATGGTCAGTGGCAATTTGTGTGGGAACAGACTCGAATGTTGGATCAGCGGGCTCACAGTCTTGCGTGCCAAACTCACTAGAGAATTCAAACCTATTGAGAAATACATACTAATGGTTTCTGATGAATGTTGGAATCTCTCCATTGCTCCTCGAATTGATTGGTTCTGTGATATGATATATAGAGTTATTGCTAGTACTTCTCTTGTCGTCGTTCTTCTTGATCCATGCAACCCATGGTGGATGCGGAGTTCATCAAGCAGATCACGAAATATCTCCTTTGTCATGCGGAACATGTTGGAGAACTTAGTTGGGTGGTCCTGTAATAACTCACCTACCCATTTATCTCCAATATAACTGGACATCATACAAGGGGTTCGGGTAACATACGTGAGATAGTAATAGTACAATAATGTCATGATTAGTGCGACATCGATGTTATGGTGAACTTCTTCGTCGTCATGGTTAGCTTGATCATCATCCATACTACAAAATAATTTAGGTAGTACTTTGTAAAATTTATCAAGAAGAAGTAAGGATATCTGCGACAATATGTAAATGGTTGACTATTACAGAAGTAATGGAAAAATCAGCACTAAACTGAATACAACGCATTGAATTCAACAGTTATGGAAAACAGAAAAATACCCATTACATATATATTAGAAATAAAATGAAGTACACTACATAATAACAAAACATTCAATCATCCATGAAAGTCCGTAAGTATTCAAGTCGGTGTTTCTGATCCAACTTTATGAAAAAATGTCTTATGGTTGGATCCCGTAGCAACTTTGTGTACTTTACATAGATCTTTGTTTCCGCCATAACCTCAGGATACGTAGATAGAAGCTGGAGACATTCATCAGTTGATGGGTCAGTCGAGGAAACAGTCCTACCTTTGCAACTTTCAAGAAGTGTCTCAATGCTGCCTTTGATGAATGACATCCCTTTTTTCTTTTTGTCAACCCTAGGGCGCTTTGATGCGCTTGTGGATTGAACACCAGTGTGGACTTGGCCGGGACCTTCCCCTGAGTCACCCAACTGAACGGTTTGCATTTCCTGTCGTTTAGCTTCTCCTACATTGCCCTTTTACATGTACACAATCCAAATATTTAATAAGCAGAAATAATCCATATGCTGTAGTCGAAATATGATAGAATTCGTGAAACAAAAGTATGGATCATTGTAAATTATAAGTGCAGAATCTTTGCCATGGGAAACTGCCATGTGAAAACAAAAGTATAAGTGCAGAATCTTTGCATATTCTGTGAACAATAGCACCTTTTGTTCTAACTTCAACCAAGCTAATAAAAGAGAAAGAAAAATAGATCCAAGATTAAAGCCATGGGATGCTTCCATGTCGCACACAAAATTAAAGCCTTCAGTTTGAAATCAAGAGAAAGAAAAAAAATAGAACTCCTCATTGTACCCAAACAAAAAACAATATATGGATCAATATATGGAACCCATTAACCAGGAAATAGAACTGGGAGATAGAATTGGAACTAGCGAAGCAACCGAAACCCATTACAGTCAAAGCAACCAGAACCCATTAATCAGGGAAATAGAACTGCTCATTGCAACCAAAAAAATAGTGTCAGAAAAAACAGAAAAGTGTCCAAGAAAACAGAATGGTCTCGGGGAACCCCAAATGTGGAATGAAGAAGATGAGGAGTGATCCCCGATAGATATAAGTGCAACGACGCCAAAAACTTGGTACCGTAAGATATAAGTGCGCTGATGATTTTAGATATGAAAATTATGATTTTATAATATGAGATACTACGCAAGTATACGTATCGTTTATCAAGTAATATAGGACTTTCTGATTAAGCCCCGAGATATCAAACCCACAGGGAAAATGTGAAATCTTTAAAGGAATCAGAGAAATTATCTTTTTTTACTTTCTTTAATTATTTTCGAAAAAGTATGTCTTGATTTTGAAAAGTTTTGAAGGTTGATATATCTTTTGAAATTTTCTTAATAAAAATGCAAAGCAAGAAATTAAAATTACAATAACTAATAACACTGGATGTAAAATACTATTAACTAGAATATATTTTTCTTTCCTTTTATGAAGTAGTAATAATTCTTAAAATATTGTTACGGATGTATTCAAATTTTTGTTGTGACAGATAGAAGCAAATGTGTTCTTTACCCTTACTTGGTTCTATAAAGAACATATGTTAATTTGAAATTTATATTATTTTGAACATGGTTAGGTAGGGAAGATACCGCCTCTCACTCTAGAGTTCCCTCGATTTCCACCACCCTGGGGCTAACTTCTCATAACAAAACTCAAAACTTCAAACCAAATTAGGGGGTTTTAGCCTGTCACTCTAAAATCCTCTAATTTTACTCCCTTTTATAAAAATATCTTCTAATATTACATTCAATTATATGGACTACAGTTCTCACCCATATAATTGCATGTGATTCTTACTAACTTTTATGAGACAATACCGCATTGGATCTTACATAATCTCAAGAAATTCTATAACTTAACAGACCAAATTAAGTAGTAAACAAAGTTTTTAGAATCAATCTTCACAACTTCTTCCAACTTTTAAATACTTATACTTTCCACAACAATTCTCTTTAAATTAATTACTTCTCCATTTAAGAAAGAAAAAAGATAAAGTAAACTACTCAGAATGCATTGAGAAAAGTATTAATAAACTAAATAAAAGTAAACACTTATCTGAAAATCCTCTCCACAAGACTAAGAAAATTCCTCTGAAACTTTGACTCTTCGCTAAACTACTTCTCAGAGCAAGTCTCCCAACTCCGTTGACTCAGAATACAGACTTCAGACTTCAATAAAAACTAAACTAAAAGAAAGGAAAAAAGTAGGAAGAAGAATACTTCACTCCGACCCTTTTCTCCTTTCTACTCTATACTCATACTCTAAATAAAAACTTTTAAAATGTAGTGGAAGAACAATGGAAGTACTCTTCAAAATGCAGTGGAAGAGTCTCCTCAAATTGCCTCCTCTAAGTCTTTCCTAAGACTCTCTTTAAATAGTAAACCAAAAGGCGCCTTGGTGTCTCTTCAAAATGTGTCCAGATTCGATGTATCTACCAAGGAACGCACCCCTTCATTCAAACTTGCCGCCCAAAGGAAGTTATGGACGTTACCACAAAGAGTTGCATCCCATCCCCTTTGAAATTGGCGCCAAATCCATTTGAATCTCGATTTTTAACTGTGGCGAAATTTTTGATTTTTCATTTTTTTGCTTCAATATTGATCCAATTTTGCTCCTTTCATCTTGAACATCCATTTTTATCATACCTACAAGAAAAACACAAAATACCTTCCATTAAAGTGCAATATCATTAAAAATAGGTATAAAAATGTGCATAAAAATACTATATATTTTAAGTGTATCAAAATCCCCCAAACTTAAAATGTTACTTGTCCTCAAGTGACAATTAATCTCATAGAACATTTTAGCATGCAAATTATGTAATGAGTTTCTTAGGATGATAACAAAATTTTGTTCTATAAATGGAATAGTCCAATTTAAAAAAAAATTCAGTAATTAAAACCAACTTAAAGTTTAGAAAGTTCTTAAGTAAAAGAAAATGATAGATATAAGTCTCTATCTATTTCAGAAATATTTGTAGATTTTTCAAAATATAGGATTCAAACATTTATTTTTCTCACTTAAAAATCTTTATTTGAAAAATAATTTTACTTAATATATTACAACTTTAAACTTTAGATTTTCTTTGAACTTATCTCTTAAACTTTAGGTATGAAACCAATTTTTAATTAGGCCCTTAAATCCTCAAGCTTCTCCTCCCTTTTCATATACTATATTTTTCATTTTTTCTTTTCTTTTTCTCTTTTTTTTAAGGCAAGGATTACTATATCTGGATAGACCTTTAATGATTTTAAATTTCATCCTTCCATTTAAAATAAAGATCAGATATACATCTTTCACTTAAAAATCATAATAATAGTATATGAAAATTACTCTTCAATAAAAGAAATTTAAGCTTTGAAGAGTAAAAGTCAAATCTTCTATTTATCCAAAAATACAAAACTTCTTACTAAAGATAGTTTAACTTTATTTAACACCTTTTCATTAAGAAAATTTTAACTTTAAGTTTTTCATGATTACTATAAATTTTAACTATATTCTTTTATTCATTTCTATATTCAAAATTTTGTTCTCCTAATATAACTTCATGTACATAATTGTTCTCAATAAAAAATAATATTTATTTTTAAGTATTCTTGAGAATCAAATAAAATTTTAGGTTTTTGAAAATCTTTGTTTTTAAAATCTCCCCCAAACTTTAAAATTTTAATTAAGATAAAACATTTAAGCATAAGAAATGATACATGGGTGAGAAATAAAAACTGACATATCATGCTTGCAGGAATTTTTAATATCCTAATATGCAAGTATAACAATTTAAATACATGAGTAAAATGAAATCAAATTTAGTTTTTCAAAATATTTTTCTTCTTTTTTTAATAATAAGAAAAGTAAAAATTTCAGAAGACTTCTACAGTAGTGGAGGTTTTCAAAGCAAATACACACCAACTAAAATAACACACTGATACAGATAACAAATGATAGTGGAATTTGAAGAATTTTAAACATGTAGTTTTCTTAAGTAGAAGTTCCTAATAGTGGTTTATAATTTTCTAACAGTTTTTAGAATTAAATTACACACTACTAAAAACTCTGACATAACATACATAAAAAACATTTACTATTACACACGACCACACAACAACATATAAATCAACAATAAAACAAAAATAATACCTAAATATGCATAACAGATAAACAATACAACTACAATCTGCATACTATCAAGGTTCACATCACAATACAATCATCAAACAAAATACTAGATAAAGTACACAGTGACACAACACATCAATACAACAACTAAAACAAGCAACATACATCTACTCTTCATCCTCATCATCATCATCATCTTGCTCGTTCCAATCTCTGGATGGCACATAAGGTATATAGAATAGCCGCCAGTGCACAATTTAGCACAGGTCTGCTAAGTGTCCAAATTCTCATTCTGACTTTTCCAAATCATCAATTAATGTCAAATAAACTCCACTTAAGTTTAAAAACTCCAAATTACTACCACTAAAAACATAAAAACAAACCAAACGAAGCAAACAAAACAAACATAAAGCAAACACACCGATAAATATGGGTTGCCTCCCACAAAGCGCTTGTTTTAACCTCTTCAGCCCCATAACTCATTCTGAGTGACCCAACATCAAATTATTATCAGATTTAGATTTATTGACTGAAAAATATGGTTTAAGTCTATGTCCATTAACTTTAAATATTTTTTTCAGTCTTAGAATCTTGAATATCTATAGCTCCATAAGAATAAACTTTTATCACAATAAATGAACCCATCCACATGGACTTAAGTTTTCCAGAAAATATTCTCAATCTAGCATTATACAACAAAACTTGTTGTCCTGGTACAAGATTTTTGGTAAGAATCTTCCGATCATGCCATAACTTCATTTTTTCCTTATAAATCTTAGCATTTTCATAAGATTAATTCCTTATTTCTTCAAACTCATTCAATTGCAATAATCTTTTTTCAGTAGAATCTTTCAAATTATAATTGAACTCTTTAATAGCCCAATATACTTTATGCTCAAGTTCAAAAGGTAAATGACAAGCTTTTCTAAAAATCAGCCTATATGGGGACATTCCTATAGATGTTATGTAAGCGATCCCATAGGCCCACAAAGCATAATCCAGTTTAATTGACCAATCCTTTCTATTTGGATTAACAGTTTTTTCTAATATTCTTTTAATTTCATGATTGGATAATTCAACCAAACCACTTGTCTGCGGAAGATAAGCAGTAGCAATGCGATGATTAATATGGTATTTCTTTGTTAACTTCCCAATACTCACATTTCTAAAATGATTTCCTCCATCAGTTATGATTACTCTTGGTATTCCAAATCTGTAAAATATATTCTTTTCTAAAAACTTTGCAACACTTTGAGCTTCACATCGAGGTAAAGCAATAGCTTCAATCCATTTGGAAACATAGTATACTGCTATCAAAATATAAACATTTCCGAAAGATGGTGTAAATGGTCCCATAAAATCTAATCCCCAAACATCAAATATTTCAACTTCCAACATATAATTGAGGGGCATCTCATTTCTTCTAGAAATATTGACTACACGCTGACATCTATCACAATTTTTAATATAAACATTCACATCCTTAAAAACTGTAGGCCAATAAAATTCTGATTGTAATATTTTATATGCAGTTTTATGACTTCCAAAATATCCCCCATAATCAGAATCATGACATTTTTGAATAATTTCATAAGTCTCTTCCAAAGGTACATATCTTCGAATTATAAGATCATTTCCTTGTTTATATAAAAATGGGTCATCCCAAAAATAAGTCTTAGCATCAGACAAAAATTTCTTCTTTTCATAATATGTCAAACCATATGGTATAATATTACTAACAATAAAGTTTACTATGTCTACATACCACGAAACACTCCATTCTTTAACAGTGAACAATTTTTCATCAGGAAAATGTTCATTCATTTCTTCAATATCACAGAAAGATTTTTCAATTTCAAGCCTGGACAAATGATCAACAATTTGATTATCAGGACCCTTCCTATCTACTATTTCAAAATCAAATTCTTGCAAAAGAAGAATCCATCTTATTTGCAAAAGAAGAATCCATCTTATCAGTCTCGGTTTTGCATCATTTTTCTTCATTAAGTATTTGATAGCAGAATGATCAGTATGCACAACACATTTAGTTTCAACTAAATATGATCAAAATTTATCAAAGGTAAATACTATAGCTAATAACTCTTTCTCAGTGGTGGTATGATTAATTTGAGCTTCATTAAGAGTTTTACTAGTATAATAAATTACTTAAAAAATTTTATCATATTTCTGACCCAAAACAGCACTAATAGCATAATCACTAGCATCACACATTAATTCAAAATGTTTTTCCCAATTTAGTGAAATTATTACAGGTTCAGTGATTAATTTTTCTTTTAATGTTTCAAAGGCTTTGAGGCAATCATCATCAAAATAAAAAATTGTATCATTTTCCAGTAAACGACATAAATGTTTTGTAATCTTTGAAAAATCTTTGATGTAACACCTGTAGAATCCAGCATGTCTTAAAAAACTTCTAATTCTCCTTACATTGGTTGGGCAAGGTAAATTAGATATAACTTGAATTTTTGCAGGATCTACCTCCAAACCTTTTCTGAAATCCGATGTCCTAAAACAATTCCTCATGCTACCATAAATTGGCATTTTCCCAATTAAGGACCAAATTAGTTTCTTCACAGCATTTTAGAACTTTAGATAGATGTTCTAAATATGATTCAAATGAAATTCCAAACATTGAAAAGTCATCCATAAAAACTTCAATCCCCTTTCAATTAAATCACAAAAAATAGCCATCATACATCTCTGAAATGTAGCAGGGACATTACATAAACCAAAGGGCATTCTTCTAAAAGCAAACGTACCATAAGGACTGGTAAACGTAGTATTCTCTTGATCCTCAGGAGCAAATAAATTTGGTGGTAACCAGTATATCCATCCAGAAAACAAAAGTATTTATGTCCAGTCAGTCTATCCAACATTTGATCTAGAAAAGGGAGTGGAAAATGATATTTCCTTTTGGCAAGGTTTAATTTTCTATAATCAATGCATATTCGCCACCCTGTAACTTGTCTTGTTGGTATCATATCATTCTTTTCATTAACAGTCACAGTTACTCTTCCTTTCTTAGGAACACAGTGAATAGGACTAACCTATGCACTATCTTAAATAGGGTAGATAATTTTAGCATCCTACCATTTTAAAATTTCTTTCTTAACAACGTCTTTCATAATAGGATTTAATCTTCTTTGGGGATCAGCCCTCGGTTTGCAATTATCTTCCATAAGATTATGTGCATACAAATTGAAGGACTGATTCCTTTAATATCAACAATTGTCCATCCAAAGGCTTCTTGCGCTTCTTCAAAATTTCAAGCAAAATCTCTTCTTCTTTTTTAGTTAATTGAGAGGAAATTATAACAGACAAGGTTGAGGATTCACCTAGAAAAACATACTTTAAATGACCAGGAAGCATTTTTAGCTCAAGTTCAGGAGGTTTTTCAATTGATGGACCATAAGATTTATCTTTTTCAGTCATATCCAACAATTCAAAACTTTCACGAACATACTTTAAATCTTCTTCTTGAAAATCTTCAGAATCAAATAACTCATCTTCTTGCTTATATTCAAATTCTTCTCTTTCAGCTTTCTCTTCATAAGTTGATTTGAAATGACATTCACTTAAATATTCGATAACATCCATCCAAAAACACTCATCTTCTTTACCACTTGCAGGATATTTCATTGATTTTGAAATATTAAATGTAACAGTCTGATCATTAACCCTCATCGTTAATTCCCCTTTTTGCACATCTATCATGGCTCTACCTGTAGCTAGAAAAGGTCTCCCTGAAATTATGGGTATCTCTTTATCTTCCTCCATATCTAACACAATGAAATCCACAAGAAAAATAAATTGATCCACTTTTACCGAAACATATTCTATAACTCCTTTAGGATATGTCATCGAACGATCTGCTAATTACAAAGTTACAGTAGTCGGGGGTTATTTCTCGTAGTCCCAGTCTTTTGAATATTGATAGAGGCATAAGGTTAATGCTTGCACCCAAATCACATAAAGCTTTTCCACAGAATATCTCTCCGATTGCACATGGAATTGTGAAACTACCAGGATCTTTAAGTTTTCAGGAAGCTTTTTCTGAATTATCGCACTACACTCCTCACTAAGTGCAACAGTCTTATTTTCTTCAAACTTCCTCTTTTTATTAAGAATATCCTTCATAAATTTCGCATAGCTTGGCATTTGTTCTAGGTCAGCAAATGGAATATTGATGGTAAGTTTCTTTAATATCTCCAAGAATTTTGAAAATTGCTTATCCAACTTTTGTTGACGAAGTCTCTGAGAAAATGGAGGTGGTGGTTTTTCTAAATCAACCTTAGGCGGAGAAATAGGTCTTTCAAAACCTTTTGGAGCGTCCTCTTTAGGTCTTTCAATATCTTCTTTCTCTACTTCAGTTTCTTTTTGAACTCAACCTTCCAATTCTTTTCCACTTCTCAGTTGAATTGCTTTCACTTGTTCTTTATTCTTTTCTCTTAGATTCACATCAGTATTACTTGAAGCATTCCTTGGGATCTATTACTTAAGGCATTTGCAATTTGTCCCAATTGATTTTCAATATTTCGATGGTTGCTCCTCGAATTTGTAATTGATTTCCCATATGTGATACTACTTCTTCCATAGACAACTTCTTCTCCTTATTTTGTAAAGCATTGTTATAACCTGAAGGATAAGTTAATCTATTATTATTATTACCTTAGTTGTTCCAATTCCCCAATGGGTTTACTTGGGTGTTCCCCCATTTTTGTTTAACACCACCCTGTTTATTGTTATTCCAGTTAAAATTTGGATGATTTTTCCAACCTGGGTTATAATAATTGGAATATGGGTTGTTAGGTTTGATTATAGCATTCACAGTTTCTAGTGAAGAATAAGAATCAACCATTTGTCCTAATAAATTTTCTTCAATCATGAGATTTGGCTGAGAAAAATTCATCCCAAATTGGTCTATCTTCCTTGATACAACAACAACTTGATTTGCTAACATTGTAAAAGCATCATTTTCATAAACCCTGGCTACCTTTTAGGATTTAACCTTTCAGAAGGCCATTGAAAATTATTAGTAGCCATTTCTTCAATTAAAGCATAAGCATTAGAAAATAGTTTAGACATTAATGATCCACCGGCACCAGCATCGATGATTGATTTAAGAGATCCAACTAATCCATTATAAAAAGTTTGAATTATTAACCAATCTGGTATCACATGATGTGGACATTTCCTGAGGACATCTTTAAATCTTTCCCATGCTTCATATATTGATTCTCCTTCAAACTGACAAAAAGATGTTATATCATTTCTCAACTTAGCAGTCTTAGATGGTGGAAAATATTTAGCAAGAAATTTTTGTGACAGTTCACCCCAAGTTCTAATTGATCCAGGTGCTAACAATTGTAACCACATTTTAGCTTTATCCCTTAGTGAGAAAGGAAAAAGTCTAAGTCTAATAGCATCATCCAAAACACCATCATATTTAAAAGTAGCACACAACTCTAGAAAACTAGCAAGATGCAAATTAGGATCTTCAATTGTTGCTTCCCCAAACTGATTATTTGACACAATTTGGATAATAGCAGGCTTAAGCTCAAAAGAATTAGCAGCTACAACAGGGTTTTGAATACTACCACAAAGTTCATATACTATAGGGTTAACATAATCTCTTAAAGGTCTTAATCCTTGATGGATGCCAACATTTTGATTTTGATGATTTGCCATTTCTTGAATATTTTTTTCTTTTTCTGTATTTTTAATTTTTTTTTAATTTTCTGATAGTTCTTTCTAATTCAGAATCGTAAGGCACATGTCCTTCAGAACCTGAACTACGCATACAACAATAAAACAAAACAAAACACAACACTCTAACAAAAATAAAGAAAAGTAAAAATTTAAAATTTCTTAATTCTCTTTAAAATGCAATTTCAATTAATTGTCCCCGGCAACAGTGCCAAAAACTTGATTCCCAATAGATATAAGTGCAACGGCGCCAAAAACTTGGTACCGTCAGATATAAGTGCACTGATGATTTTAGATATGAAAATTATGATTTTATAATATGGGATACTACGCAAGTATACATATCGTTTATCAAGTAATATAAGACTTTCTGATTAAGCCCCGAGATATCGAACCCACAGGGAAAATGTGAAATCTTTAAATGAATCAGAGAAATTATCTTTTTACTTTCTTTAATTATTTTCGAAAAAGTATGTCTTGATTTTGAAAAGTTTTGAAGGTTGATGTCTTTTGAAATTTTCTTAATAAAAATGCAAAGCATGAAATTAAAATTACAATAACTAATAACACTGGATGTAAAATACTATTAACAAGAATATTTTTTTCTTTCCTTTCATGAAGTAGTAATAATTCTTAAAGTAATGTTGTTGAAGTATTCAAAGTTTTGTTGTGATTGATAGAAGCAAATGTGTTCTTTACCCTTACTTGGTTCTATAAAGAACATAGGTTAATTTGAAATTTATATTATTTCGAACATGGTTAGGCAGGGAAGATACCAGTCTCTCACTCTAGAGTTCCCTTGATTCCCATGATCTGGGGGCTAACTTCTCATAACAAAACTCAAAACTTCAAACCAAATTAGGGGTTTTTATCCTGTCACTCTAAAATCCTCTAATTTTACTCCATTTTATAAAAATATCTTCTAATATTACATTCAATTATATGGACTACAGTTCTCACCCATATAATTGCATGTGATTCTTACTAACTTTTATGAGACAATACCGCATTGGATCTTACAAAATCTCAAGAAATTCTACAACTTAACAGGCTAAATTAAGTAGTAAACAAAGTTTTCAGAATCAATCTTCACAACTTATTCCAACTTTTAAACACTTATACTTTCCACAACAATTATCTTTAAATTAATTACTTCTCCATTTAAGAAAGAAAAAGAAAAAGTAAACTACTTAGAATGCATTGAGAAAATATAAAAACACATTGATTTGAAATTAAAAACAACTATAATAAAAATAATAAACGAAAACAAGTATTAATAAACTAAATAAAAGTAAACACTTATCTGAAAATCCTCTCCACAAGACTAAGGAAATTCCTCTGAAACTTTGACTCTTCGCTAAACTACTTCTCGTAGCAAGTCTCCAACTCCGTTGACTCGTAATACGTACTTCGTACTTCAATAAAAACTAAACTAAAAGAAAGAAAAGAAGTGGGAAGAAGAATACTTCACTCCGACCCTTTTGTCCTTTCTACTCTCTACTCCTACTCTAAATAAAAACTTTTAAAATGCAATGGAAGAACAATGGAAGTACTCTTCAAAATGCAAATGGAAGCGTCTCCTCAAATTGCCTCCTCTAAATCTTTCCTAAGACTCCCTTTAAATAGTAAACCAAAAGGCGCCTTGGTGTCTCTTCAAAATGTGTCCAGATTTGATGTATCTACCAAGGAACGAACCCCTTCATTCAAACTTGACGCCCAAAGGAAGTTATGGACGTTACCACAAAGAGTTGCATCCCATCCCCTTTGAAATTGGTGCCAAATCCATTTGAATATCGATTTTTAACTGTGGCGCCAGTGCCAAATTTTTGATTTTTGATTTTTTTGCTCCAAATTTGATCCAATTTTGCTCCTTTCATCATGACCATCCATTTTCATCATACCTGCAAGAAAAACACAAAATACCTTCCATTAAAGTGCAATATCATTAAAAATAAGTATAAAAATGTGCATAAAAATACTATATATTTTAGGTGTATCAAGGAGTGAAGAAGACGAGATATCTGTTCAACGTTGAAGCTAAAATTGGGGAGAATATGGACCCAGATGCTCGTGTTGGCTCCAGAAGGATGGAGGCGATCAGAGAGGAGGAGAGCTTAGGGTTAGCGAGCGAGATGTGCAAGTGTGAGGAGCTTCACGGGGTTATGGATGTAATTCTTATTCATAAACGGGATCGAATAAGCAGATCGCGGGACTCTCGATACGCCTCGCGTGTAATAGAAAAAAATAACTACGTTTTCTGATAAGAAGCTATAAGCTCAAACCAAACAGTGCAGCGACATTTTTGAAAATGTCGCCGCACTTATAAGCTCTCCTAAACGGGGCCTTAGTCTTTATGAACATCACAGAGAGAATTCTACTCCATTTAGGATGGATGAATATTGATTATGCTATAAGAAAAGAAGAACCACCTGCCATTACTGAAACCAACATTCCATATGCTGTTAATATTTAAAAAATGGGAGCGATCTAAACACATTGACATCAAATATTTAGCCATAAGAGAATGTGTTAAGGAAAATAAAGTGGTCATTGAACACGTTAGCACTGAGTTGATGATTGCTGATCCTTTGACTAAAGACATGCCACCGAAGAATTTCAAGGATCATGTAGTACGAATGAGACTTGGGTCCATAATGTGATTTATTGTTTTAATGAAACTTCTATTAAGTTGATGTTTTCTCATATGGTTTTGTGCACATATTTATTTGTTTATTATGAGAAATATCATTTGGTTTGGACCTGGAATAAACATATGGTTTATTCATTAAGTTATATGGGCTAGTATATAGTGTAATACATGGAAGATAATACTCACTATAAGAGGATCTATCGTCATGATTCATATATTTTGTTTCTCTATATGGTGCGTGTTGAACTATATGGAACAAGTGGGAGAATGTTGAGATTTTTCATTCATTTCCCTAATTAATTCTCCTTTTCCTTTACAATTCTCATTGAAAACTTTTATGTTTTCAAGGAAAATAAAACCTTTGTGTTTTCAAGGGAAATGAATTTTATAATGTGGTTCATATTTAGTCTAAGTTCAACCCTTTCGTATGCCATCCTTTAGTATGCCCTGCTCACATCCGTTGATCTCTATGATGTGATCACGACCGTAGATCTCTATGATGGGTAGAGCACTATAAATATATGTGATGCTTACTGTTTTGGTCCCTGTTGACCTCATTTTTGGTGAGTTCTTTTCTTTCCTCTTAGTACTTAGGATCTAGCCATAGGACTTCTCCTTAACTATCCTAGAAGACTAGAGATGGAACCCACCATTTAGAAATTCAAACCAAATCTTGATTCTCTTTGGAATCCTACATAGATGGTTATTAACCTCCAAGTCACTTGGAAGGTTAGGACCAATGTGCAGGAAGACAAGGATGAATTCCTATAGGATGTTCAAGCCTTAGGACAACTCTGGGTGGTCTGGTCTTGGTGAGGTCCAGTTTGTACACACCACATTGTTGCACATGTCTGAACCCTGAAGTCACTTACACTTAACCTAGCCTACTGAATCTTTTAGAAGACTCATATGGATGGGCCTAAATCCCTAGTCCTTGGCTAAGAGGGTTAGGAATAACATATGGAGTGCCTAGAATGAGCCCTCTCATGGCTCCTGTGAGCTTAAGATGGCTTCATGGCTCAACCAGAATGATTCCATGATACTCACCTTGAACTAATCTTCATTTTTCCAAAATTTTTAATTTTGATCCTCGGGGCCCTAAATCTACCAAATTACCAAATTGCCCCTGAAAAGGGCCCCGAAACTCAAAACTTCGCAGTCACCCGAGCTAAAAAAATCATTCCAGAGAGTTCCTCTAGTCAAATCGAGAAGTTTGACTATTAACTTGCCATACTTCCGAGCTACATTTGGCCCCTAGCGGCCAAAATAGCCGATACTTTAAAAAAAAAACACTTCGAGAATCATAAAACCTTCCACATAAATAAAATATGACCCCGAACACTTTTTTTTTTTGACTCCAAATTTCTTTCTAAACCACCTCGAGCTTTTAGCTTAGTCTTTTGACCACTTACTCCCAAACGCCCCCCCCAAAAAAAAAATTACCAAAATGCCATTCATAGCAAAAAATTTCAAAAATTCCAAAAATTCCCAAAAAAAATCCAAAAAATTCCAAAATATTCTTCACATCATTTGTTCAACTAACACATATCTTAATTTTGTCAATTTAACCCAATTTGATCAAAAATTTCAAATTTGCCGTTAAAGCTCAAAATTGACCCCATGTCCAAATCCACCAAATTGATCATCCAATTCAATTCAAAATCACTCTAAATCTTTTCCAAACTCTTCATAACACTTTCTTAAACCAAACTCAACATTCACTTAGCCAAAATTTTGACCCAAACCTAACCCAAACTCAAGCTCAAGTTCACCCCAAATTTAAAGGCCCAAAATCAAGTCCATGAGCTAAATCACTTCAATTAGCCCAAAACCCTTGCCAAAGCCCACATGACAATTTATTTACATCATCCTTTTGATCAAAATCATTCACCTAAAGTTCAATGTGGCATGATTAAATTAACCAAATGTAGCTTCATGACAAACTTTACAAAAATACCACTTAATTCAAAAATCCATTTTCATGAAATTTGACTAAGCCAAGGACAAACCATGAGTGAGCCATGAAGCCACTCTCAAGCCACATGTAAGCCATGGGAGCCATTTCCATGTCACCATAACATTTTGGGGAGAAGTATGAATCACCTTCCACCTCTCTAAATAAAGCTTTTTAATACTTTTATGTCATACCCTTACCCATGCTTATCCTAATCACCTTGGATGGGGACTTCTCCACCTAAAGGGGGCTGACCTTATTAATCTCCCATCAGCCCAAATCAAGCCTTGGTGAGTGAACCAAGCCAAAATCATGAATTGACCTAAATTGACCAAAAATGCCATTTACACCCATGCCATTTAAACCCATGCCTTTACACATGGCATAACCCAATTGACTTCACCAAAATCAAGTTCTGACCTCCCCTCCACCTAAGCACACATTTTGAACCCACTAGCCAACCCCTATAGCCACCTAAGCTGCACCACAACCTTCCTTATTTAAACCCCACCTCCATGGTCAAGGGGAAGAGATAAATAATTACCTTGGGGAGACCCTGCTAAATTGTTCCCAAAGTTTCTCCAAGCACTCCTAAGTTTAATCAAACCATTTCCAATTGAGGCCTCACCTCTTGGACCAAGGTATCAAATTTTTTCTCCTTCAACTAAGGTTATTTTAATTTTCTGTAAATTTTCACATGCTTTAAGTATATCATCACCATATAGATGTGTGCTACTCGATTAGACGATCATTTAAAAAAAAATTCACTCAATTTCATTGAGAAACGAGTGAGATATTAAGGTTTGAATGTAGACAATTTTGGGTGGATGCCAAAGGAAGAAGATGAATTGTAGCCGTCTGATGGGGAGCCACCAATCAGAACCGCGCTAGCCAACCAGATCGCGACACCTGTTTTCCTGCTCGTTTGGTTCGAGGATGAGGTGGCAAGTGAGGAAATTAGAGATTTTTCTTTATTTATTTTCAACCTAAACTTAAAAAATTCATAACTTTGCCTGGAAAACTAAGAAAAAATAAAATAAAAATATCCTCTTGCTCACTGAAATGAGAAAAATAATGTGGAAGTAATTTCATATTTATTTGACGCATATTTGATTTTTAATTAATTAAATGGTGTTTTCAAACTTATAATTCTTCATGCATGTAGGAGCTTCACTGTAACTTGAAATTTTGGTATGTTATTCTATGCATAATGGTGGATATTTCCTGATTTTTCCAAAGTCAGGGAAGATCTCCATGATGAGATATCTATTTTTCAATATTATGCATCAGTTTTCCTGTAATAATTATAAAAATTATCATGTTACTTAGAAAAATCTAGAAAAATTAGGGTATGTTCCCTTTCACTAGTGGTACAACAAAAAATTATCTTATGATTTATTTCAATCAAACAAACTCTAATTTGGCCAAAACCTCAAAACTAAATATTAATTAATGAGGAGTAACCACACATCAAAATCACATGAAATAAACTCTCCACTTTCACTTAGTATTAGGAGAACATGACATAAAAATTTCAAATCAATTGAAATTAATTTGACCCATTAAATGAATTAATTAATAGACATGACCATTTAGTACATTAAAAAAATTGTAAAACCCAAAATACATTTAAAAAATTCACCAAATTAATTTTGAGAGTTCTCTGTGATCAGAGGAGTCCAAGAAAAATAAAATTGTATTTTTCATAAAAATTTGATTTTTAATCATTTTTTAAATATTTAATAATTAAAAATTATAAAAATCACAAAAATATTAAAATTCACCAAAATACCATATTTTGTCTCCTAATCACTTGGGAACCATCAAAATATTTTTCCTAAGTCTCTAAGTTAAGATATTAATTTTTAAAGGCCTAGGATAATTTTTAACATTTAAAAAATGAATTTTCTTAACCTTCAACTAAAATAATTCTAATAAATCAAAGAAAAATAAAAAAAATATAAAATTTGTTTCTTTGGATTCCTTGACTATAGAGAGATTTTCTAAAAATATAAAATTAAATTTTCCACCTTTAAAATATTTTAAAATGAATTAATACTCCAAAAACTTAATATAATTCTAATAATTAAATTAATACTAAAAAAATCCCCAAATTTGGTCCAAATGGTCCTCTGGTCAAGGATCACTTCCAGTAAAAATTTCAAAGTCATAGGTCTTTCCTTGGTAAAGTTATTGATTTTTCATTAAAAACCCCATTTTTGCATTAAAATAAATATATAAATTAAATTAAATTAAATCCAGAAAAATCACATTTTCTCCTATGAGATTTTAATTGACCAATGAGTAGGGTGACATAAAAATTTCAAAACTATTTGAGTTATACTTAATGAATTATGAAGTGAACAAGCCTAAGGGGCAAAATGGTAATTATTGAAATTTAGCCTTAATTAATATTTAGGCTTAATTATGGGTAATGGGAAATAAACGATCCTAATTAATCTCCTTAGATGATTGAAACATGAGGTTGGACTAACTTGAGTTTGGGTTTGAATTGGATCAAATTGATTGATCAGTATCGTGTAAATGATTTTAAGGAAGATTTTTCTTGAAGACATGAAGTGGATTGAGTTCATTTAGAGTTTCAATTTGGAAGATTTTGGAGTTTTGGTTATTTTGGTCACCATTGGTTAGGTTGGGTTTAGGTTTGGCTAGAGTTTGGTTCAAGGCCAATTGATGGTTCAAAATGTTACAAATGATTGTTATGAAAGGTTTAGGATAGAAATTGGATGGAAATTTTGGGTTTAGGGGATTCAATTTGGGGAATTAGGGGTAGGTGACAACTTTAGGGCAAATTTGGGGATTTTGTTTTCAAAGGGATTTTGAGTAGGGTTTGAGTTTAAATTGAGGGCCAATTGATGTTTTTTTTTGGTGTAGGGATGTATTAGGAAGAGTTTGGAATTAAAATGGGGGAAAATTGAGTTGAATTGAGTTGGTGTGGGGTAAGTTTGGGTCATAGGCCAAAATTGGGGCTTTAGGTTTCAAGTTGAAATTGAATCCAAATGTGAATCAAATTGAGCTTGGATTTGGTTTAAATTGGTATTGTAGATATTTAATTAAAGTTAGAATTGGATTTGGGCAAAATTGAAGTCAATTGGATTGATTTGGTTTGACATTGGGTCCATTTGGGTTAAAAAAGGGTCAAATTGGGGATTTTGATAAAATTGGGTGAAATTAGCAAAATTAGCTTATGGTGTAGTTGAACAAAATGAAAATAGGAATATTTAGGATTTTTTGGCATTTTCTGGGAATTTTTGGAAATTTTGGATTTTTGGACTAAAGGGGTATTTAGGATATTTGGAGGTTATTCGGAGGGTATTGGGGTATTTTGGGAGATTTAAAAGGTGAGAATTGTTTTAAAATAATTTTTAGGAATTTTGGGTAATTTTTGGGAATTTTTGGATGATTTGGTGGTTGTGGGGGCAATTTAGGTAATTTTGGGTGAGTTTAGGGGACCCAATGTCAAAACCAGAATATTTGGCAAAATGAATGGGGTTTCAAATAAGGAAGAATGAGACCATTTTAGTGGTCTCAAGATTGAGTAGAAATTGATTTGGAATGGAATTAGAGTTTGGAAGCATGAGCCATGGACTTAGCCAAGTCCAACCACTTTGGGACGAAGTCTAACCAAATGGTAATCACTTTATGATCCTTCACATATTAACATTAGCCATCTTAATAAAAAAGTAGTGGCTTGGATTCAATAATGTGAGTTTCATAATGGGTAGAAAGGCAAGGGTTAAAGGTTTGGGTTAAGTTGCTTAGGGATGTGTCTGTGTGCAAGAGAAGCTCAAGTCACCCATGGTCACCCTAAGTCCAAACAGTCCTATAGGAACTCACTATTGGTTGCCCATATGGTGGTTTTAACCTTCTAAGTTGATTTAGAGGTTTGTAACCATCCAAGTGGGGTCCCAAGAGGAGTCAAGAAGTGGCTAAATTGCTAAAAGGGTGGGTCCCAATTCTAGTCCTCTAGGATAGTCAAGGAGAAGTCCTATGTTTATATCCTAAGCACTAAGAGAAAAGAAAAGACCTCACCAAAAATGAGGTCAACAACCCTCCGTCTTCGAAGGGACACAAATTCATACTCACAGCTACATACTACTTCTCTAATTGGGCAGAGGCAGTTCCACTATGGGAAGTTACTGTTGACCTCATTTTTGATGAGGTCTTCTCTTCTTCTCTTTAGTACTTAGGATCTAGCCTTAGGCTTTTCCTTTGACTATCTTAGAGGACTAGAATTGGGACCCACCTTTTAGAAATTCAAACCACTTCTAAACTCCCCGCAAACTCCACAAACTCGACTATAGACCCCTAATCACCTAGAGGGTCGAAATCAAATGTGGAAGTTTAAAGGATGAGTTCCTATAGGACTCTTTGGCCTTAGGACTGCCCTGGGTGGCCTGGTCTGGTGAAGGGCTGACTTACACATACACTACACCTATGCACTACACTTTCACACACTTCCTAAAAACACACCCATACCTGACTTGACCTCCTGACTCATGTAGGTGATTCACATAGATGGTCCTTAACCCCTAAGCCCTCGCAAGCAGGGTTAGGAACAACACGGTGAATGCCTCAAATGAGTCCCCTCATGGCTCATGTGGGCTTGATATGGCTTCATGGCTCAACCAAAATGGTTGTATTCCACTTACATCCACCCAATCTTCAATTTTCCAAATTTTCAATTTTTGACCCCCGGACCCAACACCCGCTAACCTACCCAAAGCCCCGAATAACCTCAAATCTCTCAAAAATTTCCAAATTACCCAAAATTCTCCAAAATCAATCCCAAACATTTCCACATCACTCAAATTGATCATCCATATCCAAAAATATCAAAAATTCCAAAAATACCCCCCAATACCTTCCAAATACCCAAAATACCCCTTTTGACCCAAAAAATCCAAAAATTCAGAAAATTCCCAAAAAATTCCAGAAAATCCCAAATATTCCCAATTTCATTTTGTTCAACTACACCATGGGCCAATTTTGTCAATTTACCCCACTTTTATCAAAACCCCCAATTTGACCCATTTTAACCCAAAGTAAACCCAATGTCAAACCAAACCTACCCAATTGACCCAAATTCTGGTCCAATTCAATTCTAAACTTCAATTCAACATCCCAAAACCAATCTAGACCAAATCCAAGCCCAATTTGATTGGCATTGGGATCCAATTTCACTTTTGGCCTTAAAACCCAATTTGGACCTATGACCCAAACCTAACCCAAACTCACCCAATTCAACTCCAATTAACCCCAAATCTTTTCCAAACCTTTCTTAACATCCCCATGAACAAAACACTAACATGATTTGCTCAAAATTTAGACCCAAACCCCACTCAAATTCAACCCAAAATCAAAAGGCCCAATTTTGACCTAAACCTAAACCTAGCCCAAATGAGCCCAAACCCCAAAATCAAAACCCAACCAAAGCCAAAACCTCTTTGAAACACTCCCAAAAACATTTCCCAACATTAATTTTACATCAATTTAAACTCTAGCCCAACTTTGGCCCATGGTAGCTCATTTTGGCCCACTTTAGCCTCTTTACCAAAAAGCCCATATCCAACCCAATTCAAACCCAAATCACCTCAAATTTGTTTCAAACCACTCATGAAGCATCCCTAAACCAAACTCAACAATTATTTGGCCCAAGCCTTTACCAAAATTTCATCCCAAAAATCCATTTTAAAATTCAAAAGCCCACTTTCCTAAACCATTTAAAAGCCCATCTAAAACCATTTCAATGAGCCCAAATTTGGCCCTAAAGCCCACATGACATTTCCATTTGCCATCCATTTAATCAAAGCCATTCCCTAAGTTATAATTCCATCATCAAACAATTCCAAATCAAGCCCCATACAAATTCACACCAAAATATCCAAAATTCTTAAAACCCATTTTTATGAAATTGACCCAACCTTTTCCCAAGCCAAATGGAGCCATGGAGCCATGCACAAGCCATATGCAAGCCATGAGAGCCTCTTTACATGTCACCATGCCATTTTGGGCAAAAGGAGGAGGCTCTTTCCTTAATTCCTAAAGGTGATTAACCACTCCCATGATTCCCCTTAACCATGCTTATGCCTAATCGTGCTTGGATGGTGACTTGACCCTACCGATTATCGTCGAGCCAAATCACTTTTCCCTCGGCCAAAACCAAGCCTCGGGTGGTGCACCTAGCCCAAGTGGAGGGGTTGACCAATTTGAGCCAAAATAAGCCCTCTCCCATTCCATTCTAATCCAAGCCTTTTACACATGGCATTTGCCAATTGCCTACACTAAACCCCGCCACCGACCCACCCGAACAAGATGGTGACCAATGCCCGGCCGGCCGCCCACCGGGCCGCCGGAAAACACCATGGCCGAAACCTCGGGAGGAGCCAAACTTTGGAATTCTCCTCGCCGAGCCGCCCCATGCCTAGTGGCCACCATGGCCGTTCTTCACATGCCAAGAGCGACCGATCCCGCCCTCAACTCCCCCGGGAGGCCCTCCAACATCTCCTATTTAAACCCCTCACCTTCTCGGCCATGAAAAGTGCAAAACCGGACCTTACCGAAACTCGCCAAAATTGTTCCGTACTCCTCCCCACACACGAGCACTTGATCCCCAGATGAGATCCCCCTGCCATTTCTTCTCTCGCGAGCTCAATTTCGTAGTCGAAATTTCACCCAAAACCAGGACACTTCTCCACAGGTGAGCCAATCCCCAAATCGATTGGTCCTACACCCGCACTGGTCAAGGGAAGGTGTCCACCAGCGAAAAGCCCCATCTCCGGGTCACCCGGTTGTTCCGGACTCCAAAGGTTGTGATCGGCTTTGGTGGAAATCACACCTAGGCGATTCACCACATCCCCGGGCTTCATCCCTAGCCTCCTGCAGCCTCCAACGAACGTGCCAAGCATCTCTGATCGAGGCTTCACCTCTCGCAGCTAAGGTATGAATTAATTCTTCATCCCGAGCTTCCGGAGATTCTCCATTTCAAATGCCTTAATTTCAATACATGATAACCGTATAGATGTGTTCGTCTCTTCAAGACGAATCCATAGAAGCATAAGAACATAAAAATCTGTTGAGTATCGAGTGAGATCTTAAGGATTTAGTGTGGACGGCTCTCGGGTGAGGACACTTGGGGACGATGAACGGATGCCGTCCATTTAATACACGCGCGGACGAACGGCTCAGATGGCGTCGGACCAGGAGACGGTACGAGAACCGCGGGGCCCGGGTTGCTGACTCAGATGGCGGCGTCGAATGGGAGCGCGCCGCGTGTGCATTCGGAGCTGCCGAGGTTGACGCGGCGCCGCGTGGATAAATAGAAAAATAGGGTATTTTCCTATTTATTTAATTCCCTAAACTTGGAAAATTCATATCTCCGTGTAGAAAAATCACAAAAATAAAATAAAAATACCCTCTCGCTCAGTGAACAGAGGAGAATAGTGTGGAAAAGAAATCATTCAATTTTGTCCAGTATTTTATTTTTAGTAATTTATTTACTCTCTTCATACATTTAATTCTCCATGCATTCATACAATTCACCATGGCATGAGACCATAGGGCTTTTGAAGCCTCTGAATTTGGGAACATTCCCTGAATTTTCCAAAGTCGAGGCCATCCCTATGAAAAGTTATTGATTTTTCAAATGCATGTTGCTATTTTAAGTATTTTAATTCAAAAAATTAGCATGTTGTAAAATAAATTCTAGGAAAATTTGGTGATGTTCCATATGACCAGAGAACCCTAGGAAAAATAGGATTTGGGTTAATTCACTTAAATTAACCCTAATTGGCTTAAACACCCAAAATAGATCTCTAATTAATTAGAGTTAACTATAGATAAAATTGACTTGAAATCAATTCTCCACTGACCTTTAGGATCAGAGGAACCCATCATAAAAATTTGAGGTCAATTGGACTTGGTTAGCCCCACTAATTAGGTTGATTAAGCCACTTAGTCATTTTAAACTTTAAAAATCCATAACTTTCAAAATATCTTTCAAAAATTCACCAAATTGGTTTTGGAGTCTCTCTGATATCAGGGGAGTTTAAGAAAATTAAAATTTCAATTTTCTAAAAAAGTTGATTTTTAATATTATTTTAATATTTTCAATAATTAAAAAATAATAAAAATCACAAAAATAATAAAATTCACCAAAATGTCATATTTTGAATTTTAATCACTTAGGAACAAATCCCATATTTTTCCTAGGTCTATTTAGTGAGATATTAATTTTTAAAGCTCTAGGGTAATTTTAAAATTAAAAAATATATTTTCTAGCATTTTCACTAAAATAATTATAATAAATCAAGAAAAGGTCAGAAAATTGTGAAGTTTGGTTCTCTGGAATCCTTGATATCAGAGAGAATTTTAAAAATTATAAAATTTATTTTTCAACATTTATTTTATTTTTAAATTAATTAATACTCCAGAACTTAAAATAATTCTAATAAATAAAATATAATTCAAAAAATTACAAAATTTGGTCCAAGTAGTCCTCTGGTCATTAGGAATGTCCCCTAATTTTCTTAAGGACAGAAACTTTCCCTTGGTCATGTTATTGAATTTTCCTTGGAAATTTCTCTTTTCTACAAAAAATAATTATATAAATAAATTAAATACAGAAAAATCACATTTTCTCCTCTCATGTCTTTATTGACACATAAGTGAAGTCACATAAAAATTTCAAGTTCATTTGAGTTCAATTTAGTGAGTTATGAAATTATTAGGCTTAGAGGGCAAAATGGTAATTAAAATTTTAACCCTTAATTAAAACTTTAGGTTTAATAAAAATTAACAAGTAAAATATTTGATCCTAATCTGATTTGGATGATTGAAATTTAAATAATTGAAGGGTAGAAACCCATTAAGTAATTTAAAATGATTAAACCTTAATTAAATAATTAATTGAATTTGGAAGAATAATAAGATTGGAATTATTAAAATAGGGATATTATTAGGAAGAGATTTATTCTTTAATTTAAAAATCCCTAAATTTAATCATCCCATCAATACTCAACTCTTAATTAAAATGATAACTCAAATTTAAAATATTAAAAGACTTAATCATTAAATAAAAATTAAATCATTAAACTCTTTCAAAAATTTTAAATTAAATTAAATTAAATTAAGATTAAAAGTTGAATTAAATTAAATTAAATGAATTAAATAAATTAAATAAAATTAAATTAAATTAAATAAATTAAATTAAATTAAATAAATTAAATTAAATTAAATAAATTAAATTAAATTAAATTAAATTAAATTAAAAATTAAACTAAATTAAATTAAGAAATTAAATCAACTAAATCGAATTGAATTAAATTAAATCAAATCAAACTAAATTGAATTAAATTGAATTAAATTAAATTAAATTAAATTAAATTAAATTGAATTAAATAACCTCACTTAAGACATGAAGAAATAAATCTAAAATAACTTGAACACTATTCCAAACTTAAATCATTAATTTGAACTTAAATTTGGATCACAAATCATTAAATATCATTTTGCCCTTAGGAGCTTTAGTTATCATAGCTCCTAAATAGAACATTAAAATGAAATGCTACTTCACTTATAGGATATTCAAATGTCCTAGTTCACTGAGCAAGTTAACAAAATTTGAAAACCTCGGACGATCGATTTACTTACACAATTAAATTCATTTGGACTTAAAACAATCCTAGAAATATTGAAAAGATGTTTAAGATTCTTCTTAAGCACTTCCTCAATATGATAGGATATTTATAAGAACAATTGAACTTAATTGTTCTTTGATGAAGAAAATCGTCTCCAAACTAAAAACATGAGAACCTAGACGTCATAGGAAATGACTAGCTATAGGATTAGGAATTTGGTAGAAAACCATAAACCTTTCCCTTAGCTTTACCTAGGAACTTGCTTAAATATTCTAATTGTGTTTTAAGTGCAGCTTGGAATGACGGGAAGACCCTCCGGTACGCTTTTATTTTATTGCAGTTTATTCTATTGCAAATGCACTTTATTTTTCTTGCATGATAAACAACAGTTGCATGAAAACCGACACCTTTAGGACGAAACCAAAACTGAAACCCATAATTAAATTAAAAGACACTACAAGATAAAATTCACCTCCACAACATTTCAAAATATAAGACAACTCAAAATTTAATCACAAACAGAACACAAAACTACAATTACAACTAAATTAAAACGTCTTGTTGGATGATCGGGAATACCTCGGATGATGTAACCTACGTGTTGCTAACGGGATTTCCCACGGTCTAAATGAAAGTGTGGAACTCATTCGGTTGAGTTTAGCAAATTCATCTGGACTAAGTGAATCCGATAAAAATAATGATGCCGGAAGGATGGAACCGTGGGATCTTAACCGGTGTCGTTATAATCAACTTTAAGATTTGTTTTAATTAAAACACAAAAAAAAAAAACACTTGGAAATTAAGACTTCTCTAAACCGTAACACTTCTCTCATCTCTTGATTTATGATTTCTAAAACTAAACCACTGCAACAACAAGGAGTTCGGAGCATGGTGGGCAGCATGGCCATCGTCGTCAGCAAAACTAGAACCTACTTCAGCAAAACTTTCTTAGAATTAAATAACAAAGCCATAGGACTTTGAGGTAGTTTGCCTAGTGCAACATAAATCCTCAATTCTTCGTTAGGCATTTGCATTGCAAATTAGACCCTAACCGGTCTTAGGATTCCGAGGTAGTCGTCCGATACGACATAAACCCTCATATCTTCTGTGCAATTTGTATGATTCTATCATATAAATATAAGCCCTAATTAATTAAAATTGGCAAGATTAAAACATTAAATAAACATTAGGACTTTCTTAAATTCAAGCCAAACAATAGGGTAGTCGGGAAATTATCGAAGTTCACTTCGAATCCATAATTTCTCCTACTTTTCTTCCTTTGAATTCCCAAAATAAAAATGTTCTAAATTTGATCCATTCCCTATTGAAATTTCCAAAATTCAATCCTTTGAAAACTTAAACTTTGAAATTCTTGAGAGCGTAATTATCGATTATTATCGAGAGTTTTCTTAGGTGATTCCCGTCACTTAAGATGTAATTAACTATAGGGGCTTGCCCTTATAGGGAACTTTAAGAACCTGAGTAATATAAACCCCGTTTAATAGTTTCATATTAAGCAGGGAATTTGTCGGCTTATAAAATTGGTTCGCGGACCAAACGGATGTCACAAACCTTTCTAGTTTATTTAATCGAGCCCCATTATCAAGCAAAGGTGTCTATTCTTCGGGATAGATACACGGTTTGTGGTGCGGCGCTCGTTTATATAAACTATTCGGGATGTGAGATCAGTTTGATTTCATATCTTAAAATTTTCAAATTTAAAATTATTTTCAAAATCAAATACTACTTTTCAAATTATTTATTTAAATTAAATTAAAATTCGCCGACAATTTCTGTAGGCGACTCTCTTTTCAAAATAAAACACACAACCTAAAAATAGTGCCGACATATTTCTGGCGACTCACGTGGGAAAAGTTCCTCTCTCCATTTTAATCAAATAGTTCCGCTTTCAAAAATCGGTAGTGTATCCATGTCCCTAATGGATCAAACTACCCTTCTTTCCGTTGGAATATCGTGTTCATTTCTACCTCGAACAAGTATAACCAACATTCTCTCGGATTTAGGAGCCACTGTTTAGACACCCATAAACAGAGAGGTTCCGAGATCCTTTTACCTCATTTCTGAGGTGGGGTGGACCCCCAATAGGTGTTAGTTTAGGAGTGATCCTTCGAATCGAGAAGTCTTGCTTAAGACTCTCTTTTCCTTTCCAACTCCGATTCAGATTCCTTACCTTCTCTACACCTTTGAACACTCCGTTTTAAATAAACAAACCCTCTAATAAGTGATTCCTTTAATAAGTGATTCCTTTTTATAAATACATGAACAAGAATGAGTTCGGACTCTTTTCAATTCCTTTCTTTTCGTCCTAAAGAAAAGAAGCATAACTTGGGACTGACAACCAGAATCTACCCTGTGAAATGGAAGCCCCAAACCGATTTTCTCCTTCACCAACGGACTCGGACCTCGCCGTCTATAAGGATGAGTTGCTCGACAATGGAATCATCCGATTTGGACAAGGATTTGAAAACACGAACGTCAAGGTCACCAACGTCTCCCTCTTTGCACCGATGAACAAGGTACCCGAAGCCGAAGAGCCGCCGTCGAATTCAACCTTAGGTCAACCCAAGAATTCCCTCCTCTCGCAAAGGATCCCGATTAAGAGGAGTACCGATGTCCACAGGAGGACCGTTCTTTCTACCCCCACCTGGTCTAGTTGTTTCGCACTCGCCCCGACTTTTGCCAAATCAAAGGGGAAAGAAATCCGAATTATGATGGACCCGTTACCGTGGAGGGTACAGATCTTCTCGTAAGACCTTCCGTTTTCGAGATCGGGTCCAGGTTCAAAGATTTCGTCACTAACAAAGACCCGGAGAAGAAACGAAATAGAAGGATCGCTAAAGAAGCCGTGGCCGCCGAAATTGCTTTCCTAGAAGAAATTCCGAATCGCTGAATATTCACCGCCGCTCGAATACATACCACTCGTTGGGAGGAAGCAGATTTCATCCCCTCTCCGCCGCAGAAGATGAAGAAAATATTCGCAAGATTGCCGCCACATTACCACAGACCCGCATATTACAACGATAGCTCGCAAGAAAAGAACTAGAACTACGCCGTTTGCTCGACCGCAAACTTTGGTAGAAAAGTTAGCGAAGAAGGAAAACCGCCCCGTATCGAAATTCTACGGAGGATAGGGCGGGTGCCGCTCAAATCCCGTCTCGGGCCCCGAGTAGAGCCCGCCATCATGGCGTAAAAGCCAAGTAAAAGAATGAAGGCTAGTCCGCCCGTTGTCGTCTCGGGATTACAGATTAGGGAGGATACCACCTTCCAGCATTTGGCCGATGCGGACCATCTTGTCCTAGACCTTCACGCCGCGAAGGATGGTATGGCGTCCCACTACCGGGCGATTGAGATCGAAACGAGCAGCTCGAGAAAGAAAGTCTCGCCGGAGACTTGAATGCGAAGAAAGTGCTACCGCGATGAAGGGGACCCGTGAGAAGGGGACCCGGCAGCCTATCGCACGACAACCACGAAGACACACGAAAAGCCCCGCTAGAAGATGCCATGGAAAAGTTGAGAACCGATATCCGACGGTTGGCAAAAGAAAGAGAGGAAAAGTTCGGAGACGAGATTGATTCATCGGAATTTATGGACGACGAATACGCGAAAATCAACATGGTCGAGACACGAGCTTCATCGCCTTCGCAAGGTGCTCCCGCAGCCGCGAGAAGAGAGGAGCCGGAACCGATGAGAAGACAGCCTTCGGGAAAAAGACGACACGATCGCTCAAATGGCGAAAAGGATGGAAGAGATGGCCGTAGCTCCGGCCACTCTCCGCAGTCAAGTACAACCACAAAGGGAGACACCCCCGCAGGTCATTCACATCGTGGACGGAGGAAAGGAGATTACGTCCGTCAATGGGGATGATCACTAAAAAGGATACAACACAAAGTATGATTCCCGAAAAGGATATCAAGAACTTGGTGGAACAGCAAGTGCGAGAAGCCTTAGCACAATCAAAGAGCGGGACATCCATTCGGACGGGTAGACCTTACCCGTAAGAATTCGACGCCGTCCAATACCCGAAAGGCTTCGTACCACCTCCGTTCAAGACCTTCGATGGAACCGGAACCCTCGACGAAGCATGTGGCACACTTTCGTGCCGCTTGTTGCAATGCCGGCGGGAGCGATGCATTACTCTTCCGACAGTTCGTCGACGATCCGTCGAGAATCGCCTTCGACTGGTATGCAGAATTACCAAACGGTTCGGTTAAGACATTCTCAGAGCTAGAGAACCTCTTCATCAAGCGATTCGCCGGAGCTCAACACCACATCACTATAGGTGATTTAGTGGTAGAAAAACAAAAGCCGAATGAAACTTTGGTGGATTACATACTCCGATGGAGGAACTTAAGTATGAAGTGTGAACCACAACCGCAAGAACAAAGCATGCGATCGGCATTTTGCTAAAAAGCATCCATGGCCCGATAAGCACTTCTCCTCAAGGGATTTACTATTAAGACTTTCGAGAAGTTGTTAAGCAAGGCCGGAAGCTTGCAAGAAGAGGCGAAGCAATTAAGTTTCACCGACAAGACGGACAAACAAAAGCCCAGTAAAGACTTTTGAAAAGAAATCCGGGATCGTCGCAGCAGTTGACAAAGGCAAGCAACCGATGCAAATACCACCAGAACGGCCGCAACAACCACAACAGAATTACCAGCAACCCCGGCCCAGCTATCAGTCATCTCCGCAGTATGAACAACCGTCCCGCCCGCAACGTACATTAAGAGAGCTTTTGAGCAGAGAATATCCGTTCAAGAATGAAGCGAATGTCGAAAATGTTCCGCAGATTCGATGAAGACTCCGGATTTCCAGCTGCCAGAGCCTAAAAGACCAGAGGAAGTCAATAAGAAGGGTGATCCCAACTTTTGCCCTTACCACCAAATGCTTGGACACAAAATAGAAGATTGCATTACCTTCAAAAGTTGGCTCAATGACAACTCCGCGGAAAGGGAATATAACGATCCCGAAAGAGTACATGAAGGAACCCCGTAAAGGAGGTTCCGTCAATGTTATCTCGACTGATCCCATCATTCCGATAGATCCCTATACAACTGACGATGGATGGACTACCGCTTGGACGAGGTCTTCGAAAAAGATTTTAGACAGCATCCAGACCGCTTCGGTGCGAGCTTCAATTCAAGTTTGAAACCCGTTAAGCCGGTACTATCACTTGCGATAGAAGAACCACCTCAACAGGAGACGATCGAAGAGAAGAAGAAAATTGACGAAGAAGAGAAGACCGAGGCACCTAAGGCTAGACTAGGGGCCGCTTATCCTAGGATAGTTGTTTCCGATTCGGGGGAGAAATCCCTCGAACCCCCGACTCCGTATGATTATCTACTCACTTCGGTGGGATCATATAATGATAAGGGTGATGGCGTTGGCTACGTTTTGACTGTTTCTAACGATTACGTAACTAACGATAATCCGGATATCGATTTCGATACCAACGACAATTCTCAAATCATACACGATATCGACAAGCAAAATAATGAAGAAGACATCCATCAAGGAGGTTACGAGAGTTCAACAAGCAACGAATCTATCTGTGAGTTTCGAGGAGCTCCAGTCACGATAGAGTTAGAGCCTTCGGACTCGAAGTCAATCCGGAAGAGTCCGTCATTCCGATTCAAGAAAAGACACCGGCAAGCTCAACGATAGATTCGGAGGAAATTACGAAGTCAACTTAAGAAGTGGGAAAGTTCTACCTCCGAGAATGGGTCCAAAAGACAAAGGAAAGCGGTGGTTGTTCGGGAAGAACCAACCCGGCAGAAGAAATACCCATTCGAGAAGAAGCGAGAGACACATGAAAACAAAGTGGACTACAACGTGCTAGCCCATCTTAGGAAACTACCGACCAACCGAGCATCTACGACGCTCTCATCTTATCAAAGGAGATGAGAGAAGCTCGATCAAGGCCTTACTTGATCCGGAAATTTGCTTAGCTCAAATGGCCGAGAGAGTCCTTAGATGAGGTTTGCTCGTTAAAGGAACGACGAGGTGTTACCTTCACGTACGACGACCTACTACTTGGAACAACGAGATCACAACCGACCGTTGTACATTTCGATCATAATCGGAAAATTTACACTCTCCGCAGTATTGGTGGATCCAGGAGCATCAATCAATATAATGAATCTTCGAACGCTAGCATACTTGGAAATTGATGCCCGCGAGCTCGAGCGTACAAAATGTTATTAAGAGGATTCAACCGGAAAGGAGAAAGAGCCCTCGGCTCAATAACGCTATCGATGAAGACCGGTGACTTAGCAAAGACAACCGCGAAATTTCACATAATTGATTCGAAACATCGTTCAACGCTCTACTCGGGCCGACCATGGATACATGAAAACAGGATGGTACCATCATCTCTACATCAGTGCATCAAGTACTACGATGGAGGGGAACAGTGCATCAAAGGTGACTTACAACCATTCTCCGTACATGAAATTGGAATCCACGAGGATGCAACTTATTATGCACCACCGAAGAAAACGATCTTCTCCAGAGATACCATAACAAATGAAGCAAAGAAAGTTTGGGACAACGAAGAACCTGAAGTTCTAGTCCAACAATCACTCACCACTCCCTTACGGCGAGATGGTGAAGGTTTCTCCACAACTCGCATCCGAGGTCGAGGCCGGGGACGAGGTCGTGGTAGAGACGTTAGGACGATTGGACGGAGGAAACCAACCATCAATGTCGATTGGGAAGATAGTTCAAGAAGAAAGAGAAATCAAACAAGAAGTAGCGACAATAAGTCGAAAGAAGCCGCAATTCAAAATCCCTATCGAAGATGAAAGAAACGAAGAATATAAATCAATGTACGAGAAGATTAACCACTATGTACATACTATGACCCTGACCCCGATCCATTCTAATAAGATCGAGGGTATGGAGGTCAAAGAGGTACGTAGCGGTGGTGCAAAACCAATCAAATTCTACCGTGGTGCTTCTTCCTCCAAAACTGAAAATAATGTACAACTTGAAGATGCTACTTCATCAGAATTAATGGAATTGCCTTTTGAGTGGTACTCTCCCGTGTTCAAAATTTAATTCAACGTGGTTTCTTACCTCGACGAGTGGACAAAAGGTCAATCACAACGTTTTGAAAATTTATGGAATAACTCCGGTCGTCCACCCAACTCAAAGCATGGTCTCGGATTCGGCGCGAGTAGGATCGAGTTGATGATATCGAATTTTGCTTGGTTATCACCTGCGAATCTAATGAAAACCGCATGGAAACTACGGATGAACTCGAAGATTTACAAATTGGAGACGCTCCACCGGAATTCGAAGAAGAAATCAAATCTACAATAGATGAGTTAATAGAAGTTAACTTAGGTACTAGCGAAGAGCTTCAGACCTACCTTTGTTAGCTCTTTACTCAATAAAGAAGACTCCAAAGAAATAATCAAGTTATTAATGGAATTTAAAGACTGTTTTGCTTGGAGCTACGATGAGATGCCAGGTTTAGCTCCAGAGGTTGCAGTCCATAAACTAGGAGTGGACCCTACTTCTGTTCCAGTCAGACAAGGTCCCAGAAGAATGCGTCTAGAAATCGAACAACAAGTCATAGCTGAAGTTAAAAAGTTAATAGACGCTAAATTCGTCCGTGAAGAACAATACCCGACTTGGTTAGCCAACGTGGTACCAGTCAGGAAGAAGAATGGTCAGATCAGAATTTGTGTGGATTTCAGAGATTTAAACAAAGCATGTCCAAAAGATGAATTTCCTCTACCGATCCCGTAATTAATGATCGACATCGCTTCAACACACGAAATATTCTCATTCATGGATGGATCTTCGGGATACAACCAAATAAAAATGGCTCCGTAAGATGAAAAGCTTACGAGCATTCGAACGCTCGATCGGAGTATTTTGCTACACAGATGATGTCATTCGGATCGAAGAACGCAGGAGCAACCTACCAAAGAGCAATGACAAGAATTTTTGATGATCTCATCCATAATCAAGTCGAATGCTACGTGGACGATGTGGTCATCAAAAGCAAAGTAAAGGACAACCATTTGTATGATTTGAGAATTGTTTTCGAACGATTAAGACAATTTAACCTTAAGATGAATCCCTTAAAATGCGCCTTCGGCGTCACCTCCGGGAAATTCTTAGGATTCGTCGTCCGACATCGTGGAATTGAAATCGATCCGGAGAAGATTAAAGCCATCTTAGAAATGCCGCCTCCCAAAACCTTAAAACAACTACGATCTTTTCAAGGGAAGCTAGCATATCGTCGACGCTTTATCTCAAACCTGTCAGGTAGGTGTCGACCTTTCTCGGCACTAGTTAAAAAGGACGCCAAATTTATTCGGGAAGAGAAATGCCGTAGGGCCTTCGAAGACATTAAACAATATTTAATGACACCTCCTGTTTTAGCAGCCCCGAGTCTCGAGTAGACCGCTAATACTTTATACCGCGGCTTTAGACGACTTCTCTCGGAGCCTCGTTAGCCTGTGTCAATGATGAGGGTAAAGAAAATGCTCTTTATTACTTAAGCCGTCGTTCATCGCCGACGGAAATAAGGTATCCCGCAATTGAAAAGCATTGTTTGGCCCTGATCTTCGCCGCTCAAAAGCTCAGGCATTACATGCTTTCTCATAAGGTCAACTTGATCTCGAAGTTTAATCCATTGCAATACTTGATGACTCGTCCAACGCTTTCCGGCAGACTTGCCGGATGGTCAATGATATTATTGCAATTCGATATAACTTTCGTGCCTCTTCGTGCCTTAAAGGGACAAGCCTTAGCAGACTTCCTTGCAGCACACCCTTTGCCGGCAGAATCTCCTCTCAATGACGATCTGCCAGATGAACAAATAATGAACCTAGAAGACCTTGATGATCGACGTTGGGAATTGTATTTCGACGGAGCATCTTCAGCGCACAAAGACGAAGAATCGCAAGTGATAGTGCCCGGTAAGGCGGGAATCGGGCTAATCTTTATAACACCGGAGCGGGGGATGTTAAGATACTCCTACCACTTGACAGAGCCGTGTACAAACAACGAAGCGTAATACGAAGCCCTCATAACAGGATTCGGAATTAACCATTCAAATGGGGATAACGGACATCAACATCTACGGGGATTCGCGAGTTAATCATTCAGCAGATCGTCGGACAATACGAATTTTAAAACCAAGACTCGAGCAATACTTCCGAGTATGCCATACAACTCGTTGGAACAGATTCGAATGTGACAATCTACAAAATTCCCGAAAGAAAACGCTCTAGCGGATGCGCTAGCTCGTCTCGCAAAGGAATTTGCCTCGTTTGCAAGATGAATCGGTGGAAGTGTCGGTTCACGGACGTCGAGTCCTATCACGACTTGACATAGACACGATACACAAATCGAAAAGGAAAAAGGATCGATTGCGACAAAGTGACGTGAAAACACGGAAGATTGGCGACAGCCATTGATGGATTACCTACAAACAGGAAAACTACCAGAGGATAGGTCGTTAGCCCATCAGATCAAGAAAAGAACTCTGTCCTACGCACTAATAAACAATACATTATACAGAAGGTCTTTTGATCAAATGTGGCTAAGGTGCCTAAGCGGGTCCGAGGCCCGTGAAATTGTTAAGGAAGTGCATTCAGGACTCTGTGGCGCTCACCAGTCGGGTCCAAAGATGAAAATGAAAATTAAAAGACTAGGGTACTACCGGCCCTCGATGATGACCGATCGCATGAAAATCGCCAAGAGCCGTCACCAATGCCAAGTGCACGGAGTGGTTCTACACCAACCTCCAAATGTGCTACATCCGACAATTGCATCGTGGCCATTTGAATGTTGGGGCACGGATATAGTGGGTCCAATAGAACCGCCGTCGTCAAAAGGACATCGCTTCATTCTTGCAGCTACAGATTACTTTTCCAAGTGGGCAGAGGCAGTTCCACTCAGAGAAGTGAAAGCACATCACGTGCTACAATTTTTCAAGAACCAGGTTGTTTACCGTTTCGGGGTGCCGCGCAGGATCATCTCAGATAATGGGTCAGCATTCAGAAGCACACAAATCAACAATTTTGTCAGGAGACACGGAATCGACTGGCGATACTCAACAATTTACTACCCAAGAGCAAACGGCCTTGCTGAGGCTTTTAATAAAACTCTCGTTCAAATTTTAAAGAAGACTTTAGACGACAATAAGAGAAATTGGCACGAGAAGTTGTTAGAAGCCTTATGGGCCTACCGGACAACCTTCATAACTCCTACGCAAGCTACACCTTACACTCGGTGTATGGGTCCGAGGCAGATGTTACCTTTAGAGGTTCGGCTCCCTTCACTCGGAATTGCAGTTGCAAATAAAATCACAACAGAAGAGAACGCCAAATTACGACTCGAAGAATTAGAGAGCCTGGAAGGGAAAAGACTTGCAGCGCAACAGAATTTAGAATTATACCAAGCTAAGATGATTCAGGCTCATGATAAACTGGTCCGCCCAAGAACCTTCAAAGTTGGTGATCTAGTTCTCGTTCTCAAAAGACCTATTCTTGCACACCGCAAGATAGGGGGAAAATTTGAACCCACTTGGGAAGGACCGTTTGTGGTTGAAGCGGTATACTCAGGAGGTTCCTACCAGCTAGTGAATTGCCAAGGAGAACGACATATGCTTCCGATCAATGGACGATACTTGAAAAAGTACTACGCTACCTGATGTTTCGAAGGAATGAACTTTCCATCCCTAGAAGCACGGGTGAAGTGATTACTTATGATTGGGTCCGAACCCAGAAAAATAACAAAAATGTGCTAAAATAAATAAAATCCTAATAATAAAATTTTCCTTGTTTTCTTTTCCAAATCAAAATTTCTTACCCGATCTTATCCCACTTCATTCCTGTTAAGTTTGAAAATATAAAAATAATAATAAAACAAGATGTCTTTAATAAACATTTTCTTGATGTTCTTGTTCTTAGTACAGCCCCTGATCCTTTTCCTTGTCTTTTCGCAGGGAAATGTTGAGCGGGCGGTTGGTCTTGAACTTTAAGAATGGCGTAAGCCTTGCACTTGATGAAAAGAGGGTGAAAGATGGAGCGATAATCGAGATTGACTCAGATTTCGCACCAGCAGGCCTACAGTACGAAGAAAGTGACTGGGTCCCGGTTGACCGAGAAGAACTGCCCGGACATACAGTGATGAAAGTGGGTGGCCCAAGCCACCAATCCAGCAGCAAGAGAAGAAAGACAAATATTGAAGAAGATAAGAAAATGAAGTCTGTAGTCGCTACAGCAGAGGGCAGGCTTGTCAGCGCCGCGCCCACAGAGATTCAAGAAGTTCGGAGAGCTACTCTCACAGCAACGCAACGAAGAAATAAGAATCGCCGTATCCGCAAGATGTTAACAAAACTAGCCGCGGATCGAGCACGACGAGGCGATTGCTAATGTCGGTGCATACACTTCAAGGACACCGGCTCACCGAGAACTGTAAGAAAGGAGGCCAACTCCTAGGATGACGAGAAGAACCGTGGAAATCTTCGAAAACCGAAGAAGGAAGGCTACCACGCCACCGGATAGAACCACCGATGATGCATGACCTTGTTGCGAAGCAACCCCGGGGATGTCCCGACGGACATCATCCCCGAGGAGCCGAGGTATGCGGGGAGAACGTGAAGGGATCGAACCTTATATCCCACAATACGTTACTGTGCCTCGCCATCCGCGGATCATTCCGGAATACGAGCTGGAGAGAATGCAGAATGTTGAAAAGAAAACCTTTGAATACTTCGAGAGAATTAGAGGCAGAAGAATCAATATACTGGAGGGCCTCGAACTACACACAGACGTATTCTCAGAGTATGAACAGCAGCAAATCGTGGATTGCATCCGGAATTTGAAAAGAATGGGCCGAGCAGGCCGCCTAAGGGAAAACACATACTCAGAACCCCGGAGATGGATGCCAGGGAAAGGAAGAATCACAATACAATGTGGATGTCGTTACAACTTTGCGGAGGACAGGAAGGGAAACCCACCGGGAATACTCCGTCATGGGCAAGTGGATCCGATGCCATCGATCATCAAGAGAATGGTAAAGAGATTGATAACATGGAGGGTACCGCGCAGATTGCATACCCAATAGCCGCATCATCAACATCTACAAACAGGGTGACCGTATACCCCCACACATAGATCACCACGACTTTGTCGGACCTTTCGCACGCCTCTTTCCCGAGCGAGTGTAACATCATGTTCGGATCCGACCTCCGGATAGCGAGTGCCCGTGTGAGTTCCGAGGGCCGGTGAAGATACCTTTACCGGTAGGTTCCGTCATGATACCGAAGGGTAACGGAGCGGATATCGCCAAGCATTGCATACCGGGAGTACCGAGTGAAACGGATCTCGGTTACGTTCGGGAGGATGGACGACGTAAGGACACCTTACCATTTCCAACCGTACCCGGAGCTAGAGAGCCTCCGGCCTACGAGTCGTGAGTTACATGGAAAATATCACACCTCCAATGTACATCCATACGGCATCCTTGCCAAGGATGGCTTGGAAGGTGATGTTATCGACCATGTATCTCACTATTCGTACATGGACTTTTGACAGATGCTTCTTTAGATGGATCGACAAAGATCATACACAGTCCGTTTTGAGTCTACATGGATTGTATGAAATATGTTCCAGATCAAGTTGTACGATGTATCTTCAGTATGATTGGAATGAAAGTGACTATGTCACATTTTTTTCGCCTTCACCTCTTTTGTGTAAATTGATTGGGAAACGCCATTAAAGTTGAAAGAACTTCGAACAAAGAACGAGAAAAGGAATAAAAAAAAAGATAAAAGAAAACTTTCTAAGAAAAAAAATCTAAAAAATGACAAACACCAAATTCACATGAACGTTAAACAAACAACAAAATAAAATTTGAATCATTAAAGGATAAACAAAATCAATAAGAATGTTAAATCAAATTCTCAATCAAATTTCGAATCCAATCTCGATCAAACTTCAAATTTCATCTTCCAAATTTCAAATCAAATCTTAAATCAAATTTCAACCGAGTTCAAACTCATCAAGTCAAATTTCAAATCTCAAATTCGATCTTTCCAGATCTCACATCAAACATACATCATTTCAAACTCTTGGGTCGAGGATTTTACATCCAAGACTGCACTGCTTTAGGATTCTCTTCCTACTGCACTGAAATACATCAATTCAAACCTTTGGGTCGAGGATTTTACATCCAAGACTGCACTCGCTTAGGATTTTCTTCCTACTCGCACTCGAAATACATCAATTCAAACCTTTGGGTCGAGGATTTTACATCCAAGACCGCACCGCTTTAGGATTTTCTTCCTACCGCACCGAAATACATCAATTCAAACCTTTGGGTCGAGGATTTTACATCCAAGACCGCACTCGCTTAGGATTCTCTTCCTATTGCACTCGAAATACATCAAATTCAAACTTTTGGGTCGAGGATTTTACATCCAAGACCGCACCGCTTTAGGATTCTCTTCCTATCGCACTGAAATACATCAATTCAAACTTTTGGGTCGAGGATTTTACATCCAAGACCGCACCGCTTTAGGATTTTCTTCCTACCGCACCGAAATACATCAAATTCAAACCTTTGGGTCGAGGATTTTACATCCAAGACCGCACCGCTTTAGGATTCTCTTCCTATTGCACCGAAATACATCAAATTCAAACTTTTGGGTCGAGGATTTTACATCCAAGACCGCACTCGCTTTAGGATTTTCTTCCTACCGCACCGAAATACATCAAATTCAAACCTTTGGGTCGAGGATTTTACATCCAAGACCGCACTCGCTTTAGGATTCTCTTCCTATCGCACTCGAAATACATCAATTCAAACTTTTGGGTCGAGGATTTTACATCCAAGACCGCACTCGCTTTAGGATTTTCTTCCTACCGCACCGAAATACACCAAATTCAAACCTTTGGGTCGAGGATTTTACATCCAAGACCGCATCGCTTTAGGATTTTCTTCCTACCGCACCGAAATACATCAATTCAAACTTTTGGGTCGAGGATTTTACATCCAAGACCGCACTCGCTTTAGGATTTTCTTCCTACCGCACCGAAATACATCAAATTCAAACCTTTCGGGTCGAGGATTTTACATCCAAGACCGCACTCGCTTTAGGATTCTCTTCCTATTGCACCGAAATACATCAAATTCAAACTTTTGGGTCGAGGATTTTACATCCAAGACCGCACTCGCTTTAGGATTTTCTTCCTACCGCACCGAAATACATCAAATTCAAACCTTTGGGTCGAGGATTTTACATCCAAGACCGCACCGCTTTAGGATTCTCTTCCTATTGCACCGAAATACATCAAATTCAAACTTTTGGGTCGAGGATTCTACATCCAAGACTACACTGCTTTAGGATTCTTTTCCTATTGCACTGAAGTACATCAATTCAAACTCTTGGGTCGAGGATTTTACATCCAAGACTGCACTGCTTTAGGATTCTCTTCCTACTGCACTGAAATACATCAAATTCAAACCTTTGGGTCGAGGATTTTACATCCAAGACTGCACTGCTTTAGGATTCTCTTCCTACCGCACCGAAATACATCAAATTCAAACTTTTGGGTCGAGGATTTTACATCCAAGATCGCATCGCTTTAGGATTCTTTTCCTATCGCACCGAAATACATCAAATCAAACTCTTGAGGTTACGGATTTTACATCCAATACCGCATTATTCTGAGGTCTTTCCTCATTGCAATGACTCAATCCAATCGATTCGATCTTCTTTTGGGGTTGAAGATGTTACATCTAAAACTTCAAAATTCCAATTTTCATTTCAAATCAAATTCCTTCAAATTAATCTTGACAAACTTCAATCTAAATCGAAACTCCAAATCGAAATCTAAACTCACACATCATGACTCGAACATGAAATAAAATAAAATCTAAATCGAAATTCTCTCAAAACATGTGATTTGGGATTCACCTCCTTTTCCTTTCCTCAGCGAGAGTTCAAGAATCTCCGTCCCGCAGATATACTCGACACTCCCAATGGAAGCTCTTCTACTTTGTCCTAAGTTTGTTACTTGGACATCCGTGTTGGTTTTGTTGATCGTTTCGGTCAACACCAATACGCGCGGTGTGCTCCGTCACCACCACACCTATTGGGGGTCCATTTGTTGACCTCATTTTCGATGAGGTCTTCTCTTCTTCTCTTTAGTACTTAGGATCTAGCCTTAGGCTTTTCCTTCGACTATCTTAGAGGACTAGAATCGGGACCCACCTTTTAGAAATTCAAACCACTTCTAAACTCCCCGCAAACTCCACAAACTTGACTATAGACCCCTAATCACCTAGAGGGTTGAAATCAAATGTGGAAGTTTAAAGGATGAGTTCCTATAGGACTCTTCGGCCTTAGACCGCCCAGGTGGCCCGGTCCAGTGAAGGGCCGACTTACACATACACTACACCTATGCACTACACTTTCACACACTTCCTAAAAACACACCCATACCCGACTTGACCTCCCGACTCATGTAGGTGATTCACATAGATGGTCCTTAACCCCTAAGCCCTCGGCTAAGAGGGTTAGGAACAACATACGTGAATGCCTCAAATGAGTCCCCTCATGGCTCATGTGGGCTTGATATGGCTTCATGGCTCAACCAAAATGGTTGTATTCCACTTACATCCACCCAATCTTCAATTTTCCAAATTTTCAATTTTTGACCCCCGGACCCAACACCCGCTAACCTACCCAAAGCCCCGAATAGACCTCAAATCTCTCAAAAATTTCCAAATTACCCAAAATTCTCCAAAATCAATCCCAAACATTTCCACATCACTCAAATTGATCATCCATATCCAAAAATATCAAAAATTCCAAAAATACCCCCCAATACCTTCCAAATACCCAAAATACCCCTTTCGACCCAAAAAATCCAAAAATTCAGAAAATTCCCAGAAAATTCCAGAAAATCCCAAATATTCCCAATTTCATTTTGTTCAACTACACCATGGGCCAATTTTGTCAATTTACCCCACTTTTATCAAAACCCCCAATTCGACCCATTTTAACCCAAAGTAAACCCAATGTCAAACCAAACCTACCCAATTGACCCAAATTCTGGTCCAATTCAATTCTAAACTTCAATTCAACATCCCAACACCAATCTAGACCAAATCCAAGCCCAATTTGATTGGCATTGGGATCCAATTTCACTTTTGGCCTTAAAACCCAATTTGGACCTATGACCCAAACCTAACCCAAACTCACCCAATTCAACTCCAATTAACCCCAAATCTTTTCCAAACCTTTCTTAACATCCCCATGAACAAAACACTAACATGATTTGCTCAAAATTTAGACCCAAACCCCACTCAAATTCAACCCAAAATCAAAAGGCCCAATTTCGACCTAAACCTAAACCTAGCCCAAATGAGCCCAAACCCCAAAATCAAAACCCAACCAAAACCAAAACCTCTTTGAAACACTCCCAAAAACATTTCCCAACATTAATTTTACATCAATTTCAACTCTAGCCCAACTTTGGCCCATGGTAGCTCATTTTGGCCCACTTTAGCCTCTTTACCAAAAAGCCCATATCCAACCCAATTCAAACCCAAATCACCTCAAATTTGTTTCAAACCACTCATGAAGCATCCCTAAACCAAACTCAACAATTATTTGGCCCAAGCCTTTACCAAAATTTCATCCCAAAAATCCATTTTAAAATTCAAAAGCCCACTTTCCTAAACCATTTAAAAGCCCATCTAAAACCATTTCAATGAGCCCAAATTTGGCCCTAAAGCCCACATGACATTTCCATTTGCCATCCATTTAATCAAAGCCATTCCCTAAGTTATAATTCCATCATCAAACAATTCCAAATCAAGCCCCATACAAATTCACACCAAAATATCCAAAATTCTTAAAACCCATTTTTATGAAATCGACCCAACCTTTTCCCAAGCCAAATGGAGCCATGGAGCCATGCACAAGCCATATGCAAGCCATGAGAGCCTCTTTACATGTCACCATGCCATTTTGGGCAAAAGGAGGAGGCTCTTTCCTTAATTCCTAAAGGTGATTAACCACTCCCATGATTCCCCTTAACCATGCTTATGCCTAATCGTGCTTGGATGGTGACTTGACCCTACTGATTATGCTGAGCCAAATCACTTTTCCCTCAGCCAAAACCAAGCCTTGGGTGGTGCACCTAGCCCAAGTGGAGGGGTTGACCAATTTGAGCCAAAATAAGCCCTCTCCCATTCCATTCTAATCCAAGCCTTTTACACATGGCATTTGCCAATTGCCTACACTAAACCCCAGCCCTGACCCACCTGAACAAGATGGTGACCAATGCCTGGCCGGCCAGCCACCAGGCCGCCGGAAAACACCATGGCCGAAACCTTGGGAGGAGCCAAACTTTGGAATTCTCCCTTGCTGAGCTGCCCCATGCCTAGTGGCCACCATGGTCGTTCTTCACATGCCATGAGCAGTCCGATCCCAGCCCTCAACTCCCCCTGGGAGGCCCTCCAACATCTCCTATTTAAACCCCTCACCTTCTCGGCCATGAAAAGTGCAAAACCAGACCTTACTGAAACTCTGCCAAAATTGTTCCAGACTCCTCCCCACACACAGAGCACTTGATCCCCAGTGAGATCCCCCTGCCATTTCTTCTCCGCGAGCTCAATTTCGAGTCGAAATTTCACCCAAAACCAGGACACTTCTCCACAGTGAGCCAATCCCCAAATTGATTGGTCCTACACCCGCACCGAGTCGAGGGAAGGTGTCCACCAGCGAAAAGCCCCATCTCCGAGTCACCCAGCTTGTTCCGTACTCCAAAGGTTGTGATCGCTTTGGTGGAAATCACACCTAGGCAATTCACCACATCCCCAGTGCTTCATCCCTAGCCTCCTGCAGCTCCAACGAACGTGCCAAGCATCTTCGATCGAGGCTTCACCTCTCGAGCTAAGGTATGAATTAATTCTTCATCCCGAGCTTCGGAGATTCTCCATTTCAAATGCCTTAATTTCAATACATGATAACCGTATAGATGTGTTCGTCTCTTCAAGACGAATCCATAGAGCATAAGAACATAAAAATCTGTTGAGTATCGAGTGAGATCTTAAGGATTTAGTGTGGACGGCTCTCGGGTGAGGACACTTGGGGACGATGAACGGATGCCGTCCATTTAATACACGCGCGGACGAACGGCTCAGATGGCGTCGGACCGGGAGACGCGTACGAGAACCGCGGGGCCCGGGTTGCCGACTCGGATGGCGGCGTCGAATGGGAGCGCGCCGCGTGTGCATTCGGAGTCTGCCGAGGGTCGACGCGACGCCGCGTGGATAAATAGAAAAATAGGGTATTTTCCTATTTATTTAATTCCCTAAACTTGGAAAATTCATATCTCTGTGTAGAAAAATCACAAAAATAAAATAAAAATACCCTCTGCTCGAGTGAACGGAGGAGAATAGTGTGGAAAAGAAATCATTCAATTTTGTCCAGGTATTTTATTTTTAGTAATTTATTTACTCTCTTCATACATTTAATTCTCCATGCATTCATACAATTCACCATGGCATGAGACCATAGGGCTTTTGAAGCCTCTGAATTTGGGAACATTCCCTGAATTTTCCAAAGTCAGAGGCCATCCCTATGAAAAGTTATTGATTTTTCAAATGCATGTTGCTATTTTAAGTATTTTAATTCAAAAAATTAGCATGTTGTAAAATAAATTCTAGGAAAATTTGGTGATGTTCCATATGACCAGAGAACCCTAGGAAAAATAGGATTTGGGTTAATTCACTTAAATTAACCCTAATTGGCTTAAACACCCAAAATAGATCTCTAATTAATTAGAGTTAACTATAGATCAAATTGACTTGAAATCAATTCTCCACTGACCTTTAGGATCAGAGGAACCCATCATAAAAATTTGAGGTCAATTGGACTTGGTTAGCCCCACTAATTAGGTTGATTAAGCCACTTAGTCATTTTAAACTTTAAAAATCCATAACTTTCAAAATATCTTTCAAAAATTCACCAAATTGGTTTTGGAGTCTCTCTGATATCAGGGGAGTTTAAGAAAATTAAAATTTCAATTTTCTAAAAAGTTGATTTTTAATATTATTTTAATATTTTCAATAATTAAAAAAATAATAAAAATCACAAAAATAATAAAATTCACCAAAATGTCATATTTTGAATTTTAATCACTTAGGAACAAATCCCATATTTTTCCTAGGTCTATTTAGTGAGATATTAATTTTTAAAGCTCTAGGGTAATTTTAAAATTAAAAAAATATATTTTCTAGCATTTTCACTAAAATAATTATAATAAATCAAGAAAAGGTCAGAAAATTGTGAAGTTTGGTTCTCTGGAATCCTTGATATCAGAGAGAATTTTAAAAATTATAAAATTTATTTTTCAACATTTATTTTATTTTTAAATTAATTAATACTCCAGAACTTAAAATAATTCTAATAAATAAAATATAATTCAAAAAATTACAAAATTTGGTCCAAGTGGTTCTCTGGTCATTAGGAATGTCCCCTAATTTTCTTAAGGACAGAAACTTTCCCTTGGTCATGTTATTGAATTTTCCTTGGAAATTTCTCTTTTCTACAAAAAATAATTATATAAATAAATTAAATACAGAAAAATCACATTTTCTCCTCTCATGTCTTTATTGACACATAAGTGAAGTCACATAAAAATTTCAAGTTCATTTGAGTTCAATTTAGTGAGTTATGAAATTATTAGAGCTTAGAGGGCAAAATGGTAATTAAAATTTTAACCCTTAATTAAAACTTTAGGTTTAATAAAAATTAACAAGTAAAATATTTGATCCTAATCTGATTTGGATGATTGAAATTTAAATAATTGAAGGGTAGAAACCCATTAAGTAATTTAAAATGATTAAACCTTAATTAAATAATTAATCGAATTTGGAAGAATAATAAGATTGGAATTATTAAAATAGTGGATATTATTAGGAAGAGATTTATTCTTTAATTTAAAAATCCCTAAATTTAATCATCCCATCAATACTCAACTCTTAATTAAAATGATAACTCAAATTTAAAATATTAAAAGACTTAATCATTAAATAAAAATTAAATCATTAAACTCTTTCAAAAATTTTAAATTAAATTAAATTAAATTAAGATTAAAAGTTGAATTAAATTAAATTAAATGAATTAAATAAATTAAATAAAATTAAATTAAATTAAATAAATTAAATTAAATTAAATAAATTAAATTAAATTAAATTAAATTAAATTAAAAATTAAACTAAATTAAATTAAGAAATTAAATCAACTAAATTGAATTGAATTAAATTAAATCAAATCAAACTAAATTGAATTAAATTGAATTAAATTAAATTAAATTAAATTAAATTAAATTGAATTAAATAACCTCACTTAAGACATGAAGAAATAAATCTAAAATAACTTGAACACTATTCCAAACTTAAATCATTAATTTGAACTTAAATTTGGATCACAAATCATTAAATATCATTTTGCCCTTAGGAGCTTTAGTTATCATAGCTCCTAAATAGAACATTAAAATGAAATGCTACTTCACTTATAGGATATTCAAATGTCCTAGTTCACTGAGCAAGTTAACAAAATTTGAAAACCTCGGACGATCGATTCACTTACACAATTAAATTCATTTGGACTTAAAATAATCCTAGAAATATTGAAAAGATGTTTAAGATTCTTCTTAAGCACTTCCTCAATATGATAGGATATTTATAAGAACAATTGAACTTAATTGTTCTTTGATGAAGAAAATCGTCTCCAAACTAAAAACATGAGAACCTAGACGTCATAGAGAAATGACTACGCTATAGGATTAGGAATTTGGTAGAAAACCATAAACCTTTCCCTTAGCTTTTACCTAGAAACTTGCTTAAATATTCTAATTGTGTTTTAAGTGCAGCTTGGAATGACGGGAAGACCCTCCAGGTACGCTTTTATTTTATTGCGGTTTATTCTATTGCAAATGCACTTTATTTTTCTTGCATGATAAACAACGATTGCATGAAAACCGACACCTTTAGGACGAAACCAAAACCGAAACCCATAATTAAATTAAAAGACACTACAAGATAAAATTCACCTCCACAACATTTCAAAATATAAGACAACTCAAAATTTAATCACAAACAGAACACAAAACTACAATTACAACTAAATTAAAACGTCTTGTTGGATGATCGGGAATACCTCGGATGATGTAACCTACGTGTTGCTAACGGGATTTCCCACGGCCTAAATGAAAGTGTGGAACTCATTCAATTGAGTTTAGCAAATTCATCTGGACTAAGTGAATCCGATAAAAATAATGATGCCGGAAGGATGGAACCGTGGGATCTTAACCGGTGTCGTTATAATCAACTTTAAGATTTGTTTTAATTAAAACACAAAAAAAAAAAAAAAAAACACTTGGAAATTAAGACTTCTCTAAACCAGAACGCTTCTCTCATCTCTTGATTTATGATTTCTAAAACTAAACCTCTGCAACAACAAGGAGTTTGGAGCATGGTGAGCAGCACGGCCATCGTCGTCAATGAAAACTTGAACCTACTTCAGCAAAACTTTCTTAGAATTAAATAACAAAGCCATAGGACTTCGAGGTAGTTTGCCTAGTGCAACATAAATCCTCAATTCTTCGTTAGGCATTTGCATTGCAAATTAAACCCTAACCGGTCTTAGGATTCCGAGGTAGTCGTCCGATACGACATAAACCCTCATATCTTCTAGTGCAATTTGTATGATTCTATCATATAAATATAAGCCCTAATTAATTAAAATTGGCAAGATTAAAACATTAAATAAACATTAGGACTTTCTTAAATTCAAGCCAAACAATAGGGTAGTCGGGAAATTATCGAAGTTCACTTCGAATCCATAATTTCTCCTACTTTTCTTCCTTTGAATTCCCAAAATAAAAATGTTCTAAATTTGATCCATTCCCTATTGAAATTTCCAAAATTCAATCCTTTGAAAACTTAAACTTTGAAATTCTTGAGAGCAGAATTATCGATTATTATCGAGAGTTTTCTTAGGTGATTCCCGTCACTTAAGATGTAATTAACTATAGGGGCTTGCCCTTATAGGGAACTTTAAGAACCTGAGTAATATAAACCCCGTTTAATAGTTTCATATTAAGCAGGGGAATTTGTCGGCTTATAAAATTGGTTCGCGGACCAAACGGATGTCACAAACCTTTCTAGTTTATTTAATCGAGCCCCATTATCAAGCAAAGGTGTCTATTCTTCGGGATAGATACACGGTTTGTGGTGCGGCGCTCGTTTATATAAACTATTCGGGATGTGAGATCAGTTTGATTTCATATCTTAAAATTTTCAAATTTAAAATTATTTTCAAAATCAAATACTACTTTTCAAATTATTTATTTAAATTAAATTAAAATTCGCCGACAATTTCTGTAGGCGACTCTCTTTTCAAAATAAAACACACAACCTAAAAATAGTGCCGACAGTTACAACATAGCAAGTTCTACAGTTATTCAAGAATCATGTTTTTTACCGCTTTGGTGTGCCGCGAAGGATCATTTCTGACAATGGGTCCACCTTCAAAAGCCTGAAAATCAATAACTTTGTCAGAATACATGGGATAGATTGGAGATACTCGACAATCTACTATCCCAAAGCAAATGGCTTGGCCGAAGGCTTCAACAAGATGCTCGTTCAAATTCTAAAGAAGACGCTCGACGACAATAAAGGAGGATGGCATGAGAAATTGCTAGAAGCTTTGTGAGCTTACAGGACGATAGTTAGAACATGATCCACTTTTCGATATTTATACTTACTATTATAAAAGTTAGCAACGACACCAAAAACTTGATCCACACTAAATATATTCTTATGATTCTGTTATGGAATTTATGGTTTATATTGTGGATACTACGCAAGTATACGTATCGTTATCAAGTAATATAGGGCTCTAATGGAGTTCTAGATATCGATCCCACAGAGAAGTTAGCAAATTTCAAAGAACAACTTAAAGTAAATTTTACTTATTAATCTAGTATACGAAAATTTAGAACACTTAGACTAAAATAAACTAATGCTTAAAAGGTTAATATAAGATTTCAGAAAAGTATATTTCTCCTTGTTTTAGAGTATTAAGTGAATGAAAATTTAAATTAATTTTTAATTATATTGTGCCAAATAGGAGCATACCTATTCTTTACCCTTTGGTCCAGGTGCAAAGAATATTGACTAGTCTTATGTTTGATTACTGAATCTGCGGCTAGGCTGGGAGGATACTGACTGCCACTTCAGAGCTCCCACGTTCCCCTCGCCTGAGGGCTAACATCTACACTTCAGCTCTCAAACAATAAGACCAAATTGAATATTTTAGTCTGTCACACTAAAATGTTCAATTCTACGTTTGCTAGTTAATATTTCCCTATTTATTTGCACCCTCCTTCCAAGACTTTTGATTTCCCTGAATCTTGGATGTAATCTTTACTATAGTTGATAATTCAACATATGTTAACAAATCAATTGGCCAGATTGAAAGTAAATTACGATTTAAGTAAAAAGATTAGCACAATTTCTATTTTCATATTTCAGGCACAACTATTTAAATTTGTCATTTCACTAATCTCAAGAACAAGGAGAAAGACTAAGGAAACTACTCAGAATGCATGGCAAAAATAACACAAAGCATGAATTTCATTAAAGTTAACAAACAAATAAAAAATATACTTATCTCAATTCTTCTCCCCAAGCAGACTCTTGAAGTTCCTTTGACTCTTCCTTCCAGTACAGCACACCAAAATGATAAAAACTTAATCTACTCACTCAAAAGACTCTTAAATTACACTTAACTTCCACACAAATGACTAAAAATGACTCTAGAATGACACACCAACTGACTAAAATTCGGCTCCATTTATAGAAGGGTCAAATCTCCAAAGGTTTCTTAAGCACCTCTTCAAAAAGTATCCAGGTTCAATGTATCTGGCTCAATTCAACTATCTCGCCATCGGCGGGCATCGGTCTCGCCGTTGGCAGGCTTCTAGAAGATGGGCTAACCGCGCCGATCTCGCTGTCGGTGGGATCGATCTCGCCGTCAGCGGGCTCCTTATAATATATTAAAAATCTTTCGGGAAAAATTCACCGTCGGCGGCCTAAATCTCGCCGTCGGCGGGACAGTTCAATTTTCATCAAATTGAGTACTTTTTGCTCCGAATTTGCTTCTTTTGTGCTTTTTACCTTCAGTACTTATAAATCTTCATTCCTGCAATAAAACAAAGAAAATACCTTTCTTTAAAGTGTAATTTCATATAAAATTGGTATGAAATTCTTAATGTATTTTCTAGTGATCAGAACGTCGACACAGTCTACACCTTATGATCTTGTGTACAGGTCCAAGACAGCCCTTCTGCTAGAAGTTCAACTACTGTTGCTCCGGATCACCGTCGCCAATCAAATTACAATAGAAGAGAATGCCAAATTACGACTAGCAGAACTAGAAAATCTCGATGGAATAAGATTGCTTGTATAGTAGAATTTGGAACACTACCAAGATGATTCAAGCCCATGATAAGTTGGTCCGCTCGAGCTCGTTCAAAATTTGTGACCTCCTGCTCGTTCCAAAAGGCATATTCTTGCACACCGCAAAAATAGGTGTAAAATTTGAACCAACATGGGAAGGACCATTCATGCTGGAGATGGTTTACACTAGAGGGTCGTACCAGTTGGTAGATTCTCAAGGGGAGAGGCCCATGTTGTCAATAAATGGATGATATCTCAAGAAATACTACGCGGCATGAGGAATCTGAAGAAAGATTTTCATTACGATATAGAATACAGCCAACGTCTGTAACTGGGTCCAAATCTTGTAATAAAATAAAGTTAAATGAAATAAAGTAAATTTTCTCACAAAATGAAATACACTTGTTGAAATTTCTAAATCTAAATCCTATAAAACTATGTTAAATAAGATAATGACATTAAAACAATTATGAAACTTGTTGAAATGAAAGATAATAAGTTTGTCCTTGTTGTTGTTCGTGAACAACACCACCCACTGACATTTCCCCTGTTTACTTATGCAGGAGGTGTTGGGTTGCGAGTTGGTGTTTGCTTACGTGTATGGCTTGGACTTTGCATCTTGAAATATTGCAGACATGAAATTGATAAAAAAGATTGGTCGTAGAGAGACCGGACAAACATCAGGATACAGAGGTACTGAAGAGTTTGTTGACTCACACCTCCTCACCGAGAGACATGATCAGGTCTCGTCTATGATCACTACTCTAGAGGGATATTTTGTTGCTGCTTCAGCTGAAAGAATCCCAAATGCGCCATTGGCAAGTACGAAAAGAAGAAATGCAATTCAACGTAAGCGTCGGCTCTTAGAAAGGATGGAGAGGAGACAAGTCGGGAGCTATCTGTCACGCTATCATCCATTCCAGAAGATACTTACAATTCTGAAATGAATGAAACTAACGTCAGTGCACCGCGCACCGCTACTGAGCTAGAGGCTCAGAGGATCTCGCGCTGACATTGGATCTGATGGAAGAAATTTTGACTGGGTGTTCGACTTGTAACTAGAGTTTACCTAGTCTGCCTTTAGCGATAGGGGCATTTTTAGAATGCCTGGAATGTCACGCTTTACAGTTAGAGGAGTATGGCACATTTGAGGCATATGTAGCTGCTTCAATGCTACTCAGGAGCCGAGAATATCCTGATGTAGAGCTATACATACCACAGTTCATCCTACTGCCGTCACCACCATAAGGAGTCCCGGACTATGTGATGGAAAACATCAGAAGAATCAGGAAAAAAGAATTTCAACACTATGAAGAAATACAAGGGAAATTTGTCAATATCCTGGAAGGACTCGAGTTATACACCAATGTATTCTTGAAGAAAGATGAAGAAGGAATTCTGTACTGCATCGATACTCTTCAGAATTTGGGTAGAGCAGGTCTCTTGAGGCCGAGGACATATATAGAACCGTCAAAATGGAAATGAGGAAAGGGCAGAGTTACTATTCAGTGTGGCTGTTGCTATAACTTCATTATAGATCAACATGTAAATCCCTCAAGGATTTTACAGCACTACGAGGTGGATCCGATGCCGTCACACATAAAGAAGATGATAAAGAGGATGGTCAAGTGGTATGTCTTGCTTACAGACTGTAATCCAAATAGTTGCATCATAAATATTTATGAGGATGGGGATTGCATCCCGCCTCATATTGACCACCATGACTTTGTGAGTCCCTTTTGCACGGCCTCCTTTATAATTGAAAGCAATATGTTGTTTGGACGAGAAATCCAGATTGTCAGACCAGGAGAATCCCGAGGTTCTGTTAAAATCCCCCTACCAGTCGGATCAGTGCTGGTATTGAAAGAAAATGGAGCAGACTTAACAAAACACTGCATCCCATGAGTTACAAGAAAAAGGGTGTCAGTCACTTTCAGAAGAATGGATGAAGATAAAGCGCCGTTTTACTATGAGCCGGATCCAGAATTGGAGAACCTTCGTCCTTTGTCACTATGACAGTAGTACCTCTGGGTGTTTGCGAGGGGACGTTTGTTCCGGAGCGTAACCTTGGCAGGTTGACTCATTCCTGCAGCAGTCTCAGACAGCATAAATCTACTATCCGTTACAACGGGTCATGACAGTTGTTGTCACCACTTTTGCAGTAGCCAGATGATATGATATGTCAGCTCTGTTCAATTTTGTACACATGATCTACTTTTGGATGCTTGTTAGCATATGATCAGTTGTACTACTTTCAACAAAATTAATGAAGATTTCTGTTTTCAGAAATGGCTTTTTCAATGCGACAATCGAAAGCCATAGAATCATGTGCTGGTTCCAAATGAAAAGGACAAAAGAATGATGTAGAAGAAAAGGATAAAATGATAACAAAATAAAATTGAACTCGAAATGAACCCGAAACTTAAGTCAAATGAAATTGGAATCGAAATCAAAATCGAAATTTAAATCAGATGAAACAAAATGAAACAAAACAGATTAAAAGAAAATGATGAATTGAAAACAAACAAATGATAATATTCTTGCTCTCTCTCTCTCTCTCTCTCTCTCTCTCTCTCTCTCTCGATTTTGAGACCTTGCACTCATCTCCGAATCCTTCGCTTTTACGGGCACTCCGTGAAATTTGGTACTTTTCACACAGTGCCACTTCTCATAAATTCGAAATGTCTTGAAATTCTACAAGTCTTGCAATGGCTACCGATCTTGGCTGAATTGAACTAAATTTGCTTTCTTTAAAAGTCGATACCAAGCTTTACCAAATTCCCCTCAAATGAAATTCTGAGATCAATACCTGAGTTTTGAATCCTTCTTGTTACCCCTTGGGCCGGATGTGAGTCCTTGAGCTTTCCTCCCCAGGATTCCCAAAATACCTTAATTTTTTATTTCCCTTCCGAGAAATTTCCCGCCTTCCATGAAATTCTGGGAACGGAGCTTATTCGTCTGATACCCCCAAATTCCTTATATTTCTACATCCTATCCAAGAAATTTCCTGCCTTTCATGAAATTCCAGGAACAGAGCTTAGTCGTTTGATTTCTCCCAAAATTCCTTAATTTTCATTCTCTATCCGAGAAATTTTCTGCCTTCCATAAAATTCCGAGAACAGAGCTTAGTCGTCCGATTTCACCCAAAATTCCCTATTTTTCCATTCCCTATCCAAGAACTTTTCCACCTTCCATGAAATTCTGAGAACGGAGCTTAGTCATGTGATTCCTCCCAACATCCTTATATTTCCACATCCTATTCGAGAAATTTTCTGCCTTCCATGAAATTACGGAATGGAGCTTAGTCATCCGATTCCCCCAAAATTCCTTATATTTCTACATCCTATCCAAGAAATTTCCCACCTTCCATGAAATTCTGAGAACGGAGCTTAGTCATCCGATTTCCCCTAAAATTCTCTAATTTTCCATTCCCTATATGAGAAATTTTTTGCGTTCCATGAAATTTCTGGAACTGAGCTTAGTCATCTGATTTCCTCCAAAATTTTCTATATTTCAACATCCTATCCGAGAAATTTCCCTCCTTCCATAAAATTCTGAGAACGGAGCTTAGTCGTCCGATTCCCCCAAAATTACCTAATTTTCCATTCCCTATCCGAAAAATTTTCCACCCTCCATGAAATTCCGAGAACGAAGCTTAGTCATCCGATTCCCCCAAATATTTCCTAATTTTCCATTTCCTATCCGAGAAATTTTTCGCCTTTCATGAAATTCCACGAACGGAGCTTGGTCGTCAGATTCCCCTAAAAATTCCTTAATTTTCCATTTCCTATCCGAGAAATTTTCACCATCCATGAAATTTCGGGAAAGGAGCTCAATTGTGTGATTCCCAAAAAATTCCTTAATTTTTCAAATCCTATCCGAGAAATTTTTCGCCTTCCATGAAATTCTGAGAACGGAGCTTAGTCGTCCGATTCCCCCAAAATTCCCTAAAAATCCATATATTTCCATCTCCCTTCCGAGAAATTTTCCACACCCACAAAATGCTGAGGTCAATATCGAAATTCTGATTCTCAAATCTCAAGACGGTACCTAAATTCCAGTTCTCACCTTACGGGATCAGTACTTAAATTCTAACTGCCACCCTCTGGGATCGATACTGAAATTTTGATTTCACCCTTTGTACTCACTCAAAATTTCCCACAAAATTAAAAATTTCAAATTTAAAATTCCACAAATTCTGAAATTTTTGTAAATTCCATAAAACTTAAAAGTAAAATTGAAACATAAAATAAAAGATTAAAGCTCAAAAAATTAAATTAAAATTCAAACACAAAATTTAAACTGAAATCAAATTCAAATATCAAATCCCAAATCTAAATTGAAATTCCAACTCCAAATCAATTCAGATAGGACTCCTTCAAAAATTGGAGGCTTTAAATCCATAGCTCCCCGCATGAAGGTATTCCATTTTTCTGCCTCTGCGAGAGTTCCGGGTCTTTAAGGTTTCAACCAGGTAATCCACAGCTGAAACTTTCTCACTAAATTATGTGTTTATATTATGTTTTGACTCAGACAGATGTGTTGGTTTTATTGATCTCGTCGGTCAACACTAATACGTGCAGTGTGCTTGCCCAACACACCACACTTATTGGGGTTCCATTTGTTGACCTCACTGTTGGTGGAGGTCTAATCTCTCTTTAAAACATCCTAGGGTCTAGCCATAGGACTCTCCTGGTGACTTTTCTAGAAGACTAGTCATGGAACCCCTCTCCATATAAATTCAAACTTTTCTCACTTCACTGGGAGTTTTCATATGCTTAAGGCCTAACCTCCAGCTTTTGGGAGGAAGAGACCAAGCATAAGGAAGCCTAGGGGAAGTCTCCTATAGGTCGTCAGACTTTAGGATCTACCCTGGGGAAGGTCTGGAGCTTACACTACACACTCACAAACCCTAAGCAAGGCACATCACCTTTGATCCCCTAACTCTTTGGAAACCCATATAAGTGGTTTTCCCAAGCCATTGGCCTCAGGCAAGGGTTTGGCTAGTACCAACACATACAGGAAAAAATAAGGATGAACCTTGGTCCATGGCTCTACCTTAAAAATGCCATATCACCCACTCTCAACCAATCTCAGTTCTCTCAAAAATTCTTCTAACCCCTTTGCCCCTAAATACCCAAAATACTCAAAATACTTAAAATACCCATAAAACCCTAAAATCCCCAAAAATTTCCAAAATCACTCAAATTATCCATAATTCTTCAAAAATCATTCCAAAATACTCCCTACCACTAAAATTAACCAAAATTACCCAAAATTGCCAAATTTCCCAAAAAAAATTCCCAAAATGACCAAAATGCCCTTTTAGCCTAAAATTCCAAAAATTCCCAAAACCTCCTAAATATTCCCATTTTCATTTATCTCAACTACCACATGACCCAATTTGGCCAATTTAGCCAAATTTAACCAAAAACTCAAATTTGACCCATTTAAACCAGAAGTGCCAAAATTGAACCCAATGTCTACCCAATTGAACCCACTATTGCCCAATTTCAATACCAAACTTTAATTCAACATCTCTAATACCAATCAAAACCAAATTCAAGACAAATTTTATCCACATTTGAGTTCAATTTCACTTAAAACCCAAAATCCCCAATTTTCCCTAAGTGACCCAAATCCCAAAAATTGACCTAACACCAATCAGCTTCTCCCTAATTTGAATTCTAAACCCTTTATAACACTACCCTAAACTGAATTGAACCATCAATTAACCCCAATTTTGATCTTGGCCCCATTCAAATCCACTTGAACAAAGTTTACCCAATTTTGACCCAAACATACCATATGTCCAAATGTCACCAAATTGATTGGCCTAATCCCAAAATTTCCACCCAATTAATGTTGGGAACTCTTTATGACATCCCCCTAGACCAATTGGAACCTTCAATTAGGCCTAAACCCCACTCTAACCCTACCTAAACCCAAGCATAGCTAATTTACCCCAAATTGAGCAAAACACCAAACCAAGCCAAATTGACCTGCCAAATCAATTCAACACCACTCCAAACCTCTTCTAAACACTTCATTACAATCATACACACCATTTTGAGCAATCATTTGGGTCTAACCCAAGCTCAAACCCAAGCTAGCCCAACTTGAACCTAAATGACCTAAATTGAACCCATAGCTTAATGTGACCAAATCATCCCAAATGTGACCAACCTAGGTCCACCACAGCCACTAAATGACCCCTAGGAACCACCCAAAATGTACCTAGCCCACTCTACTTGAGACATGGACCAAAAGTCCCCCAAATTAGGGGATATCCTCCTTTAAATGGCTAAATCAAGAGATATTTGCAATAATCCCTTCACCATTTAAACTCACGACACTTGATGGCCTGCCCACCTGACCACATGACCACTAAACACCTCCCTTGGCCTAGCCGGTTAGCCTAGTGACCAAAAAATGCCAAAATGGAGAGCCACCCCCTCTCCAATTGAACCCAAACTCACCTCCCAAGCTGTCCAACTCTGATTGGCCATTGGGGCTAATCTGCCCTCCACCTAAGCAGTTGAACACACCCAAAGCCAGACCTTAAGCTCAGCAAATTAGCTATGGCTATAAAAACCACCCCTCATGGACAAAATCAAGGTGCTGGAAATTTTCGAACCAAACTCTGCCAAAACTTCACCAGAGCCTCTCCAGACCTCCCTAAGATCATTCCAACCACTTTCCCCCTCTGATTCCCACTACCGGAGCTCAATTTTAGAGCTCAAATTTGGTCGAAAACCATGACACATTTAACCACAGCTCCATAGAGCACCAAAGTTCAATTAACTGCACCCACACCTTCACAGCAGTGGAAGAAGATTCCCCATCAAAGCTCCATCATAGAAAGCCTCTTCACCAGACTTCCATCAACACCTGAAATCAGTTCTGGTCGAGTTTGGGTTTGGAAAATTCACCAGGGCGAAAGGCTCCATCTGTAGGTTCGTTGGGACTAATCGAAGCTACCGCAGCCATCTAATTGAGGCCTCCCCTCTCAGATAAAGGTATTGGGCTCACTCTTCCACCCAAACTTTTCTTTGTCCTCCATAATTGTACACTGTATTTCATACCATATGAGCTGTATGGATAGGTTTATCTAGGCTAGATGAAGTTCTAGGAACAAACCCCATGTGATTTGGTTGAGTGTAGCTCAAGATCTTAGGTCTAGAAGATGGACGGTTCTCTGTGCACAATAGTTGGGGATGAAGATGCGCGACCGTCCGATCGAGTGTGTATCAATTGGAGGGTCAGGATTGCCTCAGATGAACTCTTGCAACATAAAGCGCGTACTGACTCAGAAGGCGGCCCAAGTAGGAGGAGATACGTGTGCTTTCGATCCACAGTAGTTTTACGTGGCGCCGACATGGTTAAGTATGAAATTAGGGGATTTTTATTTATTTAATTACCTGAACTTTAAAAACCCATATCTTGGCCTAGATAAATCATAAAAATAAAAGAAAAATACCCTCTTACTCAGTGAACAGTGGAGAATAATTTGAAAATAGTATAAAGTTTATTTGATGCATACATGATTTTTAATTAAGTAAATAACCTCTGTAGTCTTTTAATTCTCCATGTATATAGACATTTCACCATGTCTTGCCATTTTAACATATTATAGCCTCTATTATGGGGGATCTTTTTTGATTTTTCCAAAGTCAAAGGAGACCTCTATGAAGAGTTCAATATTTTCCATGTTTTTGCATTGTTTTTTAGAAGTTAATTCCAGAAATTAGTATGGTGGTTATAAAAATCCATAAAAATTGAGGTAGGTTCCCTATAACCAGAAGACCTTAGGAAAATGGAAATTTGATTTAAGTCACTGAAAATAACTCGAATGGTAATTAAGGCTTAAATATTAAATAAAAATAAATTGGATTAAGTATAAATGTAAATAACCTAAAAATAATTCTCCACTGTATTTTAAAGGTCAAAGAACTCCCCATAAAAATTTCATGACATTTGAAATTTATTTTGTCATCTAAATGAATTTTCTAAGTAAAATGATAATTTTGAACATTAAATTAATCTTAATAATTAAGATACAACTCAAAATATTGTAAAATTTGTTTTGGGAGTTCTCTATGATCAGAGGATTTTTCTAAAAATAAAACTGGGATTTTTACAAAATTTTCATTTTTAATCATATTTTAAAATATTTAAATAATTAAATAATATTAAAAATCACAAAAATATTAAAAATCACTAAATTATCACATTTGGTCTACTAAGCACTTAGGAACCATTCACATAATTTTCCTAAGCTTCAAAATCAAAATATCAATTTTGAAAGGCTTAATTTAATTTTAAAAGGGTAAAAATGAATTTTATTAATTTTTCGCTAAAATAATTCTAATAATTAAACTAGAACTTAGAAAAATGAAAAATTTGTTTCTCTTGGTTCCTTGACCACAGAGAGACTTAAGAAAAATATAAAATTGAATTTTTAAATTTTAAAATATTTTATAATAAATTAAAACTCAAGAAGTTAAAATAATTCTAATAATTAAATTAAAACTCAAAAAATCATGGAATTTGGTCCCAGTGGTCCTTTGGTCTAGTTCTACCTATAATTAAAATTTCAAAGTCATATGCTTTGTTTTGGGCAAGTTATTGAATTTTAATTGATAACCCCTATTTTTGCATTAAAATAAATATATAAATTAAATTAAAAATTTGGAAAATCACATTTTCTTCTCTGATGTTTTAATTAACCCATAAGTGGGGTTAGATAAAAATTTTAAAGTCATTTGAGCTAAAATTAATGAATTATGAAGTGATAAAGGCCTTTTGGGGTAAAATTGTAATTTTGGAAAATTTAGTCTTAATAAATATTTAGGCTTAATAAAAATGGGAAAAGGGTAATAAATGACCTTAATTATTATATTGGATGATTGAAACATGAAGGGACAAATTGTAGAAATCCATTGCAATTTTTTTCACATAAAAATAAATATTTAAATTTCCTTAATTATCATAATTTGGAAGAAAAATCAAATTAAAAAAGAGTCTCAAGGTTAGGGGTTGATTTTGGAAGTTCATATTCCACTAAATTAATGCCTCTTCATTTTATGTTTAAATGATAAATCAGTATTTTGAAGAGAATCGTAATCATGAAATTTTCTTTTCTAAAACATAAAAATATCGACTAAAATCTTAAGGGCTTAGTAATGAGCTAGGCTTAATCAAAGAATTAACTAATAAAAATTAGAGAAGAAAATATAATTAACCTTAAAATGCCTTTTAAAAGATTACAAGCCCATTAAAATTTTGTAAACTCTTCCATAAGTTATGTTTGCTTCTAAAGGCCCACTCACATAGTTCTTAAGTAAAGCACCAAATGATAACTACCTTGCCTTTCGGGATGACTAAAACATTGGCACACTGAGCATAAGGGTATGAGACTGATAAATCATTTAATTATGATAAGTCCAAAAGGACCTCAAGGAAGTTCAAAAGTCTTGTAAAATATCTAGGTTTCTCCTGGACCATTTCACAAATCTTCTGGACACCTTATATGACTACAATACCTGTCATATTTATTAAAAGAAGAAATGTCATAAATGAAAAGAATTCAATGGGTTATGACATAGAATTTGGTAAGCCTATGACGAACCTATTCATAGGGTCTTACTTCCCTGCAAAATATACATGTTTATTGCAAGAATACTAAAGTTTCAGGTGGAGATGACCGGAAGACCTACCAGGTATGCTTTATTTTATTACAATTTACTTACTTGTACTCTACTGTACTTCATTTTCTTGCAAATCTGCATGCTAAACAAAAATGTCACCCTGCATAAAAACTGAAACCTTTTAGGATATCCACAAAACTGAGACAAAAATCAAAATTAAAAGGCAAAATAAGATAAAATCAATCGCCACAACATTCAAAACATAAAACAAATCAAAACTTAATCATAAATAAAATAAAAACACAATTGTAACTAAATTAAAACATCTCATTGGATGATCGGGAATATATCGGAGGATGTAACCTACGTGTTGCTAACAGGGTTTCTCACGGTATAAATGAAAGTATGGAACTTATTAAGTTGAGTTTAGTAAATTCATTTTGACTAAAGTGAATCCGATGAAAATAGCGATGTCGGGATGATGGAACCGTGGGATCTTACCAGTGTTTCTATAATCAAATTTAATGTTCCCCTAATAAAATATGAAGACTCCTCAATCTAAATATTTTCAAAACATGAAACTTCTCTTTTCTGCTTAATTGACACTTCTTAAAACTAAACCTGCTATGACGAGGAGTTTGGAGCATGCATAGTGGGTAGTACGACCATCTTCAACAAAGAAAACTTGTCTGCATAAGCAAAATAATTCCTTAGAAATAAACAGACAAGCCATAGAACTTCGAGGTAGCTCTCTTAGTGCAACATAAATCCTCACCTTTTCTTTAGGTCCTTGCATAACCATGTTGTGCAACATAAGTCCTAACTCATTTTAGGTTTCTGAGGTTGTCATCGGGTATGACATAAATCCTCCTATCTTCCAGGCCATTCACATGATTAGTATCAAGTGAATGTAAGTCCTAAATAATAAAATTGACAGGATGAAACACTAAATAAATATCCTAAATCAAAGCCAAACCATAGGATAGTTTGGGAAGACATCAAGATTTTCCTTGAATCTATGTCCTTCCCCTAGCCTTCTCTCCTCTGGATTATGATAATATGAAATGTTCCAAAACTTGAGCCATTCAACTATTGAATTTTTGACTATAACATTTTCTTTGAATAACTTACATTTAAAAGTCATGAATATAAATATTTCTTGATCTATATCAAGAGTTTTCTTAGGTGACTTCGGTTATCTATGATGTAATTAACTATATGGGTTTACCCTTATAGGAAACTTAAAGACCCCAAATAAATATAAGCCCTATCTAATTCCTTCATATTAGATAGGGGAAATTGTCGATCAAAAATGGTTTGTAGACCAAACGGATGTCATTAATTCTTTAGTTTGTTTGATCAAGCCTCATTCCAAGTCATGTATCTATTCTTCAGGATAGGTGTGTGTCTTGTGATGAAGCACTTTATTATCTAAACTAACGTTTGTATGAAATCAGTTTGATTTTGCATCCACCAAAATTAAAATATTATTTTTAAAACTCCATATATATATATATATATTAAATTAAATCAAATTTCTATATTCTATACCATTTCAAAAATATCAAACCTCACACCACAATAATGTTTTTTAACGACCGACATTTACTTCTTATAGTTTTCATAACATTGCTTTTATATATAAAATCCATATTTTGTCATATCTTCCTCATGAATTCTGAGTAGAATTATTTGTCTTTCTCTTTGCAATGAGAAATGGTGAAGTGATGATGTAGATTTGTTGTGTCATTCTAATGTTAAGAAATTGTGATGATTTTTCGTTTTGTACTTCATTTACTTTTTGATCTGGCCAATTGAATTGTTAAATTTTGTTGTGAAACATTTAATCAGAGAGGACTAAGTTTTCTACAAAAAAATTGGAGAATTCATTCAATGTACATGAATGAGTGACATAGTTCATGTGGGTTAAGTGCAAATAAATAGAGAAATGTGGTTTGATGAGCTTCAAATTAGAGATTTTAGGGTGACAGGCTGAAATCCCTAATTTGGTCTTAGTGTTTTGTAACTAAAGCTAGGGTTAGCCATCAGGTGAAGGGAAGTGGGAGCTCTAAAGTGACAGCCAGTATCCTCCCAGCCTAACCATGGATTTAGGAACTAAGACAAGGATTTGCCAATATTATTTAAATAACTGCAAGAGGGGGTAATCTGAAGAGGGTAAAGAATAAGATTGCTCCTATTTGGCACAATACAAGTTTATTATCAATCGATATCATTCACTCAATATAGTATCATTGTAAGGGGAAAGATGCTTTTCCATATTTGAACCTTTAAAAAGAAAAATTCATCTGTGTTAGTTAATTCTGTCTAGAAATTTAGAAAGCAACTTTAGTTAACTCAGCTTTTAGTCATTGTTACACTAGCATCTTAATATTTTTTGAACTTACATTTTGAATTGAGTATTGGATTTCATTTCTATACTATACTTTGAATAGTTCCAACCTTTCTCATGGGATCGATAACGATATATATACTTGCGTATACAAGTGGCTGCCTAATTATTAAATTAATTTACTGTGAAACTGAACTGAAACTACCTTTAGAATATTTACATTAGCAGCAGTGCACAGGTCAAAAGTTAAGGAGCTGTTATTAAAAATATTGAAAATCAATTGGTACTTATTGCTACTACACTAAGTAATAGGCCTTATGGAACTTTCCCTAGTAATGTTGAGATTAACTAAAAGATTAGAATGAAGAAAAACTTAAGGCTATATTGTTAAGAAGTGGAAAAGATTTGGAATCAAGAGTGCAAAAAGATGTTGAAGTTGAAGAAGAGAAGGTGGAAACTGATAAAGGACATGATAATATATATCCTGATTTGGAACATCCGCTAAAACCAAAGAAAATTAATATAGAAAGACCACCACCACCTTTTCTTCAAAGATTGAAACAATAAAGAGAGAAACAATCTTCAAAATTCCTAGAAATCCTTAAAAGATTAACAATAAATATTTCTTTTGTTGAAGCCTTAGAACGAATGCCTAATTATGTGAAGTTTATGAAGAATATATTAAATAAGAAAAATGAAGTTTACAGATAATGAGACCGTCGCACTCAGAGAAGAGTGTAGCGTAATTATTCAGAAAAAGCTTCCTGAAAAACTTAAAGATCCTGGTAGCTTCACTATAGCTTGTGCTATTGGAGAAAAGTTTTTTTTGGAAGCGCCTTATGTGATATGGGAGCCAGCATTAATCTCATGTCTCTATCAATTTTTAAAAGATTGGTAATAGGAGAAATTTCCCCTACTTCAGTAACTCTTCAGTTAGCTGCTTGTTTTATTACTTATTTTAAAGGAGTTTTTGAAGTTATTTATTAAAGGTTGATAAGTTTATCTTCCATGTAGATTTTATTGTTTTAGATATGAAGGAAGATAAAAAAATTCCTATAATTTTGGGAAGACCATTCTTGCAACTAGAAGAGCCATGATACATGTTCAAAAAGGAGAGTTAACTATGAGATTTATTGATCAAGAGGTGAAATTTAATATATCAAAAGCTATGAAATACTTTGCAACAGGAAAAGATGATGAATGCTTTGAATGGAAATTTGTGACTATGTAACAGATTATCATTTTAAGGAAAAGTTTGAAGAAAAAAGGAACAAGAAGATTTGAAATGTGAGGATAAATATGAAATGGAAGATAAATATGATGAGATAGATATTGAAGAACTGGACTATGTTCAGGAAAGTATTGAGATGTTGGATTTTACAAAAAAATGATTATAAAAGTTTAATTCCATCTATCATATATCGGCATATTTTTAGGTTGAGTGTGTTGTATTTTGAAAAGGGGTCGCCTACAGAAATTATCGGCAAATTTTCATATTTTTAAATTCAATTTAAATATATATATATATATATATATAATTTGGAAAGTAGCGTTTGATTTTTGAAAATGATTTTAAGTTTGAAAATTTTAAGATATGAAATCAAACCGATCTCACATCCCGAATAGCTTATGTAAACGAGCACCACATCACAAACCGTATATCTATTCCGAAGAATAGACACACTGCTTGATGATGAGGCTTGCTTAAATAAACTAGAAGATTTGTGACATCCGTTTGGTCTGCGAACCAATTTTATAAGCCGACAAATTCCCCTGTTTAAAATAAAGAAATTAAACAGGGTTTATATTACTCGGGTTCTTAAAGTTCCCTATAAGGGCAAGCCCCTATAGTTAATTACATCTTAAATGACGGGAATCATTTAAGAAAACTCTCGATAATGATTAGTGGTTTTGCTCTCAAGAATTTCAAAGTTTAAGGTTTCAAAGGATTGATTTTTGGGATTTCAATAAGGAATGGATCAAGTTTGGAACAATTAATTTCAGGAGTCCAAAGGAAGAAAAGTAGGAGAAGTTGAAGATCCAAGTAGAATCTTGGCAACTTCCCAAACTATCCTATTGTTTGGCTTCAATTTGGGAGTTCATTTAATGTTTCATCTTGCCTGTTTTAATTAATTAGAACTTATATTCGTATGACACAATCATACAAACAACCTCGAAGATGTGAGGGTTTATGTAGTACCGAACGATTACCTCGGAGTCTTAAGATCAGCTAGGGCTTAATTTACATGACATGATCATGCAAATGCCTAACAAAGAGTTGAGGATTTATGTTGCACTAGGTAAACTATCTTGAAGTCATATGGCTTGGTTATTTAATTCTAAGAAAGTTTTGCTGAAGTAGATCCAAGTTTTGCTGATGACGATGGCCTAGCTGCCCACCATGCTCCGAGCTACTTGTTGTTGCAGAGGTTTAGTTTAAGAAGTCATAAATCAAAAAATGAGAGAAGTATTTTGGTTTAGAGAAAATCTTAAAATCTAAGTGTTTTTAATATTTTAATTAAAACAAATCTTAAAGTTATTTAAACAGAACCGATTAAGATCCCACGGTTCCGTCATCCCGGCACTGTTATTTTCATCGAATTCACTTAGTCCGGATGAATTTGCTAAACTCAACTGAAAGAGTTCCACACTTTCATTTAGATCGTGAGAAATCCTATTAGCAACACGTGGGTTACATCATCCGAGGTATTCCCGATCATTCAACGAGACGTTTTAATTTAGTTGTAATTATAGTATTGTTGTTCTGTTTGTGATTAAATTTTGAGTTGTTTTATATTTTGGAATGTTGTGGCGGTGAATTTTATCTTGCAATGACTTTTAATTTAGTTTTGATTTTAGTTTAGGGGCTATCCTAAAGGTTTTCGTTTTCATGCAACAGTCTTATTTATCATGCAAGAATGCAAGAAAAAGTAAAGCGCAATGCATGTAAGTAAATTTCAATAAAGTAAATTGCAATAAAATAAAAGCGTACTCGGAGGGTCTTCCCGTCATCCCAAGCTGCACTTAAAACACATGTTAAGGCATTTAAACATATTTTGCAAGAAATACCTAGGTAAAGCTAAGGGAAAGGGTTTTGGTTGTCTACCAAATTCTTAATCCTATAACTAGTCATTTCCTATGACGTCTTGGTTGTTGGTTTAGTTTAAGGATGATTTTCTTCATCAAAGAACAATTAGATTCAATTGTTCTTCTAAAACATCCCGCCATATTGAGGAAGTGTTTAGGACGAGTCCTAAACATCTTTTCAAGACTTCTGAGATCATTTTGAGTCTAAGTAAATTTAGTTGTACATATGAATTAATCATCCAGGAGTTCAGTTAAACTTTGTCTCTTGCTCAGTGAACTTGGGTATTTGATTACCTGATGAATGAAGTGACATTTCATTTAATACTCTATTTAAGAGTTATAATAATTAAAGCCTTTAAGGGCGAGTTGGTTTATCGAGAATTTTAATCATCCTTAATTAAAAGTTTGAGTTAATGATTTAAAGTGATTTAATTTAATTATGAGGTTTTAATTAATAATTTTTTTAAGTTTGGAATAGTGTTCAAATGATTTTAGATTTAATTTAAATCTTTACACTTTCAATTATCTTAGTATTTCAGATTGATGTTCATGTTTTAAATTTACTTAGGTAGAAAGAGGTATTTGAAATTATTGATATATTTTGATTTAACTCTTAATGATTTTATTTAGGTTTGTTGTTAAGTGATTTTAATTCAATTTAATTTAATTTAATTTAATTTTAATTTAACTTAATTTAATTTAATTTAATCTAATTTTAATTTAATTTAATTTTAATTTTAGTTTCAATATTTTTAATTTAATTTAATTTAATTGTTAAGGTATTAATTTAGTTTAATTTAAACTTTGACTTAACTTAATTTAATTTAATTTAACTTAATTCCAAGATTTTAAATTTGATTTTTAATTATTAGACCATTTAACATTTTAAGCTTTAATTCGTTTAAAGGTTATCTTCTTTTAATTTTTTATTTAATTTAGATTATTATTTTAATTTTTAATTAAGAACTAAATATTGTTAAAGCGACTCATTTAGAATCTATTTTACACACGTTTATTAATCGTCGTCTTAGCGATCGATATTTGGAAGAGAGTTTTTACTCTTTGCGACAGATTCGTTTCGTTTCATGGTTATAATTCCATTATTGAAATGTTTCGGGATTGGAATTGTTTGGGGCATGTATTTCTTAGTAATATTCCTTCTATTATTGTTTGGTTCATTTGGATGAACCGTAATAGCATTAAATATGATGGTAATACTTCTAGTTCCTTTAAAGTTGTTGGGCAAATCCTTTCTTACATTTCTAAATGTGTTTCTATGGTGGATTTTAAATCTAATAATAATAGTTATATTGTTGCTTTGACTTCTAATCTTCAGCTGCCTATAAATTTAGTTAATGTTGATGGTTCTAGTATTCACTGGTATAAACCTCTTGCGCCTTTTTTGAAAATCAACACTGATGCTTCATGGAATTTTACTAAAGCTGGTATTGGTGGGGTTTGTCGTGACTGGAATGGGTCGATTTTAGCTTGGTTTGCTGCTCCTATTGTTACTTCGACGCCTTTAATAGCTGAAGCCGAGGCTATTATTCTTGCCCTTTTAATTGCTAAGTATAAGAAATGGGTGAATATTATTCTCGAAACCGATTCTTTAACTATTTTTGATATCTGTTCTTTAAATATAACCTGTCACTGGAGTGTTTTATTATAGATTAAAAAAGTTAAAGCTCTTTCAGTTGGATTGAATGTGGTTTGGAATTATACTCGACGAGAAGGGAACTTGGTTGCAGATTGGATTGCTAAGCTTGGCGCAAATCTACTGAAGCCTATTGTCTCTGAGTTTGTCCCTCCGTTTTAAACTCTGTGTTTACTTTAGATACTTAGTTGTTGTTTTTTCTTAGTGTGTTTGTGTGTTGGTCTGGTGGGGTGAGTTGTATTTCTCTTTTTTTGGAAGAAGGACCCAATTCTTTTCTTCTTTTATGATTTCTGAGGGTGCGTGTGTTGGGACCTTCTTCCCGGTTTTGTACTTTGTTTTATGGAGCAATAAAATTGAGCCTTTGTGCTCTTTTATTAAAAAAAAAGCGACTCATTTAGGAATTTTTAAATTAAAGAATAAATATCCTCTTAATAATATCCCTATTTTAATAATCCAAATTTTAAATATATTCTTTCCAAAATTTAAATTATTTAATTAATTAGAGTTTCATTTTGATATTTTCAGAGTGTTTAATGGGTTTCTACCCTTTTAATTTCCCTAAGTTTCAATCATCCAAGAGAAAGTTAAAATCAAATATTTTACCCCCCATTTTGATTAAACCTAAAGTTTTAATTAAGGGTTAAAATTTTTAGATAACTTTATGCCCTTTTAGGCTTATTTATTTCATAACTCACTAAATTGAGCTCAAATGAATTTGAAATTTTTATGTCATCTCACTCACATGTCAATTAAGACATTAGAGGAGAAAATGCGATTTTTCTGAATTTAATTTATTTATATATATTTCTAGTAGAAAATAGGGATTTTCAAAGAAAATTCAACAACATAACCAAGGAAAGGTTTCTGCTCTTAAGACAATTATGGGATGTTCCTAATGACCAGAGGACCACATGGACCAATTTTTGTGATTTTTTAAATTATATTTTATTTATTATAATTATTTTGAGTTTTAGAGTATTAATTAATTTTAAAATAAAATAAAAGTTGAAAAATAGATTTTATATTTTTCTTAAATTTCTCTAACCTCAAGGAGTCCAAAGAAAAAAATTTTATAATTTTCTAATTTTTTTTTGATTTATTAGAATTATTTTAGTGAAGAGGTTAAAAATTCATTTTTTAAAATTAAAAATTACATTAAGCCTTTAAAATTCAATATCTCATCCTAGGGACTTAAGAAAAATATTTGGTTTATTCTTAAATGATTAGGAGTCAAAATGTGATATTTTTATGATTTTTAATATTTTTATGATTTTTATTATTTTTTAATTATTAAAATATTAAAATATTGTGAAAAATCAACTTTTTTAGAAAATTCCAATTTTAATTTTCCTGAACTCCCCTGATATCAAAGAAGCTCCAAAACCATTTTTGTGAATTTTTGAAAGTATTTTTAGAGTTATGAATTTTTAAAGCTCCATTTTGCTTATGAGGCTTAATCAATCCATTTGGTGAGGTTAATCAAGTCCAATTGACTTCAAATTTTTATGCAAGGTTCTCTGTATCCTAAAGAGTAATAGAGAATTATTTTCAAGTCAATTTGATGTGTGGTTAACCCTAATTAATTCAAATTTAATTTTTGGAGTTTAGGCCAATTAGGGTTATTATGAATGAATTAATTCAAAATATATTTTTCATAGGGTCCCCTGGTCCTAAGAAATATTACAAAATTTTCCTAGAATTTATTTTACTACATGATAATTATTGAAATTAAAATACCTAAAACAGTGACATGAACTTGAAAAATCAATAACTTTTCACAGAGATGGCCTCTAACCTTGAAAAATTCAAAAGATGTTCCCAAGATCAGAGGCTTCAAAAGCCCTAGGGTCTCATGCCATGGTGAATTGTCTATACAAATGGAGAATCAAAACATTGGAAACAGTAAATAAATTATTAAAAATAAAATACTCATCCAATTAGCTTGATTTCTCTTCTACATTATTCTCCTCTGTTCACTGAGCAAGGGGGTATTTTTATTTTATTTTTGTGATTTTTCTATGCAAAGATATGAATTTTTCAAGTTCTGATATTTAAATAATTTAAAAATACCCTAATTTTCTACTTATCCGACTCGGTGCCGCGTCAACCTACGGCGGATCGAAAACCCACGCGTCGCTCTGTGATTCGGTGCCGCCATCTGACTCAGCGCTCCAGGGGCCCACGGTTCACGTAACATTCCGCTGTCCGGCTTGATCTCGACCGTCCGCTCGATACACGCACGATCCAACGGCTCTTGGTCATCGTCTACGACTGGTGTGCACCCATGACCGTCCACACTCAAACCCTAATATCTCTCTCGATTCTCAATGGATTTTTGAGTTCTTATACTCTATCGATTCGTCTTGAAGAGACGAACACATCCATACGGTTTATAGGCTATGAAATTAACCAAAACAAAATGGAGAGTTGCTGGAAGCTCGGGAGGAAGAATGAGTTCATACCTTTGCTCAGAGAAGTGAAGCTTCGATCTGAGGGTTGTGTCACCTTCGATTGAGTCCAAGCAAGCTCCAAATGAAGTCCCTGTCTCTGGGGAATTGTCTAAGTATGAAAGTGACCAAGGCCGATCAAAAAGCTTGGAGGCTGGAAGCAAGGCCTGGTGAGGGGGCTTTTACTGGGGAACTTCTCCTCTTGGTCTGGTGAAGGTGTAGGGTCAATCAATTTGAAGATTGGCTCACTGTGGTGAGGTGTCCTGTTTTTGGGTGGATTTTCAACTCGAAAGTGGGCTCGTTAATGGGGATTAGAGCAAAGGAACACTCGGGGATCAACTGCTCCAGGTTAGGAGAAGGTCCCGGAGCAATTTTGGCGAGTTTCCTTAAGGTCTGGTTCATCACCTTGTTTGGCCGAGAGGTGAGTGGGTTTAAATAGAGGTGGTTGGAGGGCCTCCCAGGGGGTTTAATGGCTTGGATTAACTGCCTTGGCCAAGGGAAGAACAGCCACAATGGCCATTGGGCATGGGATAGCTCAGCAAGTTCAAATTAAATTTTTGATTCAAATTAAGCCTCTTGCCTGGTGGTTTTCGGTGGCTGTGGTGGCTGGCCGGCCAGGCATGGGTCACCCTCAGGGTCAGGGAGGTCAGTGATTGAGTTTTGTGAGTTCAATTGGCAAATGCCAAGTGTAAAGGAGTTGAATCAAAGTGGAAGGGGGAAGGGATCATTTTGGGCTTGGTTTGCTCAAAGGCATGGATTTGGGTTTGGTGCACCCACCAAGGCCTGATTTGAGCTGAAGGGAATCATATGGCTCGACTGAATTGGAGTGGAGAAGTCTCCATCCTTGGTGAGGTGGCTAAGCATGGTTTAGTGTGTATCATGGATGAGGTTAAAAAGGCTTAAGGAAGGCTTAAGAAAGGGGCCCCTCCATTTGCCATAAATGACATGGTGAGGTGTCAAGACTCTCATGGCTTCATATGGCTCGTAAATGGCTCACATTTGGCTTACATTTGTCTTGGAAAAGGTTGTCTTGTTTCATGAAAAAGGTTTTTAGAAATTTTTGGCATTTAGGGATAATTTGGCATGTGGCTTGAGATGGAATGGCTTGATTATTGATTTAGGACTTAGGGATGATTTCAATTAAATGTATAATGAGAAGAATTTGTCATGTGGGCTTTGGATTTAAAGTAAATTTAGGATGAAAATTTTTGTAAAGTATTGTGCCAAATAAATGTTGCAATTGGTTTAGGCATGTGTCATGAGTGGTTTGGAACAAGTTTAAAGTGATTTTGAATTGTATTGGGTTGAATTTGGGCTTTTTTGGTAAAGGGGCCAAGGTGGGCCAAATTGGGCTAACTTGGGCTAAGGTTGGGATAAGGTTGGATTTGATGTAAAATTAATGTTGGAAAATGTTTATGGGAGTGTTACAAAGAGTTTTCAATTTTGGTTGGGCTCTAATTTTGGGATTTGGGCCCATTTGGGTTAGGTTTGGGCTTAGATCAATTTAATGGATTTTGGTTTTGGGTTAGGTTTGGGTGGAGTTTAGGTTCAAATTTTGGGCAAATTAAGTTAGTGTTTTGTTTATGGGGATGTTAGGAAGGCTTTAGAAAAGATTTGGGGCCAATTGAGGTTGAATTGGGTTGGTTTGGGCTAGGTTTAGGTCATGTGCCAAAATTGGGCCTTAGGCTTCAAATTGAAATTGGGCTCAAATGTCAATCAAATTGGACTTGGATTTGGTCTAAATTGATATTGGGAATATTGATTTGAAGTTTAGAATTGAATTGGACCAGAATTGAGGTCAATTGGGGTGGTTTGGTTTGACATTGGGTTCACGGGTTAAAAATGGGTCAAATTGAGGGTTTGTGTAAAAGTGGGGTAAATTGGCAAAATTGGCCCATGGTGTAGTTGAAAAAAATGAAAATGGAAATATTTGGGATTTTTTGGAATTTTCTGGGAATTTTTAGATTTTTTTGGATTTTTGGGGTAGAAGGGTATTTTGGTAATTTTGAGAGGGTTTAGGGGTATTTTTGGAAATTTTGGTATTTTGGCCAAAGATGGTCAATTTGAGTGGTGGGAAGTGTTTAGGATTGATTTTGAGGGATCTTGGGTAATTTAGGTAATTTTGCAAATTTTGGGTCATTTCAAGGGTATTTGGTAGGTTTGGTGGGTCCGGGGTCCGGGGTCCCGGGGGTCAAAAATTGAAATTTTGAAAAAAGAAAGATCGATCAAGTGTGAGTGAAATGGAATCACTTTGGTTGAGTCATGAAGCCATATCAAGCCCATATGAGCCATGAGAGGACTCATTTGGCGCATTCATTATGTTGTTCCTAACCCTCTTAGCCAGGGGCTTAGGGGTTAAGGACCATCCATATGAATTACCTACATGAGTCAGGAGGTCAAGTTCGGTGAGAGTGTGGTTTTAGGACTTGGAATTACCTAACCCTCACCAGACCAGGCCACCCAGGGTATTCCTAAGGCCAAAAAGTCTTATAGGGAACTCATCCTTTAAACCTCCACATTTGATTTCAACCCTCTAGGTGATTAAGGGTCTACAATCAAGCTTGTGGGGTTTGCACGGAGTTAAGAAGTAGTTTGAATTTCTAAAGGGTGGGTTCCATTTCTAGTCCTCTAAGATTAGTCAAAGGAAAAGCCTAACGCTAGATCCTAAGTACTAAAGAGAGAAGCAAAAGACCTCATCAAAATGAGGTCAACATCATAAAACATCCTAAACTTGAGATGAAAATAATTCCAAATCATTTGAAGTATGTGTTCTTAGGAGAAATATCTACATTACCAGTTATTGTATGCTCAAATTTAAATGATTTACAAGAGTAGAAATTACTAGAAACCTTGAGAAGATATTTAGCTGATATTAAAGGAAACAGTTCTTCTCATAGAATTCTGTTGGATGAACAGCATGAACCTAGAGCTGATCCGCAAAGGAATATAAATCCATTGATGAAAGAAGTAGTGAAGAAAGAAATTTTAAAATGGTTGGATGCTGAAATTATATATCGTATTTCAAATAGTGCATGGGTAATTCTAATTCATTGTGGTCCTAAGAAAGAAGGAGTGAGAACTGTGACTAATGAAAGAAATAAAATAATAACCATAAGATAAGTCACTAGTTAGCGAATTTGTATTCAGTATAGAAATTAAATGTTGCCACTTGGAAAGATCATTTTCCTTTATGTTTTCTAGACCAAATGTTGAATAGGCTTGCTGAGCACAAATAATTTTACTTTTTAGATAGATATATTGGCTATCATCAAATATTAATTGCTCCTAAGGATCAAGAAGAGAACTATTACTAGTCCTTATGGAACATTTGATTTTTGAAGAATGTGCTTTGGATTATGTAACACACATGCAACATTTCAAAGATGTATGATGTCAATTTTTAGTAATTTGATTGACAATGGAATAGAAGTTTTTATGGATGATTTTTCTGTATTTGGAACTTCATTTGACATTTGCTTAAATAATTTAGAAAAAGTTTTGGAGTTATGTGAAAAAAAAATTTAGTTCTAAATTGGAAGAAATGTCAATTTATGGTTGCAGCAAAAATTGAACTTAGGCATAAAATTTCTAAATATGTCATGGAAGTAGACCCTGCAAAGATCTAAATCATCATGAGACTATCATGTATAACTACTGTGAGAGGGGTGAGAAGTTTTTTAGGACATGTTGGGTTCTATAGACATTATATTAAAGATTTTTCAAAAAGTACTAAACTACTATGCTAACTTTTAAAAAAAGATAAGAAAGTTGATTTAATGAAAAATGTTTAAATACCTTTGAAGTATTGAAAGACATATTAATCGTTCCACTATATTTCTTCTTTGTAGCCAGTCACAAGTGCCTTATGAGAGTTTGGAAAAAGTGCTTCTTCATTAGAAGCCCATGGACCCAACTAATGTTTACGGCTGTCCAAAAACTGGGGATGAAAATGATCTGAGCATAACTGTAGACCAACCATGTTAGGGTTTACTACCTACTCAACCTCGTTTTTCCTGAAAATGCACAGTTGATTCTGTGAAAGATCAATAAACTGAAGAAAGAGGTACAAAATCTTATGGATGCAATTAAAAATATATCTGAATTATTTGATCACCTAGATTGGAGGATGAAGGAATAGTTTGATCATACTAGGCGTATGGAAGAAGGATTGATACGATTGATGAAGAAAAAGGCTTGTATTGAAAAGGATTCAACTGATGAATTCCCATATCGACCCTTCTACAATTTTTTTGTGCACCAACAATACATGAGAGATATCAGAGAAGATTGTAATGACATTGATAAGGAGTAGTGATTTTTTATTTTATCTACTTTATTTAGTATTTGGACTTTATTTGCTTGAGTTTGGTTTGTATTTGGCTTGCTTATGGAGTGATTTCAGACTTCTTATGCTTAAGATTTGAATTTATGATATGTTTTTAGCATTAGAGTGTTGTGGTTTGATTACGATGCTGAGCTAATGATGTAGTAATATGGTTGATGTGTAAGTTTGTAGCTTTGGATTATATATATATAAGTGATGTTTTGTGTTATTTGTGTGATATTAGAATTAGTTAATCATTTAATATTGAATTTAGGTGCTTAAAAGGCTAATTAGATGTCGTTGTAACTTGGAAATGATCGAAATCAAAAGATAACTTTGGAACTAGAAATTTGGTCTAACGCCGACGGCACCTAATTTAGCATCGACAGCGCCTGATTCAGCGCTGATTGTGCCCGATTTAGCACTTACGATGCATGGTGCGACTTTTTTAAATTACCAAAATTAATAAACTTGAATATATATATATATATATATATATATCTATATATATATATATATATATATATATATATATATATAAATATTGATTTAGTTTTCTATTGAGTCATACAATTAAATGCAAGTATATGTATCGCTCAAGTAATACAGGGCTCTAGTGGAATCCTGGTTATCGGTCCCATAGAGAGGTAATTAATTTTATAATGTAGCACAGAATGCACTTCACGAATCACAACACATCTACAAGTATTACTAATATTAAAAGAGAAACAAACAGTTGCAGTTACTAATTCTAATAAAGTACGTTCAAATTTTCTAGCAATGTTAACTAACAAAAGACTAAATTTATAATGAAAGTTCAATTGTAAGAACTAATCTTCCTCCACTCCAATAATAATGTGATGATTTAGTGACATAGATCAGTGATGTAAATTTATTGTGCCAAGTATGAGCATTCGTATTCTTTACCCTCTTCAAAGTGCCTAAAGAACATTGGTTAATCCTAAGTTTAGTCTCCAAATTCGTGGATAGGCTGGGAGGATAGTGGCTCTCACTCCAGAGCTCCCACTTTCCTTCCCCTGAAGGCTAACTCTCGCTTTGGTTTTTTAAAAGCCAGAACCAAATTGGGGATTTCAGTCTGCCACTCAAAAATCTTCATTTCTACGCCCATCAGAATATATTTTCTTATTTATTTGCACTCAATCCCCATGAACTACGTCATCATTCATGGACATTGAATGTAACCTTCACTTTTGTTGTGGAACTCATAATCCTTTCAGAACATATATTTCCCAATAAGTTTATTAATTTAATTGATCAGATCAAAAAGTAAATAAAGTACAAAGTGAAAAGGTCGTCACAAGCTCTCCATAATAGATCAACACATCATTTCCATATCACAACATCAACACATCACATGAAAATGAGGAAGACAAAGAAATCTACTCAAGACTCATGAGGAAAGGATGAAAAAACATGGATTTTACATATAAAAGCAATGTCATACAAAAAGAGTAAAGAAAAGACAACTTATCTCAAACTCTTTCCCAAGGGAATCTCAAGAAATTCCTTTGACTCCTCTTTTTTCTTCACAACAACAAACAATTCTCTTTTTAGATAAGTAAATAAGAAGAAATCTCTCACTTTTCCTTTCTTCCTACACTCCTTAAAAGAGAACACGCAAACCCAAATGAAAAGACACATGCACTCTTCACTCCCTCATAGTCAAAACTCTCTTCCCCCTCACTAAACTTGGTTCCAAAATAGTTTAAATTCAGCCATAACGATTTCCCAAGATTTTCTTCAAGCATCCTTCTAAAATCCGGCCAAATACATTGAATCTAGTTTAAAATTGGGACAGGGCGTGATCTGGCGCAGGATAGGGCACCGTCCAACGCTACTTTCTGCCTTCTGGTCTAAAAGTCTTTGTAAATTGGTGCGGTCTGGTGCTAGTGACATCGCCGTTCAATGCCAGTTCAATAAAACATATTTTGCTCCATTTTGCTCCAAATTTGCTCCTTTTTTTCTTCCTTTTGCTTCGAAGGCCTAAAATCATTGTACTTGCATAAAATCATGAAAATACCTTTCTTTAAAGTGCAATATCATAAAAAACAGGTATGAAATGGACATTAAAAGGCTATCAAATTTTCAGTTGATCAAGATCCCCCAAACTTAACTATTACTTGTCCTCAAGTAATTTAGTTAATACATAAAATAATGATCCACTACAATGAACTTTCTTTCTAGAATACCATAATTTTGATTTAGATAAGTACAGTAATAAAATTTTTCAGAAAGATCTTTGAATTATTCAAGTAAATTCTGTAGGTGTAAGGCTATCTAGTAATCAAGTCTAAGAGTTCTAGCCTTCTATTCAGTTCAAAAATGACTGTAGATTGTCCTATTAAGGCACTTAAAAGGATTAAATGAAAAGAAGTTTATGAGAACACTACTAGTAACGATACTAATCCATACATATAAGCTCAGGAAAGTAATTAAGTTTTTCCCTTTAGGTAGATCTAAGTGAAGCCAATTTTTTATTAGGCATCTCCTCAAGTTTCTCCTCACTTTTTCTTTTATTTTTCTTCTTTTTTCTCTTTTCTCATCTTCTTCTTTTTACTTTTGCTATTTTAAGCGAGAATTACTATATATAGATAGCCTTTAATAATTTTGAACTTCACCCTTCTCATCCTAAATTTGAAACTTACCACAATCCTTTACCCTACAAGCATTTCTTTAGCTTATTATTGATTCATCATAGAGTCTCAGTCCTTTCCTTATACATAAATTTTTTAGGATTCTTAATACTTCAAACATACAGTTTTTCTTACTTTGAATAATTGATATAGTCCTATTCTCTTATACCAAATATCTTAGCCTGCAAATTTACTTTTCATTACAAAATACTTTCATTCAAGTCCACTAAAGTACTTAAATAAAATCAAAATATAGTTATCTAAAATTGAGCTCTATCACAAGAAATCATGTTAAAAATTTTGAAAATACTTTTAAAATAGAACAACTAACAGTTAATTATTTCCCTCCCCCAAACTTAAATTTTTGAATATCAATAAGATTATCATAGGTAGAAAGAAAAGATCTAAGCATATATGTAACTCATACCTCAATATGTTTGGCTTTTTCTACCTTTGAGTTTAGGCAGGTCTTCTTCATAAATTTAAAATAGTAGGCCTAAAATAATTAAGAGCATTTCTACACATACATATAGGTTAGAAATTTGCAAGGGAAGAAGTTTAAAATCTTAAAACATAAAACATCAACTAAACACAAAACATTAACATCCAACTGTTACAATCACAGATTAAACTAACAGACTAAATACAATCACATTACATTCATCACAATTCAACATAAAGTTCACAACAAACACATCCAAATACAAAGTACATCCTAAATACAAATCAGAGCCCCAGGTACATCACATATACATCAAAAAATACAATATGCAAAGAAAATAAAAATACTAACCTACCGATCATCATCTATAGAAGCTCCACCATCATCAGGTTCATCAGGCTGGTATGGAGTGTACTCAAGATATGTAGGGAGTACAACACTAGTGTCTCCCCTGAGGAATCTCATCTGTGCGTCATGATAAGCTATATCTTATTCTCGCCACCGCACTGGATAATCATCATTTACATTATTCCTTGCTTCTAGTCCCTCTACTTTAGTATTCAACATCTCTAACTGATCCATAACATCATGCAGAGTAGGTTCTCTAGACGTAGATGGTCTCTCCTGACTAGAAGAAGGTACATCAATTTTCTTACTCCAATTCCATCCTACATGAGCTTCATAGGTTTTCAAATTTAGTTTACTCATTCGCTTCAGGGGATGAACAACCTCATCATTGTTTTCAGTTGTTACACCTGACTGGATACACAAGGCATAAATTAGGCTGGGGTGTCCTAGCTCACCTGTAGTCTCACCTTTTGAATTTGTAAAAATACTTTTAAGAATGATAGCCCCAATATTGATATTCTTCATGTTTTGAATACGGTAATTCAGAACAGCTCTATCTACAGTAACCTCGCTGTGATGGCTGGTAGGCAAAAGTCTTGCAAAAATGAAATAATGCTAGGCTTTCGATATAGAATTCAATGTGGAAAGGGGGAAGTTAACTTTTTATTCTGTTTAATCTTCCATTCCCCTTTTCCGTCAATAAAATAGTTCATAAGCATATCCAATGTTTCATTAGTAACAGGAAAATTTTGTATTCACACAAGAAAAGTTCTCTAAACTGGTAAAATGCATTGATGAGTTTGGGGGTAAATTCTACCATTTGTCCTCTAACAAGGATATATTCACTCTCAGAATAGTATAAATTTGCATAAAATTCTCTTATAATCCTCAGCATCGCTTCAGCAGTAAAATAACAAAAAATTTCCCATTGAGATTTACAATTAATTCTTCAATCACAACTCTAGGATTTTCAAAGGCTTTTTCTTGAATACACATCTTATTACTAAGAGATGTGCTGAGGTAGAAATAAGCCTTGAAATTCACAAATTTACTCTCAGCATAATCAAATTTTCTCTTATTTTTAGCCATTCTTGGAGCCATTTTTCTGAAAATATCAAATTTATCCAAATCAATTTCAAAATTATAATGTAATAGACTCTAAAGTAAATTTAACTAGATAAGAACTCTAACACCAAGGAAAATCTCCAAATTTTCTTTAAAAAGCACAAAATTAAAATCTTCCAAATGTAGGACAAAATTGAAAAAAAATAGTTTAAAGTGAAAATTGAAAAAAAATAGTTTAAAGTGAAGCTCTTACCAAGAAAAGATGAAATTTGAACTTTTCCGACCACGAAATCGCTTTAAATCCAAATGCAAGTGAGCCCTAAGTCCAAAAATCAGCCTTAGCTGGACGTAGAAGATGATGGTTTGTGCAAAAATGGTGGGTCCCAGGGTTAAATCACAAAATTTGAGGGTTTAAGGCTTTTTTTGGTTGGGTGCGTTCCAACGCTGGTGACAGCGCCGTTCAGCACAATTTTCATTTCAATAGGCTAAACTCTCTGTCTTTTAGCGCGGTCCGACGCTGGTAGCTGCACCGTTCAGAACTAGTAACATTGAGTAACTTACTAAAGCCGTGACAAATAATATTTTTTTAACACAAACAACACAAAAAATCACTTTGATATATAAAATACAAATTACAAACACACATAAATAACTCTAAACTCTACACATTGTTAATCTATAAAATACTAAAATTCAGCGTCGCTGACAACCAAAGCACAATAACACAGAAAACTAAACAATAAAGCAAATACAAATATAGCATCCAAGCAAAGCATAATAAAGTAACCAGTTTAAATACATAAAAATAGAAACATAATAATTAAGTCTTTATTCTTCCTCACAACTATTTTCAACTCTTAAATCTTCAATTGATTGAACATGAACGAACATATTGTAGAATGGACGAAACAGGAATTCTTTAGTAGAATACTCCTTAATCCAACCTTTTTTTTTCATCAAACGTATCAAACTTCCTTCAAGGTACCTACAATGATCAAAGTGTTCCTTCATTCTCCAATCCATATGATCAAAGAAGTCAGACAGATTGTTGATTGCATTCATCAAGTGTTGCATTTATTTCTCCAATTTCTTAAATTTTTTCAAAATGATCTGTGAACTTTCAGGAAAGTAAGGAGGAATAGGTGTTGAACTCTGAGATGGTTGATCTTCAATGATATTCATGTCATTCATATCACTAACTGCCTGCTTACTATGTTCATTTGTTGGGTCAATAGGCTTCTAAAGTAGAAGTACTCTTTCCCAATTCTCATATGGCACTTGTGACTGACTGCAGAGGAGAAATATGGTGGAAGGATGTCCAAGCCCATACTTTGATCCATGAATGATCAATCCCAAAATAGATTTAACAATTATAGAACTAACATCAATAGGCATCCCCATTTGAATACAATAGTACAAAATAACACGTTCCTTGGTTACTTTACTGATTTACATAGTTGGGATTAATTTTGCACATATAAATTAATGTAAGTGCTTCGACGTAGGATTTAGCAGTTTGGTAAAAAAACTCACATACCTGTTATCTCTTATCTCTCAGTCATCACTTTCATCCGTCAAATATCTGTATATATCATTCATGTTGTCCTTCGTTGGGACAACATTTGAATAGTGGCAGATCGGCACATTTTCAAACATTTATAAATCAATAATGTTTGCAGGAGTAAATGTGACAAACCTACCTTGCATGTAGACTGATTCCTTGGTTGATTCAATGAAGATTTACGTAAAACGCTTTCACAACAGGGATGAATAAGACGACAGTAGTATAACATAACACTTCCGAGTGTCTCTGAAAAATGATTTCTTCAATTTGAGTAGTAGGAGAATTCATACCTTTATTCACAAAGGCTCGCTCCTTAATTAGGCTCTTCTTTGAGATATTCTTGTTGAATAGATGTTGCACTTCGAAACTGATGAACTTTCTATGGTTGCAAACTTGAAATCTTAAAGTTTTGATCGAGTCGGAATCAATTTAGATGAGATTTAGGATCTACCTATTCATTCCTTTGGAAGTTTTTTGTGTCTAAGGACATTTTTTGGGAGTTCAAGTGGAAGAATTGCTGCCTAGAACTGCAAAAACACAATTTTAAAGACGAAAAATTGTTTTCTGAACAGCAGTGCGATCCGGTGCTGATAGCAACACTGTCCAGCGCTAGTTCAATTATTGCCAAACTTCATTTTTCCAAATTCTTTCCAAACTTCGATTCGATTTAAGGAAGGGTAGGACTTAATTAAGTAACAAAAAAACACAAATAACACATTAAATAAGAAAACACCCAATAACTGTGGGTTCCCTCCGACAAAGCTCTTAGTTTAACATTGTCAACCCGACATAACTTCAAGTTATTCAGGTTTATCCAACATTAAAACCTCTTTATAATTAGGTCTATTACCTTCAAAATATGGTTTTAATCTTTATCCATTAACTTTGAATATTCTTTCAGATTTAGGGTCTTCGATATTCACAGCTCCAAATTGATAGATTTTAACGAAAGTGAATGGTCTTGTCCATCTAGATTTCAATTTCCTAGGAAATAATTTCAATCTTGTATTGTATAGTAAAATTTTTTTTCCTGGGTCAAATTCCTTTTTAATAATCTTCCGATCATGCCCTATTTTTCTTCTCTCCTTATATATTCTATCATTATCATATGATTCATTTTTTATTTCTTCCAACTCGTTCAATTGCAACAATCTTTTCTCACTAGCATCTTTCAAATTAAAGTTCAATTTCTTTATCGCTCAGTATGCTTTATATTCTAATTCAACAGGTAAGTGACAAGTCTTTCCAAAGATTATTCTATAAGGTGACATTCCTATAGCAGTTTTATAAGCAGTTATGTGTGCCCATAAAGCAGTGTCTAATCTAGCAGACCAATCTAATTTCTCAGGATTAATGACTTTTAATTTCACGATTAGATACCTCAGCTAAGCCATTAGTTTGGGGATGATAAGCTGTAGAGATTCTATGCATAATACTATATTTTTCTACCAATCCCTGAATCAGATTATTCTTAAAATGATATCCACCATCCGTGATGATTACTCCAGGCATTCCATATCTTGTGAAATATTTTTCATTAGAAAACCCCGAAACACTTCTAGCATCACGCTTAGGTAAAGTTATTGCCTCAATCCATTTGGATACATAATCAACAACAATTAATATATATAAATTCCCAACTGAAGGTATAAATGGTCCCATAAAATCTAATCCCCAAGCATAAAAAATTTCAACTTCTAAAGTAAAATTAAGAGGCATTTCATTTATTCTAATATATTGCCTATTATCTGACATCGATCACAGGTTTTGATAAATCTATAAACGTCTCTAAAAATAGTAGGCCAACAAAATCCAGTTGCAAAATCTTATGTGTTGTTCTATCAATTTTGAAATGTCCTCCAAATTTAGAATCATGACATTCTCAAATAATTCATTTAGTTTCTTCATAAGGCACACATCTCCTAATAATAAGATCTTTACATTACTTATACAGATAAGGATCGCCGCAAAAATAAAATTGAGCATCATGTTTGAATTTCTTCCGCTGTTGCATTGTTAATTCAGGTGGTAAAATATCACTAATGATGTAGTTTACAATATCAACATACCATGGTATATTTCCTTCTGTAATATTATGTAACTGCTCATTAGGGAAAATTTCTATTATTTCCTTTTCAAATTTAGCTAAATTAGGTTGTTCAAGTCTAGTCAAAAAGATCAGCTATTTGATTATCGTCCCCTTTTCTATTAACGATCTCAATATCCAATTCTTGCATTAAAAGTATCCATCAAATCAATCTTGGTTTAGCATCCTACTTTTGCATTAAATATTTAATAGCAGAATGATTAGTATACACTATACGTTTGGCTCCAATTAAATAAGATCTAAACTTTTTAAAGGCATAAATGATAGTTAATAACTCTCTTTCTATAGTAGTGTAATTAATTTGAGCATCAATAAGAGTTTTACTAACGTAGTATATAACTTTAAACATTTTCTCATGCCATTGCTCTAAAACTACTCCAACAACATCATCGCTCACATCGCACATAATTCAAATGGTTTATCCCAGTAAGGTGAAACTATTATAGGGGCAGCGATCAATTTTTCCTTTAATAAATTGAAAGCTTTTAAGCATTCATCATTAAAATCAAACTTCTTATCTTTTTCTAGAAGTTGGCATAGAGGCTTAGTAATTTTTGAAAAGTCTTTAATATATTGCCTGTATAATCCTACATGTCCCAAAAAGCTTCTTACCCCTCTCATATTTGTTGGAGGTGGAAATTTTTCTATAATTTGAATCTTCGCAGGATCTACTTCCATGTCATTTTCAGATATTTTATGCCCAAGCACAATTCTTCCTGCAACCATAAATTAATATTTTTCCCAGTTTAGGACTAATGCTCGACTTTATATTTTGCAAGAATTTATGAACTCAAATTTATATATTTATAATAATTTTGTTAAGTCCAAGCATTCAACGCAAGTATACGTATCATATCAAGTAATATAGGGCTCTAATGGAGTCCTGGTTATCGATCCCACAGGGAAGTTTGGAATATATAAGAAAATGTTTAGAATATAGGTAGCACTGAAATACGATATTTAATTTGTAATTAAAGTTTACTACTTACTACTATTATGCAGGAAACAGTAACGATTAACTACACTACAATTACTTCTAAGAACTTTAAAAACAGGATTAACTAGTAGACGCACAAAACTAAGTATTTGAAAGGTTTTCGATATATGAGAAACGTATCTTTTCTCTTGCAATGAGAATATGATGTGTGGATTGATATGGAAAAATTATTTATTTTATTGTGCCAAATAGGAGCGTGGATGATTCTTTACCCTTAAAAGGGTACCCCCTCTTCTAAGCAAGAAAAGAACATTGACATATTCTAAGTTTAATCACTAACTCTAAGGCTAGGCTGGGAGGATACCGGCTCTCACTTCGGAGCTCCTACTCACCCTTCACCCGAAGGCTAACCTTTGATATTAGTTACAAATCTTAGAACCAATCTAGGGATTTCAGCCTCTCACCCTGAAATCTCTACATTGAAGTCCATCAAAACATATTTCCCTATTCATTTGCACTCAATTCCCATGAACTACACAATTCATCCATATAAATTGAATGGATCTTTCATAATTGTTGTAGGATATTAAATCTTTTCAAACTTAATGTTCAACAACATATTTTAACATTTAAATTAGCCAAATCGAAATTAAATTAAGTTCTAAATGAAAAACCATCACAATCTTTTCATTACATTGAAAGCACATCAAATCCACATTAATCCATCATCACATCTTTATGCAAGAAGAAAGATAAGGGAGACTACTAAGAATTCATGGAGAAGATACAATAAAACATGGATTTTATATATAAAAGAAAATTCATACAAACCACAAAAGAAAATACAACTTATCTTTTTCTCTTACCCAATGCAATTCCATTAAAGTTCCTTTGAATCCTCTTCTCTCTTCTTTACAACACTTGATTCTCTCTTTAGAATGGAATGGAAGAAGCAATCTCTCACTTTACCTCTTCTCCTTCCCTCCTTAGAAAAGAATTCCTCTCAAAACCTCACTCTACACACTCTTCTCCCAAACCCTAACACTTAACACTCATTAAAAATACTCTAGAACCACTGAAGAAGCACACCATTTTTATCCAAAAACAGTTACTTATAAGATATGGACGACATCCTAAGAGTTTCCATAGGCATCCCTTTCTAAAAGTTGCCAAAATTCTTCAAATTTAAACTCCACCGACTTCGGGCTCCAGCGGCGCTCTATCATGCAATTTAATTCTGGGCTCTCTGGATTTAGGTGCCGGCGGCGCCATAACACTTTTTCATCATTTTGATCCTTTTTGCTCCTTTTTGCTCCGAATTCGTTCCTTTTTGCTTCTTTTCACTCTAATCACCTAAAATCATCATACCTGCAACAAATCATAAAAAATACCTTTGTTTAAAGTACAATATCATAAAAAATGGGTAAAATTATATAGCAAAAACTGTATATATTTTTGGTGCATCAAAATCCCCCAAACTTTAACTATTACTTGTCCTCAAGTAATCCTTTTACTACATAAAATATAACTCTAGGAAATGTACTTTTCAACTGTAAGACACTAAAATTTTTCATTCAAAAGAATATATTGGTTAGATTTTCAGAAAGAAATTTAGTAACTCAGATCAACACTACAGGTGTAAGAATATTCAACAATCAAGTCTAAGAGTTCTAGTCTTCTATTTATTTCAAGATGAACCATAATTTGTCACATTAAGAGTGCCTCAAAAGACTATGTGAAAAAGGAGTTCATGTAAACTTCATTAGAATGTAGGCCAGTACTTAAAACATAAATTTAGAAATGAAATCAAGCTTTCCCTTTAGGGTGATTCAAGTGAAGCCAATTTTTAATTAGACATCTCTTTAAGCTTCTCCTCATAAACATTTTTTCTTTCTTTTTTTTTCTTTTCTTTTTTTTCTTTTAGGGATTGTTTTTCAATCCTCTTTTCTTTTTTTTTTTTATTGAGGATTACTATATCTGGATAGCCATTTAATGATTTTGAACTTCACTCTCCTCTTTCTAAAGTTCAAACCTGAAATATCTCCTTACTTTATAGTAAAGTATAAGCTTTATTATTCATCAAAAAGTTACAATATCTTCTTAACACACAATACTTTAAGTCCATTAACACTTCAAAAATACAGTTTTATTTACTTAAATAGTTGACTATAATCTAATCCTTTCATACTAAATATCTCACTTCTATAAAATCAACCTTTATCATTAAAAATTTTCATCCTATCCTTCCATAATATTCAACTGAAATAAAAAGTTTTAGTTACTTACAGTGAGGTTCAACTGCCAGAAGTTATGCTAATAATTTTTGAAAATATAATAATTGAGGACAAATAAAAGTTAGTATTTTTCTACCCTCCCTTAAACTTAACTTTTTCAATAAATTTGAAACAGTTTAGAGTAGAAGAAAACTAAACTCTCTGTGCTGGGATCTTGAAATCTTCAACAACTATCTAGTATTAGTCAAAATTTACAACTAGCAGGCATGAAACAATTAGTAGCAGTGATATAACAATTTTTAAATATTTGCATGGGTAAAGAGAAATTAACATTAAACATCAAAACATCCAACAGAACATTACAACATAAAACAAACTATCACAGTACTACACAGTCCAGCTAAAAAATTATTGTTTTAGTACAACATAATAATACACCAACAGAGTTACACAACATATGAAAATAAACACTACAACACAACAATAAAATGACAGGGTTGCACATCATATGAAAAACAAATATCCACTACACCACATCAGTACAACACAACACAACAAGAACAAAAAAAATAAAAAAAATAAACAATCTACCAGTCTCCATCACCAAGATCAGCAGGGTCATCAGCAAGGTCCTCAGTAGGGTCAGGACTATATGGTGTATAGTTGGGGCAAGAAGGAAATATCACATCGAACTCCCCCCCATAAATCTGACCTGTGCATCATAATAAGCAATATCGAACTCAACTTTCCTATGCAGATATCTTCATTTACATCACTCCTCGCCTCAAATACATCCATCCGACCATGGAGTCTATCTACACTAGCACTTTGTAGTCTCAGCGGCTCCATAATATCAGATAAGGTAGGCGGCTCAAAAGTAGATGGAACATCATAACTCATAGTAGGAATATCAGTACTCCTACACTCAGCTCTGGCTCCTACATGAACTCATAAGTACGGATAATATTCTTTGTAATTGATCTCAAAGGTATAACCACTTCCTCAGAACTACTGAACTTCATTCCAGACTGAACACAGAGAGCATGAACTAAAGCAGGATGTCCTAATCCTCCAATGGTCTCGCCTCTAGCAATTGTCTGAATATTCTTGTAAATAATAACTCCAATATCAATCATTTTCATTTTCTGAATACAGTAGTTCAGAATCGCTCTATCTCTAGTAACTTCGCTGTGGTGATAAGATGGTAATAGTCTCGCATAAATGAAATAATGCCAAACTTTTGAAGCAACATTCAATGTGGAGGCAGGGAAATTTATCAACTGTTTTTGAATTACCATTCTCCTCGCCCATCAGTCAGAAAAGTAATAAATTCTCTCATATTCTCCCTCCCAGTGTCAAAGTTTTTGTATTCACACACGAATGGTTCCCGAATCTGGTAGAAAGCATTGATACGCTGAGGAGTAAACTCAACCATTTTTCCTCTAACAAGCACATACTCAGTCTCAGTCCATGGAATATTCGAATAGAATTCTCTAACCACTCCCATAACAGTATTCGCAGTGAAATAACAAAATCGCTCCCAATTTCGCTCTGCAATCAATTGTTCCACAGATCCGTCAGGACTATCAAAAGCTCGATCTTGGATACACTTCTTGTTGTGAAGGTAAGAGTTATAATGAAATTTGGCTTTGATGTTGACGAACCTCTCTCATCAAAATCCAATTTTCTCTTCCCTTTACTAATCCTTGGAGCCATGTGAATTTCTAAAATTTGCAAGAATATTCCAATAAATCCCAAATTCATAATGTAACAACCTCCAAACACTATTCTAAATAAGTAAGAGTAAATTTCATCATGGAAATCTCAAAATCTCTTCAAAACTCCAAAAATTCCACCATAAGCAATGTGAGAGATTTCCATAGTGAAAATCCAAAAATTTTAACTTAAAGGGAAGCTCTTACCAAGACAAGTGTAAATCCAGTGTCGAAAAGCCTTGAAATCTCCTTGAATCCGAGATCTAGCATGCCCAAGATCTTCAAAATCATGAAAATGGAGGAGGAAGACGAAGGAAAAAGAAAAATTTGTGGGTCTCAGGGCAAAAATCATGAAATCAAAGGTTTTAGGCCTTTTTCTGGGTTCGGACGGCGGTGCTTGATAGGGCACCGACGGCGCTCTATTTAAAATAAATGCCAAACTCTCTGGATTTGGGCGCCGGCGATGCCAGTCCAAAATATTTTCTTGGTCCAAAATTTTTTTCATATTTTCGATCGTTTCGATGTCCACAATGATGTTTAACACTTCAATAGGCATTTACATCATCCCATAGGCAATTATTAACACAATTCTTTACACAAACAAAACATAACAATCTTATATATATAAAATCCAAGCTACATCATAGACACTAAATATGTTCATTCAAACCAACTATTTTTAGATATTTAGTGCATCAAGTACTCTACAACAGGCAAACAGTAAGATCTAAGCACACATTGAAAGCAAGAACATACAAATTCCAAGTTCAAAGCAAATACTACACAAACCAAACATAACTAAGCAAAGCAAATTAAATACCCAACAAACATAAGTAGAATCCATCAATTACTCCACATCAGTTTCAAAACTATCCTGTCCTCTAATGTTTCCAAGTGATTGCTGATGCACAAACAAGTTATAGAATGGATGAAATGGAAATTCGTCAAATGATTCTTCAGCAATAACCGTGTTCTTCTTCATCAGACTGATCAAGCCCATCTCAATTCGACCAGTGTGATCGAATTGTTCTTTCATTCTCCAATCTATATGATCGAACAAATCAGACATGTTATTGATCACATTCATAACGTTCCGTACCTCAGTCTCCAATTGTTTGATCTTCTTCAAAATCATTCTCGAACCTTCAGGAAAATAGGGTTGAATCGGTTGTGAAATTTGCATTGTTGATCAGCGAGCAAGTTCATGTCATCTTCATCTCCAACTGTCTGGTAGTCATAGGGATTAGTTGGATCAATAGGCCTCCATGGAAGAAGAACTTCTTCCCAACTTTCATGAGGAACCTGTGACTGACTACATAACAAAAATATTGTGGACGAGCGTCCAAGCCCATATTTAGATCCATGCACAATTAATCCAAGTACTGATTTCACAATGATATTACCAATATCAGCCGGCCTCCCAATTTGAATACAGAAATTCAAAATGGCGCTTTCCTTAGTTACATTGCTAATCTTCAATGTCAGAAATAACTGTTGACCTCATTTTTGATGAGGTCTTCTCTTCTTCTCTTTAGTACTTAGGATCTAGCCTTAGGCTTTTCCTTTGACTATCCTAGAGGATTAGAATTGGGACCCACCACTTAGAAATTCAAACCACCTCTTAACTCCCTGCAAAATCCACAGACTTGATTGTAGACCCCTAATCACCAAGAGGGTTGAAATCAAATGTGGAAGTTTAAAGGATGAGTTCCTATAGGACTCTTTGGCCTTAGGACGCCTACAGGTGGCTCGGTCGCAGTGAAGGGACTGACTTACACACACACTACACTTATACACTACATTTTCACATACCTCCTAAAACCACACCCATACCCAACTTGACCTTCTGACTCATGAAGGTGATTCACATGGATGGTCCTTAACCCCTAAGCCCTTGGCTAAGAGGGTTAGGAACAACATAGTGAATGCCTCAAATGAATCCTCTCATGGCTCATATAGGCTTAATATGGCTTCATGGCTTCATGGCTCAACCAAAATGATTTCATTTCACTTACATTTATCCAATCTTCAATTATCCAAGTTTTCAATTTTTGACCCCCGGGACCCAGACCCGCCTAGCCTACCCAAAACCCTTGAAATTACCCAAAATTTCCAAAAATCTCCAAATCACCCAAAATTCCTCAAAACCAATCCCAAACATTCCCACATCACTCAAATTGATCATCCATAGCCAAAAATACCAAAAATTCCAAAAAATACCCCATCAATACCCTCCAAATACCCAAAATGCCCCTCTTAACCCAAAAATCCAAAAATTCAAAAAATTCCCAGAAAATTCCAGAAAATCCAAAATATTCCCAATTTCATTGTCCAACTACACCATGGGCCAAGTTTGTCAATTTACCCCACTTTTGTCAAAATCCCCAATTTGACCCATTTTATCCCAAAGTGAACCCAATGTCAAACCAAACTTACCAAATTGACCCAAATTCTGGTCCAATTCAATTCTAAACTTCAATTCAACATCCCCAACACCAATATAGACCAGATCCAAGTCCAATTTGATTGGCATTTGAACCCAATTTCATTTTGGACCTTAAAGCCCAATTTGGACCCATGACCCAAACTTAGCCCAAACTCACCCAATTCAACTCCAATTAACCCCAAATCTTTTCTAAACCTTCCCTAACATCCCCACAAACAAAAAACTAACATGATTTGCCCAAAATTTAGACCCAAACCCCACTCAAATTCAACCCAAAACCAAAAAGCCCAATTTTGACCTAAACCCAAACTTATCCCAAATAGACCCAAACCCCAAAATCCAACTCCAACAAAAGTTGAAACCTCTTTGAAACACTCCCATAAACATTTCACAACATTAATTTTACATCAATTTCAACCCTAGCCCAACATTGGTCCAAATTAGCCCAATTTGACCTACATTAACCCCTTTACCAAATGAACCCAAATCCAACCCAATTCAAACCCAAACCACTCCAAACTTGTTTCAAATCAATCATGACACATCCTTAGACAAAACTCAACATTTATTTAGCATGGCCCATTGCAAATTTTTCTCTTCAAAAGCCCATTTTCTAACCTAAAAGCCCATTCCCTTAAACCATTTAAAAAGCCCACCTTTACCAAATTTTAAAAAGCCCAAACCCATCCTAAAGCCCACACTACAATCTCATCTCATCCTCACTCAATTAAAACCATCCCTAAGTCCTAATCCAATGATCAAATAATTCTAAATAGAGCTTCATCCAACTTTCCACCAAAATATCTAAAATCCTTAAAATCCATTTTTATGAAATTGACCAAACTTTTTCCAAGCCAAATGTGAGCCATTGAGCCATGTACAAGCCACATGGAAGCCATGGGAGCCACTTTCCACCTCACCAAGCCATTAATGGCAAGAGGAGGGGACCCTTTCCTAATCCTTCATTAAGCCTTTTAACCATACATGTCACACTCTAAACCATGCTTAGCCACCTCACCATGGATGGAGACCATACCAATTTCTCTTGGCTGACCCAAGTGATCCTTTTCAGCCCAAGACCAGACCTTGGGTGGTGAACCTAGCCCAAAATCATGGGTTGACTCATTTGAACCCAAAATGGTCTTCCCCCCATTCCATTTCAATCCAAACTCTTTACACATGACATTGGCCAATTGCCTACACAAAACCCCAGCCCTGACCCACCTGAACTTGAGGGTGACCATTGCTTGCCGGCCAGCCACCTGGATCGCCGGAAAACACCATGGCCGAGACCTTGGGAGGAGCCAAAAATTCAATTCTCCCTTCGCTGACTTGTCTCAACCCAAATGGACAGCATAGCTCTTCTTCTCCTCACTGGAGCAGTCGATCCCCAGCCTTAAACTCCACAGGAGGCCCTCCAGCCTCTCCTATTTAAACCCCACCTCCTCTCGGCCATGAGAGGTGCTGAACCAGAACTTCATCGAAACCCCGCCAAAATTGCTCCGCATCACTCTCCACACTTAGAGCGGCTTGATCCCCAGGTGACAATTTGCCCTAATCCCCACCAACGAGCCCAATTTCTCAGCCAAAATTCCACCCAAAAACAGGACATCTCCCAATTCTCCACCAAACTCAAATTAAACTCACCCACACCTGCACAAGGTCAAGAGAAGGAGTTCCCCAGTGAAAGCCCCCTCTCCAGGACACCCATATGTTCCAGACTCCAAGCTTTGTAATCGGCTGTGGTCGAAATCATACCTGGACAATTCACCAGCCCAAGGGACTTCATCTGGAGCTTGCTTGGACCCAATCGAAGGTGACACAACTCTCAGATCGAAGCTTCACTTCTCTGAGCAAAGGTATGGAATCACTCTTCTTCCCGAGCTTACAAAGATTCTCTATTTAATTTGAGTCAATTTCAATACATGTTTACCGTATGGATGTGTTCGTCTCCTCAAGATGAATCCATAGAGCATAAGAACTCGAAAATCCATTGAGAATCGAGTGAGAAATTAGGGTTAGAAGGTTGACGGTCACGGGTTCACACCAGTCGTAGACGATGACTGGGAGCCGTCGGATCGAGCGTGTATCGAGCGGACGGCCGGGATCGCGCCGGACGGAGCAACGGAACATGAACCTGCGGGGCCCCGGAGCGCCGAGTCTGGATGGCGACGCCGAATCGGAAGACGACACGCGGCGCTTCGGAGATGCCTAGGTCGAGTTGGCGCCGCGTGGATAAGTAGGAAATTAAGCTATTTTCCTATTTATTTAATTCCCTAAACTTCAAAAATGCATAACTTTGTGTAGGAAAATCAGAAAAATAAAATAAAAATACCCTCTTACTCGATGAACGAGAGGAGAATAATGTGGAAAAGAAATCATTCAATTTCATTGAGTATTTGATTTTTAATAATTTATTTACTCTCTGCACATTTTAAATTCTCCATGCATGTATACAATTCACCATGGCATGAGACCATAGGGCTTTTGAAGCCTCTAAATTTGGGAACATTCCCTGAATTTTCCAAAGTCAGAGGCCATCCCTATGAAGAGTTATTGATTCTTCAATTCTAGGTTGCTAGTTTGAGTCATTTAATTCCAATAATTAGTATATTGTGGAATAAATTCTAGGAAAATTTGGTGATGTTTATTATGACCAGAGGACCCTAGGAAAAATAGGTTTTGAGTTAACTCACTTGGAATAACACTAATTGGCTTAAACACACAAAATGGAGCTTTAATTAATTAGAGCTAATCATACATCAAATTGACTTGAAATCAATTCTCCACTGATCTTTAGGATCAGAGGAACCCACCATAAAAGTTTGAAGTCAATTGGACTTGGTTAGCCCTATCAAATGGGTTGATTAAGCCATTTAGCCAAAATTAAACTTAAAAAATTCATAACTTTCAAAATATTTTTCAAAAATTCACCAAATTGGTTTTAGAGCCTCTCTGATATCAGGGAAATTTAACAAAATTAAAATTGCAATTTTCTAAAAAAGTTGATTTTTTGTATTATTTTAATATTTTTAATAATTAAAAAATAATAAAAATCACAAAAATAATAAAATTCACTAAAATGTCACATTTTGAATTTTAATCACTTAGGAACAAACCCCATATTTTTCTTAGGTCTCTATGATGAGATATTAAATTTTAAAGCCTCTAGGGTAATTTTAAAATTAAAAAAATGTATTTTCTAGCATTTCCACTAAAATAATTATAATAAATCAAAGAAAAATCAGAAAATTATAAAAATTGGTTCTCTGATTTCCTTGATATTAGAGAGATTTTTGAAAATATAAAATTCATTTTTTAACCTTTATTTTATTTTTAAATTAATTAATACTCAAAAACTCAAAATAATTATAATAAAAAGAATATAATTCAAAAAATCACCAAAATTGGTCCAAGTGGTTCTTTGGTCATTAGGAATGTCCCATAATTTTCTTATGGACAGAAACCTTCCCTTGATCATATTATTAAATTTTCCTTGAAAATCCCTATTTTCCACCAAAAATAATTACATAAATAAATTAAATACAGAAAAATCACATTCTCTCCTCTAATGTCTTTATTGACATATGAGTGAAGTCACATAAAAATTTCAAATTCATTTGAGCTCAATTTAGTGAGTTATGAAATCATTAAGCTTGAAGGGCAAAATGGTAATTAAAATTTTAACCCTTAATTAAAACTTTAGGCTTAATAAAATGAAAGAGTAAAATATTTGATCCTAATCTGATTTGGATGATTGAAATTTAAATAATTAAAGGGTAGAAATCTACTAAACAATTTAAAAATAATTAAGATAAACCTTAATTAAGTAATTAATTAAATTTGGAAGAATAGTAAAAATTGGAATTATTAAAATAGGGATGTTATTAGGAAGAGATTTTTTCTTTAATTTAAGAATCCCTAAATTAATCATTTCAATAATATTTAATTCCTAATTAAAATGATAATCCAAATTTAAAATTTAAAATGCTAAAAAACTTAATCATTAAATTAAATTAAAGTTAAATTATTTAAATTAAATCCTTTTAAAATTTAAATTAAATTAATACTTTAACAATTAAAATTAAATCATCTTTAAAACATAAAAAATAAAATATTAAATTAAAATTAAAAATAAAATTAAATTAAAATTTAAATTAAATTAAATTAAATTAAATTAAATAAAATTAAATTAAAACATATTAAATTAAATCAAATTAAATCAAATTAAATTAAATTAAATGAAATGAAATTAAATTAAATTAAGTTAAATTAAATTAAATTAAATTAAATTAAATTAAATCATATTAAATTAAATTAAATTAAATTAAAATAAAAAATAAAATCAAGTTAAAATTAAAATTAGATTAAATTAAATAAATTAAATTAAAATTAAAACTAAACCAAATTAAATTAAATTAAATTGAATTAAAAATAACATCACCTAAGATATAAAGAATTCAAAAATAAATCTAAAACAACTTGAACACAATTCCAAACTTAAATCCATTAACTGAAATTAAATTAAATCATAAACCATTTCAACATCAATTTGCCTCGAAAGCTTTTGTTGTCATAACTCCTAAATGGAACGTTAAGTGAAGTGTTACTTCACTCATAGGATATTCAAATGTCCTAGTTCACTGAGTAAGATAACAACAAAACCTGAACTCCCGGACGATTAATTCATTTGTATAATTAAATTCTATTGGACTTAAAATAATCCTAGAAATATTGAAAAGATGTTTAAGATTCGTCTTAAGCACTTCCTCGATATGATAGGATATTTATAAGAACAATTGAACTTAATTGTTCTTCGATGAAGAAAATCGTCCTCAAACCCAAAATACAAGAACCTAGACGTCATAGGAGGTGACTAGCTATAGGATTAGGAACTTGGTAGAAAACCATAACCCTTCCCTTAGCTTTACCTAGGAACTTGCTTTAAATGCTTAAATATTCTAAATGTGTTTTAAGTGCGACTTGGGATGACGGGAAGACCCTCCGAGCACGCTTTTATTTTATCGCAATTTACCTTATTGCAATTTATTTAATCGCATCGCACTTACCTTTCTTGCATGATAAATAATCTGTTGCATGAAAACCAAAACCTTTAGGGTAGTCCCTAAACTCGAAACCAAAACTAAATTAAAAGTCATTACAAGATAAAATTCACCGCCACAACATTTCAAAATATAAAACAACTCAAAATTTAATCACAAACGTAACAACAAAACTACAACTACAACTAAATTAAAACGTCTTGTTGGATGATCGGAATACCTCGGATGATGTAATCTACGTGTTGCTAACGGATTTCCCACTGGTCCGAATGAAAGTGTGGAACTCATTCGAGTCGAGTTTAGCAAATTCATCCGGACTAAGTGAATCCGATAAAAATAACGATGCCGGAAGGATGGAACCGTGGGATCTTAACCAGGTGTTGTTATAATCAACTTTAAAATTTGTTTAATTAAAATATTAAAAACACTTGGATTTTAAGATTTTCTCTAAACCAGAACACGTCTCTCATCTCCTGATTTATGACTTCTAAAACTAAACCTCTGCAACAACGAGGAGCTCGGAGCATGGTGGGCAGCACGGCCATCGTCATCAAGCAAAACTCGAGTCTACTTCAGCAAAACTTTCTTAGAATTAAATAACCAAGCCATAGGACTTCGAGGTAGTTCGCACTAGTGCAACATAAATCCTCAACTCTTCGTTAGGCATTTGCATGATCATATCATGTAAATTAAGCCCTAACCGGTCTTAGGACTCCGAGGTAGTCGTCTGATACGACATAAACCCTCACATCTTCGAGGCTATTTGTATGATTTTATCATACGAATATAAGTCTTAATTAATTAAAAATTGGCAAGATCAAAATATTAAATAAACATTAGGGCTTTCCTAAATTCAAGCCAAACAATAGGATAGTCGGGAAATTACCGAAGTTCGCTTCGAATCTGTGATTTCTCTTACCTTTCTTCCTTTGGATTCCCAAAATAAAATGTTCCAAATTTGATCTATTCCCTATTGAAATTCCAAAATTCAATCCTCGAAAACTTAAACTTTGAAATTCTCGAGAGCGTAACTACCGATTACTATCGAGAGTTTTCTTAGGTGATTCCCGTCACTTAAGATGTAATTAACTATAGGGGCTTGCCCTTATAGGGAATTTTAAGAACCCAGTAATATAAACCCCGTTTAATGTTCTCATATTAAGCAGGGGAACTTGTCGGCTTATAAAATTGGTTCGCAGACCAAACATATGTCACAAACCTTTCTAGTTTATTTAATCGAGCCCCATTATCAAGCAGTGTGTCTATTCTTCGGGATAGATACACAGTTTGTGGTTCGGTGCTCGTTTATATAAACTATTCGGGATGTGAGATCAGTTTGATTTTATATCTTGAAATTTTCAAATTTAAAAATTATTTTCAAAATCAAATACTACTTTTCAAATTATTTATTTAAATTAAATCTAAAATTCACCGACAATTTCTGTAGGTGACCCCCTTTTCAAAATAAAACACATAACCTAAAAATATGCCGACAATAACTTTGCCAAATGAAAGTAGTGCCACTAGTTTGATACTAGATTGAGAGATGCAAATGTGAAACCAATGTATCCATTCTCTCTAACTTCCGATTATTCATTCTCATCCCTCAGATATCGATACACATCATTCATATTATCCCTTGTGGCATTGAAATTAGAATAATGACAAATAGATATGTTCTCGATCATAAAGAGATCATTGATTTGTGCAGGAGTAAATTAAACAAATCTACCACGCACAAATATGAACCCTTGATTGATCCCGTGAAGATTTGTGTAAAACTCTTTCACGATGGGAACAACAACGACAGTGGTAGTGTAGCGAAGCACTTCCCAACGTCTCTTCTTAATAATCTCTTCAATTCTAGTAGTAGGATTATCCATACCTCAATTTATGAAGCCTCTTTCCTTTATAATTCTTCTTTTCATCATCACTTTGTTGAATAAAAGCCGCGCTTCAAAACTTATGAACTTCTAGTTGAAAATACGAAATCGAGGGGTTTCAATGGGAAAGGATTTCATAGGATATGAATTGGGATTGGTGGTTTTTGTTTTTTTGGAGTTAAGAAGTCAAAAATGGAGTTTAGAGAGTTATAAGGATGAAGATCCTGCTAAAAACTACCAAAACTCGTATTTTGAAACTTAAAAACCGTCAAACAGTCAAGTTCAGTGTGTGAAATGTGATAGGACATTTGCGGCGGCCATTCTGGTGCCGGCGGCGCCAGTGATAAAAAATTCTCACCGAACTTCGTTTAGTACAAAATATTCCAATATCTCGATTCGATCCATCATTTATCAAATTTTAAAATATTTAGGAGTGATTAGGATTCAAAAACAACTATCTAAAAAGCATAACTACAACAAACAAGTAAAACACACCACAAAGATACATATGGGTTGCCTCCCATAAAGTGCTTTGTTTAACGTCGTCAGCTCGACAAACCATTCAGTTAATCAAGATGAATTAGCATTAAAACCTCTTTGAAGTCAGGTTGAAACCCGTCAAAGTAATGCTTTAATCGATGCCCATTAACCTTGAAAATATTTCCAGTATCAGGATCCTTAATATCAACAGCTCCAAAAGAATGAACTTTTACAACTGTAAAAGGTCCTAGCCATCTTGACTTGAGCTTTCCAGGAAATAACTTCAATCTTGTGTTGTATAATAAAACTTTTTATCTAAATTCCAAGTTCTTTTTCAATATCTTCTGATCATGCCATAATTTTCTTTTCTCTTTATAGATCCTATCATTCTGATAAGATGCATTTCTAATCTCTTCCAATTTATTCAATTGCATAAGTCTTTTCTCTTCAGCATTTTTCAAATTAAAATTTAACTCTTTTATCATCCAATATGCTTTATGCTCCAATTCAACCGGTAAATGACAAGTCTTACTAAACACTAGTCTATAAGAGACATTCCAATAGAGGTTTTAAAAGCAGTCCTATAAGCTCATAAAGCAGTTTCTAATCGAGCAGACCAATCTAGTTTATGATTATCCTCAGTTTTCCCCAGAATTCTTTTAATTTCACGATTAGAAACTTCTACTAAACCACTAGTATGGGAATGATAAGCAGTAGAGATTCTATGAATAATATTATATATTTAAATTAATCTCTTAATTTGATTAATCCTAAAATGGGATCTACCATCAGTTATGATTACTCTCAGCATTCCATATCTTGTAAATATATTTTTCTTTAAAAAATTTGAAACACTCCGAGCATCACATCTAGGTAAAGCAACAACTTCAATCCATTTTGAGACATAATCAACGACAACCAGTATATATAAATTTCCAAATGAAGGAGTAAATGGTCCCATAAAATCTAATCCCCATACATCAAAAATTTCAACTTCCAAATTATAATTTAGAGGCATTTCATTTCTTCTAGAGATATTACTTGCTCTCTGACATCGATCACATGATTTAATATATCTATAAACATCTCTAAAAAGAGTAGGCCAATAAAATCCAGATTGTAGAATCTTAAAAAGCAGTTTTATCAACACCCAAATGACCTCCAAATTCAGAATCATGACATCGTTTAATAATCACATTTGTTTCTTCTTGTGGCACACATTTCCTAATAATCAGATCCTTACACTGTTTATATAGATAGGGTTCATCCCAAAAATAGAAATTTGCATCATATTTAAACTTCTTTTGTTGTTGCCTTATTAAATCAGGTGGTACAATATCACTTACAATATAATTTACAATATCAACATACCAAGGCTAACTACTTCCCATAATTGTATAGAGTTGCTCATCAGGGAAAATTTCACTTATTTCTTTTTCAAATTCAGATAATTTATCATAGTCTATTCTTGACAGATGATCAACTATTTGATTGTCAGCTCCCTTCCTATCAACTATCATAAAATAAAATTCTTGCAGAAAAAGTATCCATCTAATTAGTCTAGGTTTCACATCCTTCTTTTGCATTAAATATTTGATAGCCGAATGGTCTGTATGTACAATACTTTTAGTTTCAATCAAATAAGGTCTAAATTTTTCAAAGGCAAATAATATAGCTAATAACTCCCTTTTAGTTGTGATATAATTAATTTGAGCCTCATTAAGAGTTTTACTAGCATAGTAAATGACTTTGAAATCTTTATCATGCCTTTGCCCCAATGCTACTCCGATCACATAATCGCTAACATCACACATAAGTTCAAATGGTTTCTCCCAATCAGGTGAAACAATTATAGGCGTAGTGATTAATTTTTCTTTTAATAATTTAAAAGCTCTTAAGAATTCATCATTAAAATCAAACTTTCCATCCATTAATTTGTCTCGTGGGTATGATTTCATTACATTCATTCACTTCAATAGTCACTCCTCTCTTTTTCAGTACACAATGTATTGGACTCACCCAAGCGCTATCTGAAATAGCATAAATAATTCCAGCATCCAGCCATTTTAAAATCTCTTTCTTATCTACAACTTTCATTATAGGATTCAATATCCTTTGCGGATCAACTCTCAGTTTATGTTCTTCATCTAATAAAATTCTGTGCATACAAATCGAAGGACTAACTCCTTTAATATCTGCTAAAGTTCATCCAAAAGCTTTCTTATTTCTTTTTAAAGTTTCCAACAACTTCTGTTCTTGGTATTCGTTAAACTCTAAAGATACAATAACTGGTAAGGTTGATGATTCTCCTAAAAACATATACTTAAAATGATTAGGGAGAATTTTCATCTTAAGTTCAGGAGATTTTATGATAGATGGAATTAAGCTTTTATCTCCACCTTCCATCGTGTCTAATACTTCAATTCTATCCTGAACATACTCCAATTCTTCATTCTTCTTAATATCTGAATTTTCTTCATCTTCACTTTGTTCTTCAAACATATTTTAATATTCTTCTTCTTTTTCAAATATACTTTCAATATGATCAATTCTCAAGTAATCACAGAGCTCCATCCTAAAACATTCATTATCTTTTTCCATTGAGGGATACTTCATAGATTTTAAAATATTAAAGGTCACCTCTTGATCATTAACTCTCATAGTTAATTCTCCTTTTTGAACATCAGTTACCGCTCTTCCAGTAGCAAGGAAAGGTTCTTCCCAAAGTGATTGAAATTTCTTTATCTTCCTCCATATCAAGTACAATGAAATCCACAGGAAAGATAAATTTATCCACTTTCACTAACACATCTTCCACCACTCCTTTAGGATAAGTAATGGAACGATCGACCAACTGAAGAGTCACAGATGTAGGAGAAATTTCTCCTATTCCCAACCTTTTGAAAGTTGATAAAGGCATAAGATTAATACTCGCTCCCAGATCACATAAAGCTTTTCCGAAAAATTTTTCACTTATAGCACACGGAATAGTGAAACTACCAGGATCTTTAAATTTTTCCAGAAGTTTCTTCTGAATAATTGCACTACACTCTCCGCTAAGTGCAACAGTTTCATGATTCGTAAACAGACTTGCCCGACCTTTTCTAATGTAATAATTTTTTATTTTGTATTTAAATATTTATAATAATTTTTATAAAAGTCACAATTTCAAATGCAAGTATACATATCGTTTCAAGTAATACAGGGCTCTATTGGAGTCCTGGTTATCGATCCCACAGGGAAGATTAAGTGAAAGTTAAATTTAAGAAATATATTAGATTTTCAAATTAAAAGTAATTATTATTTTTATTTCTTTTCAAAATTCAGATTTTTAAGTTTAGTTAAATTTTTACTAAATGCAAATAAGCAACAATAAAGTAAAATGCTACTGTAAGTATAAATAAAACAACTTTCTCCTTTTTCAACTAATCCAAGATTTTTTAGAATAATTATTATTTGTTGAGAACTTGAAATAATAGTATTGAGTCAAATAGAAGCATTCCTATTATTTACCTTCACTCGATAGTATAAAGAACATTGACTAATCTATAGATCGGTTCAGGATGTATTATTTGTAGAATGGGTTAATCTAGGCTCACACTTATAGATGTCTAAGGGTGGCTATTGTCGGCCCTACTAGTGACCCGTTCCCTTTCTATAAACCAAATTCTTAGAATTTAGTCTGTCACTCTAAAAACTAATAAACAATATCTCCCTATTTATTTGCAATTCACATTGAATAACCCGCATATAGCCTTCGATTACCCAAGGATTCTTGAGATATCTACTAGCTAAGAACTCATCTCCGGATAGGTCTCTGAATTCTTCAATAGGTTTAACAATTCAAATGGCCAGTTTAAAAAGTAAATTAAGATCAAGTATTAATATCATCACAATAGTTAAAATTTTAAAGTTAAGTTCTCTAAAAAAATTAAATTATCTTATTATCTCTTCATAGTTGAAAGGAGAAAGAAAACTAACTACTCAGAATACATTGAATTCACACAACAAAACATAATTATAAAACTTTGAACCAAGTTACAAATACATATCTGGAATGTTCCTTCAAGTAATCCGCTGACTCCTACTGACTCCAATGCAAAATAAAAGACTTCAACAGCACCAAAACTTACAAACTCACACTTACTACTCAAGGAATTGAGTAGTAACACTCAAAATAACTAAAATAAACTCACTAATTACTTAAGAAGGTGGCTCCCTAAAATTATTTTCAAAAGTGAGAGAACTCTAGGGTGCTTGGGGGCACTTTTCTCTGTAGAATTGACTCTTATTTATAAAGCTTCGAAAATGACCAGGGGTTTCTTAAGGCACCTCTTCAAAATTTGTCCAAATACAATGTATCTTTTAGAAAGTAACTATGGCGCCTAGGCGCCGGAATCTGGCGCCTAAGCGCCGGACTCCGTGACCAAGTCTTCATACCTCTTCACTTTGGATCGCACCTCTTCGCGATTAAAACTGTTTTCCCGTGTCCAGATGCATTGTATCACATGTCCTATGTATTAGGAGTAACTTCCAGTCTTCTAGAAGGTCTGATAACCGCTTAAAACCGTCAAAATAACTGCCCAAAGTCATCAAAAATCATATCTGCTTCAGTATTGAACTGGCGCTTAGGCGCCGGATTCTGGCGCCTAGGCGTTGGATTCTAAAATTTTGGCAACTTTGCTTTTTAGCTCTATTTTTGCTCTTTTTGCTCCTTTTTCCTTCTTGAACTCTTTTTTTATCACCTACATCTAAAAACATAAAAATACCTTTCATTAAAGCATAATATCCTTATAAATTGAATCATAAATAGGGCATAAAAATATGTATTTTTAAAGTGGATCATAAACTTTCTTTTCTTTCTCAGAATATCCTTCATAAACTTGGCATAGTCAGACATCTAATCCAATGCTTCAACAAAAGGAATATTTATAGTTAATTTCTTAAGGATTTCCAAAAATTTTCAAAATCTGTTATCCATGTTTTGTTTCTTCAATCTTTGAGGAAATGGAGGAGGTGGTTTTTCAATAGTTATCTTCATTGGCTCATAATCCAAGTCTGGATAAATCTTGTTTGAACCTTTTCCAATTTCCTCCTTCTCCTTTTCTATTTCAACATCTTTTTGCACTCTAGTTTCTAATTTTTTTTCACTCCTTAATTGAATAGCCTTAAGTTTTTCCTTGTTTTGATCTTTTGGATTGATCTCCGCATTACTTGGAAGTGTTCCAGAAGGTATATTATTAAGTGCAGTGAAAATATGTCTTAATTGATTTTTAATATTTTTCATAGCAACACCTTGAGCTTGCAATTGATTTCCCATATTTAGAATCATTTCTTCAGTAGACAACTTCTTATCCTTAAATAGTGAGTTACTATTAAATTCAGGAGGATATGATGGTCTAAAATTAGTATTTCCTTGATTATTCGAATTTCCAATTGGATTCATAGAATTATTAGCCCAATGTGGGTTAACATTAACATTACTATTATTCCAATTGAAGTTTGGGTGATTCTTCCAACCAGGATTATAATAATTCAAATAAGGATTTTTAGGTCTATTAATAGCATTTAAAGACTCATAAGATGTTTCAGAATCTATTATCTGTCCAAATGAATTTTCCTCCAACACTTGAGGTGGTTGAGAATAATTCATTCCATATTGATCTATTTTCTTTGAAAGGACTACAATTTGAGAAACTACTATAGTCATCATATCTGAATCATGAACACTAGCTACTCTCTTAGGATTTACCCGTTCAGAGGGCCATTGAAAATTATTAGTAGCCATTTCTTCAATTAATGCGTATGCTTCATCAAAAGGTTTCGACATTAATGATCCAACAGCAGCAGCACCTATAATAGATCTTAATGATCCCACTAATCCAATATAAAATGTTTAAATTATTAACCAATCTGGTAAAGCATGATGTGGAAACTTTCTAAGAAGATCTTTAAATCTCTCCCAAGATTCATATATTGACTCTCCTTCAAACTACCAAAAAAATTTAATATCATTTCTTAGTTTAGCAGTCTTTGATGAAGGGAAATATTTTGATAGAAACTTTTGAGATAATTCTCCCCAAGTTCTAATAGATCCAAGTGCTAAAGAGTTTAACCACGCCTTAGCTTTATCCCTTAATGAAAAAGGAAAAATTCTAAGTCTGATAGCGTCACTAGACACTCCGTCATATTTAAAAGTAGCACACAGTTCTAAAAAACTAGTGAGATGTAAATTTGGATCCTCATTAGGTGTTCCTCCAAATTGATTATTTTGTACAATTTGGATAATAACAGGTTTAAGTTCGAATGAATTAGCAGTAACATCAGGATTTTTAATAGTTATATGAATTTCATCTGCTATTGGGTTAGCATAATCTCTTAAAGGTCTTAGCAAATTTCCAATTTCATTTTTTTGATTATCTTAAATATTTTCCATTTTGTAAGGATTTTCAATTTTTTTTTGTTTTCTAATTTTTTGACAGTACGCTCTAACTCCAAATCGTAAGGCACTAAATCTATAGATCCGCTACTACGCATATACAAACACAAATACTTTAATAAAGATAAACAAACACAGAATTACACACTACAAAATAAATTTACTTTCTGAACTCTGTTACCTTCCTACTTACTTTCTTAACTCCGTTACCTTCCTACTTACTTCCTTAACTCTGTTACCTTCCTCAGCAACGGTGTCAAAAACTTGATGCTCGACTTTATGTTTTGCAAGAATTTATGAACTCAAATTTATATATTTATAATGATTTTCTTAAGTCCAAGAATTCAACACAAGTATACGTATCGTAACAAGTAATACATGGCTCTAATGGAGTCCTAGTTATCGATCCCACAGGGAAGTTTGGAATATAGAAGAAAGTGTTCATAATATAGGTACTGTAGCACTGAAATCCGATATTTAATTTGCAATTAAAGTTTACTATTTACTACTATTATGCAGGAAACAGTAATGATTAACTACGCTACAATTACTTTTAAGAACTTTAAAAACAGGATTAACTAGTAGACACACTAAACTAAGTATTTGAAAGGTTTTCGATATATGAGAAAAGTATCTTTTCTCTTGCAATGAGAATATGATGTGTGGATTGATATGGAAAAAATTATCTATTTTATTGTGCCAAATAGGAGCATGTATGATTCTTTAACCTTAAAAGAGTACCCACTCTTCTACGAAAGAAAAGAATATTGACATATTCTAAGTTTAATCACTAACTCTAAGGCTAGGCTGGGAGGATACTGGCTCTCACTTCAGAGCTCCCACTCACCCTTCACCCAAAGGCTAACCTTTGATATTAGTGACTAATCTTAGAACCAATCTAGGGATTTCAACTGTCACCCTCGAAATCTCTACATCAAGTCCATCAAAACATATTTCCCTATTCATTTGCACTCAATTCCCATGAACTACGCAATTCATCCATAGAAATTGAATGGATCTTTCATTATTGTTGTAGGATATTAAATCTTTTCAAACTTAATGTTCAATAACATATTTTAACATTAAGATTAGCCAAATCGAAAGTAAATTAAGTTCTAAATGAAAAACCATCTCAATCTTTTCATTACATTAAAAGCACATCAAATCCACATTAATCCATCATTATATCTCTATGCAAGAAGAAAGACAAGGGAGACTACTCAGAATTCATGGAGAAGATACAATAAAACATGGATTTTATATATAAAAAAAAAGTCAAACAAACCACAAAAGAAAATACAACTTATCTCTTTCTCTTCCTCAATGCAATTCCCTTAAAGTTTCTTTGAATCCTCTTCTCTCTTCTTTACAACACTTGATTCTCTCTTTAGAATGGAAAAGAAGAAGCAATCTCTCACTTTACCTCTTCTCCTTCCCTCCTTAGAAAAGAATTTCTCTCAAAACCTCACTCTACACACTCTTCTCCTAAACCCTAACACTTAACACTCACTAAAACTAATCTAGAACCACTGAAGAAGCACACCATTTTCATCCAAAAATAGTTACTTATAATATAGAGACGAAATTCTAAGAGTTTCCATAGGCATCCCTTCAAAAACTATCCAAAACTCTTCAAATTTGAACTCCATCGACTTCGGGCGCCGACAGCACCAGATAGGGCACCGGCGGCGCTCTATCATGCAATTTAATTTTGAGCTCTCTGGATTTGGGCTCCGACGGCGCCAGAACACTTTTTCATCATTTTTCCCCTTTTTTCTTTTTGCTCCGGATTCATTCCTTTTTGCTTATTTTCACTCCAATCACTTAAAATCATCATACCTGCTACAAATCATGAAAAATACCTTTCTTTAAAGTGCAATATCACCAAAAATAGGTAAAATTATATAGTCAAAATCATATATATTTTTTGTGCATCAAGGACTAAATTTGTTCTCTTGTATACCTCTAAAACTTTTTCTAAGTTGCATAGGCATGCATCAATAGAATCTCTAAATACTGAGAAATCATCTATAAACACTTCTATTCCATCATTTATTAATTTGCTAAATATAAACATCATACATCTTTTAAATGTTGCAGGTGCATTACATAATCCAAAGGGCATTCTTCTAAAAGCAAAAGTTCCATAAGGGCTAGTAAATGTAGTCTTTTCTTGATCCTCAGGAGTAATAGGTACTTGGTGATAACCGGTATATCCATCCAAAAAGCAATAATACTTGTGTCCAGTAATTCTGCCTAGCATTTGGTCTAGAAATAGTAAAGGGAAGTGATCATTTATGGTGTTGGCATTTAATTTTCTATAATCAATACATATTGGCCAACCAGTGACTTGTCTTGTTGGTATGATTTCATTTTGTTCATTTACATCAACAGTCATTCCTCCTTTCTTAACAACACAATGAATTGGGCTTACCCAAACACTGTCAGAAATAAGATATATAATTCCGTCATCTAACCACTTTAAAATCACTTTTTTAACCACTTTTTTCATCATTGGGTTCAATCTCCTTTGTGGACCAACTCTAGGTTTATGTTGTTCATTCAACAAAATTCTGTACATATAGATCGAAGAACTAATTCCTTTAATATTTGCTAAGGACCAACTAAAAGCCTTTTTGTATCTTTTTAAGGTATCCAATAATTTTTGCTCTTGATATTCATTTAAATCCAAAGATACAATGACTAGTAAGGTAGATGATTCTCCTAAAAACATATACTTCAAATGATTAGAGAGAATTTTCATCTCAAGTTTACGGGGTTTTATGATAGATGAAATTAAACTTTATTCACCATTTTCCATAGTATCCAATCTTTCAAATATTTCTTGAACAAATTCTAACTTTTCATTCTTCATATCATCCAAATCATCTTTACTTTCACTTTAATCCTCACATTCCAAATTCTCTTCAAGCACTTCTTTAAAATGATCTTCTCTCAAATAATCGCAGATTTTCATTCGAAAGCACTCATCATCTTTTTCAGCAGAAGGGTATTTTATAGATTTCAGAATATTGAAAGTTACCTCTTGATCACTAACTCTCATAGTTAATTCACCTTTTTGAACATCGATCATAGCTCTCCCAGTAGCAAGGAATGGTCTTCCTAAAATAACTGGAATTTCTTTATCTTCCTCCATATCAAGTACAATAAAGTCTACAGGAAAAATAAATTTATCCACCCTCACTAATACATCTTCCACAACTCTTTTAGGATAAGTGATAAAACGATCAGCCAATTGAAGAATCACAGATGTAGGTGAAATTTCTCCTACTCCCAATCTTTTGAAAGTTGATAAAGGCATAAGAATAATACTAGCTCCTAGATCACGAAGCTCTTCCGAAAAATGTCTCACCTATAACACACAAGATATTGAAACTATCAGGGTTTTTAAGTTTTTCAGGAAGCTTCTTCTGAATAATTACACTACACTCACCGCTAGTTGCAAAATTCTCATAGTCTTTGAACTTTCTTTTCTTTTTAAGAATATCCTTCATAAAATTTGCATAATCACGTATATGCTCTAATACTTCAATAAAGGGAATATTAATCGTTAATATCTTAAGGATTTCCAAAAACTTTGCAAATCTATTATCCCTGTTCTATTTTTTTAATCTTTGAGGAAATGGAGGAGGTGGGTTTTCAACAATTATCTTCATTGGTTCAATCAGATACTCCAAGTATGGATATATCTTATTAGAACCTTTTTCAATGTTCACTTACTCTCTTTCAACTTCAACTTCTTTTTGTACTCTTATTTCCAATTTTTTTCCACTCCTTAATTGAATAACCTTAATTTGCTCCATGCTTTAATCCTTTGGGTTGATGTCAACATTGCTAGGAAGATTTCTAGAAGGTCTATTATTAAGCGCAATAAAAATTTGTCCCAATAGATTCTTAATGTTCTTCATGGCAACATTTTGAGCTTGAATTTGATTACTCATATTCAGAATTATTTCTAGAGTAGACAATTTCTTTTCCTTAAATTTTGGATTACTATTAAAACCAGGAGGATAAGAGGGGCTATAATTTGTATTTCCTTGGTTGTTCTAATTTCTAACTAGATTCGTAGAATTGTTTCTCCATTGCGGGTTAACAACAACATTGTTATTATTCCAGTTGAAGTTTGGGTGATTCTTCCAACAAGGATTATAATAATTCGAATAAGGATTATTGCCTTTGTTATTTATGGAATTCAAGATTTCATAAAGTGTTTGAGATTCTATCATCTATCCTAATGAATTTTCTTCTAACATCGAGGGTGTTTGAAAATAATTCATTCCATATTGATCTATTTTCTTAGAAAGTGCAGCAATTTGAGAGACTATCATAGTTATTGCATCATAATCATGAATACTAGCTACTCTTTCAGGATTTACCCGCTTAGAGGGCCATTTAAAATTATTAGTAGCCATCTCTTCAGTTAATGAATATGCTTCATTAAAAGGTTTCAACATTAATGCTCCATCAGCAGCAGCATCTATAATCGATCTCAAAGATCCCACTAATCCATTATAAAATGTTTGAATTATTAACTAGTCCGGTAAAGCATGATTTGGACACTTTCTCAAAAGTTCTTTAAATTTTTCCCAAGCTTCATATATAGATTCTCCATAAAATTGACTAAAAGATGTGATATCATTCCTCATCTTAGCAATTTTTTAAGGAGGGAAATATTTGTCAGAAACGTTTATGAAAGTTCTTCACAAGTTCTGATAGATCTAGGTGCTAACGAATTCAACCACGTCTTAGCCTTATCCCTTAATGAAAAAAGGAGAAACTCTAAGCCTAACAACATCATTCGACAATCCATCATATTTAAAGGAGCACATAGTTCTAGAAAACTAGCGAGATGTAAGTTAGGATCTTCATTAGGTGTTTCTCTAAATCGATTATTCTGTACCATTTAGATAATAGTAGGTTTAATCTCAAATGAATTAGCAGCAACATCAGGGTTTTTGATAGTTAAGTTAATTTCATTTGCTGTTGGATTAGCAGAATCTCTTAAAAATTTTGGTATATTTCCATTTTGATCATTTTGATGGTTCAAATTGTTCACCATTTTGTGAGGATTTTCAGATTATTTTTGTTGTTTTCAAAGTTTTCTAATAGTATGCTCTAATTCAGAATTGTAAGGAACTAAACCTATAGATCCGATAGTACGCATACAATCACAATAAGCACACTAACAATAAACGAACACACACAATTATGACTTGTAATTTAAATATAAGCTTTCAAATACTACAAAATAAATTTTAGCAATTACTTCCCCGACAACGACTCAAAAAACTTGGTGCAACTTTTTTAAATTTCCAAAATTATCGAGCTCAAATATATATATATATATATATATATATATATATATATATATATATATATATATATATATATATATATATATCGATTTAGTTTTCTATTGCGTCACACAATTAAACACAACTATACGTATCGCTCAAGTAATACAGGGCTCTAGTGGAGTCATGGTTATCGATCCCAGAGGGAGACAATTAATTTTATAATGTAGCACAGAAAAAAACTTCACGAATCATAGCACAATTGCAAGTATTACTAAAATTAAAAGAGAAACAAACAGTTTCAATTACTAATTCTATTAAAGTACATTATAACTTTATTGCAAGGTTAACTAATACAAGACTAAATTTATAACAAAAGTTCAATTGTAAGAAATAATCTTCTTCCTCTCCAATAATATTGCGATGATTTAGTGACATAGTCAGTGATGTAAATGTATTGTGCCAAATAAGAACATTCCTATTCTTTACCCTCTTCAAAGCGCATAAAGAACATTGGCTAATCCTAAGTTCAGTCCCCAAATCTGTGGTTAGGCTGAGAGGATACTGGCTCTCACTCCAGAGCTCCCACTTCCATTCCCTTGAAGTCTAACTCTCGCATTGGTATCTAAACCCTAGGACCAACTTGGGGATTTCAGTCTGTCACTCTACAATCTCTAATTCTACTCCTATCAAAGTATATTTCTTTATTTTTTTACACTCAACCCCATGAACTACGTCACTCATTCACGGACATTGAATGTGAACTTCAATTTTATTGTGGAACTCATAATCCTTTCAGAACATATGTTCCCGACAAGCTTTAACAATTTAATTCGCCAGATCAAAAAGTAAATGAAGTACGAAGTGAAAAGGTCATCACAAATTCTCCATAATAAATGGGCACATCATTTCCATATCACAACATCAACACATCACATGAAAATGAGGAAGACAAAGAAATCTACTCAAGACTCATGAGGAAAGGATGACAAAACATGGATTTTATAAAGAAACATCATACAAACAGAGTAAAGAAAAGACAACTTATCTCAAAATCTTCCCCTATTGAATCTCAAAGAATTCCTTTAACTCCGCATCTTTCTTCATAACAACACACAATTCTCTCTTTAGATAAGTAAGGAAGAAGAAATCTCTCACTTTTTATCTCCTCCTACACTCCTTAGAAGAGAACACACAAACCCAAGAATTACTAAAACAAATGAAAAGACACACTCACTCTTCACTCCCTCATACTCAAGACTCTCTTCCCCCTCACTAAACTTGGCTCTAAAATAGTTTAAATTCAGCCATAACTGATTTCCTAAGAGTTTCTTCAAGCATCCTTTCAAAATCTGGCCAAATACATTGAATCAAGTTTAAAATTGGGATAGGGCGCGGTCCGACACAGGATAGGGCGCTGTCCCGCGCTACTTTCTGCCTTCTGGTCCAAAAGTCTCTATAAATTGGTGCTGTCCAGAGCTGGTGACAGCGCCGTTCAACGCTAGTTCAATAAAATGCATTTTGTTCCATTTTGCTCCAAATTTTCTCTTTTTTGCTTCCTTTTGCTCCAAAGGCCTAAAATCATTGTACCTGCATGAAATCATGAAAAATACCTTTCTTTAAAGTACACTATCATAAAAAATAGGTATGAAATGGACATTAAAAAGCTATTAAATTTTAGTGGATCAACACCTAAAACTCAAATGTTCCATATTCCCTTAAAAATTGTGATTTCAAAAAGTAACTACCCCATTTATCACCTTCAACCTCCAACCAAAACCAAAAAACACACCTCGGGCTTGCTTGCATTTGGATTTGAGGCGATATCTAAGATTTTTGTGGTCGGATCTCATCTTATCTTGGTAAGAGCTCAACTTTAAACTAAAAAATTTTGATTTTCACCATGAAAATCTCCTACATTAGAGAGATCCAAAAATTTGATGTTTTTGAAGAATACTTTGAGAAAATCCATGGTGAAATGCTCTTACTTGTTAGATTTGACTTTGGAGTTTATTGCATTGTGATTTTGGAAATTTATTGAGATTTATTTGCAAATTTTATAGAGATTTTGATATGGCTCCAAAGATGTTTAAGGGAAAGAGAAAGGTTGATTTTGATGAAAGGAAATTTGTGAATGTTAAAGCACAGTACCATTTTAAATCTACACTCATTAGCAAAATGTGTATACAAGATCTAGGATTTGAGAAACCGGGCAGAGTGGTAGAGCAGGTGATTACTTATCTGAATTAGGAATCTTTTTGTTATTTTTCAACTGATGCAGTTATTAATGTAGTCCATGATTTTTATGCTAACTTGCGATATACTGAAGAAGACTATGTGTTGGTTTGAGGACAAATGGTAGCATTCACTCCTACATGGATCAATTCTTTCCGCTAGTTGACAGATAATCCGTTCTATGAATACAAATCTTTTGGTACTGTGGATGGTGCTTTGAATGAGGTAATTACTTATTGATAGAAAAGAGGAGTGGTGATCCACTCGATATTTATACTTAAAGTTATGATATGAAAATTGGCAACGACTACAAAAAGTTTTCTTCACCGAATACATATGCTTATGATTATGATATGAAAATTATGATTTATAATGTGGATACTATGCAAGTATACGTATCCTTTATCAAGTAATATATGACTTTCTGATTAAGCCTCGAGATATCGAACCCGCGGGGAAAGTGAAAAATCTTTAAAGAAATAAGAAAATTATCTATTTACTTTTTTAATGGGCTTTTGAAAGTATGTTTTGATTGAAAAGTTTGATAATTTATTTCACTCTTTAAATTTACTTGTTAAAGTCAAACAACAAATTAAAATGATAATAACTATAAACGCGGTATGAAAAACACTATTAATTAGAATATCTTTTTCTTTCCTTTATAAAGTAGTAATAATTATGAAAGTATTGTTGTGGAAGTATTTAAATTTGTTGTGAAAAATAGAAGCAAATGTATTCTTTACCCTTACTTGGTTCTATAAAGAACATTGGTTAATTTGAAATTTTATCATTTTGAACATGGTTAGGCGGGGAAGATACCAGCTCTCACTCTAGAGTTCCCTCATTTCCCTCCACCTGGGGGATAACTTCTCATAACAAAATTCAAAACTTCAAACCAAATTAGGTGCTTTTAGCCTGTCACACTAAAAATCTTCTAATTTTACTCCCCTTTAAAACATCTTCTAATATATTGTATTCAATTATATGAACTATAATTTTCACCCATATAATTGCATGTAATTCTTACTAACTTTTATGAGACAATACCGCATTGGATATAATCTCACCACAAAATTTACATCTTAACAGACCAAATTAAGAAGCAAATAAAGTTAATAGAATCAACCTTCACAACTTCCAACTTTAAACACATATAAATTCCACAACAATTCTTCATGAATTACTTACTTCTTCATTAAAGAAAGAAAAAGATAAAGTAAACTACTCAGATACATTGAGAAAATACAAAAACACATTTATTTAAAATTAAAAACCATAAGAAAAACAATAAACACAATAAATATTAATTAAAAACTTAATGTAAGAACAAAAGTAAACACTTATATGAAAATCCTCTCCACAAGACTCAGGAAGTTCCTCTAAAACTTTGACTCTTCACTAAACTACTCCTCAGAGCAGGTCTTCCAATTCTAATGACTCAAAAATAGACTTCAAACTTCAATAAAAACTAAACTAAAGGAAAAAAAAAGAAGTGGGAAGAAGAAGGCTCCAATCCTACTCTTTTCTCTTTTCTACTCTCTACTCCTACTCATAATGAAAACTCTTATAAAATACATTAAAGACTATGTAAAAACTCTCTTCCAAATGCAATGGAAGTGCCCCTAATCTTTCCTAAGACTCTCTTTAAAAATTAAACAAAAAGGTCCCTTGGTGTCTCTTCAAAATGTGTCCAGATTCGATGTATCCACCAAAGAATGCACCCCTTCATTCAAACTTGCTGCCCAAAGGAAGTTATGGAAGTTACCACCAAGAGTTGCATCCCATCCCCTTTGAAAATGGTGCCAAATTCAAGTTAATCTCAATTTTTAACTATGATGGCTAAGCGCCAGCCTAACGGGCTTAGTCGCCAGTGCCGAAATTTTCATTTTTCATTTTTTTGCTCCAAATTTGATCCAATTTTGCTCCTTTCATCATACCTGTAAGAAAAACACAAAATACCTTCCATTAAAGTGCAATATCATCAAAAATAGGTATAGAAATGTGCATAAAAAATACTATATATTTTAGGTGTATAAAGTGGAAAACTAAACAAAGACGAAAGATAAATATTCTTGCTTCCACTCTTAATGTTGCATCTAAAGCTTGAAATTAATTTAGTTCTGCAAGACTACTACCTACTTATCATCATAGTGAAGTTTCTAGAGATAGAGCAATTTCGAATTTTTCTATCCAAAACACGAGAATAATTGATATTGGAAGAGTTATTTACAATAACATTCTGACTATAGCTAAGGGAGAAACAACTGAAGGATTGAGACATCCTGCCCTGATTTATACATTATGTATAAAATCAGGAGTTGAGGTTGATAGTAGCATATAGTTGGTCCATCCTTTGAAGCTTATTAGTAAGGCCAACATTCACACTTATAAATCTCATGTAAGATGGAGATCTGGAGGCAAGATTAGTGAGATTCCCTCTTCTATTCATGACATACCTTCTACCTCTGAGACTCCTACTATTTCTGATGTTATGGAGCGGCTGATGATAGAATAAGGTGACATTATGAGAATTCATAGCAGGATGGATGGTTTGGAAGCAAGGAATATCATCAATGATGATTTTCAGAGGAGAAAAGTGAAATATGATATTGCTTATCATGATGCTCAGATGAGAATTATTAGGGGACAAGCTAGGGTGATATTTCCTACTGACCCCCGCTAAATTCCATGCCAGCCCGAGGAAGAAGAAGGAGTAGAAGAAGGAAGAGAGGATGATTGGTAGTGTAGTACTCTTTATGTTTGTTATTGTTGTGTTGATTTTTGTGTTTTTTATTTGCTTTTGTGTAGTAGTTTTGTGTAGTGATTGTACTTTTATTTTAGTTGTTGTATTGAAGCTTATGTTGATATGTAATAGCTGTAGTAAAATTGTAATTGATGTTGTATTAAGTGTTTAAAGAAGCATTTTAAATTTTCTTTACCTTGCAAAATCTCTTATATATATATGAACAATGCTTCTAACTATTTTATTCCTGAAGCTAAATTTTTTAATTAATACCTACATGCTTCAGAAGAATCAAATGCTCGACACAAAAAGCTCAGTTTGCTTTTTGTTTTTCTCTCTCATTTGTTAATTTGATATAGACTAAAAAACTTAAGTTTTGGGGAGGAAAAATTAACTTTTATTTGTTTCAATAAAAATATATTTTCAAAATTATTTTAACTTAACTTAAAGTAGATGAGCTTAACTTTAGATCACTAAATTTTTGATTTTATGTAAATATCATAGTAAATTTTAATAAAAGTTTTTAGTAATAAAGGTTAACTTTATGGGGTTAAGATATTTAGCATAAAAAGATTAGAATATATTTAACTATTTAAAGGAAAACTATATTTTTGAAATATTAAGAGACTTAAGAGGTTTATGTGAGGAAAAAAGATTGTGACTCTACGATGAATCATTAAAAAGCTAATATATCCATAAAGTACAGAAATGTTTCAAGCTCCAACTTTAGGAAGAGGAAAGTGAAGTTCAAAATTATTAAAGGCTATCCAGATATAGTAATCCTCATATGAAAAGAAAAAGAAAAAGAAAACAAATTGAGGATTGAAAAGCAATCCCAAAAAGAAAAAGAAAAGAAGAACAAAAATATATGTGGGAAGAAGCTTGAGGAGATGCCTAATAAAAAATTAGCTTCACCTGAATCAACTTAAGGGAAGATTTTAGATACATTTCTAAATATATATTTAAAGTATTAGCATCCTTACTAATAGAGTTTTCATGAACTTCTTTTTCATATGATACTTTAAAGCACCCTTAATGTGACAAATTATGATTATTTTTAAAATAAATGAAAGACTAGAACTCTTTGACTTGATAACTGAATGTTCTTATACCTATAGTTTTGACTTATGTTATTGAAAATCTTTCTAAAAAATTTCTATTACAGTCATTTAAATCAAAATTATAGTAATCATTAAGTAAACCTCACTACTAAAAACCATACTTTTATGTAATAAAATCATTACTTGAGGACAAGTAATGGTTAAGTTTGGGGGATTTTGATGCACCAAAAATATATCAAGTACATTTTGTACTCATTTTTGGTGATATTGCACTTTAATAAAATGTATTTTTCATGCTTTGCTGTAGTTATGATGGTTTTAGGCAAATGGAGCAAAAAAGAAGAGGAAAGGAACAAATTTGGAGCAAAAAAAGGCAAAAACTAGGAATTTGAAGTTTTAGCAACAACGACGCGTTTTTTCGGAGAGTTCATAATTAAATCGTATGATAGAGCGCCAACGGCTCCTAAAGTGGGTGGAGGCCATGTTCAATGTATTTTGATGACTTTTAGAGGGATTCTTGAGGCCACTCTTTGGAAATTCGTTCCTAAACTATTTTAATATGTTTTGGGCGCTAGAATTTGTGGTGTGTGTGTGAGTGAAAAGGAAGTCTTTAGAGAAAGTTTAGAGTCTAGGGTTTGGTGTTAGGTGTTGCTTTGTGAGGGATTCTTCTCAAAAGAGTTTTAGGAGGAGAAGGAAAGTGAGAGGTTGCTTCTCCCCTAATATTCTAAGAGAGAGTTGTGTGTTGTTGTGAAGAGAGAAGGAGATTCAAAGGAACATCAAGGGATTTTCTTGAGGAAGAAATTAAGATAAGTTGTATTTACTTTTTATAGTTTGTATGACTTTGCTTTTATATATAAAATCTTTGTTTTGTCGTATCTTCCTCATGAATTTTGAGTAGATTTCTTTGCTTTCTCTTTGCAATGATAAATGGTGAAGTGATGTTTTAGATTGGATGTGCCATATGAAGATAAGAAATTGTGATGATTTTTCACACTGTTCTTCATTTACTTTTTGATCTGGCCAATTGAATTATTAAAATACGTTGTGAAACAAACGATCTAAAAGGGCTATGCTTTCTACAACAAAAGTGGAGATTACATTCAATGTCCATGAATAAGTGATGTAGTTCATGGGGGTTGGGTACAAATAAATAGGGAAATATGGTTTGTTGGGCATAGAATTGGAGATTCTAGGGTGACAGACTAAAATCCTCATTTTGGTCCTAGTGATTGGAAACTAAAGCGAGAGTTAGCCTTCCAACGAATGGAAGTGAGAGCTTTGAAGTAAGAGCTAGTATTCTCCCAGCTTAACCTCGGATTATGGACTAAACCTAGGATTAGCTAATGTTCTTTATAGCACTCGAAAGAGGGTAAAGAATATGTATTCTCATATTTGGAACAATATAATATTATACTAATCTATATCATTCACTCGCGATAATATCATTGTAAGGGGGAGGACACTCTCTCTAAATTGGAACCTTACATTACAATACCTTGTGTAGTATAAATTAAATTTAGTCTGAAGTTTAGAAAGTACTTTAGCAATTTTAAATTCTCTAGCATCTTTAAACATTAGTAACTTTAGTATTTACTTTTGGTGTTTTGAAAATTTGAATATTGAATTTTTGTGCTAAGCTTTAAGGTTTGCTTCTCATTGTAGGATCAATAACCAGGACTCCACTAGAGCCCTGTATTAATTGAACGATACGTACAATTGCATATAGATTGGTTGCTTTATTTTTAAACTGATTATACCTTGTAATTGAATTGAAAATAATTTTGAAAGATTACTTTAAGTTAGCAAGTTGTGGTCAATCGTCGATGCCCATCTCGGCGCCATCAGTGCCCAGATCTGGTATGCTCATGAAATCATTTTTCGTCTGAATAAATTTCATATCTTCTTTTAAATCCAATAATTGACATGATTTAAGACATATAAGATTGTTAGGACTCCAAAGAATTATTAAATCATATATTTATCAATAATAACAAACAGAATCAAGAAAAAGAACAAAAATAACTATGAGTTGCTCCCACAAAGCGCTTATTTAACGTCATCAACCCGACGTATCCAATTTCTACTCGGAATGACTCAACATTAAAAGCTCTTTAAAATGTGGTCTTTACGACTCAAAATAAGGTTTCAATCTATGCCTATTAACTTTAAATATATGTCCAGTTTTAGCATCTTCAATTTCAATAGCTCCATAATGATAGACTTTAATAACAGTAAATGGTCCTAACCACCTAGATTTCATTTTTTCCAGAAGTAATCTTAATCTTGTATTATATAACAACAATTCTTGTCCAAGTTTAAATTTTTCTTTATTAATATCTTCTGATAATTCCATATTTTCATCTTTTATTTATAAATTTTAGCACAATCATACGCTTCATTCCTTATCTATTCAAGTTCATTCAGTTGCAACAATCTTTTCTCACTAGCATTTTTTAAATTGAAATTAAATTCCTTAATAGACCAATATGCTTTATGCTCCAATTCTAATGTCAAGTGGAATGTCTTCCCAAAAATCAGTTTATATGGGGAAAATCCTATAGGAGCTTTATAAGATGTCCTAAATGCCCATAATGAAGTATCTAATCCAGCAGACCAATCCAATTTGTTGGGATTCAAAGTTTTTTTCCAAATTTTTTTTAATTTTATGATTTTATACTTCTGCTAGACCACTAGTCTGGGGATGAGAAGAAGTTGAGAATCTATGCAAAATATTGTATTTTCCAACCAATTTCTAAATTCTCTTATTCCTAAAAAGGGATCCTCCATCAGTGATGATCACTCTCGGCATTCCATATATTGTAAAAATATTTTTCATTAAAAATTTTAAAACACTCCGAGCGTCACATTTAGGTAAATCTATTGCTTTAATCCATTTTGAAATATAGTCAACAAAAATCAATATATTTAAATTTCTACATGAAGGAATAAATGGTCCCATAAAATCTAATCTCCATACATAAAAAATTTCAACTTCCAATTTATAATACAGAGGCATCTCATTTCTTCTAGAAATATTTTTTACTCACTAACATCAATCAAATATTTTAATATATTCATTAACATCTCTAAAAAGATTAAGCTAATAAAATCCAGATTGTAAAATCTTATGTGCAGTTCTATTAGTCCCAATATGTCCTCCAAATTCATAATCATGACATCTTTGAATAATTTTCTCAGTTTCTTCAATAAGCACACATCTCCTCATAACTAGTTCTTTACACTATTTATATAAATATGGGTCATCCCAAAAGTAAAATTATGCATCATAGATAAATTTCTTCTATTGTTGAATTGTTAACTCAGGTGATAAAATATCACTCACAGTATAGTTAAAAATATTTGCATACAACGGTATATCCTTTCCATTAATACTATACAATTGTTCATCTGGGAATGTTTTTATAAATTTATTTGCAAAATCAGATAATTCTCTCTATTCCATCCTTGATAAATCAGTTATTTGATTATTAGCTCCTTTTTTATCCACTATTTCAAAATTAAACTCTTGCATTAGAAGTATCCATCAAATTAATCTTGGTTTAACATCATTCTTTTGCATTAGATATTTTATAGACGAATGATCAGTATGCACTATACATTTTACCCTAATCAAATAAGACCTAAATTTATTAAAAGCAAAAAAATAGCTAATAATTCTCTTTCAGTAACAGTATAATTAATTTGAGCATTGTTATAAGTTTTATTAGCATAGTATGTTACTTCAAAAATTTTATCATACCTTTACCATAAAACAGGTCTAATCTCATAATCAATAGCATCGTACATTAGCTCAAATGGTTTCTCCCAATCAGGTGAAACTATTATCGGGGCAGTGATTAATTTCTCTTTTAATAATTTAATGGATTTTATGCATCCTTCAATAAAGTCAAATTTCATATCTTTTTCTAAAAGTTGACACAGAGTCTTAGTAATTTTTGAAATCTCTTTTATATAACGCCTGTAGAAACCAGATGTCTTAAAATGCTTCTAACCCCTCACTGTGGTAGAAGGTGGTAATTTCTTAATAATTTGGATTTTTGCCAGATCTACTTCCATGAAATTTTCAAAAATTTTATGCCCAAGTACATTTCCTCCTGCAACCATAAATTAACATTTCTCCCAATTCAAGACTAATTTTTTTTTTTCACAGTGTTCCAGAACTTTTCCAAATTATTTAAACATAATTCAAACAAAATTCCAAACACTAAATAATCATCCTTAAACACTTCCATTCTGTTCATAATTAAATTACAGAAAATTGACATCATACATCTTTGAAATATTGCAGGTGCATTAATAAAAAAGGCATTCTTCAAAAATTCAATGTTCCATAAGGGCTAGTAAATGTTTTCTTTTCTTAATCCTCCAGAGGAATTGGTGTTTTATGATAGTCCCAATATCCATCCAAAAAGCAATAATATTTGTGCCCAGCTAGTATATCCAGCATTTGGCTATAAAAGGTAAAAGAAAGTGATCTTTCCTAGTGGTGGCATTTAATTTTCTATAATCAAAACAGATGCACTAACCATAGAATTGTCTTGTAGGTATTAATTCATTTTTCTCATTTACTTAAACTTGGAACGTAATGAATTAGACTTACCCAAGAACTATCTGAAATAGGATATTATTCCAGCATCCAAACACTTTAAAATTTCTTTCTTAAGTACTTCTTTCATCACTGGGTTCAATCTCTTTTGAGGATTAGCCTTAGGTTCATGATTTTCATCTAATATAATTCTGTGCATACAAATTGAAAGACTGATTCCTTTATGATGCGCCTCTAGCGTGTGCTGTTTTTCTGCTTGTTTTTATTTTCGTAAGTAAGTGTACACACTAGAGGTTCTATGCAAAAATACATATCGTTCAAGTAATACAGGGCTCTAGTGGAGTCCTGTTTATTGATCCCATAAGAAAGTAGGGTAAGAGGTCCTTAGTCAAAGTTCTAGTCCACTAATATTAGGCCTTAGACTGGAATGTCAATTTAAATAGTGTTTTTATCTAGCAACTACTTCTAAATGCAGATAATTATAGTTAAGATAATAACTATTCCTAAATGCAAATATTACTTCTATAGATAACCCTTCCTGGATAAATTGGTTTGGAGAATGTTGAGATAGTAGAATCTACTATTCTTATGTAATGAATTGGATAATATAAAGGAATAAGATGCATCTCATATTGTATGTGCCAAATAAGAGAAATCCTATTGTTTACCCTTTTCAGAGTATCCCATCTTCCGAGTTATGTAAATAACATTAACAAATCATCGGCTTAGTCCCTAAGTCCATGGTTAGGCTGGGAGAATACTGGCTCTCACTTTAGCACTCCCACTTCCCTTCACCTGAAGGCTAATCCTAGCTTTAGTTAACAAACTAGAACCAAATTGGGGATTTCAGCCTGTCACCCTAAAATCTCCAATTTGACGCCCATCAAAACACATTTCCATATTTATTTGCATTCAACCCCCATGAACTACATAACTCATTCATGGACATTGAATGTGGTTCCACTTTATTGAAAATTACACCACCCTTTCGTGTCTAAATGCAATTACAATGAATTTTAACACTACAACGGGCCCTTATTGTAATGTAAATGAAGTGTAAGTAAAAACCACCACATTTATAATTAAAAAAATTTCTAACATGCATCCTAAAATCCTAAACATGATTTCTACTCATTTCAAATGAAAAGTAAAACACAAACAATGGCATAATTTTTTCATGACATTATTTCCTAAGAAGAAGAAAGAGTAAGAAAAACACATCACAAAACATGAAGAAAACACAATGGAAAACTTCATTACATCAAAGCAAATCCACTAGATAATTATTTACAAAATCATAACATAATGAAGAACACAATACTTAGCTTTTTCCCTTGAAAGAAAGATGAAAATCTCTCCCACAAAGTCTCCCACTGATCCATGCAATGCTAGTACAATCCCTTAAGATTCTCTCAAAATCCCTTAACCAATCTCTCAAAAAAGATAGAAATATACATTTCTACTCCTATTCTAAGATCTCTAAACATTATTCACATATTCCCTAACTTCTACCACCCTTTTTTGACTTAAAATTCACTTTAAAATAGTGTAGGGACAAACTTCCCAAGAGGTGCCTCAAGAAACCTTCCAAAATCATCCAGATTCAACGTATATGGCCAATAACAGCTCTTGGCTCCACTGGTGCCATTTTGGGTGCCGTCAGTGCCCTATTTTCATTGCTCACCCTACTGAGTGCGGCCGGCGTCGTAATCTGCGCAGCTCTACCATTTTGCTTCATTTGGCTCCGAGCTCCGATTTGCGCCGTTTCAATTGTGTTGCGTTCCTGACAGATAGCCCTACAAAGTAAGCATGAAAACAACCTTCCTTTAAAGTATAATCTCATTCATAAATATGCAAGAAGTGTAAAAGAGATTGATCAAAGAAAGACATATCAAAATGTGTCAGGCCTGAATTTATTTTCTTGCTCGTTTTTGCTCCAAATTGTAGCGTTTTTGCTTCTTTTTCTCCAATAGCCTATTTCTTGTACCTAAAAAAAACAAAATACAAAATATCTTCCTTTAAAGTGCAATATCATTAAAATTAAGCGTAGAATGTATATGAAAAATCAAACATTTTTTATGCGTATCACTTTAATATCAGCTAAAGTCTATCTAAAGGTTTTTTTTGTACCGTTTTAAAATTTCTAATAGTTTTTGCTTTTTTATTTGGTTAAATTTGAGGTTAGTATAATAGGTAATGTGCATGAATCTCCTAAAATTACATGTTTTAAACGGGCAGGTAATATTTTCATTTCAAGTTCAGAAGGTTTTATAACTTAAGGAATGTAATTTTTATTATCACTTTCAGTAATATCCAACATCTTAAACCTTTCATGAACATAATCCAACTTATCATTTTCCACCTCAACGTTTTTATCTTCACTCTCATCTTTATCCTCATATTGCCAGTATTTTTGCTCTAATTTAACTTCAAAATTTTCTTTAAATTGCTCATAACTCAAATAATCACAAACTTCCATTCTGACACTTTCATTATCTTATTCAGTTACTAAATATTTCAAGGCTTTTGATATATTAAAATTTACCTCTTAATCATTAACTCTCATTGTTAATTATCCTTTTTGAACATCTATCACAGCTCTTCCAGTTACAAGGATGTTCTCCCTAAAATAATAAGAATTTCTTTATATTCTCCATATCTAAAACAATAAAATCAACAAGATAGATAAATTTATCAACCTTTACCAATACATCTTTAATAACCCCTTTACGATATGTGATCAAATGATAAACTAGCTGAAGAGTTACAGTAGTAGGGGAAATCTCTCCTAAACCCAACCTTTTAAAAAATTGATAGAGGCATAAGGTTAATACTGGCTCCCAAATCATATAAGGCTCTTCCATAAAAGCGTTCACCAATAGCACAAGGTATAGTAAAGCTGTCTTTTAATTTTTCAGGAAGCTTTTTCTGAATAATTCGCTACACTCTTCACTAAATGCAACAGTCTTATTATCAGTAAACTTCCTTTTCTTGTTAAGTATATCCTTCATAAACTTCACATAATTTGGCAATTTCTCTATAGCTTCAATAAAAGGAATATTTATATTTAAATTTTTAATAATTTCCAAAAATTTTGAAATTTGTTTATTTCTTTGTTTTTGTTATAATCTTTGAGGAAATGGAGGTGGAGGTCTTTCTGCAGTAATTTTCATTGATTTAATAGGATATTCCAAATCAGGATATATATCTTCGTTAACTTATTCAATTTCCACCCTTTCCTTTTCAGTTTCAATTTCTTTTTGTGCTCTTATTTCCAATTCCTTTCCACTTCTTAGTTGAATACCCTTAATTTACTCTTTATTTTGATCATTTGGATTAATCTAGATACTACTAGGAAGAATTCCTGAAAGTCTGTTATTTAGAGCAGTAGCAATTTGTTCCAATTGATTTTCAATATTTCTTATAGCAGTTCCCTGACTTTGTAATTGATTACCTTGACTCTATAATTGATTCCCCGTGTTTAATACCAATTCTTTAATAAACAATTTCTTCTCCTTTACTTGCGAGTTACTGATAAAACTAGAAGGATAATAAGGTCTATAGTTAGAATTTTTTTTGTTGTTGGAATTTCCTAATTGGTTCATCAAACTGTTATTATTCTAATTTAAATTAGGGAGATTCTTCCAACCAGGATTATAATAATTAGAAAAATGATTATTGGGTCTGTTATTTACAACATTCAAGGTTCATAAGATGATTGAGATTCCATTATTTTACTAATGAATTTTTCTCTAACAATGGAGGTGTTTGGCAATAGTTCATTCCAATTTGATCAAGTTTCTTAGATATAACAACAATTTGAGAAATCAAAATAGTTATACCATCAAAATCATGAATACTAGCTACTCTTTTAGGATTTAATCATTCAATGGTCCATTGAAAATTATTAATAGTCATCTCCTCAATTAAAGAAGATGCTTCATCAAAAGGTTTTGACATAATGAACTACTAGCAACAGCAATGATAATAGATCTAAGATTTCCTATTAATCCATTATAAAAAGTTTGAATTATTAACCAATCTAGTAAAACATTATGTGGACACATTCTAATCTTTAAATCTTTTCCAAGCTTCATATATTGATTCCCCTTTCAATTGACAAAAAGATGTAATATCATTTATAAGCATAGCAGTTTTTGAAGGAGGAAAATATTTAGCCAAAAATTTTTTAGATAGTTCTCCTCAAGTTCTGATAAATCCAGGTGATAAAGAATTTAACCACATCTTAGCTTTGTCCCTTAACAAGAACGGAAAAAGTCTAAGTCTGACAGCATCATTCAACACTCCATCATATTTAAAAGTAGCACACAATTCTAAAAATCTAGCAAGAAGTAAATTAGGATCTTCAGTAGGTTTTCCCTCAAACTGATTATTTTGTACTATCTAAATAACAACAGGTTTAAGCTCAAATGAATTAGCAACACCTTCAAGATTTTGAATAGTTAAGTGAATTTCATCTGCAGTAGGATTAACACAATCTCTTAAAGGTCTTGATTGATTTTCATTATCAACTCTTTGATTATCTACGTTGTTCACCATTTTGTTTAAAATTTTAAATTTTTGTTGTTTTCAAATCTTTCTAACAGTAAGTTCTAACTCAGGATCGTATGGTATTAAACATTTAGATCCAATACTACACATAAACAAACACAATCAACACACTTAAAAATAATCAATAACAAAAATATAAGTTTTCCAAATCAAACAAAAGTCATTAAAATACTACTAAATTACCGCTACCTTCCCCGGCAACGGAGCCAAAAACTTGACGCGGTATTTTGTATTTCAATATATTTTCTTATAGACACCATAATACAAACACAAGTATACATATAACACAAGTAATGCAAAGCTCTACTGGAGTCCTAGTTATCGATTCCACAAGGAAGGTGTAAATTTATGATAGTAGCACTAAAACACAAAGTTCAAACTATATAAAACATACAAGTGAAAAGCTTAAGTTGATAATTTTTAATTATGCTAATAAAACTAAGTTTACCAAACTACCTTTTAATATTTAGAGTAAATTTACTAATTCTAAAAAAATCTTAACTATTTATAAAGAAAGGATCAAATTTGAGAAACATCCTTCCCTTTGCAATGAGTTTATGGTTAGTGAAAGATTTAGATTGTTGAAAATTGTATTGTGCCAAATACATGCATTCTTACTCTCTACCCTCCTCCGAGTGCATAAAAAAAATTAGCTAATCCTAAGTTTGGTCTCTAAATCTGTGGTTAGGCTAAGATGATACTAGTTCCCACTCTAGTGCTCCCACTTCTCCCTCACCTAAGGGCTAACTCTTGCTTTAGTTTCCAAACTCTGGATGAGCGCAGCGTGAGCGCCCTACCTAGTGTTGTCGATGCCTAGAGTAGACTTTCCAAAAATCAACATACCTGCACCAAAACATGAAAAATACTCTTTTTTAAAGTGCATTATCACAAAAAATCAATATAAAATATAAGAGAAAAATTCAATAAATTTTTGGTGCATCACGCTTCAGAAAAAAAATGTTGATTGTTAAATTCTTAAATATCTCTAAAAATTTAGAAAATTGTTGATCCAACTTTTACTGAATAATTCTATGAGGAAATGGAGGTGGTGGTCTTTCTAAATTGATCTTAGTTAGAGAGACAAGATTCTCTATATTCTTTAGAACACTTTCTTCATGTTTTTTAGTTTCTTTAATTTCCCTCACAACTTTAATCTCTTTTTGCACTCCGGCATTCAAATCTCTACCACTTCTCAACTTGATGGGATTTACTTTCTCTTGCTCTTTATTTTCATCCTTAGAATTAATTTCAGTGTTACTAGGAAGTGTTCCCTAAGGCCTATTGCTAAGTGATTTAGCAGTTTGTCCATGTCGATTCTCAATATTTCTAATTTACACTTTGACTATGTAATTGATTTCTCATTTGTAACACCACTTCTTCTATAAAAAACTTATTTTCCTTAAATTATTGTTTATTGGAAAAGTCGGTAGGATAAGAAGGTTTATAGTTAGTACTACCTTGGTTGCTCCGGTTTCTCGATGGGATGTCATGATTGTTCCCCATTGCTCGATGGGTTGCTCCAGTTTCTCGATGGGTTGCTCCAGTTTCTCGATGGGTTTTTGTTAAAATGCATATTGAGAATCCATCATTCGTCTCAATTGGTATTTGATCCATCGATAATTATACTTACGATATGTATATATATATATATATATATATATATATATATATATATATATATATATATATATATATATATATATATATATATATATATATATATATATATATATATATATATATTCAAGGATCAAATTTCATTACTTCTTGATAGTTCTATTACATCTGATATGAGGAATAGAAAGTAAATCCCCTTTCAAAAGAACATTAAAAGCCTTAAAATAAGAAGAGGAAACATTGGATGAAGAATAAGAAGTGCAATTGATTTCCATGGATGAAGTAGCCCTTTTAGCAAGCCAATTTGCCGGTTGATTCCCTTCTCTATAGATATGAGTCCAAATAACAGTATGAGAAGAAGTTAAAATACTAATCTTGTTAATCCAAATCTGTAGGAACCAAGAAACCTTAGCTTTATGAAGCAAAATTTGTACTAATGAGAGAGAATCCATTTCCATATGTATGAAATTCTTATTATTCAAAATAGCAGCTTTTAGTCCCCAGTAAGCTGCTATAGCTTCCACTTCAAGAGCATTTTCTGCTAATACAGTAGCAGAAATAGACCATAAGCATTTGCCAAAGTGATTCCTACAATGTACACCAATTCCAGTAGAAGAAGAAGAGAAGCTACCATCAGAATTTATTTTAATGCATGGAATTTTAGGAGCTCTCCACATAACAAGCTGGAATCTGAGAGTATTAGCTGAATTTTGAGATTGATAAAGCTTCCTGATCTTAAGAAGATGAGATATACAATTTCTGCTAACCATTTGGGATGAGAAGATTTTATTGTTAAAAATAACATCATTTCTACACATCCACACATACCAGAAAATGACCAATGGAATAAAAAATTCTGATGATAATTTCCAATCCTGGATTCAAGATCAGTCCAATGTTGGAATTTAGAAAGAGACCCATTGAAATCCAATACCTTCTTCCAGATTTCCTGAATAGCTGCACAATTTAAAAAAAGATGGGAAAGAGTTTCCTCATTGGAGTGACAGAAATGAAACATAGAAGGGCCACAAATTCCTTTTAGCTTTAAGATGCTATCAATTGGTAATAGCTTTCTAAATAACCTCCAGCAGAAAAAAGACATTGAAGGTGTGATAAATTTGTTCCATAAGAGCTCCCCCCAGTCATTAATAGGCAGTTATGATTAGAAAGCAAAATGAATTTAGAAAAACTTTGATTATGAGGATTCTTAGTAATCAATCTGTCTTACTTCGATGGTTGAATAGGTATGGATAAGATCTTCTTTTGAGTGTCTATATCAATAAAGTTTTGAAATTTGGAGACATCCCAAATAAATTGATTTCAACAATCAGCCACTTTATGTATAGAAAAAGAACTATCAAAGTGTTCCTTTAAGGAATCCTGATAAACCCAATTATCAAACCAAAAATTAATTTGACCATTCCCAAGTTCCCAAACAAAGAGATTCTCAGCATAATCTCTAACTTTTAACAAATTCTTCCAGTTTTTAGAGTTACCATTCTTCATTTAAACTTAAGAGGGGTGAATGTTATGACAATATTTGCCATGCATAAATTTGGACCATATTGAATTTTTTTCTCTAAATTTAATCCATTGCTTGCAATAAAAAGAAAAACTTAAATGCTGAAAACTTTTAAAACCCAAGCCACTACTAGCAATAGGTTTACAAAGTTTATCCCAACTAGTCCAATGCATTTGTTTGTGTTGCCCTTCCCATAAAAATTTGTTAAAAGTAACAGATAACAATTTATGAGTGCTCTTTTTCATTTTAATCATTTGAAGAATGTAAAAAGGAAATGTGGTTAAAACACTCTTTAGAAGGGTCACTCTACCACCATTAGATAAAAAAGAGTTTGTCCAACATTGAATTTGAGAAGTAATTTTATCTATCACAGCATCATAATGAGAGAGTTTAACTCTTCCTTTAACTAGAGGAAAACCCAGATAGAGAAAGGGGATATTTGCTTCCTTGAACCCAGTGAAATCAGAAATCCATTTCCTAGACTTAACAGATGCAAGTGAACTTGATAAGAACTGACATTTGGCTTTATTAAAGGACATGCCATAGACTTCCTAAAAATTATGCAAAACTTTCATCATGCATTTAATGGAATTCTTACTGCCGTTACTGAAAAGATTACATCATCTGCATAAGCCAGATGACTTACCAACTGATTTGATCTATGCTTGAACTGAGTATAGGGATAATTCTGCTGACCTTGATTAATAAGTTTGGAGAGGTAATCAAATGCCAAAATAAAAATATAAGGAGACAATGGATCTCCTTGTTTAATACCTCTACCAGCTCTAAAGAATCCATGGCAGCCACCATTAATCATCACACTATAATAATTATTTTGTAACCATCTGGAGATTAGATTGCAGAACTCCATACTGAAACCTCTGGAAGAAATCACCTTTAAGATAAATGACCAACTGATAGTATCAAATGCCTTGGATAGATCCAATTTGAAAATAAAATTATTACCCCTACAAGGCTTATCAAGATCAGTTAGTAATTCTTGAGCCAATAAAACATTCTCACAAATATTCCTGTTTTTAATAAATGCTGATTGATTTTCAGAAATCAAATCATTCATTAGAGGTTTAATTCTCTCCACAATGACTTTACTAATAATTTTGGAGAAGGTAGAAGTAATACTAATTGGCCTGAAATCCTGCCAACTATTCTTACTTCTATCTTTAGGAATAAGAAATATAGATAAAGAAGCAAAGTATTTAGGGAGATCCATGCCAAGGAAGAAACTTTGAACAGCATCAATCACATCATTTTTGACTATGTGCCAAAATTTTTTATAGAACTCAGAAGTATAACCATCAAGACCTGCTGTTTTATTTCCATCCAAGGAACTTACTGCAATAAAAATTTCCTTCTCATCATGTGAACTAATTAGCTGCTGTTCATTTATCAGGTTTAAATCATTATGCATAAGGTTGTCAGCAAAGAGCAAAGGATTAGTTGACTGAAAGAAGAAAAGCTTTTGAAAATAATCCACAGCATCACTAGCAATCTCTTTAGAATTAGATAACCAAACATTATTAGCAGATTTGATTTTCAGGATGGTATTCAGTGCTCTTCTATAATTAATCACAGCATGAAAAAATTTTGAATTCCTGTCACCATGCAGAAAATGATTAGCAGAAGCTTTTTGCTGTAGAAACATTTCCTCTTGTAAAATGGCAGTATGCAACTTCTCATTAGCTTCCATAAGAATCTGTTCAGAAACATTCCCCTTATCCACCTCCTTTTCAATAGCAGCAAGTTCTTTTTCAGCATTTATAATGTTGGTTTTCAAGTTCCCAAAAACATTCCAATTCCAGTGATTCAAGGCTTTAGATAATTTTTTTTGCAGCTGCCAAAGCTTCAACATAGGATTTCCAAAGGATTGATTAGGATTAATAATCCAGTTATTTTCAACCACCTGATTACAAAGAGGATGAGAAGTCCAAACATTTAAGAATCTGAAACTGCTTTGACTAACAGAAGAAATCTGAGAAAACTTGATAAGAAGAGGAGTATGATCTGAACCCAATCTAGCCAAATGATGAACTTTAGAAAGATTGAACTTATCAAGCCAAGTTTGGTTGGTGAAGATTCTATCCAACCTTTCATATAAAGAACCTCTTTTCCATGTGCAAGGGGAACCTTCAAACCCAAGATCAGCAGCCTTAATGTGATTAGAAAAAGCCAACATTTCATGTAAATTAGGATTCCTTCCTCCCTTCTTCTCACTAGGATGATTAATGTAATTAAAATCTCCCCTCACAATCCAACCTTCAGTCATAGAATGACTAATACTTATTAGATTAGACCATAAGTCTTTTCTGCCAGCCATAGATGAAGAAGCATAAACAAAAGTAGCAAAGCCATTAAAATGCTCTAACTCAAAATGAAAATGTAAAAACTGAGAATGATCCAGAATGATATTGATTTGCAACTCCTTCCTACAGAACAGCCAGATTTTATTTGAAGAATTAACAAAGAAGTTAAAACCAGGGAGCTTCTTAGTGAATCTGTCAAAATCTTTCCTTACTAAAGGTTCAAGAAGAACAATAACCCAAAACTTATGTATCCTGTTAAGGCTTAGAACTTTATTAAGGTAGCCAGGATTGGCCACTCCCCTAACCTTCCATCATAAAAGTTCAATCATTCCCATAGGATCTTCCACCTCTAGTAATCCTAGAGAAAGAAGAAATAGAAGAACTAGATGGAAGTATATTGGCTTCAGATAGATTTTTCAACTCCAAGGATTTCTTCTTTTTAGATTTATGAACCACCCAGTCCTCCTTTAGCTCTTTTTAAACATCATTCAAATTTTCTGAATGAATATCCAAACTATCTTGTGGATTAGACTGGAAAATTGGATAATTGGTAACAGGAGGCAACACTTCTCTAGATTGATAAGAAGATGGTTGTAAATCATTCATAGTTCTATCAACAGGAATACTAACATCTTCAGCAATCTGAGTACCTTCACCTTCATTTACAGACATTGACCTATCAAAAATTCAGTGACTTCATGATTTAAAACTTCTGTATTAGCAGGCTTTTCAGTATTGATAACCTCCTCCATAATAACAGAAACTTCTTTATTTTGAATAACAGGAGAAGAGTGCAGCCTTTGTACTTCAGTAGTAACCAAATAAGGAGGATTTACCTGAGGCTCAATAGAATTTATATGTGAAGTAACATTTGGGATATCGAAAGAAGGTTGTGGAATAAATTTATCAGCAGATAAAACATTCTCTTTTAGATTACCCAAAGAAGGTTTCTCATGAGCAGCAGCTCTAATAAAATTACCCATAGCAGGTTTGAGATTAGGATGAATTCTATAACAACCTTCCATATTATGGCCAAACATTTTGCAATGATTACAATAAAAAGGCCTTTGCTCCATTATAATGGGCTGCCAATAGCCATTATGTGGAGATCCAAGCCATATTTCCTCAACATCAGGAAGAGTGATATCTCTTTCAATGAGAATTCTAGCCATGGATGGCCTAGACAGGTTAAAGGTGGACATATCTAACTTTAAAGGTCTACCAAGAGCAATCCCTATAGCATATATGACTTGATGGTTGAAAAATTGTAACTTCAAGTGAGGCATCTTAAACCAGACAGGAATAATAGGGGCTTCTTGAGTAGAATCAAAATCCGGGGACCATTTTAAAATCTTCATATATCTTCCATTCATCAACAAGAACTTCTTAGAGAAAAGGTTGGCATAATTCTCCTCCTTAGAAAGCTTAATCATTATGTGTCTACCATCAAAGAGTCCCACCTTCCACGATCAAACCAGCTTAAGATCTTCAAATCCTTTCCTAATAATTTCCATTTTGGGATGTCCAAATTGGGATTTACCCACAAGAGTAAATTTGTGAACCTCAGCAAGCGAAGATAGTTCAGAATCAGAGAAAATTAAGGCTGGTTTACCACCTTTCTTGATCACAAGTTTGATAAAGGGACAATTACTTTTACTAGCAGCAGAATCATGATAGATTTGAGGAAAAAAAAGTTTATCAGAATTATCATTTAAACAAGTCCCCACCACATCAGCGAAGAAAGATTTACCAGCATTGGAAGAAGAAGATAAATCAATCATAGAGAAACCCAAAAAGCACACGACACAAATTGAAATCAAGAAAAGAATTCAAAACAGATTTTGAATTCCAGAATTCAAACCAAATTGAAATAGAAAAGACCGGGCAAAGCAAAACACAGGAAAATAAATCAAACCAAGAAGATCACCAACAAGAAGATTGATGAACAGCTAATCATTGAGAAGAAGGAAATTCAAAATTCTGAAGGAATTCCATACATACATACATACATACATACATACATATATATATGTATATATATATATATATATATATATATATATTAAACAAAAAACTTTGTTGCTATTAGAAGTTAGGTACAAAAGGTTGAGGGGGGCTCCATCCCTCACAAACCCAAAAAGGAAGCAAAACACCTAACATGCTAACTAACGAAGTATAAAGAATGTTAAAAAACAAACGACCTACAAACGAGCACAAAACAATGCTATCATGCTTCGAGAAAATGAGGGTGGGGGTAGAGAGGCCCACCAAGCCCCGGTTAGTGAATAATTCTTATGTGAGGGACTTTTAGGATGTCACTACCAATAAGCGGGGATAGTCGGGGTGAGGGGGTATGGGATATGACTACTTCACCGGAATTAGCTCCCGATTTGGCTAACCAATCAGCCGGTCGGTTAGCTTCTCTATAGGTGAAGTAGAACCGAGGTTGGATCGGAGATCGAATGGCATGAATTCTTTTAACCCGAGTAGAGATGGTGCCGGGGAAGAGTGACGTGGAGATCGGCTTCCTTACTGCTCTTTATGGCAAGTTCAGCATCACTTTCAACCTCAATATGATGCCAATGAAAATTCCTAGCAATGTTCAGAGCCCAGTAAATGGCAATAAGCTCAGCTTCCATGGAATCAGTGGCTTACATAGGAGCATGGAAGAAAAGACAGCAATTACCACCACTGTTTCTGAAGAGACAACCAATGCCGGCAGAATCAAGACAGTAGCTGCCATCACAATTAACTTTGAGGTAATGGGGGGAAAGCCAAGATACCAGTCCAATCTTGAAGGAAGGGAGACAGGTTGAGAGTTCCGGGCATCGGATATTAGGGAATTTAGTGTATCCGATGAGTTTTTGGATGTAAGAAAGGCACTTTTTGGTAACTCGAAGCTCACTAGGTATAGTTCCATCATAGTTAACTTTGTTTCTTTCCATCCGGATAAACCAGGCAATGATAAAAGGAATGGCTCCCATACCAATTGCATTCCAGCCTAGCCAGCAGGAAGACAGGTGATCCCAGGTCAAATTCTGAGTGTTTAAGTGGAAATGCTGGGTGAGTTTTCTCCAAACAGCTTGGGAGAAAGTGCATCTAAAAAATAGATGAGGGCTGGATTCTTCCTCTTTCCAGCAAAGCTTATAGCATGAGGGGCCTCTAATTCCTTTCAATTTGAGGATATCATCAGTGGGAAGCAGCTTCAAGAAAGTTCTCCAATAAAAAAGCACATGGAAGGAGAAAGGTATTTATTCCAGGGCGCCTCTCCCCATTGCACAGTGTTCCAGTTATAAAGTTTGGAATAGATGGCTTTAGATAGGCTGTGGGAGAGGTGGGATTGCCAACTTATGGAGTCTTTCTCTTTATTGTTGAATTTGATTGTAGCCACTTGATCAGCAGAATCTTTACTCAGCACCTTAAGTAGTGATGGAATAGACCAGTTGTCCCCATTCCAGTAGTCAGCAACTTTAAGTTTAGGATCAGGTGAGGTAGGGAAGGGATGGAGCCAACCAGCTGGGCACCAATGATCCAGCCAGAAAGACAGATTTCCATGTCCTAAGTTCCATATGTACATATTCTCAGCATGGGTTTTATTTTTCACCATGGCACTCTAGATTTTAGAATCACCAATTTTACTAGTTGCTTGGGAAGGGTGAGTGTGTCTGCAGTATTTTCTAGAGATGTATTGAGCCCAAAGAGAGGTTTGGGATCTGAATTTGAGCCAGAGTTTGCAGATGTTAACTTGGGAAATCTGCTGGAGGGTCTTAAAGCCCATCCCACCTGCCCAAATAGGTTTAGCTACTTTATGCCAGGATGACCAATGAAGTTGCTTCCTTTGTCCAACCCATAAGAACTGATTAAAGGCTCTTTCAAACAGGTATTGTGTGCCTTTATTCATACCAGCTGTTTGGAGAGCATAGTTTGGGAGAGTTGTGAGGATGCTCCTGAGAATGGTTATTCTACCCCCATTTGAGAGATAATTGTGAGTCCAATTAGCCAGGTAGGTGCTAATCTTGTTCAAGGTTTCATCAAATTGTCTTTGCTGAGCTCTGCCTAAATTAAGTTGGGCCCCAAGGTAATTGATAGGTAGAGTGGTGCTGGAAAAACCAGTGAAGGAAGTAATCCAGTGTTTAGTATCAGCAGTAATTTTATGGGGGAAAATCAAGTAGCTTTTGGCAGGATTGAACTCCATCCCAGAACACAGTTGAAAAGAATGCAGGCATTTCATGGTTTGCTTAACAACAATTTTAGAGGCATTAGAAAAAATCATGACATCATCAGCATATATCAGATGGGAGATGGTAATATTTGATTTATGATGATACCTAGTGGAACCATGCATTGTAGCAGTTTGGTTAAGGAGCCTAGACAGATAGTCCATAGCCAAGATGAAAAGAGTAGGTGATAGAGGGTCCCCTTGTTTAAGACCCCTGGTGGCAGCAAAGTAACCCCAACTGGAACCATTAAGAATTATGGAGTGAGCATTAGCTTTTAACCATCTTTTGATGAGGTTGCAGAAATTGTTCTGAAATCCCCTAGCAGCAAGAGTTTCCAACAGAAAGTTCTAATTAATGGTGTCATAGGACTTCTTGATGTCCAGCTTATAGATTAGGTTTCCACTTCTACACTTTTTATTAAGATCTAATAGCAATTCTTGAGCCAGCAATATGCTATCAAATATGGATCTTCCCTCGACAAATGCGGTTATATATATATATATATATATATATATATATATATATATATATATATATATATATATATATATTAATACTCCTTTTAATGATATTATAATGTGGTTACAACGCAAGTATATGTATCTTTTAATCAAGTAATATAGAACTTTCTGATTAATCCCCGAGATATCGAACCCATAGGGAAAGTGATAAACAATGAAAAAAAGAAAAATTAACTTTTTTACTATTTTAAAGAAGGATCTTAATCAAACTAAAGATAATATTTTAGGAAATGAAATTTGTTTCTTTTTGTTAATTTTATAATTTGAAGTAAAAGTAAACAAAAACTTCAACTAAAGTTTTGTAAGATGAAAACTTATGCAAATGAAATATCTTTTTCGTTTATATAAATTAGTAACAAGTTAAGGAGAATATTTGTTGTGGATGTATCAAAAACGTGTTGTGCCAAATAGGAGAAATTATATTCTTTACTCTTACTAGAGGTGCTATAAAGAAAATAGTTTAATTCGATGTTTTAAAAATCTTGAAGACAGGTTAAGCAGGAAAGATACTAGCTCTCACTCTAGAGTTTCCTCAGTTCTCTCCACCTAGGGGCTAATATCTCCTATCAAAACATAAAATAATAAATCAAATTGGGGGCTTTAGCCTGTCACTCTAAAGTCCTCTAATTCTACACCTATCAAAGTATATCTCCCTATTTATTTGCACTCAACCATATGGATTACATTCTCACCCATACAATATCACTTGAATCTTTCTAATTCTTGACTGAGACAATACCGCACTGGATCTTACATGTTCTCACACCATATTTTTACAACTTATTAACTAAATCAAGAAGTAAATAAAGTGTAAGGTTTTAAAACATCACAACTTCTTCCAACATTTAAATCCTATACTTCACACAACATACTTCCATAACTTAATTACTTCATCACTTAAGGAAAATTCATGGATAAAATGCAATCACAACTTGATTTAAAAGTAGAAATGAAAGTGAAAACACAAGAAGTCTTAATTAAAAACTAAATATAATACAAAGATAAAGACTTATATGTAAATCCTCTCCATAAAACTCTTGAAGTTCCTTTGAAAACTTTGTATTCCCTTATAATACTCTTTAGACATTGGTCCCCAACTCCGCAGACTCCAAATCTCAATTCTACTCCTAATACAAACTATATTAAATAAAGTAAAGATGGTGAAGTGGAGAGGTGTGTTCTAAAATAACTCTCTAAAATAAACCTCACTCTTAAACACTAACCATTCCCTCCAACAACAACCTTTTTTCTGATCTTCAAATCCTCTTTTTATGCTTTTCTAAAAGGTGTCTTCGTATCTCTTCAAATTGTATCCAGATTCAATGTATCTTCTAAGAGATGCATCCATTCAAGAGTATTTTGAATTGAATTTGGAACCAATAGGAATTTACCCATGTTCTCATCAAGAGGTGTTTCAAAAACCTCTTCAAAATAGCGCATAAATTAAAATAACACCTCTTTTATAACTTTCACGCGTAAGCGCGGGGTACTGGCGCTTAGCCGCGAGTCTGCTGGCGCGTAAGCTCCAGATCTGAGCACATAGCTACGGGGCCTTAGCGTGTAAGCACGGGTTCCGACGCTTAGCCGCCACAGATCACTTCTTCAATTTTCAACATTTTTGCCCCAATTTCGATACTTTTTCACTCCTTTCATCATACTCATCCATTTAATCATAGTTGCAAGAAAAAAACACAAAATACCTTTCATTAAAGTGCAATATCATCAAAAATAGGTATAAAATTTGTATAAAAACACTATATATTTTATGTGTATCAAAATCCCACAAGCTTGAAATGTTACTTATCCTTAAGTGACACGTTAATCATATAAATATCTTACAACTAAATTATGTGATGAGTTTTTTTAGGTCTTTTTAAAATTTTGTTCTAAAAATATAATAGTCCAATTTAGAAAAAATTTTAGTAAATGAGACTAATTTAAAGTTTAGAAATCTCTTAGGTAAAGGTTAATGAAAAATACTAGTTCCTATCTTATACAGAAATACTTATAGATTCTTCAAAATATAGGGCTTAAGCATTTTATTTTCTTTACTTAAAAATCTTTACTAAAAATAATTATACTCACTATATTATATTAATAAGCTTCAAGATTTTGATCAAATCTTATACTCTAAATAGATCAGGTGTGGAACCAATTTTTGATTAGGCCCTTAAATCCTCAAGCTTCTCCTTCCTTTTCACATACTCATATTCTTTTTTTTTTACTTTTCTTTTATTTTTCTTTTTTTTTTCCGTTTTTTTAATAAGGTAAGGATTACTGTATCTAGATAGGACTTTAATGGTTTTGACTTACACCATTCCTTTTTTAAAGCATAATGTAGATATACATCTTTAACTTAGAAATATAATAAAAATTTTAAAAATTATTGTTAATAAAAGAAACTTAAGTATTAAAAAAAAGTCTAATCCTTCTATTTTTCCAAAAATATTACATTTCCTACTAAAGATAGTTATAAAATATTCATCATTTCTTTACTAAGAAATTTTTAACTCTAAACTTTTCATCCTTACTATAGATTTTAACTAAATTCTCTTACTCATTTCTATATTCAAAATTTTATTTCCCTGATATAACTTCATACACATAATTATTTTTCATTGAAAATTAACTTTTTAGTATATTTGAGAACAAATAAAATTTTAAGTTTGTGAAAATTGTTCCCCCCAAACTTAAAATTTTTGTTATGATAAAACATTTAAGCTTAGTAACGAGATACATGGGTAGGAACAGAAAAGAATAAGTATTAAACTGGAAGGAATTTTTATATCCTAAATATGTATGTATTAAAAACATGAATGAAAATGACTTAATCCCAAATTTTAAATATTTTTTATTTTATAAAAGAAATTCGAAAGACTTCTCAAATGGAGGAGGACATAAAAGTACAATTCACACACTTAAACAAAAATCCATAATTAAGACATATATATATATATATATATATATATATATATATGGTAGTAAATTGAAAAGTTAAATATGAATTTTAATAGTATTTTAAAACATTCCTAAATAGTTTATGGAAAAATTTCTAAACTAAGAAATAAAATACACTAACAAATGATTAACATATTTACTACCATAAACATTCACATATCGTAAACACAACATCCACAACTAAAATAAACACAAACTAAAGTGTCTCGACAACTATTACAGCATAATGAAAGTTATAAAGTAATCCTCTATAACATCCACAAATGATAATAAACCACACAACAACAACAAAAATAGAAATAGTCCACACATATATCATATCACAAAACATAACTCAATATAAAATGTCAATCCTAATCATTCTATTCCTCTTCCTCATCATCCCCTTCGTTCCAGGTACGGGTAGGCACATATGAGCTATACTGTGGATGAGTAGGTAGCACATCGCTAAAATCACCTCTAATCAATCAATCCATAAAACTATGATAATTCCCCTCATACTCACTTTGTTTCTGAAGATAGTCCCCCATACGGTCTACTTTTTCCTCTATAAAATGCATTTGATCTGCAGTATAGTTAGAATTATCTCTTCTCTTATTTAAAAGCTCAGTGGAAGAACGAGATGTAGATGCAGCAGAAGCAAATGCACTGAAACCCCTAGAAAATCCTCCTTTCCAGCCAAAAATTGAATACTCAGCATAAGTCTTCAAATTCAAATTGCTAATACGCTTAAGAGGCTGAAGAAACTCTTCCTAATTTTCAGATCTAACACCACCCAGCTCACACAATGAATATCTAAGAGAAGCAAATCCCATAACTACAATGGTGGCAGATCTGGCAGTACTCCAGATACAATCATAAATAATCTTTTCAATGTCTATCGCCTTCCTCTGCTAAATACAGTGGTTCAAAGTGGCTCTTTCTCTAGTCACTTCACTTAAATGATTTTTAGGAAGCATCATGGATGATATGAAATAATGTCATGCTTTGGAGGTGGCATCCATATTTGATGCAGGAAAGTTAACCCTTCTCTCAGTGGTAATTTTCCATAATTATCTCCCATCAGTCAAAGTAGAGATATTCTCATCCAATTTGTCCTTAATAGGATTGTAATTTCAATAAAAACAAAGCATACTAGGCAGTAGTAGGTAAAATTCTTTAATTACCTCATGAGTAAAATGTATCAGCTGTCCTCATACCAAGACAAAGTTCTCATCTGTCTCTGAGAGGTTTGCATAGAATTCTAGAACCACAGAAGTAGCAGCTATAGCAGTAAGCAACAAAATTTTTCCCAGAGGTGATTCACAATAATGCCTTCCATTTCTCTGCCTGGTTTATCGAATCCTCACTCCCGGATCAGTTTACATGACTGTAACGCTTGCACGTAATGATCTTAAGCTTTTGAACTAAAGAACTTGTAAGAATAGAACGTGGCCGTCACTTTGCTCCTCTTTGGTGCCATTTCTAAAATTTTCATAAAAATCACTATAAATTCTACATTCAACTTAAAATAACTAAACTTAACTCTAAAGGCTTAAACTACTAAATCCAAGCAATCTCTCAAGCTTTTTCTCAAATTTTCACCATGAATAGTGAGTTTTAAATTTCTCTAAAATACATAAAAAATACATGGTAAAAATAAAAAATTTTACTTAGGAGTAGTTCTCTTACCACAAGAAGATATAATCTAACAATTTTCACTTAAAACGACACAAGATTTGCAAATGTGGTGATGCCCTAGTGATGCGATGCGACATTAAATATGCTTTAAAATATAAGAATTTGATACCACTTTTTAGAATATTTAATTTCCAGCAAATGACTTCAAAAACATGATGTACGAGGTTTACTTTTATAATTTTATATTTAGATTTTATTATTGTAAAAGTCACAATTTTAAATGCAAGTATACGTATCGTTCAAGTAATACAGGGCTCTAGTGGAGTCCTGGTTATCGATCCCACAGGGATAGTGAAATAAAAAGTAAGAGATATAAGTAATATTTTGAAATTTTCGAAAGCAATTTATATATACTCTTTTTTTATATATATTCAAATTTAATTAACTAATAATTTTTACTAAAAGAAAGTAAGCAATAAGCAGGAAAGTAAAGTAAGCAGTATTTAAAATTCAATGCAATTATAAAAATGACTCTCCTTTTTCAACTAATCCAAGAATTATAAATTAATTATCTTTTGTAGGGAATTAAGATTATGGTATTGTGCCAAATGGAAGCATTCCTATTCTTTACCCTTTGGTCCAGGTGCAAAGAACATTGACTAATCTATAGTTAGGCTCAGGATGTTTTATTAGTAGAATGGGTTAATCTAGGCTCACACTACTAGATGTCCAAGGGTGGCTTTGGTCGGCCCTACCAGTGACCCGTTATCTTTCTATAAACCAAATTATTAGAATTTAGTCTGTCACTCTAAAAACTAATTAATTTTACTCCCAATAAATAATATCTTCCTATTTATTTGCAATTCACCTTAAACAATCCACATATAACCTGTGATTACCTAAGGATTCATGTGATATCTACTAGTTAATAATTTATCTCCGGATAGGTCTCAAAATTTTTCAACAGGTTTGAACAAATTAAATGGCCAATTTAAAAAGTAAACTAAGATCAGGTTTTAATATCATCACAATATTTAAAAATATTTTATATTTAGTTTTCCTACAAAATTTATTTAATTTATAAACTTTTCATAGTTGAAAGGAGAAAGATAACTAACTACTCAGAACTCATTGAAATAACACAACAAAACATATTTATAAAATTTTGAACCAAAGTACAAATACTTATCTGAAGTGTTCCTTCAAGAGATCCGCTGACTTCTATTAACTCCAAAGCAATGATGAAAGACTCCAACAGCAATAACACATAATAAACACTTAAAATAAACTCCCTGGATACAAAATAAAGTGGCACCCTAAGTATGGAAGAGACTAAATAAAAATAGCGATGAGAGAGAAGATGCTAAAATGGGTATGTGTACTAAGAGGGGGGGAGGGTTTGGTGCCATTTTCTCTGTAAAATGGGCTCGTATTTATAGAGCTCTGAATTTGACCAGGGGTTACTTAAGGCACCTCTTCAAAATTCGTCCAAATTCAATGTATCTTCTAGAAGGTAACCGTCGCGCCTAGGCGTCGGGATCTGGCGCCTAGGCGTCGGACTCCATGACCAGGTCTTACGTACCTCTTTACTTTGGGTCGCACCACTTCGCGATCCAGACTGTTTCCTTGTGTCCAAATACATTGTATCACATGTCCTATATATTGGGAGTAACTTCCAGTCTTCTAGAAGCTCCAATAAATACTTAACACCGTCAAAATAACTGCATAAAGTCATAAAAAAACTTAACAGTGTCTGTATCGAACTGGCGCTTAGGCGCCGGACTCTGGCGCCAGGCTAATAATTCCAAAGTTTTGCTCCATAAGCTCCATTTTTTCTCCTTATTGCTCCTTATTGCTTCTTTTTCTTTCTTTTTCTTTCTTGGACTCTTGTTTAATCATCTACATCCAAAAAAATGAAAATATCTTTCATTAAAGCATAATATCCTTAAGAATTGAATCATAAATAAGGCATAAAAATGGGTATTTTTTAGGTAGATCACCTAGCCTCCAAAATCACGAAATACGAAAGTAGAAGAAGATGGTGAGGTGTAAAAATGGCAATTTTTGGGTTTTTAAACCTGAAAAATGATTTACGTGAATCGATGCATAAGCACAAAAGTATGGCGCTTAGCCGTGGAGCTCTGGCACGTAAGTGCGGGGTCTCGGCCAATATCCGCCAACTCGCTGTTTTTTATTTTTTCATTAAATAAATATTCTCGATCCTTTAATCTACCCTATATTGATTTAATAAGTATCTCATCACCTTATATCTTCTTATCTCCGGAATTACACTTCTTTAGATTAAATGCGATTCAACACAATTTTTACACAAACATAAACTTTTACTTAATTAAACTCACACAAATTACAAGTATAAAATAAAAGTCTTTAATTCAAGATACTTGGATAAGATCTCATATTTTCTTCTCACAATAAAACACTTAAACACTAACATAAAACATAAAACAAATAACACACAACATAAATAAACATCAAACACTTAACACAATTAATTAAACACAAAAACAAATAACTAACACTTAACACACTATAGAACTTAATTCCAATCTCCTTTAGGTGAAATATATCCAGTACCTCTATTAGATCCATCAAAACCATTTGGTATATAGATTTGATAGAACGGACGATGGAATACATCTGATAGAATCTTCTTCAATCCACCTATTTTTCAGATACATCATCTTATCCACTTCTTCAACATAACTTATATGACTAAATTGCATTTTTAATTGCCATCCAATATGTGTTAAATGTGCATTAGTTTCATTTACCTTTACTTCAATTGATACAACATGAACCTCGATTTTTTTAATCTTCTCAACTATTTCTTGAATACTAACGTCCAGAAATCCGTTATATAACTCTTGCGCACTCTCACTAACAAACTTCATCTTGTTGGCATCCTCCTTCTTCTTCATTTCACTCTCCTAAGAAGACATTTCTCCAATTTAAACTCTTCTATAAGGCTCTTAGGATAGAAATTTAGAATGAGATGAATCTCCTTTAATTTAGTCCCTTTTTATAGAGTTTAGATGGCCTAAAACGGTCCTCCCACATTCATAAACTTTCCTATAATGTGCCATGCAACTTCCCCATGATAATGACTTTTAGAAACATATTTTTCACATTTTTTATAACTCCAGTGCCTAAGCGCCAACAGCTGGCACTTAACCGCCAGCGCTCAATTTAGTATAGGTCTGCTAAACGTTAAAAAATTCATTTTAACTCATCCAAATAGTCAAATAAGATCTTATTAATCTCCACTAACAAAATATAAGTAGAATACTACCATATAACTCCGACTAAAACCAAATAAAACACACAAAATAAACTTAAAGTAAAGAACAATGATAACTATAAGTTGCCTCCCACAAAGTGGTTGGTTTTACGATGTCAGCCCAACATTCCCAATACTTAATTTGGGTGACCCATCATTAAATTCTCATGAATTTTAAGTTGATCTATTGAGAAACAAGGTTTCAGTCTATGAACATTTACTTTAAATATTTTTTCTGTTGTAGGATCTTTAATATCCACAGCTCTATATGGATAAACTTTTACTACAATAAATGGGCCCATCTACATGGACTTAAGTTTTCCAACAAATAATCTCAATCTGGCATTATATAACAAAACTGGTTGTCCTAATTCAATATTTTTATTTAGAATCTTCCTATCATACCACATTTTCATCTTTTCTTTATATATCTTAACACTTTTTTTATGATTCATTCCTTGTCTCTTCAAGCTCATTTAATTGCAATAATCTCTTCTCACTAGCATCCTTTGAATTATGATTGAACTCTTTAATAGCCCAATATGCTTTATGCTCAAGTTCAGCTGGTAAATGACAAGTTTCCCCAAAATTAGTCTATATAGGGACAGTCCTATAGGAGTCCTGTAAGCAGTCTTATAAGCCCACAAAGCAAAATCCAGTTCGAATGAGCAATCTTTTTTGTTTGGATTAACAGATTCATCCAAAATTCTTTTCATTTTATTATTGGATAATTCAACCAGACCACTAGTCTGAGGATGATAAGCAGTAGCAATTTTATGGATGATATGATATTTCTTTACTAATTTCTTCATAATTGTATTTCTAAAATGACTTCCCCCATCAGTTATGATTAATTTTTGCATTCCAAAACTACAAAATATGTTCTTTCTTAAAAATTTGCACCACTTCAAGCATCACATCGAGATAAAGCAATGGCTTCTATCCATTTTGATACATAGTCTACTGCTAAAAAAAGTATAAATTTTTGAAAGATGGTATAAATGGTCCCATGAAATCTAATCCCCAAATGTCAAATAATTCGACTTCCAACACATAATTGAGGGCATCTCATTCCTTCTATAAATATTTCCTACACGCTGAGATCGATCACAATTTTTAATATACACATTAACATCCTTAAAAATTATAGGCCAATAGAATCCAGATTGTAGAATTTTATATGCAATTTTATCAACATCAAAATGTCCTCCAAAATCAGAATCATGACATTTTTGTATAATTTCATAAGTTTGTTCTAATAAAACACATCTTAGAATAATAAAATCTTTTACTTGTTTATATAAAAATAGGTTGTCCCAAAAATTAAGTCTTAACTTCAGATAAAAATTTCTTCCTCTGTTGGTATGTCAATCCATAGGGTAAAATGTCACTAACAATAATGTTCAAAATGTCTACATACCATGGTACACACCACTCATTTATAGTGAATAGTTTTTCATCAGGAAAATGTTCACTATTTTGTTCATAAAAAAGAGAGATTTTTCAATAACAAGCCTGGAAAGATGATCAACAATTTGATTATCAGCACCATTCCTATCTACTATCTCAAAGTTAAATTCTTATAAAAGTAGAATAAATATTATCAGCCTTGGTTTTGCATCTTTCTTTTTCTTTAGATATTTAATAACAGAATGGTCAGTATGCACCACACATTTAGTTTCAATTAAATATGATATGAATTTATCAAAGGCATATACTATAGCTAATAACTCCTTTTTAGTTGTGGTATAATTAATTTGAGTTTCATTCAGAGTTCTACTAGCATAGTAAATTACTCTAAAATTTTTATCATGTTTTTATCCTAAAATAGCTCCAATAGCATAATCACATACATCACACATTAATTCAAAAGGATTTTACCAATATGGTGAAACAATAACTGGTGCAGTAATTAATTTTTCTTTTAATAATTTAAAAGCTTTTGGGCAGTCTTCATTAAAATTAAAATTCCATCTTTTTTCAATAAATGGCATAGAGGCTTAGCAATTTTTGAAAAGTCTTTAATATAACACCTGTAGAATCTAACATGTCCCAAAAAACTTCTAATCTCCAGTACAATAGTTAGGCAAGGTAAATTAGCAATCACTTGAATTTTTGCAGGGTGATGCACCAAAAATATATAATATTTTTGCTATATAATTTTACCTATTTTTGGTGATATTGCACTTTAAAGAAATGTATTTTTCATGATTTGTTATAGATTTGATGATTTTAAGTGATTGGAACAAATAGAAGCGAAGATGAACGAATTCGGAGCAAAAAGGAGAAAAAAAGGAGGAAAACAGCTTCTGGCTCCCCTGACGCCATTTTCCCGAGAGCTCAGCAATATTTGGACGATAGAGCACCACCGGTGCCCCATGCAGATGGACTTCAAATTTAAAGAGATTTGGTGACTTTTTGAAATGATGCCTATGGCAACTCTTGAGATTTCTTTTCTAACTTATAAGTAACTATTTTTGGACAAAAAGTGGTGTGGTTTTGGTGTGTCTCTTGTGTGTTTTAGAGAGTCTAGCGTGTTTTGAGTGTTAGGGCTTAGGAGAGAAGAGTGTAGAAGTGAGAATTTGTGAGGAATTCTTCTCTAAGGAGTGAAGGAGAAGAAGTAAAGTGAGAAATTTCCTCTTCCTTTTCGTTCTAAAGAAGGAATTGAGTGTTGCAAAGAAGAGAGAAAAGGATTCAAAGGAACTTCAAGGGAATTGCATTGGGGAAGAGAAAGAGATAAGTTGTATTTTTTTGTGGTTTGTATGACTATTCTTTTATATATAAAATTCATGTTTTATTGTATCTTCTTGATGAATTCTGAGTAGTCTCCTTTGTCTTTCTTCTTGCGTAGAGATGTGATGATGATTTGATGTGAATTTGAAGTGCTTTTAATGTATTAAAGAAATTGTGATGGTTTTTTATTTTGAACTTAATTTACTCTTCGATATGGCCAATTGAATTGTTAAAAAATGTTGTCGAACATTATCTCTAAAAGGATTTAGTGTCCAACAACAATAATGATGAATCCATTCAATTTTCAAGGATGAATTGCATAGTTTATGGGAATTGAGTGCAAATAAATAAGGAAATGTGTTTTGATAGACTTCAAATTGGAGGTTTCACGGTGACAAGCTGACATCCCTAATTTGGTCCTAAGATTAATAACTATACTTGAAGTTTAGCCTTCAAGTGAAGGGTATCTGGGTGCTCCGTAGTGAAAGCCGGTATCCTCCCAGCCTTCCCTTAGATTTAGTGACTAAACTTATGATATGTCAATGTTCTTTTCATGCTTGGAAGAGGGGTTATCTTTTAAGGGTAAATAAACAATTTTGCTCCTATTTGGCATAATATCATAGATAATCATTCTATATCATCCACACATCATTTTCTCGTTGCAAGAGGAAAGATACTTTTCTTTGATATCAAAACCTTTCAAATATATAGCCTAGTGTGTGTCTGTTAGTTAATTCTGTTTTAAAAGATATTAGATGTAATTGTATTTTGCTTAATTGTTATTGTTTTTTGCATCTTGGTAGTAGAAGTAAACATTAAACTTTAATTGCAATTTAAGTATTGGAATTCTGTACTACATTATCTACTGTGAAACTCTTACTTTTTTACTTCGTCTCTTTCCTGTGGGATCGATAACCAGGACTCCATTAGAGCCCTGTATTACTTGATACGATACGTATACTTGCATTGAATGCTTGGACTTTACAAAATCATTATAAATAATATAAATTTGAGTTCTTAAATTCTTACAATATAAAAGTCCGACTACATCAAGTTTTTGGCACCGTTGCCGGGGAAGTAACTAAGTAACTAAGTAACTAGGTAAGTAAGTAAGTAAGGAAGGAAGGAAGTATAAATGGTATTTATTGATAATATAGTAACTAAAAACCTTTACTTTGTAGTGTGTAATTGTGTGTGTTTGTTTATTTTTAAAGTATTTGTGTGACTTTATATGCATCGTAGTGGATCTATAGGTTTAGTACCTTATGATTCGGAGTTAGAACGTGCAGTTAGAAAAATTAGAAAACATAAAAAAAATGAAAATCTTTGAAATTCACCTAACTATTCAAAATCTTGATGTTGCTGCTAATTCATTTAAACTTAAACCTACTATTATCCAAATGGTACAAAATAACCAATTTGGAGGAACACCTAATGAGGATCCAAATTTACATCTCGCTAGTTTTCTAGAACTGTGGCTACTTTTAAATATGATGGAGTGTCGAGTGATGCTGTCAGACTTAGAATTTTTTCTTTTTCATTAAGGGATAAAGCTAAGGCGTGGTTAAATTTGTTAGCACCTGGATCTATTAGAACTTTGGGAGAATTGTCTCAAAAGTTTCTATCAAAATATTTTCCTTCATCAAAGACTGCTAAGCTAAGAAATGATATTACATCTTTTGATCAGTTTGAAGGAGGATCAATATATGAAGCTTGGGAGGGATTTAAAGATCTTCTTAGGAAGTGCCCACATCATGCTTTTCCAGATTGGTTAATAATTCAAACATTTTATAATGTATTAGTGGGATCAATAAGATCAATTATAGATGCTGCTGCTGGTGGATCGTTAATGTTAAAACCTTTTAATGAAGTATATGCATTAATTGAAGAAATGAATACTAATAATTTTCAATGGCCCTCTGAACGGGTAAATCCTAAAAAAGTAGCTAGTGTTCATGATTTCGATATGATGACTATGAGAGTTTCTTAAATTACCCCTTTCTAAGAAAATAGATCAATATGGAATGACTTATTCTCAACCACCTCAAGTGTTAGAGGCAAATTCATTTGGACAGATAACAAAATCTCAAACACCTTATGAGACTTTGAATGCTATTAATAGACCTAACAATCCTTATTCGAATTATTATAATCCTGGTTGGAAGAATCACCCAAATTTTAATTGAAATAATAGCAATGCCAATGTTAACCCACATTGGGGGAACAGTTCTATAAATCCAGTTGGAAATTCGAACAAGCAAGGAAATACCAACTTTAGACCATCTTATCCTCCTGGATTCAATAGTAAGCCGCAATTTAAGGATAAGAAGTTTTCTACTGAAGCAATGATTCTGAATATGGGAAATCAATTACAAGTTTAAGGTGTTGTTATGAAAACTATTGAAAATCAATTGGGGCATATTTTCACTGCACTTAATAATAAACCTTCTGGAACGCTTCATACTAATGTTGAGATCAATCCAAAAGATCAAAACAAGGAACAACTTGAGGCTATTCAATTAAGGAGTGAAAAAGAATTGAAAACAAGAGTGCAAAAAGAAGTTGAAATAGAAAAGGAGAAGGTGGAAATCGAAAAAGGTTCAAACAAGATTTATCCAGACGTGGATTATCCTCTTGAGCCAATGAAGATAACTATTAAAAAAACACCACCTCCATTTCCTTAAAGATTAAAGAAACAATACAGGGATAACAGATTTAGAAAATTCTTGGAGATCCTTAAGAAATTAACGATAAATTTTCCTTTTTTTGAGCATTAGAACAGATGCCTGACTATGCCCAGTTTATGAAGGATATTCTAAAAAGAAAAGAAAGTTTACAGATCATGAAATTGTTGCACTTAGCAGAGAGTGTAGTGCAATTATTCAGAAGAAGCTTCCGGAAAAACTTAAAGATCCTGGTAGTTTCACTATTCCATGTGCTATAGGTGAAATTTTTTCGGAAGAGCCTTATGTGATATGGGAGCTAGTATTAATCTTATGCCTTTATCAACTTTTAAAATGTTAGGAATAGGAGAAATTTCTCCTACATCTATGACTCTTCAGTTGGCCAATCGTTCCATTACTTATCCTAAAGGAGTGGTGGAAGATGTGTTAGTGAAAGTGGATAAATTTATCTTTTCTGTGAATTTTATTGTACTTGATATGGAGGAAGATAAAGAAATTCTAATCAATTTGGGAAGACCATTCCTTGCTATTGGAAGAGCAGTGATTGATGTTCAAAAAGGAGAATTAACTATGAGAGTTAATAATTAAGAGGTGACATTTAATATTTTGAAATATATGAAGTATCCCTCAATACAAAAAGATAATGAATGTTTTAGGATTGAGGTCTGTGAATATTTGCGAAATGATTATTTTGAAAAGAAATTCGAAAAAGAAGTAGAGTATGAAAATATGTTCGAAGAAGAAATTGAAAATGAAGAAAATTCAGATAGTAAGAAAAATGAAGATTTGGAGTATGTTCAGGAGAGATTTGAAGTATTAGACACTATGAAAGGTGGAAATAAAAGCATAATTCCATCTATAATAAAACCTCCTGAACTTGAGTGTTGACCTCATTTTTAATGAGGTCTTCTCTTCCCTCTTTAGTGTTTAGGATCTAGCCTTAGGCTTTTCCTTTGACTATCTTAGAGGACTAGAATTGGGACCCATCCCTTAGAAATTTGAACCACTTCTTGCCTCCCTGCAAACCCCACAAGCTTGATTGTAGACCCCTAATCACCTAGAGGGTTGAGATCAAATGTGGAGGTTTAAAGTATGAGTTCCCTATAGGACTCTTTGGCCTTTGGACTGCCCTGGGTGAACTGGTCTGGTGAGGGTTGACATACACACTCACTACACTCACACTCTACACTCTCACACACACAATCCAAATCCTAAGACCACACCCATACCCAACTTGACTCCTTGACTCATGTAGGTAATTCATATGGATGGACATTAACCCCTAAGCCCCTGGTAAAGAGGGTTAGGAACAACATAGTGAATGCCTCAAATGAGTCCTCCCATGGCTCATATAGGCTTAACATGGCTTCATGGCTCATATAGGCTTAACATGGCTTCATGGCTCAATCAAAGTGATTCCATTCCACTAATATTTGATCAATCTTCATTATTCCAAAATTTCAATTTTTGACCCCGGGGACCCTACACCTACCAAACCTACTAAAAGCCCTTAGAATTGCCTAAATCCTCCAAAATTTCCAAATCACCCAAAACACCCCAAAATTAACCTTGAACATTGCCTCACCAATCAAATTGATCATCCATAGCCAAAAATACCAAAAATTCCAAAAATACCCCCCTAATACCCTCCAAATACCCAAAATGCCTCTCTTAGCCAAAAAATCCAAAAATTCAGAAAATTCCCAGAAAATTCCAAAAAATCCCAAATATTCCCAATTTCATTTTGTCCAACTACACCATGGGCCAATTTTGTCAATTTACCCCACTTTTACCAAAACCTCCAATTTAGCCCATTCTTAACCCAAGTGAACCCAATGTCAAACCAAATCTACCCAATTGACCCCAATTTTGGTCCAATTCAATTCTAAACTTCAATTTAATATCCACAATATCAATCTAGACTAAACCCAAGTCCAATTTGATTAACATTTGAATCCAATATCACTTTTGACCTTAAAGCCCAATTTGGACCCTGACCCAAACTTAGCCCAAACCAAACCAATTCAACTCCAATTGACCCCAAACCTTTTCTAAACCTTCCCTAACATCCCCACAAACAAAACACTAACATAATTTACCCAAAATTTGGACCCAAACCCCACTCAAATTCAACCCAAAACCAAAAAGCCCAATTTTGACCTAAACCCAAACCTAACCCAAATAAGCCCAAGTCCCAAAACCAAAACCCAACCAAAGTTGAAACCTCTTTGAAACACTCCCATAAACATTTCCCAACATTAATTTTACATCAATTTCAACCCTAGCCCAAAATTGGCCCAAATTAGCCCAATTTGACCTACATTGGCCCATTTACCAAATGAATTCAAATTTAACCCAATTCAATTCCAAACCACCTCAAATTTGCTTCAAATCATTCAAGACACATCCTTAAACTAAACTCAACATTTATTTGGCATGGCCATTTGCAAATTTTTTATCTAAAAGCCCATTGCTAAACATGAAGACCCCACTCCCTTAAACCTTCCTAAAAGCCCATTTCCACCAAATTCAAAAGCCCAAATCAATCTAAAGCCCACAGGACACTTTCCCTCATCACACATTCAATTTAAAATCATTCCTAAAGTCCTAATTTGTCAATTAAACAATTCCAAATCAAGCCTCATAATAATTCCCATCAAAATGCCAAAATTCACAAAATCCTTTTTTATGAAATTGACCAAGCTCTTGCCAAGCCATAGGTGAGCCAAAGACAAGCCACGTACAAGCCATATGAAGCCATGGGATGTTTGACATGTGACCATACCCAAAGTAGCAAAAGGAGGGCCCCCTTTCTTAAACCTTCATTAAGCTTTTTAACCCCTTCCATGTTACACACTAAACCATGATTAGCCACATCACTTTAGATGGGGACTTCACCACCCCTTTCTAGCTGATGCAAATGATCCTCCCTCGACTCGAATCAGCCATGGGGAGGTGAACCTAACCCAAAATCATGGCTTGGACCAAATCAAGAAAAAATGGCCTCTCCCCCATGCCATTTTAATCCAAGCCCTTTACACATGGCAAAGCTCAATTGCCTGCACAAACCTCCAACCCGGACCCACCTGAACCTGAGGGTGACCCAAGCCTGCAGGCCAGCCGCCTGTATCGCCGGAAAACACCATGGCCGAGACCTTGGGAGGAACCAAATTTTGGAATTCCACCTTGCTGAGCTGCCTCACTCCAAATGACCATTGCAGCTGTTCTTCTCCACACCAGAGCAGCTGATCCCAACCATTAAACCCCCCTGGGAGGCCCTCCAGCCTCTCCTATTTAAACACCCCCTCCTCTCGACCAAAGGAGGTGCTGAACCAAACCTTACTGAAACCCTTCCAAAATCATCCCAGACCACTCTCTACACATAGAGAACTTGATCCCCACTGAAATCCCCCTGCCATTTCCTCTCGTGAGCTCAATTTCAGAGTTGAAATCCAAGCCCAAAACCGGGACACTTCACCACGGTGAGTCAATCTTCAAATTAATTGACTCTACACCTTCACCCGGACCAAGAGGAGAAGTTTCCCAGCAAAAGCCCCCTCACCAGGCCAGCCATTGCTTCCAGCCTCAAAGCTTTGTGATCGGGCTTGGTCAAAATCATACCTAGACAATTCACCAAGCCAAGGGACTTCATCTGGAGCTTGCTTGGACCCAATTGAACGTGACACAACCCTCAGATTGAAGCTTCACTTCTCTGAGCAAAGGTATGGACTCACTCTTCCTCCCGAGCTTACAGAGATTCTTCATTTAGTTTGAGTTAATTTCAATGCATGTTTACCATATGGATGTGTTCGTCTTTTCAAGACGAATCCAGAGAGCATAAGAACACATAAATCCGTTGAGAATCGAGTGAGAAATTAGGGTTAGAAGGTCTACGGTCACGGGTTCTCACCAGTCAAAGACGATGACTGGGAGCCGTTGGATCGCGCGTGTATCGGATGGACGGCTCGGATCACATCGGACCAGAACATGTTACGTGAAAGGTGGGTCCCGGGACGGCTGACTCGGATGGCTGTGCCCAATCACAGCGCGACACGCACCCCCTTCGGAGCTGCCGAGGTTGACGCGGCGCCGCGTGGATAAGTAGGAAAATAAGTTATTTTCTATTTATTTAATTCCCAGAACTTCAAAAATCCATAACTTTGTGTAGAAAAATCCTAAAAATAAAATAAAAATACCCTCTTGCTCAGTGAACAGAGGAGAATAATGTGGAAAAGAAATCAAGTAATTTCATTAAGTATTTTATTTTTAATGATTTATTTACTCTCTACATTGTTTCAATTCTCCATTTGCATAGGCAATTCATCATGGCATGAGACCATAGGGCTTTTGAAGCCTCTAAACATGGGAACATTCCCTGAATTTTCCAAAGTCAGAGGCCATCCCTATGAGAAGTTATTGATTTTTCAAGATCATGTTACTGTTTTGAGTATTTTAATTCCAATAATTATCATGTTGAGAAATAAATTTTAGGAAAATTTGGTGATATTTCTTATGACCAGAGGGACCTAGGAAAAATAAATTTTGAGATAATTCACTTGTAAAAACCCTAATTGACCTAAACACCCAAAATTGAACTTTAATTAATTAGGGTTAACCATTCATTAAATTAACTTAAAAACAATTCTCCACTATCCGCTAGGGATAGGAGAACATCACAAAAAAATTTGAAACCAATTGGACTTGATTAGCCCCACCAAATGGGTTGATTAAGCCTCTTAAGCAAAATGGGTGAAATTAAACTTTAAAAATTCATAACTCACAAAATACTTTTAAAAAATTCACAAAAATGGTTTTGGAGCCTCTCTGATATCAGAGGAACTTAGGAAAATTAAAATTGTAATTTTCTAAAAAAGTTGATTTTTATCATTATTTTAATATTTCTAAAAATTAAAAAATAATAAAAATCATAAAAATATTAAAAATCACCAAAATGTCACATTTTGACTCCAAATCATTTAGGGACAAACCAAATATTTTTCCTAAGTCCCTAAGGTAAGGTATTGAATTTTAAAGGCTTAATGTAATTTTTAATATTAAAAAAATGTATTTTCCAACCTTTTCACTAAAATAATTCTAATAAATCAAAGAAAAATCATAAAAATATAAAATTTGTTTCTCTGAACTCCTTGAGGTCAGAGAGATTTATGAAAAATATAAAATCCATTTTTCAACTTTAATTTTATTTTAAAATTAATTAATGCTCCAAAACTCAAAATAATTCTAATAAATAAAATATAATTCAAAAAATCACCAAAATTGGTCCAAATGGTCCTCTAGTCATTAGGAATATTCCATAATTTTCTTAAAGACAGAAACATTTTCTTGGTCATATTATTGAATTTTCCTTGAAAATCCCTATTCTCCATTAAAAATAATTACATAAATAAATTAAATATAGAAAAATCACATTTTCTCCTCTAATGTCTTGATTGACATGTAAGTGAGCTCACATAAAAATTTCAGGTTCATTTAAGCTTAATTTAGTGAGTTATAAAATTATTAAGCTTGGAGGGCAAAATGGTAATTAAAATTTTCAACCTTTAATTAAAATTTTAGGATTAATCAAAAGAGGGGAGGGTAAAATATTTGATTTAAACTGATTTTGGATGATTGAAACTTAAATGGTTAAGGGTAGGAACCCACCAATCATTTTAAGAATAATTAAAGTAAACCTTAAATAAATAATTAATTAAATTTGGAAGATTAATGGAAAATTGAAATTTATTAGAGTAGGGATATTATTTAAGAAGATATTTATTCTTTAATTTAAAAATCCCTAAATAAATCACTTCAATAATACTTAAAAAAGAAAATTAAAAGAATAATCTCAATTAAATTGAAATTGAAATTAAATTAATTAAATTAAAATTAAATTAAATTGAAATTAAATTAAATTAAAATTAAATTAAATTGAATTTAAATTAAAATTAAATTGAAAACAAATTAAATTAAAATTAAATTAAATTAAATTAAATTAAAATTAAAATTAAATTGAATTAAATTAAAATTAAATTGAAATTAAATTAAAATTAAATTGAAATTAAATTAAACTAAATCAAAGTAAATTAAATTAAATCAAAAATTAAATTAAATTAAATTAAATTAAATTAAATTAAATTAAAATCATTTAATAACAAACCTAAATGAAATCATTATGAATTAAATCTAAAATAACTTGAACACTATTCCAAACTTAAACTAATTTTCTATAATTAAGTCAAAATCAAAATTAAATCATTAAGTTTAAATCATTAAAATATTTAATGATTTGATTTGCCTTTTTTTTAAGCTCTTATTATTATAACTCTTAAATGAAGTATCAAGTGAAGTGTTACCTCACTTATAGGATATTCAAATGTCCTAAGTTTACTGAGCAAAAGAACAAAACTTAAACTCCCGGATGATTAATTCACTTGTAGGATTAAATTCTCTTGGACTTAAAACAATCCTAGAGGTATTGAAAAGATGTTTAAGACTCGTCTTAAGCACTTCCTCAATATGATAGGATGTTTATAAGAACAATTGAATTTAATTGTTCTTTGATGAAGAAAATCGTCCTTAAACCAAAACACAAGAACCTAGACGTCATAGGAGATGACTAGCTATAGGATTAGGACTTTGATAGACAACCAAAACCTTTCCTTAGCTTTACCTAGGTACTTGTTGAAAATATTTAAATGCCTTAACATGTGTTTTAAGTGCAGCTTGGGATGACGGGAAGACCCTCAGTGCACGCTTTTATTTTATTGCAATTTACTTTATTGCAAATGCACTTTACTTTTCTTGCATGATAAACAATCGTTGCATGAAAACCAAAACCTTTAGGATAGTCCCTAAACTGAAACCAAAATTAAATTAAAAATCATTACAAGATAAAAATTCACCGCCACAACATTTCAAAATATAAAACAACTCAAAACTTAATCACAAACAGAACAACAAAAGTACAATTGCAACTAAATTAAAACGTCTCGTTGAATGATCGGGAATACCTCGGATGATGTAACCCACGTGTTACTAACGGGATTTCCCACGGTCTAAATGAAGGTGTGGAACTCATTTAGTTGAGTTTAGCAAATTCATCTGGACTAAGTGAATTCGATGAAAATAACGGTGCCGGGATGACGGAACCGTGGGATCTTAATCGGTTCTGTTTAAACAACTTTAAGATTTGTTTTAATTAAAATATTAAAAACACTTGGATTTTAAGATTATCTCTAAACCAAAACACTTCTCTCATCTCCTGATTTATGACTTCTAAAACTAAACCTCTGCAACAACAAGGAGCTCGGAGCATGGTGGGCAGCACGACCATCGTCATCAGCAAAACCTGAGTCTACTTCAGCAAAACTGTCTTAGAATTAAATAACCAAGCCATAGAATTTTGAGGTAGTTTGCATAGTGCAACATAAATCCTCAACTCTTCGTTAGGCATTTGCATGATCATATCATGTAAATTAAGCTCTAACTGGTCTTAGGACTCTGAGGTGATCGTTCGGTACGACATAAACCCTCACATCTTCGAGGCTGATTGTATGATTATGTCATACGAATATAATCCTAATTAACTAAAATTGGCAAGATTGAAATATCAGATAATATTAGGATTCTCCCTAAATCTAAACCAAACAATATGATAGTTTGGGAAGTTGCCAAGGTTCTTCCTGGATCCTCAGCTTCTCCTACTTTTCTTCCTTTGGATTCTTAAAAATAAATTGTTCCAAATTTTGAGTCATTCCTTTTTTGAATTCAAAATCCAATCCTTTGAAAACCTTAAACTTTGAAATTCTTGAGAGCAAAACCACTGATCATTATTGAGAGTTTTCTTGAATGATTCCCGTCATTTAAGATGTAATTAACTATAGGGGCTTGCCTCTATAGGAACTTTAAGAACCTGAGTAATATAAACCCCGCTTAATTCATTTATATTAAGCGGGGGAATTTATCGGCTTATAAAATTGGTTCGCAGACCAAACGGATGCCACAAATCTTCTAGTTTATTTAATCGAGCCCCATCATCAAGCAGTGTGTCTACTCTTCGGGATAGATACACGGTTTGTGATGCGATGCTGTTTTATATAAACTATTTGGGATGTGAGATCGGTTTGATTCCATATCTTAAAACTTTTAAACTTAAAATTACTTTCAAAATCAAATGTTATCTTTTAAACTATATATATATAAATTAAATTTAAAATATAAAAATTCTCCGACAATTTCTGTAGGCGACCCCTTTTCAAAAATATAACACTCAACCTAAAAATATGCCGACAACTTCTGGCGACTCCGCTGGGGAAAAGTTCCTCTCTCCATTTTAATCGGATGGTTCCGCTTTCATAAATCGAGTAGTGAGCCCATGCCCCTAGTGGACCAAACTACCATTCTTCCGTTGGAATACCCCGTTCATTTCTGTCTTGAACGAGTATAGCCAACTCCTCTCGGATTTAGGAGCCACCTGTTTAGACACCCCTAAACGGAGAGGTTCGAAATCCTTTTCGCCTCTTTTCGAGGTGGGGTGGACTCCCACAGGTGTTAGTTTAGGAGCGATCCTTCGAGTCGAGAAGTCTTGCATAAGACTTTCTCTTCCTTTCCAATTCTAAATCGGATTCCTTACCTTCTCTACACCTTTGAACATTCCGTTCCTAATAAACGAACCCTCTAATGAATGACTCTTTTAACAAATAACTCCTTTTTTTTATAAATACATGAACAAAAATGTGTTCGGACTCTCTTCGATTCCTTTGTTTTCGTCCTGATGAGAAGAAGCATAACTTGGGACTGACAATCAGAATCTACCTTGCAGAAGATGTCTGCCTCAAAGCTGATTTTCTCCTTCAACAATGGACTTGACTTCGCTGTTTACAAGGATGAGCTGCCCGACAATGGGATCATCCATTTCGGGCAAGGATTCGAGAACACAAATGTCAAGATCACTGACGTTACCCTTTTCACACTTACAGACAAAGTATCTGAAACTGAAAGACCTTTGATCGAGTTCAACCTCAAGTCAACTCAAGAGTTCCCTCCTCCGCAAAGGGTTCCAGACTCGAGAGGAATACTACCGTCCATGGGAGGATCGTTATCTCTACCCCACCGGCCTAGTCGTCTCTCGCACCTACCTCGGCTTCCGCCGAACCGAAGGGGAAGGAAATTCAAATTTGTAATGAGCATGTTACCGTGGAGGGTACGGATTTCCGTGCAAGACCTTCGTTTTCGAAATTGGGTCCAGACTCGAGGGTTCCACCCTAACACGGACTCGGAGAAGAAACGAGAGGTAGGAAGATCGCCGAAAGGCCGGGGTTGTCGAAGTCGCTTTGTTAGAAGAAATCCCCGAGTACACACCACTACCCGAATACATACCATTGCCCGAGTATACACCGCTTTTGGAAGGAAGTAGATTCCATCCCCTTTCGCCGTCGCAGTCGACGAGGAAAATGTCCGCAAGATTGCTTCTACATTACCTCGACCCGCATACTATTGCGACAGCCAAAAGAAAAGGGCTAGGATTACACCATTTGCCCGACTACAGACTGTGATAGAGAAGTTAGCAAAGAAAGAGAAATGTCCTGTATCAGAGATTTTAAGAAGAATAGTGGCGGGTGCCGCCGAGTCCCGTTTTGGGCCGCGAGTAGAACCCGTTATCGCCACGGAAAAGCCGAATAAGAAGATGAAGGCTAGTCCACCTGTTGTTGTTTCGGGCTTACTGCATTAGGGAGGATACCACCTTCCAGCATTCGGCCGACAGACCATCCGGTCCTAGGCCTTCTGCTGCTAGAAGGATGGTATGGCGTCGTACTACTGGCCAATTAGGACCGAAACAACGACCTGAAAAGGAAAGTCTCGTCAGGAGACTCGAGTTCGAAGAGAGCGCCACCGCAATGAAGGGGACTCCCAAGAAGGAAACCCAACAGCCATCGCATGATAATTGCGAAACCGTACGAAAAAGACCATTGGAGGACGCTATGGAAAAGCTAAGAACCGACATTCAACGATTAGCAAGAGAAAGAGAAGAAAAGTTTGGAGATGAAGTTGACTCGTCGGAGTTCATGGATGATGAATATGTGGAGATCAACATGGTTGAGACACGAGCATCGTCAGCTTCGCAAGGTGCCGCGGCAGCTGCGGAGAGAGATGAACCGGAAGCATTAATAGCACAAATTCGAGAAAAAGATGATACAATCTCTCAAATGGTAAAAAGGATGGAAGAGATGGTTGCAGCCCTAGCCACTCTTCAGAGTCAGGTTCAACCCCCAAGAGAAACACCTCCAGAAGTTATTCATATTACAGACGGAGGAAAAGAGATTACATCCGTTAACGGAGACGATCAACCGAAGAAAGACTCTACTCAAAATATGATTCCAGAGAAGGACATCAAGAACATGGTAGAACAGCAGGTGCGAGAAGCCTTAGCACACTCTAAGAACGGAGCATCTATTCAGATGGGTAGACCTTACCCCGAAGAATTTGATGCAGTACAATACCCAAAAGGCTTCGTACCACCTCTGTTCAAGACTTTTGATGGTACCGGAAACCCTCGACAGCATGTTGCACATTTTCGCGCTAGTTGTTGCAACGCCGGTGGAAGTGACGCCTTACTCTTCCGACAATTCGTCAGCAGCCTGTCAGGGATCGCCTTCGATTGGTATGCAGAGTTACCGAACGGTTCGGTAAAGACATTTTCAGAATTAGAAAACCTTTTCATGAAATGGTTTGCCGGAGCTCAGCACCATATCACCATCGATGACTTAGTGGTGGAGAAACAGAAACCGAACGAAACTTTAGTGGACTACATACTTCGATGGAGAAATCTAAGCATGAAGTGTGAGCCACAGCTACAAGAGCAGCATGCAGTCGGTATCTTGCTTAAAAGCATTCACGGACCGATAGCACTTCTCCTTAAGGGATTTACGATTAAGACTTTTGAGAAGTTGTTAAGCAAGGCCGGAAGCTTGCAAGAGGAAGCGAAGCAACTAAGTTTCGTTGACAAAACATACAAACAAAAGCCTGTGAAGACATTTGAAAAGAAATCTGGGATCGTCGCTGCAGTCGATAAGGGCAAGCAGCCAATTTAAATACAGCCGGAGCAGCCGCAGCCCAGCTATCAACAACCTCAGCAGAACTACCAACAACCTCAACCCGGTTATCAGCCAACTCAACAATATGAGAAACCGCCTCGCCCACAGCGCACGTTAAAGGAGCTTATAAACAGAGAGTATCCATTCAAGAATGAGGCAGTGCCAAAGATGTTCTGCAGTTTGATGAAGACTTCGGATTTCAACTACCAGAACCCAGGAAGCCAGAAGAAGTTAATAAGAAAGACCATCCCAACTACTGTCCTCACCACCAGATGCTTGGACATAAGATAGAGGATTGCATCACGTTCAAAAGTTGGCTTGCAACAATCTCCGAAAAGGGAACATAACGATCCCAAAGGAATACATGAAAGAACCCCAAAAAGGAGGTTCTGTCAATGTTATTTCAATGGATCACATTGTTCCGATAGACCCTTACACGACCGATGATGGATGGAGTACCGCTTGGACGAAGTCATCAAAGAAAATTTTGGATCGCATCCAAACCGCTTCGGCGCATGCTTCAACTCAAAGTTTGAAACCTGTCAAGCCGGCGCTATCGCTTGCAATTGAAGAACCGCCCCAGGAAGAAAAGATCATAGAAAGAAGGAGATCGTAGAAGAAGAAAAGACCGAGGCTCTTAAGGCTAGACTAGGGGCTGCTTATCCTAGGATGGTTGTTTCTGATTCGGGGGAAAAATTCCTCGAACCTCTTACTCTTTATGATTATTTGCTCGCTCCGGCGGGATCTTATAATGATAAGAATTATGGCGTTGGCTACGTTTTGACTGTTTCTAACGATTACATAACTAACGACAACCAATCTAATCCGGATCACGATTCCGATACAAATAACAATTCTCAAATCATACACAACCTCGACAATCACGATGACAAAGAAGACATTCATCAAGAGGGCTACGAAAGTTCAACAAGCAATGAATCTATTTGTGAATTCCAAGGAACTCCAATCACAATAGAGTTAGAGCTTTCAGATTCCAAAGCGACTCCAGAAGAACCCGTCATGCCAATTCAAAAGGAGACACCAGTAAACTCAGTACCAGACTCAGAAGAAATCACAAAAGTCAACTTAAGGAGCGGAAAGGTTCTACCTCCGAGAATGGGTCCAAAAGATAAAGGAAAGCAGGTGGTTTTTCAGGAAGAATCAACCCCAGTAGAAGAATTGCCCATTCGGGAAGAAACTGAGACACATGGTAACAAAGTGGACTATAACGTGCTAGCCCATCTTAGGAAACTACCGACCAAGCTGAGCATCCACGACGCTCTCATCTTATTAAAAGAGATGAGGGAAGCTCTGATCAAGGCCTTACTTGATCCAGAGATTTGTTTAGCTCAGATGGCCGGAGATTCCTTAGACGAGGTTTGCTCGTTAAAAGAACAGCGAGGTGTTACTTTAACGGACAGTGATCTACTACTTGGGACAGCCGATCACAACCGACCGTTGTACATTTTAGTTACAATCAGAAAATTTACGCTCTCAAGAGTATTGGTGGATCCAGGAGCATTGATCAACATAATGAATCTTTGGAGGACAAGATGTTATTAAGAGGATTCAACCAGAAAGGAGAAAGAGCCCTCGGATCAATAACACTGCTAATGAAGACCGGTGAATTAGCAAAGACAACCGAAAAATTTCACATAATTGATTCAGAAACATCGTTCAACGCTCTACTGGGCCGACCATGGATACATGAAAACCGGATGGTACCATCATCTCTACATCAATGCATCAAATACTATGATGGAGGGGAACAGTGCATCAAAGGTGACTTGCAACCGTTCTCCGTACATGAAATCGGAATCCATGAAGATGCAGCTTATTATGCACCTTCGAAGAAAACAATCTTCTCCAGAGATACCATAACAAATGAAGCAAAAGAAATTTGGGACGACGAAGAACCTGAAGTTCTAGTCCAACAGTCACTCACCACTCCCTTACGGCGAGATGGTGAAGGTTTCTCCACAACTCGCATCCGAGGACGAGGCCGGGGACGAGGTCGTGGCGAAGACGTTAGGACGATTGGACGAGAGGAAACCGACCATCAATGTCGATTGGGAAGATAGTTCGAAGAAGAAAAAGAAATCAAACAAGAAGCAGCGACAATAAGTCGAAAGAAGCCGCAATTCAAAATCCCTATCAAGATGAAAGAAACGAAGAATATAAACCGATGTACGAGAAGATTAACCACTATGTACATACTATGACCCCGACCCCGATCCATTCTAATAAGATCGAGGGTATGGAGGTCAAAGAGGTACGTAGCGGTGGTGCAAAGCCCATCAAATTCTACCGTGGTGCTCCTTCCTCCAAAACTCGAAAATAATGTACAACTTGAAGATGCTACTTCATCGAATTAATGGAATTGCCTTTTGAGTGGTACTCTCCCCGTGTTCAAAATTTAATTCAGCCGTGGTTTCTTACCTCGACAATGGACAAAAGGTCAATCACAACGTTTTGAAAATTTATGGAATAACTCCGGTCGTCCACCCAACTCAAAACATGGTCTCGGATTCGGCACAGTAGGATCAGTTGACGATACTGAATTTTGCTTGGTTGTCACCTGCGAGTCTAATGAAAACTGCATGGAAACTGCAGAAGAACTCGAAGATTTGCAAATTGGAAACGCTCCACCAGAATTCGAAGAAGAGATCAAATCTACAATAGATGAGTTAACGGAAGTTAACTTAGGTACTAGCGAAGAACCTAGACCTACCTTTGTTAGCTCCTTACTCAATAAAGAAGACTCCGAAGAAATAATCAAGTTATTAATGGAATTCAAAGACTGTTTTGCTTGGAGCTACGATGAGATGCCAGTGTTTAGCTTCGGAGGTCGCGATCCATAAGCTAGGGGTGGATCCCGTTCGTTCCAGTCAGACAAGGTCCCAGAAGAATGCGTCTAGAAATCGAACAACAAGTCATAGCTGAAGTTAAAAAGCTAATAGACGCAAAATTTGTCCGTGAAGAACAATACCCGACTTGGTTAGCCAACGTAGTACCGATCGAAAGAAGAATGGTCGGATCGGAATTTGTGTGGATTTCGGAGATTTAAACAAGGCATGTCCGAAAGATGAATTCCCTCTACCGATCCCGAATTAATGATCGACATTGCTTCAACGCATGAAATATTCTCATTCATGGATGGATCTTCGGGATACAACCGGATAAAAATGGCTCCGGAAGATGAAAAACTTACAGCATTCGAACGCCGATCGGGGTATATTGCTACACGAGTGATGCCATTCGGACCGAAGAACGCAGGAGCAACCTACCGAGAGCAATGACAAGAATTTTTGATGATCTCATCCACAATCAAGTCGAATGCTACGTGAACGATGTGGTCATCAAAAGCAAAGTAAAGGAAAACCACTCGTATGATTTGAGAATTGTTTTCGAACGATTAAGACAATTTAACCTTAAGATGAATCCCTTAAAATGCACCTTCGGCGTCACCTCCGGAAATTCTTAGGATTCGTTGTCCGACATCGCGGAATTGAAATCGACCCGAAAAGATTAAAGCCATATTAGAAATGCCACCTCCCGTAACCTTAAAACAACTACGATCTTTTCAAGGGAAGCCGGCATATCTTCGACGCTTTATCTCAAACTTGTCGAGTAGGTGTCGACCTTTCTCGGCACTAGTTAAAAAGGACGCCAAATTTATTTGGGAAGAGAAATGCCAGAGGGCCTTCGAGGACATTAAACAATACTTAATGACACCTCCTGTCTTAGCATCCCTAGTCTCAGGTAGACCGCTAATACTTTATACCGCGGCTTTAGACGACTCTCTCGGAGCCTCGTTAGCTCGTGTCAATGATGAGGGTAAAGAAAATGCTCTTTATTACCTAAGCCATCGTTTACTGCCGACGGAAATAAGGTATCCCGCAATTGAAAAGCATTGTTTGGCCCTGATCTTCGCTGCTCAAAAGCTCAGGCATTACATGCTTTCTCATATGGTCAACCTGATTTCGAAATTTAATCCATTGCAATACTTCGATGACCCGTCCAACGCTTCCGGCGGACTTGCCGATGGTCAATGATATTATTGCAATTCGATATAACTTTCGTGCCTCTTCGTGCCGTAAAGGGACAAGTCCTAGCAGACTTCCTCGCAAGACACCCTTTGCGCGCGAATCGCCTCTCAATGACGACTTGCCAGATGAACAAATAATGAACCTAGAAGACCATGATGATCGACGTTGGGAATTATATTTAGACGGAGCATCTTCAGCACATAAAGACGAAGAATCGCAAGTGATAGTGCCCGGTAAGGCAGGGATCGGACTAATTTTTATAACACCGGAGCGGGGGATGTTAAGATACTCCTACCACTTGACAGATCCGTGTACAAACAACGAAGCAGAATACGAAGCCCTCATAACAGGACTGGAATTAACTATTCGAATGGGTATAACAGACATCAACATCTACGGGGATTCGTAATTAATCATCCAACAGATCGCCGGACAATACAGAATTTTAAAACCAAGACTCGAGCAATACTTCCGGTATGCCATACAGCTGTTGGAACAGATTCCAAATGTGACAATCTACAAAATTCCCAGAAAAGAAAACGCTTTAGCAGATGCGTTAGCCCGCCTCGCAAAAGAATTTGCCTGTTTGCAAGATGAATCAGTGGAAGTGTCAGTTCACGGACGTCAGGTCCTATCACAGCTCGATATAGACACAATACACAAATCAGAAAAAGAAGAAGAATCAGTTGCAACAGCGACAGAAAATACAGAAGATTGGCGACAACCATTAATGGATTACCTGCAGACAGGAAAACTACCAGATGATAGGTCGTTAGCCCATCAGATCAAGAAAAGAACTCTGTCCTACGCATTAATAAACAATACATTATACAGAAGGTCTTTTGATCAGATGTGGCTAAGATGCCTAAGCGGGTCCGAGGCTCGTGAAATTGTTAAAGAGATACATTCGAGACTCGTGGCGCTCACCGGTCGGGTCCAAAGATGAAAATAAAAATTAAAAGACTAGGGTACTACCGGCCCTCGATGATGACCGACCGCATGAAAATCGCCAAGAGCTGTCATCAGTGCCAAGTGCACGGAGTGGTTCTACACCAACCTCCAAATGTGCTACATCCGACAATTGCATCGTGGCCATTTGAATGTTGGGGCACAGATATAGTGGGTCCAATAGAACCACCGTCGTCAAAAGGACATCGCTTCATTCTTGCGGCTACGGATTACTTTTCCAGTGGGCGAGGCAGTTCCACTCAAAGAAGTGAAGGCACACCACGTGCTACGGTTTTTAAGAACCAAGTTGTCTACCGTTTCGGGGTGCCGCGCGAGATCATCTCGGATAATGGGTCGACATTCGAAGCACGCAAATCAACAATTTTGTCGGGAGACACGGAATCGACCGGCGATATTCAACAATTTACTACCCAAGAGCAAACGGCCTCGCCGAGGCTTTTAATAAAACTCTCGTTCAAATTTTAAAGAAAACCTTGGACGATAATAAGAGAAATTGGCACGAGAAGTTGTTAGAAGCCTTATGGGCCTACCGGACAACCTTCGAACTCCTACTCAAGCTACACCTTACGCTCCGGTGTATGGGTCCGAGGCGAGTGTTACCCTTAGAAGTCCAGACTTCCTTCACTTAGGATTGCGAGTTGCAAACAAACTCACGACGAAGAGAATGCCGGATTACGACTAGAAGAATTGGAAAGCCCGGAAGGGAAAAGACTTGCAGCACGAGCAGAATTTAGAACTATACCAAGCTAAGATGGTTCAAGCCCATGACGGACCGGGTCCGCCCAAGAACCTTTAAGGTTGGTGACTTAGTTCTCGTTCTCAAAAGACCTATTCTTGCACATCGCAAGATAGGAGGAAAATTTGAACCCACTTGGGAAGGACCGTTTGTGGTTGAGACAGTCTACTCAGGAGGCTCCTACCAGCTAGTGAACTGCCAAGGAGAACGACATATGCTTCCGATCAATGGAAGATACTTGAAAAAGTATTACGCTACCTGATGTTTCGAAGGAGTGAATTTTCCATCCCTAGAAGCACGGGTGAAGTAATTACTTATGACTCGGGTCCGAACCCAAAAATAACAAAAATGTGCTAAAATAAATAAAATCATGATAATAAAGTTTTCTTTGTTTTCTCTCTTCCAAGTCAAAATCTCTTTCCTGATCTTTTCCCACTTCATTCTTGTTGAATATAAAAATAAATTTTTTGTCTTTAATAAACATTTTCTTAATGTTCTTGTTCTTAGTACAACCCCTGATCCTTTTCCTTGTCTTTTCGCAGGGAAATGTCGAGCGGGCGGTTGGTCCTGAACTTTAGAAATGGCGTAAGCCTTGCACTCGATGAAAAGAGGGTGAAAGATGGAGCGATAATAGAGATTGACTCGGACTTCGCACCAACGAGCCGGCAATACGAGGAAAGTGATCGGGTCCCGATTGACCGAGAGGAATTGCCCGGTCGGACGAGTAATGAAAGTGGGTGGCCCAAGCCACCAATCCAGCAGCAGGAAAAGAAAAACAGACACTGAAGAAGACAAGAGAATCAAATCTGTAGTCGCTACAGCAGAGGGCAGACTTGTCAGCGCCGCGCCCACAGAAACTCAGGAAGTACGAAGAGCTACTCTCACAGCAACTCAACGGAGAAACAAGAATCGCCGTATCCGCAAGATGCTAACTAAATTAGCAGCGGACCAGCGCGATGAGGAAGTTGCTACTGCCAGTACATATACTTCAAGGATACCGGTTCGCCAGGAACCTGAAAAAAGGAGACCAGCTCCTAGGATGACAGAAGAGACCAGAGAAATCTCGAGAGGAACAGAAGAAAGAAGGCTATTACGCCACCAGATGAAGCCACCGGTAATGCATGACCTTGTTGCAGAAGCAACCCCGGAGGATGTCCCGACGGACATCATCCCCGAGGAGCCGAGGTATGCAGGAGAACGTGAAGGGATTGAGCCATATATCCCACGAGTACGTCACCGGGCCTCGTCATTTGCAAATTATTCCGGAATACGAGTTAGAAAGAATACGGAATGTCCGGAAGAAAACTTTTGAATACTTCGAGAGAATCGAGGCGGGAGGATCAATATACTTGAAGGCCTCGAAGCTACATACGGACGTGTTCTCGGAATATGAACAACAACAAATCGTGGACTGCATCCGGGATTTGAAAAAGATGGGCCGAGCAGGTCGCTTAAGAGAAAACACTTACTCAGAACCCCGGAGATGGATGCCAGGGAAGGGGAGAATTACAATACAATGTGGATGCTGCTATAACTTCGTAGAAGACAGGAAAGGAAACCCACCGGGGATACTCCGTCATGGCCAGGTGGATCCAATGCCATTAGTCATTAAAAGGATGGTAAAAAGAATGATAACATGGGGGGTATTGCCAGCAGATTGCATACCCAACGAGTTGCATCATCAACATTTACAAGAAGGGTGACCGTATACCCCCGCACATAGATCACCACGACTTTGTCGGACCTTTCGCACGTTTCTTTTCCGAACGAGTGTAATATCATGTTCGGATCCGACCTCCGGATAGCGGGCCCGGTGTGAGTTCCGAGGGCCGATAAAGATACCATTACCGGTAGGTTCCGTCATGATACCGAAGGGCAACGGAGCGGATGTCGCTAAGCATTGCATACCGGGAGTACCAGTGAAGCGGATCTCGGTTACTTTCGGAAGGATGGACGACGGAAAGCACCTTACCACTTCCGACCGGACCCGGAGTTAGAGAGCCTCCGGCCTTACGAGCCGTGAGCTACATGGAAAATATCACACCTCCAACGTACATCCATACGGCATCCTTGCCAAGGATGGCTTGGAAGGTGATGTTATCGACCATGTACCTCACTATTCAGACATGGATTTTTGACAGATACCCTTTTGGATGAATCGACAAAGATCATACATAGTCCGTTTTGAGTCTATATGGATTGTATGAGATGTATTCCAGATCGAGTTGTACGATGTATCTTCAGCATGATTGGAATGAAAGTGACCATGTCACAATTTTGGCCTTCACCTCTTTTGTGCAAATTGACTGGGAAACGCCATTAAAAGTTAAATGAACTTCGAACAAAGAACAGAGAAGAAACAAAAAGAATAAAAAAAAACTTTCCTTAAAATCTAAAAAATGATAAACTCCAAATTCACGATAAAATAAAATTTGAATCGATAAAAGACAAACAAAATGACCACAAAATCTCAATCAAATTTCAAATTCAATCTTTCCAAATTTCAAATCAAATCTCAATCAAATTTCAAATTCGATCTTTCCAGATCTCACATCAAACCTCAGTCAAATTCAAACTTACCCTTCCAAATCTGAAGTCCAACCTGTTCTACTCTCTCCCTTGTCTGGGAAGGAAGCGGTTGATTCCATTGACACGGATCGAATCTGATGGCGAGGAATCACATTCAATCCAAACCAGCAACTTTCAATCAACTCTTCTGAATGGGATATGCAACATCTACATATTCCCTCCTAATCTATTTCCTTCCATGAAAGTCTTTTACAACTTTCATGAAATTCCCGAAACACCAAAATTCCACACTTTTCAAATCAACACTACAAATCGTTGCAAAGTCAATTACCCATCAAAATCAACTTTTTGAGGTTGAGGATTTTACATCCGAGACTGCACTGCTTTAGGATTCTTTCCCTATTGCACTGAAATACATCAAAATCAACTTTTTGAGGTTGAGGATTTTACATCCGATACCGCACTGCTTTAGGATTCTTTCCCTATTGCACCGAAATACATCAAAATCAACTTTTTGAGGTTGAGGATTTTACATCCGATACCGCACTGCTTTAGGATTCTTTCCCTATTGCACTGAAATACATCAAAATCAACTTTTTGAAGTTGAGAATTTTACATCCGAGACTGCACTGCTTCAGGATTCTTTCCCTATTGCACTAAAATACATCAAAATCAACTTTTTGAGGTTGAGGATTTTACATCCGAGACTGCACTGCTTTAGGATTCTTTCCTATCGTACCGAAATACATCAAAATCAACTTTTTGAGGTTGAGGATTTTACATCCGATACCACACTTGCTTTAGGATTCTTTCCCTATTGCACTAAAATACATCAAAAGCAACTTTTTGAGGTTGAGGATTTTACATCCGAGACTCGCACTCGCTTTAGGATTCTTTCCCTATTGCACCGAAATACATCAAAATCAACTTTTCGAGGTCGAGGATTTTACATCCGATACCGCATCGCTTTAGGATTCTTTCCCTATTGCACTCGAAATACATCAAAATCAACTTTTTGAGGTTGAGGATTTTACATCCGATACCGCATCTGCTTTAGGATTCTTTCCCTATTGCACCGAAATACATCAAAATCAACTTTTTGAGGTCGAGGATTTTACATCCGATACCGCACTGCTTTAGGATTCTTTCCCTATTGCACTGAAATACATCAAAATCAACTTTTTGAAGTTGAGGATTTTACATCCGAGACTGCACTGCTTTAGGATTCTTTCCCTATTGCACTGAAATGCATCAAAATCAAATTCTTGAGGTTGAGGATTTTACATCCAATACCGCATTGCTTTAGATTCTCTTCCTATTGCAATGAAGCACACCAAATCGAGCTCTTGAGGTTAAGGATTTTACATCCAATACCACATTGCTCTGAGATCTCTCCTCATTGTAATGATTCAATCCAATCAATTCAATTTTCTTTTGAGGTTGAGGATGTTACATCTAAAACCGCAAAATTTTAATTTTCATTTCAAATCAAATCCCTTCAAAATTAATCTTAACAAAACTTCGATCTAAATTGAAACTCGAGTTGAAATCCGAATTCACACATCAAAACTTAAACTGAAACAAAATTTAAATTGAAATTTCCCCGGATCTTGTGATTTGGAGTTCACCTCCTTTTCCTTTCCCCGGCCGAGAGTTCGAGAATCTCCGGTCTTAGAGATATACTCGACACTCCCAGTCGAAACTCTTCACTTCGTCCTAAGTTTGTCACTTGGACAACCGTGATTGGTTTTGTTGATCTTTTTGGTCAACGCCAATACGCGCGGTGTGCTCCGTCAGCTCACCACACCTATTGGGGTCCATTTGTTGACCTCATTTTTGATGAGGTCTTCTCTTCTTCTCTTTAGTACTTAGGATCTAGCCTTAGGCTTTTCCTTTGACTATCTTAGAGGACTAGAATTGGGATCCACCATCTAGAATTTCAAACCACTTCTTAACTCCCCGCAAACTCCACGAACTTGACCGTAGACCCCTAATCACCTAGAGGGTTGAAATCAAGTGTGGAAGTTTAAAGGATGAGTTCCTATAGGACTCTTTGGCCTTAGATCGCCCACAGGTGGCCTCGGTCTAGTGAAGGGGCTGACTTACACACACACTACACTCATACACTACACTTCCATACACCTCCTAAAACCACACCTATACCTAACTTGACCTCCCGACTCATGTAAGTGATTCACATGGATGGTCCTTAACCCCTAAGCCCTCGGCAAGAGGGTTAGGAACAACATAAGTGAATGCCTCAAATGAGTCCCTTCATGGCTCATATGGGCTTGATGTGGCTTCATGGCTCAACCAAAATGATTTTATTCCACTTATATTCACCCAATCTTTAATTTTCCAAATTTTCAATTTTTGACCCCCGGGACCCTACACCCGCCTAACCTACCAAATGCCCTTGAAACTACCCAAAATTTCCAAAATCACCTAAATTACCCAAAATTCCTCAAGACCAATCCTAAACATTTCCTCCCCACTCAAATTGATCATCCATAACCAAAATACCAAAAATTCCAAAAATACCCCCCAATACCCTCCAAATACCCAAAATACCCCTCTTAGCCAAAAAATCCAAAAATTCAGAAAATTCCCAGAAAATTCCAGAAAATCCCAAATATTCCCAATTTCATTTTGTTCAACTACACCATGGGACAATTTTGCCAATTTACCCCACTTTTATCAAAACCCCCAATTTGACCCATTTTAACCCAAAGTGAACCCAATGTCAAACCTAACCCACCCAATTGACCCAAATTCTGGTCCAATTCAATTCTAAACTTCAATTTAACATCCCCAACACCAATATAGACCCAATCCAAGCCCAAGTTGATTGGCATTGGGATCCAATTTCACTTTTGGCCTTAAAAGCCCAATTTGGACTCATGACCCAAACTTAGCCCAAACTCACCCAATTCAACTCCCATTAACCCCAAATCTTTTCTAAACCTTCCTTAACATCCCCATAAACAAAACACTAACATGATTTGCCCAAAATTTAGACCCAAACCCCACTCAAATTCAACCCAAAATCAAAAAGCCCAATTTTGACCTAAACCTAAACCTAGCCCAAATAGACCCAAACCTCAAAATCAAAACCCAACCAAAGCCAAAACCTCTTTGAAACACTCCCATAAACATTTCTCAACATTTATTTTACATCAATTTCAACCCTAGCCCAACATTGGCCCAAGTTAGCCCAATTTGACCTACATTGGCCCATTTACCAAATAAACCCAAATTCAACCCAATTCAAACCCAAACCACCTTAAATCTATTTCAAATTAGTCATGAAACATCCCTAAACCAAAACCAACAACTATTTGGCCCAACCTTTTACAAAAATTCCCATCCATGAACACATCCTTAAACTTAAAAGCCCACTTCCCTTAAACCTTCTTAAAAGCCCATTTCCTTCAAAATTCAAAAGCCCAAATCATCCTAAAGCCCACATGACACTTCCCCTCATCATCCATTTGATCAAAATCACCCCTAAGTTTCAAAATCATCAATTAAACCATTCCAAATCAAGCCACATGTCAAATTACCCCCTAAATGTCAAATATTTCTAAAACCCTTTTTCATGAAACAAGTCAACCTTTTTTCAAGCCAAATGCAAGCCACATGCAAGCCATAGACAAGCCACATGAAGCCATGGGGGTTTTACTTGTCACCAAGCCATTAATGGCAAGTGGAGGGAGTCCTTTCCTAAGCCTTCATTAAGCCATTTTAACCTCTTTAATGCAACACTATAACCCAAAATTAACTTAAACTATTTGGATAGAGACCACACCATCCTCTCTTGGTCGACCCAACCGATCCTCTCAGCCCAAAATCGAGGCCATGGGGAGGTGCACCCAACCCAAACCAATGGGTTGACCAAATTGAAGCCAAAATGGCCTCTTCCCCATTCCATTCCTAGCCACCCCCTTTACACATGGCAAGGCCCAATTGACCGCACAAGCCTCCAGCCCCGACCCACCCGAGCTTCGAGGGTGACCTCGACCCCGGCCGGCCAGCCACCACGGCCCGCCGGAAACCACCGGGCCGAGAGCTCACATGTGAGCCCAAACTTGGAATTCTCACCGCCGAGCCGCCTCACTCCAAATGGCCACCATGGCTGTTCTTCACATGCCAAGAGCAGCTGATCCCAGCCCTCAACTCCCCCTAGGAGAGCCTCCGACCATGCCTATTTAAACCCCTCACCCTCTCGGCCAAAGGAGGTGCTGAACCTAACCTTAAGGAAACTCTGCCAAAATCACTCCAGATCACTCTCCACACATAGAGCACTTGATCCCCACCGAATTCCAGACCCCAATTCCCTCCAACTAAGCTCAATTTTGAGCTCAAACTTTAGCCCAAAACCAGGACACTTCTTCACGGTAGCCAATCCCCAAATTGATTGGTCCTACACCTTCACCGGACCAAGAGGAGAAGTTTCCCACCGAAAGCCCCATCTCCAGAGCCACCCGAGTTGCTCCGACCTCCAAGCTTTGTGGATCGGGCGTGGTCACTTTCATAGCTAGACAATTCACTGGGCCAAGGGACTTCATCCGGAGCTTACTTGGACCCAATCGAAGGTGACACAACTCTCGGATCGAAGCTTCACTTCTCCGAGCAAAGGTATGGACTCCCTCTTCTTCCCGAGCTTCCGAGAGATTCTCATTTTAATTTGAGTCAATTTAAATGCATGTTTACCATATGGATGTGTTCGTCTCTTCAAAACGAATCCATAGAGCATAAGAACACGAAAATCCGTTGAGAATCGAGTGAGAAATTAGGGTTAGAAGGTTGACGGTCACGGGTGCACACCAGTCGTAGACGATGACCAGGAGCCGTTGGATCGCGCGTGTATCGAGCCGACGGTTCGGATCGCGCCGGACCAGGGAATGATACGTGAACCGCGGGTCCCGGGACGGCTGACTCAGATGGCGGCGCCCAATCACAGCGCGACACGTACCCCTTCGGAGCTGCCGAGGTTGACACGGCGCCGCGTGGATAAGTAGGAAATTAGGGATTTTTTTTGATTTATTTAAATACCAAAACTTTAAAAATCCATATCTTTGTGTAGAAAAATCACAAAAATAAAATAAAAATACCCTCTTGCTCAGTGAACAGAGGAGAATAATGTGAAAAAGAAATTAATTAATTTTGTCCAAGTATTTTATTTTTAATTAATTATTTACTCCCCGCATTGTTTTAATTCTCCATGCATTCATACAATTCACCATGGCATGAGACCATAGGGCTTTTGAAGCCTCCGAACTTGGGAACATTCCCCGAATTTTCCAAGGTCGAGAGGCCACCCCCGTGAAAAGTTATTGATTTTTCAAATGCATGTTATCTGTTTTGAGTATTTTAATTCCAAAAATTAGCATGTTGTGAAATAAATTCTAGGAAAATTTGGTGATGTTCCTTATGACCAGAGAACCCTAGGAAAAATAGGACTTGAGTTAATTCCTTACGATAACCCTAATTGGCTTAAACATCCAAAATAGACCCCTAATTAATTAGAGCTAACCATACATCAAATTGACTTGAAATCAATTCTCTACTGACCTTTAGGATCAGAGGAACCCACCATAAAAATTTCAAGTCAATTGGACTTGGTTAGCCCTACTAAATGGGTTGATTAAGCCATTTAGTCATTTTAAACATTCAAAATTCATAACTTTCAAAATACCTTTCAAAAATTCACCAAATTGGTTTTGGAGCCTCTCTGATATCAGGGGAATTTAAGAAAATTAAAATTTCAATTTTCTAAAAAATTTGATTTTTCATCATTATTTTAATATTTTATAATTAAAAATAATAAAAATCACAAAAATAATAAAATTCACCAAAATGTCATATTTTGAAATATAATCACTTAGGAACAAACCCCATATTTTTCTTAGGTCTATTTAATGAGATATTAAATTTTAAAGCCCTAGGGTAATTTTAAAATTAAAAAAATGTATTTTCTAGCATTTTCACTAAAATAATTATAATAAATCAAAGAAAAATCAGAAAATTGTAAAATTTGGTTCTTTGGAATCCTTGATATCAGAGAGAATTTTAAAAATTATGAAATTCATTTTTCAACTTATATTCTATTTTTAAATTAATTAATACTCCACAGCTTAAAATAATTCTAATAAATAAAATGTAATTCAAAAAATCACAAAAATTGGTCCAAGTGGTCCTCTGGTCATTAGGAATGTCCCATAATTTTCTTAAGGACAGAAACTTTCCCTTGGTCATATTATTAAATTTTCCTTGGAAATCCTTATTTTCCACCAAAAATAATTATATAAATAAATTAAATACAGAAAAATCACATTTTCTCCTCTAATGTCTTTATTGACATATGAGTGAAGTAACATAAAAATTTCAAGTTCATTTGAGCTCAATTTAGTGAGTTATGAAATTATTAGGCTTGAAGGGCAAAATGGTAATTAAAATCTTAACCCTTTAATTAAGACTTTAGGCTTAATGAAATTAATAGGCAAAATATTTGATTTTAACTTGATTTGGATGTTTGAAATTTAGATAATTAAAGGGTAGAAACCTACTAAACAATTTAAAATAATTGAAATAAACCTTAATTAAATAATTATTTAAATTTGGAAGAATAATAAAATTGGAATTATTAAAATAGGGATATTATTAGGAGGAGATTTATTCTTTAATTTAAAAATCCCTAAATTAATCATCCCAATAATATTTAATTCCTAATTAAAATGATAATCCAAGTTTAAGATTTAAAATGCTAAAAGACTTAATCATTAAATTAAATTAAAGTTAAATTATTTAAAACAAATTCCTTTAAAATTAAAAATTAAATTAAAAATTAAGAATTAAATTAAACTAAATTAAACTAAATTAAATTAAATTAAATTAAATTAAATTAAATTAAATGAAATTATATTAAATTAAATTAAATTAAATTAAATTAAATTAAATTAAATTAAATTAAATTAAATTAAATTAAATTAAATTAAATTAAATTATATTATATTAAATTAAATTAAATTAAATTAAATTAAATTAAATTAAATTAAATTAAATTAAATTAAATTAAATTAAAACTAAATTAAATTAATTTAAATTAAATTAAATTAAATTATACTAAATCATATTACATTAAATTAACTTAAGTTAAATTAATTTAAATTAAACCACATTAAATTAAATTAAGTTAAATTAAATTAAATTAAATTAAATATAAAGACATGAAGAATTCAAAAATAAATCTAAAATAACTTGAACACTATTCCAAACTTAAATCATTAATTTGAACTTAAATTTGAATCACAAATCATTAAATATCATTTTGCCCTTAGGAGTTTTTACTATTATAACTCCTAAATGGAGTATCAAGTGAAATGACACTTCACTCATAAGGATATTCAAACATCCTAATTTGTCGAGCAAGAAATAAAACTTAACTCGAACACCCTGGATGATTAATTCACTTGAACAATAAAATTCATTTGGACTTAGGACAATTCCCGAAATATTGAAAAGATGTTTAAGATTCGTCTTAAACACTTCCTCAATATGATGGAATGTCCTTAAGAACAAATTGAGCTTAGTTGTTCTTTGGTGAAGAAAATCATCCTTAAAACCAAAATTGAAGACCTAGACGTCGTAGGAGATGACTAGCTATAGGATTAGGAACTTGGTAGAAAACCATAACCTTTCCCTTAGCTTTTCCTAGGAACTTACTTTAAATGCTTAAATATTCTAACCGTGTTTTAAGTGCAGGCTTGGGATGACGGGAAGACCCTCCGGGTATGCTTTTATTTTATTGCGATTTACTCTGTCGCAACTTATTTAATCGCATCGCACTTACTTTTCTTGCATGATAAACAACAGTTGCATGAAAACCTACACCTTTAGGACATAAACCAAAACTGGAACCCATAACTAAATTAAAAGACACTACAAGATAAAATTCACCACCACAACATTCAAAATATAAAACAACTCAAAATTTAATCACAAAACGTAACAACAAAACTACAAATACAACTAAATTAAAACGTCTCATTGAATGATCGGGAATACCTCGGATGATGTAACCCACGTGTTGCTAACGAGATTTCCCACGGTCTAAATGAAAGTGCGGAACTCATTTAGTTGAGTTTAGCAAATTCATACGGACTAAGTGAATTCGATGAAAGTAATGGTGCCGGGATGACGGAACCGTGGGATCTTAATCGGTTCTGTTTAATCAATTTTAAAACCTGTTTTAATTAAAATATTAAAGACACATGGAAATGAAGACTTTCTCTAAAACCAAACACTTCTCTCATCTCCCGATTTATGACTTCTAAAACTAAACCTCTGCAACAACAAGGAGCTCGGAGCATGGTGGGCAACGACGGCCATCGTCGTCGGCAAAACCGAAATCTACATCGACAAAACTTTCTTAGAATTAAATAACCAAGCCATAGGACTTCGAGGTAGTTTGCTCAGGGCAACATAAATCCTCAACTCTTCGTTAGGCATTTGCATGATCATATCATGTAAATTAAGCCCTAACCGGTCTTAGGATTTCCGAGGTAGTCGTCCGATACGATATAAACCCTCACATCTTCGAGGCTATTTGTATGATTTTATCATACGAATATAAGTCCTAACTAATTAAAATTGGCAGGATCAAAATACTAAATAAACATAGGACCTTCCTAAATTCAAGCCAAACAATAGGATAGTCGGGAAATTACCAGAGTTCGCTTTGGATCTGTGATTTCTCCTACCCTTCTTCCTTTGGACTCCTAAAATAAAATGTTCCAAATTTGATCCATTCCCTATTGAAATTCAAAAATTCAATCCCTTGAAAACTTAAACTTTGAAATTCTTGAGAGCGAGAACTACCGATTATTATCGAGAGTTTTCTTAGGTGATTTCCGTCACTTAAGATGTAATTAACTATAGGGGCTTGCCCTTATAGGGAATTTTAAGAACCCAGGTAAAATAAACCCTGTTTAATGTTTTCATATTAAACAAGGGAACTTGTCGGCTTATAAAATTGGTTCGCAGACCAAACGGATGTCACAAACCTTTCTAGTTTATTTAATCGAGCCCCATCATCAAGCAGTGTGTCTATTTTTCGGGATAGATACACGGTTTGTGGTGCGGCGCTCGTTTATATAAACTATTCGAGATGTGAGATCAGTTTGATTTCATATCTTAAAATTTTCAAATTTAAAATTATTTTCAAAATCAAATACTACTTTTCAAATTATTTATTTAAATTAAATTAAAAATACGCCGACAATTTCTGTAGGCGACCCCCTTTCAAAATAAAACACATAACCTAAAAATATGCCGACAGCGCCTGTTCGCGAAAATTAATTTTCAGCAGTTAAAAACTCGAAGATCGCCATTTTAAACTACCCCTATCTACTTCAACCTCTAATTTTCGCGAAAAAGGAGCCTAGGGCATCATTATATTGGATCATTTAAAAGCCGATCTCAACAAAAATTGTTAGATTTGGATTCCATGAGGTAAGAGCACAACTCATAAATAAAAATTTTTTATTTTCACCATGTATTATGAGTACATTTTAGAAAATCTTAAAATCACTATTCATAGTGAAAATTTGAGGAAAAGGATGAGAAATTTCTTGCATTTTGTGGAAATTACTTTTGGAAGTTAATTTAGCAAGTTTAGTTTAATTTTGGAATTTATGGTGAATTTTTTCGTGAATTTTTAGAGATGGCTCCAAAGTCAAATAGCACAAGAAAAGACAATATTTAATTCTGACAAGTTTGTAAGTGTAAGGGCTGAGGAACAATACGTCGATGCACTAAAGTCACGTAAATTGATTCCTGAGCGTGTGTTTAGTAAGCCAGGAGAAGTTGTTGAAGAGATGATTTATAGAAGGAATTAGGAGAATTACTATTGCTTCTCCACCGTTGCTGTTGTTTCTGTGATCAGATAGTTTTATGCAAACTTACCTGCAGCAGAAGAGAACTTTGTGATGGTGAGGAGGCAAAGTTGATTTTTCACCTGCAGTAATCAATACCATTTTTCGGCTACCTCCTGATATGTTTTGTTTTTATTCTAACTATCATCCTACTGAGGGAGAGTTAGATGAGATAATGGAATTTCTGACTGATGGATGAGGATTATGGAAGATAACTAATGATAAAAGAGTCAATTTTTAGGCCTCTAAGTTAAATGCAACTTCTAAAGCATGACATTATTTTATCTCATCTAAGCTGTTGCCTTCAAGTCATACTAGTGAAGTTATAAAGGAGAGAGCTGTGTTGAACTATTGCATTCAACAAGAGAAGCCTATAGATGTTGAAGCAATCATTTATGATTATATTTTGAATTGTGCTAGATCTACCACTACTGCAGGTATGTGATTTCCTTCCTTGATTCATTCATTATGTTAGCGGTCTGGTATGAAATTTGAAACTTGGGAAGAGGTTCTTCAGCTTTTGAAACCAATTACCAGGGTAAACGTTAGACTTACACTTTACATTCTGAGTTTTACTGGAGAGGAGGATTTAGTAGGGCTTCTACTTCTTTTGCTTCTGCTGCTTCTACTTCCCGTGCTACGACTTCACGAGCTTCATCATCTAGTGATTCACAGACTGGTTTGTTGAGAAATATTTTGAATAAGGTGAGTCTTACTCGTGAGCATGTTAGAGACATGGATGATAAGATGGATAATATGGAAAGATATATTGTAAAACATGATGAATATGAGAAGAATTATCAGCATTATTTGGATAGATTGATTAGAGGTGTATGAGTGTTGAGATGCCCCCTCATCCATTCTATTTACCTTATGTGCCATCCAGAGATTGGAACGCGCAAGATGATGATGATAATGAGGATGATTAGTGGATTTATTTTTTTTGTGTTACTGAGTTTTTGTTGATGTACTGATGTATGTTATGTCTTGTGTTTTATTTTGATGTTGTGTTTGTGGTGTGAACTCTGGTAGTATATTGATTGTAGTTGGACTATTTTTCTATGCATATTCAGATGTATCTTTGTTGGATTGACATTCTATATGTTGCTTTGTGTGATATATGTGTAGTAGTAAATGTTTTAATATGTATGTGTTGACCTCATTTTTTATGAGGTCTTTTCTCTTCTCTCTCCTTAGTACTTAGGATCTAGCCATAGGGCTTCTCCTTGACTATCTTAGAGGACTAGAAATGGGACCCATCATTTAGAAATTCAAACACTTCTTAGCTCTCTTAAAACCCCACAAGTTTGATTGTAAACTCATAAGCCACTTGGAGGGTTAAAATCTAATGTGGAGGTTTAAAGGATGAGTTTCCTATAGGACTCTTTGGCCTTAGGATTACCCTGGATGGTCAGGTCCTGGTGAGGGTAAGCTTGCACACACCACACTCTCACACACATTCCAAAACCATAAAATCACACCTGTACCTGATTTGGCTTCCTGACTCATGTAGGTAATTCATATGGATGGACCTTAACCCCTAAGCCCCTGGCTAAGAGGGTTAGGAACAACTTAGTGAATGTCTAAGATGAGTCCTCTTCATAGCTCTTGTGAGCTTAATATGACTTCATGGCTCAACCAAAATTGTTTCATTTCACTCATATCTAATTATTCTTCATTTTTTCAAAATTTCAATTTTTGACCCCTGGGGCCCTAAACCCACCAAACCTTCCAAAAGCCATTGAAATTGCCCAAAATTTGCAAAAATTCCTAAATTACCCAAAATTCCTCAAAATCAATCCTAAACATTTCCCACTACTCAAATTAGTCATCCATAGCCAAAGACACCAAAATTTCAAAAAAATTTCCAAAAATACCCTACAAACACCCAAAATGCCCTCTTTAGCCCAAAAATCCAAAAATTCCCAGAAAATTCCAGAAAATCCCAAATATTCCTAATTTTATTTTGTTTAACTACACCATAGGCCAATTTTGTCAATTTAGCCCACTTTTACCAAAACCCCTAATTTGATCCTTTTTAACTTAAATGGACCCAATGTCAAACCAAATCAACCCAATTGATCCCAATTTTGGTCCAATTCAATTCTAAACTTCAATTCAATATCCCCAATATCAATTTAAACCAAATCCAAACCCAATTTTATCAACATGTGGATCCAATTTCAATTTAAAGCTTAAAGCCCAATCTTGACCCATGACCTAAACTTAGCCCAAACCAACCCAACTCAACTCCAATTAGCCCAAATCTTTTCTAAAACCTCCCCAACACCCCCACAAACAAAACACTAACTTGATTTGCCCCAAATTTGAACTCAAACTTCACCCAAGCCAAACCCAAGCCAAAATTCCCTAAATTGGCCTAAATCTTCCCTTGCCCTGAGCAGCTGATCCAAGCCTTCAAACTCCTCTGGGAAGCCCTCCAGCCATGTTTATTTAAACCCCACCACCTCTCGGCCAAATAAGGTGCTGAACAAAACCATACCAAAACTCTGCTAAAATCATTGTAGACCCCTCTCCTAGCATAAAGCAATTAATCCCAACTGAAATCCATCCATAGTTTCCCCTCTGTGAACTCAATTTCTGAGTTCAATTTCAAGCCTAAAACCAGGACGCTTCACCACAGTGAGCCAATCCCCAAATTGATTGACTCTACACCTTCTCCAGACCAAGAGAAGAAGTTCCCCAACAAAAGCCCCCTCTCCAGGCCAGCCATTCTCTCTATCGCCCAAGCTTTGAAATCGGGCTTAGTGGAAATTGGGTCTAGGCGACTCACCAGAGCCAGAGAATTAATCTGGAGCTTCCTTGGATTCAATCAAAGGTGCCACAACTCTCTAATTGAAGCTTCACTTCTCAGAGCAAAGGTATGGATCTCTTCTTCCTCCCGAGCTTCTATGAATTCTCCATTTTGTTTGGCTGAATTTCATAGCATATTAGCCGTATAGATGTGTGCGTCTTGTTGAGACGAATCCATAGAGGATAAGAACATGAAATTTGGTGGAGAAATGAGGGAGATCTTAAGGTTTTAGTGTGGACGGCTCTCGGGTTAGGGCGCTCGGGGACGATCAACGGATGTTGTCCATTCACGCGTGTATCGAATGAATGATCCAGATTACGTCAGACCAGGGAACGGAACATGAACCGCGGGCTGCGTGGCGCTGAGATGGAAGGCGGCGTCGAATGAGAGCGCGCCGCGTGGGGCTTCGGATCTGCCTAGGTTGACATGGCACCGCATCAGATAAGTAGGAAATTAGGGGTATTTTGATTTATTTAAATACCCAGAACTTAGAAAATCAATATCTTTGTGTAAAAAAAATCACAAAAATAAAATAAAAATACCAGAGGAGAACAATGTGGAAAAAGAATTAAGTTATTTTGATGAATATTTTATTTTTAATTAATTATTTACTGATTTCAGAGTTTTAATTCTCTATGCATGCATACAATTCACCATGGCATGAGACCATAGTGCTTTTGTAGCCTCCGTGAACATTCCTTAAATTTTCCAAGGCCAGAGGCCATCTCTATGGCAAGTTAGTGATTTTCCAAGTTTATGTGTCTGTTTTGATGTTTTAATTCCAATAGTTAGCATTTTGCTTAGAAAATTCTAGGAAAATTAGGGGAGGTAGCTTATGACCAGAGGACCCTAGGAAAATTATGGTTTGATTTAATTCCTTAAGAATAACCGTAATTGGCCTAAACACCCAAAACTAAGTTTTAATTAATTATAATTAACCACACATCAAAATTACTTGAAATCAATTCTCCACTGTCATTTAGGATACAGAAAACCTCACATAAAAATTTAAAGTCAATTAGAAGTAATTTAACCCATTAAATGAATTATTTAAGTTGTATGACTATTATTAAAATTAAAAAATTCATAAAACCCCAAATACACTTCAAAGATTCACCAAGATGGTTTTGTGGGCTCTCTGATATCAGAGAAGTCTAAGAAAATTAAAATTGGAATTTTCTAAAAATTTTCATTTTTAATCATATTTTTACTATTTTAATAATTAAAAATAATAAAAATCATAAAAATGTCATATTTTGCTTCCTAATCACTTAGGAACAAACCAAATATTTTTCTCAAGTCTCTAGGTTAAGAAATTGAATTTTAAAGGCTTATGACAATTTTTAAATATTAAAAAATGAATTGCCCAACATTTTCACTAAATTAATTCTAATAAATCAAAGAAAAATCAGAAAATTATAAAATTTGTTTCTCTCAGTTCCTTGGGGTTAGAAAAATTTATGAAAAATATAAAATTCATTTTCCAACTTTAATTTTATTTTATAATTAATTAATACCCCAAAACTCAAAATAATTATAATAAATAAAATATAATTAAAAAATCATTAAAATTAGTCCAAGTGGTCCTCTGGTCAGTAGGGACATCCCATAATTTTCCTAAAGACAGAAACCTCACCTTGGTCATGTTGTTGAATTTTCATTGAAAAATTTCATTTTCTCACAAAAATAAATATATAAATTAAATTAAATTCAGAAAAATCACATTTTCTCCTCTTGTGTCTTAATTGACATATGAGTGAAGTGACATAAAAATTTTAAGTTCATTTGAGCTTAATTTGATGAGTTATGAAATAAATAGGTCTAAAGGGGCATAAAGGTAATTAAAGGATTTTAACCCTAATTAATAATTAGGTCTAATCAAAGGGAGGGTAAAATATCCGATCTTAATTTTCCCTTAGGTGATTAAAACTTAAGTAATTAAGGGGTAGAAACCTATTAATCATCTTGAAAATATTTAAAGTAAACCTTAATTAATTAAGTGATTTAAACTTTGGAAGAACAATTAAAATTTGGATTATTAAGGTTAGGGATACGACTTAAGAAGATATCAATTCCTGAATTTAAAATCCCTAAATGAATCACTTTAATAATATTTAACTCTTAATTGAACTTAAGATGATAATTGAAATTATTAATTAGATGGTTAAAAAGAAAATAACCCTTAATTAAATTAAAATTCAAACATTAAGTGGTTTAATAATCAAATTAAATTAAATTAAAACTAATTTAAAATCACTTGAAAACAAATTTAAAACAGATTTGAAATATTAAAAAAAAATCAATCTCAAAACAATTCATAATAAATAAAATATAAAAATCAAACTAATTAAAATCAACTTAAAGTATTATAATTAATCCAAATCAAGTCATCAAAATTTAATGAAATAAATAATTTAAACAACTTTTTCAACCTAAGCAGATTTGAAACATTAAAGCTATTTTGAAATATTGAGATCATTTAAACATAAAGATTTAATTGAATTAAAACAACTTGAACACTATTCCAAACTTAAAATCATTAATTGAAATTTTATAACTAAACCAAATCACTTTAAATCATCAATTCCAATTTTAAATTAAGAACGGTTAATTTCTTCAACAAGCTAATTTACCCTTAAAGGTTTTCATCATCATAACTCTTAAATGAAGCATCAAGTGACAAGTTACGTTACTCATAGGATAATCAAACATCCTAGTTCACTGAACAAGAAATAAAACTTAACTAAATTCCTGGATAATTAATTCACATGTGCAATGAAATTCATTTGGGCTCGAAATAATCTCAGAAATATTGAAAAGATGTTCAGGATTCATCCTAAGCACTTTCTCAATATGATGAGATGTTTTAGAAGAACAGTTGAATTTAGTTGTTCTTTGGTTAAGAAAATCATCCATAAACAAAACACAAGAACCTAGAAGTCATAAGGATTGACTAGCAATAGGATTAAGATTTTGGTAGACAACCAAAACCTTCCCTTAGCTTTACGTAGGTACTTGTTGCAAATATTTAAATGCCCTAACATATGTTCAAGTGCAGCTTGGAATGACGAGAAGACCCTCCAGGTACGCTTTTATTTTATTGCAATTCATTTACATCCGCATCGTACTTTATTTTTCTTGCATGTTAAACAAGAATGTCACCCTGCATGAAAACTGAAACTTTTAGGATATCCACAAAACTGAAACCCAAAACTAAATTAAAGGTCACAACAAGATAAAATCCACTGCCACAACATTCAAAATATAAAACAACTCAAAATTTAATCACAAATAGAACAACAAAACTACAACTGCAACTAAACTAAAACGCTTGTTGGATGATCGGGAATACCTCGGATGATGCAACCCACGTGTTACTAACGGGATTTCCCACGGTCTAAATGAAAGTGTGAAACTCATTTAGTTGAGTTTAACAAATTCATTTGGACTAAGTGAATCCGATGAAAATAACGGTGCCAGGATGACAGAACCGTGGGATCTTAATCAGTTCTGTTTAATCAACTTTAAGATTTGTTTTAATTAAAAAATTAAGACATTTGAACCTTAAGACTCTTTTCTAAACAAAAAAACTTCTCTCATCTCCTGATTTTCATTTTCTAAAACTAAACCTCTGCAATAACAAGGAGCTTGGAGCATAGTGGGCAGCACGACCATCATCTTCAGCAAAACTTGGATCTACATCAGCTAAACCTCTCTTAGTTTAAATAACTAAGCCATAGGATTTCGAGGTAGTTTGCTTAGTGCAACATAAATCCTTAAACTTTTTGTTAGGCATTTGCACAATTGTGTTATGCAAATTAAGCCCTAACCGGTCTTAGGACATCGAGGTAGTCATTTGGTACGACCTAAACCCTCAAATCTTCGAGGCTATTTTTGTGATCTTGTCTTACAAATATAAGTCCTAATTAATTAATATTGAAAGGATTGAAACGTTAAATAAATTCTCAAATTGAAGCCAAACAATAGGATTGTTAGGAAGTCACCGAAGTTCACTTTGGGTCCGTGACATCCCCTACTTCTCCTCCATTGGATTCCTAAAATAAACTGTTCCAAATTTGATCTATTTTGTACTGAAATTTCAAAAATCCAATACTTTGAAACCTTAAACTTTGAAATTCTTGAGAGCAAAACCACTGATCATTATCGAGAGTTTTCTTAAGTGTCCTCAAACATTTAGGATATAATTAACTATAGGGGCTTGCCCTTATAGGGAAATTTAAGAATCCATGTAATATAAACCCTGCTTAATTCATTTATATTAAGCAGGGGAACTTGTCAGCTTATAAAATTGGTTCGCAGACCAAACGGATGTCACAAATCTTCTAGTTTATTTGATCGAGCGCCATCATCAAGTAGTGTGTCTATTCCTCAGAATAGATACACGGTTTGTGATGTGGTGCTTGTTTATATAAACTATTTGGGATGTGAGATCGGTTTGATTTCATATCTTAAAATTTTAAAACTTAAAATTATTTTAAAAAATTAAACGCTACTTTCCAAATTATATATATTTAAACTAAATTTAAAATCTGAGAAATTTGCCGACAATTTCTGTAGGCGACCCCTTTTCAAAATACAATACACATAACCTAAAAATATGCCGACAACTTCTGGCGACTCCGTTGGGGACTAGTTCCTCTCTCCATTCTGATCAGATGGTTTTGCTTTCATAAATCGGTAGTGAGTCCATGCCCCTTGTGGACCAAACTACCATTCTTTCCATTGGCATACCACGTTCATTTTTTCCTTGAGCGGGTATAGTCAGCTCCTTTTGGATTCTGGAGCCACTGTTTAGACACCCTAAACAGAGAGGTTCCGGAATCATTCCGCCTCCCAAAGAGGCGAGGTGGACCCCCAATAGGTGTTAGCTTAGGAGCGGTCACTCGGGTTGAGAAGTATTACGAGACCTTCTGTTCCTTTCCAATTCTGAATCGGGTCCTTTACCTTTTCTATAAACCTTTATCCTTTAAATCACTTTGTTCCTAATAAACAAATCCTTTAATAAACAATCTTTTAATAAACAAATTTTTTTTTAAAAAAAAATCACAAATACACTAAAAGAAAAGAAAATGTGTTTGGACTCTTTCTTTTTCGTTCTAAGTATTGCGACAAAAGGAAGCATAATTCGGGACTGACGTTTGGAATCTACCCTGCAGAAAATGTCTGCACCGAAGTTAATCTTCTCCTTCACCAACAGAATGGACTTCGCTATCTATAAGGACGAGCTTCCCGACAATGGAATCATCTGTTTTGGACAAGGATTCGACAATACAGATACCAAGTTCGCTGACGTCACCCTCTTCGCTCAATAGATAAAGTGCCAGAAACTTAGAAACCCCTGATTGAGTTCAACATGAAGTAAACTCAATAATTCCCTCCCCTACGAAAGGTCCCAGCTCGAGAAAAATACCACTCGTTCGTAGGAGGAATATGATCTCTACCCCCACCGGTCCGGTCATCTCGCACTCGCCTCGGCTCCCGCCAAATGGAAGGGAAAGGAGTCCAAGTTTATGATGAGCCTCGCTACCGTGGAGGGTACAGATTTTGTCCGAAAACCATCTCGTTTTTGAAATCGGTCCGGCTCGAAGTTTACACCCCGACTCGGACTCGCAGAAGAAATCGGAGTAGAAAGATCTCCGAGATCGAGAAAGCCAAGGCCGCCGTAGTCGCCTTTCTGGAAAAGTTTTTTGAGAAAGAAGAAGTACTGCATGAGTATTCACCCCTGTTGGAAGGAAGTAGGTTTCACCCTTTCTCTGTTGCATCAGATGAAGAAGATGTCGGAAGGATCACCGCTGCATTACCTCAGCCGGCATACTATAGTGACTGTAAGAGGAAGAGGGCCAAAACTACGCCGCTCACTAGACTGCGAGCCGTAATAGAAAGTTAGCAAAGAAAGAAAGGTGCCCCGTATTAGAAATTCTGAGAAGAATGAGACAAATACCAACCAAATCCCGCATCGGACCGAGAGTAGAGCCTATCACTGCCGTAGAAAAACCTAGGAAGAAGATGCGAGCTAGTTCGCCTGTTGTTGTATCGGGTCACCATATTAGGGAGGACACCACCTACCAGCATACAGCCGACAGACCATCTAGTCCTAGGCCTTCTACTGTAAGAAGGATGGTGTGGCGACCTATTATCGCTGAACCGATACCGGGACAACGTTCTGGGAAGAGAAGTCTCGTCAAAGAGCTTGGATCTGAAGAAAGTGCTACTGCATTAAAAGAAACTCCTGAGAAAGAAGTTCAACAGCCATCATATGACAACAACGAGACCGTTTGGAAGAGGCCACTAGAGGATACCATAGAAAAGCTAAGAACGGATATCCGACGGTTGGCAAAAGAAAGAGGAGAAAAATTGGAAACTGAAGTAGATTCATCAGAGTTCATGGATGAAGAGTATGCCGAGATCGATATGGTCGAGACCCGAGCGTCCTCGGCTCTACGAGGTGCTCCATCGCCTTCGAAAGGGACGAACCGAAGCAATGAGAGCACGTCTTCAAGAAAAAGATAATACGATCTCCCAGATGGCAAAGAGGATGGAAGAGATGGCTGCCGCTTTAGCCACTCTCCAGAGTCAGCTTCAACCACAGAAGGAAACACCCCCAGAAATCATCCACATTACAGACGGAGAGAAAGAGATTACGTCCGTCAATGGAGATGAACAACCGAAGAAGGATTCTACACAAAGCACGATTCCCGAGAAAGATGTTAAGAGTATGGTAGAACAGCAGGTTCGAGAAGTCTTAGCCCAGTCTAAGAGTGGAGCATCTATTCAGACGGGTTGACCTTACCCTGAAGAATTTGATGCAGTCCAATACCCGAAAGGCTTCGTACCACCTCTGTTCAAGACTTTTGATGGAACGGGAAACCCCCGACAGCATGAAGCACATTTTCGTGCTAGTTGCTGCAATGTCGGTGGGAGAGATGCTTTACTCTTTCGATAGTTTGTCAGCAGCTTGTCAGGGATTGCCTTCGACTGGTATACAGAATTGCCAAATGGCTCAGTTAAGACCTTCTCAGAATTAGAAAACCTCTTCGTTAAGCGGTTTGCCAGGGCTCGTTACCACATCACCATCGGTGATCTAGTGGTGGAGCAACATAAACCGAACGAGACTTTGGTGGATTACGTACTTCGATGGAGGAATTTAAGTATGAAGTGTGAACCACAGCTTCAGGAACAGCATGCGGTCTGATCACAGAAAAATTCATTAAGAAATTCTTATCTATTTTTTTGATGAAATTGCACTTTAAAGAAAGGTATTTTATTTATTTTACTGCAGGAATGAAGATTTATAAGTGATTAAAGCAAAAAGCATGAAATGGAGCGAATTTGGATAAAAAAGGAAGAAATTCATGCAAATTGAACTAAGTCGCCGACGGCGAGATCGAGGCCGCCAACGGCGAGATCATGAGGAGAATTTCTGAAGGAATTATAACTACCTCGCCGACAGCGAGCCCGAGCCCGCCGACAGCGAGATAGCACAGTTTGAAGACCTTCTAGAAGCCCCGCTGACGGCGAGGTCGTTTCCCGCCGACGGCGAGACGGCTCAAAATGCAAATACTTTGAACCCGGACACTTTTCGAAGAGGTGTTTAAGCACCCCTTGGACCTTTCGCCTACCTCTATAAATAGAGGCCGAATTCTAGTGTCTAAGTGTGTCTATTTTAGAGAGTCTGAGTCTCTTTTTGGTGTCTTAAGTGTGTCTGTTGTTTTTTATTTATGAGTTTCTTTAGTTTATTTGAGTGCTATTTAGAAGTTTGCTGCACTAGAAGGAAAAGTCAAAGGAACTTCAAGGAGTCTGCTTAGGGAGGAAATTAAGATAAGTATCTTTGTTTATTGTTGTTGTTAACTTTAAATGAAATACATGCTTTGTTTTATTCCCAAGCATTCTGAGTAGTTTTCTCAGTCTTTCTCCTTGTTTATGAAAATTATGTGAATTGATGAAATTAAATAGAAGTACCTAATATATTAAAATAAATTGTGATAATTTTTACTAAAAACTTAATTTACTTTCAATCTGGCCAATTGAGTTGTTAAAATACGTTGAATTATCAACTATAGTAAAAATTACATCCAATATTCAGGGAAGTCAAAAACCTTGGAAAGAGGGTGCAAATAAATAGGGAAGTATTAATTATTGGACGTAGAATTGGAAATTTTAGTGTGACAGACTAAAATATTCAATTTGGACCTATTGTTTGAGAGCTGAAGTGTAGATGTTAGCCCTCAGGTGAGGGGAACGTGGGCGCTCTGAAGTGGCAGCCAGTATCCTCCCAGCCTAGCCGCAGATTCAATAATTAAACATAGGATTAGTCAATATTCTTTGCACCTGGACCAAAGGGTAAAGAATAGGAATGCTCCTATTTGTCACAATACAATTCAAGAATTCTATTTAGATTCATCATTCACTTAATTTTCTAAAAACAAGGAGAAGGATACTTTTTCTGAATTATTTAAATCAACCTTATTTCAAGCATTAGTTTACTTTAGTTTGCTTTAGTTACTTTAAATTTCCGTTTACTATATTAGTAAGTAATTCTTTTAAATTTAGGCGATAACAAATGTGTTAAAAACTTCCTCGTGGGATCGATAACTAGGACTCCACTAGAGCCCCGTATTACTTGATACGATACGTATACTTGCGTAGAATCCACATTAAACATTCAATCATATAATTAAATATATATATATATATATATATATATATATATATATATATATATATATATATATATATATATATATATATATATATATATTAAAGCGGAATCAAGTTTTTGGTGCCGTTGCTATAAACATAAATTGCAAACATATTAAAAGTGAGTCAAGTTTTTGCGACATTGCTTGTGGAAGTAAAGAAATTATTTACTAGAGTAACAGACTATTTTGTTTTATAAAATTGTATTGGAAAATTTGGAAATGAAAACTTAATACCTCACGATTCAGAATTAGAGCGTACAATTAAAAGAATTAGAAAAAAAAAAGACAAATTATAAATTTAACACTGACCCACTTTTTAATATGTATGCAATTTATGTTTATAGCAACGACACCAAAAAATTGATTCCGCTTTAAATATAGATATATGATTTAATCTATAATGTGGATTCTACGCAAGTATACGTATCGTATCAAGTAATACAGGGCTCTAGTGGAGTCCTGATTATCAATCCCACAGGGAAGTTTTTAACAGATTTGTTATCACCTAAATTTAAAGGAATTACTTACTAATAAAGTGAACGTAAATTCAAAGTAACTATAATAAACTAAAGTAAACTAATGTTGAAATAAGTTGATTTAATTAATTCAGAAAAAGTATCCTTCTCCTTGTTTTTAGAAAATTAAGTGAAATGATGAATTTAAATAGAATTTTTAAATTGTATTGTGACAAATAGAGAGCATTCCTATTCTTTACCCTTTCGTCCAGTGCAAAGAACATCGACTAATCCTATGTTTGATTACCGAATCCGTGGCTAGGTCGGGAGGATGCCTGGTCGCCACTTCGAGCTCCCACGTTCCCCTCACCCGAGGGCTAACATCTACACTTCAGCCTCAAACAAGAGACCGAATCGAGTATTTTAGTCCGTCACACTAAAATATCCAATTCTACGCCCGATAATTAATATTTCCCTATTTATTCGCACCCGCCTTCCAAGGCTTTTGACTTCCCCGAATATTGGATGTAATTTTTACTATAGTTGATAATTCAACATATTTTAACTACTCAATCGGCCGATTGAAAGTAAATTAAGTTTTAAGTAAAAATTATCACAATTTATTTATATTATATTAGGTGCTTCTATTTAATTTCATCAATCCGCATAATTTTCATAAACAAGGAAAAAGACTAAGAATACTACCCAGAATGCATGGGAATAAAAATAAAGCATGGATTTCATTTAAAGTTAACAACAATAAATAAAGATACTTATCTTAATTTCCTCCCCAAGCAGACTCCTTGAAATTCCTTTGACTTTTCCTTCTAGTACAACAAACTAAATAGCACTCAATTAAACTAATGAACTCACTAAACACACTCAAACTAAATTAAACTCACACAAATGACACTAAAAATGGACACACAGAAGACTCAAAAGACACACTAAGACACTAGAATTCGGCCTCTATTTATAGAGGTAGGCAAAGGTCCAAGGGGTGCTTAAACACCTCTTCAAAAAGTGTCCAGGTTCAATGTATATGCATTTTGAACTAGCTCGCCGTCGGCGGAAACGACCTCGCCATCGGCGGGGCTTCTGAAGGTCTTCAAACCGCGCGATCTCGCCGTCGGCGGGCTCGGCTCGCCGTCTGGCGAGGTAGTTATAATTCCTTTAGAAAGTTTTCCTCACGATCTCGCCGTCGGCGGCCTCGATCTCGCTGTCAGCGAAGTAGTTATATTTGAATGAATTTCCTCCTTTTTGATCCAAATTTGCTCCATTTCATGCTTTTTGCTTTTATCACTTATAAATCTTCATTCCTGCAATAAAATAAAGAAAATACCTTTCTTTAAAGTGCAATTCCATCAAAAATAGATATGAATTTCTTGATGTATTTTTCTGTGATCAAAATCCCCCAAACTTAATTATTACTTGTCCTCAAGTAATTTTAATACTAAATAAAAATAATGATTTCTATAATAGAAATTTTCAACTCAAATAATATATGAATTAAATTTAAATAACATTATAATAAAGTTGAATAGAAATATTTCTAAGTAATTAAATTAACTTTATAGAGATAAGATTATTTAGTTATCAGGTCTAAGATTTCTAGCTTTCTATTTAATTCAGGAATGACTATATTAAAAATAATAAATTACTTAAGATATTTAGATGATAGGAAATTCAAGAAAACTCTATTTAGTAAAATACTAATCCACAAATATAAGTTTAGAAATATAGTTAAGTTTTACCCTTTAGATTGAATCCATTGAAGCCAATTTTTGATAAGGCATCTCCTCAAGCTTCTCCTCACTTATATTTTTCTTTTCTTTTCTTTTCTTTTCTTTTCCTTTTCTTTTTCTTTTTCTTGTGAGGATTACTGTATCTGGATAGCCTGTTAATAATTTTGAACTTCAATTTCTCTTCCTAAATTTGAAACTTAAAATATTTCTTTGCTTATATATATTTCATAACCTTTACTTCATTGAGTTTCTATCCTTTCTTTTTCATCTATATACTTAAGAATTTCCAATTTTTAGAATATAGTTTCCCTTACTTTAAATAGTTTTACTATATTCTTATTTCTTTTAACCAAATATCTTATTCCATTAATTAATTGAATTACTAGAAATATTTTCTTTAACTTTATATAATAATTAAATAAAGCAACTCATATTTATTGAATTGAAAATTACTATAGAAAATCATTTAATAATAATTTTTGAAAATAGAAATTGAGAACAATTTTAATAATTAAATTTTTTTTATATCTTCCCCTAAACTTAAATTTTTCTATCTATACTACATAGTGAAAAAGGGAAAGTATATAAATAAAATTCATCATACCTTTGAGCTTTAGGTATTTCTTTTCTTTGAAATTTTCGCAGGCTTTTTCATTACTTACAGAACCTGTACTATTAGTATTCTTCCACATATAATATTTAAAAAGAAATTGCAGGGATGGAAATTTTTAAAATAAGTATCAAACATAACTAAGAAAACTTAATTTGTTACTACACATACATTTAGAATTTAAACAATACATTAAAGAAAGACTTACACCCTATATATATAAAAATTTGCAACTAATTTAACACACATAAGAAATTTAACATCACTGCTCAAGCAAACAAACAACATATCAAATCCAAAGTCTACAGAAGGTACTAAAATATTACACACAGAAATAATAAAGTTTGCAAAACAACAAATCTAAACAAACCAAACAAACTAAACAAAGACTCTAATCTTCTACATTAAAATGCCAAACTACGTCATCTCCCTGATCTCCAGGCTGAGAAGGCTGAGCAGGCTGGTACTGTGTATAACGGGGGCACTCAGGAAAGATAACATCTAAATCACCACTCCTATAATGACGCTCAGCTTCATAGTATGCAATCTCGTACTCTGAATGTCGCTGGAGATATTCGCTATCATAATCGTGTCTTCTCTCCAAGCCTAAGATCCTTTGATCTATATGCTCAAATCTTCTTTCCATATTTTCTCTAAATAACTCAAAACTCTTTCTACTCAGGGTTAACTCATTCATCATATCTTAAAGGGTAGGAGTGGTGTACTGAGGGGGTGGTTCATAACTAGTAGAGGGTATATCTCTACTTGAAGAAGGTACATAATCCCTTGTCCCAGATCTCCATCATTCGTGGGATTCATATTTCTTTATATTAGCCTGAGTAAGGGGTTTCATAGGCTCTATCTATTCCTCATCATCTCTTGCCTCTACCCCAGATAATTGGCAAAGTGCATAGATAAGACCGAGGATGTCCTAGTCCTCCTCCACTTTCATTTCTAAGCGATTGCTAATATGTTCTTATATATAATATTTCCCACATTAATACTCTTCTGGTTTTGAATACAAAAATTCAGAACTGCTCTATCTTTTGTTACCTCACTATGGTGGTAGGTAGGTAACAAAGTAGAACAAATAAAATAATGCCAGGCTTTAGATGTTGCATTTAGCATAGAAAGAGGGAAGTTTACCCGTTCCCGCTGCTTTATCTTCCAGAATCCTTTCCCATCAGTGAGAAAGTCTATTACCTCTTCCAGTGGTCCTTCCATAATTCCAAAAGTTTCATACTCACTGGTGTAGGTGTCTCGAACTTCATAATAAGCGTTTATTCTAGCAGCATTGAAATCTACAAAAAATCCTCTAACCCTAACCGGTGCATCTTCAGCCTGTGTTAAGTTCGTATAAAATTCCTTCACAACTTCTACAGCTGCTCTGTTGTTCATGTAACAAAAGTTTTCCCATCCTCGCTCCTTTATAACTCACTCTATTTCTCCTCCTGGATTCTTGAAAACTCTATCTTCTATGCATTTTCTTGCTTGTATGTTTTGAAAATATCACGTTTGTGCTCTTGCATTAATGAATCGGGTTTCATCATAATCTATTCGTCGCTTTTGTCGTGGAGCCATTTCTCGATCTGTGAAATTTACAAAAATTTTAACTAAACTCCAAAATATTACTAAGAAGGCTTCCTACAACAACTAAAATCCATTTAAATCAATTTCTATGAAATTCTTTCAAGTATTTTCTTCACATTTCAAAATTCTTCAAAATATCCCAATGTAGAAGAAATTCATGGTGAAAATAAAAAATTTTTGCATAGGAGTGAAGCTCTTACCAAGGGAAGATGAAATCCGGTGTCAAAAAGTGTTGAAATCGCCTCAAATCCAAGATCTCTCAAGCCCTAGGTCGGTTTTTTTGGAAATTTGAGGAAAGGGATGATGAATAGTGTCGGTTGACCGGTCAAATATAGGTCTTTTCGCGTTCTCGCTGTCAGTGAGGTTTTTCTCGCCGTCGGCGAGCTAATTAATTCCATAAGGCAAAAGTTTCGGGAAAAATCCGCCGTCGGCGAGGTCGGTCTCGCTGTCAGCGGGTTTTCTCGCTGTCGGCGAGATAATTCTCGCCGTCGGCAAGGTCCAAAAAATTTTCAATTTTTGAAATTCGTCAATCATTTTCAACCTCGAATTGCCCTTAATCAATCTTCCGATCACTTAATTTAATAATAATATGAATATTAGATACTTATACTCACAAAAAGTCACACAAAACAAACAATAAAACTTTATAAATGAAATCCATGAAACTTACAAATTTCACTCTAACAACTTCACACATACTTAACTTAATTGTTCAAATCCATAATACTCAGCATCACAATCTATACCACAACACTCTAAATGCTGAGACATAACAATTTATAAATAATCTCATCAAATCTGAGATGATCTAATCAAAGTTTGACTCATAATAAAACTTAACTCCAAATCAAACACACACATATACAAATATAACATAAATATAGAAATCTTTCCTACTCTTCTGAGTCTGAACTGACATCTTCTATGATATTTCCGATGCGACGCAGGTGCACAAATAAATTGTAGAAAGGCCTGAAAGGGAATTCTGCAGTAGATTCTTCATTAATCCATCCTTTCTGTCTTAGTAGATGAATAAAACTGGCCTCCAGATGTCCAATATGATCAAAGTGCTTCTTCATTCTCCAATCAATATGATCAAACATATCAGAGATGCTGTCAATGGAATTCATGACATTTTGCAATTCTTTCTCCAATCCTTTAATCTTCTTCAGAATGAAATTAGTCTTATCGGTAAAGGGCCTTGCTAAAGGATTGTTCTTTGATGCTCTGTCAGAAATAACGGTGATCTCATCATTGTTATCCAAAGTGGGAAACATATCAGTAGGATCTAGGGGTTTCCATGGTAAAAGTACTTTTTCCCAAGCCTCATAAGAAACTTGGTACTGACTGCATAAAGCAAATATAGTAGATGGGTGTCCAAGTCCATGCACTGACCCATGCACAATTAATCCCAATGCAGACTTTACTATTATTGATCCAACATCGATAGGTAATCCAATTTGAATACAGTAGTTTAAAATAGCGCATTCCTTTGAAACTTTATTTACTCTCATGGTAGGTAATAATTTTGATGATATAAAGAAATGCCAGTGCTTTGAGACAGGGTTTAGAAGTGATGCGGAAAAGCCGACATACCCGTCTTCTCGTAACTCCCAATCATCCGGTTCATCGATCGGTATCTATAGATTTCTTTCATATTGTATCTTGAAGGCAAAAAGTTGGAATAATGACAGACAGAGGTATTTTCTATAGAAAACAATTCATTTACTCTTGCAGGAGTAAATGTTACCCATCTTCCTCTGACGTACACATTTCCATTGTTGATCGCATGTAAATTAGAGTAAAACTCTTTAACTACTGGTATAACTACAGCGGAAGTTGTATAACAAAATACATCCCAATGCCGCTGTGCGATCATTTCTTCGATTTTTGTAGTAGAATTCTCTACTCCTCTATTGACGAATCCTCTTTCTTTAATAAGTCTTTTCTTCATCAAGCCTTTATTGAAGATTCGCTGTGCCTCCGAACTGACAAATTTTCTCCGGTTGAAAACTTCAGTTTTTGTGGTTTCTAGGAATTTGGAGGCCATTTTGGATTGAATGGATTGGTCTCTAGTCGTTCCTAAGGAAGAAAATGGTGTAAAATCGTGTTTGGAATAATTTCTTACGAAGGAATGGCTTAGATTCTTCCAAAACCGCACGAAAAATCTTTAAGAAACCAAATTTTTAAATGCCTCGCCGTCGGCGGGAAGTTCCTCGCCGTAGGTGACTTAGTTATAAAACTGAATGAGTAATGGTCCACGATCTCGCTGTCAGCGGGCTCGGGCTCGCTGTCGGCGAGATTCGTAAAAATCGCCCGTTTTTGCTGCGGTCCGAATATTTTCCGATCTCATCCAATAGGTTCAATTTTTGTGATGATTCTAATAAAAATTTGAGTAGTAAGATTTGTTTTAATAATATAGACTCACTAATATGTAGATATTTAAAAATAAAAGACTACTATGGGTCATCTCCCATAAAGCGCTTGGTTTAACGTCGTCAGCCTGACCTAATTCAGTTAGTGTTCAGGTTGACTAAGCATTAAAACCTCTTTAAAATTTGGTCGTCTATTTTCGAAATATGGTTTTAATCTATGTCCATTTACTTTAAATCTATGTCCTGTTTTTGGATCTTCAATTTCTATAGTTCCATATGAAAATATTTGAGTTATGGTGAAAGGTCCTAACCATCGAGATTTCAATTTCCCGGAAATAATTTCAATCTAGTATTATAAAGCAAAACTTCTTGTCCTGGTTCAAAATTTCTCTGATTAATCTTCCGATCATGCCATAATTTCATCCTTTCTTTATAAATCCTATCATTATCACGTGATTCATTCCTTAATTCTTCCAATTCATTTAATTGCAACAATCTCTTCTCACCAGCCTTCTTTCATATTATAATTAAATTCTTTAATCGCCCGATATGCTTTATGTTCTAATTCAATCGGTAAGTGGCAAGTTTTTCCATATATAAGCCTATAAGGAGTCATTCCAATCGAAGTTTTATAAGCGATCCTGTATGCCCATAATGCGAGTGTCTAGTCTTATAGACCAATCCGATCTATTAGGATTTACGAGACTTTTCTAATATACGCTTATTCTCTCGATTAGAAACTTCGACTAATCCACTAGTTTGTGGATGATAAGCAGTTGATATCTTATGCATAATATTATATTTTTCTACTAGTTTGTGAATGTATTTGTTTCTAAAATGAGTTCCTCCGTGAGTGATAATCACTCTCGGCATTCCAAATCTAGTAAAAATATTTTTCATTAAGAATTTTGAAACACATTTAGCATCACACCTAGATAAAGCTTGTGCTTCAATCCATTTGGAAACATAATCAACATCTACTAATATATATGAGTTTCCAAATGACGGAATAAAAGGTCCCATGAAATCTAATCCCCAAACATAAAAAATTTCAACTTCTAATATAAAATTCGAAGGCATTTCATTTTTCTTGATATGTTTCCTACTCTTTAGCATTTATCACAGGTTTTTATATATCTATATACATCTCTAAATAGAGTAGGCCAGTAGAATCCAGATTGTAGAATTTTATATGCAGTTTTATCCGTCCCAAAATGTCCTAAAAAATCAGAATCATGACATTTTTGAATAATTGGTTCAATTTCTTCATAAGGCACGCATCTTCTAATAGATCCTTACATTGCTTATATAAGTATGGTTCATCCCAAAAATATGATTTAGTATCGTGAATGAATTTTTTTTCGTTGTTGCAAAGTTAACATAGGTGGTAAAATGTCACTTACAATATAATTTACTATATCGGCATACCAAGGTATTTTCAACTCATTAATATTATAAAGTTGTTCATCAGGAAAACTGTCTAAAATTTCATTATCAATATTAGATAATTCATGATTTTCTAATCTTGATAAATGATCAACAATTTGATTATCAGTTCCCTTTTTGTTAACTATCTCAAAATCAAATTCTTGCATTAATAATATCCATCTGATTAATCTTGGTTTAGAATCTTTCTTTTGCATTAAATATTTTATAGCAGAATGATCAGTATGCACAATACATTTAGTTCCTATTAGATAATGCTGAAATTTATTAAAAGCATATACAATCGCTAATAATTCTCTTTCGATAATTGTATAATTTATCTCAACATCATTTAGAGTTTTACTTAGCATAATATATAACTTTGAAAATCTTATCATATCTTTGCCCATGAACTGCTCCTATAGCATAATCACTAGCATCACACATAAGCTCAAATGGTTTCTCCCAATTAGGTGAAACTATTATAGGTGTTGTAATTAATTTATCTTTTAATAATTTGAAATCATTCAGGCATTCAGTTGTAAATTCAAATTTCTTATCCTTTTCAAGAAGTTGGCATAGAGGTTTAGTAATTTTTGAAAAATCATTAATATAACGCCTGTAAAATCCAGCATGTCCAAGAAAACTTCTTACTCCTTTTACCGTAGTTGGAGGTGGTAATTTAGGTATTACTTGAATTTTTGCAGGGTCTACTTCGATGCCTTTTTCCTAAATTTTATGCCCTAATACAATGCCGCCTGTAACCATAAATTGACATTTCTCCCAATTAAGAACTAAATTAGTTTTCTCACATACTTCAAATAATTTTTCAAGATGATTTAAGCATGTGTCAAATGTTGTTCCAAATACAGAGAAATCATCCATAAATACTTCTTTTCCATTATCAATTAATTTACTAAATATAAACATCATACATCTTTGGAATGTTGCAGGTGCATTACATAATCCAAAAGGCATTCTTAGAAAAGCGAAAGTTCCATAAGGACTAGTAAATGTAGTTTTATCTTGATCCTCAGGAGCAATTTGTATTTGATGATAACCGGTATATCCATCTAAGAAACAAAAATACTTATGTCCGGCTAATCTATCTAACATCTGGTCTAGAAATGGTAAAGGGAAGTGATCTTTTCTAGTGGCTGTGTTTAATTTTCTATAATCAATACATATTCGCCATCCGGTAACTTGTCTTATAGGAATAAGATCATTATTTTCATTAGCTTTGACAGTCACCCCTCCTTTTTTAGGTACACAGTGAATTGGGCTTACCTGAAGCATTGTCGAAATAGGATATATAATACCATTATCTAACCATTTTAAAATTTCTTTCTTGACTACTTCTTTCATTATCGGATTTAATCTCCTTTGTGGATCGGCTTTAGGTTTATGTTCATTATCTAAAATAATTATGTGCATACAGATTGAAGGACTAATTCCTTTAATATCTCTGCTAAAGTCCAACCAAAAATTTTCTTATATTTTTTTAACGTATCTAAAAGTTTTTGTTCTTGAGATTCATTTAATTCAAATGAAATAATAACTGGTAGAGTTGAAGAATTACCTAAGTAAGCATATTTTAAATGATTAGGTAACATTTTTAATTCAAGTTCAGGAGGTTTAATAATTGATGGAACTATATTTTTTTCAGTATTTTCTGTGTTATCCAAAAATTCAAATTTCTCTTGAATATAATCTAATTCTTCATTTATCTCAGATTTTTCAATTAATTCAATATTTTCTTTTTCTAAATTTTCTTCATAATATTCTTTAAAATGTTCTTTTTGTAAATGATCAAGTATTTCCATTCGAAAACATTCATCATCTTTTTCTAGCGCAGGATATTTCATTGATTTAGCAATATTAAAAGTTACTTTTTGGTCATTTACTCTCATAGTTAATTCTCCTTTCGAACATCAATCATAGCTTTTCCAAGTGGCTAAAAATGGTCTTCCTAAAATGATAAGAATTTCTTTATCTTCTTCCATATCTAGAACAATAAAATCTACAGGGAAGATAAATTTATCCACTTTTACTAATACATCTTCAATAACTCCCTTAGGATATGTAACAGAATGGTCAGCTAACTGAAGAGTTACTGAAGTAGGTGAAATTTCTCACAATCCTAATCTCTTAAAAATTGATAAAGGCATTAGATTGATGCTTGCTCCTAAGTCACACAAAGCTTTTCCATAGAATTTTTCTCCAATAGCGCACGGTATAGTGAAACTACCAGGATCTTTTAATTTTTCAGGAAGTTTTTTCTCAATAATAGCACTACACTCTTCACTAAGTGCAACCATTTCATTTTCAGTAAATTTTCTTTTTTTATTTAGAATATCTTTCGTGAATTTTACATAGTTTGGCATCTGTTCTAAAGCTTCTACGAAAGGAATATTTATCGTTAATTTCTTCAAAATTTCAAGGAATTTAGCAAATTGTTTGTCTTTTTTTTTTATGTTGAATTAGTCGTTGAGGAAATGGTGGTGGAGGTTTTTCAACAGAAATTTTCATTGGTATTAAAGGATTTTCTAAGTTTGGATCTTGTTGATTCTTTTCTTTTTCAATTTCCACTTCCTCTTTTTGACTTTCAAGTTCTTTCTGAATTCGAGGTTCTAATTCTTTTCCACTTTGTAATTGTATCGCTTTAATTTGATCATTTCCCTTGTCTTTAGGATTTATTTCTACATTACTAGGAAATGTTCCAGGTATTCTATTATTAAGTGCAGTAGCGATATGTCCAAGTTGAGTTTCAATATTTTTTATAGCTGTTCCTTGATTTTGTAATTGGTTTCCTTGTATTTGTAATTGATTTCCTTGATTTTGTAAATGTTGACCCATATTTAATATTAATTCTTCTATAGATAATTTCTTATCTTTAAATTGTGGGTTATTACTATTAAATCCAGGTGGATAATTAGGTTTATAATTAGGATTTCCTTCATTAGATGGATTTCCTAATTGTTGTGTCATATTATTCATCCAAGGTTGATTACTTGTATTATTATTCCAATTAAAATTAGGATGATTTTTCCATCCAGGATTATAATAATTTGCATAAGGATTATTGGGTCTCTTGTTAATTGCATTAATTGTTTCATATTGAGATTGAGATTTTATAAGTTGTCCAGATGAATTTTCTTCTGTTATAGTTGGAGAGTAATTCATTCCAAAATGATCTAATTTTTTAGATATAGCAGTAATTTGTGAAGCTAACATAGATATTGCATCATTTTCATGAATACTAGCTATTTTTTCGGATTCATTCTATCGACGAGCTATTGAAAATTATTTGTTGCTATTTCTTCGATTAGTGCATAGGCTTCATCAAATGGTTTTGACATTAATGATCCTCCAAGTAGACGACATCGATGATTGATCTTAAAGATACTACTAATCCATTTCAAAAAGTTTGGATAATTAACCAATCTGGTAACGCATGATGTGGGCATTTCCTAAGAAGTTCTTTAAATCTCTCTCAGGATTCATATATTGACTCTCCATCAAACTGACTAAAAGAAGTTATATCATTTCTAAGCTTAGCAGTTTTAGATGGTGGAAAATATTTGGATAGAAATTTTTGTGATAATTCTCCCCAAGTTTTAATAGATCCAGGTGCTAAGGAATTTAACCACATTTTCGCTTTATCACTTAAAGAAAAAGGAATATGTCTAAGTCTAATAGCATCGTTAGATACTCCTTCATATTTGAAAGTAGCACATAGTTCTAAAAAACTAGCAAGATGTAAATTAGGATCTTCAGTAGGTGAACCACTAAATTGATTATTTTGTACCATTTGGATAATTGCAGGTTTAAGTTCGAATGAATTAGCTGCTACATCAGAGTTTTGAATAGTTAAATGAATTTCATCTAATGTAGGGTTGGCGTAATCTCGTAATGGTCTTGGTTGATTGATATTTTCATTTTCAGGTATATTTGCCATTTGTGTTAAATTTAAAATTTCTCTTTTTTGTTTTCTAATTCTTTTAATTGTACGCTTTAATTCTGAATCGTAAGGTATTAAATTTTCGTTTCCAAATTTTCGCATACAATAAAATAATCCGTTACTTTAGTAAATAATTTCTTTACTTCCCCGGCAACGGTGCCAAAAACTTGACCCACTTTTTAATATGTATGCAATTTATGTTTATAGCAACGACACCAAAAACTTGATTCAGCTTTAAATATAAATATATGATTTAATGTATAATGTGGATTCTACGCAAGTATGCGTATCGTATCAAGTAATACAGGGCTCTAGTGGAGTCCTGGTTATCGATCCCACAGGGAAGTTTTTAACGGATTTGTTATGAGCTAAATTTAAAGGAATTACTTACTAATAAAGTGAACGGAAATTCAAAGTAACTATAATAAACTAAAGTAAACTAATGCTTAAAATAAGTTGATTTAATTAATTCAGAAAAAGTATCCTTCTCTTTGTTTTTAGAAAATTAAGTGAAATGATGAATTTAAATAGAATTTTTAAATTTTATTGTGACAAATAGGAGCATTCCTATTCTTTACCCTTTGATCCAGGTGCAAAGAACATTGACTAATCCTATGTTTGATTACTGAATCTACGGCTAAGCTGGGAGGATACTGGCTGCCACTTCAGAGGTCCCACGTTCCCCTCACCTGAGGGCTAACATCTACACTTCAGCTCTCAAACAGTAGGACCGAATTGAGTATTTTAGTCTATCACACTAAAATATCCAATTCTACGCCCGATAATTAATATTTCCCTATTTATTTGCACCCGCCTTCCAAGGCTTTTGACTTCCCTGAATATTGGATGTAATTTTTACTATAGTTGATAATTCAACATATTTTAACTACTCAATTGGCCAGATTGAAAGTAAATTAAGTTTTAAGTAAATATTATCACGAATTATTTATATTATATTAGGTGCTTCTATTTAATTTCATCAATCCGCATAATTTTCATAAACAAGGAAAAGGACAAAGAAAACTACTCAGAATGCATGGGAATAAAACAAAGCATGGATTTCATTTAAGTTAACAACAATAAACAAAGATACTTATCTTAATTTTCTCCCCAAGCAGACTCCTTGAAGTTCTTTTGACTTTTCCTTCTAGTATAGCAAACTAAATAGCACTCAATTAAACTAATGAACTCACTAAACACACTCAAACTAAATTAAACTCACAGAAATGACACTAAAAATGGACACACAAAAGACTCAAAAGACACACTAAGACACTAGAATTCGGCCTCTATTTGTAGAGGTAGGCAAAGGTCCAAGGGGTGCTTAAACATCTCTTCAAAAAGTGTCCAGGTTCAATGTATATGCATTTTGAACTAGCTCGCCGTCGGCAGGAAACGACCTTGCTGTCGGCGGGGCTTCTAGAAGGCCTTCAAACTGCGCGATCTCGCTGTCGGCGGGCTCGGGCTCGTTGTCGGCGAGGTAGTTATAATTCCTTCAGAAATTTTTCCTCACGATCTCACCGTCGGCGGCCTCGATCTCGCCGTCAGCGAAGTAGTTATATTTGCATGAATTTCCTCCTTTTTGATCCAAATTTGCTCCATTTCATGCTTTTTGTTTTTATCACTTATAAATCTTCCTTCCTGCAATAAAAAAAGAAAATACCTTTCTTTAAAGTGCAATTTCATCAAAAATAGATATGAATTTCTTGATGTATTTTTCTGTGATCAAACACAAATGGCAAATATTCCTGAAAATGAAAATATCAATCAACCAAGACCATTACGAGATTATGCCAACCCTACATTAGATGAAATGCATTTAACTATTCAAAACCCTGATGTAGTTGCTAATTCATTTGAACTTAAACCTGCAATTATCCAAATGGTACAAAATAATCAATTTAGTGGTTCACCTACTGAAGATCCTAATTTACATCTTGCTAGTTTTTTAGAACTATGTGCTAATTTCAAATATGAAGGAGTATCTAACGATGCTATTAGACATAGACTTTTTCCTTTTTCCTTAAGGGATAAGGCTAAAATGTGGTTAAATTCGTTAGCACCTGGATCTATTAATACTTGGGGAGAATTATCACAAAAATTTCTTTCCAAATATTTTCCACCATCTAAAACTGCTAAGCTTAGAAATGATATAACTTCTTTTAGTCAGTTTGATGGAGAGTCAATATATGAAGCTTGGGAGAGATTTAAAGAACTTCTTAGGAAATGCCCACATCATGCGTTACCAGATTGGTTAATTATCCAAACTTTCTATCATGGATTAGTAGGATGTTTAAGATCAATCATCGATGCTCCTGCTGGAGGATCATTAATGTCAAAACCATTTGATGAAGCCTATGCACTAATCGAAGAAATGGCAATAAATAATTTTCAATGGCCTGCTGATAGAATGAATCCAAAAAAATTAGCTAGTATTCATGAAAATGATGCAATATCTATGTTAGCTTCGCAAATCGCTGTTGTATCTAAAAAATTAGATCATTTTGGAATGAATTACTCTCCAACTATATCAGAAGAAAATTCATCTGGACAACTTATAGAATCCCAATCTCAATATGAAACTATTAATGCAATTAACAACAGACCCAATAATCCTTATGCAAATTATTATAATCCTGGATGGAAAAAACATCCTAATTTTAATTGGAATAATAACACAACTAATCAACCATGGATGCATAACATGACATAACCATTAGGAAATCCATCTAATCAAGGAAATTCTAATTATAAACCTAATTATCCACTTGGATTTAATAACCCACAATTTAAAGACAAGAAATTATCGATAGAAGAATTAATATTAAATATGGGTCAACATTTACAAAATCAAGGAAATCAATTACAAATACAAGGAAACCAATTACAAAATCAAGGAACGACTATCAAAAATATTGAAACTCAACTTGGACATATCGCTACTGCACTTAATAATAGAATACCTGGAACATTTCCTAGTAATGTGGAAATAAATCCCAAAGACAAGGGAAATGAACAAATTAAAGCGATACAATTACGAAGTGGAAAATAATTAGAACCTAGAATTCAAAAAGAACTTGAAAGTCAAAAAGAGGAAGTGGAAATTGAAAAGGAAAAGAATCAACAAGATCCAAACTTAGAAAATCCTTTAATACCTATGAAAATTTCTTTTGAAAAACCTCCACCACCATTTCCTCAACGACTAATTCAACATAAAAAAGATAAACAATTTGCTAAATTCCTTGAAATTTTGAAGAAATTAACAATAAATATTCCTTTCGTAGAAGCTTTAGAACAGATGCCAAACTATGTAAAATTCATGAAACATATTCTAAATAAAAAAAGAAAATTTACTGATAATGAAATGGTTGCACTTAGTGAAGAGTGTAGTGCTATTATTCAGAAAAAACTTCTTGAAAAATTAAAAGATCCTGGTAGTTTTACTATACCCTACGCTATTGGAGAAAAATTCTATGGAAAAGCTTTGTGTGACCGACGAACCTGATGATTGGGAGTTACGCGAAGACGGGTATGTCAGTTTTTCGCATCACTTCTTAACCCCGTCTCAAAGCATTGACATTTCTTTATATCATCAAAATTATTACCTACTTATGAGGGTAAATAAAGTTTCAAAGGAATGCACTATTTTAAACTACTGTATTCAAATTGGACTATCTATCGATGTTGGATCAATAATAGTAAAGTCTGCATTGGTATTGACTGTGCATGGGTCAGTTCATGGACTTGGACACCCATCAACTATATTTGCTTTATGCAGTCAGTACTATGTTTCTTATAAGGCTTGGGAAAAAGTACTTTTACCATGGAAACCACTTGATCCTACGGATATGTTTCCAACTTTGGATAACATTGATGAGATTACCTTTATTTCTGACAGAGCATCACAGAACAATCCTTTAGCAAGGCCCTTTACTGATAAAACTAATTTCATTCTGAAGAAGATTAAAAGATTGGAGAAAGAATTGCAAAATGTGATGAATTCCATCGACAATATCTCTGATATGTTTGATCACATTGACTGGAGAATGAAGGAGCACTTTGATCATACTGGACATCTGGAGGCCAGTTTTATTCATCTACTAAGATAGAAAGGATGGATTAATGAAGAATCTACTGTAGAATTCCCTTTCAAACCTTTCTACAATTTATTTGTGCACCTGCGTCGCATCGGGAATATCAGAGAAGATGTTAGTTCAGACACTGAAGAGTAGGAAAGATTTCTATGTTTATGTCATATATTTGTGTATATATGTGTTTATTTGGATTTAGGTTTTATTATGAGTCGAACTTTGATTTGATCATCTCAGAATTGATGAGATTTTATGTAATTGTTATGTCTCAGCATTTAGAGTGTTGTGGTGTAGATTGCGATGCTGAGTATTATGGATTTGAACATTTAAGTTAAGTATGTGTTAAGTTGTTAGTGTGAAATTTGTAAGTCTCATGGATTTCATATATAAAGTTATATTGTTTGTGTTGTGTGAACTTTTTGTGAGTTTAAGTATCTAATCTTCATACTATTATTAAATTAATTGATCGGAAGATTGATTAAAGCCAAATCAAGGTTGAAAATGATTGATGAATTTCAAAAATTTAAAATTTTAAGAAGTCGCCGACGGCAAGAATTATCTCGCTGACAGCGAGAAAACCCGCTGACAGTGAGACCGAGCTCGCCGACAGCGGATTTTTCCCGAAACTTTTGCTTTATCAAATTAATTATCTCGCGGACAGCGAGAACGTGAAAAGACCTATATTTGACTAGTCAACCGACACTATTCATCATCCCTTTCCTCAAATTTTCGAAAAAACCGACCTAGGGCTTGAGAGATCTTGGATTTGAGGCGATTTCAACACTTTTTGACACCGGATTTCATCTTCCCTTGGTAAGAGCTTCACTCCTAGGCAAAATTTTTTGATTTTTACCATGGATTTCTTCTACATTGGAGAATTTTGAAAAAATCCGAAATGTGGAGAAAATACTTGGAAGAATTTCATGGAAATTGATTTAAATGGATTTTAGATGTTGTAGGAAGCCTTCTTAGTAATATTTTGGAGTTTAGTTAAGATTTTTGCAAATTTCACAGATCGAGAAATGGCTCCACGATAAAAGCGACGGATAGATTATGACGAAACCCAATTCATTAATGCAAGAGCACAAACTCGATATTTCCAAAACATACAAGCAAGAAAATGCATTCAAGATCGAGTTTTCAAGAATCCAGGAGGAGAAGTTGAGCGAATCATTAAGGAGCGAGGATGGGAAAATTTATGTTTCGTGACCAACAGAGCCGTTGTGGAAGTAGTGAAAGAATTTTATGCAAACTTAACACAGGCTGAAGATGCACCGGTTAAGGTTAGAGGATTTTTTGTGGAATTCAACGCTGCTAGAATAAATGCTTATTACGAGGTTAGAGACACCTACACCAGCGAGTATGAAACTTTTGGAACTATGGAAGGACCACTGGGAAGAGGTGATCAACTTTCTCACCGATGGGAAAGGAGTCCGGAAGATAAAGCGAGCGGAACGGGTAAACTTCCCTCTTTCTATGCTAAATGTAACATCTAAAGCTCTGGCATTATTTTATTTGTTCTACTTTGTTACCTACCTACCACCATAGTGAGGTAACAAGAGATAGAAGCGGTTCGAATTTCGTATTCGGAACCGAAGAGTATTAATGTGGGAAATGTTATTTATAAAAATATATTAGCCACCGCTAGAAATGAAAGTGGAGGAGGACTAGGACATCCTGGTCTTATCTATGCACTCGTCGATTATCCGGGGTAGAGGCAAGAGATGATGAGGAATGGATTGAACCTATGAAACCCCTTACTCAGGCTAATATAAAGAAATATGAATCCCACGAAGGATGGAGATCTGGGACAAGGGATTATGTACCTTCTTCAAGTAGAGATATACCCTCTACTAGTTATGAACACCCTCAGTACACCACTCCTACCCTTCAAGATCTGATGAATGAATTAACCCTGAGTAGAAAGAGTTTTGAGTTATTTGGAGAAAATATGGAAAGAAGATTTGAGCATATAGACCAAAGGATCGGAGGCTTGGAAAGAAGACATGATTATGATAGCGAATATCTCCAGCGACATTCAGAGTACGAAATTGCATACTATGAGGTCGAACGTCGATATAGGAGTGGTGATTTAGATGTTGTCTTTCACGAGTGCCTCCGCTATTCACGATGCACGGCACTGCTCGGCCTTCTCGGCTAGAGATCAGGGAGATGACATAGCTTGAGATTTTGATGTAGAAGATTAGAGCCTTTGTTTAGTTTATTCAGTTTGTTTAGATTTGTTGTTATTTTGGGAAACTTTATTATTTTGGATGTAATTATTCTGTACTTTCTAGAGACTATGGATGTTGGCATATTTGCTTATGCTATGATATTAGACTTCTTATGTGTGTTAGATTAGTTTGTAATTATATTTATATATATATATATATATATATATATATATATAGGATGTTAGTTTAAGTTTTTATAAGTTATGAATGTTAACATTGTTTAGATTGTTTTAATATGTTTTAAAATAGATTAGTTAATTGTATGTGTAGTAATAGATTATGTTTTCAATTGTTATGTTTGATACTTATTTTAAAATTTCATCCTCGCACTTTCTTTTAAATACTATATGTGGAAGAATACTAACGATACGACTTACGTAAGTAATGAAAAAGCTCGCAAAAATTTCAAAGAAAAGAAATACCTAAAGCTCAAAGGTATGATGAATTTTACTAAATACTTTCCCTTTTTCACTATTTAGTATAGATAGAAAAATTTAAGTTTGGGGGAAGGTAAAAATACAAATTTAATTATTAAAATTGTTCTCAATTTCTATTTTCAAAAATTATTATCAAATGATTTTTTTTATAGTAGTTTTTCAATTCAATAAACATGAATTACTTTATTTAATTATTATAGAAAGTTAAATAAAATGTTTCTAGTAATTCAATTAATTAATGGAATAAGATATTTGGTTAAAAGGAATAAGAATATAGTAAACTATTTAAAGTAAGGAAAACTATATTCTAAAAATTGAAAATTCTTAAGTATTTAAGTAAAAAAGAAAGGATTGAAACTCAATGAAGTAAAGGCTATGAAATATATATAAGCAAGGAAATATTTTAAGTTTCAAATTTAGGAAGAGAAATTGAAGTTCAAAATTATTAACAGGCTATCCAGATACAGTAATCCTCACTTGAAAAAGAAAAAAAAGAAGGATTGAAAATCAATCCAAAAAGAAAAGAAAAGAAAAGAAAAACATAAAGTGAGGAGAAGCTTGAGGAGATGCCTTATCAAAAATTGGCTTCAATGGAATCAACCTAAAGGGTAAAACTTAATTATATTTCTAAACTTATATTTATGGATTAGTATTTTACTAAATAGTGTTTTCTTGAACTTCCTATCATCTAAATATCTTAAGTAATTTACTCTTTTTAAATATAGGCATTCCTAAAATAAATAGAAAGCTAGAAATCTTAGACCTGATAATTAAATAATCTTATATCTATAAAGTTAATTTAATTACTCAGCAATATTTATATTTAACTTTATTATAATGTTATTTAAATTTAATTCATATTATACTGAATTGAAAAATTCTATTATAGAAATCATTATATTTATTTAGTATTAAAATTACTTGAGGACAAGTAATAATTAAGTTTGGGGATTTTGATCACGAAAAAATTCATTAAGAAATTCTTATCTATTTTTTGATGAAATTACACTTTAAAGAAAGATATTTTCTTTATTTTACTGCAGGAATGAAGATTTATAAGTGATTAAAGCAAAAAGCATGAAATGGAGCGAATTTGGATCAAAAAGGAAGAAATTCATGCAAATTGAACTAAGTCGCCGACGGCGAGATCGAGGCCGCCGACGGCGAGATCATGAGGAGAATTTCTGATGGAATTATAACTACCTCGCCGACAGCGAGCTCGAGCTCGCCGACAGCGAGATAGCGCGGTTTGAAGACCTTCTAGAAGCCCCGCTGACGGCGAGGTCATTTCCCGCCGACGGTGAGACAGTTCAAAATGCAAATACTTTGAACCTGGACACTTTTTGAAGAGGGGTTTAAGCACACATTGGACCTTTGCCTACCTCTATAAATAGAGGCCGAATTCTAGTGTCTAAGTGTGTCTATTTTATAGAGTCTGAGTCTCTTTTTGGTGTCTTAAGTGTGTACATTTGTTTGTCGATAGTGAGTTTCTTTAGTTTATTTGAGTGCTATTTAGAAGTTCTTTGTACTAGAAGGAAAAGTCAAAGGAACTTGAGAGTACGCATGGGAAGGAAATTAAGAAAAGTATCTTTGTTTATTGTTGTTGTTAACTTTAAATGAAATCCATGCTTTGTTTTATTCCCATGCATTCTGAGTAGTTTTCTTAGTCTTTCTCCTTGTTTATGAAAATTATGCGAATTGATAAAATTAAATAGAAGTACCTAATATATTAAAATAAATTGTGATAATTTTTATTTAAAACTTAATTTACTTTTAATCTGGCCAATTGAGTTGTTAAAATACGTTGAATTATCAACTATAGTAAAAATTACATCCAATATTCAGGGAAGTCAAAAATCATTGAAAGAGGGTGCAAATAAATAAGGAAAATTAATCATCGGACGTAGAATTGGACATTTTAGTGTGACAGAATAAAATATTTAATTTGGTCCTATTGTTTGAGAGCTGAAGTGTAGATGTTAGCCCTCAGGTGAGGGGAACGTGGGAGCTACGAAGTGGCGACCAGGTATCCTCCCGACTAGCCGCGATTCGGTAATGAAACATAGGATTAGTCAATGTTCTTTGCACCTGGACCAAAGGGTAAAGAATAGGAATGCTCCTATTTGTCACAATACAATTCAAGAATTCTATTTAGATTCATCATTAACTTAATTTTCTAAAAACAAGGAGAAGGATACTTTTTCTGAATTATTTAAATCAACCTTATTTCAAGCATTAGTTTACTTTAGTTTGCTTTAGTTACTTTAAATTTCCGTTTACTATATTAGTAAGTAATTCCTTTAAATTTAGCTGATAACAAATGTGTTAAAAACTTCCCTGTGGGATCGATAACCAGGACTCCACTAGAGCCCTGTATTACTTGATACGATACGTATACTTGTGTAGAATCCACGTTAAACATTCAATCGTATAATTATATATATATATATATATATATATATATATATATATATATATATATATATATATATATATATATAAGAGAAATCAAGTTTTTGGTGTCGTTGCTATAAACATAAATTGCAAACATATTAAAAGTGGGTCACGTTCGGTATCCTGCTTAAGAGTATCCATGGCCCGATAGCACTTCTCCTTAAAGGATTTACAATTAAGACTTTTGAGAAGTTGCTTAGTGAGGCCGGGAGCTTACAAGAGGAGGCAAAGTAGCTAAGTTTCGTGGACAAGACTGATAAACAGAAGCCTGTCAAAGCATTCAAAAATAAATTCACGATCGTCACGGCAGTAGATAAAGGCAAGCAACCAGTGTAGATATAGCCAGAGCAACCACAGCCTAGCTATCAACCACCGCAACAGACATACCAGCAAGCTCAACATAACTACCTCGACCGAGCTATCAGTCGCCTCAGCATTATGAGCAACCACCTTGTCCATTGCGTACCCTGAAAGAACTTCTAAATAGAGAATATCCATTCAAGACTGAAGCAGTAGCAAAAATGTTCTGCAGTTTAATGAAGACACCAGATTTTCAACTACCAGAGCCCAAGAGGCTAGAAGAAGTCAATAAGAAAGATCATCCAAACTACTACCCCTACCACCGGATGATCGGACACAAGATAGAGGATGTCATCACTTTCAAGAGTTGGCTTGACGACAATATCTGGATAGAGAACATAACGATCCCAAAGGAATACATGAAGGAACCCCAAAAGGAGGTTCCGTTAATGTTATTTCAACGGATCCTATTGTTCCAATAGACACATACACGACTGACGATGGATGGAGTACTGTCTGGACAAAGTCTTCGAAGAAAATTTTGGATCATATCCAGACCGCTTCGGTGCGTGCTTTCGAGCGGGCACTATCGCTTGCAATCGAAGAACCACCTCAGAAGGAAGAGAAGATCGTGGAAGAGAAGAAGACCGAGGCTCCGAAGGGTAGACTAGGGGCTGCTTATCCTAGGATGGTTGTTTCTGATTCGGGGGAGAAATCCCTCGAACCTCTGACTCTGTATGATTATTTGCTCGCCTCGGCGGGATCTTATAATGATAAGAGTTATGGCATTGGCTATGTTTTGACTGTTTCTAACGATTACGTAACTAGCGACAACCGACCTAATCCGGATCTCAATTTTAATATGAATATTGGTTCTCAAATCATAATAAACCTTGACAACCATGACAAAGGAGAAGATGTTCACAAGGATGGCTACGAAAGCTCAATGAGTGACGAGTCCATTTGTGAATTCCGAGGAGCTCCAATTACAATAGAATTAGAGTTATTAGATTCTGAGGCAACTCCAGAAGAGCCAGTCGTTCCAATTCAAGAGGAGACACCAGCAGATCCAGCACCAGATTCAGAAGAAATAACAGAAGTCAATCTAAGAAGCTGAAAAGTTTTACCCTCGAGAATGGGTCCAAAGGATAAAGGAAAGCAGGTGGTCGCTCGAGAAGAGCCAACCCCAACGGAGGAATTGCCCATTCGGGAAGAGATCGAAGAGCTCGGTAATAAAGTGGACTATAACGTGCTAGCCCATCTTAGGAAGTTACCAGCCAAACTGAGCATATACGATGCTCTGATCCTGTCAAAGGAGATGAGGGAAACTCTGATCAAGGCTTTACTTGATCCAGAAATTTGCTTAGCTTAAATGGCCGGTAATTCCTTAGACGAGGTTTGCTTGTTAAAAGAACAGTGAGGTGTTACCTTCATGGACAATAATGTGCTACTGGGAACAGCTGATCACAACCGGCCATTGTACATTTCAGTCAGTATTGGAATATTTATGCTCTCCAGGGTGTTGGTTGATCCGGGAGCATCAATCAACATAATGAATCTTCGGACACTAGCATATTTGGAAATTGATGCTCACAAACTTGAAGCAGACAAGATGTTATTAAGAGGATTCAATCAGAAAGGAGAAAGAGCCCTTGGATTGATAACACTATTAATGAAGACCAGTGATTTAGCAAAGACAACCGCAAAATTCCATATAATTGATTCTGAGACATCATTCAACGCTCTACTGAGTCGGCCGTGGATCCATGAGAACCGGATGGTACCGTCGTCTCTGTACAAGTGCATAAAGTATTATGAAGGAGGAGAATAGTGTATCAAAGTTAATTTGCAACCGTTCTCCCTGCATGAAATCAGAATCCTCGAAGATGCAACCTATTACGCGCCTCCGAAAAAAACTGTCTTCTCCAGAAACACTGTACCAAATGAAGCAAAATAAGTTCAAGACGACGAAGAACCTGAAATTCTTGTTCAACAGTTACTCACCACTTCCTTATGGAGAGATGGTGAAGGTTTCTCCAGAACTCGCACCCGAGGTCGAGGCCGGGGACGAGGTCGTGGAAGAAACAGTGGAACAGTTGAACAGAAGAAACCAGTCATCGATGTTAATTGGGAGAACAGTTCCGAGGAAGAAGAAACAAAGAGAGAAGCAGCCACAATAAGTCAAAAGAAACCACAGTTCAAGATCTCTCTCGAAGACGAAAAGAATGAAGGATACAAATCAATGTACGAGAAGATTAACCACTATGTGCATACTATGACCCTGACCCCGATGCATTCTAATAAGGTCGAGGGTATGGTGGTCAAGGAAGTGCATGGTGGCGGTACTAAACTGATCAAATTCTACCGGGTGCCTCTTCTTCTAAAATTGAAAATGATGTACTATTTGAAGACGTTACTTCATCTGAATTAATGGAACTGCCTTTTGAGTGGTATTCTCTCTGTGTTCAGAATTTGATGCAGCGTGGTGTTCTACCTAGACAATGGACACAAGGCCAATCATAGTGCTTCGAAAAGTTATGGAATAATACCGGTCGACCGCCAAATTCAAAACATGGTCTCGGATTCGGCACAGTAGGGTCAGTTGATGATACGAGATTTTGCTTGGTTATCACTTGCAAGCCTAACAAAGACTGCTTGGAAGCTTCAGTTGATCTCGAAGATCTACCAATTGGAGATGCTCCACCAGAATTCGAAGAAGAAAGTAATTCTACAATAAACGAGTTAATGGAAGTTAACTTAGGTACTAGCAAAAAGCCTAGGCCGACCTTTTTTAGCTCCTTACTCAATAAAGAAGACTACGAAAACATGATCAAGCTACTAATGAAATTCAAGGACTGTTTTGCTTGGAGTTACGATGAAATGCCAGGATTAGCTCCAGAGGTCGCAGTTCACAGGCTAGGAGTGGATCACGCTGTCGTTCCAGTTAGACAAGCTCCGAGAAGAATGCGTCTAGAGATTGAACAACAAGTAATAGCTGAAGTTAAGAAGCTAATAGACGCAAAATTTGTCCGTGAAGAACAATACCCGACTTGGTTAGCCAATGTGGTACCAGTCAGAAAGAAGAATAGTCAGATCAGAATCTGCGTGGATTTCAGAGACTTGAATAAAGCATGTCCAAAGGATGAATTCCCACTACCAATTTCAGAACTGATGATCGACATCGCTTCGACACATGAGATCTTCTATTTTTTGGATGGATCGTCAGGATACAATCAGATAAAGATGGCACCGGAAGATGAGAAACTCACAGCCTTTAGAACGCCAATCGGAGTGTACTGCTACACCGTGATGCATTTTGGATCGAAGAACGCAGTAGCAACTTACCAAAGAGCTATGACGAGGATTTTTGATGATCTCATTCACAACCAAGTTGAATGCTACATGGATGATGTGGTTATCAAGAGCAAATTGAAGGAAGATCACTTGTATGATTTGAGAATTTTTTTCGAGCGATTAAGACAATTTAATCTTAAGATGAATCCCTTGAAATGCGTCTTTGGCGTTACCTCCAGGAAATTCTTAGGATTTGTTGTCCGACATCGCGGAATTGAAATCGATCCGGAGAAGATTAAATCTATCTTAGAAATGCCGCCTCCCAAAACTTTGAAACAACTACGATCCTTTCAAGGGAAGTTGGCATATCTTCGACGCATTATTTTGAATTTGTCAGGAAGGTGTCAGCCTTTTTCTGCTTTGGTCAAGAAGGATGCCAAGTTTACTTGGGACTCCAAATTTCAACATGCCTTTGAGGACATAAAGCAGTAATTAATGACACCTCCTATCTTAGCAGCCCCAGTCTCGGGTAGACCATTGATACTTTATACTGCGGCTTTAGACGACTCTCTTGGAGCCTTGCTAGCCTAGGTCAATGACGAAGGGGAAAGAAAATGCTCTTTATTACTTAAGTCGTCGTCTAATTCCGATGGAGGTAAAGTATCCCCTAATTGAGAAGCATTGTTTAGCCCTGATCTTTACCGCTCAAAAGCTCAGGCATTACATGCTCTCTATAAGGTCAACCTTATTTCGAAGTTTAATCCATTGCAATATTTGATGACTCACCCGACGCTTTCCGGCAGACTTGCCAGGTGGTCGATGATACTATTGCAATTCGATATAACTTTCATTCCACTTCGTGCTGTAAAGGGGCAAGTCCTAGCAGACTTCCTCGCAGTACACCCTTTACCGGCTGAATCACCTCTCAACGACGACTTGCCAGACGAGCAGATAATGAGCCTAGAAGACCCCGATGATCAACGTTGGGAATTGTACTTCAAAGGAGCATCTTCAGCACGAAAGGACAAAGAACTGCAAATGATAGTGCCCAGTAAAGCAGGAATCGAACTAATATTTATAACGCCGGAGCAGGGGATGTTAAGATATTCCTACCACTTAACAGAATCATGCACGAATAACGAAGAAGAATACAAAGCCCTTATAACCGGACTGGAGTTAACCATTCAGATGGGTATAATAGACATCAACATCTACGGGGATTCTTAGTTGATCATTCAACAGGTCGTCGAACAATACAAAATTTTAAAACCAAGACTCGAGCAGTACTTTCAGTATGCCATGAAATTGTTGGAACAGATTCTGAATGTAACGATCTATAAGATTCCCAGAAGAGAAAACGCTCTTGCAGATGCGTTAGCCCGCCTCGCAAAGGAATTTTCCTGCTTACAGGATGAGTTAGTTGAAATGTTAGTTCAAGGACGATAGGTCCTTTCACAGCTCGACATGGATGCAATATGCAAGTCAGAAAAAGAGGAAGAAACAGTTGCAGCAGTAACAAAAAATACAGAAGATTGGCGGTAGCCATTAATAGACTACTTGAAAATAGGAAACCTACCAGACGATAAGTCAGTAGCCCATTAGATTAAAAGAAGAACTCTGTCATACGCATTAATAAACAATACGTTATACAGAAAGTATTTTGACCAGATGTGGCTAAGGTGACTGAGTGGGTCCGAAGCTCGTGAAATTGTCAAAGAAGTGCACTCAGGACTTTGTGGCGCTCATCAGTCGGGTCCAAAGATGAAATTAAAAATTAAGAGACTAGGGTACTACTGGCCCTCGATGATGACTGACTGCATGAAAGTTGCCAAGAGTTGTCACCAGTACCAAGTGCATGGAGTGGTTTTACATCAACCTCTGAATGTGATACATCTGACAATCGCGTTGTGGCCGTTTGAATGTTGGGGCACAGATATCGTGGGTCCAATAGAACCGCCTTCTTCAAGAGGACATCGCTTCATTCTTGCAACTACAGATTACTTTTCGAAATGGGCAGAAGCTATACCGCTCAGAGAAGTAAAAACACATCACGTGCTACAGTTCTTCAAGAATCAAGTTGTCTACCGTTTTGGGGTACCGCGCAGAATTATCTCAGATATTAGGTCCGCGTTTAAGAGCATGAAGATAAACAATTTTGTGAGAAGACACGGGATCGACTAGCACTATTCAACGATCTACTACTCAAGAGCAAATGGCTTGGCCGAGGCTTTTAATAAAACTCTCGTCCAGATTCTAAAGAAAACTTTGGATAACAACAAAAGAAATTGGCACGAGAAGTTGTTAGAAGCCTTATGGGCCTACAGGATGACTTTCAGAACTCCTACTTAGTCCACACCCTACGCTCTAGTGTACGGATCCGATGTCGTTTTACCCATAGAGGTTAAGCTTCCGTCACTTAGAATTGCAGTTGCGAACAAGATTACTACAGAAGAGAACGCCAAATTACGACTAGAAGAATTGGAAAGCTTGGAAGGAAAAAGACTTTCAACACAGCAGAATTTGGAACTGTATCAAGCCAAGATGATCCAGGCCCACGATAAACTGGTTCGCCCAAGGACATTCAAAGTTGGTGACTTGGTTCTAGTTCTCAAGAGACCTATTCTCGCACACCGCAAGATAGGAGGTAAATTTGAACCCACTTGGGAGGGGCCATTCGTGGTTGAGACAGTCTACTCTGGAGGTTCCTACCAGCTTGTGAATTGCCATGGAGAACGACTTATGCTTCCAATTAATGGACGATACTTGAAGAAGTATTACACAACCTGATGTTTCGAAGGATGAACTTTAAAAATAAAGTCTCATTCCTAAAAGCACGGGTAGAGTAATCGTTTGTAACTTGGTCCGAACCCAACATAAAAAATGGATGATAAAAATCATTAACAAAAATGTGTTAAAAAAATGTGAAATGATAAAAATTTTGATCCCTCCTTTTAAATCAGCTCACTCCTGATCTTTCCTCATCTTTTCCTACTCTTATTAAAATTTGAAAGAAACGAATAAAAGCTTTCCATTAATAAGTAAATTTTCTTATTGTTCTTGTTCTTAGTACAACTCCTGATCCTTTCCTTGTTTTTCGCAGGGAAATGCCGAACGGGCTGTTGGTTCTGAACTTTAAGAATGGCGTGAGTCTAGCACTCGATGAAAAGAGGATGAAGAATGGGGCCGTGATTTAGATCGATTCTGATTTCACACCGGCCGGGCTACAGTACAAAGAAAATGACTGGATCCCGATTGATCGGGAAGAGTTTCACAGTCAGACAGTGATGAAATTAGGTGGCCCGAGTCAGCAGTCCACCAGCAAGAAAAGAAAAGCAAACATCGCTCATGCAACAGGAGAAGACAAGAAAGTTAAGTCCGTGGTTGCTACAGCAGAGGGCAGGCTTGTCAGTGCTATGCCCACAGAAATTCGAGAAGTAAGGAGAGCTACTCTCACTCCTACCTAATGAAGAAACAAAAATCGTCGCATTCGCAAGATGCTGACCAAGCTGGCAGCAGATCATCATGAAGAGATAGTTGCTACCGTCAGTGTGAATACTCCAAGGAAATCGGTTTGTCAGGAACCAGAAAAGAGGAAACCAACTCCAAGAATAGCATAAAAGATGAAAGAAATTCCAAGAAGAGCAGAAATAGAATCGGTGCAACGATGCCAAACAGATGCACCAGTTTTGAAGAGACTTGTTGCGAAAGCAACCCTAGAGGATTTCTCGACAGAGACTATTGCTGAGGAGCCGAGACATACAGAAGAGCATGCTGGAGTTGAACCGTACATCCCACAATATGTTAACAGACAACACCGGTTGCAAATAATTTTGGAATATGAGCTAGAGAGGATGCAGAATGTTGAAAAGAAAACTTTTGAATATTTTGATAGAATCTGAGGTAAAAGGATCAACATCTTGGAGGGCCTCGAGTTGTATATAGATGTATTCTCAGACTACAAGAAGCAGCAAATTGTGGACTGCGTCCTTGGGCTTCAGAAAATGGGCCGAGCTGGTCGCCTAAGAGAAAAAACTTATTCAGAACCTCGAAGATGGATGAAAGGAAAAGGAAGAGTTACAATCCAGTGCGGGTGTTGCTACAGCTTCACCGAAGACAGAAAGGAAAATCCACCAGGGATAGTCCGTCGTAGTGAGGTGCATCTGATGCTGAGAATTATCAAAAGGATGGTAAAAAGGATGGTGACATAAAGGGTATTGCTTGCAGATTGCATACCCAACAGCTGCATCATTAACATATACAGAGAAGACGATTGCATACCGCCACACATAGACTATTATGAATTCATCAGACCTTTCTGCAGAGTGTCTTTCGTCAACCAGTGCAACATCATGTTTGGATCTCACCTCCGGATAGCAGGCCCCGGAGAATTCTGAGGGCCGGTGGAGATACCACTACGGGTAGGTTCCGTCTTGGTGTTAAAAGGGAATGGAGCCGACATAGCAAAACATTGCATCCCAGGAGTGCCTGTTGAGAGGATCTCCATCACTTTCAGGAGGATGGATGAGAGGAAAATGCCTTTCCACTTTCAGCCAGATCCAAAGTTAGAAAGTCTCCGGCCCTACGAGCTGTGAGTTACTTGGGAAATAGCACACCTCCAATGCACATCTGAACGGCAATTCTTGCCAAGGATGGCTTGGAAGGTGATGTTATTGTCCATGTATCTTACTATTCAGACATGGATTTTGACAGATGTTTTTAGAAGAAACTTGCAGGAATCTTACACAATCCGTTTTGGATTTATATGGATTGTATGAGATATTGGATTCTCAGGGAAAATATCATCATGTTTTGGATCAAGATGTACGATGTATTTTCAACGAATTGGAATGGAAATGACCATGTCATGTTTTGCCTTCACCTCTTTTGTGCAAATTGACTGGAAAATGCCATTAAGTTAAATGAACTTCGAACAAAGAACGAGGAAAGAAATAAAGTAAATGAGAACTCTCTTAAAAATCCGAATGTCAAAATGAACTCCAAATAAACGTGAACTCTAAATTGAAATTAAGTTAAAATCAAATCACAACAAACAACTAAAACAAATCCTCAAATCTGAAATACCCAGCCTTCGGCTGTTCTCAAATCTTTTTGACTCTCTGTGTTTCCTTCCCTCTTTTGAGAAGGTCGACTGAGTCTACTGACACAAAATCACAAAAATTTTCAATTTGGTTCTGATGGCATGGATTCATATCCTTCGCCAAATAATCAAACCTTGATCGATTCTCTTAGGAACACTTTCAGGTCTCATTCCAATTTTCCACTAAACTAAAATTTCCACAAAATCTTCAAAACCAAATCAAATACTCTCTTTCTGGGATTGATACTAAATTTCAATACTCTCTTTCTGGGATTGATACTAAATTTCAATCCTCTCTTTCCGAGATTGATACCAAATTTGAATTCTCTCTTTCGAGATTGATACCAAATTTGAATTCTCTCTTTCGAGACTGGTACCAAATTCCAGTTCTCTCCTTTTGAGGTCGGTACCAAACTCTGATTCTCTTTCGAGATTGATAAAAATTTCAATTCTCTATTTTGAGACTGGTACCAAATTCCAGTTCTCTCCTTTCGAGGTCGGTACCAAACTCCAGTTCTCTCCTTTCGAGGTCGGTACCAAATTCCGATTCTCTATTTCGAGACTGGTACCAAATTCCAGTTCTCTCCTTTCGAGGTAGGTACCAAATTCCGACTCTCTTTTCGTGATTGATACTAAATTTCAATTCTCTCTTTCGAGACTGGTACCAAATTCCAGTTCTCTCCTTTCGAGGTCGGTACCAAATTCTGACTCTCTTTTGAGATTGATACCAAATTTCATTTCTCTATTTCGAGACTGGTACCAAATTCTAGTTCTCTCCTTTCGAGGTCAGTACCAAATTCTGATTCTCTTTCGAGATTGATACCAAATTTCAATTCTCTCTTTCGAGATTGGTACCAAACTCTAGTTCTCTCCTTTTGAGGTCGGTACCAAATTCTGACTCTCTTTTCGAGGTTGATACCAAATTTCAATTCTCTCTTTCAAGTTTGGTACCAAATTCTAGTTCTATTTGCAATCTCGAGATTGGTACCTGAGTTCCAATTCTCATTTCAAATCCAAAATCTCTGCAAAATTCACCTTGAAATCTGAATCTCAAATTAAATTTAAAATAAAATTCTGATTAAGTCAAATTGCAACTGGAATTAAAACTTGAATAAAAAATTCAAACTCAACATTTAGACTTGAAATAGAAAATGAAGCGAAATCTAAATCAAATTTCTCCAGATCTTGTGATCTGAAATTCACCTCCTTTCCTTTTCCCCAGCGAGAGTTCTGGAATCTCCAGTCTTGGAGATTTACCTATTACTCCCCAGCGGAACTTTTTTGTGCTTCGTTCTAAGTGTGTCACTTAGCCGTCTGTGTTGTTTTTGTTGATCTCTTCGATCAAAACCAATACGCGCGGTGTGCTTGGTTAGCACACCACAACTATTGGGGGTCCATTTGTTGACCTCATTTTTTATGAGGTCTTTTCTCTTCTCTCTCCTTAGTACTTAGGATCTAGCCATAGGGCATCTCCTTGACTATCTTAGATGACTAGAAATGGGACCCATCACTTAAAAATTCAAACACTTCTTGGCTCCCTTCAAACCCCACAAGTTTGATTGTAAACCCCTAAGCCACTTGGAGGGTTAAAATAAAATGGGGAGCTTTAAAGATGAGTTTCCTATAGGACTCTTTGGCCTTAGGATTACCCTGGATGGTCTGGTCCTGGTGAGGGTAAGCTTGCACACACCACACTCTCACACACATTCCAAAACCCTAAAATCACACCTACACCTGATTTGGCTTCCTGACTCATGTAGGTAATGCATATGGATGAACCTTAAACCCTAAGCCCATGGCTAAGCGGGTTAGAAAGTAGTTTAATAAGGAGAAAATCAGTTTTGGGGCTTCCATTTCTGCAGGGTAGATTCTGGTTGTCAGTCCCAAGTTATGCTTCTTTTCTTTAGGACGAAAAGAAAGGAATTGAAAAGAGTCCGAACTCATTCATGTTCATCTATTTATAAAAAGGAATCACTTATTAAAGGAATCACTTATTAGAGGGTTTGTTTATTTAGAACGGAGTGTTCAAAGGTGTAGAGAAGGTAAGGAATCTGAATCGGAGTTGGAAAGGAAAAGAGAGTCTTAAGCAAGACTTCTCGACCCGAAGGATCACTCCTAAACTAACACCTATTGGGGGTCCACCCCACCTCAGAAATGAGGTAAAAGGATCTCGGAACCTCTCTGTTTATGGGTGTCTAAACGATGGCTCCTAAATCCGAGAGAATGTTGGTTATACTTGTTCAAGGTAGAAATGAACACGGTATTCCAACGGAAAGAAGGGTAGTTTGATCCATAAGGGACATGGATACACTACCGATTTTTGAAAGCAGAACTATTTGATTAAAATGGAGAGAGGAACTTGTCCCCAGCGGAGTCGCCAGAAATATGTCGGCACTATTTTTAGGTTGTGTGTTTTATTTTGAAAAGAGAGTCGCCTACAGAAATTGTCGGCGAATTTTAATTTAATTTAAATAAAGTAGTATTTGATTTTGAAAATAATTTTAAATTTGAAAATTTTAAGATATGAAATCAAGCCGATCTCACATCCCGAATAGTTTATATAAACGAGCGCCGCACCACAAACCGTGTATCTATCCCGAAGAATAGACACACTCGCTTGATAATGGGGCTCGATTAAATAAACTAGAAAGGTTTGTGACATCCGTTTGGTCTACGAACCAATTTTATAAGCCGACAAATTCCCCGCTTAATATGAAACTATTAAACGGGGTTTATATTACTCGGGTTCTTAAAGTTCCCTATAAGGGCAAGCCCCTATAGTTAATTACATCTTAAGTGACGGGAATCACCTAAGAAAACTCTCGATAATAATCAATAATTACGCTCTCAAGAATTTCAAAGTTTAAGTTTTCAAAGGATTGAATTTTGGAAATTTCAATAGGGAATGGATCAAATTTAGAACATTTTTATTTTGGGAATTCAAAGGAAGAAAAGTAGGAGAAATTATGGATTCGAAGTGAACTTCGATAATTTCCAGACTACCACTATGGTTTGGCTTGAATTTAAGAAAGTCCTAATGTTTATTTAATGCTTTAATCTTGCCAATTTTAATTAATTAGGGCTTATATTTATATGATAGAAGCATACAAATTGCTCAGAAGATATGAGGGTTTATGTCGTATCGGACGACTACCTCGGAATCCTAAGACCGGTTAGGGTTTAATTTGCAATACAAATACCTAACGAAGAATTGAGGATTTATGTTGCACTAGTGCAAACTACCTCGAAGTCCTATGGCTTTGTTATTTAATTCTAAGAAAGTTTTGTTGATGTAGGTTCAAGTTTTGCTGACGACGATGGCCGTGCTGCCCACCATGCTCCGAGCTTCTTGTTGTTGCAGAGGTTTAGTTATAGAAATCATAAATCGGGAGGTGAGAGAAGTGTTCTGGTTTAGAGAAGTCTTAATTTCCAAGTGTTTTTTGTGTTTTAATTAAAACAGATCTTAAAGTTGATTAAACGGAACCGATTAAGATCCCACGGTTCCGTCATCCCGGCACCGTTATTTTCATCGAATTCACTTAGTCCGGATGAATTTGCTAAACTCAACTAAATGAGTTCCGCACTTTCATTTAGACCGTGGGAAATCCCGTTAGCAACACGTGGGTTACATCATCCGAGGTATTCCCGATCATTCAATGAGACGTTTTAATTTAGTTGTAATTGTAGTTTTGTGTTCGGTTTGTGATTAAATTTTGAGTTGTCTTATATTTTGAAATGTTGTGGAGGTGAATTTTATCTTGTAGTGTCTTTTAATTTAATTATGGGTTTCGGTTTTGGTTTCAGTCCTAAACGTGTCGGTTTTCATGCAACTCGTTGTTTATCATGCAAGAAAAATAAAGTGCATTTGCAATAGAATAAACTGCAATAAAATAGAAGCGTACCTGGAGGGTCTTCCCGTCATTCAAAGCTGCACTTAGAACACAGTTAGAATATTTAAGCAAGTTCCTAGGTAAAGCTGAGGGAAAAGGTTTATGGTTTTCTACCAAATTCCTAATCCTATAGCTAGTCATTTCCTATGACGTCTAGGTTCTTGTATTTTTAGTTTGAAGACGATTTTCTTCATCAAAGAACAATTAAGTTCAATTGTTCTTATAAATACCTCTATCATATTGAGGAAGTGCTTAAGAAGAATCTTAAACATCTTTTCAATATTTCTAGGATTGTTTTAAGTCCAAATGAATTTAATTGTGTAAATGAATCGATCGTCCGAGGTTTTCAAATTTTGTTAACTTGCTCGTTGAACTAGGACATTTGAATATCCTATAAGTGAAGTAGCATTTCATTTTAATGTTCTATTTAGGAGCTATGATAACTAAAGCTCCTAAGGGCAAAATGATATTTAATGATTTGTGATTCAAATTTAAGTTCAAATTAATGATTTAAGTTTGGAATAGTGTTCAAGTTATTTTAGATTTATTTTTTCATGTCTTAAGTGAGGTTATTTAATTCAATTTAATTTAATTTAATTTAATTTAATTTAATTCAATTTAATTCAATTTAGTTTGATTTGATTTAATTTAATTCAATTCGATTTAGTTGATTTAATTTCTTAATTTAATTTAGTTTAATTTTTAATTTAATTTAATTTAATTTAATTTAATTTAATTTAATTTATTTAATTTAATTTAATTTATTTAATTTAATTTAATTTATTTAATTTAATTTAATTCAACTTTTAATCTTAATTTAATTTAATTTAATTTAAAATTTTTGAAAGAGTTTAATGATTTAATTTTTATTTAATGATTAAGTCTTTTAATATTTTAAATTTGAGTTATCATTTTAATTAAGAGTTGAGTATTGATGGGATGATTAAATTTAGGGATTTTTAAATTAAAGAATAAATCTCTTCCTAATAATATCCCTATTTTAATAATTCCAATCTTATTATTCTTCCAAATTCAATTAATTATTTAATTAAGGTTTAATCATTTTAAATTACTTAATGGGTTTCTACCCTTCAATTATTTAAATTTCAATCATCCAAATCAGATTAGGATCAAATATTTTACTTGTTAATTTTTATTAAACCTAAAGTTTTAATTAAGGGTTAAAATTTTAATTACCATTTTGCCCTTTAAACCTAATAATTTCATAACTCACTAAATTGAACTCAAATGAACTTGAAATTTTTATGTGACTTCACTTATGTGTCAATAAAGACATGAGAGGAGAAAATGTGATTTTTCTGTATTTAATTTATTTATATAATTATTTTTTGTAGAAAAGAGAAATTTCCAAGGAAAATTCAATAACATGACCAAGGGAAAGTTTCTGTCCTTAAGAAAATTAGGGGACATTCCTAATGACCAGAGGACCACTTGGACCAAATTTTGTAATTTTTTGAATTATATTTTATTTATTAGAATTATTTTAAGTTCTGGAGTATTAATTAATTTAAAAATAAAATAAATGTTGAAAAATAAATTTTATAATTTTTAAAATTCTCTCTGATATCAAGGATTCCAGAGAACCAATACTTCACAATTTTCTGACCTTTTCTTGATTTATTATAATTATTTTGGTGAAAATGCTAGAAAATATATTTTTTTAATTTTAAAATTACCCTAGAGCTTTAAAAATTAATATCTCACTAAATAGACCTAGGAAAAATATGGGACTTGTTCCTAAGTGATTAAAATTCAAAATATGACATTTTGGTGAATTTTATTATTTTTGTGATTTTTATTATTTTTTAATTATTAAAAATATTAAAATAATATTAAAAATCAACTTTTTTAGAAAATTGAAATTTTAATTTTCCTGAACTCCCCTGATATCAGAGAGACTCCAAAACCAATTTGGTGAATTTTTGAAAGATATTTTGAAAGTTATGAATTTTTAAAGTTTAAAATGACTAAGTAGCTTAATCAACCCAATTAGTGGGGCTAACCAAGTCCAATTGACCTCAAATTTTTATGATGGGTTCCTCTGATCCTAAAGGTCAGTGGAGAATTGATTTCAAGTCAATTTGATCTATGGTTAACTCTAATTAATTAGAGATCTATTTTGGGTGTTTAAGCCAATTAGGGTTAATCTAAGTGAATTAACCCAAATCCTATTTTTCCTAGGGTTCTCTGGTCATATGGAACATCACCAAATTTTCCTAGAATTTATTTTACAACATGATAATTTTTGGAATTAAAATACTTAAAATAGCAACATGCATTTGAAAAATCAATAACTTTTCATAGGGATGGCCTCTGACTTTGGAAAATTCAGGGAATGTTCCCAAATTCGAGAGGCTTCAAAAGCCCTATGGTCTCATGCCATGGTGAATTGTATGAATGCATGGAGAATTAAATGTATGCAGAGAGTAAATAAATTACTAAAAATAAAATACTGGACAAAATTGAATGATTTCTTTTCCACATTATTCTCCTCATGTTCACTCGAGCAAGAGGGTATTTTTATTTTATTTTTGTGATTTTTCTACACGGAGATATGAATTTTCCAAGTTTAGGGAATTAAATAAATAGGAAAATACCCTATTTTTCTATTTATCCACGCGGCGCCGCGTCGACCTCGGCGACCTCCGAATGCACACGCGGCGCGCTCCCATTCGACGCCGCCATCCGAGTCGGCAACCCGGGCCCCGCGGTTCTCGTACCGTCTCCTGGTCCGACGCCATCCCGAGCCGTTCGTCCGCGCGTGTATTAAATGGACGGCATCCGTTCATCGTCCCCAAGTGTCCTCACCCGAGAGCCGTCCACACTAAATCCTTAAGATCTCACTCGATACTCAACAGATTTTTATGTTCTTATGCTCTATGGATTCGTCTTGAAGAGACGAACACATCTATACGGTTATCATGTATTGAAATTAAGGCATTTGAAATGGAGAATCTCCAGAAGCTCGGGATGAAGAATTAATTCATACCTTAGCTCTGAGAGGTGAAGCCTCGATCAGAGATGCTTGGCACGTTCGTTGGAGCTGCAGGAGGCTAGGGATGAAGCCTGGGGATGTGGTGAATTGCCTAGGTGTGATTTCCACCAAAGCTGATCACAACCTTTGGAGTCTGGAACAACTGGGTGACTTGGAGATGGGGCTTTTGTCGGTGGACACCTTCCCTCGACTCGGTGCGGGTGTAGGACCAATCAATTTGGGGATTGGCTCACTCGTGGAGAAGTGTCCTGGTTTTGGGTGAAATTTCAACTCTGAAATTGAGCTCACAGAGAAGAAATGGCAGGGGGATCTCACTGGGGATCAAGTGCTCTGTGTGTGGGGAGGAGTCTGGAACAATTTTGGCAGAGTTTCAGTAAGGTCTGGTTCAGCACTTCTCATGGCCGAGAAGGTGAGGGGTTTAAATAGGAGATGTTGGAGGGCCTCCCAGGGGGAGTTGAGGGCTGGGATCGAGCTGCTCTTGGCATGTGAAGAACAGCCATGGTGGCCACTAGGCATGGGGCGGCTCGGCGAAGGGAGAATTCCAAAGTTTGGCTCCTCCCAAGGTTTCGGCCATGGTGTTTTCCGGCGGCTCTGGTGGCTGGCCGGCCGAGCATTGGTCACCATCTTGTTCGGGTGGGTCGGGGCGGGGTTTAGTGTAGGCAATTGGCAAATGCCATGTGTAAAAGGCTTGGATTAGAATGGAATGGGAGAGGGCTTATTTTGGCTCAAATTGGTCAACCCCTCCACTTGGGCTAGGTGCACCACCCAAGGCTTGGTTTTGGTCGAGGGAAAAGTGATTTGGCTCGGCATAATCGAGTAGGGTCAAGTCACCATCCAAGCACAATTAGGCATAAGCATGGTTAAGGGGAATCATGGGAGTGGTTAATCACCTTTAGGAATTAAGGAAAGAGCCTCCTTCTTTTGCCCAAAATGGCATGGTGACATGTAAAGAGGCTCTCATGGCTTGCATATGGCTTGTGCATGGCTCCATGGCTCCATTTGGCTTGGGAAAAGGTTGGGTCAATTTCATAAAAATGGGTTTTAAGAATTTTGGATATTTTGGTGTGAATTTGTATGGGGCTTGATTTGGAATTGTTTGATGATGGAATTATAACTTAGGGAATGGCTTTGATTAAATGGATGGCAAATGGAAATGTCATGTGGGCTTTAGGGCCAAATTTGGGCTCATTGAAATGGTTTTAGATGGGCTTTTAAATGGTTTAGGAAAGTGGGCTTTTGAATTTTAAAATGGATTTTTGGGATGAAATTTTGGTAAAGGCTTGGGCCAAATAATTGTTGAGTTTGGTTTAGGGATGCTTCATGAGTGGTTTGAAACAAATTTGAGGTGATTTGGGTTTGAATTGGGTTGGATATGGGCTTTTTGGTAAAGAGGCTAAAGTGGGCCAAAATGAGCTACCATGGGCCAAAGTTGGGCTAGAGTTGAAATTGATGTAAAATTAATGTTGGGAAATGTTTTTGGGAGTGTTTCAAAGAGGTTTTGGCTTTGGTTAGGTTTTGATTTTAGGATTTGGGCTCATTTGGGCTAGGTTTAGGTTTAGGTCAAAATTGGGCTTTTTGATTTTGGGTTGAATTTGAGTGGGGTTTGGGTCTAAATTTTGGGCAAATCATGCTAGTGTTTTGTTCATGGGGATGTTAAGAAAGGTTTGGAAAAGATTTGGGGTTAATTGGAGTTGAATTGGGTGAGTTTGGGTTAGGTTTGGGTCATAGGTCCAAATTGGGCTTTAAGGCCAAAAGTGAAATTGGATCCCAATACCAATCAAATTGGGCTTGGATTTGGTCTAGATTGGTGTTGGGATGTTGAATTGAAGTTTAGAATTGAATTGGACCAGAATTTGGGTCAATTGGGTAGGTTTGGTTTGACATTGGGTTTACTTTGGGTTAAAATGGGTCAAATTGGGGGTTTTGATAAAAGTGGGGTAAATTGACAAAATTGGCCCATGATGTAGTTGAACAAAATGAAATTGGGAATATTTGGGATTTTCTGGAATTTTCTGGGAATTTTCTAAATTTTTGGATTTTTGGGTCAAAAGGGGTATTTTGGGTATTTGGAAGGTATTGGGGGGTATTTTTGGAATTTTTGATATTTTTGGATATGGATGATCAATTTGAGTGATGTGGAAATGTTTGGGATTGATTTTGGAGAATTTTGGGTAATTTGGAAATTTTTGAGAAATTTGGGCTATTCAGGGCTTTGGGTAGGTTAGCGGGTGTTGGGTCCCGGGGGTCAAAAATTGAAAATTTGGAAAATTGAAGATTGGGTGGATGTAAGTGGAATGCAACCATTTTGGTTGAGCCATGAAGCCATATCAAGCCCACATGAGCCATGAGGGGACTCATTTGAGGCATTCACTATGTTGTTCCTAACCCTGCTTAGCCAAGGGCTTAGGGGTTAAGGACCATCTATGTGAATCACCTACATGAGTCGAGGAGGTCAAGTCGGGTATGGGTGTGTTTTTAGGAAGTGTGTGAAAGTGTAGTGCATAGGTGTAGTGTATGTGTAAGTCGGCCCTTCACCGGACCGGGTCACCTGTGGCGGTCCTAAGGCCAAAGAGTCCTATGGAACTCATCCTTTAAACTTCCACATTTGATTTCAACCCTCTAGGTGATTAGGGGTCTATAGTCAAGTTTGTGGAGTTTGCAGGGAGTTTAGAAGTGGTTTGAATTTCTAAAAGGTGGGTCCCAATTCTAGTCCTCTAAGATAGTCAAAGGAAAAGCCTAAGGCTAGATCCTAAGTACTAAAGAGAAGAAGAGAAGACCTCATCAAAAATGAGGTCAACAAATGGACCCCCAATAGGTGTGGTGAGCCGACGGAGCACACCGCGCGTATTGGTGTTGACCGAAACGATCAACAAAACCAACACGGATGTCCAAGTAACAAACTTAGGACAAAGTAGAAGAGCTTCCGTCGGGGAGCGTCAAGTATATCTCTCGGGACGGAGATTCTCGAACTCTCGCCTGGGGAAAGGAAAAGGAGGTGAATCCTAAATTACATGATTTGGGAGAAATTCGATTTAGATTTTATTTTGTTTCATGTTCAAGTCATGATGTGTGAGTTTAGATTTCAATTTGGAGTTTCAATTTAGATTGAAGTTAGTCAAGATTAATTTGAAGGAATTTGATTTGAAATGAAAATTGGAATTTTGAAGTTTTAGATGTAACATCTTCAACCCCAAAAGAAGATCGAATCGATTGGATTGGATCATTGCAATGAGGAAAGACCTCAGAATAATGCGGTATTGGATGTAAAATCCGTAACCTCAAGAGTTTGATTTGATGTATTTCAGAGTGCAATAGGAAAAGAATCCTAAAGCGAGTGCAGTCTTGGATGTAAAATCCTCGACCCAAAAGTTTGAATTTGATGTATTTCAGATGCGATAGGAAGAGAATCCTAAAGCAGTGCAGTCTTGGATGTAAAATCCTCGACCCAAAGGTTTGAATTGATGTATTTCAGTGCAATAGGAAGAGAATCCTAAAGCAGTGCAGTCTTGGATGTAAAATCCTCGACCCAAAAGTTTGAATTGATGTATTTCAGTGCAATAGGAAGAGAATCCTAAAGCAGTGCAGTCTTGGATGTAAAATCCTCGACCCAAAAGTTTGAATTTGATGTATTTCAGTGCAGTAGGAAGAGAATCCTAAAGCAGTGCAGTCTTGGATGTAAAATCCTCGACCCAAGAGTTTGAATTTGATGTATTTCAGTGCAATAGGAAGAGAATCCTAGCAAGTGCAGTCTTGGATGTAAAATCCTCGACCCAAAGGTTTGAATTGATGTATTTCAGTGCGGTAGAGAAGAAAATCCTAAAGCAAAGGCAGGTCTTGGATGTAAAATCCTCGACCCAAAGGTTTGAATTGATGTATTTCGATGCGAGAGGAAGAAAATCCTAAAGCGAAGGCAGTCTTGGATGTAAAATCCTCGACCCAAAAGTTTGAATTTGATGTATTTCAAGTGCAGTAGGAAGAGAATCCTAAAGCAATGCGGTCTTGGATGTAAAATCCTCGACCCAAGAGTTTGAATTTGATGTATTTCAGTGCAAGTAGGAAGAGAATCCTAAAGCAGTGCAGTCTTGGATGTAAAATCCTCGACCCAAAAGTTTGAATTTGATGTATTTTAGTGCAATAGGAAGAGAATCCTAAAGCAGTGCAGTCTTGGATGTAAAATCCTCGACCCAAGAGTTTGGATTTGATGTATTTCAGATGCGATAGGAAGAGAATCCTAAAGCAATGCGATCTTGGATGTAAAATCCTCGACCCAAAAGTTTGAATTTGATGTATTTCAGTGCAATAGGGAAAGAATCCTAAAGCAGAGCAGTCTTGGATGTAAAATCCTCGACCCAAAAGTTTGGATTTGATGTATTTCAAAGTGCAAGAGGAAGAGAATCCTAAAGCAAGTGCAGTCTTGGATGTAAAATCCTCGACCCAAAAGTTTGAATTTGATGTATTTCAGGTGCAGTAGGAAGAGAATCCTAAAGCAAGTGCGAGTCTTGGATGTAAAATCCTTGACCCAAAAGTTTGAATTTGATGTATTTCAGTGCAGTAGGAAGAGAATCCTAAAGCAGTGCAGTCTTGGATGTAAAATCCTCGACCCAAGAGTTTGGATTTGATGTATTTCAGTGCAATAGGAAGAGAATCCTAAAGCAGTGCAGTCTTGGATGTAAAATCCTCGACCCAAGAGTTTGGATTTGATGTATTTTTGGTGTGAGATCTGGAAAGATCGAATTTGAGATTTGAAATTTGACTGAGATTTGAAATTTGGAAAGATTGAATTTGAGATTTGAAATTTGACTGAGATTTGAAATTTGGAAAGATTGAATTTGAAGTTTGATCGAGATTGGATTCGAAATTTGATTGAGAATTTGATTTAACATTCTTGTTGATTTTGTTTATCCTTTAATGATTCAAATTTCATTTTGTTATTTATTTAATGTTCATGTGAATTTGGTGTTTGTCATTTTTTTTTTAGATTAGATTTTTTTTTTTTCTTAGAAAGTTTTCTTTTATCTTTCTTTTTTTTTTGTTTTATTTCTTTTCTGTTCTTTGTTCGAAGTTCATTCAACTTTAACGGCGTTTCCCAATCAATTTGCACAAAAGAGGTGAAGGCCAAAAATGTGACATGGTCACTTTCATTCCAATCATACTGAAGATACATCGTACAACTTGATCTGGAATATATTTCATACAATCCATGTAGACTCAAAACGGATCGTGTATGATCTTTGTTGATCCATCTAAAGAAGCATCCGTCAAAGGTCCATGTCCGAATAGTGAGATACATGGTCAATAACATCACCTTCCAAGCCATCCTTGGCAAGGATGCCGTATGGATGTACATCGGAGGTGTGATATTTTCCATGTAACTCACGGCTCGTAAGGTCGGAGGCTTTCTAGCTCCGGGTCCAGTCGGAAATGGTAAGGTATCTTTCCGTCGTCCATCCTCCCGAACGTAACCGAGATCCGTTTCACCGGTACTCTGGTATGCAATGCTTCGGCGATATCCGCTCCGTTACCCTTCGCATCATGACGGAACCTACCGGTAGTGGTATCTTCACCGGCCCTCGGAACTCACCCGGGCCCGCTATCCGGAGGTCGGATCCGAACATGATGTTGCACTCGCTCGGGAAAGAGATCGTGCGTAAAGGCTCGACAAAATCATGGTGATCAATGTGTGGGGGTATACGATCACCCCGTTCGTAGATGTCGATGATGCGAATATTGGGTATGCGACCTGCCGGCGTACCCTCCATGTTACCAATCTCTTTACCATTCTCTTGATGACTAATGGCATCGGGTCCACTTGCCCATGACGGAGTATTCCCGGCGGGTTTCCCTTCCTGTCCTCGGCAAAGTTGTAACAGACATCCACATTGTATTGTGATTCTTCCTTTCCCCGGCATCCATCTCCGGGGCTCGAGTATGTGTTTTCCCTTAGGCGGCCTCGCTCGGCTCAGCCTTTTCAAATCCCGGATGCAATCCACGATTTGCTGTCGCTCATACTTCGAGAATACGTCCGTATGTAATTCGAGGCCCTCCAAGTATATTGATTCTTCTCGCCTCTAATCCTTTCAAAGTATTCAAAGGTTTTCTTTTCAACATTTTGCATTCTCTCCGACTCGTATTCCGGAATGATCCGCGGATGGCGAGGCCCAGTGACGTATTGTGGGATATAAGGTTTGATCCCTTCACGTTCTCCCGCATACCTCGGCTCCTCGGGGATGATGTCCGTCGGGACATCCCCCGGGTTGCTTCGCAACAAGGTCATGCATCACTCGGTGGTTCTATCCGGTGGCGTGGTAGCCTTCTTTCTTCCGGTCTTTGTGAGATTTCCCCGGTTCTTTCGTCATCCTAGGAGTCGGCCTCCTTTCTTCCGGTTCCCGGTGAACCGGTGTCCTTGAAGTGTATGCACCGACATTAGCAACCGCCTCGTCGTGTCGATCCGCAACTAGTTTTGTTAACATCTTGCGGATACGGCGATTCTTATTTCTTCGTTGCGTTGCCGTGAGAGTAGCTCTCCGGACTTCTTGAATCTCTCGTGGGCGTGGCGCCGACAAGCTCTGCCCTCCGCCGTAGCGACTACGGACTTCATTTTCTTATCTTCTTCAATATTTGTCTTTCTTCTCTTGTTGCTCGGATTGGTGGCTTGGGCCACCCACTTTCATCACCGTATGTCCGGGCGGTTCTTCTCGGTCAACCGGGACCCGGTCACTTTCTTCGTATCGTAGGCTCCGCCGGTGCGAAATCCGAGTCAATCTCGATTATCGCTCCATCTTTCACCCTCTTTTCATCAAGTGCAAGGCTTACGCCATTCTTAAAGTTCAAGACCAACCGCCCGCTCGACATTTCCCTGCGAAAAGACAAGGAAAAGGATCGTGGGTCGTACTAAGAACAAGAACATCAAGAAAATGTTTATTAAAGACATCTTGTTTTATTATTATTTTTATATTTTCAAACTTAACAGGAATGAAGTGGGATAAGATCAGGTAAGAAATTTTGATTTGGAAAAGAAAACAAGGAAAATTTTATTATCAGGATTTTATTTATTTTAGCACATTTTATTATTTTTCGGGTTCGGACCCATTCATAAGTAATCACTTCACCCGTGTTTCTAGGGATGGAAAGTTCATTCCTTCGAAACATCGAGTAGCGTAATACTTTTTCAAGTATCGTCCATTGATCGGAAGCATATGTCGTTCTCCTTGGCAATTCACTAGTCGGGTAGGAACCTCCTGAGTATACTGCTTCAACCACAAATGGTCCTTCCCAAGTGGGTTCAAATTTTCCTCCTATCTTGCGGTGTGCAAGAATAGGTCTTTTGAGAACGAGAACTAGATCACCAACTTTGAAGGTTCTTGGGCGGACCAGTTTATCATGAGCTCGAATCATCTTAGCTTGGTATAATTCTAAATTCCGTTGCGCCGCAAGTCTTTTCCCTTCCGGGCTCTCTAATTCTTCGAGTCGTAATTTGGCGTTTTCTTCGTTGTGATTTTATTCGCAACCGCAACTCGAGTGAAGGAAGCCGAACCTCTAAAGGTAAGACTCGCCTCGGACCCATACACCGAGCGTAAGGTGTAGCTTGCGTAGGAGTTCGAAGGTTGTCCGAGTAGGCCCATAAGGCTTCTAACAACTTCTCGTGCCAATTTCTCTTATTGTCGTCTAAAGTCTTCTTTAAAATTTGAACGAGAGTTTTATTAAAAGCCTCAGCAAGGCCGTTTGCTCTTGGGTAGTAAATTGTTGAAAATCGCCAGTCGATTCCGTGTCTCCTGACAAAATTGTTGATTTGTGTGTTTCTGAAGGCTGACCCATTATCTGAGATGATTCTGCGCGGCACCCCGAAACGGTAAACAACCTGGTTCTTGAAAAATTGTAGCACGTGATGTGCTTTCACTTCTCTGAGTGGAACCGCCTCGCCCACTTGGAAAAGTAATCCGTAGCCGCAAGAATGAAGCGATGTCCTTTTGACGACGGCGGTTCTATTGGACCCACTATATCCGTGCCCCAACATTCAAATGGCCACGATGCAATTGTCGGATGTAGCACATTTGGAGGTTGGTGTAGAACCACTCCGTGCACTTGGCATTGGTGACAGCTCTTGGCGATTTTCATGCAATCGGTCATCATCGAGGGCCAGTAGGTACCCTAGTCTTTTAATTTTCATTTTCATCTTTGGACCCGATCGGTGAGCGCCACAGAGTCCTGAATGCACCTCCTTAACAATTTCACGGGCTTCGGACCCACTTAGGCACCTTAGCCACATTTGATCAAAAGACCTTCTGTATAATGTATTGTTTATTAGTGCGTAGGACAGAGTTCTTTTCTTGATCTGATGGGCTAACGACCTATCATCCGGTAGTTTTCCTGTTTGTAGGTAATCTATCAATGGCCGTCGCCAATCTTCCGTGTTTTCTCGTCACTCGTCGCAATTGATCCTTTTTCCTTTTCGATTTGTGTATCGTGTCTATGTCAAGTCGTGATAGGACCCGACGTCCGTGAACCGACACTTCCACTCGATTCATCTTGCAAACAGGCAAATTCTTTTGCGAGACGAGCTAGCGCATCCGCTGGAGCGTTTTCTTTCCGGGAATTTTGTAAATTGTCACATTCGGAATCTGTTCCAACAAGTTGTATGGCATACTCGGAAGTATTGCTCGAGTCTTGGTTTTAAAATTCCGTATCGTCCGGCGATCCGTTGAATGATTAACCGTGAATCCCCGTAGATGTTGATGTCCGTTATCCCCATTTGAATGGTTAATTCCACTCCTGTTATGAGGGCTTCGTATTCCGCTTCGTTGTTTGTACATGGCTCCGTCAAGTGGTAGGAGTATCTTAACATCCCCCGCTCCGGTGTTATAAAGATTAGCCCGATTCCCGCCTTACCGGCACTATCATTTGCGATTCTTCGTCTTTGTGCGCCGAAGATGCTCCGTCGAAATATAATTCCCAACGTCGATCATCAAGGTCTTCTAGGTTCATTATTTGTTCATCCGGCAAATCGTCATCGAGAGGAGATTCCGCCGGCAAAGGGTGTGCCGCAAGGAAGTCTCGCTAAGGCTTGTCCTTTTACGGCACGAAGAGGCACGAAAGTTATATCAAATTGCAATAATATCATCGACCATCCGGCAAGTCTCGCCGGAAAGCGTTGGACGAGTCATCAAGTATCGCAATGAATTAAACTTCGAGATCAAGTCGACCTTATGAGAAAGCATATAATGCCCGAGCTTTTGAGCGGCGAAGATCGTGGCCAAACAATGCTTTTCAATTGCGGGATACCTTATTTCCGTCGGCAGAAACGACGGCTTAAGTAATAAAGAGCATTTTCTTTACCCTCATCATCGACTCCGGCTAACAGTGGCTCCGAGAGAGTCGTCTAAAGCCGCGGTATAAAGTATTAGCGGTCTACTCCGAGACTCGGGGCTGCTAAGACAGGAGGTGTCATTAAATATTGTTTAATGTCTTCGAAGGCCCTCCGGCATTTCTCTTCCCAAATAAATTTGGCGTCCTTTTTAACTAGTGCCGAGAAAGGCCGACACCTACTCGACAGGTTCGAGATAAAGCGTCGAAGATATGCTAGCTTCCCTTGAAAAGATCGTAGTTGTTTTAAGGTTTTGGGAGGCGGCATTTCTAAGATGGCTTTAATCTTCTCCGGGTCGATTTCAATTCCACGATGTCGGACAACGAATCCTAAGAATTTCCTCGGAGGTGACGCCGAAGGCGCATTTTAAGGGATTCATCTTAAGGTTAAATTGTCTTAATCGTTCGAAAACAATTCTCAAATCATACAAATGGTTGTCCTTTACTTTGCTTTTGATGACCACATCGTCCACGTAGCATTCGACTTGATTGTGGATGAGATCATCAAAAATTCTTGTCATTGCTCTTTGGTAGGTTGCTCTCGCGTTCTTCAATCCGAATGGCATCATCGTGTAGCAAAATACTCCGATCGGCGTTCTGAATGCTGTAAGCTTTTCATCTTCTGGAGCCATTTTTATTTGGTTGTATCCTGAAGATCCATCCATGAATGAGAATATTTCGTGTGTTGAAGCAATGTCGATCATTAATTCTGGGATCGGTAGAGGAAATTCATCTTTTGGACATGCCTTGTTTAAATCTCTGAAATCCACACAAATTCTGATCTGACCATTCTTCTTCCTGACTGGTACCACGTTGGCTAACCAAGTCGGGTATTGTTCTTCACGGACAAATTTAGCGTCTATTAACTTTTTAACTTCAGCTATGACTTGTTGTTCGATTTCTAGACGCATTCTTCCGGGACCTTGTCCGACCGGAACGTAAGTAGGGTCCACTCCTAGTTTATGGACCGCAACCTCCGGAGCTAAACTCGGCATCTCATCGTAGCTCCAAGCAAAACAGTCTTTAAATTCCATTAATAACTTGATTATTTCTTTGGAGTCTTCTTTATTGAGTAAAGAGCTAACAAAGGTAGGTCTAGGCTCTTCGCTAGTACCTAAGTTAACTTCTATTAACTCATCTATTGTAGATTTGATTTCTTCTTCGAATTCTGTGGAGCGTCTCCAATTTGTAAATCTTCGAGTTCATCCGTAGTTTCCATGCAGCTTTTCATTAGATTCGCAAGTGATAACCAAGCAAAATTCAGTATCATCAACCGATCCTATCGTGCCGAATCCGAGACCATGCTTTGAGTTGGGTGGACGACCGGAGTTATTCCATAAATTTTCAAAACGTTGTGATCGACCTTTTGTCCACTCGTCGAGGTAAGAAACCACGTTGAATTAAATTTTGAACACAGGGAGAGTACCACTCAAAAGGCAATTCCATTAATTCCGATGAAGTAGCATCTTCAAGTTGTACATTATTTTCAGCTTTGGAGGAAGAAGCACCACGGTAGAATTTGATTGGTTTTGCACCACCGCTACGTACCTCTTTGACCTCCATACCCTCGATCTTATTAGAATGGATCGGGGTCAGGGTCGTAGTATGTACATAGTGGTTAATCTTCTCGTACATCGATTTATATTCTTCGTTTCTTTCATCTTCGAGAGGGATTTTGAATTGCGGCTTCTTTCGACTTATTGTCGCTGCTTCTTGTTTGATTTCTCTTTCTTCTTCAGAACTATCTTCCCAATCGACATTGATGGTTGGTTTCCTCTGTCCAATCATCCTAATGTCTCTACCACGACCTCGTCCCCGGCCTCGACCTCGGATGCGAGTTGTGGAGAAACCTTCACCATCTCGCCGTAAGGGAGTGGTGAGTGATCGTTGGACTAGAACTTCGGGTTCTTCGTTGTCCCAAACTTTCTTTGCTTCATTTGTTATGGTATCTCCGGAGAAGATCGTTTTCTTCGGTGGTGCATAATAAGTCGCATCCTCGTGGATTCCAATTTCATGTACGGAGAATGGTTGTAAGTCACCTTTGATGCACTCGTTCTCCTCCATCGTAGTATTTGATGCACCGATGTAGAGATGATGGTACCATCCTGTTTTCATGTATCCATGGTCGGCCTGGTAGAGCGTTGAACGATGTTTCGAATCAATTATGTGAAATTTCGCGGTTGTCTTTGCTAAGTCACCGGTCTTCATCGATAGCGTTATTGAGCCGAGGGCTCTTTCTCCTTTCCGGTTGAATCCTCTTAATAACATTTTGTCCGCTTCGAGCTCGCGGGCATCAATTTCCAAGTATGCTAGCGTTCGAAGATTCATTATATTGATTGATGCTCCCGGATCCACCAATACTCCGGAGAGTGTAAATTTTCCGATTGTAACCGAAATGTACAACGGTCGGTTGTGATCCGTCGTTCCAAGTAGTAGGTCGTTGTCCGTGAAGGTAACACCTCGTTGTTCTTTTAACGAGCAAACCTCATCTAAGGACTCTCCGGCCATTTGAGCTAAGCAAATTTCTGGATCAAGTAAGGCCTTGATCAGAGCTTCTCTCATCTCCTTCGATAAGATGAGAGCGTCGTAGATGCTCGCCTTGGCTGGTAGTTCCTAAGATGGGCTAGCACGTTGTAGTCCACTTTGTTTTCATGTGTCTCGCTTCTTCTCGAATGGGTATTTCTTCGCGGGGTTGGTTCTTCCTGAACAACCACCTGCTTTCCTTTGTCTTTTGGACCCATTCTCGGAGGTAGAACTTTTCCACTTCTTAAGTTGACTTCTGTAATTTCCTCTGAATCTATTGTTGAGCTCGCCGGTGTCTCTTCTTGAATCGGAATGACAGGCTCTTCCGGATTAGCTTCAGAGTCTGAAGGCTCTAATTCTATCGTGACTGGAGCTCCTCGAAACTCACAGATAGATTCGTTGCTTGTTGAACTCTCGTAGCCTCCTTGATGGATGTCTTCTTCGTTATTTTGCTTGTCGAGATCGTGTATGATTTGAGAATTGTCGTTGGTATCGAAATCGATATCCGGATTATCGTTAGTTACGTAATCGTTAGAAACAGATCAAAACGTAGCCAACGCCATCACCCTTATCATTATATGTCCCACCGAAGTGAGCAGATAATCATACGAGTCAAGGGTTCGAGGGATTTCTCCCCCGAATCGGAAACAACTATCCTAGGATAAGCGGCCCCTAGTCCAGCCTTAGGTGCCTCGGTCTTCTCTTCTTCGTCGATTTTCTTCTTCTCTTGATCGTCTCTCGTTGAGGTGGTCCTTCTATCGCAAGTGATAGTACCGGCTTAACAGTTTCAAACTCCGAATTGAAGTTCGCACCGAAGCGGTTTGGATGCTTGTCTAAAATCTTTTTCGAAGACCTCGTCCAAGCGGTAGTCCATCCATCGTCGGTCGTATAGGGATCTATCGGAATGATGGGATCGATCGAGATAACATTGACGGAACCTCCTTTACGGGGTTCCTTCATGTACTCATTCGGGATCGTTATATTCCCTTTCCGCAGGTTGTCATTGAGCCAACTTTTGAAGGTAATGCAATCTTCTATTTTGTGTCCAAGCATTTGGTGGTAAGGGCAAAAGTTGGGATCACCCTTCTTATTGACTTCCTGCGGTCTTTTAGTGCTCGCGCAGCTGGAAATCTGGAGTCTTCATCGGACTCGCGGAACATTTTCGACACTCGCTTCATTCTTGAACGGATATTCTCTCGCTCAAAAGCTCTCTTAATGTACGTTGCGGGCGGGACGGTTGTTCATACTCTGCGGAGATGATCCGATAGTGGGCCGGGGTTGCTGGTAATTCTGTTGTGGTTGTTGCGGCCGTTCTGGTGGTATTTGCATCGGTTGCTTGCCTTTGTCAATTGCTGCAACGATCCCGGATTTCTTTTCAAAAGTCTTTACAGGCTTTTGTTTGTCCGTCTTGTCGGTGAAACTTAATTGCTTCGCCTCTTCTTGCAAGCTTCCGCCTTGCTTAACAACTTCTCGAAAGTCTTAATAGTAAATCCCTCGAGGAGAAGTGCTATCGGGCCATGGATGCTTTTTAGCAAAATGCCGATCGCATGCCGTTCTTGCAGTTGTGGTTCACACTTCATACTTAAGTTCCTCCATCGGAGTATGTAATCCACCAAAGTTTCATTCGGCTTGTTTTTCTACCACTAAATCACCTATAGTGATGTGGTGCTCGAGCTCCGGCGAATCGCTTGATGAAGAGGTTCTCTAGCTCCGAGAATGTCTTAACCGAACCGTTCGGCAACTCGCATACCCGCCGAAGGCGATTCCCGACGCATCGGCTGACGAACTGTCGGAAGAGTAATGCATCGCTCCCGCCGGCATTGCAACAACTGGCACGAAAGTGTGCCACATGCTGTCGAGGGTTCCCGGTTCCATCGAAGGTCTTGAACAGAGGTGGTACGAAGCCTTTCGGGTATTGGACAGCGTCGAATTCTTCTGGGTAAGGTCTACCCGTCCGAATGGATGTCCCGCTCTTTGATTGTGCTAAGGCTTCTGCACTCTGCTGTTCCACCAAGTTCTTGATATCCTTTTCGGGAATCATACTTTGTGTTGTATCCTTTTAGCCGATCATCCCCATTGACGGACGTAATCTCCTTTCCTCCGTCCACAATGTGAATGACCTCTCGGGGGTGTTTCTCTATGTGGTTGTACTCGACTGCGGAGAGTGGCAGAGCTACGGCCATCTCTTCCATCCTTTTCGCCATTCGAGCGATCGTGTCGTCTTTTCCTCGAAGCCGTCTTCTCATCGCTTCCGGCTCCTCTCTTCTCGCGGCTGCAGGAGCACCTTGCGAAGCTCGATGAAGCTCGTGTCTCAACCATGTTGATTTCGCGTATTCGTCGTCCATGAATTCCGATGAATCAATCTCGTCTCCGAACTTTTCTTCTCTTTCTTTTGCCAACCGTCGGATATCGGTTCTCAACTTTTCCATGGCATCTTCTAGCGGGGCTTTCGTGTGTCTTCGTGGTTGTCGTGCGATAGGCCGCCGGGTCCCCTTCTCACGGGTCCCCTTCATCGCGGTAGCACTTTCTTCGCATTCGAGTCTCCCGGCGAGACTTTCTTTCTCGGCTGCTTGTTTCAATCTCAATCGCCCAGGTAGTGGGACGCCATACCATCCTTCTGGCAGCTGAAGGTCTAGGGACCGGATGGTCCGTTCGGCCAAATGCTTCGGAAGGTGGTATCCTCCCTGATCTGTAATCACCGAGACGACAACGGGCGGACTAGCCTTCATCCTTTTACTCGGCTTTTCTGTCATGATGGCGGGTTCTACTCGGGGCCCAAGACGGGATTTGACTGGCACCCGCCCTATCCTTCGTAGAATTTCTGACACGGGGCAGTTTTCCTTCTTTGCTAACTTTTCTACCAAAGTTTGCAGTCGAGCAAACGGCGTAGTTCTAGCTCTTTTCTTGCGGCTATCGTTGTAATATGCGGGTCGTGGTAATTTGGCGACAATCTTGCGAATGTTTTCTTCATCTTCTGCGGCGGAGAGGGGATGAAATCTGCTTCCTCCCAACAGTGGTATGTATTCAGGCAGCGGCGAATATTCTGGCAGTTCTGGAATTTCTTCTAGGAAAGCAATTTCAGCAGCCCTGGCTTCTTTAGCGATCCTTCTATTTCTGTTTCTTCTCTGGGTCTTTGTTAGTGACGGAATTCTTGAACTGGACCCGATCTCGAAAACAGAAGGTCTTACAGGAAGATCTGTACCCTCCACGGTAACAGGTCCATCATAATCTCGGATTTCTTTCCCCTTAGATTTGGCAAAAGTCGGGGTAGGTGCAGAAACAACTAGACCAGATGGGGGTAGGAAGAACGGTCCTCTCGCGGGCAACGGTATTCCTCTTAGTCGGGATCCTTTGCGGAGGAGGGAATTCTTGGGTTGACCTAAGGTTGAACTCGACGCAGCGGCTCTTCGGCCGGATACCTTGTTCATCGGTGCGAAAAGGGAGACGTCGGTGATTTTGACGTTCGTGTTTTCAAATCCTTGTCCAAATCGGATGATTCCATTGTCGGGCGACTCATCCTTATAGACGAGCGAGGTCCAGTCCATTGGTGAAGGAGAAAATCGGTTTTGGGGCTTCCATTTCTGCAGGGTAGATTCCGGTTGTCAGTCCCAAGTTATGCTTCTTTTCTTTAGGACGAAAAGAAAGGAATTGAAAAGAGTCCGAACTCATTCATGTTCATGTATTTATAAAAAGGAATCACTTATTAAAGGAATCACTTATTAGAGGGTTTGTTTATTTAGAACGGAGTGTTCAAAGGTGTAGAGAAGGTAAGGAATCTGAATCGGAGTTGGAAAGGAAAAGAGAGTCTTAAGCAAGACTTCTCGACCCGAAGGATCACTCCTAAACTAACACCTATTGGGGGTCCACCCCACCTCAGAAATGAGGTAAAAGGATCTCGGAACCTCTCTGTTTATGGGTGTCTAAACAGTGGCTCCTAAATCCGAGAGAATGTTGGTTATACTTGTTCAAGGTAGAAATGAACACAGTATTCCAACGGAAAGAAGGGTAGTTTGATCCACAAGGGATATGGATACACTACCGATTTTTGAAAGCAGAACTATTTGATTAAAATGGAGAGAGGAACTTGTCCCCAGCGGAGTCGCCAGAAATATGTCGGCACTATTTTTAGGTTGTGTGTTTTATTTTGAAAAGAGAGTCGCCTACAGAAATTGTCGGCGAATTTTAATTTAATTTAAATAAAGTAGTATTTGATTTTGAAAATAATTTTAAATTTGAAAATTTTAAGATATGAAATCAAACTGATCTCACATCCCGAATAGTTTATATAAACGAGCGCCGCACCACAAACCGTGTATCTATCCCGAAGAATAGACACACTCTGCTTGATAATGGGGCTCGATTAAATAAACTAGAAAGGTTTGTGACATCCGTTTGGTCTACGAACCAATTTTATAAGCCGACAAATTCCCCGCTTAATATGAAACTATTAAACAGGGTTTATATTACCCGGGTTCTTAAAGTTCCCTATAAGGGCAAGCCCCTATAGTTAATTACATCTTAAGTGACGGGAATCACCTAAGAAAACTCTCGATAATAATCAATAATTCTGCTCTCAAGAATTTCAAAGTTTAAGTTTTCAAAGGATTGAATTTTGGAAATTTCAATAGGGAATGGATCAAATTTAGAACATTTTTATTTTGGGAATTCAAAGGAAGAAAAGTAGGAGAAATTATGGATTCGAAGTGAACTTCGATAATTTCCCGACTACCCTATGGTTTGGCTTGAATTTAAGAAAGTCCTAATGTTTATTTAATGCTTTAATCTTGCCAATTTTAATTAATTAGGGCTTATATTTACATGATAGAAGCATACAAATTGCCTAGAAGATATGAGGGTTTATGTCGTATCGGACGACTACCTCGGAATCCTAAGACCGGTTAGGGTTTAATTTGCAATGCAAATACCTAACGAAGAATTGAGGATTTATGTTGCACTAGGCAAACTACCTCGAAGTCCTATGGCTTTGTTATTTAATTCTAAGAAAGTTTTGTTGATGTAGGTTCGAGTTTCGTCGACGACGATGGCCGTGTCTGCCCACCATGCTCCGAGCTTCTTGTTGTTGCAGAGGTTTAGTTATAGAAATCATAAATCGGGAGGTGAGAGAAGTGTTCGGTTTAGAGAAGTCTTAATTTCCAAGTGTTTTTTGTGTTTTAATTAAAACAGATCTTAAAGTTGATTAAACGAACCGATTAAGATCCCACGGTTCCGTCATCCCGGCACCGATTATTTTCATCGAATTCACTTAGTCCAGATGAATTTGCTAAACTCAACTAAATGAGTTCCGCACTTTCATTTAGACCGTGGGAAATCCCGTTAGCAACACGTGGGTTACATCATCCGAGGTATTCCCGATCATTCAATGAGACGTTTTAATTTAGTTGTAATTGTAGTTTTGTGTTCGGTTTGTGATTAAATTTTGAGTTGTCTTATATTTTGAAATGTTGTGGAGGTGAATTTTATCTTGTAGTGTCTTTTAATTTAATTATGGGTTTCGGTTTTGGTTTACGTCCTAAAGGTGTCGGTTTTCATGCAACTGTTGTTTATCATGCAAGAAAAATAAAGTGCATTTGCAATAGAATAAATCGCAATAAAATAGAAGCGTACCTGGAGGGTCTTCCCGTCATTCCAAGCCGCACTTAAAACACAATTAGAATATTTAAGCAAGTTCCTAGGTAAAGCTAAGGGAAAGGTTTATGGTTTTCTACCAAATTCCTAATCCTATGCTTGAGTCATTTCCTATGACGTCTAGGTTCTTTGTGTTTTTAGTTTGAAGACGATTTTCTTCATCAAAGAACAATTAAGTTCAATTGTTCTTATAAATACCCTATCATATTGAGGAAGTGCTTAAGAAGAATCTTAAACATCTTTTCAATATTTCTAGGATTGTTTTAAGTCCAAATGAATTTAATTGTGTAAATGAATCGATCGTCCGAGGTTTTCAAATTTTGTTAACTTGCTCAGTGAACTAGGACATTTGAATATCCTATAAGTGAAGTAGCATTTCATTTTAATGTTCTATTTAGGAGCTATGATAACTAAAGCTCCTAAGGGCAAAATGATATTTAATGATTTGTGATTCAAATTTAAGTTCAAATTAATGATTTAAGTTTGGAATAGTGTTCAAGTTATTTTAGATTTATTTTTTCATGTCTTAAGTGAGGTTATTTAATTCAATTTAATTTAATTTAATTTAATTTAATTTAATTCAATTTAATTCAATTTAGTTTGATTTGATTTAATTTAATTCAATTCAATTTAGTTGATTTAATTTCTTAATTTAATTTAGTTTAATTTTTAATTTAATTTAATTTAATTTAATTTAATTTAATTTAATTTATTTAATTTAATTTAATTTATTTAATTTAATTTAATTTATTTAATTTAATTTAATTCAACTTTTAATCTTAATTTAATTTAATTTAATTTAAAATTTTTGAAAGAGTTTAATGATTTAATTTTTATTTAATGATTAAGTCTTTTAATATTTTAAATTTGAGTTATCATTTTAATTAAGAGTTGAGTATTGATGGGATGATTAAATTTAGGGATTTTTAAATTAAAGAATAAATCTCTTCCTAATAATATCCACTATTTTAATAATTCCAATCTTATTATTCTTCCAAATTCAATTAATTATTTAATTAAGGTTTAATCATTTTAAATTACTTAATGGGTTTCTACCCTTCAATTATTTAAATTTCAATCATCCAAATCAGATTAGGATCAAATATTTTACTTGTTAATTTTTATTAAACCTAAAGTTTTAATTAAGGGTTAAAATTTTAATTACCATTTTGCCCTTTAAACCTAATAATTTCATAACTCACTAAATTGAACTCAAATGAACTTGAAATTTTTATGTGACTTCACTTATGTGTCAATAAAGACATGAGAGGAGAAAATGTGATTTTTCTGTATTTAATTTATTTATATAATTATTTTTTGTAGAAAAGAGAAATTTCCAAGGAAAATTCAATAACATGACCAAGGGAAAGTTTCTGTCCTTAAGAAAATTAGGGGACATTCCTAATGACTAGAGGACCACTTGGACCAAATTTTGTAATTTTTTGAATTATATTTTATTTATTAGAATTATTTTAAGTTCTGGAGTATTAATTAATTTAAAAATAAAATAAATGTTGAAAAATAAATTTTATAATTTTTAAAATTCTCTCTGATATCAAGGATTCCAGAGAACCAATACTTCACAATTTTCTGACCTTTTCTTGATTTATTATAATTATTTTGGTGAAAATGCTAGAAAATATATTTTTTTAATTTTAAAATTACCCTAGAGCTTTAAAAATTAATATCTCACTAAATAGACCTAGGAAAAATATGGGACTTGTTCCTAAGTGATTAAAATTCAAAATATGACATTTTGGTGAATTTTATTATTTTTGTGATTTTTATTATTTTTTAATTATTAAAAATATTAAAATAATATTAAAAATCAACTTTTTTTAGAAAATTGAAATTTTAATTTTCCTGAACTCCCCTGATATCAGAGAGACTCCAAAACCAATTTGGTGAATTTTTGAAAGATATTTTGAAAGTTATGAATTTTTAAAGTTTAAAATGACTAAGTAGACTTAATCAACCCAATTAGTGGGGCTAACCAAGTCCAATTGACCTCAAATTTTTATGATGGGTTCCTCTAATCCTAAAGGTCAGTGGAGAATTGATTTCAAGTCAATTTGATCTATGGTTAACTCTAATTAATTAGAGATCTATTTTGGGTGTTTAAGCCAATTAGGGTTAATCTAAGTGAATTAACCCAAATCCTATTTTTCCTAGAGGTTCTCTCGGTCATATGGAACATCACCAAATTTTCCTAGAATTTATTTTACAACATGATAATTTTTGGAATTAAAATACTTAAAATAGCAACATGCATTTGAAAAATCAATAACTTTTCATAGGGATGGCCTCGACTTTGGAAAATTCAGGGAATGTTCCCAAATTCGGAGGCTTCAAAAGCCCTATGGTCTCATGCCATGGTGAATTGTATGAATGCATGGAGAATTAAATGTATGTAGAGAGTAAATAAATTACTAAAAATAAAATACTGGACAAAATTGAATGATTTCTTTTCCACATTATTCTCCTCTCGTTCATCGAGCAAGAGGGTATTTTTATTTTATTTTTGTGATTTTTCTACACCAGAGATATGAATTTTCCAAGTTTAGGGAATTAAATAAATAGGAAAATACCCTATTTTTCTATTTATCCACGCGGCGCCGCGTCAACCTCGGCAGCTCCGAATGCACACGCGGCGCGCTCCCATTCGACGCCGCCATCTGAGTCAGCAACCCGGGCCCCGCGGTTCTCGTACCGTCTCCTGGTCCGACGCCATCTGAGCCGTTCGTCCGCGCGTGTATTAAATGGACGGCATCCATTCATCGTCCCCAAGTGTCCTCACCCGAGAGCCGTCCACACTAAATCCTTAAGATCTCACTCGATACTCAACAGATTTTTATGTTCTTATGCTCTATGGATTCGTCTTGAAGAGACGAACACATCTATACGGTTATCATGTATTGAAATTAAGGCATTTGAAATGGAGAATCTCCAGAAGCTCGGGATGAAGAATTAATTCATACCTTAGCTCGAGAGGTGAAGCCTCGATCGAGAGATGCTTGGCACGTTCGTTGGAGCCGCAGGAGGCTAGGGATGAAGCCCGGGGATGTGGTGAATTGCACTAGGTGTGATTTCCACCAAAGCCGATCACAACCTTTGGAGTCCGGAACAACCGGGTGACTCGGAGATGGGGCTTTTGCTGGTGGACACCTTCCCTCGACTCGGTGCGGTGTGTAGGACCAATCAATTTGGGGATTGGCTCACTCGTGGAGAAGTGTCCTGGTTTTGGGTGAAATTTCAACTCGAAACTGAGCTCGCGAGAGAAGAAATGGCAGGGGGATCTCACTCGGGGATCAAGTGCTCGTGTGTGGGGAGGAGTCCGGAACAATTTTGGCGAGTTTCGGTAAGGTCCGGTTCAGCACTTCTTATGGCCGAGAAGGTGAGGGGTTTAAATAGGAGATGTTGGAGGGCCTCCTGGGGGAGTTGAGGGTCGGGATCAGCTGCTTCTTGGCATGTGAAGAACGGCCATGGTGGCCACTAGGCATGGGGCAGCTCGAGCAAGGGAGAATTCCAAAGTTTGGCTCCTCCCAAGGTTTCGGCCATGGTGTTTTCCGGCGGCTCGGTGGCCGGCCGGCCGTGCATTGGTCACCATCTTGTTCGAGTGGGTCGTGGTCGGGGTTTAGTGTAGGCGATTGGCAAATGCCATGTGTAAAAGGCTTGGATTAGAATGGAATGGGAGAGGGCTTATTTTGGCTCAAATTGGTCAACCCCTCCACTTGGGCTAGGTGCACCACCCAAGGCTTGGTTTTGGCTGAGGGAAAAGTGATTTGGCTCGAGCATAATCGAGTAGGGTCAAGTCACCATCCAAGCACAATTAGGCATAAGCATGGTTAAGGGGAATCATGGGAGTGGTTAATCACCTTTAGGAATTAAGGAAAGAGCCTCCTCCTTTTGCCCAAAATGGCATGGTGACATGTAAAGAGGCTCTCATGGCTTGCATATGGCTTGTGCATGGCTCCATGGCTCCATTTGGCTTGGGAAAAGGTTGGGTCAATTTCATAAAAATGGGTTTTAAGAATTTTGGATATTTTGGTGTGAATTTGTATGGGGCTTGATTTGGAATTGTTTGATGATGGAATTATAACTTAGGGAATGGCTTTGATTAAATGGATGGCAAATGGAAATGTCATGTGGGCTTTAGGGCCAAATTTGGGCTCATTGAAATGGTTTTAGATGGGCTTTTAAATGGTTTAGGAAAGTGGGCTTTTGAATTTTAAAATGGATTTTTGGGATGAAATTTTGGTAAAGGCTTGGGCCAAATAATTGTTGAGTTTGGTTTAGGGATGCTTCATGAGTGGTTTGAAACAAATTTGAGGTGATTTGGGTTTGAATTGGGTTGGATATGGGCTTTTTGGTAAAGAGGCTAAAGTGGGCCAAAATGAGCTACCATGGGCCAAAGTTGGGCTAGAGTTGAAATTGATGTAAAATTAATGTTGGGAAATGTTTTTGGGAGTGTTTCAAAGAGGTTTTGGCTTTGGTTAGGTTTTGATTTTAGGATTTGGGCTCATTTGGGCTAGGTTTAGGTTTAGGTCAAAATTGGGCTTTTTGATTTTGGGTTGAATTTGAGTGGGGTTTGGGTCTAAATTTTGGGCAAATCATGCTAGTGTTTTGTTCATGGGGATGTTAAGAAAGGTTTGGAAAAGATTTGGGGTTAATTGGAGTTGAATTGGGTGAGTTTGGGTTAGGTTTGGGTCATAGGTCCAAATCGGGCTTTAAGGCCAAAAGTGAAATTGGATCCCAATACCAATCAAATTGGGCTTGGATTTGGTCTAGATTGGTGTTGGGATGTTGAATTGAAGTTTAGAATTGAATTGGACCAGAATTTGGGTCAATTGGGTAGGTTTGGTTTGACATTGGGTTTACTTTGGGTTAAAATGGGTCAAATTGGGGGTTTTGATAAAAGTGGGGTAAATTGACAAAATTGGCCCATGATGTAGTTGAACAAAATGAAATTGGGAATATTTGGGATTTTCTGGAATTTTCTGGGAATTTTCTGAATTTTTGGATTTTTGGGTCAAAAGGGGTATTTTGGGTATTTGGAAGGTATTGGGGGGTATTTTTGGAATTTTTGATATTTTTGGATATGGATGATCAATTTGAGTGATGTGGAAATGTTTGGGATTGATTTTGGAGAATTTTGGGTAATTTGGAAATTTTTGAGAAATTTGGGCTATTCAGGGCTTTGGGTAGGTTGGCGGGTGTTGGGTCCCGGGGGGTCAAAAATTGAAAATTTGGAAAATTGAAGATTGGGTGGATGTAAGTGGAATGCAACCATTTTGGTTGAGCCATGAAGCCATATCAAGCCCACATGAGCCATGAGGGGACTCATTTGAGGCATTCACCATGTTGTTCCTAACCCTCTTAGCCAAGGGCTTAGGGGTTAAGGACCATCTATGTGAATCACCTACATGAGTCAGGAGGTCAAGTCGGGTATGGGTGTGTTTTTAGGAAGTGTGTGAAAGTGTAGTGCATAGGTGTAGTGTATGTGTAAGTCAGCCCTTCACCAGACTGTGTCACCTGTGGCGATCCTAAGGCCAAAGAGTCCCATAGAACTCATCCTTTAAACTTCCACATTTGATTTCAACCCTCTAGGTGATTAGGGGTCTATAGTCAAGTTTGTGGAGTTTGCAGGGAGTTTAGAAGTGGTTTGAATTTCTAAAAGGTGGGTCCCAATTCTAGTCCTCTAAGATAGTCAAAGGAAAAGCCTAAGGCTAGATCCTAAGTACTAAAGAGAAGAAGAGAAGACCTCATCAAAAATGAGGTCAACAAAGCTTTTCTAAAATTTTCATAACACATCCCTAAACTAAATACAACATTTATTTGGCATAAAATTTTACAAAATTTTCATCCAAATGTTCATTTTGAAACATAAAAGCCCACTTCCATAAGACATTTAAAAGCCCATCTTTCATCAAATACAAAAGCCCAAAATTGGCTCTAAAGCCCACATGAAATTTCCCCTCATTATCCCTTTGATCTAAAATCACTCCCTAAGTTTGAATTCATTATCAAATTTTTCTAAACTAAGCCTCATGACAAATTCCACAAGAATGCTAAAAATGTCAAAACCCACTTCCATGAAAGCACGCCAAGCCATCCCTAAGCCAAATGGAGCCATGGAGCCATGCATAAGCCACATGCAAGCCTTGGGAGTCCCTTCACACATCACCAAGCCATTAATGGAAAAAAGAGGAGGCTCTTTCTTAATCCTTCACTAATCCTTTTTAACCTTATTCATGTCACACTCTAAACCAAGCTTAGCCACATTACCATGGATAGAGACCTCACCACCTTCCCTTGGCTGACCCAAATGATTCCCTCAGCCCAAAACCAGGTCATGGGAGGGTGCTCCAAGCCCATTTCCATGAGTTGACCAAACCAAGCCCAAAATGAGCTCTTCCCCATACCATTTAAATCAAACCTCTTTACACATGGCCAATACCCATTGCTTGCACTAAACTCAAACCCTGACCCCACTGAGTAAGATGGTGACCTGACCCTGGAGGGACCATGACCCGATTTGCGTACTAAAATCTTCTTCCCTGGCAACGGCGCCAAAAAACTGACCCGAAGTCCTCTGAAGATCAACGTACTAATTAATGCTTTCAAAAATATATGTTATAAATAATAGTAGCGACTAGTGTATATAAATATAATTCTATGGAAAATATTTTACACACTAGGGGTACTACGCTAGTATACTTATCGTATCAAGTAATATAGGGCTTTGAAACAAAGACCCCAGTATCGTTCCCACTAGGAGAGAGTTATAGATCTTTAAATATTTTTATTTTAAAGTATTTATTTTATAGTAAAAAATAAAATATCTTTAATTTACTAGATGCAATAATAAAGCATAAATAAAATGATTGATGTAAATAGCAATAAGAGAGAAACTTTCTCCCTTTCAATTAATCTAAGATTTTCTAATAAAATAATAATATTCATGGAGAATATAAATTTATGGTATTGTGCCAAATAGAAGCATTCCTACTCTTTATCTTCGCTCGATATTATGAAGAACATTGGCTAGCCTATAGATCAGGTCCGGATGTATTGTTAGTAGAATGGGTTAATCTAGGCTCACACTACTAGATGTCAAAGGGTGGCTATGGTCGGCCCTACTAGTGACCCTTTCCTTTTCTATAAACCAAATCATAAGAATTTAGTCTGTCAGTCTAAGAACTTATCAATTCTATGCTCAATATATAATATCTTCCTATTTATTTGCACTTTACCTTGAATAACCCGCACAAGGCCTTCGACTACCCAATGATTCATGTGATATCTACAAGTTTAGAATTCATCTCCTTCTAGGTCTCAAAACTCTTCAACAGGATTTAACAATTTAAATGGCCAATTTAAATAGTAAATTAAGAACCGGTATTAATATCATCACAATGTTTTGAAAATATATGATTTTTAATTCTCCGATGTACTTTGTATTATCTTATTTATCTTTTCATAATTGAAAGGAGAAAGTAAAGTAACTACTCAGAACACATTGAAATTAAATAACAAAACATAATAAATAAACTTTAAATCAAAATAAAAATACTTATCTATGATGTTTCTCCTACTGAACTTCTGATTCCTACTGAACTTCTGATTCCTACCAACTCTTTCAAACTCTAAATACAAACTCTAAAATAAACTCACTAATTTATGAAGGAAAGTAAAAAAGGTGGCCCTAATATTATCTCTCTAATTCTCTCTAGGTTGGGCATTTTTCTCTGAAGGAGTACCCTCCTATTTATAGTTTTCAAGGGTTGCCTCAAGGCAGCTCTTCAAAATTTGTCCAAATTCAATGAATCTTCTAGAAGGTGTGTCTGGCTCCTAGGCGCTAGACACCGCGTCCAGTTCTTTGTACCTCTTCACTTTGGATCGTACCTCTTTGCGATTAACACCGTTTTGAAGCGTCCAAATACATTGTATCACATGTCCTATAAACCAGGAAAAACTGCCAGTCTTCTAGAAGGTCCAATAACTTCTCACACCGTCCAAATAACAACCCAAAAGTTGTCAAAAACTTAACAGTTTTGGCGCTTAGGCATCCGATTCTGGCGCCTAGGCGCCAGGCTAGTAATTTCGACAATTTTGCATTTTGACTCTATTTTTGCTCCTTTTTCATATTTTTCTCCTTCTTGAACATTTTTGCATCACCTACATCCAAAAACACAAAAATACCTTTCATTAAAGCATAATATCCTTAAAATTTAATAAAAATCAAGGCATAAAAATAGGTATTTTTTTCTTGGATCAAAATCCCCCAAACTTAAACGTTACTTGTCCTCAAGTAACCCTTTTTACTATATAAAATGTATAACATTTGGTATAAAAGGTAAATATTTAAGATTCCTTATGATTTTTGATTTTATAAAGGCTTTAGTAAATCATTAAACAAATCTCACTGACTAAGTTTAATTTTAAGAATTTAAAGAATATTCTAACTACCAAATCATAAGACTTCAAAAATTTTTCATTCACTTCGAAAATAATTGTAGTTTATTATATTAAGATCACATAAATTATTCACAAGAAAAAGATCTTCATGAAACTCGTTTCTAATAAAAATACATGCAGAAAAATTAAGTTATATATGTAATCAGTTTTCTTTTTATAAGTTAATTCAAGTGAAGCCAATTTTTGATTAGGCATTTCCTCAAGCTTCTCCTCTCTTTTTCTCTTTTCTATCTTTTTTCATTTTTTTTTAAAGAGAGAGGATTATTGTATCTGGATAGCCTGTTAATGGTTTGAACTTCACTATCCTTAACTTATATTTTCAAACTTATACATTTTCACTTAATTATTATAACATAAATAGATTTCAAAAAGAATTTCAATCTATTCTTTTTCAATTTATAATTTTTGATTTCTTAATACTTGTAAAATTCAATTATCTCTAATATGAATAGAAAAATTTCTTAATCTTATTCTTCCTTAAGTTGAATAATTCTATTCTTAAAATCAATCAAAGTTATTAAAATTTTTGGTTAAGTCCACTAAATTATTTAAAATTTGAAAAATTTAAGTGATCTTAAATAGATTCTTCATTCCTCATGTTATGTTAAAATTTTTATTTTAAGAAAATATTATTTATTTAAGGATAAATAAAATTTAAATTTGAATGTATTTTTCCTTTCCCCCAAACTTAAGTTTTGGTCTATCATGAAAATTTTTTTTTAAAGTATGAGAGAAAGAAAAACATAATTTTAAAAAGGAATTTTTATATGTAAAAAAAAATTCTAGAAAGAAAAATTTACTTCTACACATGCTTTTATGAATAATACTGAAATAATGAAACAGGTATAAAAGTAAGAAGGCTCATTAGTAATTAAATTAAATGACTATACTACTTATAATAAAAGAAATAGAACAATAATACTAACTACTAAAATGTAGGTTGAAACCGAAATAAACATACATTCATCAAAATTTCAATCTAAAATACAATACAAAAAATACTCTAACAACAGTCTCAACACCAAACAATCCACACAAAGTACATAAACAAATTTAAACTAGCAAACAACAAACAACAATCAATACTAGCAAACAAAAACTAAACTAACAACAGACTCAACACATCTCAGAGGTAAATCAGGCCACTAATCACTGTCTGTAGCCTCATCATCGTCATCATCACCAAAAGAAAACTCCACATCCTTAGGATCAACATATGGTGAAAATCTAGGATAGGTGGGAAACTGAATATCATGCTCTCCCTTCAGGAATCTAACGAGAGCTTCATCATACTCAGCATCGTAACTACTCTTCCTCTGGGTATACTCAGATAAATGATTAATTTTCTTATCAATAGAATCAACTCTGCAGTGAGTTTGAAATAACTCATGCTGCTGCTCCAGAAATTTATCATGCATCGATTCCCAAAAACTAGATGGTGGCTCAGCATTAGAAGTAGAAGGTCTACCAGAAGTGGGTGCAGAAGTAGAAGGAACGGTAGATCTCTTCCCACGAAGACGATCATAGATACTAACACTCTCCTACCCAATTGGTTTCGTAGACTTCAGCTTCTCCTCAGAAATATCAGCAGTGACTCCATTTTTCACACATAAAGAATAACTCAGAGATGGGAATCCTAGTCCTACAGAAGTACTGGATCTAGCAGTAGACTCCACAGAATCATAAATAATACTGCAGACATCTATCGTCTTCCTCTCCTGAATGCAATAGTTTATGATAGCTCGATCTCTAGTTACTTCACTTAGGTGGTTGGAAGGTATAAGTCTAGCTGAAATAAAGTAATGTTATGCGTTGGAAATACCATTTAACTTAGAAGATTTGAAATTTACCCGTTTATCATTCCAGATATTCCAAGCTCCAGTGTCGTCAATCAAATAAGCAATAATCATCTCAAGATCTCCCTCAGATGGAGATAATCCAGAATAGTGGCACTCGATGGTAGGTGGCAGTCCATAAAACACATTGATCCTCTCCGGAGTAAATCCAACTCCAACACCTCTAACTAAGACTTCGTAGTCTTCTGCATCTAAAAGTTAGCATAAAATTCGTGAACGATTGAAATAACAGCAATAGTAGTGAAATAACAGAATCGTTGCCAGTTGTGCGCAACGATTGTGTTCTCGATCATTTCACCCGGATTGTAAAAGCTTTGCTCCGAGATAAACTTTCTCGATGTCGCAAATTTGTGATATCGAAAATGCGCTGCCGCAGTCGCGAACTTGCTACTGTCAAAATTTTCTCGTCCCTTCCTTCGCTTAGATTTTGATGCCATCTAAACGTGAAAGAAAACAAGAACAAATTTAGGAATTAAATATTTGAACTCTTTTTAAGTTTAAGAAACTTAAAATAAGTTTAAAAATCCAAATAGAATACCTAAAATTCAAAATTTTTCTCAAAATTTCAGTTTTTAGCAAAACATAGGAAAAACTATGGTGAAAATAAAAAATAAATGGATTAGAGTGTAGATCTAACCTCGAGATGAAGAAATCAAGTGATTTTGCGCCCAAATACTTGATGTTTTGACCTCAAAATGGATCTAAGAGGTGTATTTTAGCGAAAATGGGGAAGGAGATGAAGCTTAGGCGTCATCCATGGCTAATGGGGTTTATATGTTAATTTTTGTTTAAGCTGGTCGAACCGGCGCTTAGGCGCCGAATTCTGGCGCCTAGGCGCTAGACTCGCCTTTCATAAAAATCACTCTAAAAATTTTATTTTCCACCAAAATTCATAAATTAAACTTCCAATTACTCATATTAGAGTAGGGCTTCAGTTTCTAACTTCCAAAACATTTTCCAAAAATTTTAAAAATTAAATATTAAATCCACCAATCAAACATAAGGTTTAAATCAAACTCCTCTAATTTCCATTTATAATCTTCAACATTGGCTCAATACACTTCAGATAAGTATAATATAATGATTCAAGTCCTATCACACAATCAAACAATAGAATTTGAAAATAAATACAACACACATTGAACATGAAAGCAAATACACAAAAAAATAGAATCGATTCACTAAATCGATACAACGACTCACTAGATAAATCACGATCTCACCAAATCACTATCTAATTTCCATTATCTTGGCAAGGAAAACTATTCAACCCACTTGGGAAGAACACTAATGCTCTCGGAAAATCTGTAGCCGTCTTCGCGTCAATCCATTTGTTCTTCAATACATTTCAACTTGAGCATCTTGATAAGCCACTAGATGATCAAATTGGAGTTTCGCTTGCCATTCCAAATGTTCAATCTAATGATACATCTCATGAAGGCAATCTCCAATACTCTTGAAATCCTCTTCAAATTTATCAAGATGACTAGAAATTTTCTCCAAACTTACAACGATGAAACCATTGAAGTAGCGTTGAGGATCTTTTGAACCTTTGTCTCTAGCCTCTTCTCCAAGATTTCTCCTCTCTATTTATTCAAAAATCCTCTCTAATCTCTCAAGAATGAAGTGTAAGGGTCGAAATATTGATTGCTTAGGGATTGGGGATGAAGATGGGTTTATTTAAAGGTGAAAATCATGTGAAAAACTGAAAATTTTCGGTTTTTACACGACCCAGTAGCTGTGGCGCTTAGGCGCCAAATCTGGCGCCTAGGCGCCAGACCCATCGACACACAGCTTATTCTGGCACTTAGGCGCCGAATTCTGGCGCCTAGGCCCCGGAACCATCTTCGGCTCCGTTTCGCCTAACGTCAAATTTCAAAGTTTCATTCTCCAAAAATAGGTAAATTATAATGGTAAGATCAGTATAGACTCAGTAACACAATTATACATAATTTCAATGAAGGTTAACTTGATCTCCTTTTTACTCACATATGAAATGGAGTGATCCAAAGTCCAAACTTTATATACTTCAAGATAATTTTTAATTTTCTGAAGTTATATAAAATTAGTCAAGATCGAGGCATAACCTTACATTAAAAATGTAAAAACACACTAAAAATAAAATCTATGGGTTGCCTCCCATAAAGCGCTTGGTTTAACGTCGTCAGCCCGACCTATATAATTCTTTAATCAGGTTGACTCAATTCATAAGCCTCTTTATAAATCGTTTTAATGTCTCCTAAATAAGGCTTCTATCTTAATCCATTAAATTTAAAAATATTTCCCGTTTTGGGGTCTTTAATATCCACAGCTCCATATTGGTATACTTTTTCAATTATATATGGTCCCATCCATTTTGATCTCAATTTTCCAGGAAAAAGTCTTAAACGAGTATTAAATAGTAATACTTCTTGTCCAGACTCAAATATTTTTCCTGAATTCTTTTTATCATGTAATACCTTCATTTTCTCTTTATAAATTTTTGCATTATCATATGATTCATTTCTTATTTCATCCATCTCATTTAATTGCAATAATCATTTTTCTCCTCGCAAGTATTCAAATCGAATTAAACTCCTTTATCGCCCAATAAGCTTTATGTTCAAGTTCAACAGGTAAGTGACAGTGTTTACCAAAAACTAACTGGTAAGGTGACATTCCGATTGGTGTCTTATAAGCTGTTCTATAAGCCCATAATGCAGAATCAAGTCTATCAACCCAATCAGTTCTTTTAGGATTAACAGTCTTCTCTAAAATTCTTTTATTTTCTCTGTTTGATACTTCAGCCATTCCACTTATTTGTGGGTGATAAGCAGTTGCATTTGCATGTTTGATTCCAAATTTTTGCAGTATTGATTGAATTCTTATATTTCTAAAATGATTTCCATCATCTGTGATAATTACCTTAAGCATTCCAAATCTTGAAAAAATCATCTTCTTTAAAAATTTAGATACACTTTTGGAGTCACAGTTAGGTAAAGCTACAGCTTCAATCCACTTTGAAACATAATCAACAGCTAATAAAATATAAATTTTTCCGGATGATGGTACAAATGGTCCCATAAAGTCTAAACCCCATATATCAAAAATTTCAGATTCCAATATATAGTTTAAAGACATTTCATCTTTCATGGATATATTTCCCATCCTTTGACATCGATCACATGTTTTAACATAATGTCTCACATCTCTGAATAAGGTAGGCCAATAAAATCCTGAATTTAAAATTTTAAATGTAGTTTTATCTACTCCAAAGTGTCCTCCAAAATCAAAATCATGACATTTTTGAATAATAGCAAAAGTTTCTTCATAAGGTACGCATCTTCGAATTATAGAATCTCTTCCTAATTTAAATAAATGAGGATCTTCCCAAATATAATATTTAGCATCATTTTTAAATTTCTTAATAAATTTTTCATCCAATCCATAAGGTAGAATATTGCTCACTAAATAGTTAACTATATCTGCATACCAAGGTGTTTGGCATCCATGAATAACATATAAATGTTCATCAGGAAATTTCTCATTTATGTTTTCTTCAGTAATAACATCATTCTTAATTCTAGACAAATGATCAGCAATTTGGTTGTCAGTTCCTTTTCTATCCACTATTTGAAAATCAAATTCTTGTAGAAGTAAAACCCATCTTATTAGTCTAGGTTTAACATTCTTTTTTAACATTAGATATTTAATAGCGGAATGATCAGCATGAACTATGCATTAGATATTTAACATTCTCTTAGATTCACTTCAGTACCAAGAAGATAAGATACATTTCCCCGTGGGTTCGATATCTCGGGCTTAATCAGAAAGTCCTATATTACTTGATAAACAATACTTATACTTGCGTAGTATCCTATATTATAAAATCATAATTTTTATATCTAAATCGTAAGCTCATATATTTGTCGGGGATCAAGTTTTTGGCACCGTTGCCGGGGAAATTAATTAAAACTGCATTTTTAAAGAAAATTAAGAAAAATTTAAATTTTTTACTTTTCTTTATTTTTGTTAGTGTGTTGTGTTTTGTTTTATTTTATTGTTGTATGCGTAATTTAGGTTCTGAGGGACTTGTGCCTTACGATTCTTAATTAGAAAGAACTATTAGAAAAATCAAAAAAATTAAAAATGTAGAAAAAGATAAAAATATTCAAGAAATGGCAAATCATCAAAATCAAAAAGTTGGAATCCATCAAGAATTCAGACTTTTAAGAGATTATGCTAACCCTACAGTAAATGAACTTCATGGTAGTATTCAACACCTTGTTGTAGCTGCTAATTCCTTTAAGATTAAACCTGCTATTATCCAAATGGTGTCTAATAATCAGTTTGGTGGAGCAACAACTGAAGATCCTAATTTGTATCTTGCTAATTTTCTAGAGTTGTGTGCTACTTTTAAATATGATGGTGTTTCGGATGATGCTATTAGACTCAAAATTTTTTCTTTCTCACTAAGGGATAAAGCTAAGATATGGTTAAATTCGTTAGCACCTGGATCTATCAGAACATGGGGTATTTTATCACAAAAATTCATTGCTAAATATTTTCCACCATCGAAGACTATGAAGTTGAGAAATGATATTACATCTTTTTGTCAGTTTGAAGGTGAATCAATATATGAAGCATGGGAAAGATTTAAAGATCTCCTCAGGAAATGTCCACATCATTCGATACCAGATTAGTTAATAATTCAAACCTTTTATATTGGATTAGTTGGATCTCTTAGATCAATTATCGATGCTGCTGCTAGTGGGTCATTAATGTCTAAACAGTTTTCTGATGCTTATGATTTAATTAAAGAAATGGCTACTAATAAGTTTTAATGACCTTTTGAATGGTTAAATCCTAAAAAGGTAGCCAGTGTTCATGAAAATGATGCTTTTTCAATGTTACCAAATCAAGTTCTGTAATTTTAAGGAAGATAGACCAAATTGGGATGAATATTTCTCATCCAAATTCCATGATTGAAGAAAATTTGTTGGGCCAAATGGTTGATTCTTATTCTTCACAAGAAATTTTGAATGTTATAAGCAAGCCAAATAACCCATATTCTAATTATTATAACCTAGGTTGGAAGAACCACCCAAACTTTAACTGGAATACCAATAATCAGGGTTGTGTTAATCAACAACGGGGGAAACACCAAGTAAACCCATTGAGGAACTGGAACAACCAAGGAAATAATAATTATAGATTAATCTATCCTCCAGGTTTTAACAATGCTTTACATATAAAGGAGAAGAAGTTTTCTATTGAAGAAGTGGTGTCACATATGGGAAAACAATTTCAAATTCAAGGAACAAGCATCAGAAATATTAAAAATCAATTGGAACAAATTGCAAATTCATTAAGTAATAGATCCCAAGGAATGCTTCCAAGTAATACTAAAGTGAATCCAAGAGAAAAGAATAAAGAGCATGTAAAAGCAATTCAATTGAGAAGTGGAAGAGAGTTGGAAGGTAGAGTTCAGAAAGAAACTGAAGTAGAGAAAGAAGAGATTGAAGAACCAAAAGTGGACGCTCTGAAAGGTTTGGAAAGACCAATTTCTCCACCTAAGTTTGATTTGGAAAATCTACAACCTCCATTTCCTCAGAGACTTCGTCAATAAAAGTTGGATAAGAAATTTTTAAAATTCTTAGAGATATTTAAGAAGCTTACCATTAATATTCCATTTGCTGAAGCCTTAGAACAAATGCCGAGCTATGTGAAATTTATGAAGGATATTCTCAATAGAAAGAGGAAGTTTGAAGATAATGAGACAGTTATACTTAGTGAAGAGTGTAGTGCAATATTTTAGAAGAAGCTTCCAGAAAAGCTTAAAGATCCTAGTAGTTTCACAATTTCATGTGCAATCGGAGACAGATTCTATGGAAAAAATTTCTGTGATTTAGGTGCAAGCATTAACCTTATGCCTCTATCAATATTCGAAAGACTCGGATTAGGATAAATAAACCCAACTACTGTAACTCTACAATTAGTAGATCGTTCGATCACATATCCAAAAGGAGTTATAGAAGATGCTTTGGTTAAAGTGGATTAATTTATCTTTCCTCATGATTTCATTATGCTTGATATGGAGGAAGATAATGAGATACCCATCATTTTGGGAAGAGCTTTCATATCCACAGGCAGAACAATGATAGATGTGCAAAAAGGGGAATTAACGATGAGGGTTAATGATCAAACTGTTACAATTAATATTTTGAAATCGATGAAATATCCTGCAAGAGGTAAAGATGATGAATGTTATAGGATGGTTGTTATCAGATTTTTGAGTGAATTTCATTCTGAAGATTTTCATGAGGAAGAATTAAATTATGTTCATGAAAATTTAGAATTGTTGGATATGACTGAAAAAAGATGAATCTTATGGTCCATCAATTGAAAAACTTCCTGAACTTGAGTTAAAAATGCTTCTTGATCATTTAAAGTATGTTTTTCTGGGTGAGTCCTCAACCTTGCCTGTTATAATTTCATCTAAATTAATTGAAAAAGACGAAGAGAGTTTGCTTGAAATTTTGAAGAAGTACAAGAAAGCCTTTGGATGGACAATTACTGATATTAAAGGAATCAGTCTTTTAATTTGTATGCACAGAATTCTTATGGAAGATAACTGCAAACCTCTGGTTGATCCCAAAAAGAGATTAATCCTATCATAAAAGATGTTGTTTAGAAAGAAATTTTGAAGTGGTTGGATGCTGAAAGTATATATCCTATTTCAGATAGTGCATGGGTTAGTCCTATTCACTGTGTTCCTAAGAAAGGAGGAGTAACTGTGATTGTTAATGAAAAGAATGAAATGATTCCAACAAGACAGGTTACAGAGTGGTGAATATGCCTTGGTTATAGAAAATTAAATCTTGCCACAAGGAAAGATCATTTTCCACTCCCATTTCTGGATCAGATGCTGGATAGACTGGCTGGGCATAAATACTTTTATTTTTTGGATGGATATACAGGTTACCACCAAATTCAAAATGTTCCTGAGGATTAAGAGAAAACTACGTTTACCAGTCCTTATGGTACGTTTGCTTTTAGAAGAAAGCCCTTTGGTTTATGTAATGCTACTGCTACTTTTCAGAGATGTATGATGGCTATTTTCGAAGTTTTTATGGATGACTTTTCAGTGTTTGGAATTTCATTTGAATCATGTTTAGAACATTTATCGAAAGTTCTAAAACGCTGTGAAGAAACTAATTTTGTCCTTAACTGGGAAAAATACCAATTTATGGTAGCAGGACGAATTGTATTGGGACATTGGATTTCAGAAAGAGGTTTAGAGGTAGATCATGAAAAAATTCAAGTTATCTCTAATTTACCTTGCTTGACCAATGTAAGGGGAAATAGAAGTTTTCTGGGACATGTTGGATTCTACAGACGTTACATCAAAGACATTTCAAAGATTACAAAACCTTTATGCCGGTTACTAGAAAAGGATGCATATTTTATTTTTATGATGATTTCCTAAAATTTTTGAAACATTAAAAGAAAAATTAATCACTGCCCATGTTATAATTTGACTAAATTAGGAAAAATATTTTGAATTAATGTGTGATGCTAGTGATTATTCTATTGGTGCTATTTTGGGTTAGAAATATGATAAAATTTTCAATGTTATTTATTATGCTACGAAAACTCTTAATGATGCTCAAATTAATTATACCACTACTGAGAAAGAGTTATTAGCTATAGCATTTGCCTTTGATAAATTTATATCATATTTAATTGGAACAAAGTGTGTGGTGCATACTGATCATTCTGCTATAAAAAATTTAATGAAGAAGAAGGATGCGAAGCCAAGATTAATTAGATGGATTCTTCTTTTGCAAGAATTTGATTTTGAGATAGTACATAGGAAGGGTTCTGATAATCAAATTGCTGATCATTTGGTCAGGCTTGAAAATGAAAAATCTCTTTGTGACGCTGAAAAATTTAATGAACATTTTCCTGATGAAAAATTATTCACTGTTAATGAGTGACGTGTTCCGTGGTATGCTGACATAATAAACTTTATTGTCTGTAATATTATACCCTATGGTTTGACATACCAGGAAAATAAGGAATTTCTGTCTGATTCTTAGAATTATTTTTTGTATGACCCATTTTTATATAAATAAGGAAAGGATCTTATAATTCGAAATGTGTACCTTTGGAAGAGACTTATGAAATTATTCAAAAATATCATGATTCTGATTATGGGGGACATTTTGGAGTTGAAAGAACTGCATATAAAATCTTACAATCTGAATTTTATTTGCCTATAATTTTTAAAGATGTGAATGCTTATATTAAAAATTGTGATAGATGTTAGTGTGTAGGCAATATTTCTAGAAGAAATGAGATGCTCCTCAATTATATGTTGGAAGTTGAAATATTTGATGTTTGGGGATTAGATTTCATGGGTCCATTTACACCATCTTTCGAAAGTGTTTATATTTTGATAGCAGTAGACTATGTTTCCAAATGGATTGAAGCTATTGCTTTACCTCGATGTGATGCTCAAAGTGTTGCAAAATTTTTAAGAAATAATATATTTTGCAGATTTGGAATACCAAGAGTAATCATAACTGATGGGGGAAGTCATTTTAAAAATGTGATTATTGAGAAGTTAGCAAAGAAATATCATATAATTCATTGCATTTCTACTGCTTATCATCCTCAGACAAGTGGTTTGGTTGAATTATCCAATCGTGAAATTAAAAAAATATTGGAAAAGACTATTAATCCAAACATAAAGGATCGGTCAATCAAACTGGATTATGCTTTGTGGGCCTATAGAACTGCCTATAGAACCCCTATAGGAATGTCCCCATATAGGCTGACTTTTGGAAAAGCTTGTCATTTGCCTGTTGAACTTGAGCATAAAGCATAGTGGGCTATTAAAGAGTTCAATTATAAGTTGAAAGATGTTGCTGATAAGAGATTATTACAATTAAATGTGCTTGAAGAGATAAGGAATAAATCTTATGAAAATGCTAAGATTTATAAGGAAAAGATGAAGTTATGGCATGATCGGAAGATTCTTACTAAAAATCTTGTGCTAGAACAAAAAGTTTTGCTGTATAATGCCAGATTAAGATTTTTTTCTGGAAAACTTAAGTCCAGGTGGATGGGTTCATTTATTGTTATAAAAGTTTATTCCTTTGAAGCTGTGGATATTCAAGATCCTAAGATTGGAAAAATATTTAAAGTTAACGGTCATAGACTTAAACCTTACTTTTCAATCGATCAACTTAAATCTGATGAGAATCTGATTTGGGTCACTCAGAATGAGTTCTAGGTATGTGAGGCTGAAGACGTTAAACCAAGTTCTTTGTGGTAGGCAACCCATAGTTATCGGTGTTCTTTACTTTATGTTTGCTTTGTGTGCTTTATTTGGTTTGTTTTTATTTTTTGGTGGTAGTATTTTGGAGTTTTTATGTTATAGTAGTGTTTATTTGACCTTATTTTATGACTTAGAGGAGTCAGAATGAACTTTTGGACATTTGGCAGACCTATGCTAAATTGAGCACTGACGGCTAAGTGCTGCCTAGTTGGCGCTTAGGCACCGGAGTTATAAAGCATGTGATAAATGAGGTTATAGAAGCCTAGATCGTGGGGAAATGGTTTTAGAAGTTATTTTGGAGTTTTAAAACGTTTAAGGGCAGTTTATGCACTTCTAAAGTCTATAGAAAGGCCCTAGATTAGGAGAAATACTTGCACCAAGTCCTATATTCAGTCCTGAGTCTTAAGAATAGTGTTTTGAGTGCATCATGTCTTTTTAGGAGAATGAGATCAAGAAGAAAGAGGATTCTAACAAGAGTAAGTTTATTAGTGACAGTACTAAAGAGTTATTCAATGGATTTCTCATCCTTAGTATTCAAGGAATTGCAGAAAAGATTGCAAAGATCGAAGCTCGAGTGAGTTCAATTGAAGCAAAGATTAATGAAACTGACGCAAATTTGGAGCATATGGGATGGCAACTCAAGATGAAATTTAGTCATACAAGTCAAGTGCAATTCAGTCATGCAATTCAGTCATACGATGTTTTTGATGAATGACCCAAGAAAAAAGGTCAAGATTTTCATGCTTATTTTATACTGATTTTGATGATATTGCACTTTAAAGAAAGGTATTTTTGGTGTTTTTCTGCAGGTATGAAGATTTACGGACAAAGAAATGAAAATATGTAAAAGGGAGCAGATTTGGAGTAAAAAGGGACTAAATTATGCAAATTTGACGTAGGCCGCCGACGGCGATGTCGAGGCCGCCGACGGCGTGATTTTCTCGAGAGTTCAGAATTAATTGCAAGGGAGGCCACCGACGGCAAGGATTGAGGCTGCCAATGGTGAGGTCTGTTTAAATGCAATGTTTCTAGAAGGCCACTGACAGTGCCTCGAGGCTGCCGACGGCGAGATCGACGGATCTTTCCAGAAATACGTCGAATGTGGATGATTTTTGAAGGGGTGCCTTCACAAACCTTAGAGACTCTTCTACAACTTTAAAAGGAATGAATTTAGGCCGAAAAATGGCTCTCCTTCTAGTCTCTAAAGTGATTATTAGTGAGTCCATAGTGTAAAAGAGAGTCTATTAGTGAGTTTAATTTAGTGACTTGTGAGTTTAAATAGAGAATTTGTAAGGAATTCTTCGAGGGATTGCAAGAGTAGAAGGGAAGTGAGAGAACTCTTCCACTTTGATGTTTCAAAGGAGAATTCCAAGGAAAAGATCTAGAGGAACTTCAAGGAGTTTGCTTGGGGAGGAAATTGAGATAAGTAGTGTTTATTTGTTTATAGTGTGTAGAACTTTATTATATGAAATCTAAGTTTTATTGCATCATCTTCATGAATTCTGAGTAGTTATTCTATCTTTCTCCTGGTTTTGATGTTTTTGTGAAATGATTATATAATTAGTCTATTAAATAAATTATAAAAGAAGTTTTGATGGTACTATACCTAAACTTAATTTACTATACGAATTGGTCATTTGTATTATTAAAATTTGTGTAGAATTCTTAAGACCTAACCGTGGGCTAAGGATTTTTAACTAGTATGTATCACATTTCTCTTCGCAAGGTAGAGGGGCAAATCCTTGAAAGGAGATGTGCAAATAAATAGGGAAATAAAATTAATCATGCGTAGAATTGAAGATTTTAGAGTGACAGGCTAAATTCCTCAATTCGGTCCAATCGTTTGGGTGCTGATGTGTAGATTGTTAGCCCTCGGGTGAGGGGAACGTGAGAGCTCTGAAGTGAGAGCCGGTATCCTCCCAGCCTAGCCGAAGAAGTAATAACCAAGCACAGGATTAGTCAATGTTCTTTTTACCTGGACCAAAGGGTAAAGAATATATATGCTCCTATTTGGCACAACACATTAAAACTAATCATAATTATCATTTCACTAAAATATCTTAACTAAGGAGAAAGATTCTTGCTATTATCTATATTTGAACTTGACTCTAGTAGTAGTATTAGTAAATTGTTAGTAAAAATGTTTTTTAATATAAGTTTCATATTATTGTCAATTGCATATTAGTGACAGATAGACAATTCGATTTAGTTATGATTTTGAATTGTTTTTTTTTTATAATCCTAGTCCGTAGGATTTAACATATTCTTTATGGGATCGATATCCAGGACTCCATTAGAGCCCTGTATTACTTGAACGATATGTATACTTGCGTTTAAAAGTAACGCTGCGATTAAAAGATTAAAATATTTAATTGTTACTAAAGTTAAAATTACGCTCAAAGTCAAGTCTTTGGCGTTGTTGCTAAGGATTTATATCTATTAGTAGTGGTGCAAAATTCTTATATTTTTAAGTTTATTCAAATTGGATAAAAGCGCAGGGTGGTTCAAGATTTTGGCACTGTTACCGAGGAATATTTTATATGTTATAGGAATATAACATAATTAGAGTAACGGATAATAATTTAGGAAACCTTTATAGAATTGTAACTCATTTTAGTTAATTGTTTTTGCTGTGTACTGATTTCGAGTGTATGCGCAAATTTGGTTCTTAAAAACTTATACCTTACGATTCGAAATTAGAACACACTGTTTGGAGAATTAGAAAACTGAGAAAAGAATCTATAAATTCTGAAAAAATGGAAATTAACGTAAACAACCAAAGAATAGAAAATGACCAACAATCTAGACCATTAAGAGATTATGCTAACCCTATGATCACAGAAAAATATATAAAGAAATTTATATCTATTTTTGATGAAAATGCACTTTAAAGAGAGGTATTTTCTTTATTTTATTGCAGGAATGAAGATTTATTTGTAATAAAAGCAAAAAGCATGAAATGGAGCAAATTTAGATCAAAAAGGAGAAAAATCATGAAAATTTAACTACTTCGCCGACGGCGAGATCGTGAGGAGAAATTTCTGAAAGAATTATAACTGCCTCGCCGACAGTGAGCCTGAGCCCGTCGACAGCGAGATCGCGCAGTTTAAAGACCTTCTAGAAGCCCCGCTGACGGCGAGGTCGTTTCCCGCCGACGGCGAGCTAGTTCAAAATGCATATACATTGAACCTGGACACTTTTTGAAGAGGTGTTTAAGCACCCCTTGAAACTTTGCCTACCTCTATAAATAAAGGCCAAATTCTAGAGTGTGGGTGTGTCTTTTGAGTCTTCTGTGAGTCTATTTCTAGTGTAATTTGTGTGAGTTTAATTTAGTTTGAGTGTATTTAGTGAGTTCATTGAGTGCTTATTTAGTTGCAGTACTTAGAAGGAAAAGTCGAAGGAACTTGAGGACTCGCTTAGGAAGGAAATTAAGATAAGTATCTTTGTTTATTGTTGTTAACTTTAAATGAAATCTATGCTTTGTTTTATTCCTATGCATTCTGAGTAGTTTTCTTAGTCTTTCTCCTTGTTTATGAATATTATGCGGATTGATGAAATTAAATAAAAGCACTTAATATAATATAAATAAATTGTGATAATTTTTACTTAAAACTTAATTTACTTTCAATCTGGCCAATTGAGTAGTTAAAATATGTTGAATTATCAACTATAGTAAAAATTACATCCAATATTCAGGGAAGTCAAAAGCCTTGGAAGACGGGTGCAAATAAATAGGGAAATATTAATTATCGGGCGTAGAATTGGATATTTTAGTGTGACAGACTAAAATACTCAATTCGATCCTACTGTTTGAGAGCTGAAGTGTAGATGTTAGCCCTCAGGTGAGGGGAACGTGGGAGCTACGAAGTGGCGGCCGGTATCCTCCCGGACTAGCCGCGGATTCGATAATCGAACATAGGATTAGTCAAAGTTCTTTGCACCGGACCAAAGGGTAAAGAACAGGGAATGCTCTTATTTGTCACAATACAATTTAAAAATTCTATTTAAATTCATCATTTCACTTAATTTTCTAAAAACAAGGAGAATGATACTTTTTCCGAATTAATTAAATCGACTTATTTCAAGCATTAGTTTACTTTAGTTTATTATAGTTACTTTGAATATCCGTTCACTTTATTAGTAAGTAATTCCTTTAAATTTAGCTGATAACAATTACGTTAAAAACTTCCCTGTGGGATCGATAACCAGGACTCCACTAGAGCCCTGTATTACTTGATATGATATGTATACTTGCGTAGAATCCACATTATACATTAAATCATATACCTATATTTAAAGCGGGATCTAGTTTTTGGTTCCGTTACTATAAATATAAATTGCATACATACAAAAAGTGGGTCACCCTACATTAGATGAAATTCACTTAACTATTCAAAATCCTGATGTGGCTGCTAATTCATTTGAGCATAAAACTACAATTATCTAAATGGTATAAAACAATCAATTTGATGTAACTTCAAATGAAGATCCTAATTTACATCTTACAAGTTTCTTAGAACTTGGTGCTACTTTTAAGTATGACAGAGTGTCTGATGATTTTGTCAGACTTAGACTTTTTCCTTTTTCTCTAAGGGACAAGGCTAAAGCTTGGTTAAATTCATTAGCACCTGGATCTATAAGAACTTGGGGAGAACTTTCAAAAAATTCTTATCGAAATATTTTCCACCATCTAAGATTGCTAAGCTTAGAAACGATATCACATCTTTGAGTCAGTATGAGAGAGAATTGATATATGAATCTTGGGAAAGATTTAAGAAACTTCTTAGGAAATGACCACATCATGCTTTACCAGATTGGTTAATTATTCGAACATTTTATAATTGATGCTGCTGCCGGTAGATCAATAATGTCTAAACCTTTTGAAGAAGCCTATGCATGAATAGAAGAAATGGCTACCAATAATTTTCAATGGCCTGCTGAAAGGGAAAATCATAAGAAAGTAGCAAGTATTCATGATTCTGATGCTTTTACTATGATAATTTCTCAAATTACCGCTCTTTCAAAGAAAATAGATCAATATGGAATGAATCATTCTCAAACACCTCAAGTGTTAGAAGAAAATTCATTAGGACAAATCATAGATGCTCAGTCTTCATATGAAATAATAAATGCAATAAATAATAGACAAAATAATCCTTATTCAAACTATTATAATCCAGGTTGAAAAAATCATCCACATTTTAATTGGAATAACCAAAATAATCATAATAATCCTCAGTGGGGGAACAATCCTGTAAACCCATTAGGAAATATAAATAGTCAAGATAATTCCAATTATATACCTTCTAATCTACCCGGTTTTTATAATAATTCACAATTCAAGGAGAAGAAGTTGTCTATGGAAGAATTAGCTTTGAATATGGGTAATCAATTACAAAATCAAGGAAATGCTATTAAAAACATAGAAAACCAATTAGGGCAAATTGCTTCTGGATTAAGCAATAGAACTATTGGAACTTTACCTTGCAATGTTGAAATAAATCATAATGATTAAGGAAAAGAACAAATCAAAGCTATTCAATTAAGAAGTGAAAAAAAGTTGGAATCAAGAATTCAAAAAGAAACTATAGTTGAGAAGGAAAAAGAAGAAACTGAAGGAGAAAATGAAAGATTATATCCTAATTTTCCTCTAAAACCTATGAAAATTCTTGTTGAAAAACGACCTCCACCATTTCCTCAAAGACTAAAGCAACAAGATAAAGGAAAAAGATTTGCTAAATTCTTAGACATTTTGAAAAAATTGTCAATAAGTATTCCTTTTGTTGAAGCTTTAGAACAAATGCCTGATTATGTTAAATTTATGAAGGATATACTCAACAAAAAGATGAAGTTATTAGATCATGAGACTGTTGCACTCAGTGAAGAGTGTAGTGTTATAATTCAAAGAAAACTTCCTGAAAAACTTAAAGATCCTGGTAGTTTCACTATTCCGTGTGCTATTGGTGAAAAATTTTATGGGCGAGCATTATGTGATTTGGGAGCTAGCATAAATCTGATGCCTCTATCAACTTTTAAAAGGTTAGAAATTAGAGAGATTGCAACAATGTCTGTAACTTTAGAGTTAACTGATCGATCTATTACACATCCTAAGGGAATTGTAGAAGATGACTTGGTCAAGGTTCATAAGTATATTTTTCCTGTGGACTTTATCATTCTAGTAATGGAGGAAGATAAAAAAATTCCAATCATTTTAGGAAGACCAATCCTAGCTACAAGAAGAGCTATGTTAGATGTTCAAAAAGGAGAATTGACTATGAAGGTAAATGACCAAGAAGTAACCTTTAACATCTCAAAGCCAATGAAATATCCATCAATAGAAAAAGATGATGAATGCTTCAGAATGGATATATGTGATTATTTAGGAAGAGAATATTTCCAAGAAAATTATGAAGAAAAAGAAGATATTGAAAAAGATAATTTTGAAGAAATAGAAAGTAAAGAAGCTGATTATATTCAGGAAAAATATAAAACGCTTAATCCAACATCACCAGAAAATTAAACATTAATTCCATCTGTTGTAAAACCCCTGAACTTGATATAAAAATCTTTCAAATCATTTGTAGTATGTATTTTTAGGAGAGTTTTCAACTTTACCAGTAATTGTATCCTTGGATTTAAATGAAATCCAAGAACAAAAATTAATGGATACATTAAAAAAATATAAAAAAATTTTTGGTTGGACTTTAGCTGATATTAAAGGAATTTGTCCTTCGATTTGTATGCACATAATTTTATTAAGTTAAGAACATAAACCAAGAATTGACCCTCAAAGGAGACTAAATCCTATAAAGAAAGAAGTAGTTAAAAAATAAATTTTAAAATGGTTAGATGCTGGAATTATATATCCTATTTCGGATAGTACTTGGGTAAGTCCAATTTATTGTGTTCCTAAGAAAGGAGGAACAACTATTGAAGAAAATGAAAATAAAGAATTAATTCTTATCAGACAAATTTCTAGATGGCGTATTTGTATAGACTATTGAAAATTAAATGCAGCCACTCGAAAAGATCATTTTCCTCTTCCTTTCCTAGACCAAATGTTGGATAGACTTGCTGGACATAAGTACCATTCCTTTCTGGATGGATATACTGGTTACCATCAGATACCTATTGCTCTTGAGGATCAAGAGAAAACAACTTTTACTAGTTATTACGGAACTTTTGCTTTCAGAAGGATGCCTTTTGGACTATGTAATGCACCTACAACATTCCAGAGATGTATGATGTTGATTTTTAGTAAATTAATAGATAATGGAATTGAAGTATTTATGGATGATTTCTCTGTGTTTGGAACATCATTTGATGCATGCTTAAATCATCATGAAAAATTTTGGAGTTATGCGGAAAAACTAACTTAGTTCTAAATCGGGAGAAATATCAATTTATGGTTGCTGGAGGAACTGTATAAGGGCATAAAATTTCAGAAAATGGCATGGAATTACACCCTACAAAAATTCAAGTAATAGCTAAACTACCACCTCTTACTACAGTGAGAGGGGTAAGAAGTTTTCTTGGACATGCTAGTTTCTATAGGCGTTATATTAAAGATTTTTCAAAAATTACAAAACCTCTATGCCAAATTTTAGAAAAAGATAAGAAATTTGAATTTACTGAAGACTGCTTGAATGCCTTTGAATTATTAAAGAAAAATCAAATCACAGCACCTGTAATAGTTTCACCTGACTAGGAGAAACCATTTGAACTAATGTGTGATGCTAGTGATTATGCTATTGGAGCTGTTCTTGGTCAAAGATATGACAAAATTTTTAAGGTTATATACTATACTAGTAGAACTCTTAATGATGCTCAAATTAACTCTAAGGTTACTAAAAAAGAGTTACTGGCTATTGTATATGTTTTTGACAAATTTAGATCATATTTAATTGGAACGAAAATATATTGTGCATACTGATCATTCTGATATTAAATATCTGATGCAAAAGAAGGATACTAAACCAAGATTAATTAGATGAGTACTTTTAATGCAAGAATTTGATTTTGTGGTAATTGATAGAAAAGGAACTGAGAATCAAATTGCTGATCATTTGTCGAGATTAGAATATAATGTATTATCTGACACCGACAAAGAAATAATAGACAGTTTCCCTAATGAATACTTTATAATATTAATAAGTGGAAAATACCTTAGTATGCAGTTATAGTAAATTATTTAGTAAGCGAAATTATGTCGCCTATCCTAACATTGCAGCAACTAAAAAAATTTGTTCATGATTCAAAATCATATTTTTGGGATGAACCATATTTATATAAGCAATGTAATGATCTTATTATTAGGAGGTGTGTGCCTTATGAAGAAACTGAACAGATCATTCAAAAATGTCATGATTCTAATTTTGGTGGACATTTTGGAATTGATAAAACTGCATATAAAATTTTACAAGCTGGATTTTAATGGCCTACTCTTTTTAGAGATGTATACAGATATATCAAAACCTGTGATAGATGCCAAAGAGTAGGTAATATATCTAGAAGAAACTAAATTCCTCTAAATTTTATATTAGAAGTTGAGATTTTTGATATTTGGGGATTAGATTTTACAGGACTATTTATTCCTTCATTTGGGAACTTATATATTTTAATTGCAGTTGATTATGTATCAAAATGGATTGAAGCACAATTTTTACCTCGTGTGATGCTAAAAGTGTTTCATGATTTTTAATGAAAAATATTTTCACAAGATACGGTATGCCGAGAGTGATTATCACTGACGGAGGATCCCATTTTAGGAATAAATTTATTCAAAGATTGGCAGAAAAGTTTAGTATTGTTCATAAATTCTCTACTGGTTCTCATCTTCAAACTAGTGGTTTAGCTGAAGTTTCTAATCGTGAGATCAAAAAAATTTTAAAAAATACTGTAAATCCTAATAGAGTAGATTGGTCTGCAACACTAGATACTGCATTATGGGCATACAGGACTGCTTATAAAACTCCTATTGGTATGACTCCTTACGGACTTATATATGGAAAAACTTGTCACTTACTAGTAGAATTAGAGCATAAAACTTTTTGAGCAATTAAAGAATTCAATTATAATTTAAAAAATGCTTGTGAGAAGAGAATGCTGCAATTAAATGAATTAGAAGAATTAAGAAATGAATATTACAATAACAATAGAATTTATAAGGAAAAACTAAAGTTAAGACATGATTGGACGATTAACCAATCAAACTTCGAACCAGGATAAGAAGTTTTGTTTTATAATACAAGGCTAAAATTTTTTCTTGGGAAATTGAAGTCTCGTTGGTTAGGACCCTTTACAGTAACTCAAGTTTATACTTATGGAGCTGTTGAATTTGAAGATCCGAAGATTGGGAATAGATTTAAGGTAAATGGACATAGATTAAAACCATATTTTGAGGGTAAAAGACCAAATTTTAAAGATGTTTTAATGCTCAGCCAACCTGAATAACACCTGAATAAGTCGGGTTGAGGACGTTAAACCAAGCACTTTATGGGAAGCAACCCATATTTATCTTTAATAGTTGTATGTTTGTTTGAAATTATTATTCATTTATAGTAATATTAAGTCCTACTACTTATATTTACCCTTTGATTATCATAGATTTTGAATCCATAGAGAAAAATTGGAACGTATTGGACCACGGCGTTTTTATACAAATTTTTGCCTAGGACACAGACGGCGCCATCGAGGCCGCTGACGACGAGTTTTCCCAAAAGCTTTGGTATTTAATTGCATAAGGCTCGCCGACAATGAGATTGGCGAGTGGGTAGTTTTTCGTGTTCTAAACGATGGTTTTTGGCAATTTTTAGCGAATTCGTCCTTTTATAACTACTATGGACGGTTCCTAAACACTCCAAACTCCCAAAATGAATGGATACTCTCTTCAATTCTTCTAAAATGGCTTCGAATTCGATTAACAACCCAAGATTTCGAGTTTACAATAGGAGAAAGTTCGTTAGTGCTGAGGCACATCGACTTTTCAACAAGGTAATATCGAAGAAAAGATTGATTAAAGAAAGAGAATTTGTCAATAGAGAACAAAGTAATTCTTTCACCAATCAAAGAAATGATCATGTGAAGAAGATGGGAAGTGTTCTGCTTCACTACTGCCACAGTAGTCATTTCAGTGGTTAAAGAATTCTACGCAAATTTACATGGAATCAACCAAGGAAGCGTTTATGTGCGAGGTAGTTCGATTACATTTAATTCTGGGAGAATTAATGAGTTATATATGCTTGAGAATGTTCCAGTCTGTTACTTTTCAAATTTCGTGCCAACGAAAGAAAAGATTAATAAGATATATCAATAATTGACGGACGAAACCAATGAATAAGAAGTTAGAGAGAACGGGTACGTTAGTTTCTCTGCTACTCTCTTAAATTCTGTTTCGAAACACTGACACATTTTCATATCTGCGAAATTGTTGCTGATGATGAAAATTGGCAAGGTTATGAAAGAAAGTGCAATATTAAACTATTGCATTCAGATGGGATGACCCATTGATATTGGATCAATTATTGTGAAATCTGTTTATGGCCTGATCGTTCAAGGATCACCCCAAGAGCTTGGACATCCTTCCACAATTTTCTCGATTTGTAGTTTGTTTCAAGTTTTGTACGAGGTTTGGGAGAAGATATTACTACCATGGAAACCCTTAGATCCAACTCAGATGTTCGCAGCCAATGATGAAGAGAGTGATGTAGGTTTGAGTCTGGATCAAGCTTTGCATAATTCTATTCTAGTTCAACCTTTAGTAACAAACAAGACACAAATACTCATGCATAGAATCAAAAGTCTAAAAAATCAGGTACAGAACCTATCGAGCATAGTTAACAATATGTTTGATTTCTTCGATTACATTGATTGGAGAATGAAAGAGCATTTTGACCGTACTGGGCAATTTAAAGCAAGTTTTGTATGATTAATGATAAGGATAGGATTGATCGACGAAGATTCCACTGAAGAATTCCCATTCCGACCTTTTTACAACTTTTTTGTCCATGTTCAAACGATGGGAGATATTAAAAGAGAAACCAGTACTAGTTCAGAAGAGTAGTGGACTTAATTAGTTTATTTCAGTATATTGTGTTTGATTTAAACAATGTTTGTATGTTTTGTGTGTTTGATTAGCTTGCTTTTAATCTTAGAATAGATGAGATTAAGTTTGAAATGTTTGTTTTCAGCGTTTTGAGTGTTGTGGCTTGGATTGCGACACTGATAGATGGATTTAGGTTGAAAGAATACCTACTTATGTGTGTTATGTATTGTGTGTTGCAAAAACTTGGATTCAATATATAAAAGTGAAGTTTGTTGTGTATATATTTGTGTTAATACATCACTAAATTAATTAAATTATGTAATAAAAAGGATCGAACATGACGATGAAGCTTTAAATTGAGCAAGATCGCGAAATCTTCAATTTTGGAGAATCTCACCGAAGGCGCAATCGAGGCCGCCGACAGTGCGATTTTCCCAAAAAATAGGATATTAACTCCATAGAGCCCGCCGACAGCACAAATGAGCCCGCCGACGGTGCAAAAGAGCCCATCGACGGCGTGGTCGCGAAATTACCTATTTACCGCGATTTTGACCGGTCAAACCCACTTTTCATCATCTTCTTCCCTTTTTTTCTCGAAAAATCGACCTAGGGTTGAGAGATCTTGAATTTGGAGCGATTTCAACAAATTCTAACACCAGATTTCATCTTCCGTTTGTAAGAGCTTCACTCCTATGTAAAAATTTTTTGTTTTCACCATGAATTTCTTCCACATTGAGAAATTTCGGGAAATTTGAAAATGTGAAAAAGGATTTGAAGGAATTCATGGAAATTGATTTAGATTGTTTTAAACACCATTTAGAAGCCATTGTGTTATTATTTTGAAGATTAGTTAGAATTTTTTGTGATTTGATCAAAACGATGGCTCCAAGATAAAAGAGAAGACTTGAATTCGACGAAACATGATTCGTTAATGCAAAAGCCCAATCGAGGTACACTTCACTCTTTCAAAGTAAGAAGCATATTCAAGATAGAGTTTTCGAGAATCTGGAGGAGAGGTGGAATGAATTATCAAAGTTAGAGGATGGGAGAATTTCTGTTATACAACAAACAAGGCTGCTATCAAAGTTGTTCGAGAATTTTACTCAAATCTGACTCAAATTGAGGACGAGCCTGTCCAAGTAAGGAGATTTTCTGTCAAATTTTGTGCTAATCGAATTAACTCTTTATATGAGCTTCAAGACTATTATTCTAGCATGTTTGAAACTTTTGGAACAATAGAAGGTCCATTGAATGATGTTATAGACTTTCTCACTGATGGGAAAGGAGTTTGGAAAATTAAAAATTTTGAACGGATTAACTTTCCACTGTTCATGATGAATGCCAATGCTAAGGCATGGCATTATATCATCTATTCAACTCTGCTACCTACATACCATCATAGTGAAGTCTCTAGAGAGAGAGCTGTTCTGAATTTCTGTATTCAGAACAATAGAAGAATTAATGTGGGGATATTATGGCTACTACGAAGAGTGAGACAAGCGGATATTTAGGTCATCCTAGCTTCATTTATGCACTTTGTCAACTATCTGGTGTTAAAGCAAGAAATGATGAGGAATGGGTTTATCCTATGAGACCCATTACTAAAGAAAGTATAAAGACTTATACATCCCATGAGGAATGGAGATCAGGGAGTAGGAGCAAAGAACCATCTATTAGTAGAGATATCCCTTCTACTAGCTATGACCCTCCTGCCTCCAGTTCCCCTACCTTGTATGATCTGAGAATGCCATGACCCTGCAAAGGAAGAGTTTTTGAGAAATTAGATGAAAGATTAGAAAGGATTGATCACAGGATTGAAGGATTATAACTAAGACATGATCATGATAGTGAGTATCTTCAGAGGCATTTAGATTTTGAGATGGCTTATTACGATGCTCAGGCAAGATACTATCGAGGAGACCCAGATGTGACTTTTCCAGAATGCCCCACATATATTGAGTATCAGCCCAATCCTCCTGCTGACCAGGGTGATGAAGACATTATGTGGGATTTTGACGCTTGATCATTTGATAGTGATGTATTGTTTGTTTTTATGTTTGTTTTTATTTAAGTTGTTGAAATTTTATTTTTATGGATTATATTGTGGAATATGCTTTATTTTTGTGATATGTGTTAAGTGTGATAGTTTGCATTTTAATTTCTAGATGCTTGTGATATCTGTAATAGTAAGTGTAATTGTAAACTATTTAGTTTAAGTAAATTGTTTGTTTTGTGTTGTGAAATGCATATGTCCTGTGTAGTATAGTTAGTTGTTTTTTTTTAATGTATAATATTATATACTTATTTTCAAATTTCATAACTCCAGCAAAAATTCTAAACTGTATATGTGTAGGAAGAAGTTTAATATTACAGGTCAATTGAAGTTAAAATTTTGAGAAAAACCTACAAATTTCAAAAAGACAAAAATGCTTAAAGTGCAAAGGTACGAATTTTATATTTAGAATTTTTCTTTTTACCCATGTACCATTTCTATTTATAGAAAATTTTAAGTTTGGGGGCGGGAAGAAAAATCTTAACTACTATATGGTCTCAAATAATATATTTTCAAAAATTATTATCATAATTTTTGTGATAAAATTTAATTTAGATAACTATGTTTAGATTCTATCTAAATATTATAAAAGTTTCAAAGAAATATTTTTTATAATGAACATTAATTTTGTAGATTAAGATATTTAGTATAAAAGGATAAGACTATATTCAACTATTTAAATTAAGGAAAACTATATTTTGAGATATTAAGAATCTTAGCAATTTAGTTGAGAAAGAGAAGATCTGGATTCAATAATGTAAAAACTATGAAGTACATATAAGGTAAAGAGTGTTTGAAAGTTTCAAATTTGGGAAAAGAAGAGTGCAGTTCAAAATTATTAACAGGCTATCCAGATATAGTAATCCTCACTTGAAAAAGAAAAAGAAATAGAAAAAGAAAAAGGATTGAAAAACAATCCCTGAAAAGAAAAGAAAAGAAAAAGAAAAGAAAAGAAGTGAGGAAAAGCTTGACGATATGTCTTATCAAAAATTGGCTTCACTTGGATCATCCTAAAAGGAAAACTAAAAGCATTTCTGAACTTATAATTTATGACTAGTTTCTTACTTATAGTTTCCTCATGAATTTCCTATCTTCTGAATATTCTACGTGAATTGGTATTGCAACATATAGTCATTCTTGAAATAAATAGAAGACTAGAACTCTTAGACTTGATGACTAAATAGCATTATACTTGCAAAATTAATCTAATTATTTTAAAATCTTTATGAAAATTCTTATTATAATATTTATTTAAATCAAAATTATAGTATTTCTGAATTAAAACTTTACCACAATGAGTCATAACTTTTATGTAGTATGACTTAAGGGCAAGTAATAGTTAAGTTTGAGGGATTTTGACCCAAGAAAAAAAAGGTTAAGATTTTCATGCTTATTTTATATTGATTTTGATGATATTGCAATTTAATGAAAGGTATTTTTGGTGTTTTTCTTCAGGTATGAAGATTAAAGGATAAAAGAATGAAAAAATGTAAAAAGGAGTGGATTTGGAGCAAAAGGGACTAAATTATGCAAATTTGACCTAGGCCGCCGACGACGTGATTTTCCTGAGAGTTCAGGATTAATTGCAAGGGAGGCCGCCGACGGCGGGGTCTATTTAAATGCACTGTTACTAGATAGCCACCGACGGTGCATCGAGGCCGCCGACAGCGGGATCGACGAATCTTTCCAGAAATACGTCGAATGTGGACGATTTTTGAAGGGGTGCCTTCACAACCCTTAGAGACTATTCTACAACTTTAAAAGGAACGAATTTAGGCTGAAAAATGGCTCTTCTTCTGGTCTCTAAAGTGATTATTAGTGAGTCCATAGTGTAAAAGTGAGTCTATTAGTGAGTTTAATTTAGTGAGTTCTGAGTTCAAATAGAGAATTTGTAAGGAATTTTTTGAAGGATTGCAAGAGTGGAAGGGAAGTGAGAGAACTCTTCCACATTGACGTTTCAAAGGAGAATTCCAAGGAAAAGATCTAGAGGAACATCAAGGAGTTTAATTGGGGAGGAAATTGAGATAAGTAGTGTTTATTTGTTTATAGTGTGTAGAACTTTACTTTATTATATGAAATCTAAATTTTATTACATCCTCTTCATGAATTCTGAGTAGTTATTCTATCTTTCTCCTAGTTTTGATGTTTTTGTGAAATGCTTATATAATTAGTTTATTAAAGAAATTATAAAAGAAGTTGTGATGGTACTATACCTAAACTTACTTTACTATATGAATTGGCCATTTGTATTGCTAAAATTCGTGAAGAATTCTTAAGACCTGACCTTGGGTTAAGGATTTTTAACTTGTATGTATCACATTTCTCTTTGCAAGGTAGACGGGTAAATCTTTGAAGGGAGAAGTGCAAATAAATAGGGAAATAAAATTAATCGGGTGTAGAATATAAGATTATAGAGTGACAGGCTAATATCCTCAATTCGGTCCTATCATTTGGGTGTTGATATGTAGATTGTTAGCCCTCAGGTGAGGGGAACCTGGGAGCTCAAAGTGAGAGCTGGTATCCTTCCAGTCTAGCCTCAAAATCAGTAACCAAGCATAGGATTAGTCAATGTTCTTTATGCCTGGACCAATGGGTAAAAAATAGGTATGCTCCTACTTGGCACAACACATTAAAACTAATTATAATTATCATTTCACTTAAATATCTTAACTAAGGAGAAAGATTCTTGCTATTATCTATATTTGAACATAAATCTAGTAGTAGTATTAGTAAATTGTTAGTAAAACTAGTTTTTAATATAAGTTTCATATTATTGTCGATTGCATATTAGTGACATATAGGCAATTCAATTTAGTTGTGATTCTGAATTGTTTTTTTTATAATCCTAGTCCGTAGGCTTTAATATATTCTTTGTGGGATCGATATCCAGGACTCCATTAGAGCCCTGTATTACTTGAACGATACGTATACTTGCGTTTGAAAGTAACTCTAAGATTAAAAGATTAAAATATTTAATTGTTACTAAAGTTAAAATTACACTCAAAGTCAAGTCTTTGGCGTTGTTGCTAAGGATTTGTATCTTTTAGTAGTGGTGCTGAATTCTTATATTTTTAAGTATATTCAAATTAGATAAAAGCGTAGTGTGGTTCAAAGAATAAGTGGTTAGAAGAAAAAGATGTAAGATTGTTCAATCATTGCTCATTCTATCATATTCATATTCCAGAAGGATCAAATGAAAATAATAGTGGTTCTGGATATATTCCGCCAACTAGAGTGTGGAATTAAATGTTATATTGATCTTGTGGTTTGTTTTGTGTATCTTATGTTTTATGTGTTTGATGTTCTAAGTGTTTAATGTTTTATGTTTGTGTTATGTTTCACTTTAAGGTATGATTGTTACATCTTAGTGATATAAACCTATCTTTATGATTATTGATTCCTTTTGTATATAAGGAATTACATCCAAATGTTTGGATAGAAATTTTTAGTTTGTGTTAAGTGTGGTTTGTTTTTAATGAATATAAGTTTGTGTTTGTGTGAAACTTGATTAGAATCGATGGATATTAAAAATTAAAATTGGAGTATTGGGAGATTTATGAGGAAGAGACAATCATTTTGAGAAGATTAAGGGTGATTAACTAAGTGGTTTAGTGCATTTTCTTAATTCTGAAAATCTGTGCACTAGCGGCTAAGCACCAGATTTCGTGGTTAAGCGCCGAAGGCCACGCGCTTAGGCGCCTGTTCGCGAAAATTAATTTTCAGCAGTTAAAAACTCGAAGATCGCCATTTTAAACTACCCTTATCGACTTCAACCTCTGATTTTCACGAGAAAGGAGCCTAGGGCATCATTATATTGGATCATTTAAAAGCTGATCTCAACAAAAATTGTTAGATTTGGATTCCTTGAGGTAAGAGCACAACTCATAAGTAAAATTTTTTTATTTTCACCATGTATTATGAGTACATTTTAGAAAATCTTAAAATCACTATTCATAGTGAAAATTTGAGGAAAAGGATGAGAAATTTCTTGGATTTAGTGGAAATTACTTTTGGAAGTTAATTTAGCAAGTTTAGTTTAATTTTGGAATTTATGGTGAATTTTTTCGAGAATTTTTAGAGATGGCTCCAAAGTCAAATAGCACAAGAAAAGACAAGATTTAATTCTGACAAGTTTGAAAGTGCAAGGGCTGGGGAACAATACGTCGATGCACTAAAGTCACGTAAATTGATTCCTGAGCGTGTGTTTAGTAAGCCAGGAGAAGTTATTGAAGAGATGATTTATAGAAGGAATTGGGAGAATTACTATTGCTTCTCCGCTGTTGCTGTTGTTTCTATGATCAGATAGTTTTATGCGAACTTACCTGCAGCAGAAGAGAACTTTGTGATGGTGAGGAGGCAAAAAGTTGATTTTTCACCTGTAGTAATCAATAACTTTTTTTGGCTACCTCTTGATATGTTTTGTTTTTATTCTAACTATCATCCTACTGAGGGAGAGTTAGATGAGATAATGACATTTTTGACTGATGGATGAGGATTATGGAAGATAACTAATGATAGAAGAGTCAATTTTTAGGCCTCTAAGTTAAATGCAACTTCTAAAGCATGGCATTATTTTATCTCATCTAAGCTGTTGCCTTCAAGTCATATTAGTGAAGTTACAAAGGAGAGAGCTGTGTTGAACTATTGCATTCAACAAGAGAAGCTTATAGATGTTGAAGCAATCATTTATGATTATATTTTGAATTGTGCCAGATCTACTACTACTGCAGTTATGTGATTTCCTTCCTTGATTCATTCATTATGTTAGCGGTCTGGTATGAAATTTGAAACTTGGGAAGAGGTTCTTCAGCTTTTGAAACCAATTACCAGGGTAAACGTTAGACTTACACTTTACATTTAGAGTTTTACTGGAGAGGAGGATTTAGTAGGGCTTCTACTTCTTCTGCTTCTGCTGCTTCTACTTCCCGTGCTACGACTTCACGAGCTTCATCATCTAGTGATTCACAGACTGGTTTGTTGAGAAATATTTTGAGGAAGGTGAGACTTACTCGTGAGCATGTTAGAGACATGGATGATAAGATGGATAATATGGAAAGATATATTGTAAAACATGATGAATATGAGAAGAATTATCAGCATTATTTGGATAGATTGATTAGAGGTGGTATGAGTGTTGAGATGCCCCCTCATCCATTCTATATACCTTATGTGCCATCCAGAGATAGGAACGTGCAAGATGATGATGATAATGAGGATGATTAGTAGATTTATTTTTTTTGTGTTACTGAGTTTTTGTTGATGTACTGATGTATGTTATGTCTTGTGTTTTATTTTGATGTTGTGTTTGTGGTGTGAACTCTGGTAGTATGTTGATTGCAGGTTGACTATTTTTCTATGCATATTCAGATGTATCTTTGTTGGATTGACATTCTATATGTTGCTTTGTGTGATATATGTGTAGTAGTAAATGTTTTAATATGTATGTGTTGACCTCATTTTTTATGAGGTATTTTCTCTTCTCTGTCCTTAGTACTTAAGATCTAGCCATAGAGCTTCTCCTTGACTATCTTAGAGGACTAGAAATGAGACCCATCATTTAGAAATTCAAACACTTCTTGGCTCCCTTCAAACCCCACAAGTTTGATTGTAAACTCCTAAGCCACTTGGAGGGTTAAAATCTAATGTGGAGGTTTAAAGGATGAGTTTCCTATAGGACTCTTGGGCCGGATTACCCTGGATGGTCTGGTCCTAGTGAGGGTAAGCTTGCACACACCACACTCTCACACATTCCAAAACCATAAAATCACACCTGTACCTGATTTGGCTTCCTGACTCATGTGGGTAATTCATATGGATGGACCTTAACTCCTAAGCCCCTGGCTAAGAGGGTTAGGAACAACATAGTGAATGTCTAAGATGAGTCTCTCATAGCTCCTGTGAGCTTAATATGACTTCATGGCTCAACCAAAATTGTTTCATTTGACTCATACCTAATTATTCTTCATTTTTTCCAAATTTCAATTTTTGACCCCCGGGGCCCTAAACCCACCAAACTTTCCAAAAACCCTTGAAATTGCCCAAAATTTGCAAAATTTCCTAAATTACCCAAAATTCCTCAAAATCAATGCTAAACATTTCCCACTACTCAAATTGGTCATCCATAGCCAAAGACACCAAAATTTCAAAAAAATTTCTAAAGATACCCTCCAAACACCCAAAATGCCCTCTTTAGCTCAAAAATCCAAAAATTCCCAGAAAATTCCAGAAAATCCCAAATATAACTAATTTTATTTTGTTTAACTACACCATAGGCCAATTTTGTCAATTTAGCCCACTTTTACCAAAACCCCCAATTTGATCCTTTTTAACTTAAATGGATCCAATGTCAAACCAAATCAACCCAATTGATCCTAATTTTGGTCCAATTCAATTCTAAACTTCAATTCAATATCCCCAATATCAATTTAAACCAAACCCAATTTTATCAACATGTGGATCCAATTTCAATTTAAAGCTTAAAGCCCAATTTTGGCCCATGACCTAAACTTAGCCCAAACCAACCCAACTCAACTCCAATTAGCCCCAAATCTTTTCTAAAAACTCCCCAACACCCCCACAAGCAAAACACTAACTTGATTTGCCCCAAATTTGAACTCAAACTTCACCCAAGTCAAACCTAAGCCAAAATTCCCTAAATTGGCATAAACCAATCATGAACCCAAACAAGCCCAAATCCCAAAATTAAGACCCAACCAAAGTTCGGAACTCTTTGTTCACCTCCATAAACATTTTACAACATTAATTTTACATCAAAACCATCATTAGCCCAACCTTAACCCAAGTTAGCCTAATTTGACCCACTTTGACCCTATTATTAAAGAGACCCAAATTAAACCCATTTCAAGTCCAAATGACACCAAATCTTTTCTAAAATTTTCATAACACATCCCTAAACTAAATGCAACATTTATTTGGCATAATCTTTTACAAAATTTTCATCCAAAAGTTCATTTTGAAACATAAAAGCCCACATCCATAAGACATTTAAAAGCCCATCTTTCATCAAATCCAAAAGCCCAAAATTGGCTCTAAAGCCCACATGAAAATTCCGCTCATCATCCAACAACAACAACAACAAAGCCTTAATCCCACTAAGTAGGGTCGGCTACATGAATCCTTTTTCTCCATTGCGTCCTATTTAGTGTCAAATTTTCCTTTAATTCTAATAAATTAAGATCATCTTTTATGCAATAAGCCCAAGTTTTCCTAGGTCTGCCTCAGCCTATCTTAACATAAGTTGTATTTGAAACATCTGCTCTCCTAATCAGATCTAAAATCACACCCTAAGTTCATATTCATTATCAAATTTTTCTAAACTAAGCCTCATGACAAATTCCACAAGAATGCCAAAAATGTCAAAACCCACTTCCATGAAACCAAGCCAAGCCATCCCTAAGCCAAATGGAGCCATGTAGCCATGCATAAGCCACATGCAAGCCTTGAGAGCCCCTTTACACATCACCAAGCCATTAATGGCAAAAGGAGGAGGCTCTTTCTTAATCCTTCACTTATTCTTTTTAACCTTATTCATGTCATACTCTAAACCAAGCTTAGCCACATCACCATGGATAGAGACGTCACCACCTTCCCTTGGCTGACCCAAATGATTCCCTTATCCCAGAACCAAGTCATGGGAGGGTGCACCAAGCCCATTTCCATGAGTTGCCCAAACCAAGCCCAAAATGAGCTCTTCCCCATACCATTTAAATCAAACCTCTTTACGCATGGCCAATACCCATTACTTGCCCCAAACTTAACCCCTGACCCCACTGAGCCAGATGGTGACCTGACCCTAGCCGGACCACCACCCCAGCCGCCGGAAAACACCAGGCCGCGAGCACCCATTTGATTGAAAAATTCAAATTGAATTGGCTGAGCTGTTCCATGGCCAATGGTCACTGCAACTGTTCTTCCCTTACCCTGAGCAGCTGATCCAAGCCTTCAAACTCCCCTGGGAATCCCTCCAGCCATGTTTATTTAAACCACACCACCTCTCGGCCAAATAAGGTGCTGAACAAAACCATACCAAAACTCTGCTAAAATCATTGTAGACCCCTCTCCTAGCATAGAGCAATTGATCCCCACTGAAATCCATCCATAGTTTCCCCTCTGTGAGCTCAATTTCTGAGTTCAATTTCAAGCCTAAAACTAGGACACTTCACCACAGTTAGCCAATCCTCAAATTGATTGACTCTACACCTTCCCCAGACCAAGAGAAGAAGTTCCCCAGCAAAAGCCCCCTCTCTAGGCCAGCCATTCTCTCTATCGGCCAAGCTTTAAAATCGGGCTTGGTGGAAATTGGGTCTAGGCGACTCACTAGAGCCAGAGAATTAATCTGGAGCTTCCTTGGATTCAATCGAATATGCCACAACTCTCTAATTGAAGCTTCACTTCTCAGAGCAAAGGTATGGATCTCTTCTTCCTCCCGAGCTTCTGTGAATTCTCGATTTTGTTTGGCTTAATTTCATAGCATTTTAGCCATATAGATGTGTGCGTCTTGTTGAGATGAATCCATAGAGTATAAGAACATGAAATTTGGTGGAGAAATGAGGGAGATCTTAAGGTTTTAGTGTGGACGGCTCTCAGGTTAGGGCGCTCGGGGACGATGAACGGATGCTGTCCATTTGCGCGTGTATCAAATGAATGATCCAGATTACGTCAGACCAGGGAAAGAGACATGAACCGCGGGCTGCGTGGCGCTGAGATGGAAGGTGGCGTCGAATGATCTGCCTAGGTTGACATGGCGTCGCATCGGATAAGTATGAAATTAGGGGTATTTTGATTTATTTAAATACCAAGAACTTAGAAAATTCATATCTTTGTATAAAAAAATCGCAATAATAAAATAAAAATACCAGAGGAGAACAATGTGGAAAAAGAATTAAGTTATTTTGATGAGTATTTTATTTTTAATTAATTATTTACTGATTTCAGAGTTTTAATTCTCCATGCATGCATACAATTCACCATGGCATGAGACCATAGTTCTTTTGTAGCCTCTGTGAACATTCCTTAGATTTTCCAAGGCCAGAGGCCATCTCTATGGCAAGTTACTGATTTTCCAAGTTTATGTGTCTATTTTGATGTTTTAATTCCAGTAATTAGCATGTTGCTTAGAAAATTCTAGGAAAATTAGGGGAGGTAGCTTATGACCAGAGGACCCTAGGAAAATTATGGTTTGATTTAATTCCTTAAGAATAACCCTAATTGGCTTAAACACCCAAAACTAAGTTTTAATTAATTATAATTAACCACACATCAAAATTACTTGAAATCAATTCTCAACTGTCATTTAGGATACAGAAAACCTCACATAAAAATTTAAAGTCAATTAGAAGTAATTTAACCCATTAAATGAATTATTTAAGTTGTATGACTATTTTTAAAATTAAAAAATTCATAAAACCCAAAATACACTTCAAAAATTCACCAAGATGGTTTTGTGGGCTCTCTGATATCAGAGAAGTCTCAGAAAATTAAAATTGGAATTTTCTAAAAATGTTCATTTTTAATCATATTTTTACTATTTTAATAATTAAGAAATAATAAAAATCACAAAAATATTAAAAATCATAAAAATGTCATATTTTGCTTCCTAATCACTTAGGAACAAACCAAATATTTTTCTCAAGTCTCTAAGTTAAGAAATTGAATTTTAAAGGCTTAAGACAATTTTTAAATATTAAAAAATGAATTTCCCAACATTTTCACTAAATTAATTCTAATAAATCAAAGAAAAATCAGAAAATTATAAAATTTATTTCTCTGAGTTCCTTGGGGTTAGAGAGATTTATGAAAAATATAAAATTCATTTTCCAACTTTAATTTTATTTTATAATTAATTAATACCCCAAAACTCAAAATAATTATAATAAATAAAATATAATTCAAAAATCACCAAAATTAGTCCAAGTGGTCCTCTGGTCAGTAGAGACATCCCATAATTTTCCTAAGGACAGAAACCTCACCTTGGTCATGTTGTTGAATTTTCATTGAAAAACTACATTTCTCACAAAAATAAATATATAAATTAAATTAAATTCAGAAAAATCACATTTTTTCCTCTTGTGTCTTAATTGACATATGAGTGAAGTGACATAAAAATTTTAAGTTCATTTAAGGTTAATTTGATGAGTTATGAAATAAATAGGTCTAAAGGGGCATAAAGGTAATTAAAGGATTTTAACCCTAATTAATATTTAGGTCTAATCAAAGGGAGGGTAAAATATCTGATCTTAATTTTCCCTTGGGTGATTAAAACTTAAGTAATTAAGGGGTAGAAACCTATTAATCATCTTGAAAATATTTAAAGAAAACCTTAATTAATTAAGTGATTTAAACTTTGGAAGAACAATTAAAATTTGGATTATTAAGGTTAGGGATACGACTTAAGAAGATATCAATTCCTGAATTTAAAATTCCTAAATGAATCACTTTAATAATATTTAACTCTTAATTAAACTTAAGATGATAATTAAAATTAATAATTAGATGATTAAAAGGAAAATAACTCTTAATTAAATTAAAATTCAAACATTAAGTGGTTTAATAATCAAATTAAATTAAATTAAAACTAATTTAAAATCACTTGAAAACAAATTTAAAACAGATTTGAAATATTAAAAAAAATCAATCTAAAAACAATTCATAATAAATAAAATATAAAAATCAAACTAATTAAAATCAACTTAAAGTATTATAATTAATCCAAATCAAGTCATCAAAATTTAATGAAATAAATAATTTAAACACCTTTTTCAACCTAAGCAGATTCGAAACATTAAAGCTATTTTGAAATATTAGGATTATTTAAACATAAAGATTTAATTAAATTAAAACAACTTGAACACTATTCCAAACTTAAAATCATTAATTGAAATTTTATAACTAAACCAAATCACTTTAAATCATCAATTCCAATTTTAAATTAAGAACAGTTAATTTCTTCAACAAGCTAATTTGTCCCTAAAGGTTTTCATCATCATAACTCTTAAATGAAGCATCAAGTGACAAGTTACGTTACTCATAGGATAATCAAACATTCTAGTTCAGTGAACAAGAAATAAAACTTAACTAAATTCCTGGATAATTAATTCACATGTGCAATGAAATTAATTTGGGCTCGAAATAATCTCAGAAATATTGCAAAAATGTTCAGGATTCGTCCTAAGCACATTCTCAATATGATGAGATGTTTTAGAAGAACAGTTGAATTTAGTTGTTCTTTGGTTAAGAAAATCATCCGTAAACAAAACACAAGAACCTAGAAGTCATAAGGATTGACTAGCAATAGGATTAGGATTTTGGTAGACAACCAAAACCTTCCCTTAGCTTTACGTAGGTACTTGTTGCAAATATTTAAATGCCCTAACATATGTTCAAGTGCAGCTTGGAATGACGAGAAGACCCTCTAGGAACGCTTTTATTTTATATCAATTCATTTACCTGCATTGTACTTTATTTTTCTTGCATGTTAAACAAGAATGTCACCCTGCATGAAAACTGAAACTTTTAGGATAGCCACAAAACTGAAACCCAAAACTAAATTAAAGGTCACAACAAGATAAAATCCACTGCCACAACATTCAAAATATAAAACAACTAAAAATTTAATCACAAACAGAACAACAAAACTACAACTACAACTAAACTAAAAAGCTTGTCGGATGATCGGGAATACCTCGGATGATGCAACCCACGTGTTACTAACAGACTTTCCCACGGTCTAAATGAAAGTGTGAAACTCATTTAGTTTAGTTTAACAAATTCATTTGGACTAAGTGAATCTGATGAAAATAACGGTGCCGGGATGACAGAACCGTGAGATCTTAATCGATTCTGTTTAATCAACTTTAAGATTTGTTTTAATTAAAAAATTAAGAAATTTGAACCTTAAGACTCTTTTCTAAACCAAAACACTTTTCTCATCTCCTGATTATCATTTTCTAAAACTAAACCTCTGCAACAACAAGGAGCTTGGAGCATACTGGGCAGCACGACCATCGTCGTCAACAAAACTTGGATCTACATCAGCTAAACCTCTCTTAGTTTAAATAACTAAGCCATAGTATTTCGAGGTAGTTTGCTTAGTGCAACATAAATCCTTAACTTTTTGTTAGGCATTTGCACAATTGTGTTATGCAAATTAAGCCCTAACCGGTCTTAATACTCCGAGGTAGTCGTTTGGTACGACCTAAACCCTCAAATCTTCGAGGCTATTTGTGTGATCATGTCTTACAAATATAAGTCCTAATTAATTAATATTGAAAGGATTGAAACGTTAAATAAATTCTCAAATTGAAGCCAAACAATAGGATAGTTAGGAAGTCACCGAAGTTCACTTTGGGTCCGTGACATCCCCTACTTCTCCTCCATTGGATTCCTAAAATAAACTATTCCAAATTTGATCCATTTTGTACTGAAATTTCAAAAATCCAATACTTTGAAACCTTAAACTTTGAAATTCTTGAGAGCAAAACCACTGATCATTATCGAGAGTTTTCTTAAGTGTCTTCGAACATTTAGGATATAATTAACTATAGGGGCTTGCCCTTATAGGGAAATTTAAGAACCCAGGTAAATAAACCCCTGCTTAATTCATTTATATTAAGCAAGGGAACTTTTCGGCTTATAAAATTGGTCCGCATACCATACGGATGTCACAAATCTTCTAGTTTATTTGATCAAGCCCCATCATCAAGTAGTGTGTCTATTCCTCATAATAGATACACGGTTTGTGATGTGGTGCTTGTTTATATAAACTATTTGGGATGTGAGATCGGTTTGATTTCATATCTTAAAATTTTAAAACATAAAATTATTTTAAAAAATCAAACGCTGCTTTCTAAATTATATATATTTAAAGTAAATTTAAAATCTGAAAAATTCGCCGACAATTTCTGTAGGGGACCCCTTTTCAAAATACATTACACATAACCTAAAAATATGCTGACAACTTCTAGCGACTCCGCTGGGGACTAGTTCCTCTCTCCATTCTGATCAGATGGTTTTGCTTTCATAAATCGGTAGTGAGTCTATGCCCCTTGTGGACCAAACTACCATTCTTTCCGTTGGCATACCACGTTCATTTCTGCCTTGAACGGGTATAGTCAGCTCCTTTTAGATTCTGGAGCCACTGTTTAGACACCCCTAAACAGAGAGGTTCCGGAATCATTCCGCCTCCCAAAGAGGCGAGGTGGACCCCCAATAGGTGTTAGCTAAGGAGCGGTCACTTGGGTTGAGAAGTCTTACGAGACCTTCTCTTCCATTCCAATTCTGAATTGGGTCCTTTACCTTTTCTATAAACCTTCATCCTTTAAATCACTTTTTTCGTAATAAACAAATCCTTTAATAAACAACCTTTTAATAAACAAACTTTTTTTTTTAAAAAAATCACAAATACACTAAGATAGACGAAAATGTGTTTGGACTCTTTCTTTTTTGTTCTAAGTATTGCGACAAAAGGAAGCATAATTCGGGATTGACGTTTGGAATCTACCCTGCAGAAAATGTCTGCACCGAACTTAATCTTCTCCTTCACTAATGGAATGGACTTTGCTATCTATAAGGACGAGCTTCCCGACAATGGAATCATCCATTTTGGACAAGGAGTCGACAATACAGATACCAAGTTCGCTGACATCACCCTCTTCTCTCTGATAGATAAAGTGCCAGAAACTGAGAAACCCCTGATTGAGTTCAACATGAAGTAAACTCAAGAATTCCATCCCCTACGAAAGGTCCCAGCTGAGAAAAATACCAATGTTCGTTGGAGGACTATGATCTCTACCCCCACCGGTCTGGTCATCCTTGCACCTGCCTCGGCTCCCGCCAAATGGAAGGGAAAGGGAGTCCAAGTTTATGATGAGCTTGCTACCGTGGAGGGTACAGATTTTGCTGAAAAACCGTATGTTTTCGAAATAGGGTCCAGTTCTAAGTTTACACCCCTGACTCGGACTCAAAGAAGAAATAGGAGTAGAAAGATCTCCAGGATCAAGAAAGCCAAGGCCGCCGTAGTCGCTTCTGGAAAAGATTTTTGAGAAAGAAGAAGTACTGCACGAGTATTCACCCTTGTTGGAAGGAAGTAGGTTTCACCCTTTCTCTGTTGCATCGGATGAAGAAGATTTCGGAAGGATCACCGCTGCATTACCTCAGCAGGCATACTATAGTGACTGTAGGAGGAAGAGGGCCAAAACTACGCCGCTCACTAGACTGCGAGCCGTAATAGAAAAGTTAGCAAAGAAAGAAAGGTGCCTCGTATTAGAAATTCTGAGAAGAATGGGACGAATACCAGCCAAATCCCGCATCCGACCGAGAGTAGAGCCTGTCACTGCCGTAGAAAATCCAAGGAAGAAGATGCGAGCTAGTTCGCCTATTGTTGTATCGGGTCACCATATTAGGGAGGACACCACCTACCAGCATACAGCGGACAGACCATCTGGTCCTAGGCCTTCTACTGCAAGAAGGATGGTGTGGCGACCTATTATCGCTGAACCGATACCGGCACAACGTTCTGGGAAGAGAAGTCTCGTCAAAGAGCCTGGATCTGAAGAAAGTGCTACTGCATTAAAAGAAACTCCTGAGAAAGAAGTTCAACAACCATCTTATGACAACAGCGAGACCGTTTGGAAGAGGCCACTAGAGGATACGATAGGAAAGCTAAGAACGGATATCCGACGGTTAGCAAAAGAAAGAGGAGACAAATTGGAAACTGAAGTAGATTCATCAGAGTTCATGGATGAAGAGTATGTCGAAATCGATATGGTCGAGACCCGAGCATCCTTGGCTCTACAGGGTGCTCCATCAGCTTTAGAAAGGGACGAACCAGAAGCAATGAGAGCACGTCTTCAAGAAAAAGATAATACGATCTCCCAGATGGCAAAAAGGATGGAAGAGATGGCTGCTGCTTTAGCCACTCTCCAGAGTTAGCTTCAACCACAGAAGGAAACACCCCTAGAAATCATCCACATTGCAGATAGAGAGAAAGAGATTACGTCCGTCAATGGAGATGAACAGCCGAAGAAGGATTCTGCACAAAGCACGATTCCTGAGAAAGATATTAAGAATATGGTGGAACAACAGGTTCGAGAAGCCTTAGCCCAGTCTAAGAGTGGAGCATCTATTCAGACGGGTAGACCTTACCCTGAAGAATTTGATGCAGTCCAATACCTGAAAGGCTTCGTACCATCTCTGTTCAAGACTTTTGATGGAACGGGAAACCCCCGGCAGCATGTAGCACATTTTCGTGCTAGTTGCTGCAATGTCGGTGGGAGCGATGCTTTACTCTTTCGACAGTTTGTCAGCAGCTTGTCAGGGCTTGCCTTCGAATGGTATGCAGAATTGCCAAATGGCTCAGTTAAGACCTTCTCAGAATTAGAAAACCTCTTCGTTAAGCGGTTTGCCGGAGCTCGTCACCACATCACCATCGGTGATCTAGTGGTGGAGCAACAGAAACCGAACGAGACTTTAGTGGATTACATACTTCGATGGAGGAATTTAAGTATGAAGTGTGAACCACAGCTTCAAGAACAGCATGCGGTCGGTATCCTGCTTAAGAGTATCCATGGCCCGATAGCACTTCTCCTTAAAGGATTTACAATTAAGACTTTTGAGAAGTTGCTTAGTGAGGCCGGGAGCTTACAAGAGGAGGCAAAGTAGCTAAGTTTCGTGGACAAGACCGATAAACAAAAACCTGTCAAAGCATTCGAAAATAAATTCGCGATCGTCACGGCAGTAGATAAGGCAAGCAGCCAGTGTAGATACAGCCAGAGTAAACACTACCTAGCTATCAACCACAGGAACGAACATACCAGCAACCTCAACTGAACTACCAACAGCCTCGAACGAGCTATCAGTCGCCACAACATTATGAGCAACCACCTCGTCTATTGCGTACCCTGAAAGAACTTCTAAATACGGAATATCCATTCAAGACTGAAGCAGTAGCAAAAATGTTCCGCAGTTTAATGAAGACACCAGATTTTCAACTACCAGAGCCCAAGAGGCCAGAAGAAGTCAAAAAGAAAGATCATCCAAACTACTACCCCTACCACCGGATGATCGGACACAAGATAGAGGATTTCATCACTTTCAAGAGTTGGCTTGACAACAATCTCTGGATAGAGAACATAACGATCCCAAAGGAATACATGAAGGAACCCCAAAAAGGAGGTTCCCTTAATGTTATTTCAACGGATCCTATTGTTCCAATAGACCCATACACGACTGACGATGGATGGAGTACTGTCTGAACAAAGTCTTCGAAGAAAATTTTGGATCATATTCAGACCGCTTCGGTGCATGCTTTCGAGATGGCACTATCGCTTGCAATCGAAGAACCACCTCAGAAGGAAGAGAAGATCGTGGAAGAGAAGAAGACCGAGGCTCCGAAGGGTGGACTAGGGGTTGCTTATCCTAGGATGGTTGTTTCTAATTCGGGGGAGAAATCCCTCAAACCTCTGACTCTGTATGATTATTTGCTCGCCTCGACGGGATCTTATAATGATAAGAGTTATGGCGTTGGCTATGTTTTGACTGTTTCTAACGATTACGTAACTAGCGACAACTGACCTAATCCGGATCTCGATTTCGATATGAATAACGGTTCTCAAATCATACTAAACCTCGACAACCATGACAAAGGAGAAGATGTTCACAAGGATGACTACGAAAGCTCAATGAGCGACGAGTCCATTTGTGAATTTCGAGAAGCTCCAATTGCAATAGAATTAGAGTTATCAGATTCTGAAGCAACTCCAGAAGAGCCAATAATTCCAATTCAAGAGGAGACACCAGCAGATCCAGCACCAGATTCAGAAGAAATAACAGAAGTCAATCTAAGAAGCGGATAAGTTTTACCCTCGAGAATGGGTCCAAATGATAAAGGAAAGCAGGTGGTTGCTCAGGAAGAGCCAACCCCAACAGAGGAATTGCCCATTCGGGAAGAGACTGAAGAGCCTGGTAATAAAGTGGACTATAACGTGCTAGCCCATCTTAGGAAGTTACCAGCCAAACTGAGCATATACGATGCTCTGATCCTGTCAAAGGAGATGAGGGAAACTTTGATCAAGGATTTACTTGATCCAGAAATTTTCTTAGCTCAAATGCCGGTAATTCCTTAGATGAGGTTTGCTCGTTAAAAGAACAGTGAGGTGTTACCTTCACGGACAATAATGTTCTACTTGGAACAGCTGATCACAACCGACCATTTTACATTTCAGTCAGTATTGGAAAATTTATGCTCTCCAGGGTGTTGGTTGATCCAGGAGCATCAATCAACATAATGAATCTTCGGACGCTAGCATATTTTGAAATTCATGCTCGCGAACTTAAAGCAGACAATATGTTATTAAGATGCTTCAATCAGAAAGGAGAAAGAGCCCTTGGATCGATAACACTATTAATGAAGACCGGTGATTTAGCAAAGACAACCGCAAAATTCCATATAATTGATTCTGAGACATCATTCAACGCTCTACTGAGTCGGCCGTGGATCCATGAGAACCGGATGGTACCGTCGTCTCTGTACAAGTGCATAAAGTATTATGAAGGAGGAGAACAGTGTATCAAAGGTGATTTGTAATCGTTCTCCGTGGATGAAATCAGAATCCACGACGATGCAACCTATTACGCGCCTCCGAAAAAAACTGTCTTCTCCAGAAACACCATACCAAATGAAGCAAAATAAGTTCAAGACGACGAAGAACCTGAACTTCTTGTTCAACAGTTACTCACCACTCCCTTATGGCAAGATGATGAAGGTTTCTCCAGAACTCGCACCCGAGGTCAAGGCAGGGATGAGGTCGTGGAAGAAACAGTGGAACAGTTGAACAGAAGAAACCGGTCATCGATGTTGATTAGGAGAACAGTTCCGAGGAAGAAGAAACAAAGAGAGAAGTAGCCACAATAAGTCAAAAGAAACCACAGTTCAAGATCTCTCTCGAAGACGAAAAGAATGAAGGATACAAATCAATGTAGAGAAGATTAACCACTATGTGCATACTATGACCCTGACCCCGATCCATTCTAATAAGGTCGAGGGTATGGTGGTCAAGGAAGTGCATGGTGGCGGTACTAAACTGATCAAATTCTATCGTGGTGCCTCTTCTTCTAAAAGTGAAAATGATGTACAATTTGAAGACGTTACTTCATCTGAATTAATGGAACTGCCTTTTGAGTGGTATTCTCTCTGTGTTCAGAATTTGATGCAGCGTGGTGTTCTATCTAGACAATGGACAAAAGGCCAATCATAGTGCTTCGAAAAATTATGGAATAATACCGGTCGACCGCCGAATTCAAAATATGGTCTCGGATTCGGCACAGTAGGGTCAGTTGATGATACGGGATTTCGCTTGGTTGTCACTTGCGAGCCTAACGAAGACTGCTTGGAAGCTTCAGTTGATCTCGAAGATCTACCAATTGGAGATGCTCCACCAGAATTCGAAGAAGAAAGTAATTCTACAATAGACGAGTTAATGGAAGTTAACTTAGGTACTAGCAAAGAGCCTAGGCCAACCTTTGTTAGCTCCTTACTAAATAAAGAAGACTACTAAAACATGATCAAGCTACTAATGGAATTCAAGGACTGTTTTGCTTTGAGTTACGATGAAAAGCCAGGATTAGCTCCAGAGCTCGCAGTTCACAGGCTAGGAGTGGATCACGCTGTCGTTCCAGTTACACAAGCTCCGAGAAGAATGCGTCTAGAGATTGAACAACAAGTAATAGTTGAAGTTAAGAAGCTAATAGACGCAAAATTTGTCCGTGAAGAACAATACCCGACTTGGTTAGCCAATGTGGTACCAGTCAAAAAGAAGAATAGTCAGATCAGAATCTGCGTGGATTTCAGAGACTTGAATAAAGCATTTCCGAAGGATGAATTCCCACTACCAATTTCAGAACTGATGATCGACATCGCTTCGACACATGAGATCTTCTCTTTTATGGATGGATCGTCAGGAAACAATCAGATAAAGATGGCACCGGAAGATGAGAAACTCACAGCCTTTAGAACGCCAATCGGAGTGTACTGCTACACCGTGATGCCTTTTGGATCAAAGAACGCAGTAGCAACTTACCAAAGAGCAATGACGAGGATTTTTGATGATCTCATTCACAACCAAGTAGAATGCTACATGGATGATGTGGTCATCAAGAGCAAATTGATGGAAGATCACTTGTATGATTTGAGAATTTTTTTCGAGCGATTAAGACAATTTAATCTTAAGATGAATCCCTTGAAATGCGTCTTTGGCGTTACCTCCGGGAAATTCTTAGGATTTGTTGTCCGACATCGTGGAATTGAAATCGATCCGGAGAAGATTAAAGCTATCTTAGAAATGCTGCCTCCCAAAACTTTGAAACAACTACGATCCTTTCAAGGGAAGTTGGCATATCTTCGACGCTTTATTTCAAATTTGTCAGGAAGGTGTCAGCCTTTTTCTGCTTTGGTCAAGAAGGATGCCAAGTTTACTTGGGACTCCAAATGTCAACATGCCTTTGAGGACATAACGCAATAATTAATTACACCTCCTGTCTTAGCAGCCCCAGTCTCGGCTAGACCATTGATACTTTATACTGCGGCTTTAGACGACTCTCTCGGAGCCTTGCTAGCCTAGGTCAATGACGAGGGGAAAGAAAATGCTCTTTATTACTTAAGTCGCCGTCTAATTCTGATGGAGGTAAAGTATCCCCCAATTGAGAAGCATTGTTTAGCCCTGATCTTTACCGCTCAAAAGCTCAGGCATTACATGCTCTCTATAAGGTCAACCTTATTTCAAAGTTTAATCCATTACAATATTTGATGACTCGCCCGACGCATTCTGGCAGACTTGCCAGGTGGTCGATGATACAATTACAATTCGATATAACTTTCATTCCACTTCGTGCCATAAAGGGGCAAGTCATAGCAGACTTCCTCGCAGCACACCCTTTACCGGCTGAATCGCCTCTCAATGACGACTTGCCAGACGAGCAGATAATGAGCCTAGAAGACCCCGATGATCAATGTTGGGAATTGTACTTTGACGGAGCATCTTCAGCATGAAAAGACAAAGAACTGCAAATGATAGTGCCCAGTAAAGCAGGAATCAGACTAATATTTATAACGCCGGAGCGGGGGATGTTAAGATATTCCTACCACTTAACAGAATCGTGCACGAATAACGAAGCAGAATACGAAGCCCTTATAACCGGACTGGAGTTAACCATTCAGATGGGTATAATAGACATCAACATCTACGGGGATTCTTAGTTGATCATTCAACAGGTCGTCGGACAGTACAGAATTTTAAAACCAAGACTCGAGTAGTACTTTCAGTATGCCATGAAATTGTTGGAACATATTCTGAATGTAACGATCTATAAGATTCCCAGAAGAGAAAACGCTCTCGTAGATGCATTAGCCCGCCTGGCAAAGGAATTTGCCTGCTTACAGGACGAGTTAGTTGAAATGTTTGTTCAAGGACGACTGGTCCTATCACAGCTCGACATGGATGCAATATACAAGTCAGAAAAAGAGGAAGAAACAGTTGTAGCAGTAATGAAAAATACAGAAGATTCGCGGTAACCATTAATAGACTACCTGAAAACAGGAAACCTACTAGACGATAAGTCAGTAGCCCATCAGATTAAGAAAAGAACTCTGTCATATGCATTAATAAACAATACGTTATACAGAAGGTCTTTTGACCAGATGTGTCTAAGGTGCCTGAGTGGGTCCGAAGCTCGTGAATTTGTCAAAGAAGTGCACTCAGGACTTTGTGGCGCTCATTAGTCGGGTCCAAAGATGAAATTAAAAATTAAGAGACTAGGGTACTACTGGCCCTCGATGATGACCGAGTGCATGAAAGTTGCCAAGAGTTGTCACCAGTGCCAAGTGCATGGGGTGGTTTTACATCAACCTCCGAATGTGATACATCCGACAATCGCGTCGTGGCCTTTTGAATGTTGGGGCACAGATATCGTGGGTCCAATAGAACCTCCTTCTTCAAGAGGACATCGCTTCATTCTTACAACTACATATTACTTTTGGAAACGGGCAGAAGCTATACCGCTCAGAGAAGTAAAAGCACATCACGTGCTACAATTCTTCAAGAATCAAGTTGTCTACCATTTTGGGGTACCGCACAGAATTATCTCAGATAATAGGTCCGCCTTTAAGAGCATGAAGATCAACAATTTTGTGAGAAGACACGGGATCGACTGGCACTATTCAACGATCTAATACTTAAGAGCAAATGGCTTGGCTGAGGCTTTTAATCAAACTCTCGTCCGAAAACTTTGGATGACAACAAAAGAAATTGGCACGAGAAGTTGTTAGAAGCCTTATGGGCCTACAGGATGATTTTCAGAACTCTTACTTAGTCCACACCCTACGCTCTAGTGTACGGATCCGAAGCCGTTTTACCCATAGAGGTTAAGCTTCCGTCACTTAGAATTGCAGTTGCGAACAAGATTACTACAGAAGAGAACACCAAATTAAGACTAGAAGAATTGGAAAGCTTGGAAGGGAAAAGACTTTCAGTGCAGCAGAATTTGGAACTGTATCAAGCCAAGATGATCCAGGCCCACGATAAACTGGTTCTCCCAAGTACATTCAAAGTTGGTGACTTGGTTCTAGTTCTCAAGAGACCTATTCTTGCACACCGCAAGATAGGAGATAAATTTGAACAGACTTGGGAGGGGCCATTTGTGGTCGAGACAGTCTACTCGGGAGGTTCCTACCAGCTTGTGAATTGTCATGGAGAATGACTTATGCTTCCAATTAATGGACGATACTTGAAGAAGTATTATGCAACCTGATGTTTCGAAGGATGAACTTTAAAAATAAAGTCTCATTCCTAGAAGCACGGGTAGAGTAATCGTTTGTAACTGGGTCTGAACCCAACATAAAAAATGGATTATAAAAATCATTAACAAAAATGTGTTAAAAAGAAAATATGTGAAATGATAAAAATTTTGATCCCTCCTTTTAAATCAGCTCACTCCTGATCCTTCCTCATCTTTTCATACTCTTATTAAAATTTGAAAGAAACGAATAAAAGCTTTCCATTAATAAGTAAATTTTCTTATTGTTCTTGTTCTTAGTACAGCTCCTGATCCTTTCCTTGTTTTTCGCAGGGAAATGCCGAACGGGCGGTTGGTTCTGAACTTTAAGAATGGCGTGAGTTTAGCACTCGGTGAAAAGAGGATGAAGAATGGGGCCATGATTGAGATCGATTCTGATTTCACACTGGCCGGGCTACAGTACGAAGAAAATGATTGGATCCCGACTGATCGGGAAGAGTTTCACAGTCAGACAGTGATGAAATTAGGTGGCCCGAGTCAGCAGTCCACCAGCAAGAAAAGAAAAGAAAACATCGCTCATGCAACAGGAGAAGATAAGAAAGTTAAGTCTGTGGTTGCTACAGCAGAGGGCAGGCTTGTCAGTGCTATGCCCACAGAAATTCGAGAAGTAAGGAGAGCTACTCTCACTCCTACCTAACGAAGAAACAAAAATCGTCGCATTCGCAAGATGCTGACCAAGCTGGCAGCAGATCAACATGAAGAGACAGTTGCTACCGTCAGTGCGAATACTCCAAGGAAATCGGTTCGTCAGGAACTAGAAAAGAGGAAACCAACTCCAAGAACAACATAAAAGATGAAAGAAATTCCAAGAAGAGCAGAAAATAAATCGGTGCCACGACGCCAGACAGATGCACCAGTTTTGAAGAGTCTTGTTGCGAAAGCAACCCCGGAGGATGTCCCGACAGAGACTATCACCGAGGAGCCGAGACATGCAAGAGAGCATGCTGGAGTTGAACCGTACATCCCACAATATGTTACCAGACCTCGCCGGTTGCAAATAATTCCGGAATACGAGCTATAGAGGATGTAGAATGTTGAAAAGAAAACTTTTGAATATTTTGAAAGAATCTGAGGCAAAAGGATCAACATCTTGGAGGGCCTCGAGCTGCATACAGATGTATTCTCAGACTACAAGCAGCAGCAAATTGTGGACTGCGTCGTTGGGCTTCAGAAAATGGGCCGAGCTGGTCGCCTAAGAGAAAAAACTTATTCAGAACCTCGTAGATGGATGAAAGGAAAAGGAAGAGTTACAATCCAGTGTGGGTGTTGCTACAACTTCACTGAAGACAGAAAGGGAAATCAACCAGGGATACTCTGTCGTAGTGAGGTGCATCTGATGCTGAGAATTATCAAAAGGATGGTAAAAAGGATGGTGACATAAAGGGTATTGCTTGCAGATTGCATACCCAACAGCTGCATCATTAACATATACAGAGAAGACGATTGCATACCGCCACACATAGACTATTACGACTTCATCAGACCTTTCTGCACAGTGTCTTTCATCAACCAGTGCATCATCATGTTTGGATCTGACCTCCGGATAGCAGGCCCCGGAAAATTCTGAGGGCCGGTGGAGATACCACTACGGGTAGGTTCCATCTTGGTGTTAAAAGGGAATGGAGCCGACATAGCAAAACATTGCATCCCAGGAGTGCCTGTTGAGCGGATCTCCGTCACTTTCAGGAGGATGGACGACAGGAAAATGCCTTTCCACTTTCAGCCAGATCTAAAGTTAGAGAGTCTCCGGCCCTACGAGCTGTGAGTTACATGGGAAATATCACACCTCCAATGCACATCTGAACGGCAATTCCTGCCAAGGATGGCTTGGAAGGTGATGTTATTGTCCATGTATCTTACTATTCAGACATGGATTTTGACAGATGTTTTGAGAAGAAACTTGCAAGAATCTTACACAATCCATTTTGGATTTATATGGATTGTATGAGATACTGGATTCTCAGGGAAAATATTATCATGTTTTGGATCAAGATGTACGATACAAATTGGAATGGAAATAACCATGTCATGTTTTGCCTTCACCTCTTTTGTGCAAATTGACTGGGGAACGCTATTAAGTTAAATGAACTTCGAACAAAGAACGAGGAAAGAAATAAAGTAAATTAGAACTCTCTTAAAAATCTGAATGTCAAAATGAACTCCAAATAAATGTGAACTCTAAATTGAAAATCAAGTTAAAATCAAATCACAACAAACAACTAAAACAAATCCTCGAATCTGAAATACCCAGCCTTCGGCTGTTCTCAAAACTTTTTGACTCTCTGCATTTCCTTCCCCTCTTTTGAGAAGATCGACTGAGTCTACTGACACAGAACCACGAAAATTTTCAATTTGGTTCTGATGGCATGGATTCATATCCTTCGCCAAATAATCAAACCTTGATCGACTCTCTTGGGAACACTTTCATGTCTCATTCCAATTTTCCACTAAACTAAAATTTCCACAAAATCTTTAAAACCAAATCAAATACAAACTTCTGGGATTGATACTAAATTTCAATCCTCTCTTTCTGGGATTGATACTAAACTTCAATCCTCTCTTTCCGAGATTGATACCAAATTTCAATTCTCTCCTTCGAGATTGATACCAAATTTCAATTCTCTCTTTCGAGACTGGTACCAAATTTCAGTTCTCTCCTTTTGAGGTCGGTACCAAACTCTGATACTCTTTCGAGATTGATACCAAATTTCAATTCTCTATTTCGAGACTGGTACCAAATTCCAGTTCTCTCCTTTCGAGGTCGGTACCAAATTCCGATTCTCTTTTGAGATTGATACCAAATTTCAATTCTCTATTTCGAGACTGGTACCAAATTCCAGTTCTCTCCTTTCGAGGTCGGTACCAAATTCCGATTCTCTTTTGAGACTGGTACCAAATTCCAGTTCTCTCCTTTCGAGGTCGGTACCAAATTCCGACTCTCTTTTCGTGTTTGATACTAAATTTCAATTCTCTCTTTCGAGACTGGTACCAAATTCCAGTTCTCTGCTTTCGAGGTCGGTACCAAATTCCGAATCTCTTTTGAGATTGATACCAAATTTCAATTCTCTATTTCGAGACTGGTACCAAATTCTAATTCTCTCCTTTCGAGGTCGGTACCAAATTCCGATTCTCTTTCGAGATTGATACCAAATTTCAATTCTCTCTTTCTAGATTGGTACCAAACTCCAGTTCTCTCCTATCGAGGTCGGTACCAAATTCCGACTCTCTTTTCGAGGTTGATACCAAATTTCAATTCTCTCTTTCAAGACTGGTACCAAATTCTAGTTCTCTTTGCAATCTAGAGATTGGAACCTGAGTTCCAATTCTCATTTCAAATCCAACATCTCTGCAAATTTCACCTTGAAATCTGAATCTCAAATTAAATTTAAAACAAAATTCTGATTAAGTCAAATTGCAACTGGAATTAAAAATTGAATCAACAATTCAAACTCAACATTAAGACTTGAAATAGAAAATGAAGCGAAATCTAAATCAAATTTCTCCAGATCTTGTGATCTGAAATTCACCTCCTTTTCTTTTCCCCAGCGAGAGTTCTGGAATCTCCAGTCTTGGAGATTTACCTGTTACTCCCCAGCGGAACTTTTTTATGCTTCGTTCTAAGTGTGTCACTTAGACGTCTGTGTTGTTTTTTTTTTATCTCTTCGGTCAAAGCCAATACGCGCGGTGTGCTTGGTTAGCACACCACAACTATTGGGGGTCCATTTGTTGACCTCATTTTTTATGAGGTCTTTCTCTTATCTCTCCTTAGTACTTAGGATCTAACCATAGGGCATCTCCTTAACTATCTTAGAGGACTAGAAATGGGACCCATCACTTAAAAATTCAAACACTTCTTGGCTCCCTTCAAACCCCACAAGTTTTATTGTAAACCCCTAAGCCACTTGGAGGGTTAAAATCAAATGTGGAGCTTTAAAGGATGAGTTTCCTATAGGACTCTTTGGCCTTAGGATTACCCTGGATGGACTGGTCCTGGTGAGGGTAAGCTTGCACACACCACACTCTCACACACATTCCAAAACCCTAAAATCACACCTATACCTGATTTGGTTTCCTGACTCATGTAGGTAATGCATATGGATGAACCTTAAACCCTAAGCCCCTGGCTAAGAGGGTTAGGAACAACATAGTTAATGTCTAAGATGAGTCCTCTCATGGCTCTTGTGAGCTTAATATGGCTTCATGGCTCAACCAAAATAGTTTCATTTCACTCATATCTAATTATTCTTCATTTTTTCCCAAAATTCAATTTTTGACCCCCGCGGCCCTAAACCTACCAAACCTACCAAATGCCCTTGAAATTGCCCAAAATTTGCAAAATTTTCTAAATTACCCAGAATTCCTCAAAATTAAACCTAAACATTTCCCACTACTCAAATTGATCATCCATAGCCAAAGACACCAAAATTTTTAAAAAATTTCCAAAAATACCCTCCAAACACCCAAAATTCCCTCTTTAGCCCAAAAATCCAAAAATTTCCAGAAAATTCCAGAAAATCCCAAATATTCCCAATTTCATTTTTTTCAACGACAACATAGGCCAATTTGGTCAATTTAGTCCACTTTTACCAAAACCCCCATTTTGATCCTTTTTAATTTAAATGGACCCAATGTCAAACCAAATCAACCCAATAGATTCCAATTTTGGTCCAATTCAATTCTAAACTTCAATTCAATATCCCCAATATCAATTTAAACCAAATCCAAACCGAATTTTATCAACATGTGGATCCAATTTCAATTTAAAGTCTAAAGCTCAATTTTGGCCCATGACCTAAACTTAGCTCAAACCAACCAACTCAACTCCAATTAGCCCCAAATCTTTTCGAAAACCTTCCCAACACTCTCATAAACAAAACACTATCTTGATTTGCCCCAAATTTGAACTCAAACTTCACCCAAGCCTAACCCAAGCCAAAATTCCCTAAATTGGCCTAAACCAATCATGAACCCAAACAAGCCCAAATCCCAAAATTAAGACCCAACCAAAGTTGGGAACTCTTTGTTACACCTCCATAAACATTTTACAACATTAATTTTACATCAAAACCAACATTAGCCCAAACTTAACCCAAGTTAGCCCAATTTGACCCACTTTGACCCTATTATTAAAGAGACCCAAATTAATCCCATTTCAACTCCAAATGACACCAAAGCTTTTCTAAAATTTTCATAACACATCCCTAAACTAAATGCAACATTTATTTGGCATAAAATTTTACAAAATTTTCATCCAAATGTTCATTTTGAAAAATAAAAGCCCACTTCCATAAGACATTTAAAAACCCATCTTTCATCAAATCCAAAAGCCCAAAATTGGCTCTAAAGCCCACATGAAATTTCCCCTCATCATCCCTTTGATCTAAAATCACTCCCTAAGTTCAAATTCATTATCAAATTTTTCTAAACTAAGCCTCATGACAAATTCCACAAGAATGCTAAAAATGTCAAAACCCACTTCCATGAAACCAAGCCAAGCCATCCCTAAGCCAAATGGGGCCATGGAGCCATGCATAAGCCACATGCAAGCCTTGGGAGTCCCTTTACACATCACCCAGCCATTAATGGCAAAAGGAGGAGGCTCTTTCTTAATCCTTCACTAATCCTTTTTAACCTTATTCATGTCACACTCTAAACCAAGCTTAGCCACATCACCATGGATAGAGACCTCACCACCTTCCCTTGGCTGACCCCAAATGATTCCCTCAGCCCAAAACCAGGTCATGGGAGGGTGCACCAAGCCCATTTCCATGAGTTGACCAAACCAAGCCCAAAATGAGCTCTTCCCCATACCATTTAAATCAAACCTCTTTACACATGGTCAATACCCATTGCTTGCACCAAACTCAACCCCTGACCCCACTGAGTCAGATGGTGACCTGACCCTGGCGGGACCATGACCCGATTTGCGTACTAAAATCTTCTTCCCTGGCAACGGCGCCAAAAACTTGACCCGAAGTCCTCTGAAGATCAACGTACTAATTAATGCTTTCAAAAATATATGTTATAAATAATAATAGCGGCTAGTGTATATAAATATAATTCTATGGAAAATATTTTACACACTAGGGGTACTACGCAAGTATACTTATCGGTAATATAGGGCTTTGAAACAAAGACCCCAGTATCGTTCCCACGAGGAGAGAGTTATAGATCTTTAAATATTTTTATTTTAAAGTATTTCTTTTATAATAAAAAATAAAATATCTTTAATTTACTAGATGCAATAATAAAGCATAAATAAAATGATTGATGTAAATAGCAATAAGAGAGAAACTTTCTCCCTTTCAATTAATCTAAGATTTTCTAAGAAAATAATAATATTCGTGGAGAATATAAATTTATGGTATTGTGCCAAATAGAAGCATTCCTAGTATTTATCTTCACTCGATAGTATGAAGAACATTGGCTAGCCTATAGATCAGGTCCGGATGTATTGTTAGTAGAATGGGTTAATCTAGGCTCACACTACTAGATGTCAAAGGGTGGCTATGGTCGGCCCTACTAGTGACCCTTTCCTTTTTTATAAACCAAATCATAAGAATTTAGTCTATCACTCTAAGAACTTATCAATTCTATGCTCAATATATAATATATTCCTATATATTTGCACTTTACCTTGAATCACCCGCACAAGGCCTTCAACTACCCAAGGATTCATGTGATATCTACAAGTTTAGAATTCATCTCCTTCTAGGTCTCAAAACTTTTCAACAGGATATAACAATTTAAATGGCCAATTTAAATAGTAAATTAAGAACCGGTATTAATATCATCACAATGTTTTGAAAATATATGATTTTTATTTCTCCGACGAACTTTGTATTATCTTATTTATCTTTTCATATTTGAAAGGAGAAAGTAAAGTAACTACTCAAAACACATTGAAATTAAATAACAAAACATAATAAATAAACTTTGAATCAAAATAAAAATACTTATCTAAGATGTTTCTCCTACTGAACTTCTGATTCCTACTGACTCCACAGCGTAATGAACTCCAGATGCACCAACTCTTTCAAACTCTAAATACAAACTCTAAAATAAACTCACTAATTTATGAAGGAAATTAAAAAAGGTGGCCCAAATATTATCTCTCTAATTCTCTCTCTAGGTTGGGCATTTTTCTCTGAAGGTGTACTGACCCGACCCGCAATTACGCAGTAAATTAACTTCCAAAAGATGGCCAAAAACTTGACCCGATTTATAAATAGCGGCTAGTGTGCAAAATCTTAAATGATATAAAATTAGAAAATATTTTACACACTAGGGGTACTACGCAAGTATACGTATTGTTTCAAGTAATATAGAGTTTTCTTTAAAAACCCCAATATCGATCCCACGAGGAAGTGAAGTAAGATGTCTTTAGTCAAATTCTAGCTTACTACAATTACTCCTTAGGTTGGAATGTCGATTAAAATTGTGTTTTATCTAGTAACTATTCCTAAATGCAAGTGTTAAATGTAATAGTAACTATAACTAAATGCAAATAATAATTCTAAAGATAACCCTTTTTGGATGAATTGGTTTGGAGAATTTTGAGATATTAAAAACTACTATTCTTATGTAATGAAATAGATAATGTATAGGAATGAGATGCATTTAATATTGTATGTGCCAAATAGGAGCAATCCTATTCTTTACCCTTTGGTCCAGGCATAAAGAACATTGACTAATCCTATGTTTGGTTCCCGAATCCGCGGCTAGTGCGGGAGGATACCGACTGCCACTTCGGAGCTCCCACGTTCCCTTCGCCCGAGGGCTAACATCTACACTTCAGCACCCGAACGATAGGACCGAATTAAGGATTTTAGCCTGTCACTCTAAAATCTCCAATTCTGCGCCCGATTAATATTATTTCCCTATTTATTTGCATTCAACTTCCATGAACTTCACCATTCATGGAATTTGAATGTGGTTTCACTTTGTTGAGAATTACATCGCCTTTTCGGGTCGATGCAATTACAACGAATTTTAACACTACAATGGGCCCTTATTGCAATGTAAATGAAGTGCAAGTAAAAACCATCACATTTATAATTAAATTCACTTCTATCATGCATCACAAAATCCTAAACATGATTTCTACTCATTGCAAAAGAAAAGTAAAAGGAAAATAATGGCATAATCTTCTTATGCCACTATTTCCAAAGAAAAGAAAGAGTAAGAGAGATGCGTCACAAAGCACGAAGAAAACATAAAGGAAACTTCATTTAACAAAAGCAAATTCACTAAATAAATGTTTACAAAATTATAAGATAATGAAGAACAATACTTAGCTTTTTCCCCTTGAAAGAAAGACAAAGATCTCTCCCATAAAGTCTCCCAGTGATCCATGCAATGCTAGCGAAATCCCTTACAAATTCTCTCAAAATCTCCTCTACAATCTCTCCAAAAGGGTAGAAATCTACATTTCCACTCTTAATCTAAGAATCCTAAACATTCCTCTAAGTTTTTCTCTCCTTTCCTCTATTGTTTCTCTTCTCTAATCTACATCTTTCTAACACAAATTTGTCATTTTTAAAGAGCATGGACGAATTCCGAAGAGTTTCCTTAAGCACCCCTTCGAAAAAGCGTCCAAATACGTCGAATATTGGCCCAAATCCGCCAAATGTTGGTTCATGGTCGTCCGGGCCGCTGTCGGCGGGTTCGAGGCCGCTGTCGGCGGCCTTTTTGGCCATTTTCCGGTGGTCTCGGGAAATTCTCGCCGTCGGCAAGATCGATCTCGCCGTCGGCGAGCAGGCTGCTGCGCGGCTCCACGGTTTCGCTCCGTTTGGCTCCGTTTCAACTCCGTTTTGCCCCATTTCAGTTGCGTTGCGTTCGTAATAGATAGCCCTACAAAATAAGCATAAAAACAACCTTTCTTTAAAGTGTAATCTCATTCAAAAATATGCAAGAAGTGTAAAATAGATTAAGCATCAAAAGACTTATCGAAAGGTGTCAGGACAGAATTTCATTTCTTGCTCATTTTTGCTCCAAATTGCACCGTTTTTGCTTCCTTTTACTCCAATCACCATTTCTTGTACCTAAAACCAAAAACATACAAAATACCTTCCTTTAAAGTGTAATATCATCAAAAAATGAGTAAAATAATATAGCAAAAAGCGTATATATTTTAGGCGTGTCAAAATCCCCCAAACTTAACTGTTACTTGTCCTCAAGTAACACTTTTACTACATAAAAAAATAACTTAAGGCAATGTACTTTTCACCTGTAAGACACTAAAAATTTTTTATTTAAAAGAATATATTGGTTAGACTTTTAGAAAGAAATTCAGTAACTCAGGTTAACACTACAAGTATAAGAATATTCAGCAATCAAGTCTAAGTGTTCTAGTCTTCTATTTATTTCTAGATAAACCATAATTTGTCACATTAAGAATGCCTTGAAAGATTATGTGAAAAAGAAGTTTATGCAAACTTTATTAGAATGTAGGCCAATACTTTAAATATAAATTCAGAAATGAAATCAAGTTCTCCCTTTAGGGTGACTCAAGTGAAGCCAATTTTTTATTAGGCATCTCCTCAAGCTTCTCCTCATAAATATTTTTCTTTTCTCTTTTTTTTTTTTTTTCTTTCGGGATCACTTTCAATCCCTTTTTTTCACTCTCTTTTTTTTCTTTATTTTTTTATATGAGGATTACTGTATCTGGAGAGCCTGTAATGATTTTGAACTTCACTCTCCTCTTTCTAAAGTTCAAACTTAAATCATATCCTTAATTTATAATTATGTATGAGCTTTATTATTCATCATAAAGTCACAATCTCTTCTTAACACATAATACTTTAAGTATCTTAATATTTCAAAAATACAGTTTTCTTTACTTTAAATAGTTAACTATAATCAAATTCTTTCCTACCAAATATCTTACCCTTATAAAATTAACTTTTATTACTAAAAAAATTTCATCCAATCCTTCAATAATATTTTCAATTAAAATAAAAAGTTTTAGTTATCTCAAACGAGTTTCAATTGCCAGAAGTTATGCTAATAATTTTTGAAAATATAATAATTGAGAACAAATAAGAGTTAATATTTTTCTTCCCCCCAAACTTAAATTTTAAAATATTTTGTAATTAATTTCATAAAATATAGCAGGAAGAAAAAGTAAAGATTGAATATACTTACTACTACAACATTCTATCAAATTCATATTCATGCATAATCATGATAAAATGACTGCAGGAGAAAGTAATCTAGCCTAAAATATACTTGTAATAAAATTACACTAAAAGGAAGTATTTTCATATCAAAATTTTATTTTTCTTCCTACCCCCAAACTTAATTTTTAACATATATAACATTTAGTACAGAAAATATAAGTAGGAAGAAAATAATTTAGAAATTCTATCTACCACAAATGTCTATCAAAACCATTTACAAGTATTCATTAGGACAGAACAATATGCAGCAGAAAGTAAATCTAAACTAATCATGCCAAAATGAAATTAACTAAACCAAAGTCTAACTAGCATAGCAGGTATCAGCAAGGGAATATAAAATGTTCTTCAAGACCTAAATAAAGTTGTAACACAAACATAAACACAAACACACAATTCAAATACAAACACAAATGATAAATGAGGTCAATTCTTCCTTTAACTCATCCAATCTCACTATGTTACCTTCAATTTTTAACGGAATCACTACACTAGTAAATTAGGTACTTTAAAATGATTTTATAGATTATAATCCCAAAGATAAGATTACACCTGATAAATTTGTTTCCGGACACCAATCTTAGGCATCACCTAATCCTTATAATTAAGCACCTCTAACAGTTATAAAGATTGTGTGAGATCATCCACATAGTATTCATCAAATAGGTTCATGACTCCTATCTAATGAAAATAAAGTTGCGAAAGGAAGTAACAAATTAAGATGGAATTATCAATGTTTGAAATTCATGATTTCTCTTGTAAAACTTAAGTCTAGGTGAGACCCAAGTCACAGTGGACTCGTCAATCCAACTACTACAAGAGAACATAAAAGTTTAACCATAATAAGAAGTTATGGAATCAACTCTCTCATGACACACAAAGATCAAATCAAACTACTAACAATCCAAACATCTACCAACAACAATCAAACTTATCAATCACTATAAGGCAAATACAATAGATCACCAACAATCATGACTCTCAAGCATACTAAATCAAAGCACACTGATAACTATGTGTTGCCTCCCATAAAGCGCTTGGTTTAACGTCATTAGCCCGACAAATGATTCCTCCTTGATCAAAATTCCATTTAAGTAATCCTCGATCAATCGCCCAATCCTTTCCAGATCCAGGGATTCCTATAAAATCCTCAAATTTTAATTTTTCATTCAGCTCTTTATTTTCAGATGAATTCATATCTATATTCGTCATATTTCTTTCTAGATCCAATATTCTTCTATTAATTTTCTGAAATTGCATATTAATATCATCTTTAAAATTTATAAGAAATGGATCTTTATAAGATACTTCAATATCTTCCAAATTTTGGATCAAATTCTCTCTAGATAATTCAGATTAAGGATCAAATTCTTCTATGTCACTCTTATGATTCAAGTTATCTTCCAATTCTTCCCATTTATAATTATTAAATGATGAATGATCTATCTTAGTTGAGGAAATAGGTTTTTCTAATTCCTTAGGAATTTCTTCCAATGGTCTTCCAATATCCTTATTCTCTTTTCTCAACTCAAAGCTCTTTTGAAATATATCCTCAAATTCTCTTCCAAGTCCTAGTTCAACAATTTTATCTCGTTCATCATTCAATTCAGGTTTTTCTTGTAATTAAGTCAAATCTGAAGATATAAAGACTGGTGGTGTAGATGAATTCCTTAAGTAGATAGGCTTTAAATTTGTATGGGGTTCATCCATCTTAAGTTCATGAGATTTTTCAACAAATGGAATTAAAATTTTACTATTTTTGGTAGCGTCCATCATTTCACACCTCTCCTGAACATACATACAGTCTTCTTTAAGTAATGTTTTCGAATCACCATGAAAATCTATTTCAAACTGATCTTTTAACTTACTCTCAAAACTTTCTTGGAAATGGTCTTTACTTAGATAATCAATTTCATCCATCCAAAAACAATCATCATCTTTTCTTTCAGCTGGATATTTCATAGTCTTTAATACATCAAAAGTAACTTCATGGTCATTTATATTCATAGTCAACTCTCCTTTTTGCACATCTATCATAGCTTGTCCAGTAACAAGGAAAGGTCTCCCAAAAATAATTGGAATTTCTTTATCTTCCTCCATATCTAATACAATAAAGTCCAAAGGAAAGATAAATTTATCCACTTTAACAAGCACGTCTTCTATAACTCCTTTTGGATAAATGATAGATCGATCGACTAACAGAAGGGTTACAGTAGTGGGAGAAATATCGACTAAACCTAACCTACTAAATATAGATAGAGGCATCACGTTAATGCTCACTCCTAAATCACATAAAGCTTTTCCACATAATCTTTTTCCAATTGCACAAGGAATTGTAAAGCTACAAGGATCTTTAAGTTTCCGAGGAAAATTTTTCTGAAGTATAGCGCTGCACTCCTCACTTAGTGCAACTATCTCGTAATCCCCAAATTTCCTTTTCTTATTTAATATATCCTTCATAAACTTTGCATAACTTGGCATTTGTTCCAAAGCTTCAGTGAAAGGAATATTTATCGCTAACTTCTTAAGTACTTTCATGAACTTTGAAAATTTTTTATCCAACGCATGATGTCTAAGTCTTTGAGGAAATGGAGGTAGTGGTTTTTCCAAATTGATTTTAGTTGGAGATATTAATTTTTCCAGATCCTTAGAAACATGTTTTTCAGGTCTTTTAGTTTCATTTGTTTCTCTCACAACATCTTTCTCTTTTCTAACCACATCCTCTATATCTCTTTCAATTTTTAATTGGACAGCTTCTATTTTTTCATAAGTGTTCTTTTTAGGGTTGATCTCATTGTTGCTAGGAAGTGTTCCTTGTGGTCTATTGCTAAGTGAATTAGCAATTTGTCTCAGTTGATTCTCTATGTTTCTAATCGCAGCATTTTGACTTTGCAATTGGTTTCCCATTTGCAATACCACTTCTTCCATAGACATTTTCTTATCCTTAAATTGTTGATCATTGTTAGAGTCCGGTGGATATGAAAGTCTATAGTTTGTGTTCCCCTGATTATTCCAACTTCCATTAGAATTCGCATGATTATTTTCCCATTTTTGGTTTTCACCATCAGTAGTATGATTCCAGTTAAATTTAGGATGGTTCTCCCAACACGGGTTGTAAAAGTTAGAATATGGGTTGTTTATGGTATTTAAAGTCTCATATGATAATTTAGAAACAATTATAGGCCCTAATGAACTTTCCTCACTTACAGAGTAAATTGAGGTTGGTTCATTCCAAATTGGTCCAACTTCCTTGATATTGCAGCAATCTGAGATGCAAGAATTGAAATCGTATCTGTATCATAAATACTAGCTACATTTTTATTATTTTCCCTTGCAGAGGACCATTGAAATTCATTTGTAGCCATTTTTTCAATTAATGCATATGCTTCATCAAATGATTTTGACATTAATGATCCACCAGCGGCAGCATCAATTATAGACCTAAGGGATCCTACTAACCCATTATAAAAAGTTTGAATGATTAACCAATCAGGCAGAGCATGATGTGGACACTTTCTTAGGAGTTCCTTAAATCTTTCCCAAGCTTCGTATATTGATTCACCTTCATATTGACAAAATGAGATAATGTCGTTTCTAAGTTTAGTAGTCCTTGAAGGAGGAAAATACTTAGCTAAGAATTTCTGAGTTAACGCCTCCCAATTTTTAATAGAGCCAGGTGCTAATGAGTATAACCACATTTTAGCTTTATCCCTTAGTGAGAAAGGAAAAATCCTTAGTCTAACAGCATCGTCTGACATACCGTTATAACGAAATGTAGCACAAAGTTCTAGAAAATTTGATAAGTGTAAATAGGGATCCTCCGAAGGAGTTCCCCCAAATTGATTGTTCTGCACCAGTTGGATAATCTCAGGATTTATTTCAAATGAGTCAGCTTCTACGACAGGGTTTTGTATACTAGAGTGAATTTCATCTGTCGTAGGATTTATGTAATCCCTCAATGAATTATGATGATTTTCTAAGTTATTATCTTGAAAGTTTTCCATTTCCATTTCTAGTTTTTTGAGTCCTTTCTGAATTTTTATTTTTTTATTTTCTTCAAACTCGGGATCATAAGGCACAAGTCCTACAGATCCTTTGTTTCGCATACGTAACACAACAAATAATATATTAAAAATTAAACAAATAAACGATGAAATATATTCAACACAACAAAATATTTTTACGAACACCATATTTTTCACACAAACAATTTTTTCACAACAATGTTTCATACAACAAAAAAAATTTTTCACACAAAAATAGTTTTTACTACACTACAGTTTTCCAAGTCTAAGCCTAATTACTTCAACTAAAATTCTCTTAAAGTTCTTACCGAAGCTTCCCCGGCAACGGCGCCAAAAACTTGACCCGACCCGCAATTACGCAGTAAATTAACTTCTAAAAGATGGCCAAAAACTTGACCCGATTTATAAATAGCGGCTAGTGTGCAAAATCTTAAATGATATAAAATTAGAAAATATTTTACACACTAGGGGTACTACGCAAGTATACGTATTGTTTCAAGTAATATAGAGTTTTCTTTAAAAACCCCAATATCGATCCCACGAGGAAGTGAAGTAAGATGTCTTTAGTCAAATTCTAGCTTACTACAATTACTCCTTAGGTTGGAATGTCGATTAAAATTGTGTTTTATCTAGTAACTATTCCTAAATGCAAGTGTTAAATGTAATAGTAACTATAACTAAATGCAAATAATAATTCTAAAGATAACCCTTTTTGGATGAATTGGTTTGGAGAATTTTGAGATATTAAAAACTACTATTCTTATGTAATGAAATAGATAATGTATAGGAATGAGATAAATTTAATATTGTATGTGCCAAATAGGAGCAATCCTATTCTTTACCCTTTGGTCCAGGCATAAAGAACATTGACTAATCCTATGTTTGGTTACTGAATCTGCGGCTAGGCTGGGAGGATACCGGCTGCCACTTCGGAGCTCCCACGTTCCCTTCGCCTGAGGGCTAACATCTACACTTCAGCACCCAAACGATAGGACCGAATTAAGGATTTTAGCCTGTCACTCTAAAATCTCCAATTCTACGCCCGATTAATATTATTTCCCTATTTATTTGCATTCAACTTCCATGAACTTCACCATCCATGGAATTTGAATGTGGTTTCACTTTGTTGAGAATTACACCGCCCTTTCGGGTCGATGCAATTACAATGAATTTTAACACTACAATGGGCCCTTATTGCAATGTAAATGAAGTGCAAGTAAAAATCATCACATTTATAATTAAATTCACTTCTATCATGCATCACAAAATCCTAAACATGATTTCTACTCATTGCAAAAGAAAAGTAAAAGGAAAACAATGGCATAATCTTTTTATGCCACTATTTCCAAAGAAAAAGAAAGAGTAAGAGAGATGCGTCACAAAGCACGAAGAAAACATAAAGGAAACTTCATTTAACAAAAGCAAATCCACTAAATAAATGTTTACAAAATTATAAGATAATGAAGAACAATACTTAACTTTTTCCCCTTGAAAGAAAGACAAAGATCTCTCCCATAAAGTCTCCCAGTGATCCATGCAATGCTAGCGAAATCTCTTACAAATTCTCTCAAAATCTCCTCTTCAATCTCTCCAAAAGGGTAGAAATCTACATTTCCACTCTTAATCTAAGAATCCTAAACATTCCTCTAAGTTTTTCTCTCCTTTCCTCTATTGTTTCTCTTCTCTAATCTACATCTTTCTAACACAAATTTGTCATTTTTAAAGAGCATGGACGAATTCCGAAGAATTTCCTTAAGCACCACTTCGAAAAAGCGTCCAAATACGTCGAATATTACCCCAAAACCGCCAAATGTCGCTTCATGGTCGTCTGGGCCGCTGTCGGCGGGTTCGAGGCAGCTGTCGGCGGCCTTTTTGGCCATTTTCCGGTGGTCTCAGGAAATTCTCGCCGTCGGCGAGATCGATCTCGCCGTCGGCGAGCAGGCTGCTGCGCAGCTCCACGGTTTCGCTCCGTTTGGCTCCGTTTCAACTCCGTTTTGCCCCATTTCAGTTGCGTTGCGTTCGTAACAGATAGCCCTACAAAATAAGCATAAAAACAACCTTTCTTTAAAGTGTAATCTCATTCAAAAATATGCAAGAAGTGTAAAAGAGATTAAGCATCAAAAGACTTATCGAAAGGTGTCAGGACAAAATTTCATTTCTTGCTCATTTTTGCTCCAAATTGCACCGTTTTTGCTTCCTTTTGCTCCAATCACCATTTCTTGTACCTAAAACCAAAAACCATACAAAATACCTTCCTTTAAAGTATAATATCATCAAAAAATGAGTAAAATAATTTAGCAAAAAGCGTATATATTTTAGGCGTGTCATGTACCCTCCTATTTATAGTTTTCAAGGGTTACCTCAAGGCAGCTCTTCAAAATGTGTCCAAATTCAATGAATCTTCTAGAAGGTATGTCTGGCGCCTAGGCGCTGGACACCGCGTCCAGTTCTTTGCACCTCTTCATTTTGGATCGTACCTCTTCGCGATTAAAACCGTTTTGAAGCGTCCAAATACATTGTATCACATGTCCTATAAACCATGAACAACTGCCAGTCTTCTAGAAGGTCCAATAATCGCTCAAACCGTCAAAATAACAACCCAAAAGTTGTCAAAATCTTAACAGTTTTCTGTATCGAGCTGGCGCTTAGGCATCCGATACTGGCGCCTAGGCGCCAGGCTAGTAATTTTGACAATTTTCCATTTTGGCTCTATTTTTGCTCCTTTTTGCTCCTTTTTCATATTTTTCTCCTTCTTGAACATTTTTTCATCACCTACATCCAAAAACACAAAAATACTTTTCATTAAAGCATAATATCCTTAAAATTTAATAAAAATCAAGGCATAAAAATAGGTATTTTTTTCTTGGATCAAAATCCCCCAAACTTAAACGTTACTTGTCCTCAAGTAACCCTTTTTACTATATAAAATGTATAACATTTGGTATAAAAGGTAAATATTTAAGATTCCTTATGATTTTGTATTTTATAAAGGCTTTAGTAAATCATTAAACAAATCTCACTGACTAAGTTTAATTTTAAGAATTTAAAGAATATTCTAACTACCAAATCATAAGACTTCAAAAATTTTTCATTCACATCGAAAATAATTGTAGTTTATTATATTAAGATCACATAAATTATTCACAAGAAAAAGATCTTCATGAAATTCTTTTCTAATAAAAATACATGCATAAAAATTAAGTAATATATGTAATCAGTTTTCTTTTTATAAGTTAATTCAAGTGAAGCCAATTTTTGATTAGGCATTTCCTCAAGCTTCTCCTCTCTTTTTCTCTTTTCTATCTTTTTTCATTTTTTTTTAAAGAGAGATGATTACTGTATCTGGATAGCCTGTTAATGCTTTTGAACTTCACTATCCTTAACTTATATTTTCAAACTTATACATTTTCACTTAATTATTATAACATAAATAGATTTCAAAAAGAATTTCAATCTATTCTTTTTCAAATTATAATTTTTGATTTCTTAATACTTGTAAAATTCAATTATATCTACTATGAATAGAAAAATTTCTTAATCTTATTCTTCCTTAAGTTGAATAATTCTATTCTTAAGATCAATTAAAGTTATTAAAATTTTTGGTTAAGTCCACTAAATTATTTATAATTTCAAAAATTTAAGTGATCTTAAATAGATTCTTTATTCCTCATGTTATGTTAAAATTTTTATTTTAAGAAAATATTATTTCTTTATGGATAAATAAAATTTAAATTTGAATGTATTTTCCCTTTCCCCCAAACTTAAGTTTTGGTCTATCATGAAAATTTTTTTTAAAGTATGAGAGAAAGAAAAACATAATTTTAAAAAGGAATTTTTATAAGTATGTAAAAAAAAATTCTAGAAAGAAAAATTTACTTCTACACATGCTTTTATGAATAATACTGAAATAATGAAGCAGGTATAAAAGTAAGAAGACTCATTAGTAATTAAATTAAATGACTATACTACTTATAATAACAGAAATAGAGCAATAATACTAACTACTAAACAGTAGGTTGAAACAAAAATAAACATACATTCATCCAAATTTCAATCTAAAATACAATACAAAAAATACTCTAACAACAGTCTCAACACCAAACAATCCACACAACGTACATAAACAAATCTAAACTAGCAAACAGCAAACAACAATCAATACTAGCAAACTAATACTAAACTAACAACAGACTCAACACATCTCAGAGGTAAATCAGGCCACTAATCACTGTATGTAGCCTCATCATCGTCATCATCACCAAAAGAAAACTCCACATCCTTAGGATCAACATATGGTGAAAATCTAGGATAGGTGGGAAACTGAATATCATGCTCTCCCTTCAGGAATCTAATGAGAGCTTCATCATACTCAGCATCGTAACTACTCTTCCTCTGGGTATACACAGATAAATGATTAATTTTCTTATCAATAGAATCAACTCTGCAGTAAGTTTGAAATAACTCATGCTGCTGCTCCAGAAATTTATCATGCATCGATTCCCAAAAACTAGATTGTGGCTCAGCAGTAGAAGTAGAAGGTCTACCTGAAGTGGGTGCAGAAGTAGAAGGAACGGTAGATCTCTTCCCACGAAGACGATCATAGATACTAACACTCTCCTGCCCAATTGGCTTCGTAGACTTCAGCTTCTCCTCAGAAATATCAGCAGTGACTCAATTTTTCACACATAAAGAATAACTCAGAGATGGGAATCCTAGTCCTACAGAAGTACTGGATCTAGCAGTAGACTCCACGGAATCATAAATAATACTACCGACATCTATCGTCTTCCTCTCCTGAATGCAGTAGTTTAAGATAGCTTGATCTCTAGTCACTTCACTCAGGTGGTTGGAAGGTATAAGTCTAGCAGAAATAAAGTAATGTCATGCCTTGGAAATACCATTTAACTTAGAAGATTTGAAATTTACCCATTTATCGTTCCGGATCTTCCAAGCTCCAGTGTCGTCAGTCAAATAAGCAATAATCATCTCAAGATCTCCCTCAGATGGAGATAATCCAGAATAGTGGCACTCGATGGTAGGTGGCAGTCCATAAAACACAATGATCCTCTCCAGAGTAAATCCAACTCCAACACCTCTAATGAAGACTTCGTAGTCTTCCGCATCTAAAAGTTAGCATAAAATTCGCGAACGATTGAAATAACAACAATAGTAGTGAAATAACAGAATCTTTGCCAGTTGTGCGCAACGATTGTGTTCTCGATCATTTCACCCATATTGTAAAAGCTTCGCTCCGAGATAAACTTTCTCAACGTCGCAAATTCGTGATATCGAAAATGCGCTGCCGCAGTCGCGAACTTGCTACTGTCAAAATTTTCTCGTCCCTTCCTTCGCTTAGATTTCGATGCCATCTAAACGTGAAAGAAAACAAGAACAAATTTAGGAATCAAATATTTAAACTCTTTTTAAGTTTAATAAACTTAAAATAAGTTTAAAAATCCAAATAGAATACCTAAATTTCAAAATTTTTCTCAAAATTTCAATTTTTAGCAAAACATAGGAAAAACTATGGTGAAAATAAAAAATAAATGGATTAAGAGTGTAGATCTGACCTCGAGATGAAGAAATCAAGTGATTTTGCGCCCAAATACTTGATGTTTTAACCTCAAAATGGATCTAAGAGGTGTATTTTAGCGAAAATGGGGAAGGAGATGAAGCTTAGGCGTCATCCATGGCTAATGGGGTTTATATGTTAATTTTTGTTTAAGCTGGCCGAACCGGCGCTTAGGCGCCGAATTCTGGCGCCTAGGCGCTAGACTCGCCTTTCATAAAAATCACTCTAAAAAATTTATTTTCCACCAAAATTCATAAATTCAACTTCCAATTACTCATATTAGAGTAGGGCTTCAGTTTCTAACTTCTAAAACATTTTCTAAAAATTTTAAAAATTAAAAATTAAATCCACCAATCAAACACAAGGTTTAAATCAAACTCCTCTAATTTCCATTTATAATCTTCAATATTGGCTCAATACACTTCAGATAAGTATAATATAATGATTCAAGTCCTATCACACAATCAAACAACAGAATTTGAAAATAAATACAACACACATTGAACATGAAAGCAAATATACAAACAAACAGAATCGATTCACTAAATCGATACAACGACTCACTAGATAAATCACGATCTCACCAAATCACTATCTAATTTCCATTATCTTGGCAAGGAAAACTATTCAGCCCACTTGGGAAGAACACTAATGCTCTCGAAAAATCCGTAGCCGTCTTCTCGTCAATCCATTTGTTCTTCACATACATTTCAACTTGAGCATCTTGATAAGCCGCTAGATGATCAAATTGGAGTTTCGCTTGCCATTCCAAATTTTCAATCTAATGATACATCTCATGAAGGCGATCTCCAATACTCTTGAAATCTTCTTCAAATTTATCAAGACGACTAGAAATTTTCTCCAAACTTACAGCGATGAAACCATTGAAGTAGCGTTGAGGATCTTTTGGACCTTTGTCTCTAGCCTCTTCTCCAAGATTTCTCCTCTCTATTTCTTCAAAAATCCTCATTAATCTCTCAAGAATGAAGTGTAAGGGTTGAAATATTGATTGCTTAGGGATTGGGGATGAAGATGGGTTAATTTAAAGGTGAAAATCGTGTGAAAAACTGAAAATTTTCGGTTTTTACACTACACAGTAGCCGTGGCGCTTAGGCGCCAGACTCATCGACACACAGCTTATTCTGGCGCTTAGGAGCCGAATTCTGGAGCCTAGGCGCCGGAACCATGTTCAACTCCATTTCGCCTAACGTCAAATTTCAAAGTTTCGTTCTCCAAAAATAGGTAAATTATAATGGTAAGATCAGTTTAGACTCAGTAACACAATTATACATAATTTCAACGAAGGTTAACTTGATCTCCTTTTTACTCACATATGAAATGGAGTGATCCAAAGTCCAAACTTTATATACTTCAAGATAATTTTTAATTTTCTGAAGTTATATAAAATTAGTCAAGACCGAGGCATAACCTTACATTAAAAATGTAAAAACACACTAAAAATAAAATCTATGGGTTGCCTCCCATAAAGCGCTTGGTTTAACGTCGTCAGCCCGACCTATATAATTCTTTAATCAGGTTGACTCAATTCATAAGCCTCTTTATAAATCATTTTAATGTCTCCTAAATAAGGCTTCAATCTTAATCCATTAACTTTAAAAATTTTTCCCGTTTTGGGGTCTTTAATATCCACAACTCCATATTGGTATACTTTTTCAATTATATATGGTCCCATCCATTTTGATCTCAATTTTCCAGGAAAAAGTCTTAAACGAGTATTAAATAGTAATACTTCTTGTCCATGCTCAAATATTTTTCCTGAAATCTTTTATTATGTAATACCTTCACTTTCTCTTTATAAATTTTTGCATTATCATATGATTCAATTCTTATTTCATCCATCTCATTTAATTGCAATAATCGTTTTTCTCCTGAAGTATTTAAATCAGAATTAAACTCATTTATCGTCCAATAAGCTTTATGTTCAAGTTCAACAGGTAAGTGACAGTGTTTACCAAAAACTAACTGGTAAGGTGACATTCTGATTAGTGTCTTATAAGCTGTTCTATAAGCCCATAATGCAGAATCAAGTCTATCAACCCAATCAGTTCTTTTAGGATTAACAGTCTTCTCAAAAATTCTTTTAATTTCTCTGTTTGATACTTCAGTCATTCCACTTGTTTGTGGGTGATAAGCAGTTGCAATTGTATGTTTGATTCCAAATTTTTGCAGTAATGATTGAATTCTTATATTTCAAAAATGATTTCCATCATCTGTGATAATTACCTTAGGCATTCCAAATCTTGAAAAAATCATCTTCTTTAAAAATTTAGATACACTTTTGGAGTCACAGTTAGGTAAAGCTACAGCTTCAATCCACTTTGAAACATAATCAACAACTAATAAAATAAAAATTTTTCCAGATGATGGTACAAATGGTCCCATAAATTCTAAACCCCATATATCAAAAATTTCAAATTCCAATATATAATTTAAAGACATTTCATCTTTCATGGATATATTTCCCATCCTTTGACATTGATCACATGTTTTAACATAATGTCTCACATCTCTGAATAAGGTAGGCCAATAAAATTCTGAATTTAAACTTTTAAATGCAGTTTTATCTATTCCAAAGTATCCTCCAAAATCAGAATAATGACATTTTTGAATAATAGCAAAAGTTTCTTCATAAGGTACGCATCTTCGAATTATAGAATCTCTTCCTAATTTAAATAAATGAGGATCTTCCAAAATATAATATTTAGCATCATTTTTAAATTTCTTAATAAATTTTTCATCCAATCCATAAGGTAGAATATTGCTCACTAAATAGTTAACTATATCCGCATACCAAGGTGTTTGGCCATCCATGAATAACATATAAATGTTCATCAGGAAATTTCTCATTTATGTTTTCTTCAGTAATAACATCATTCTTAATTCTAGACAAATGATCAGCAATTTGGTTGTCAGTTCATTTTCTATCCACTATTTGAAAATCAAATTCTTGTAGAAGTAAAACCCATCTTATTTGTCTAGGTTTAACATTCTTTTTTAACATTAGATATTTAATAGCGTAATGATCAGTATGAACTATGCATTTAGTACCAAGAAGATAAGGTCTAAATTTATCAAAGGCATATACTATATCTAGAAGCTCTTTCTCAGTAGTAGTGTAATTTCTTTGTGTTTCAGTGAGAGTTTTACTAGTATAATATATAACTTTGAAAATTTTCTCATATTTTTGTCCCAATACAGCTCCAATTGCAAATTCACTTGCAGCACACATTAATTCAAAAGATTTATTCCAATTAGGTGCAACAATGATAGGTGCAGTTATTAATTTTTCTTTTAAAATATTAAAAGCATTACGACAGTCTTTGTTAAATTCAAATTTAGCATCTTTTTCTTATAAATGACAAAGAGGTTTAGCAATTTTAGAAAAATCTTTTATATATCTTCTACAAAATCCAGCATGACCTAGATAACTTTTCACATCAGTAACAGTAGTAGGTGGTTGTAATTCAGCAATGATTTTCACTTTTGCTTGATCTACTTCCATCCCTTTTTGTGAAATCTTGTGACCAAGTACAATGCCTTCTGTGACCATGAATTGACATTTTTCCCGGTTAAGAACTAAGTTTGTTTCTTCACATCTTTTCGAATTTTAGAAATATTTTCCAAACAAGATTCAAAAGAAGTTCCAAAAACTGAAAAATCGTCCATGAATATTTCAATTCCTTTGTCAATCAAATCACAAAATATTGACATCATACATCTTTGAAAAGTTGCAGGTGCATTACATAAACCAAAAGACATTCTTCTAAAGGTAAATGTTCCATAAGGACTTGTAAATGTTGTTTCCTCTTGGTCCTCAGAATCTAAAGGTAATTGATGATAACCAGAATATCCATCCAAAAAACAGAAATATGAGTGTCCAGCTAAATTATCAAGCATTTGATCCAAGAAAGGTAAAGGAAAATGATCCTTTCTAGTGGCGTCATTTAATTTCCTAAAATCAATGCAAATTCGCCATCCAGTAACTTGTCTTGTAGGAATTAGTTCATTTTTATCATTGACAATGACATTTACTCCTCCTTTCTTTGGAACACAATGAATACAACACACCCATTGGCTATCCAAAATAGGATAAATAATACCAGCATCTAACTATTTAACAATTTCTTTTTTAACAACCTCTTTCATGATAGGATTTAATCTTCTTTGTGGTTCAATAATAGGTTTAAAATTTTCTTCCATTACAATTCTATGCATACAAATGGACGGGCTTATTCCTCTTATGTCAGCAATTGTCCAACCAAAGGCTTTCTTATAATTCTTTAACACTCCTATCAATTTTTCTTCTTGATCTTTTTTAGCTCAGAAGAAATAATAACAGGTAAAGTTAATGAATTTCCCAGAAATGCATACTTTAAATGTGAAGGTAACATTTTTAATTCCAGTTCAGGGGCTTTTTTAATTGAGGGTAAAAGTATATCATTTTGAGTTATGTCCGAAGTTTCCCAATTATCTTTAATATAATGAGTTTCTTCTTCTTTTAGTTCTTCATCTTCATCGGTTAATAATTCAAAATTTTCTTCAGAAATGATTTTAAATTTTTCTTTATAATGTTTCTCAATTAAATAATCAATTATATCCATTCGATAACATTTTTTTTTATCAGGGTACTTCATTGATTTAAGGACATTAAATTTAATCTCTTGATCATTAACTCTCTTGGTTAATTCTCCTTTTTGCACATCAATCATAGCTCATCCGGTCGCTAGAAAAGGTCTCCCTAAAATAATAGGTATTTTTTTATTTTATTCCACATCTAGTACAATGAAATCTATAGGGAAGATAAATTTATCTACTTTAACAAGAACATCCTCTATAACTCCTTTAGAGTAAGTGATAGATCTATCAGCTAACTGAAGGGTTACAGTGGTGGGAGTTATCTCTCCTTAATTCAACCTTCAAAAAATAGAAAATGGCATGAGATTAATACTTGCTCCTAAATCACATAATGCTTTTCCACAAAACTTTTCTCCAATAGCACAAGGTATAGTAAGACTTCCAGGATCTTTAAGTTTTTGAGGTAATTTCTTTTGAATTATAACACTACATTCTTCACTTAATGCAACAGTTTCAAAAGCTTCAAATCTTCGTTTCTTACTTAAAATATCCTTCATAAATTTTGCATAAGTTGGCATATGTTCCAAAGCTTCAGCAAAAGGTATGTTTATAGTAAGTTTCTTAAAAATTTCAAAGAACTTAGAAAATTGATGATCAAGCTTCTGCTGTTTAAGTCTTTGAGGAAAAGGTGGTGGTGGTTTTTCAACTTCCATATTAATAGAAATATCAGTTCGATCTTTATTAGGAGAAGGAGTTTCTTTAGATTTTTCAATCTCTTCAACCTCAATCTCTTTTTCAATTTCATTCTGTTTTCTTTCTTTTAAATCCTTTCCACTTCTAAGTTGTACAGCTTTAACATGTTCATGTTCTTTTCCAGTTTCTTTTGGATTGATTTCAACATTACTAGGAAGTGTTCCTAAGGGTCTATAATTAATTAAATTAGCGATTTGTCCCATTTGATTCTTAATATTACGAATAGCAGTATTTTGATTTTTTAATTGATTACTTAGTTGTAAAATTAATTCTTCTATTAATAACTTTTTCTGTTGATTGTTAAATCCAGGTGGTTTGTAGTTTGAATTAACTTGATTATTCCAATTTCCAGTGGGATGAGATTGATTATTACCCCATTGTTGTGAATTATTCAAGTTAAAATTAGGATGATTTTTTCATCCAGGATTATAATAATTTGAATAAGAATTATTTTTACTAGCAATAGCTTATAAAGTTTCAATAGTTTGAAAATCTTCAATATTAGCAGAGTTGTTATGTGATATATTAATAACAAAACTATCTAATTTCTTAGACATTGCTGCTACTTGTGAAGTTAAAATAGAAAAGGCTTCATTATCATGAATACTTGCCATTCTGTTAGGATTAATCCTTTCAGAAGGCCATCGAAAATTATTGTTAGCCATTTCTTCAATTAAAGTGTAAGCTTCTTCAAATGATTTAGACATTAAAGAACCTCCAGCAATAGCATCAATAATTGATTTTAAAGATCCAATTAATCCATTATAAAATGTTTGAATAATTAACCAATCAGGTAAAGCATGATGAGGTCATTTTCTTAATAGTTCTTTAAATCTTTCCCAAGTATAATAAATTGTCTCCCCATCAAATTGACTAAATGATGTAATATCATTTCTTAATTTAGCAGTTTTAGAAGGAGGAAAATATTTAGCAAGGAATTTTTGTGCCATTTCAGCCCATGTTTTAATAGAACCTGTTGCTAATGAGTTCAACAACATCTTTGCTTTATCTCTTAAAGAAAAAGGAAAGAGTCTAAGCCTAATAGCATCATCAGAAACATTGTTATATTTAAAGGTAGCACAAAGTTCTAAAAAACTAGCAAGGTGTAAATTTGGATCCTCATTTGGTGTTCCATCAAATTGATTGTTTTGAACCATTTGAATAATAGACGGTTTAAGCTCAAAAGAATTAGCATCTACAGTGGGTATTTGAATACTACTATGAAGTTCATCATCTATAGGGTTAGCATAATCGCTTAATGGTTTATAAACATTTTGATCATTAATTTCAATTGGATTTTGTAAATTGTTATATAAATTAGCCATTTCTTGAAATTTTTGAATTTGTTTTCTTTTTTTAATTCTTCTAACAGTTCTTTCTAATTCGGAATCTAAAGGTAATAACCCTTCGAGTCCGGAACTACGCATAAAAAGTAAATTAGCAAGAATTAAAATAAATATTATTATTATTTTTATTACATATATGTTTTTTTATATTATATATATATATATTTTTTTTTATATTTATTTTTTTCAATAAAAAAAATGAATAAAATAAAATAAAAATACTTAAAATCTAAAAATTTGCCTCTGCTCTTCCCGGCAACGGCGCCAAAAACTTGACTCGATATAAATATATGCGTACTAAAATCTTCTTCCCTGGCAACGGCGCCAAAAACTTGACCCGAAGTCCTCAGAAGATCAACGTACTAATTAATGTTTTCAAAAAAATATGTTATAAATAATAATAGCGGATAGTGTATATAAATATAATTTTATAGAAAATATTTTACACACTAAGGGTACTACGCAAGTATACGTATGGTATCAAGTAATATAGGGCTTTGAAACAAAGACCCCAGTATCGTTCCCACGAGGAGAGAGTTAGAGATCTTTAAATATGTTTATTTTAAAGTATTTCTTTTATAGTCAAAAATAAAATATCTTTAATTTACTAGATGTAATAATAAAGCAGAAATAAAATGATTGATGTAAATAGCAATAAGAAAGCAACTTTCTCCCTTTCAATTAATCCAATATTTTCTAAGGTAATAATAATATTTGTGGAGAATATAAATTTATGGTATTGTGCCAAATAGAAGCATTCTTATTCTTTATCTTTGCTCAATAGTATAAAGAACATTGGCTAGCTTATAGATCAGGTCCGGATGTATTGTTAGTAGAATGGGTTAATCTAGGCTCACACTACTAGATGTCCAAGGGTGGCTATGGTCGGCCCTACTAGTGACCCTTTCCTTTTCTATAAACCAAATCATAAGAATTTAGTCTGTCACTCTAAAACTTATCAATTCTACGCCCAATATATAATACCTTCCTATTTATTTGCACTTCACCTTGAATAACCAGCACAAGGCCTTCGACTACCTATCGGCATATTTTTAGGTTATGTGTTTTATTTTGAAAAGGGGGTCGCCTACAGAAATTGTCGGCAAATTTTAGATTTAGTTTAAATAAATAATTTGAAAAGTAATATTTGATTTTGAAAATAATTTTAAATTTGAAAATTTCAAGATATAAAATCAAACTGATCTCACATCTCGAATAGTTTATATAAACGAGCACCGCACCACAAACTGTGTATCTATCCCGAAGAATAGACACACTACTTGATAATGGGGCTCGATTAAATAAACTAGAAAGGTTTGTGACATCCGTTTGGTCTGCGAACCAATTTTATAAGCCGACAAGTTCCCCTGCTTAATATGAAAACATTAAACAGGGTTTATATTACTTGGGTTCTTAAAATTCCCTATAAGGGCAAGCCCCTATAGTTAATTACATCTTAAGTGACGGGAATCACCTAAGAAAACTCTCGATAGTAATCAGTAGTTCTGCTCTCAAGAATTTCAAAGTTTAAGTTTTCAAGGGATTGAATTTTGGAATTTCAATAGGGAATGGAACAAATTTGGAACATTTTATTTTGGGAATCCAAAGGAAGAAAGGTATGAGAAATCACAGATTCGAAGCGAACTTCGGTAATTTCCCGACTATCCTATTTGTTTGGCTTGGATTTAGGAAAGTCCTAATGTTTATTTAATGTTTCAATCCTGCCAATTTTAATTAATTAGGACTTATATTCGTATGATAAAATCATACAAATAGCCTCGAAGATGTGAGGGTTTATGTCGTATCGACGACTACCTCGGAGTCCTAAGACCGGTTAGGGCTTAATTTACATGATATGATCATGCAAATGCCTAACGAAGAGTTGAGGATTTATGTTGCACTAGGCAAACTACCTCGAAGTCCTATGGCTTGGTTATTTAATTCTAAGAAGGTTTTGCTGAAGTAGACTCAGGTTTTGCTGATGAGGATGGCCGTGCTGCCCACCATGCTCCGAGCTCCTTGTTGTTGCAGAGGTTTAGTTTTAGAAGTCATAAATCGGGAGATGATAGAAGTGTTCTGGTTTAGAGAAGGTCTTAATTTCCAAGTATTTTTTTTATGTTTTAATTAAAACAAATCTTAAAGTTGATTATAACAACACCGGTTAAGATCCCACGGTTCCATCCCTCCGACATCGTTATTTTTATCGGATTCACTTAGTCCAGATGAATTTGCTAAACTCAACTAAATGAGTTCTACACTTTCATTTAGACTGTGGGAAATCCCGTTAGCAACACGTAGGTTACATCATCCGAGGTATTCCCGATCATCCAACAAGACGTTTTAATTTAGTTGTAGTTGTAGTTTTGTTGTTCCGTTTTGTGATTAAATTTTGAGTTGTTTTATGATTTGAAATGTTGTGGCGGTGAATTTTATCTTGTAATGACTTTTAATTTAGTTTTGGTTTCAGTTTTAGGGACTACCCTAAAGGTTTTGGTTTTCATGCAATAGTTGTTTATCATGCAAGAAAGGTAAGTGCGATGCGATTAAATAAATTGCAATAAGGTAAATTGCAATAAAATAAAAGCGTACCTGGAGGGTCTTCCCGTTATCCCAAGCTGCACTTAAAACACAATTAGAATATTTAAGCATTTAAAGCAAGTTCCTAGGTAAAGTTAAGGGAAGTGTTATGGTTTTCTACCAAGTTCCTAATCCTATAGCTAGTCACCTCCTATGACGTCTAGTGTTCTTGTATTTTGGGTTTGAGGACGATTTTCTTCATCAAAGAACAATTAAGTTCAATTGTTCTTATAAATATCCTATCATATCGAGGAAGTGCTTAAGACGAGTCTTAAACATCTTTTCAATATTTCTAGGATTATTTTAAGTCCAAGAGAATTTAATTATACAAATGAATTAATCGTCCGGGAGTTCAAGTTTTGTTATCTTGCTCAGTGAACTAGGACATTTGAATATCCTATAAGTGAAGTAACACTTCACTTAACGCTCCGTTTAGGAGTTATAACAACAAAAGCTTTCGAGGGTAAATTGATGTTCAAATGGTTTATGATTTAATTTAATTTCAGTTGATGGATTTAAGTTTGGAATAGAGTTCAAGTTGTTTTAGATTTATTTTTTGAATTCTTTATGTCTTAAGTGATGTTATTTTTAATTTAATTTAATTTAATTTAATTTGATTTAGTTTTAATTTTAATTTAATTTAATTTAATTTAATCTAATTTTAATTTTAACTTGATTTTATTTTTTATTTTAATTTAATTTAATTTAATTTAATTTAATTTAATTTAATTTAATATGATTTAATTTAATTTTAATTTAACTTAATTTAATGTGATTTAGTTTAATTTAATTTAATTTAATTTAATTTGATTTAATTTAGTATGTTGTAATTTAATTTTATTTTATTTTATTTAATTTAATTTAATTTAATTTTTAATTTAATTTTATTTTTAATTTGAATTTAATTTTATTTTTAATTTTAATTTAATATTTTATTTTTTATGTTTTAAAGATGATTTAATTTTAATTGTTAAAATATTAATTTAATTGAAATTTTAAAAGGATTTAATTTAAATAATTTAACTTTAATTTAATTTAATGATTAAGTCTTTTAGCATTTTAAATTTTAAATTTGGATTATCATTATAATTAGGAATTAAATATTATCGAGGTGATTAATTTAGGGATTCTTAAATTAAAGAACAAATCTCTTCCTAATAATATCCCCATTTTAATAATTCCAATTTTTATATTCTTCCAAATTTAATTAATTACTTAATTAAGGTTTATTTTAATTATTTTTAAATTTTTTAGTAGGTTTCTACCCTTTAATTATTTAAATTTCAATCATCCAAATCAGATTAGGATCAAATATTTTACTATTTCATTTTATTAAGCCTAAAGTTTTAATTAAGGGTTAAAATTTTAATTACCATTTTGCCATTCAAGCTTAATAATTTCATAACTCACTAAATTGAGCTCAAATGAATTTGAAATTTTTATGTGACTTCACTCATATGTCAATAAAGACATTAGAGGAGAAAATGTGATTTTTCTGTATTTAATTTATTTATGTAATTATTTTTGGGTGGGAAATAGGGATTTTCTTGGAAAATTTAATAATATGACCAAGGGAAAGTTTCTGTGCTTAAGAAAATTATGGGACATTCCTAATGACTAGAGAACCACTTGGACCAATTTTGGTGATTTTTTGAATTATAGTCTTTTTATTATAATTATTTTGAGTTTTGGAGTATTAATTAATTTAAAAATAAAATAAAGGTTGAAAAATGAATTTTATATTTTTCAAAAATCTCTCTGATGTCAAGGAAATCAGAGAATGAATTTTTATAATTTTCTGATTTTTCTTTGATTTATTATAATTATTTTAGTGGAAATGCTAGAAAATACATTTTTTTAATTTTAAAACTACCCTAGGGCTTTAAAATTTAATATCTCATCATAGAGACCTAAGAAAAATATGGGGTTTGTTCCTAAGTGATTAAAACTCAAAATGTGACATTTTGGTGAATTTTATTATTTTTGTGATTTTTATTATTTTTTAATTATTAAAAATATTAAAATAATGCAAAAAATTAACTTTTTTAGAAAATTGCATTTTTTAATTTTCTTAAATTCCCCTAATATCAGAGAGGCTCCAAAACCAATTTGGTGAATTTTTGAAAAGTATTTTAGAAGTTATGAATTTTTTAAGTTTAATTTTGGCTAAATGGCTTAATCGACCCATTTGATAAGGCTAACCAAGTCCAATTGACTTCAAACTTTTATGGTGGGTTCCTATGATCCTAAAGATCAGTGGAGAATTGATTTCAAGTTAATTTGATGTATGATTAGCTCTAATTAATTAAAACTCCATTTTGGGTGTTTAAGCCAATTAGGGTTATTCCAAGTGAGTTAACTCAAAACCTATTTTTCCTAGGGTCCTCTGGTCATAATAAACATCACCAAATTTTCTTAGAATTTATTTCACAATATGCTAATTATTGTAATTAAAATACTCAAACTAGCAATCTAGAATTGAAAAATCAATAATTCTTCATAGGGATGGCCTCTGACTTTGGAAAATTCAGGGAATGTTCCCAAATTTAGAGGCTTCAAAAGCTCTATGGTCTCATGCCATGGTGAATTGTATACATGCATGGAGAATTGAAAATGTCCAGAGAGTAAATAAATTATTAAAAATCAAATATTCAATGAAATTGAATGATTTCTTTTCCACATTATTCTCCTCTGTTCATTGAGCAAGTGGGTATTTTTATTTTATTTTTCTGATTTTACTACACAAAGTTATGCATTATTGAAGTTTAGGGAATTAAATAAATAGAAAAATAACCTAATTTCCTACTTATCCACGCGGCGCCGCGTCAACCTAGGCATCTCCGAAGCTCCACGCGTCGTCTTCTGATTCGGCGCCGCCATCCGACTCAGTGCTCCAGGGCACTGCGGTTCACGTACCATCGCGCTGTCCAGCTCGATCCAGACCGTCCGCTCGATACACGCTCGATCCGACGGCTCCCAGTCATCGTCTACGACTGGTGTGCACCTGTGACCGTCAACCTTCTAACCCTAATTTCTCACTTGATTCTCAACGGATTTTTGTGTTCTTATGCTCTATGGATTCGTCTTGAGGAGACGAACACATCCATATGGTAAACATGTATTTAAATTGACTCAAATTAAATGGAGAATCTCTGTAAGCTCGGGAAGAACAGTGAGTCCATACCTTTGCTCGGAGAAGTGAAGCTTCGATCCGAGAGTTGTGTCACCTTCAATTGGGTCCAAGCAAGCTCCGGATGAAGTCCCTCGGCCCAGTGAATTGTCTAGGTAAGATTTCGACCAAGCCCGATCACAAAGCTTGGAGGCCTGGAAGCAATGGCTGGCTTCGGTGAGGGGGCTTTTGCTGGTAAACTTCTTCCCTTGGTCTGGTGAAGGTGTAGGACCAATCAATTTGGGGATTGATCCACTGTGAAGAAGTGTCCTGGTTTTTGTGCTGAGATTTGAACTCAAAATTGAGCTCAGCTGGAGGGAATTGGGGCTGGAATCCAGTGGGAATCAAGTGCTCTATGTGTGGAGAGTGGTCTGGAATGATTTTGGCTGAGTTTCCTTAAGGTTGGTTCAACACCTCTTTCATGGCCGAGAGGGGTGGTGTTTAAATAGGAGAGGCTGGAGGGCCTCCCAGGGGGAGTTAGGGACTGAGATCAGTTGCTTAGGTCAAGGGAAAAACATCCATGGTGACCATTGGGCATGGGGCAGCTCAGCAAGGTGGAATTGAATTTTTTGGCTCCTCCCAAGGTCTCGGCCATGGTGTTTTCCGGCGGCCTGGTGCCTGGCCAGCCAGGCACTGGTCACGATCTTGTTCAGGTGGGTCAGGGCTGGGTCAGGGCTGGGGCTTAGTGCAGCCAATTGGGCCTTGCCATGTGTAAAGGGGATGGCTTGGAATGGAATGGGGAAGAGGCCATTTTGGCTTGGTTTGGGTCAACCCATGTGTTTGGGCTTGGTTCACCTTCCCATGGTCTGATTTTGGGCCAGGGGAATCAGTTGGGTCAGCTGCCATGGAGTGGTGAAGTCTCCATCCATGGTGAGGTGGCTAAGCATGGTTTAGTGTGTGACATGTTTATGGTTAAAAAGGCTTAATGAAGGATTAGGAAAGGAGGCCCTCCTTTTGCCATTAATGGCTTGGTCACATGTCAAACCTTCCATGGCTTCATATGGCTTGTAAATGGCTTGCTCATGGCTTAGGATAAAGCTTGCTCAATTTCATGGAAATAGAATTTAGGAATTTTGGTATTTTGGTATTTTGGTGGAGAATTTTCATGAAGCTTGATTTGGAATGGCTTAATGATGATTTTAAAACTTAGGGGTGATTTTGATTAAATGGATGATGTGGAGAAATGTCATATGGGCTTTGGATTGAAAACTTGGGCTTTTGAAATGGTCTTGGGTGGGCTTTTAAAGTGGTTTAAGGAAGTGGGCCTTTAGGTTAAAAAATGGGCTTGTGAATAAAAAAATTTGCAATGGGCCATGCTGAATAAATGTTGCAATTGGTTTAGGCATGTGTCATGAGTGTTTTGAAACAAACTTGAGGTGGTTTGGGTTTGATTTGGGTTGGATTTGGGCCTCTTTGGTAAATGGGCCAATGTAGGTCAAATTGGGCTAACTTGGGCCATTGTTGGGCTAGAGTTGAAATTGGTGTAAAATTAATGTTGGGAAATGTTTATGGGAGTGTTTCAAAGAGATTTTGACTTTGGTTGGGTTTTGATTTTGGGGTTTGGGCTTATTTGGGTTAGGTTTGGGCTTAGGTCAAAATTGGGTCTTTTTAGCTTTGGGTTGAATTTGAGTGGGGTTTGGGTTTAAATTTTGGGCAAATCATGTTAGTTTTTTGTTTGTGGGGATGTTAGGGAAGGTTTAGAAAAGATTTGGGGTTAATTGGAGTTGAATTGGGTGAGTTTGGGCTAAGTTTGGGTCATGGGTCCAAATTGGGCTTTAAGGACAAAATGAAATTGGGTCCAAATTCTAATCAAATTGAACTTGGATTTGGTCTAGATTGGTGTTGGGGATGTTGAATTGAAGTTTAGAATTGAATTGGACCAGAATTTGGGTCAATTGGGTAGGTTTGGTTTGACATTGAGTTCACTTTGGGTTAAAATGGGTCAAATTGGGGATTTTGACAAAAGTGGAGTAAATTGACAAAATTGGCCCATAGTGTAGTTGAACAAAATGAAATTGAGAATATTTGGGATTTTTGGAATTTTCTGGGAATTTTCAGAATTTTTGGATTTTTTGGCTAAGAGGGGCATATTGGGTATTTGGAGGGTATTGGGAGGTATTTTTGGAATTTTTGGTATTTTTGGCTATGGATGATCAATTTGAGTGATGTGGGGATGTTTGGCATTAGTATTGAGGATTTTTTGGGTGATTTGGAGATTTTGGAAAATTTGGGTAATTTCAAGGGTTTTGGGTAGGCTAGGCGGGTGTAGGGTCCCGGGGTCAAAAATTAAAAAATTTGGAAAATTGAAGATTGGGTAAATATAAGTGGAATGAAATCATTTTGGTTGAGCCATGAAGCCATATCAAGCCCACATGAGCCATGAAGGGACTCATTTGAGGCATTCACTATGTTGTTCCTAACCCTCTTAGCCAATGGCTTAGGGGTTAAGGACCATCCATGTGAATCACCTTCATAAGTCAGGAGGTCAAATTGGGTATGGGTGTGGGTTTTAGGAGGTGTGTGAAAGTGTAGTGTATAAATGTAGTGTGAGTGTAAGTCAGCCCCTTCACCAGACCAGGCCACCCAGGGCAGTCCTAAGGCCAAAGAGTCCTATAGGCACTCATCCTTTAAACTTCCTCATTTGATTTCAACCCTCTAGGTGATTAGGGGTCTACAATCAAGTTAGTGGAGTTTGCAGGGAGTTAAGAAGTGGTTTGAATTTCTAAGTGGTGGGTCCCAATTCTAATCCTCTAGGATAGTTAAAGAAAAAGCCTAAGGCTAGATCCTAAGTACTAAAAAGAAGGAGAGAAGACCTCATAAAAAATGAGGTCAACAAATGGACCCCCAATAGGTGTGGTGTGCTAACCAAGCACACCGCGCGTATTGGCGTTGACCGAAAAGATCAACAAAACCGACACAGATGTCCAAGTGACAAACTTAGGATGAAGTAGAAGAATTTCCGCTGGGTAGTGTCAAGTATATCTCTGAGACTGGAGATTCCTGAACTCTCGGTGGGGAAAGGAAAAGGAGGTGAATCCCAAATCACATGATCTGGGGGAATTCCATTTAGATTTCGTGTTGTTTCAGTTTAAATTTTGATGTGTAAGTTTAGATTTTAGTTTGAGTTTCAATTTAGATTGAAGTTTTGTTAAAATTAATTTGAAGGGATTTGAACTTGAAATGAAAATTGAAATTTTGTGGTTTTAGATATAACATCTTCAACCTCAAAAGAAAATTGAATTGATTGGATTGAATCATTACAATGAGGAGAGATCTCAGAGCAATGCGGTATTGGATGTAAAATCCTTAACCTCAAGAGTTTGATTTGGTGTGCTTCATTGCAATAGGGAGAGAACCTAAAGCAATGCGGTATTGGATGTAAAATCCTCAACCTCAAAAGTTTGATTTTGATGTATTTCATTGCGATAGGGGAAGAACCTAAAGCAATGCAGTCTCGGATGTAAAATCCTCAACCCCAAAAGTTTGATTTTGATGTATTTCATTGCGATAGGGAAAGAACCTAAAGCAATGCAGTCTCGGATGTAAAATCCTCAACCCCAAAATTTTGATTTTGATGTATTTCATTGCGATAGGGAAAGAACCTAAAGCAATGCAGTCTCGGATGTAAAATCCTCAACCCCAAAAGTGTTATTTTGATGTATTTCATTGTGATAGGGAAAGAACCTAAAGCAATGCAGTCTCGGATGTAAAATCCTCAACCCCAAAAGTTTGATTTTGATGTATCTCATTGTGATAGGGAAAGAACCTAAAGCAATGCAGTCTCGGATGTAAAATCCTCAACCCCAAAAGTTTGATTTTGATGTATTTCATTGCGATAGGGAAAGAACCTAAATCAATGCAATCTCGGATGTAAAATCCTCAACCCCAAAAGTTTGATTTTGATGTATTTCATTGCGATAGGGAAAGAACCTAAAGCAATGCAGTCTCGGATGTAAAATCCTCAACCCCAAAAGTTTGATTTTGATGTATTTCATTGCGATAGGGAAAGAACCTAAAGCAATGCAGTCTCGGATGTAAAATCCTCAACCCCAAAAGTTTGATTTTGAATGGTAATTGATTTTGCAAAGATTTGTAGTGTTGATTTGAAAAGTGTGGAATTTTGGTGTTTCGAGAATTTCATGAAAGTTGCAAAAGATTTTTATGGAAAGAAACAGATTAGGAGAGAATATGTAGATGCTACATATCCCATTCAAAAGAGTTGATTGAGAATTGCTGGTTTGGATTGGATATAATTCTTCGCCATCAGGTCCGAATCGCTAGCGGCTCCGTGTCAATAGAATCGACCGCTTCCATCCCAGACAAGGGAAAGAGTAGAACGGATTGGATTTCAGATTTGGAAGGTTGAGTTTGAATTTGATTGAGATTTGATTTGAGATCTGGAAGGTTGAATTTGAATTTGATTGAGATTTGATTTGAAATTTGGAAGGTCGAATTTGAATTTGATTGAGATTTGATTTGAATTTTGGAAAGTTGAATTTGAAATTTTGATTTAAAATTTGTGTTCATTTTGTTTGTCCTTTAACGATTTATCGTTCATTTAATGTTCATGTGAATTTGGAGTCCATCATTATTATTTTTTTTTTAGATTTTTAAGGAAAATTTTCTTTTATTCTTTTTGTTTCTTTTCTGTTCTTTGTTCGAAGTTCATTTAACTTTAATGGCGTTTCCTAGTCAACTTGCACAAAAGAGGTGAAGGCCAAAAATGTGACATGGTCACTTTCATTCCAATCATGTTGAAGATACATCATACAACTCGATCTAGAATACATCTCATACAATCCATATAGACTCAAAACGGACTATGTATGATCTTTGTCGATCCATCCAAAATGGTATCTGTCAAAAATCCATGTTTGAATAGTGAGGTACATGGTCAATAACATCACCTTCCAAGCCATCCTTGGCAAGGATGCCGCATGGATGTACGTTGGAGGTGTGATATTTTCCATGTAACTCACAGCTCGTAAGGCCGGAGACTCTCTAGCTCCGGGTCTGGCTGGAAGTGGTAAGGTGCTTTCCGTCATCCATCCTTCGAAAGTAATCGAGATCCGCTTCATTGGTACTCACGGTATGCAATGTTTAGCGACATCCGCTCCGTTGCCCTTTAGTATCATGACGGAACCTACCGGTAATGGTATCTTTATCGGCCCTCGGAACTCACCCGGGCCTGCTATCCGGAGGTCGGATCCGAACATGATATTACACTCGTTCGTAAAAGAAACTGTGCGAAGGGTCCGACAAAGTCGTGGTGATCTATGTGCGGGGGTATGCAGTCACCCTTCTTGTAAATGTTAATGATGCAACTGTTGGGTATGCAATCTGCTGGCAGTACCCTCCATGCTATCATTCTTTTCACCATCCTTTTGATGACTAACGGCATTGGATCCACCTGGCCATGACGGAGTATCCCCGGTTGGTTTCCCTTCCTGTCTTCTGCGAAGTTGTAGCAGCATCCACATTGTATTGTAATTCTTCCTTTCCCTAGCATCCACCTCCGGGGTTCCGAGTAAGTGTTTTCTCTTAGGCGGCCTGCTCAACCCATCCTTTTCAAATCCCGGATGCAGTCCACGATTTGTTGTTGTTCGTATTCTGAGAACACGTCTGTATGTAGCTCGAGGCCTTCTAGTATATTGATCCTCCTCGCCTCGATTCTCTCGAAGTATTCAAAAGTTTGCTTCTCGACATTCTGCATTCTTTCTAGCTCGTATTCTGGAATAATCTGCAAATGGCGAGGCCTGGTGACGTACTGTGGGATATATGGCTCAATCCCTTCGCGTTCTCCTTCATACCTCGGCTCCTCGGGAATGGTCTCCGTCGGGACATCCTCCGGGGTTGCTCCTGCAACAAGGTTATGCATTACTGGTGACTTTATCTGGTGGCGTAGTAGCCTTCCTTCTCCTGATCTTTCTGAGATTCCCCTGGTCTCTTCTGTTATCCTCGGAGCTGGCCTCCTTTCTTCAGGTTCCTGGCGAACCGGTATCCTTGAAGTATATGTACTGCGCGTAGCGATCGTCTCGTCGCGCTGGTCCGCCGCTAGTTTAGTTAACATCTTTCGGATACGGTGATTTTTATTTCTTCGTTGAGTTCGTCGTGAGAGTAGCTCTTCGTACTTCCTGAATTTCGTGGGCGCGGCGCCGACAAGCTCGCCCTCTGCTGTAGCGACTACGGACTTGATTTTCTTGTCTTCTTCGGTGTTTGTTTTCCTTTTCTTCTGCTTGGATTGGTAGCTTGGGCCACCCACTTTCATTATCGTCGACCGGCGGTTCCTCTCGATCAATTGGGACCCAGTCACCTTCCTCGTATTGCAGGCCCGCTGGTGCGAAGTCTGAGTCAATCTCTATTATCGCTCCATCTTTCACCCTCTTTTCATCGAGTGCAAGGCTTACGCCATTTCTAAAGTTCAGGACCAACCGCCCGTTCGACATTTCCCTGCGAAAAGACAAGGAAAAGGATCAGGGGCAGTACTAAGAACAAGAACATTAAGAAAATGTTTATTAAAGACAGAGTTTTCTTTTTTTATTATTACTTTTGTATTTTTAAATTTAACAAGAATGAAGTGGGATAAGATCAGGAAAGCGATTTTGATTTGGAAGAGAAAACAAGAAAAACTTTATTATCATGATTTTATTTATTTTAGCACATTTTTTATTATTTTTGGGTTCGGACCCAGTCATAAGTAATTACTTCACCCGTGCTTCTAGGGATGAAAAATTCATTCTTTCGAAACATCAGGTAGCGTAATACTTTTTCAAGTATCGTCCATTGATCGGAAGCATATGTCGTCTCCTTGACAATTCACTAGCTGGTAGGAGCCTCCTGAGTAGACTGCCTCAACCACAAACGGCCCTTCCCAAGTAGGTTCAAATTTTCCTCCTATCTTGCGGTGTGCAAGGATAGGTCTCTTGAGAACGAGAACTAAGTCACCAACTTTGAAGGGTCTTGGGCGGACCGGTCCGTCATGGGCTTGAACCATCTTAGCTTGGTATAGTTCTAAGTCCTGCTGCGCTGCAAGTCTTTTCCCTTCCGGGCTTTCTAATTCCTCTAGTCGTAATTTGGTATTCTCTTCTGTCGTGATTTTGTTTGCAAGCTCGCAATTCCGAGTGAAGGAAAGTCTGGACCTCTAAAGGTAACACTCGCCTCGGACCCATACACCAAAGCGTATGGTGTAGCTTCGAGTAGGAGTTACGAAGGTTGTCTGGTAGGCCCATAAGGCTTCTAATAACTTCTCGTGCCAATTTCTCTTATTATCGTCCAAGGTTTTCTTTAAGATTTGAACGAGAGTTTTATTAAAAGCCTCAGCCAGGCCGTTTGCACTTGGGTAATAAATTATTGAATACCGCCAGTCGATTCCGTGTCTCCTGACAAAATTGTTGATTTGTGTGCTTCGAATGCCGACCCATTATCCGAGATGATCTGCCGCGGCACTCCGAAACGATGAGACAACTTGGTTCTTGAAAAACGATAGCACGTGGTGTGCTTTCACTTCTCCGAGTGGAACTGCCTCTGCCCACTTGGAAAAGTAATCTGTAGCCGCAAGAATGAAGCGATGTCCTTTTGAAGATGGTGGTTCTATTAGACCCACTATATCTGTGCCCAAACATTCAAATGGCCACGACACAATTGTCGGATGTAGCACATTTGGAGGTTGGTGTAGAACCACTCCGTGCACTTGGCATTTGTGACAGCTCTTGGCGATTTTCATGCAGCCGGTCATCATCGAGGGCCAGTAGTACCCTAGTCTTTTAATTTTCATTTTCATCTTCGGACCCGACCGGTGAGCGCCACGCAGTCCCGAATGCACCTCTTTAACAATTTCACGGGCCTCGGACCCGCTTAGGCATCTTAGCCACATTTGATCGAAAGACCTTACGTATAATGTATTGTTTATTAATGCGTAGGACGGAGTTCTTTTCTTGATCCGATGGGCTAACGACCTATCGTCCGGTAGCTTTCCCGTTTGCGGTGTAGTTCATTAATGGCCGTCGCCAATCTTCCGTGTTTTACGTCCATCGTTGCAACCGATTCTTCTCCTTTTTCGATTCGTGTATTGTGTCTATGTCGAGCCGTGATAGGACCTGACGTCCGTGAACTGACACTTCCACTGATTCATCTTGTAAGCAAGCAAATTCTTTTGCGAGGCGGGCTAACACATATGCTAAAGCGTTTTCTTTCCCGGGAACTTTGTAGATCGTCACATTCGGAATTTGTTCCAACAGTTTCATGGCATAATGGAAGTATTGCTCGAGTCTTGGCTTTAAAATTCTGTACTGTCCGGCAATCTGTTGAATGATTAACTGCGAATCCCCGTAGATGTTGATATTTGTTATCCCCATTTGAATAGTTAATTCTAGTCCTGTTATGAGGGCTTCGTATTCTGCTTCGTTATTTGTACATGGCTCTGTTATGTGGTAGGAATATCTTAGCATCCCCCGCTCCGGTGTTATAAAGATTAGTCTGATTCCTGCCTTATCGGGCACTATCACTTGCGATTCTTCGTCTTTGTGTGCTGAAGATGCTCCGTCGAAATATAGTTCCCAACGTCGATCATCGTGGTCTTCTAAGTTCATTATTTGTTCATCCGGCAAGTCGTCATTGAGAGGAGATTCTGCCGGCAAAGGGTGTGCCGCGAGGAAGTCTTCAGGACTTGTCCCTTTACGGCACGAAGAGGCACGAAAGTTATATCGAATTGCAATAATATCATTGACCACCCAGCAAGTCTGCCAGAAAGTGTCGGACGGGTCATCAAGTATTGCAATGGATTAAATTTCGAGATCAGGTTGACCTTATGAGAAAGCATGTAGTGCCTGAGCTTTTGAGCGGCGAAGATCAGGGCCAAACAATGCTTTTCAATTGGAGGATACTTTATCTCCGTTGGAAGTAAACGACGACTTAAGTAGTAAAGAGCATTTTCTTTACCCTCATCATTGACCTGGGCTAACAGGGCTCCAAGAGAGTCGTCTAAGGCCGCGGTATAAAGTATCAACGGTCTACCTGAGACTGGGGCTGCTAAGACATGAGGTGTCATTAAATATTGTTTAATGTCCTCGAAGGCCTTCTAGCATTTTCTTCCCAAATAAATTTGGCGTCCTTTTTAACCAATGCCGAGAAAGGCTGACACCTACCTGACTAGTTTGAGATAAAGCGTCGAAGATATGCCAACTTCCCTTGAAAAGATTGTAGTTGTTTTAAGGTTCTGGGGGTGGCATTTCTAAGATAGCTTTAATCTTTTCCGGGTCGATTTCAATTCCACGATGTCGGACAACGAATCCTAAGAACTTCCCGGACGTGACGCCGAAGGCGCATTTTAAGGGATTCATCTTAAGGTTAAATTGTCTTAATCGTTCGAAAACAATTCTCAAATCATACGAGTGGTTTTCCTTTACTTTGCTTTTGATGACTACATCATCCACGTAGCATTCGACTTGATTGTGGATGAGATCATCAAAAATTCTTGTCATCGCTCTCCGGTAGGTTGCTCCTGCGTTCTTCGATCCGAATGGCATCACTGTGTAGCAATATACTCCGATCGGTGTTCCGAATGCTCGTAAGTTTTTCATCTTCCGGAGCCATTTTTATCCGGTTGTATCCCGAAGATCCATCCATGAATGAGAATATTTCATGTGTTGAAGCAATGTCGATCATTAATTCGGGATCGGTAGAGGGAATTCATCTTTTGGACATGCCTTGTTTAAATCTCTGAAATCCACAAAAATTCTGATCTGACCATTCTTCTTCCTGATTGGTACCACATTGGCTAGCCAAGACGGGTATTTTTCTTCACGGACAAATTTAGCGTCTATTAGCTTTTTAACTTCAGCTATGACTTGCTGTTCGACTTCTATACGCATTCTTCTAGAACCTTGTCTGACTGGAACAGAAGTAGGATCCACTCCTAGCTTATGGACTGCGACCTCTGGTGCTAATCCTGGCATCTCATCGTAGCTCCAAGCAAAACAGTCTTTAAATTCCATCAATAACTTGATTATTTCTTTGGAGTCTTCTTTATTGAGTAAGGAGCTAACAAAGGTAGGTCTAGGTTCTTCGCTAGTACCTAAGTTAACTTCCGTTAACTCATCTATTGTAGATTTTTTCTCTTCTTCGAACTCTGGTGGAGCGTTTCCAATTTGTAAATCTTCAAGTTCTTCTGTAGCTTCCATGCAGTTTTCATTAGACTCGCAAGTGACAACCAAGCAAAATTCAGTATCGTCAACTGATCCTATTGTGCCGAATCCGAGACCATGCCTTGAATTGGGTGGACGATCGGAGTTATTCCAAAAATTTTCAAAATGTTGTGATTGACCTTTTGTCCATTGTCGAGGTAAGAAACCACACTGAATTAAATTTTGAACACAGGGAGAGTACCACTCAAAAGGTAATTCCATTAATTCTGATGAAGTAGCATCTTCAAATTGTACATTATTTTCAGCTTTTGGAAGAAGGAGCACCACGGTAGAATTTGATGGGCTTTGCACCGCCGCTACGTACCTCTTTGACCACCATACCCTCGATCTTATTAGAATGGATCGGGGTCGTGGTCATAGTATGTACATAGTGGTTAATCTTCTCGTACATCGATTTATATTCCTCATTCTTTTCATCTTCGAGAGAGATCCTGAATTGCGGCTTCTTCCGACTTATTGTCGCTACTTCTTGCTTGATTTCTTTTTCTTCTTCAGAACTATCTTCCCAATCAACATTGATGGCTGGTTTCTTCTGTCCAACTGTCCTAACGTCTCTTCCACGACCTCGTCCCCGGCCTCGACCTCGGATGCGAGTTGTGGAGAAACCTTCACCATCTCGCCGTAAGGGAGTGGTGAGTGACTGTTAGACTAGAACTTCAGGCTCTTCGTCGTCCCGAACTTCCTTTGCTTCATTCGTTATGGTATCTCTGGAGAAGATTGTTTTCTTCGGAGGTGCGTAATAAGCTGCATCTTCATGAATTCCAATTTCATGTACGGAGAATGGTTGTAAGTCACCTTTGATGCACTGTTCCCCTCCATCGTAGTATTTGATGCACTGATGTAAAGATGATGGTACCATCCAGTTTTCATGTATCCATGGTCGGCCCAGTAGAGCGTTGAATGACGTTTCGAATCAATTATGTGAAATTTCGCGGTTGTCTTTGCTAAGTCACCGGTCTTCATTAGCAGTGTTATTGATCCGAGGGCTCTTTCTCCTTTCTGGTTGAATCCTCTTAATAACATTTTGTCCGCTTCGAGCTCGCGAGCATCAATTTCCAAGTATGCTAGCGTTCGAAGATTCATTATATTGATTGACGCTCCTGGATCCACCAATACTCTGGAGAGTGTAAACTTCCCAATTGTAACTGAAATGTACAACGGTCGGTTGTGGTCTGCTATCCCAAGTAGTAGGTCATTGTCCGTGAAGGTAACACCTCGCTGTTCTTTTAACGAGCAAACCTCATCTAAGGAATCTCCGGTCATTTGAGCTAAGCAAATTTCTGGATCAAGTAAGGCCTTGATCAGAGCTTCTCTCATCTCCTTTGACAAGATGAGAGCATCGTAGATGCTCGCTTGGTCGGTAGTTTTCTAAGATGGGCTAAGCACGTTGTAGTCCACTTTATTTTCATGTGTCTCGTTTTCTTCCCGAATGGGTATTTCTTCCGCTTGGGTTGGTTCTTCCCGAACAACCACCCGCTTTCCTTTGTCCTTTGGACCCATTCTCGGAGGTAGAACCCTTCCACTTCTTAAGTTGACTTCGTGATTTCTTCGAATCTAGTATCGAGTTCGCCGATGTCTCTTTCGAATCGGAATGACGCTTCTGGATTAGCTTCGGAATCTGAAGGCTCTAACTTTATTGTGACTGGAGCTCCTCGAAACTCGCAAATAGATTCATTGCTTGTTGAACTCTCGTAGCCTCCTTGGTGGATGTCTTCTTCGTCATTATGATCATCGAGATTGTGTATGATTTGAGAATTGTTATTTATATCGGAATCGACATCCGGATTAGGTTGGTTGCCGCTAGTTACGTAATCGTTAGAAACAGTCAAAACGTAGCCAACGCCATAACCCTCATCATTATAAGATCCCACCGGAGTGAGTAAATAATCATACAGAGTCAGAGGTTCGAGGGATTTCTCTCCCGAATCAGAAACAACTATCCTAGGATAAGCAGCCCCTAGTCTAGCCTTAAGAGCCTCGGTCTTCTTTTCTTCATCAATTTTCTTCTTTTCTTCAATTGTCTCCTGTTGAGGTGGTTCTTCTATCGCAAGTGATAGTGCCGACTCGACAGGTTTCGAACTTTGAATTGAGGCTCGCACCGAAGTGGTTTGGATGCGATCCAAAATCTTCTTCGAAGACTTTGTCCAAGCAGTAGTCCATCCATCATCAGTCGCATAGGGATCTATCGGAACAATGAAATCCGTCGAGATAGCATTGACGCAACCTCCTTTCTGGGGTTCCTTCATGTATTCCTTCGGGATTGTTATGTTCCCTTTTTGAAGATTGTCATTGAGCCAACTTTTGAAGGTAATACAATCTTCTATCTTGTGCCCGAGCATCCGATGGTAAGGGCAAAAGTTTGGATCACCTTTCTTGTCGACTTCTTCTGGTCTCTTAGGCTCGCGGTACTGGAAATCGGAGTCTTCATCGGACTCGCGGAACATCTTCAGCATCGCCTCATTCTTGAACGGATACTCCTCGCTCGTAAGCTCCCTTAACGTACGTTGTGGACGAGGCGGTTGTTCATACCTGTTGAGATGACCGATAGCCGGGTCGGGGTTGTTGGTAATTCTGTTCGAGTTGCTCGCGGCCGTTCGACGGTATTTGTATGCGGCTGCTTGCCCTTATCGACTCGCTGCGACGATCCCGGACTTCTTTTCAAAAGTTTTCACGGGCTTCGTTTGTCTCGTTTTGTCGATGAAACTTAATTGCTTCGCCTCCTCTTGCAAGCTTCCGGCCTTGCTTAACAACTTCTCGAAAGTCTTAATAGTAAATCCCTTGAGGAGAAGTGCTATCGGGCCATGAATTCTCTTAAGTAAAATGCCGACTGCGTGCTGTTCTTGTAGCTAGGGCTCACACTTCATGCTTAGATTCCTCCATCGAAGTATGTAGTCCACCAAAGTTTCGTTCGGCTTCTGCTTCTCTACCACTAAATCACCTATAGTGACGTGGTGCTGAGCTCCGGCAAATCGCTTGATGAAGAGGTTCTCTAGTTCCAAAAATGTCTTCACCGAGCCATTTGGTAATTCCGCATACCAATCAAAGGCGATCCCTGACAGGCTGCTGACAAATTGTCTGAAGAGTAAGGCATCACTTCCGCCGGCATTGCAACAACTGGAACGAAAATGTGCAACATGCTGCCGAGGGTTTGCGGTTCCATCAAAGGTCTTGAACAGAGGTGGTACAAAGTCTTTCGGATATTGGACAGTGTCGAATTCTTCGGGTAAGGTCTACCCGTCCGAATGGATGTCCCGCTCTTTGATTGTGCCAAGGCTTCTCGCACTCCGTCGTTCCACCATACTCTTGATATCCTTTTCCGGAATCATATTCGGGTAGAATCTTTCTTTGGCTGATTGTCTCCGTTAACATATGTAATCTCTTTTCCTCCGTCTGTAATATGAATAACTTCTGGAGGTGTTTCTCTTGGGGGTTGAGCTTGACTCTTAAGAGTGGCTAGGGCTGCAGCCATCTCTTCCATTCTTTTTGCCAATTGAGAGATTGTATCGTCTTTTCTCGAATTTGTGCTCTTAATGCTTCCGGTTCATCTCTTCCGCAACTGTGCCGGAGCACCTTGCGAAGCTGACGATGCTCGTGTTTCAACCATGTTAATTTCTGCATATTCATCATCCATGAACTCTGACGAGTCAACTTCATCTCCAAACTTTTCTTCTCTTTCTCTTGCTAATCGTTGAATGTCATTTTTTAGCTTTTCCATGGCGTCTTCCAATGGTCTTTTTCGTGCGGTTTCGTAGTTATCATGCGATGGCTGTCGGGTTTCCCTTTTGGGAGTCCCCTTCATTGCGGTAGCGCTTTCTTCGGACTCAAGTCTCCTGACGAGACTTTCCTTCTCGAGTCGTTGTTTCGGTCTTAATCGGCCGGTAGTGGGACGCCATACCATCCTTTTAGCGACAGAAGGCCTAGGACCGGATGGTCTGTCGGCTGAATGCTGGAAGGTGGTATCCTCCCTGATCTGTAAACCTGAAACAACAACAGGTGGACTAGCCTTCATCTTCTTATTCGGCTCTTCTACAGCGATAGCAGGTTCTACTCGTGGCCCAAGACGGGATTTGGCCGGCACCCGTCCTATCCTTCTTAAAATCTCCGATACAGTGCATTTCTCTTTCTTTGCTAACTTCTCAATCACAGTCTGTAGTCGGGCAAATGGTGTAATCCTTACCCTTTTCTTTCTGTTGTCGCTATAGTATGCGGGTCGAGGTAATGTGGAGGCAATCCTGCGGACATTTTCCTCGTCAGCTGCGGCGGAAAGGGGATGAAATCTACTTCCTTCTAAAAGCGGTGTATACTTAGGCAATGGTATGTATTCAGGTAGTGGTGTGTACTCAGGGATTTCTTCTAAGAAAGCGACTTCAGCAGCTCTGGCCTTCCTGGCAATCTTCCTGCCTCTGTTTCTCCTCTGAGTCCGTGTTAGGGGTGGAACCCTCGAGCCGGACCCAATTTCAAAAACGAAGGTCTTGCATGGAAATCCGTACCCTCCACGGTAACATGCTCGTTACAAATTTGAACTTCCTTCCCCTTCGCCTTGGCGGAAGCCGGGTAGGTGCGGAGACGACTAGACCAAGTGGGGGTAGAGATAACGGTCCTTCTATGGACAGTGGTACTCCTCTCAGCTGGAACCCTTTGCAGGGGAGGGAATTCTTGAGTTGACTTAAGGTTGAACTCGATCAAAGGTTTTTCAGTTTCAGATACTTTGTCTGTCAGTGTGAAAAGGGTAACGTCAGTGATCTTGACATTTGTGTTCTCGAATCCTTTTCCAAACCGGATGATCCCATTGTCGGGCAGCTCATCCTTGTAAACAGCGAAGTCCAGTCCATTGGTGAAGGAGAAAATCAGTTTTGGGGCTTCCATTTCCGCAAGGTAGATTCTAATTGTCAGTCCCAAGTTATGCTTCTTCTCATCAGGACAAAAAGAAAGGAATCGAAAAGAGTCCGAACACATTCTTGTTCTTGTATTTATAAAAAAGGTGTTATTTGTTAAAAGAGTCATTCATTAGAGGGTTTGTTTATTAGGAACGGAATGTTCAAAGGTGTAGAGAAGGTAAGGAATCCGATTCAAAATTGGAAAGGAATAGAAAGTCTTATGCGAGACTTCTCGACTCGAAGGACCGCTCCTAAACTAACACCTATTGGGGGTCCACCCCACCTCAGGAAAGAGGCAAAAGGATCTCAGAACCTCTCTGTTTATGGGTGTCTAAACAGTGGCTCCTAAATCCGAGAGAATGTTGGCTATACTCGTTCAAGGTAGAAATGAACATAGTATTCCAACAGAAAGAAGGGTAGTTTGATCCATTAGGGACATGGATACACTACCGATTTTTTTGAAAGCCGAACTATCCGATTAAAAATGGAGAGAGGAATTTTCCTCAACGGAGTCGCCGTAAATTGTCGGCATATTTTTAGGTTATGTGTTTTATTTTGAAAAGGGGGTCGCCTACAGAAATTGTCGGCGAATTTTAGATTTAGTTTAAATAAACAATTTGAAAAGTAATATTTGATTTTGAAAATAATTTTAAATTTGAAAATTTCAAGATATAAAATCAAACTGATCTCACATCCTGAATAGTTTATATAAACGAGCACCGCACCACAAACTGTGTATCTATCCCGAGGAATAGACACACTGCTTGATAATGGGGCTCGATTAAATAAACTAGAAAGGTTTGTGACATCCGTTTGGTCTCGCGAACCAATTTTATAAGCCGACAAGTTCCCCGCTTAATATGAAAACATTAAACAGGGTTTATATTACTCGGGTTCTTAAAATTCCCTATAAGGGCAAGCCCCTATAGTTAATTACATCTTAAGTGACGGGAATCACCTAAGAAAACTCTCGATAGTAATCAGTAGTTCTGCTCTCAAGAATTTCAAAGTTTAAGTTTTCAAGGGATTAAATTTTGGAATTTCAATAGGGAATGGATCAAATTTGGAACATTTTATTTTGGGAATCCAAAGGAAGAAAGGTAGGAGAAATCACAGATTCAAAGCGAACTTCGGTAATTTCCCGACTATCCTATTTGTTTGGCTTGGATTTAGGAAAGTCCTAATGTTTATTTAATGTTTCAATCCTGCCAATTTTAATTAATTAGGACTTATATTCGTATGATAAAATCATACAAATAGCCTCGAAGATGTGAGGGTTTATGTCGTATCAGACGACTACCTCGGAGTCCTAAGACCGGTTAGGGCTTAATTTACATGATATGATCATGCAAATGCCTAACGAAGAGTTGAGGATTTATGTTGCACTAGGCAAACTACCTCGAAGTCCTATGGCTTGGTTATTTAATTCTAAGAAGGTTTTGCTCGAAGTAGACTCGGGTTTTGCCGATGATGATGGTCGTGCCGCCCACCATGCTCCGAGCTCCTTGTTGTTGCGAGGTTTAGTTTTAGAAGTCATAAATCGGGAGATGAGAGAAGTGTTCTGGTTTAGAGAAGGTCTTAATTTCCAAGTGTTTTTTTTTATGTTTTAATTAAAACAAATCTTAAAGTTGATTATAACAACACCGGTTAAGATCACATGGTTCCATCCTTCCGGCATCGTTATTTTTATCGGATTCACTTAGTCCAGATGAATTTGCTAAACTCAACTAAATGAGTTCCACACTTTCATTTAGACCGTGGGAAATCCCGTTAGCAACACGTAGGTTACATCATCCGAGGTATTCCCGATCATCCAACAAGACGTTTTAATTTAGTTGTAGTTGTAGTTTTGTTGTTCTGTTTGTGATTAAATTTTGAGTTGTTTTATATTTTGAAATGTTGTGGCGGTGAATTTTATCTTGTAATGACTTTTAATTTAGTTTTGGTTTCAGTTTTAGGGACTACCCTAAAGGTTTTGGTTTTCATGCAACAGTTGTTTATCATGCAAGAAAGGTAAGTGCGATGCGATTAAATAAATTGCAATAAGGTAAATTGCAATAAAATAAAAGCGTACCTGGAGGGTCTTCCCGTCATCCCAAGCTGCACTTAAAACACAATTAGAATATTTAAGCATTTAAAGCAAGTTCCTAGGTAAAGCTAAGGGAAGGGTTATGGTTTTCTACCAAGTTCCTAATCCTATAGCTAGTCACCTCTTATGACGTCTAGGTTCTTGTATTTTGGGTTTGAGGACGATTTTCTTCATCAAAGAACAATTAAGTTCAATTGTTCTTATAAATATCCTATCATATCGAGGAAGTGCTTAAGACGAGTCTTAAACATCTTTTCAATATTTCTAGGATTATTTTAAGTCCAAGAGAATTTAATTATACAAATGAATTAATCGTCCGGGAGTTCAAGTTTTGTTATCTTGCTCAGTGAACTAGGACATTTGAATATCCTATAAGTGAAGTAACACTTCACTTAACGCTCCGTTTAGGAGTTATGACAACAAAAGCTTTCGAGGGCAAATTGATGTTCAAATGGTTTATGATTTAATTTAATTTCAGTTGATGGATTTAAGTTTGGAATAGTGTTCAAGTTGTTTTAGATTTATTTTTTGAATTCTTTATGTCTTAGGTGATGTTATTTTTAATTCAATTTAATTTAATTTAATTTTAGTTTAATTTGGTTTAGTTTTAATTTTAATTTAATTTATTTAATTTAATCTAATTTTAATTTTAACTTGATTTTATTTTTTATTTTAATTTAATTTAATTTAATTTAATTTAATTTAATTTAATATGATTTAATTTAGTTTTAATTTAACTTAATTTAATGTGATTTAGTTTAATTTAATTTAATTTAATTTAATTTGATTTAATTTAGTATGTTGTAATTTAATTTTATTTTATTTTATTTAAATTTTAATTTAATTTTATTTTTAATTTTAATTTAATATTTTATTTTTTATGTTTTAAAGATGATTTAATTTTAATTTTTAAAATATTAATTTAATTGAAATTTTAAAAGGATTTAATTTAAATAATTTAACTTTAATTTAATTTAATGATTAAGTCTTTTAGCATTTTAAATTTTAAATTTGGATTATCATTTTAATTAGGAATTAAATATTATTGAGGTGATTAATTTAGGGATTCTTAAATTAAAGAACAAATCTCTTCCTAATAATATCCCCATTTTAATAATTCCAATTTTATTATTCTTCCAAATTTAATTAATTACTTAATTAAGGTTTATTTTAATTATTTTTTATTATTTAGTAGGTTTCTACCCTTTAATTATTTAAATTTCAATCATCCAAATCAGATTACGATCAAATATTTTACTATTTCATTTTATTAAGCCTAAAGTTTTAATTAAGGGTTAAAATTTTAATTACCATTTTGCCCTTCAAGCTTAATAATTTCATAACTCACTAAATTGAGCTCAAATGAATTTGAAATTTTTATGTGACTTCACTCATATTTCAATAAAGACATTAGAGGAGAAAATGTGATTTTTCTGTATTTAATTTATTTATGTAATTATTTTTTGGTGGGAAATAGGGATTTTCAAGGAAAATTTAATAATATGACCAAAAGAAAGTTTTTGTCCTTAAGAAAATTATGGGACATTCCTAATGACGAGAGAACCACTTTGACCAATTTTGGTGATTTTTTGAATTATATTCTTTTTATTATAATTATTTTGAGTTTTGGAGTATTAATTAATTTAAAAATAAAATAAAGGTTGAAAAATGAATTTTATATTTTTTAAAAATCTCTCTGATGTCAAGGAAATCAGAGAACCAATTTTTATAATTTTGTAATTTTTCTTTGATTTATTATAATTATTTTAGTGGAAATGCTAGAAAATACATTTTTTTAATTTTAAAATTACCCTAGGGCTTTAAAATTTAATATCTCATCATAGAGACCTAAGAAAAATATGGGGTTTGTTCCTAAGTGATTAAAATTTAAAATGTGACATTTTGGTGAATTTTATTATTTTTGTGATTTTTATTATTTTTTAATTATTAAAAATATTAAAATAATGCAAAAAATCAACTTTTTTAGAAAATTGAATTTTTAATTTTCTTAAATTCCCCTAATATCAAAGAGGCTCCAAAACCAATTTGGTGAATTTTTTAAAAGTATTTTAAAAGTTATGAATTTTTTAATTTTAATTTTGGCTAAATGGCTTAATCGACCCATTTGATAGGGCTAACCAAGTCCAATTGACTTCAAACTTTTATGGTGGGTTCCTCTGATCCTAAAGATCAGTGGAGAATTGATTTCAAGTCAATTTGATGTATGATTAGCTCTAATTAATTAAAGCTCCATTTTGGGTGTTTAAGCCAATTAGGGTTATTCCAAGTGAGTTAACTCAAAACCTATTTTTCCTAGGATCCTCTGGTCATAATAAACATCACCAAATTTTCCTAGAATTTATTTCACAATATGCTAATTATTGGAATTAAAATACTCAAACTAGCAACCTAGAATTGAAAAATCAATAACTCTTCATAGGGATGGCCTCTGACTTTGGAAAATTCAGGGAATGTTTCCAAATTTAGAGGCTTCAAAAGCTCTATGGTCTCATGCCATGGTAAATTTTATACATGCATGGAGAATTGAAAATGTGCAGAGAGTAAATAAATTATTAAAAATCAAATATTCAATGAAATTGAATGATTTCTTTTCCACATTATTCTCCTCTGTTCACTGAGCAAGAGGGTATTTTTATTTTATTTTTCTGATTTTCCTACACAAAGTTATGCATTTTTGAAGTTTAGGGAATTAAATAAATAGAAAAATAACCTAATTTCCTACTAATCCACGCGGCGCCGCGTCAACCTAGGCATCTCCGAAGCTCCACGCGTCGTCTTCTGATTCGGTGCCGCCATCCGACTCAGCCCTCCAGGGCCCCGCGGTTCACGTACCATCGCGCTGTCCGGCTCAATCCAGACCGTCCGCTCGATACACGCTCAATCCGACGGCTCCCAGTCATCGTCTATGACTAGTGTGCACCCATGACCGTCAACCTTCTAACCCTAATTTCTCACTCGATTCTCAACGGATTTTTGTCTTCTTATGCTCTATGGATTCGTCTTAAGGAGACGAACACATCCATACAGTAAACATGTATTTAAATTGACTAAAATTAAATGGAGAATCTCTGTAAGCTCGGGAAGAAGAGTGAGTCCATACCTTCGCTCGCAGAAGTGAAGCTTCGATCCGAGAGTTGTGTCATCTTCGATTGGGTCCAAGCAAGCTCCGGATGAAGTCCCTCGGCCCAGTGAATTGTCTAGTAAGATTTCGACCAAGCCCGATCACAAAGCTTGGAGGCCGGAAGAAATGGCTGGCCTCGGTGAGGGGGCTTTTGCCAGTAAACTTCTTCCTCGGTCCGGTGAAGGTGTAGGACCAATCAATTTGGGGATTGATCCACCGTGAAGAAGTGTCCCGGTTTTTGTGCCGAGATTCGAACTCAAAATCGAGCTCGACTCGAAGGGAATCGGGCCGGAATCCAAGTGGGAATCAAGTGCTCTATGTGTGGAGAGTGGTCTGGAATGATTTTGGCTGAGTTTCCTTAAGGTTGGTTCAACACCTCTTTCATGGCCGAGAGGGGTGGTGTTTAAATAGGAGAGGCTGGAGGGCCTCCCAGGGGGAGTTAGGGACTGGGATCAGCTGCTTAGGTCAAGGGAAGAACAGCCATGGTGGCCATTGGGCATGGGGCAGCTCAGCAAGGTGGAATTGAATTTTTTGGCTCCTCCCAAGGTCTCGGCCATGGTGTTTTCCGGCGGTCTGGTGGCTGGCCGGCCAGGCACTGGTCACCATCTTGTTCGAATGGGTCAGGGCTGGGGCTTAGTGCAGCCAATTGGGCCTTGCCATGTGTAAAGGGGATGGCTTGGAATGGAATGGGGAAGAGGCCATTTTGGCTTGGTTTGGGTCAACCCATGTGTTTGGGCTTGGTTCACCTTCCCATGGTCTGATTTTGGGTCGTGGTAATCGATTGGGTCACTGCCACGGAGTGGTGAAGTTTCCATCCATGGTGAGGTGGCTAAGCATGGTTTAGTGTGCGACATGTTTATGGTTAAAAAGGCTTAATGAAGGATTAAGAAAGGAGGCCCTCCTTTTGCCATTAATGGCTTGGTCACATGTCAAACCTTCCATGGCTTCATATGGCTTGTAAATGGCTTGCTCATGGCTTAGGATAAGGCTTTGTCAATTTCATGGAAATAGAATTTAGGAATTTTGGTATTTTGGTGGAGAATTTTCATGAAGCTTGATTTGGAATGGCTTAATGATGATTTTAAAACTTAGGGGTGATTTTGATTAAATGGATGATGTGGAGAAATGTCATATGGGCTTTGGATTGAAAACTTGGGCTTTTGAAATGGTCTTGGGTGGGCCTTTAAAGTGGTTTAAGGAAGTGGGCCTTTAGGTTAAAAAATGGGCTTGTGAATAAAAAAATTTGCAATGGGACATGCCAAATAAATGTTGCAATTGGTTTAGGCATGTGTCATGAGTGGTTTGAAACAAACTTGAGGTGGTTTGGGTTTGATTTGGGTTGGATTTGAGCCTCTTTGGTAAATGGGCCAATGTAGGTCAAATTGGGCTAACTTGGGCCATTGTTGGGCTAGAGTTGCAATTGGTGTAAAATTAATGTTGGGAAATGTTTATGGGAGTGTTTCAAAGAGATTTTGACTTTGGTTGGGTTTTGATTTTGGGGTTTGTGCTTATTTGGGTTAGGTTTGGGCTTGGGTCAAAATTGGGTCTTTTTAGCTTTGGATTGAATTTGAGTGGGGTTTGGGTTTAAATTTTGGTCAAATCATGTTAGTGTTTGTTTGTGGGGATGTTAGGGAAGGTTTAGAAAAGATTTGGGGTTAATTGGAGTTGAATTGGGTGAGTTTGGGCTAAGTTTGGGTCATGGTCAAAATTGGGCTTTAAGGTCCAAAATGAAATTGGTTCCAAATGCCAATCAAATTGGACTTGGACTTGGTCTAGATTAGTTTTGGGGATGTTGAATTGAAGTTTAGAATTGAATTGGACCAGAATTTGGGTCAATTGGGTAGGTTTGGTTTGACATTGAGTTCACTTTGGGTTAAAATGGGTCAAATTGGGGATTTTGACAAAAGTGGCATAAATTGACACAATTGGCCCATGGTGTAGTTGAACAAAATGAAATTGGTAATATTTGGGATTTTTTGGAATTTTCTGGATATTTTCTGAATTTTTGGATTTTTTGGCTAAGAGGGGCATTTTGGGTATTTGGAGGGTATTGGGAGGTATTTTTGAATTTTTGGTATTTTTGGCTATGGATGATCAATTTGAGTGATGTGGGGATGTTTTGGATTGGTCTTGAGGATTTTTTTGGGTGATTTGGAGATTTTGGAAAATTTGGGTAATTTCAAGGGTTTTGGGTAGGTAGACGTGTGTAGGGTCCTCGGGTCAAAAATTAAAAAATTTGGAAAATTGAAGATTGGGTAAATATAAGTGGAATGAAATCATTTTGGTTGAGCCATGAAGCCATATCAAGCCCACATGAGCCATGAAGCCATATCAAGCCCACATGAGCCATGAAGGGACTTATTTGAGGCATTCACTATGTTGTTCCTAACCCTCTTAGCCAAGGGCTTAGGGGTTAAGGACCATCCATGTGAATCACCTTCATGAGTCAGGAGGTCAAATTGGGTATGGGTGTGGGTTTTAGGAGGTGTGTGAAAGTGTAGTGTATAAGTGTAGTGTGAGTGTAAGTCAGCCCCTTCACCAGACCAGGCCACCCAGGGCAGTCCTAAGGTCAAAGAGTCCTATAGCACTCATCCTTTAAACTTCCTCATTTGATTTCAACCCTCTAGGTGATTAGGGGTCTACAATCAAGTTAGTGGAGTTTGCAGGGAGTTAAGAAGTGGTTTGAATTTCTAAGTGGTGGGTCCCAATTCTAATCCTTTAGGATAGTTAAAGGAAAAGCCTAAGGCTAGATCCTAAGTACTAAAAAGAAGGAGAGAAGACCTCATCAAAAATGAGGTCAACACTACACAAAGATTCATGTGATATCTACAAGTTTAGCTCCTTCTAGGTCTCAAAACTCTTGAACAGGTTTTAACAATTTAAATGGCCAATTTAAATAGTAAATTAAGAACCAATATTAATATCATCACAATGTTTTGAAAATATATGATTTTTAATTCTCCGACAAAATTGTATTATCTTATTTATCTTTTCATAATTGAAAGGAGAAAGTAAAGTAACTACTCAGAACACATTGAAATTAAATAACAAAACATAATAAATAAACTTTGAATCAAAATAAAAATACTTATTTAAGATGTTTCTCCTACTGAACTTCTGATTCCTACTGACTCCACAGCGTAATGAACTTCAGATGCACCAACTCTTTCAAACTCTAAATACAAACTCTAAAATAAACTTACTAATTTTTGAAGGAAAGTGAAAAGGTGGCCCTAATATTATCTCTCTAATTCTCTCTCTAGGTTGGGCGTTTTTCTCTGAAGGAGTACCCTCCAATTTATAGTTTTCAAGGGTTGCCTCAAGGCACCTCTTCAAAATGTGTCCAAATTCAATGAATCTTCTAGAAGGTGTGCCTAGTGCCTAGGCGCCGGAATCAGGCACCTAAGCGCCGGACAACGCGTGCAGTTCTTCGCAACTCTTCACTTTCGATCGCACCTCTTGGCGATTAAAACCGTTTTGAAGAGTCCATATACATTGTATCACATGTCCTATACCAGAAAAAACTGACAATCTTCAAGAAGGTCCAATAACCGCTCACGTCGTCAAAATAACCGCCCAAAAGTCGTCAAAAACTTAACAGTTTTCTGTATCGAGCTGGCGCGTAGGCACCGGATTCTGGCGCCAGGCCAGTAATTTCGACAATTTTGCATTTTTTGCTATATTTTTGCTCCTTTTTGCTCCTTTTTGCTTCTTTTTCATATTTTTCTCCTTCTTGAACATTTTTGCATCACCTACATCCAAAAACACAAAAATACCTTTCATTAAAGTATAATATCCTAAAAATTTAATAAAAATCAAGGCATAAAAATAGGTATTTTTTTCTTGGGTCAGACCACCACCCCAGCCGCCGAAAAACACCGGCCGAGAGCACCCATTTGATTCAAAAATTCAAATTGAATTGGCTGAGCTATCCCTTGGCCAATGGTCACTGCAGCTGTTCTTCCCTTACCCTGAGCAGCTGATTCAAGCCTTCAAACCCCCTGGGAAGCGCTCCAGCCATGTCTATTTAAACCCACCACCTCTCGGCCAAATAAGGTGTTGAACCAAACCATACCAAAACTCTGCCAAAATCATTCCAGACCCCTATCCTATCATAGAGCAATTGATCCCACTGAAATCCAGCCCTAATTTCCCCTCTGTGAGCTCAATTTTTTAGTTCAATTTCGAGCCTAAAAGTAGGACACTTCACCACAGTGAGACAATTCCCAAGTTGATTGACTCTACACCTTCACTAGACCGAGAGAAGAAGTTCCCCAGCAAAAGCCCCCTCTCAAGGCCTGCCATTCTCTCTATCAGCCAAGCTTTGAAATCGGGCTTGGTGGAAATTGGGTATAGGCAATTCACCAGAGCCAGAGACTTAATCTGGAGCTTCCTTGGGTTTAATCGAAGGTGCCACAACTCTCTGATTGAAGCTTCACTTCTCAAAGCAAAGGTATTGATCTCTTCTTCCTTCCGAGCTTCTGTGAATTCTCCATTTTGTTTGGCTCAATTTCATGGCATGTTAGCCGTATAGATGTGTGTGTCTTGTTGAGACAAATCCATAGAGCATAAGAACATGAAATTTGGTGGATAAATGAGGGAGATCTTAAGGTTTTAGTGTGGACGGCTCTCGGGTTAGGGCGCTCGAAGACGATGAACGGATGCCGTCCATTCGCGCGTATATCGAATGAATGATCTAGATTGCGTCGGACCAGGGAACGAGACATGAACCGCGGGCCGCGTGGCACTGAGGTGGAAGGAGGCGTTGAATGAGAGCACGCCGCGTGGGGTTTCGGATCTGCCTAGGTTGACAAGGCGCCGCGTCGGATAAGTAGGAAATTAGGGATATTTTGATTTATTTAAATACCCAGAACTTAGAAAATTATATCTTTGTGTAGAAAAATCACAAAAATAAAATAAAAATACCCTCTTGCTCAGTGAATAGAGGAGAACAATGTGAAAAAGGAATTAAGTTATTTTGATTAGTGTTTTATTTTTAATTAATTATTTACTTATTTCAGAATTTTAATTCTCCATGCATGCATACAATTCACTATGGAATGAGACCATAGGGCTTTTGTAGCCTCTGTTCTAGGAAATATTCCCTGAATTTTCTAAGGCCAGAGGCCTTCTCTATGGCAAGTTACTGATTTTCGAAGTTTATGTGTCTGTTTTGATGTTTTAATTCCAGTAATTAGCATGTTGCTTAGAAAGTTCTAGGAAAATTAGGGGAGGTAGCTTATGACCAGAGGACCATAGGAAAATTATGGTTTGATTTAATTCCTTAAGAATAACCCTAATTGGCCTAAACACCCATAACTGAGTTTTAATTAATTAGAATTAACCACACATCAAAATTACTTGAAATCAATTCTCCACTGTCATTTAGGATACAGAGAACCTTACATAAAAATTTGTAGTCAATTGGAAATAATTTAACCCATTAAATGAATTATTTAAGTTGTAGGACTATTTTTAAAATTAAAAAATTCATAAAACCCTAAATACACTTCAAAAATTCACCTAAATGGTTTTGTGGGCTCTCTGGTATCAGAGAAGTTTAAGAAAATTAAAATTGGAATTTTCTAAAAATTTTCATTTTTAATTATATTTTTAATATTTTAATAATTAAAAAATAATAAAAATCACAAAATTATTAAAAATCATAAAAATGTCTTATTTTGCTTCCTAATCACTTAGGAATAAACCAAATATTTTTCCCAAGTCTCTAGATTAAGAAATTGAATTTGAAAGGCTTAAGACAATTTTTTAATGTTAAAAATTGAATTTCCTAACATTTTCACTAAATTAATTCTAATAAATCAAAAAAAGATCAAAAAATTATAAAATTTGTTTCTCTAAGTTCCTTTGGGTCAGAGAGATTTATGAAAAATATAAAATTTATTTTCCAACTTTAATTTTATTTTATAATTAATTAATACCCAAAAACTCAAAATAATTATAATAAATAAAATATAATTCAAAATTCACCAAAATTAGTCTAAGAGGTCCTCTGGTCAATAGGGACATCCCACAATTTTCCTAAGGACAGAAACATCAGCTTGATCATGTTGTTGAATTTTCATTGAAAACCTTCATTTTCTCACAAAAATAAATATCTAAATTAAATTAAATTCATAAAAATCACATTTTCTCCTCTAGTGTCTTAATTGACATATGAGTGAAGTGATATAAAAATTTTAAGTTCATTTGAGCTTAATTTGATGAGCTATGAAATAAATAGGCCTAAAGGGGCATAAAGGTAATTAAAGGATTTTAACCCTAATTAATATTTAGGTCTACTCAAAGGGAGGGTAAAATATCTGATCTTAATTTTCCCTTGGGTGATTGAAACTTAAGTAATTAAGGGGTAGAAACCTATTAATCATCATGAAAATATTTAAAGTAAACCTTAATTAATTAAGTGATTTAAACTTTGGAAGAACAATTAAAATTTGGATTATTAAGGTTAGGGATACGACTTAAGAAGATATCAATTCCTGAATTTAAAATCCCTAAATGAATTACTTTAATAATATTTAACTCTTAATTAAACTTAAGATGATAATTGAAATTAATAGTTAGATGATTAAAAGAAAAATAACCTTTAATTAAATTAAAATTAAAACATTAAGTGGTTTAATAATCAAATCAAATTAAATTAAAACTAATTTAAAATCACTTGAAAACAAATTTAAAACAGATTTGAAATATTAAAAAAAATCAATCTCAAAACAATTCATAATAAATAAAATATAAAAATCAAACTAATTAAAATCAACTTAAAGTATTATAATTAATCCAAATCAAGTCAACAAAATTTAATGAAATAAATAATTTAAACACCTTTCTCAACCTAAGCAGATTTGAAACATTAATGCTAATTTGGAATATTAAGATCATTTAAACATAAAGATATAATTAAATTGAAACAACTTGAACACTATTCCAAACTTAAAATCATTAATTGAAATTTTATAACTAAACCAAATCACTTTAAATCATCAATTCCAATTTTAAATTAAGAACGATTAATTTCTTCAACAAGCTAATTTGCCCCTAAAGGTTTTCATCATCATAACTCTTAAATGGAGCATCAAGTGACAAGTTACGCTACTCATTGGATAATCAAACATCCTAGTTCACTGAGCAAGAAATAACACTTAACTAAATTCCTGGATAATTAATTCACCTGTGCAATGAATTCATTTGGACTCGAAATAATCTCAGAAATATTGAAAAGATGTTCAGGATTCGTCCTAAGCACTTTCTCAATATGATGAGATGTTTTAGAAGAACAAGTTGAATTTAGTTGTTCTTTGGTGAAGAAAATCATCCGTAAACAAAACACAAGAACCTAGACATCATAAGGATTGACTAGTAATAGGATTAGGATTTTGGTAGACAACCAGAACCTTCCCATAGCTTTACATAGGTACTTGTTGCAAATATTTAAATGCCCTAACATATGTTCAAGTGCAGCTTGGAATGACGAGAAGACCCTCCAGGTACGCTTTTATTTTATTATAATTCATTTAACTGTACTGTACTTTATTTTTCTTGCATGTTAAACAAGAATTTCACCCTGCATGAAAACTGAATCTTTTAGGATAGCCACAAAACTGAAACCCAAAACTAAATTAAAAGTCACAACAAGATAAAATCCACCGCCACAACATTCAAAATATAAAACAACTCAAAATTTAATCACAAACAGAACAACAAAACTACAACTACAACTAAACTAAAATGTGTCGTTGGATGATCGGGAATACCTCGGATGATGCAACCCACGTGTTGCTAACGGGATTTCCCACGGTCTAAATGAAAGTGTGGAACTCATTTAGTTGAGTTTAACAAATTCATTTGGACTAAGTGAATTCGATGAAAATAACGATGTCGAAATGACGGAACCGTGGGATCTTAATCGGTTCTGTTTTATCAACTTTAAGATTTGTTTTAATTAAAACATTAAGATATTTGAACCTTAAGACTCTTTTCTAAACCAAAACACTTCTCTCATCTCCTGATTTTCATTTTCTAAAACTAAACCTCTGCAACAACAAGGAGCTTGGAGCATAGTGGGCAGCACGACCATCGTCGTCAGCAAAACTTGGATTTACATCAGCTAAACCTCTCTTAGTTTAAATATCCAAGACATAGGATTTCGGGGTAGTTTTCTTAGTGCAACATAAATCCTCAACTTTTTGTTAGGTATTTTCACAATTGTGTTATGCAAATTAAGCCCTAACTAGTCTTAGGACTCCGAGGTAGTCGTTTGGTATGACCTAAACCCTTACATCTTCGAGGCTATTTGTGTGATCATGTCATACAAATATAAGTCCTAATTAATTAAAATTGGCAGGATTGAAACATTAAATAAATTCTCAAATTGAAGCCAAACAATAGGATAGTTGGAAAGTCACCGAAGTTCACTTCGGGTCCGTGACATCCCCTACTTCTCCTCCATTGGATTCCTAAAATAAGCTATTCCAAATTTGATCCATTCTCTATTGAAATTTCAAAAATCCAATCATTTGAAACCTTAAACTTTGAAATTCTTGAGAGCAAAATCACTGATCATTATCGAGAGATTTCTTAAGTGTCTTCAGACATTCAGGATATAATTAACTATAGGGCTTGCCCTTATAGGCAACTTTAAGAACCCAGGTAATATAAACCCTACTTAATTCATTTATATTAAGCAGGGGAACTTGTCGACTTATAAAATTGGTTCGCAGACCAAACGGATGTCACAAATCTTCTAGTTTATTTAATCGAGCCCCATCATCAAGTAGTGTGTCTATTCCTCGGAATAGATACACGGTTTGTGATGTGCTGCTCGTTTATATAAACTATTTGGGATGTGAGATCAGTTTGAATTTTTATCTTAAAATTTTAAAACTTAAAATTATTTTCAAAAATCAAAAGCTACTTTCCAAATTATATATATTTAAACTAAATTTAAAATTTGAAAAATTCGCCGACAATTTCTGTAGGCAACCCCTTTTCAAAATACAACACACATAACCTAAAAATATGTCGACAGTATGTTGTGTCAAAGTTTTTATAGTGTGTACATTAATTCCAAAACTGTTAAGAGAATATGGAACACTATTAAAAACTATTATTTAAAAACTACATGTTTAAAACTTTTCAAAATCTACTACTACCATTTGTTATCTAGTATTGGTGTGATTTCAGTTATTTTTAGTTGCTGTGTATTTGCTTTGAAAATCTCCACTACTATAGAAGTCTTTTGAAATTTTTACTTTTCTTTTTTTAAAAAATAAAATAAAATTGAATTTGATTTCATTTTACTCCTATTTTTAAACTGTTATACTTGCATATTTAGGATATTAAGATTCCTGCAAGCATGTTATGTTAGTTTTTAATTCTCACCCATGTATCATTTCTTATGCTTAAATGTTTTATTCTAACTAAAATTAAAGTTTGGGGGGAATTTTAAAAATAAAAATAAAAAATTCAAAAACATAAAATTTTATTTGTTCTCAAGAATACTTATAATTAATTTGATTTTTTATTTAGAACAATTATGTATATGAAGTTATATTAGAGGAACAAAATTTTGAATATAGAAATTAATAAGAGAATTTAGTTAAAATTTATAGTAATAATGAAAAAATTTGAAGTTAAAATTTTTCTTACTAAAGAAGTGTTAAATATAGTTAAACTATCTTTAGTAAGAAATGTTGTATTTTTGGAAAAATATAAGATTTGACTTTTATTCTTCAAAGCTTAAATTTCTTCTATTGAGGAGTAATTTTCAAATACTATTATTATAATTTTTAAGTGAAAGATGTATATCAGACCTTTATTTTAAATGAAATGGTGGAATTCAAAATCATTAAAAGCCTATCCAGATACAATAATCCTAGCCTTACAAAATAAAAAAAAAAGAGAAAAAGTATGTGAAAAGGGAGGAGAAGCTTGAGGATTTAAGGGAATAATAAAAAATTGGTTCCATACCTAAAGTATAAGATATAAATTCTGAGAAATCTAAAGCTTAAGGTTATAATATAGTAAGTAAAATTATTTTCAAATAAATATTTTTAAGTGAGAAAAATAAGTGTGTGAATCCTATATTTTGAATAATCTACCATTATTTTTGAATTAGATAGAAACCTATATTTTACATTATCCTTTACCTAAGAACTTTCTAAACTTTAAGTTGGTCTTAATTATTGAAGATTTTTCTAAATTGGATCGTTCCATTTCTAGAACAACATTTTGTTACCTTCCTAAGAAACACATTACATAATTTGCATGCTAAAATTTCTATGTAATTAAGAGTCACTTGAGGACAAGTAACATTTTAAGTTTGGGAGATTTTGATACACCTAAAATATATAGTATTTTTATGCACATTTTTATACCTATTTTTGATGATATTGCACTTTAATGGAAGGTATTTTGTGTTTTTATTGCATGTATCATGAAAATGAGTGATTATGATGAAAGGAGAAAAATTGGATCAAATTTGGAGCAAAAAATGAAAAAATGAAAAATTGGACACTAGCGGCTAAGCGCCACCTAGTCGGAGCTTAGTCGCCACAGTTATAAAAATCAAATTTAATCAAACTTGGAACCATTTCCAAAGGGTGTTTGAGGCAAATTTTGATGGCAACCTCCTTAACTTTCTTTTGGCGGTAGAAGCGATCAAAGGGATGCAAGGTTTGGTGGATACATTGAATCGGAACACAATTTGAAGAGACGCCAAGGCACCTTTTGGATTATTATTAAAATTATGTCATGTAATTTGCATGGGAGTTTTTAAGAAAGAGGGAGTCTTTTGAGAGTTCTTTTTTGAGTTATTACAGAGTTGAGAGTGTGTGTGAGGGAGAGAAATCAGTAGGAGTAGAAGTAGAGAGTAAGAAAGGAGAAAGGGGTTGGAGTGAAGCCTTCTTCTAACCAATTATCTTCCTTCCTTTTATTTAGATTTTATTGAAGTCTGAAGTCTGTTTCTGAGTCATCAGACCCAACTCTGAGGAGTGTTTTAGTGGAAAGTTAAGTTTCAAAGGAACATTCGGAGTCTTGTGAAGAGGATTTTCAGATAAGTGTTTACTTCTGTTTTTATATTTAGTTTTTAATTAAAACTTGTAGTGTTTTCATTATAATTTCTATTTTCAAATCAACGTGTGCTTGTGTTTTCTCCATGAGATCTAAGTAGTTTTCTTTATCGTTTTCTTTCTTAAATGAAGAAGTAATTAAATTATGTAGCATTGTTGTGAAATGTATAAGTGTTTAAAGTTGGAATAAGTTGTGAAGTTTTAATTCCATGAACTTAATTTACTTCTTAATTTGGTCAGTTAAGATGTTAAAATTTGTTGTTAGATTATGTAAGATCCAATGTGGTATTGTCTCAAACAACAATTGATAAAAATAACATGCAATTATATGGGTGAGAATTGTAGTCCATATAATTGAATGCAAATATATTAGGAGATATGTTTTTAATAGGGAGTAAAATTAAAGGACTTTAGATTGACAGGCTAAATCCCCCTAATTTGGTTTGATATTTTAAATTTTGTTATGAGAAGTTAGGCCCCGGGTGGAGGGAATCGAGGGAACTCTAGAGTAAGAGTTGGTATCTTCCCTGTCTAACCATTGTCAAAATTTTAAATTTTCAAATTAACTAATGTTCTTTATAGAACCAAGTAAGTGTAAAGAATAAATTTGCTCCTATTTGTCACAACAGATTTAAATACTTCCACAACAATAATTTCATAATTATTACTACTTCATAAGAGAAAGAAAAAGATAATTTATTTCCTAATGTTTTATATCGTGTTTTAAAGTTCTGATAGTTTTCATTTCCTGCTTAGATTTTTATAAAAAATACCAAAAACAACTTTCAAACTTAACAAATCAAAACATACTTTCAAAAGTCATTTAAAAAGTAAAAATATAATTTTCTTATTTCTTTAAAAAGTTTTTACATTTCTCTGTGGGTTCGATATCTCGGTGCTTAAGTAGAAAGTCCTATATTACTTGATAAATGATACGTATACTTGCGTGGTATCCCATATTATAAAATCATAATTTTCATATATAAATCGTAGGCTCATATATTTCTCGGGGACCAGTAAGCAAGATATTATCAGCAATATCATCACCTTGAATGAAGGCAGATTGTTGGGGAGAAATTAAAGTAGAGAGATGGGGTTGAAGGCGAGAGACAATGATTTTACTAATCACCTTACAGATGACATTAGTAAGAGAGATTGGCCTAAAGTTAGCCCAACAAGTTTTGTCAGTACCTTTGGGGATGAGAATAATGAGAGATGCATTAAAATATTTTCCTGGATCATCACCTTGGAAGAAACTCTTTATAGCTAAAAAAAACCTCTAGTTTGATGATATCCTAGCACTGCATGTAAAACAGAGAGGTAAAACCATCAGGCCCCGGGGCCGTATTGGGGTTTATTTCTTTTAATATAGAGTAAATTTCCTTGGCTGTAGGAATCTTCATAAGATTTAAGGCAGAGGTATATGCTTTCTTTTCATCAAATAAATGTGGATCAATAGTTTTGACTAGAGTGGTAGCACTAAAAAAGTTTTGAAAGTAATTAGCACAATCTAAACCCATCTCATCTTGATCAATAATGAAAATGCCTGCAGCATTTCTAATTTTGAGAATCATATTTATGTTCCTTCCGAGTTCAAGGGAAGCATGAAAGTATTTATTGTTTCTATCAGTATTAGCAAAGTAAGTATCATTTGCTTTTTGTTGTAAAAAAAGTTCCTCTTGATCAATAGCATCAAGTAATTTAGCATGAGCCTCAGCCAATTCTGGTAGTAAATGAGGTTGAGTAGGGGTTTGAATTTCCAAACTGTCCACAACAGATTGTGCTTCCAGTACCTTGGAATGAACATTGCCAAAAGTGTGGTAATTCCAGCTTTTAAAATGCCTAGCCACCTTTTTATGAAGTTGCGAGAGAGTATACCAAGCATTGACCTAATGACTACATCATTATGGATACTACGCAAGTATACGTATCGTTTAATCAAATGGTTAATTAGGTCAAAAAGGTCAATCATTGACCCAATGACCACACCAGTGCCAAACTGATCAACCTTTGACTCAAATGGTCAAATTAGGTCAAAATAGTTAATCCTTGACCCAATGACCACCCCATTAACCAAACTGGTCAATCTTTGACCCAAATGGTCAAACTAGGTCAAAATGGTCAACCCTTTACCCAATGACCACTCATGGACCAAATTGGTCAACCTTTGACCAAATGGTCAAACTAGGTCAAAATGGCAAATCCTTGACCCAATGACCACCTGATTAATCAAATTGGTCACAGTTTGACCCAAATGGTCAAATTAGGTCAAAATGGTCAATCCTTGACCCAATGACCACCCAATTGACCAAAGTGGTCAACACTTGACCTAAATAGTCAAATTAGGTCAAAAAATGGTCAATCCTTGCCCCCATTGACCACCAAGTTAACCTAGAGACCATATTGGTGAAATCTGACAAATTTGATCAATTTGAGACATTAAAATGATTAAACATGATTATTGGATTAACCCTAGTCAAACCTAGGTTCCATTAACAAAATCAATGATCTTATGATTAAATTAACAATGAAAAGGTTAAATAAGTTACCTAGGTCAACCCTAGACTTGGATTGGTCAACCATGGGCAACCCTGGTCAACCAAGGTCAATCATGGTAAACTTTAATTAAAGTTGGTCAAAATACTTAATTTTGAACCAAATTATTAAAAGTAATCAATTAATTAACCTTCAAAATAATTTGAATTAATTCATGGGTTAATATTATAATTTTATACATTTTTAATTAATTACATAATTAATTAAAAATGGAATTATAATCACATGACCCTAAAATAAAATCAAATTAATGATATTACATATGACATATAAAACTCATAATTGATTTTCAAAATCAAAATTAACTTATGGGGAGTTATAAATGGGTCACCCATGACCCATTAATCTCCTTATGACATAAACTAACCCATTAATCATAACCTTTAAAAAAGGTTAAGTTTAATTATGACACCATCATGAGTGGAGCAAAGAGGTGTTATTCTTGCATGAATCCTTGGAAAAATATTTGGTGAATCGTCATTCACCTCAATATTTATCCAATTAAAGAAAATTATGGCTTGGGTCACCCTTTACATCATGAATGAGCTCATCATGACCAAATTCACGAGGATAAGGGAAGAAGGGAGTTGGCTGGCCTAAAGCATGAATCACCCTCTCCATGAAGTGAGTTGGCTGGCCAACCTAAATGCCATCTCACACACCTCATGGATTATCCAATGGGAAAAGAACATGACTTGAATCAACCCTTTTACCATGGTTCAACATCATCATGACAAAGCCATGTAAAGGATGAGTATGTGGATTATGTGTCAAGCTCTCTTCATATTCATTGAATGAATTGGTGAGCATACATGGGGAGGTTAATTCAGCAAGTTTTAACCGACTCTATCCACCTCCGTAAGTCATGTTATGGGGGGGAGTCATGATGAAAATCCAAGTTGAGCCTTAATGAAGATCAACATGGAAAATTTGAGGAGAATTAACCATGGCTATCTCTTTGCCAAAAATTTATCCTAAGCAATGATGGCATTTCTTAACACCTCCCACTAGTGAACCTAAGCCAGCCTAGGTTCACCCATGGCCTCCCCATGGTTATAAATAGAGGTTGACTTGAGAGCCCTAAAATAGGAGAGAAGTCCTATTTCCACTGCTCATTTTTAAAAACTTTGAATACCAAAGTTACTCCCTCGGAACTAAGACACTGATCCTCTATAGAATTAGGTTCTGAGACCCACTGGTTTCCCTAATTTATCTTTTCAAAATAGGATAAATTCTGGATTTGAAAAGAAGTTTCTCAAAACTTCAAATAAACTCCTCCAAAAGCATCATAGAGCCCTACGAAGACAAGCCCAATTGAATTTGACCCTTCCCATAGGCTCTAACCCATGGTTCCATCCTCATTTTCCAAGCCGTGAGCTACTCTGATCAAACTTATACTTAGACCCAATTTCACCTCAAATTGAGTTGAGGGCAAGCTTTCTAAGGTTAAGACGAAGCTTTTGAACCATTCAAATCGAGCTCCCATCAATTAAGGCCAAGTTATGGCTCATTCAACCTATCTTAGGCTCGAGTTTGGTACATTGTGAAGAAAATCAATTCACAACCCTAATATCATCACATGGATGGGTTCTTCATCTTTAGATGAAGCTATAAGAACAAGAATCACTCAAATCCAACAAGAATTGACTGAGATCATATCCATAAACCATGGACGGTTTGCGGGTTATAATGCCTTTGGGACGATGAACGGATGTCGTTCATTTCCGTGTTTTCGAAATGAACAGCTCTGATTAATCCCAGCTGATCTGAATCCCAGAGCGGATCAACCGCATTTCGATGAGTCTGAGGACATGCGGCGCAATGTGATACTTTATGTTTAATTTGGATTTACGTAAATCCAAATTAACCTTAAATTAATAAAAAATCTTTATCTTTGCATAGAAAAATAACAAAAATACAATAAAAATATCCCTGAACTCAAGACAATGAGAGGAATAATGTGGAAATAAAATCATGAATTAAGGAGTTATATTTAATTTTTAATTAATTAACTACTCTCTAGATTAATTTAATTATTAAAAATTATTTACAATTCAAAAAATTTTGAAATTTTTACAAAATATTCTTTCCATCCTTAGAGACATTCTGTGATTTTTTAGGGATAGGAAAATTCTCTGGCGTCTAATCTCCGAATTTATACCAAACTTTGTAATTATTTCGAAAAATAATTATAAAGATTAAAGAAATTTGAAATTAAATATAAAAATGGTTAGAAAATTTAGAGTAACTTTTCTAGACTCTAAAATGGCAAGTTCTAGCCATTTAGAAATTTAAAAAAAAATGACATTTCTAACACTTAGGGTTAAGAATGTAAATTCTAAAATTAAATTTAAAACCCTAAAACCCTTAGGTCTAAGTGTTAGCCTAGGAACCTTATACTTGGTTCACCTCGTATTAAACAAAGTCAAAAACCATCACCTATAGGTCCAAGTCTAAATGGACCAAACCCAAACCCCAACTCATGTTAATCATAACATAATCTATTTAAGTCTAAGACACCAGTTAGACTTAATTTAACCAAGTTAGACCTTAGATAGTTTAACTTAATAAACTCTAATTAGTTCTAAGTCACCCTTTAGACCTAATAAAACCAAGTTAAACCTTAATCACATTAAGTTTAACTTAATAAACCCTAATTAGATCTAAGACATTAATTAGACCTAATTAAACTATGTTAGGCCTTAATCACATTAGGTTTAACTTAATAAAACCTAATTAGGTCTAAGAAACCAATTAGATTTAATTAAATCAAGTTAAGCCTTAATAACATTAGGGTTATCTTAATAAACCCTAATTAGGTCTAAGACACCAATTAGACATAATTAAATCAAGTTAAGCCTTAATCACATTACGTTTAACTTAATAAATCACAATTAGGTCTAATCTATCATAAGTCTTAATTAAATCTTTTAAACCTTAATCAAATTAATTTTCATACAAACTAAATCCAAATAGGTCTAATCTAACATTCGACTTAATCAACCTCAATTAAACCTTACCTAAATTAGGTTTAATTAACTATAACCCAATTAATCAATTAAAACTTACCTAAATTAAGTTTAATTGAACTTAACCCAACTAGACTTAACCACTATTAAGCCTAATTAATCAATTAAACCTTACCTAAATTAGGTTTAATTAACCATAACCTAATTAGACTTATCCACTATTAAGTCTAATTAGTCAATTAAACTTATCTAAATTAGGTTTAATTAACCTTAACCTAATTATACTTAACCACAATTAAGTCTAATTAATCAATTAAACTTACCCAAATTAGGTTTAATTAACCTTAACCTAATTAGACTTAGCCCTAATTAAGTTTAATTAATTAATTAAACCTTACCCAAATTAGGTTTAAATAACCTTAACCTAATTAGACTTAACCACAACTAAGTCTAATTAATAAATTAAACGTTACCCAAATTAGGTTTAATTAACTTATATCTAATTTGACTTAGCCCCAATTAAGTCTAATTAATTACTTAAACTATACCCCAATAAGGTTTAATTAACCTTAACCTAATTAGACTTAATGATGCACCAAAAATAAGTTAGAATTTTGTAATATAATTTCTACTCATTTTTGGTGATATTGTATTTTAAAGAAAGGTATTCTTCATGTTCTACTGTAGGTATGATGATTTAGCTGATTGGAGCAAAGAAAGCGAAAAGGAACGAATTTTGAGCTAATTGGAATAGTGAAGAAATAAGTCTATTGATGCCGTCGACACCAGAATGGCCACCTTCGTCGCCCAATTCCAGAGAGAACTTGAAAAAAATTGTCGGGGCAGCACTGTCGGTGCCTTATCCAGCACTGCCTGCGCCCTATGTTAGTGGAAGTCAAATTCAATGTATTTGGACAATTTTTGAAGGGTTACTTAAGGAAACTCTTGTGGAATTTGTTTCTAAACTATTTCAAACAGATACGGATGCCAAGAAAGAGAAAAAATAAAGGGAGAAGAGTCTTTTAGAGTGAGGAAAGTGTGTTAGGGTTTGTGGAGAGTGTGTTAAAGTGTGTAGAAGTCTTGCTTTTTGATGGATTCTTCTCTAAAGAGTGTAGGAGAAGAAGGAAAGTGAGAGATTGCTTCTTCCTTACTATTCTAAAGAGAGAATTGAGTATTGTAGTGAAGAGAGAAAAGGATTCAAAAGATAAGTTGTGATAAGTTGTGTTGGATTTCTTCCTTACTATTCAATGGATTTTCTTGGAAGAAATTGAGATAAGTTATGTTTACTTTTTGTCGTTTGTATGAATTTGCTTTTATATATAAAATCCATGTTTTGTTGTATCTTCCTCATGAATTATGAGTAGATTTTTTTTTTCTTTCTTCTTGCAATGACATGTGGTGAAGTGGTGATGTAGATTTGATGTTCCATTTGAAATGCTAAGAAATTGTGATGATTTAGGGACTAAGCCTAGGATTTGCCAATGTTCTTTACATAACTCTGAAGAGGGGGTACTTTGAAGAGGTAAATAATATAAATGCTCCTATTTGGCACAACACAAGTTTATTATCAATCTATATCACCCACTCATCAAATAATCATTGCAAGAGCAAAGATGCTTTTCCATAGTTGAACCTTTCAATACAAAACTTAGTCTGTGTTAGTTAATCTTGTTTAGAAATTTAGAAAGTAATTTTAGTTAATTTAGCTTTAGTCATTTTTACACTAGCAACTTAAATATTACATGAACTTGCATTGTGAATTAAGTATTGAACTTCAATTTTATACTATACTTTGAAAAGTTCCAACCTTCTTTGTGGGATTGATAACTAGAACTCTACTAGAGCCCTGTATTACTTGAACAATACATATACTTGCGTATACGAGTTATTGCCTAATTATTAAATTAATCTTATTATGAAACTAAATTGAAACTATCTTTTGAATATTTACGTTAGCGTCAATGCACCGAGGTCATGTTCTTGGAATGGTATAAGATGGTAACTGTCAAATTTGTAGTAATTGAAAATCTTTACTTTGTAATTTGCTTGTTTACTTTTAAATGTGTGTGTGTTTGTTTACTTTTAAATGTGTTTAGTGTTATTTTATATGCATGGATGGGATCCATAGGTTTAGTGCCTTGCAATTTAGAATTAGAGTGTACTATTAGAAAAATTTAAAAACAACAGAAAAATCTAAAAATCCTCACAAAATGGAGAACAACTTAGATAATCAAAGAAATGAAAATGAAAATTTACCAAGACCTTTAAGAGATGATGCTAATAAGATTCACTTAACTAACCAAAATTCAGATGTTGCTGCTAATTCATTTGAGCTTAACCTGTTATTATCCAAATGGTAAAAAAAAATAATTAATTTGGAGGAACACCTAATGAAGATAGTAATTCACATCTTGCTAGTTTTCTAGAATTGTGTGCTACTTTTAAATATGACGGAGTGTCGAATGATGCTGTCATACTTAAACTTTTTTTCTTTTTCATTTAAGGATAAAGCCAAGGCATGGTTAAATTCGTGGGCACCTGGATCTATCCAAACTTATGGAGAACATTCACAAATTTTTTTTTCAACATATTTTCCTCCATCAAAAACTGCTAAGCTGAGAAGTGATATTACATCTTTTGGTCAGTTTAAAGAGGAAACCATATATAAAGCTTGGGAAAGATTTAAAGATCTCGTTAGGAAGTTTCGACGTCATGCTTACCAAATTAGTTAATAATTCAAACATTTTATAATGGATTAGTAGGATCATTGAGATGAATTATAGATGTTGTTGCTGGTGGATCGATAATTCAAAACCATTTGATGAAGCATCTTTGTTAAAAGAAGAGACGGCTACTAATAATTTTTAATAGCCCTCTGAATGGGTAAATCTTAAGAGTAGCTAGTATTTATGATTCTGATGCTATAACTATGATAGTCTCTCAAATTGCTGCCCTTTCAAAGAAAATAGATCAATATGAAATGAATTATTCTCAAACACTAGAAGTGTTTGAGGAAAATTCATTATGATAGATGATAAAATAACAAACACCATATGAGACCTTAAATGCTATAAATAATAGACTCGAGAATCTTTATTCAAATTATTATAATCTTGGTTGGAAGAACCACCCAAATTTAAACTGGAGTAATAATAACAATGCTACTGTTAACCCGCAATGGGTAAACATTTCAGTGAACCAGTAGGAAATTTGAACAACTAAGGAAACACAAACTATAGACCTTCTTATCCTCCAGGCTTTAATAGTAACCCACAATTTAAGGAAAGAAAGTTATCTACTGAAGAATTAATTTTAAACATGGGTAATCAATTACAAACTTGTGGTGTTGCAATCAAGAACATTGAGAATCAATCAGGACATATTTTCACTACGCTTAAAAATAAACCTTCAGGAACTCTTCAGTAATGTTGAGATCAATCGAAAAGATCAAAATAAATAGAAAATTAAAACTATACAATTAAGGAGTGGAAAAGAATTATAAATGAAAATGCAAAAAGAAATTGAAACTGAGAAAGAGAAGGTGGAAACTGAAAAAAGTACTAATAAAATATATCTAGACTTAGAATATTAGCATGAACCAATGAAAATTACTGTAAAAAACCACCAACTCAATTTCCTCAAAGAATTAAAAAACAAAATAGAGACAACCGATTTAAGAAATTTTTAGAAATAATTAAGAAATTAATGGTTAATATTCCCTTTATTGAAGCATTAGAACAGATGCCTGATTATGTGAAGTTTATGAAGGATATTCTTAAAAGGAAAAGAAAGTTCATAGATCACGAGAATGTTGCACTTAGCGGAGAGTGTAGTGCAATTATTCAGAAAAAATGTCCCGAAAAACTTAAAGACCCTGGTAGCTTCACCATACCTTGTGCTATAAGTAAAAAATTTTCCGTAAGTATTTTATGTGATTTTGGAGCTAGTATTAACATTTTGCCTTTATCAACATTCAAAAGATTGTGAATAGGAGAAATTTCACCTAGTTCTGTAACTCTTCAGTTAGTTGATCGTTCTATCACTTATCCTAAAGGAGTTGTAGAAGATATATTAGTTAAGGTTGATAAATTTATCTTCCTTGTGAATTTATTATCTTAGATATGGAGGAAGTAAAAGAAATTTTTATTATTTTAGGAAGACCATTCCTTGCTACTGGAAGAGTTATGATTGATGTTCAAAAAGGAGAATTAACTATGAGATTTAATGATCAAGAGGTGACATTTAATATTTTTAAATATATGAAGCATCCCAAAACATAAAAAGAAGATGAATGCTTTCGAATGGAAATTTGTGATTAGTTGAGAGATGATCATTTTAATGAAATGTTTGAAGAAAAAATAGAATATGAAAATTTGAAATGTGAGGGTGATAATGAAATAGAAGATGATTCTGATGTGATGAAGAATGAAGATTTAGATTATGTTCAGGAAAGATTTGAAATGATGGATACTATGGAAATAGATGATAAAAGTTTAATTCCATATATCATAAAACCTCTTGAACTTGAAATAAAAATTCTTCTTAATCATTTGAATCACATGTTTTTAGGATAATTATCTACTTTACCAGTCATTTTATCTTCAGATTTGAATGAATATTAAGAATAAAAATTATTGGATACTTTAAAATGATACAAAAAGGCTTTAAGTTATACATTAGCTGATATTAAAGGAATAAGTACTTTGATCTGTATGCATAGAATTTTGTAAGATGAACAACATAAACCTAGAGCTGATCCATAAAAGTGATAAAACCGAATGATGAAAGAAGTAGTTAAGAAGGAAATTTTAAAATGACTTGATGCTTAAATTATTTATCCAATTTCAGACAGTGCTTGGGTAAGTTCAATTCATTGTGTTCCTAATAAAGCAGGAGTAACAACTGATGTGAATGAATGGAATGAAATTATACCAACAAGACAAATTAATGGCTGGCAAATTTGTATTGTTTATAGAAAATTAAATTCCACCACTAGGAAAGATCACTTTTCTCTTCCTTTTCTAGATCAAATGTTGGATATACTTGCAAGGAATAAGTGTTATTGCTTATTGGGTAGATATACTGGCTATCATCAAATACCTATTGCTCCTGAGGATCAAGAAAACACTACATTTACTTGCCCATATGAAAATTATGCTTTTCAAAGAAAGCCTTTAGATTATGTAGTGCACCTAAAACGATTCAAAGATGTATGATGTCTATTTTTGGTAATTTGATCGATAATGGAAAAGAAGTATTTATGTATAATTTTTCTATATTTGGAACTTCATTTGACATATGATTGAATAATTTAGATAAAGTGTTGGAGCTTTGCTGAAGAACAAATTTAGTACTAAATTGGGAAAAATGTCAATTTATGGTTGCAGGAGAAATTGTACTTGGGCATAATCTTTTTGAACTTGGTATAGAGGTTGACACTGCAAAAATTTAGATTATTGAGAAATTACCACCTCCTACTACAGTGAGAGGGGTAAGGAGTATCATAGGACATGCTGGGTTTTATAGGCGTTATATTAAATATTTTTAAAAAATTACTAAACCTTTATGTCAACATTTAGAAAATGATAACAAATTTGACTTTAATAGAGAATGTTTAAATGCCTTTGAACTATTAAAAGAAAAACTAATCACTGCCCCTATAATTGTTTCACTTGACTGGGAGAAACTATTTGAACTTATATGTGATGCTAATGATTATGCGATTGGAGTTCCTTTAGGGGAAAGGTATGGTAACATGTTTAAGGTTATTTACTACTCTAGTAAAACTCTTAATGAAGCTCAGATCAATTATATCACTATGGAAAGATAATTATTAGCTATTGAGTATGCTTTGATTAGAACTAAATGTATAGTGCATACAAACCATTCAGTTATCAAATATTTAATGCAAAATAAGGATGCAAAACCAAGATTAATCTGATGGATACTTTTAATACATGAATTTTACTTTGTGATAGTTGATAGAAAAGAAACCAATAACCAAGTTGTTGGTCATTTGTCTAAACTAGAGTACTATAAACTATTTGAATTTGAGAAGGAAATTACAGAAACATTCCCTGATGAACAACTTTGCAACATTAAGGAAAGGAGTTTTCCTTGGTATGTTGATATTGTGATTTATATAGTAAGTACTATTTTGCCACCTGATTTAAGAAGGCAACAACAAAAGAAATTTATCTATGATGCTAAATTTTACTTTTGGGATGAGCCATACTTATATAAATAGTGTAAGGATCTTATTATTAGAAGATGTGTGCCATATGAAGAAATTGAACCAATTATTTAGAGTTGTCATGATTCAGAATTTGGAGGACATTTTGGAACTGATAAAACTGCTTATAAGATTTTACAATCTGGATTTTATTGGCCTACTCTTTTTAGAGATGTTTTTAGATATACAAAATCATGTGATCGATGTCAGAGAGTAGATAATATTTCTAGCAGAAATGAAATGCCACTAATTCTTATATTATAAGTTGAGATCTTTGATGTATGGGTGTCGACCTCACTTTTATGAGAATCATTTCGAGAAAAGGAAGTCTACCAACATTAACCTCCTAAACTTTACAAATGGTCATTAAACCCTAGTACTTGTGATAAAACCTTAATGAAACCTTTTGAACCCAAATTTTAATGACATTCTTAAATGATCAAATCAACAATGAAAAACCTGAATTTGATTAAATGATGACCAAACAGATCAACCTTTTACCTAAATGGTCAACTTTGGTCAAACTGGTCAATTCTTGATGCAATGACCACTACATTGACCAAACAGGTTAACCTTTGAAGTAAATGGTCAATTTTGGTCATTCTTGACCCAATGACCACTACATTAACCCAACAGGTCAACTTTTGACCCAAAAAGTTAACTTTGATCAAACTGGTCAATTATGAACCCAATGACCACCACATTGACCCAACAGGTCAATCTTTAACCCAAAAAGTCAACTTTAGTTAAACTGGTCAATTCTTGACTTAATGACCCACAACATTAACCCAACAGGTCAAATTTTGACCAAAAAAATCAACTTTGATCAAACTGGTCAATTATTGACCCAATACCCACCCTATTAACCCAACTAGTCAACTTTTGACCAACAAGGTCAAAATTGGTCAAAATCATTAATTCATGACCCCTTGACCATCACATTGACCTCATCAGTCAACCCTTAACCTAAATAGGTCAAATTTTATAAAAAATGGTCAACCTATGACCCCATGATCATCATATAGGACTTAGGGTCAGACATTGACTTAATCAAGATAATATTGGTCAAGATGACCAATGTAGAACCTAAAAGTCACCATATTGACTATTGGGTCAACCGAAGACCTAAAATTGGTCAACATGACCAAGTTAAACCCATAATAACAAAACTCATGAATCCCATGACTAACCTAACTATGACAAAGTTGGAAAAGTTACATTGGTCATCCTTAGACTAGGATTGGTCAATTTGGGTTAACATTGGTCAACCTGGGTCAACATTCGTCAACCCTAGTCAACATTAACCAAATATGGTCAAAATACCTTATTTTGAACAAAAATTGATAAAATTGATTAAATAATTAATTTCAAAAACTATTTTAATCAATTTTTGGTTAATATTATAATTCCCAACATTTTTTATTAATTAAAAATGGAATTATAATTAAAGTAGCCATAAAATGAATTTAGACATATGACATCGCCCATGATATCAAAAGTGCATAATTAATGTTTAAAATCAAATTCACTTTATGGAGGGTCACCCATGGTTCACTCATGACCTATGAAACTCATCATAACATGGTTAACTGACCCGACCCGCAATTATGCAGTAAATTAACTTTCAAAAGATGGCCAAAAACTTGACCTGATTTATAAATAGCGGCTAGTGTGCAAAATCTTAAATGATATAAAAATTAGAAAATATTTTACACTCTAGGGGTACTACGCAAGTATACGTATCATTTCAAGTAATATAGAGTTTTCTCTAAAAACCCCAGTATCGATCCCACGAGGAAGTGAAGTAAGAAGTCTTTAATCAAATTCTAGTCTACTACTAATAGTCCTTAGTTTGGAATATCGATTAAAATTGTGTTTTATCTACCAACTATTCCTAAATGCAAGTGTTAAATGTAAAGATAGTAACCATATCTAAATGCAAATAACAATTCTAAATATAACCCTTTTTGGATGAATTGGTTTGAAGAATTTTGAGATATTAAAAACTACTATTCTTATGTAATGAAATAGATAATGTATATTATTAAGATGCATTAAATATTGTATGTGCCAAATAGAAGCAATCCTATTCTTTACCCTTTGGTCCAGGCATAAAGAACATTGACTAATCCTATGCTTGGTTACTGAATCCGTGGCTAGGCTGGGAGGATACCGGCTCTCACTTCGGAGCTCCCACGTTCCCCTCGCTTGAGGGCTAACATCTCTGCTTCAGCACCCAAACGATAGGACCGAATTGAGGATTTTAATCTGTCACTCTAAAATCTCCAATTCTACGACCGATAATTATATTTCCATATTTATTTGCATTCAATCCCCATGAATTTAACCATCCATGGAATTTGAATGTGGTTTCACTTTGTTGAGAACTACACCGCCCTTTAGGGTCGATGCAATTACAGCAAATTTTAACACTACAATGGGCCCTTATTGCAATGTAAATGAAGTGCAAGTAAAAACCATCACATTTATAATTAAATTCACTTCTATCATGCATCACAAAATCCTAAACATGATTTCTACTCATTACAAAAGAAAAGTAAAATGAAAATAATGGCATAATCTTCTCACGTCACTATTTTCAAAGAAGAAGAAAGAGTAAGAGAGATGCGTCACAAAGCACAAACAAAACACAACAGAAACTTCATTTAACCAGAGTAAATCCACTAGGTAATTGTTTATAAAAGCATAAGATAATGAAGAACAATTCTTAGTTTTTTCCCCTTGAAAGAAAGACAAATATCTCTCCCATAAAGTCTCCCGACGATCCATGCAATGCTAGTGAAATCCCTTACAAGTTCTCTTAAAATCTTCTCTCCAATCTCTCCAAAAGGGTAGAAATCTACATTTCTACTCTTAATCTAAGAATCCTAAACATTCCTCAAAGTTTTCTCCACTTTTCTCCTCTAAAAATTCCTCATTTTTCTAACCTATATTCACCATTTTAAAGAGTATGGACGAAGTTTGAAGAGTTCCCATAAGAACCCCTTCGAAAAAGCGTCCAAATACGTCTAATTTAGGCTAAAAACCGCCAAAAGTCGGTCCAAAGCCTTTTGGGCGCCGTCGGCGGGTTCGAGCTCGCTATCAGCGAGCTTTTCAAGCACTTTTCGGTGTTTTCTGTAAAATCTCATCATTGGCGAGATCGAGGTCGCCGTCGGCGGGATGACTGCTGCGCAGCTCCACCGTTTTGCTTCGTTTGGCTCCTTTGTAGCTCTGATTCGCCCCGTTTAAGTTACATTGCGTTCGTAACAGATAGTCCTACAAAATAAACATAAAAATAACCTTTATTTAAAGTGTAATCTCATTCAAAAATATTCAAGAAGTTTAAAAGATATTAAGCATCAAAAGCCTTATCGAAAGGTGTCAGGGCAGAATTTTATTTCTTGCTCGTTTTTTCTCCAAATTACACTGTTTTTGTTCCTTTTGCTCAAATCACCATTTCTTGTACCTAAAACAAAAAAAACATACAAAATACCTGCCTTTAAAGTGTAATATCATCAAAAATGAATAAAATTATATAGCAAAAAACGTATATATTTTAGGCGTGTCAAAATCCCCCAAACTTAACTGTTACTTGTCCTCAAGTAACACTTTTATGACATAAAAATATAACTCAAGGCAATGTACTTTTCACTTGTAAGACACTAAAATTTTTCATTTAAAAGAATATATTGGTTAGACTTTTATAAAAAAATTCAGTAACTCAGGTTAATGCTACAGGTATAAGAATATTCAGCAATCAAGTCTAAGGGTTCTAGTCTTCTATTCATTTCAAGATAAACCATAATTTGTTACATTAAGAGTGTCTTGAAAGATTATGTGAAAAAGGAGTTCATGCAAACTTCATCTGAATGTAGGCCAATACTTTAAATATAAATTCAGAAATGAAATCAAGTTCTCCCTTTAGAGTGACTCAAGTGAAGCCAATTTTTGATTAGGCATCTCCTCAAGCTTCTCGTCATAAATATTTTTCGTTCTTTCTTTTTTTTTTTCTTTTTTTTTGGGATCATTTTCAATCCCCTTTATTTTCACTCTCTTTTCTTTTTCTCTCTCTTTTTTTTTAAATGATAATTACTATATCTTGAGAGTCTGTAATGATTTTGAACTTCACTCTCCTCTTTCTAAAGTTCAAACTTGAAACACATCCTTACTTTATAATTAGGTATGAGCTTTATTATTCATCATAAAGTCACAATCTCTTCTTCACACATAATACTTTAAGTCTCTTAACATTTCAAGAATACAGTTTTCTTTACTTTAAATAGTTAACTATATTCAAATTCTTTCATACCAAATATCTTACCCTTATAAAATTAACTTTTATTACTAAAAACTTTCATCCAATCCTTCCATAATATTTAACTGAAATAAAAAGTTTTAGTTATCTTAAGCGAGGTTCAATTGCCAGAAGTTATGCTAATAATTTTTGAAAATATAATAATTGAAAACAAATAAGAGTTAATATTTTTCTTCCCCTCAAACTTAAATTTTAAAATATTTTATAATTAATTCCATAAAATATTGCAGGAAGAAAAAGTAAAGGTTGAATATACTTACTACTACTACAACATCCTATCAAATTCATATCATGCATAATCAGGATAAAATGACTGTAGGAGAAAGTAAATCTAACCTAAAACATGCTTGTAATAAAATCACACTAAAAGGAAGTATTTTCACATTAAAATTTTATTTTTCTTCCTACCCCCAAACTTAATTTTTAACATATATAACATTCAAGTACTGTAAAATATAAGCGGGAGGAAAACAATTTAGAAATTATATCTACCACAAATGTCTATCAAAATCATTTGCAAGTATTCATTAGGACGTAACAATATGCAACAGAAAGTAAATCTAAACTAATCATGCCAGAATGAAATTAACTAAACCAAAGTCTAACTAGCATAGCATGTATCAGCATGGGAATATAAAAATGTTCTTCAAGACCTAAATAAAGTTGTAACACAAACATAAACACAAAATTCAAATACAATCACAAATGATAAATGAGGTCAATTCTTCCTTTAACTCATCGCATCTCACTAATTTAACTCATCGCGTCGCATCGCATCTCACTAAATGAGGTAAATTAGGCACTTCAAACAATTTTATAGATTATAATCCCAAAGATAAGATTATCCCTAATAAATTGGTTCCTAGGCACCAATCTCAGGCATCACCTAATCCTTATAATTAAGCACCTCTAACAGTTATAAATTGTAGTGTGAGATCATCCTAATGTTATTCATCAAATAAGTTTGCGACTCCTACCAAATGAAATCAAAGTCATAGAAAGGAAGTAACAAAATTAAGATGGATTTGTCAATGTTCGAAATTCATGATTTCTCTTGTAAAACTTAAGTCTAGGTGAGACCCAAGTTATAGCAGACTCATTAATCCAATTACTACAAGAGATAAATTCTAGCCATAATAAGATGTTAAGGAATCACCTCCCTCAAGACACAGCAAAATCAAATCAAAATCTACGAATCATCAATCAAACTGATCAATCCACTATAAAGCAAATACAATAGATCACTAATAATCATGACTCTCAAGCACACTAAATCAAAGCACACTGATAACTATGGGTTGCCTCTCATAAAGCGCTTGGTTTAACGTCACGGACCCGACAAATGATTCCTCCTGGATCAAAATTCCAATTAAGTAATCCTCGATCAATCGCACAATCATTTTCCGATCCAGAGATTCCTATAAAATCCTCAAATTTTAATTTTTCATTTAGCTCTTCATTTTTAGTTGGATTTATGTCATTGTTCCTCATATTTCTTTCTAGATCCAATATTCTTCTATTGATTTTTTCAATCCGCATATTAATATCATCATTGAAATTTATAAGAAATGGATCTATAGAAGATACTTCAATATCTCCCAAATTTTGGATTATATTCTCTATAGATAATTCAGATTCTGGGTCAAACTCTTCTATGTCACTCTTATGATTCAAGTTATCTTCTAATTCATCCCCTTTATAATTATTAAATGATTGAGGATCTATCTTTGTTGAGGAAATAGGTTTTTATAATTCCCTAGGAATTTCTTCCAATGGTTTTCCAAGATCTTTATCCTCTTTTCTCAACTCAAAGTTCTTTTGAAATTTATCCTCAAATTTTCTTCCAATTCCTAGTTCAATAATTTTATCTTGTTCATCATTTAATTCTGGTTTTTCTTGTGATTGATTCGTCTCTAAAGATATAAAGACTGGTTGTGTAGATGAATTCCCTAAATAGATATGCTTTAAAATTGTATGAGGTACATCCATCTTATGTTCATGAGATTTTTCAACAAATGGAATTAAAAGTTTACTATTTTTGGTAGCGTCCATCATTTCACACCGCTCCTGAACATACATACAGTCTTCTTTAAATAATGTTTTTGAATCATCATGAAAATCCACTCCGACCTCATCTGTTATCTTACTCTCAAAACTTTCTTTGAAATAGTCTTTACTTATATAATCAATTTCATTTATCCAAAAACAATCATCATCTTTTCTCTCGGCTGGATAATTCATAGTCTTTAATACATCAAAAGGGACTTCATGGTCATTAATATTTATATCCAACTCTCCTTTTTGCACATCTATCATAGCTTATCCAGTAACAAGGAAAGGTCTCCCTAAAATAATTGGAATTTCTTTATCTTCCTCCATATCTAATACAATAAAGTCCAAAGGAAATATAAATTTATCTACTTTAACAAGTACATCTTCTATAACTCCTTTTGGATAAATGATAGATCGATCGGCTAACATAAGGGTTACAGTAGTGGGAGAAATATCGATTAAACCTAACCTTCTAAATATAGATAGAGGCATCACATTAATGCTCACTCATAAATCACATAAAGCTTTTCCACATAATTTTTTTCCAAATGCACAAGGAATTGTAAAGCTACAAGGATCTTTAAGTTTCCGAGGAAAATTTTTTTGAAGTATGACACTGCACTCCTCACTTAGTGCAACTGTCTCATAATCCCCAAATTTCCTTTTCTTGTTTAATATATCCTTTACATTGCATAACTTGGCATTTGTTCCAAAGCTTCAGTGAAAGGAATATTTATCGTTAACTTATTAAGTACTTTCATGAACTTTCAAAATTTTTTATCCAACTCATGCTGTCTAAGTATTTGAGGAAATGGAGGTGGTGGTTTTTCCAAACTGATTTTAGTTGGAGATATTAATTTTTCCAGATCCTTAGAAACTTGTTCTTCATGTCTTTTAGTTTCTTTTGTTTCTCTCACAACATCTTTCTCTTTTCTAACCACATCCTCTATATCTCGTCCAATTTTTAATTGGACAGCTTCTATTTGTTCATTAATGTTCTCTTTAGGGTTGATCTCATTGTTGCTAGGAAGTGTTCCTTGGTGTCTATTGCTAAGTGAATTAGCAATTTGTCCCAGTTGATTCTCTATGTTTCTAATGGCAACATTCTGACTTTGCAACTGGTTTCCCATTTGCAATACCACATCTTCCATAGACATTTTTTTATCCTCAAATTGTTGATCATTGTTAGAGTCCTGTGGATATGAAGGTCTATAGTTTGTGTTCCCCTGATTATTCCAACTTCAATTACGATTTACATGATTATTTTTCCATTTCAGGTTTCCACCATCAGTAGTATGATTCCAATTAAATTTAGGTTGGTTCTCCCAATCTGGGTTGTAAAAGTTAGAGTACGGGTTGTTTATGGTATTTAAAGTCTCATATGATAATTTAGAATCAATTATAGGATGTAATGAACTTTCCTCACTTACAGGAGTAAATTTAGGTTGGTTCATTCCAAATTGGTCCAACTTTCTTGATATTGCAACAACCTGAGATGCAAGAATTGCAATCACATCCGTATCATGAACACTAGCTACATTTTTATGATTTACCCTTACAGAGGGCCATTGAAATTCATTTGTAGTCATTTCTTCAATTAATGCATATGCTTCATCAAATGATTTTAACATTAATGATCCACCAGCAGCAGCATCAATTATAGACCTAAGGGATTCTACTAACCCATTATAAAAAGTTTGAATGATTAACTAATCGGGCAGAGCATGGTGTGGACACTTTCTTAGGAGTTCCTTAAATCTTTCCCAAGCTTTGTATATTAACTCTCCTTCATACTAACAAAATGAGATAATATCGTTTCTAAGTTTAGTACTCCTTGAAGGTGGAAAATACTTAGCAAGAATTTTCTGAGTTAACTCCTCCCAATTTTTAATAGAACCAGGTGCTAATGAGTATAACCACATTTTAGCTTTATCCCTTAGTGAGAAAGGAAAAATCCTTAACCTAACAGCATCGTCTGACATACCGTTATAACGAAATGTAGCACAAATTTCTAGAAAATTTGATAAGTGTAAATAGGGATCCTCTAAAGGAGTTCCCCCAAACTGATTGTTCTGCACCAGTTGGATAATCTTAGGATTTATTTCAAACGAGTCAGCTTCTACGACAGGGTTTTGTATACTTGAGTGAATTTCATCTGTCGTGGGATTTATGTAATCCCTCAATGATTTATGATGATTTTCTAAGTTTTTATCTTGAAAGTTTTCCATTTCCATTTCTAATTTTTTGAGTCCTTTCTGTATTTTTATTTTTTTATTTTCTTCAAACTCGGGATCATAAGGCACAAGTCCTACAGATCCTTTGTTTTGCATACGTAACACAACAAACAATACATTAATAACTAAACAAATAAAACCAAAAATATATTTAACATAACAAAACATTTTCACAAACACCTTAATTTTCATATAAAAATAATTTTTATTTTAAACACTTTTTTATATAAAGAAACTTTTCACACAAAAAAGTTTTTACTACACTATAGTTTTCCAAGTCTAAGCCTAATTACTTCAACTAAAATTCTCCTAAAGTTTTTACCAAAGCTTCCCCGGCAACGGCGCCAAAAACTTGACCCGACCCGCAATTTTGCAGTAAATTAACTTCTAAAAGATGGCCATAAACTTGACCTGATTTATAAATAGCAGCTAGTGTGCAAAATCTTAAATAATATAAAAATTAGAAAATATTTTACACACTAGGGTTACTACGCAAGTATATGTATCATTTCAAGTAATATATAGTTTTCTTTAAATACCCCAGTATCGATCCCACGAGGAAGTGAAGTAATAAGTCTTTAATCAAATTCTAGTCTACTACTAATAGTCCTTAGTTTGGAATATCGATTAAAATTGTGTTTTATCTACCAACTATTCCTAAATGCAAGTGTTAAATGTAAAGATAGTAACTATATCTAAATGCAAATAACAATTCTAAATATAACCCTTTTGGATGAATTGGTTTGGAGAATTTTGAGATATTAAAAACTAATATTCTTATGTAATGAAATAGATAATGTATAGGATTAAGATGCATTAAATATTATATGTGCCAAATAGGAGCAATCCTATTCTTTACCCTTTGGTCCAGGCATAAAGAACATTGACTAATCCTATGCTTGGTTACTGAATCCGTGGCTAGGCTGGGAGGATACCGGCTCTAACTTCGTAGCTCCCACGTTCCCCTCGCCTGAGGGCTAACATCTCCGCTTCAGCACCCAAACGATAGGACCGAATTGAGGATTTTAGCCTGTCACTCTAAAATCTCCAATTATACGCCCGATAATTATATTTCCCTATTTATTTGCATTCAATCCCCATGAACTTTACCATCCATGGAATTTAAATGTGGTTTCACTTTGTTGAGAATTACACCGCCCTTTCGGGTCGATGCAATTACAATGAATTTTAACACTAAAATGGGCCCTTATTGCAATGTAAATGAAGTGCAAGTAAAACCATCACATTTATAATTAAATTCACTTCTATCATGCATCACAAAATCCTAAACAAAATTTCTACTCATTACAAAAGAAAAGTAAAATGAAAATAATGGCATAATCTTCTCACGTCACTATTTTCAAAGAAAAAGGAGTAAGAGAGATGCGTCACAAAGAACGAAGAAAACACAACAGAAACTTCATTTAACCAAAGAAAATCCACTAGGTAATTGTTTACAAAATCATAAGATAATGAAGAACAATACTTAGCTTTTTCCCCTTGAAAGGAAGACAAAGATCTCTCCCATAAATTCTCCCGGCAATCCATGCAATGCTAGCGAAATCCCTTACAAATTCTCTCAAAATCTCCTCTCCAATCTCTCCAAAAGGGTATAAATCTACATTTCTACTCTTAATCTAAGAATCCTAAACATTCCTCAAAGTTTTCTCCACCTTTCTCCTCTAAAAATTCCTCATTTTTCTAACCTATATTCACCATTTTAAAGAGTATGGACGAAGTTTGAAGAGTTTCCATATGCACCCCATCGAAAAAGCATCTAAATACGTCGAATTTAGGCTAAAAACCGCCAAAAGTCGGTCCAGAACCTTCTGGGCGCCGTCGGCAGGTTCGAGTTCGCTGTCGGCAGGCTTTTCAGGCACTTTTTGGTGTTTTCTAGAAAATCTCACCGTCGGTGAGATCGAGGTCGTCGTCGGCGAAATGACTGCTGCGCAGCTCCACCGTTTTACGCCGTTTGGCTCCATTTTAGCTCTGATTTGCCTCGTTTCAGTTGCGTTGCGTTCGTAACAGCCTACAAAATAAACATAAAAAAAACCTTTCTTTAAAGTGTCATCTCATTCAAAAATATGCAAGAAGTGTTAAAGATATTAAGCATCAAAAGACTTATTAAAAGGTGTCAGGGCAGAATTTCATTTCTTGCTCGTTTTTGCTCCAAATTGCACCGTTTTGGTTTCCTTTTGCTCAAATCACCATTTCTTGTACCTAAAACCTAAAAATATACAAAATACCTTCCTTTAAAGTGTAATATCATCAAAAATGAATAATATTATATAGCAAAAAGCGTATATATTTTAGGTTTGTCATTAACACATTAACCAATCCATGACACATGACATTTAACCAAAGTTAAAAGCCATCATGACACCATTATGAAGAGAATACATATGTGTCATGCCTTCTTAAAATTAAAGTGTGACATGTATGCTTAGGTGGGGATCATCTGAAACCCTAGCCAATGGGAAAAAAACTCTACTTAAGCCACTCTCCTCACCATGGTTAACATTATCAAGGCTACCCATGGGAATGAGAGGAAGGGAACTTTTGTGTTATCCTTTCATGAAAATTGTTGATGACATGTTATCCTATGTGGAAGGAGATTAATCAACTAACTTTGGAGTCACCATTCACCTCATCTCATACCCAATGAGAAGGAGCCAAGGTTTAACCAAATCCAATGCATTAAATTGAGACTCATCATATGAAACTTTGAAATACACAACTATGGATATCCACAGCCTATATTTTATCTTCTAGCCATCATAACATAGCTATAACCTTCCCTAAATCAATCCAAGCTCAGCCATGGTCTCCCCATGGCTATAAATAGGGCAAAACCCGAGAAAACCAAGAAGAGGAGTCCAAAGTAGGAGATACCCATACAATGCCCAATTCCCCTAGTTTTGAACATCAAAGTTTTTCCCTAGGGCCTAAAGAGTTGATCCCCATTGAATCCAGCTCCTTAAACCCACTCAATCTCCATAATTTAGCTAGCTCAAGAACCCCAAAATAGGACAAAATTGAGTTTGAAATGAAGTTATCCAAAACTCAAATTGACCTTCCCTGAAGCTTCCTAGAACCCTACGAAGACAAAAACAATCGAAATTAGCCATCCCCATAGGCTCTAAACCAGTTCCCAACTTCAGCTCCTTAAGCCGAATCACACCTTCGACAAACTCATACCTAGGCCCAATTTAGCTCCAAATTGAAGCTAAGGCAAGCTTGTTGAGGTCTATACGAAGGTGTAGAGCCAATCAAATCAAAGTTCCATACACTGAGGCCAAGGTATGGCTGATTTGACCTAGCTTAAGTTCGAGTTCGACAATTTGTAAAATGTACTATTTCAAAACCCTACAATCACCATATGGATGGGTTTCTCTTCCTTAAATGAAGCTGTAGGAACAAAAATCGCTCGAATCCATCAAGAATCGAGTGAGAATTTGTTCTGAAACATGGACAGTTTGTGGGTTCAGGCCAGATGTAGGGGATGAACACATGGCATCCATTTCCGTGTTTTGGAAATGAACGACACTGATTTAATCCAGCTTGATCAGCTGTTCGGAGCCCCACAGCAGATCAAGTCCATTTTCTACACCTTCGAGGACACGTGTTGCCCTCAGAATTTTTCTAACTAATCTTGATTTAATTAAATCTAGATTAACCTTAAACTCTTCAAAAATCCATATCTTGACACATAAAAATCACAAAAATATGATAAAAATACCCTTGGATTCATGACAGTAAGGAGAAAAACGTGGAAATGAAATTTTGAATTTAGGAGTTATATTTAATTTTTAAATAATTAAATACTTTCTAGAGTATTTTTATTTGATCATTAAAAGCTCAAATTAAACTTTTAGACCGAATTTTTCCCATTATACCTAATTAAATCATTAAACCTTAACTAGCTAAGGTTTAATCATACCTAAACTCTAATTAGGTCTAACTCATTAGACCTAATTAAATCATTAAACTGTAACTAACTAAGGTTTAATCATACCCAAACTCTCATTAAGTCTAACCCATTAGATCTACATAAATCATGAAACCTTAACTAACTAAGGTTTAATCATACCTAAACTTTAATTCAGTCTAACCCATTAGTTCTAATTAAATTATTAAACCTTGACCTACTAAGGATTAATCATACCTAAACCCTAATTAGGTTTAGCTCATTAGACCTAATTAACTAAGGTTTAATCATACCTAAGTTATAATTAATTCTAGCTTATTAAACATGGTTAAGTTAAATTAAACTTATGTTCAACCCATATTGAACTTAAGTCAAACCTAAATCCTAGGTTCAACCTAACTTGATCCTAAGTCAGAACCAAACTTAATTTAAGCTCAGATTAAACCTAACTTGGATCTAAGTCAAACCTTAACTCAACTTAAACTTTAGGTTTAACCCAAATTGAATCTAATTCAACTTAAAATTTAAGTTCAACTCAAACTGAGCCTAACTCAATATAAACTTTAGGTTCAGCCCATATTGAACCTAGCTCAACTAAAACCTAATTTGATTTCAACCTATCTTGAACCCAAGTTAACCTAAACATTAGGTTTAACCCAGATTAAACCTAAGTCAACTAAAATCTAACTTGAATCCAACCTAACTTGAACCCAAGTTAAGCTAAACCTTAGGTTCAACCCATATTGAACCAATCAAACAAAAACCTAACTTGAGTTCAACCTAACTTGAACCCAAGTTAACCTAAACCTTAGGTTCAACCCATATTGAACCTAAATCAACTAAAAACTAACTTGAGTAACCTAAATTGAACCCAAGTTAACCTGAAACTTAAGTTCAACCTAACTTGAATCCAAGTTAACCTAAACCTTAGGTTCAACCCGTATTGAACCTAACTAAATCAAAACCTAACTTGAGTTCAACCTAACCTGAACCCAAGTTAACCCAAGCCTTAGGTTCAATCTATATTGAACCTAACTCTACCAAAATCTAACTTGATTTCAATCAAAAATTGAACTCAAGTTAACTCAAACTTATGTTAAACCCATGTTAAACTTAAATCAATCTTTCTAACTTAAGTTCAACTCAAATTGAACCTAAGTCAAGTTAAACTTAAGTTCAACCCAAATTAAACTTAAGTTAACATTTCTGACTTAGGTTCAAATTGAATCCAAGTCTAAACTTAGGTTCAACCCAAATTGAACCTATGTTAACTCAAACTTAAGCTCAACCCATACTGAAATTAGGTCAATGCTTCTAACTCTAATTCAAGTTTAATCTACATTAGACTTAACACATTTTAGATTTAAATGACATTTAATCTAAAATTCTAAACTCTAACTTATGTTAGATTTTATTCAGACGACATTGAATCTAAAATTCTCATGTTTAATTAGATCTTATAAACATTAGTTCTAAATAAACTTAACCCTTTTCTTTAAGTTTAAGTCATAAACAAATTATTACCGACAATTGATCAAAATAACATTTGGCATATTTTAAATTGTTTAATAAATAATAAATAACTTAAAATTTTCAAACCTAAAATCTGAAAGAGACATTAAGTCGTAAATAAAATCTTAATGAACAAAGATCACTAATTGCAACTTGAACCCCAACGTTCTTAATCTACGAAGATTTCTTGGATGACACAATCCTGGTTGTTGACAGAAATCTTCTGGTAATGGTTTAAATACCTTTCAAACTAAGTAGATCAAGGCCCCTGATAACTTTGGGACGACGGAGCCAGTGACATCTTAAACTTGTTATCTAAAATTTAATTAACTAAAAGAAAATATTTAAGAAATAAAATTGACATTATTTCTTTTAAATTTGGCCTTGTTTTCCTTGCAGGATAAACATAAGTTTCATTTTAGATTTTCTTTATATGTTATAAGGTGTGTTAACTCTGTTTTATAGGACGATCAAGATGAAACTATGACATTAATTTCATTTTAGATTTTCTTCGCATGTTATAGGATGTGCTAACTCTATTTTGCAGGATGATATTCTGAAGGCAAAAAAACGACAATAAAAAAAAATCAAAATGACATTAAAACATCAACATTAAAGAAACAGAATAAAGAAAAATATAAAAATGACATGACATTAAATAACAAATTGAAAAAAAAAATTTAGGATAACCACAAGACCTAAACTTTTAGGATAACCACAAGACCTAAACTTTTAGGATAACCAAAAAACCTAAACTTTTAGGATAGTCATCAAATAAATGATAAAATATGAGACAAAACAACAAAAAAATAACAAACAACATAAATAAAATCGATATAATAAATGACATTGACAAAAAAAATTGATTCTTAGGGTAGTATTACATATTTCCCCTAACACCAAACATTGAAGTTGTTCTTAAAAATTTTTATAAACTAAGTGGTTAACATTAATCAGAAGTTTTCTTAGACAATTTTAAATTTTCTAAGATATAATTAACTATAGGAGCTTGCTGCTATAGGAGATTTAATATCTTAGGATAGGTACCACACCTAGAAATCTCTGGTTATCAAAATTTCATATGTGATCGTCCATATATAAAATTTCTAGAAAAGGTATTCTAGAATCTCCTTCTATAGGTATTATTATCGACATTTCTTATTCTACTGTTTTCTATTTTATTAGACCATACTTTCTTCAAATTTATTATTATCTAAGGATTATTTACATGATCCAAAAGAAATAAAATTTCATGAAAATTAGAGAAATATTATAGATAAACAGAGTGGCGACTCCAAAATAATGACATTGACATCGACACCGAGAAAATCTCCAACACGGCTCCGGATGCCGACACTGGGGATTGGATTTTATGGGATCATTTACTCATTCATTTGGAAATATATATATATATTGGTTGTTGTTGATTATGTCTCAAAATGGTTCGAAGCAATTACTTACCTAGATGTGATGCTCGAAGTGTTCAGAAATTCTTAATGAGAAATATTTTTACAGGGTATGGAATGTCGAGAGTGATCATAACTGATGGTAGATCTCATTTTATAAATAATCTAATTTAGAGATTGGTTGGAAAATATATTATTATTAATAGAATCTCTTCTGCCTATCATCCTCAGACTAGTGGTTTATTAGAAGTGTCTAATTATGAAATTAAAAGAATTTTGGTGAAAATTGTGAATCTTCACAAATTTGATTGGTCTGCGGGATTATATACTACATTATGGGCATATAGAATTGCTTACATGACCCCTATCAGAATGTCTCCTTATAGACTAGTATTTGGAATGACTTGCCACTTATATGTAGAATTAGAGCATAAAACATATTGGGCGATAAAAGAGCTAAATTTTGAAGAAATTAGAAATGAATCTTATGATAATGACCGAATTTATAAGGAGAAAATGAAATTATGGCATGATCGGAAGATATTAAGAAAGAAATTTGAACCTGGACAAAAAGTTTTACTATATAATACAAGATTGAAATTATTTCTTGGAAAACTGAAGTCTAGGTGGATAGGACCTCTAACTGTTATAAAAGTTTCTTCATTTGGAGCTGTTGAAATTGAGGATCCTAAAACTAGAAGGATATTTAAAGTTAATGGGCATAGATTAAAACCATATTTTGTAGGGTTTTGACGATATTTTAAAGAGGTTTTAATGTTAAGTCATCATGAATAACTGAATGTTTGTCGGGCTAACGACGTTAAACCAAGCGCTTTATGGGAGGCAACCAATATTTATCTTTATTATATTAGTTTGCTTGTGTTAATTTTGGTATTTGTACTTGTAGTTAGTCATATTTGAGTTCTACACACTCATAAATATCATAAAGAATGAAAATTATGGGATCGTGTCGAAGAATTGGAATATTTCAGATCGAAACGAAACACTGGTGACGACGGTGTCAAAATGGGTGCCGCCGGAGCCTAATTCAGACAAATCACCAATAATTGAGTGTTTGGGCGCCGACGGTGCCCAATCTAGCGCCAACGGAGCTGATGAACTAGAGACGATTATTGGAGTTTTAAATTTTGATTTTTGGTTGTTTTAGGCGAGATTTCATCCTTGTAACTTCCTAAAACTTTTTTGTAACCCCCTAAAATCCTAAAAAATGTAAGGATTCATTCTAAATTCACATCTAGTGGATTCCAACTCCGTAGAATCCCGCAATTTAGAGCTTTCAAATGATGAAAGTTCATCAGTTTTGAGGCACAATGATTATTCAACAAAGTGATGATGAAGAGAAGGATTATCAAAGAAAGAGGCTTTGTGAATCAAAGTATGGATTCTCCAAGTACTTGAGTAGAAGAGATTATTATACAGAGGCGTTGGGAATTGTTATGCTACACTACCGCCTCTGTAGTCGTTCCTACTGTGAAAGAGCTTTATGCAAATCTTCATGGAATCAACCAAGAATTCGTCTATGTGCGAGGCATGTTTGTACCATTCACTCCTGCAAAGATTAATGACTTGTTTATGATTGAAAATGTGTTAATCTGCCATTATACAAAATTTGATGAGACGAGAGACAACATGAATGAGATTTATTAGTATTTAATGGATGAAAGTGAAGATTGGGAGATAAGAGACAACAAATTTGTAAGTTTTTATACTATATTTTTAAATCTGGTGTTGAAGCAATGACATTATATCATATCTGCAAAGTTACTCCCAACAATGAAAATAAGTAAAGTGACAAAAGAAAGTGCAATTTTAAATTAGCGTATTCGAACAGGAAAGCCTATCGATATTGGTACTATAACTATGAAATCTGTATTGGGATTGATTGTTCATGGATCTAAATATGGGATTGAACATCCTACCACGATATTTCTTCTTTGCAGCTAGTCACAGGTGTCATATGAAAGCTGAGAAATAGTGCTTCTTCCCTGGAAGCCCATAGACCCAACATATGTTTATGATTGTCAGGTAATTGGAGATGAGAATGATACGAGCCATTGCAGATTAACGATCTCAAAGTTCATGACCTAATCAACCATACTTTTCCGAAAGTTCACAAGTAATTTCGAAGAAGATCAAGAAGTTGGAGAATGAGGTACAGAATCTTACGAATGCTATTAATGATATATCTAACTTATTTGATCACACTTGGTGAACTGAAGACAGTTTGGTAATCAGATGAAGAAGAAAACTGTGATTGCAGAGGAGTCAACAGATGAATTCCTTTATCATCCCTTTATAATTTGTTTGTGCATCGTCAATCTATGGGAGATATCAGAGGAGATGATAGTACTAAGACTGATGAAGAGTATTGGCTCTGCTTTATATTTAGTATTTGGTATTTTACTATGCTTTGATGTGCTTAGTGTTGGCTTGATTGACTATGTAGTATGTGTTTGGACTTATTATGTTTGGATTTGTGTTTGTGTTTAGTTTTCAATGTTATAGTATTGTAGTGTGTTTGCGACGCTGAATTTCTATGGTTTGATGAACTCATATGGTGAGTGCTTTAATGTGTATGTTTGTAATGTATATTTTATATGTTAAAATGATGTTTTGTGTAGTTTGTGAAAATTTGATGTTAGTTAGTTACTTAATTAATGAAATTGATGCTTAAAAAGGTTAATTATGTGATGGCGTAACTTTGAAACAATCGAAATTGCAAAAATTTTACGGACCCAGAATTTGAAGTGGCACTGTCGGCGCCTGAATGGGCGCCACTAACACCTAAATACATAGAGTTTGGCATTTTAATTAAATAGAGCGCCGACGGTGCTCTAGTACAGAAAAGACATGATACCTCTTAAATTCACGATTTTTGCCCTGGGACCCGCCATTTTTGCCATTTCTATCATCTTCAACCTCCAGCCAACACCAAATTGAGATCTAGGGCTTGCTAGATCGTGGATTTCAAGTGATTTCAAGGCTTAAAAAGTGTAGATCTTGTCTTCTCTTGGTAAGAGCTCTACTCTAAACTAATCTTTTTTTTATTTTCACCATGGAAATTTTCCACATTATATAGATCTGAAATTTGGAATTTTTTATAACGATTTAAGATTATCCATGGTGATTTAAGCTTTTACTTATTTAGAATTTCTTTTAAAGTCTTCTACATTGTGATTTTGAAATTTATTGGATTTTCTTACATATTTTTAAGCAATTTCACATGGCTCCAAAGACAAGAAGAGGGAAGAGAAAAATAGATTTCGATGAAGATAGATTTGTAAATGTAAAAGCACAATTTCGTTTCAATTCATCCATTTACAACAAAAAGTGTATTAAAGATCTAGCTTTTGAAAATCCTGGAGGATCTGTAGAACAGCTAATATCTGATCAAAATTGATAAATTCTTTATTTTTTTACTACTAATACAATTATGGGTACTGTTAGAGAATTTTATGCAAATCTGCCTTGGACTAAAACTGAATATGTGCTTGTTCGTGGAAAAATGGTAGAGTTTACCCCAGAACGTATTAATGCTTTTTACCAGTTACGGGGAACTTCATTTTGTAAATATGGAAATTTTGGTATTGTGGATGCTAGACTAAATGAAGTTATTGCTTTTCTTACTAGTGGAAAAGGGGAATGGAAAATAAAGCAAAGACAAAAGATTAATTTCCCTGCTTCCAAGTTAAATGTAACATCTAAAGCCTGACACTATTTCATCTCCGCTAGATTACAACCTTCTTATAATCACTGTGAAATTACTAGAGATAGAGCTATTCTTAATTACTGCATTCAGAATATGAAATGGATTGATGTTGGATCAATTATCTTTAAGAGTATTTAGGTTAGGACATCCTGCCTGATTCATTCATTATGTGTACAGTTTGGAGTTGAGTTTGATAGTACTTAGGAGCTAGTCCATCCAGTGAGGCCTATTACCAAGGTCAATATTTGTACTTATGAGTCTCATGTAGGATGGAGGGGATAAAGTAGGAGTACTGGTATTCCTACTACTAGCCATGACATACCATATATTTTTGAGGCACCTACTTTGTCTGACGTCATGGAGCAATTAAGGATTCAGAGTGCCAGTATTGATAGACTCCATAGCATGATGGATGGATTTGAAGCTCGAAGAATTGCTAATGATGATTATATGAAGATGAGAGTTGAATATGACATTGCATTTTGAAGCACCTAAAATATATAATGTTTTTATGCACATTTTTATACCTATTTTTGATGATATTGCACTTCAATGAAAGGTATTTTGTGTTTTTCTTGCAGGCATGATTAAAATGAATGATTATGATGATGGAGCAAAAAGGATTAAATTTGGAGTAAAAAAGAGAAGTGTGCAAAATTAGTCTCTAGATGCTAAGCGTCAAGTGCTGGCGCATAGGAGCCACAGTTAAAAGTGGCGAATTAAATCAAATTTGGTGTCATTTCCAAGGGGTGTTTGAAGCAACTTTTGGTTTAAACATCCTTAACTTTTTTTGGGCGGCAAATTCCATTGAAGAGATGCATTCTTTGGTAGATACATTGAATCTAGACATGATTTGAAGAGACACCAAAGCACCTTTTGAAGAATTTTGAAAATGAAGACTTGAAGATCATAAAAAGGAGATGAGTTTTGAAAGAAAGTATTGGCAGGAGAAGTTGGAGAAAAGCTTGAAGTGGTTAAAGGGAAAGAGGAAGAAAGAAAGTCTTCTTCTTGCCAATCTTTCTTTAATTTTCCACTTTACTTTATCATAGTTTGTATTAAAATTTAGGAGAGTGAATCCTTAGAGTTGGGCACCACCCCATAAGGAGTCATTTAGTGGAAAGCAAAAGTTTCACAGGAACTTCAAGAGTCTTTTGGAGAAGATTTTCAGATATGTTTGTATCTTTGTTTTTACATTTGGTTTTAAAGTAAGAATTGTTGTGTTTTCACTACGATTTCTACTTTCAAATCAAATTGTGTTTGTTTTTTCTCCATGAGTTCTGAGTAGTTTTCTTTATCTTTTTCCTTTTAAATGATGAAGTAATAAAATTATGGATGGACGTTTTGTGAAGTATAGGTGTTTAATGTTGGAAAAATTTATGATGATTCCACTACCTTGGACATCATTTTCTTCTTGATTTGTCCAAGTAAAATGTTAAAATTTGTTGTGAGAACCTATAAGAACCAATGAGGTATAGTCTCAATCAACAATTGGTGAGAATCACATGAAATTGTATGGGTGAGAATGTAGTCCATATAGTTGAGTGCAAATAAATAGGGAGATATGCTTTTGATTGGGTGTAGAACTAGAGGACTTTAGAGTGACTGACTAAAGCCCCCAATTTGTTTTGATGTTTTAAGTTTTGTTATGAGATGTTAGTCCCCAAGTGGAGAGAGAAGAGAGAACTCTAGAGTGAGAGCTAGTATCTTCCCTGCCTAACCCATCTACAAGATTTCAAAACTTCAGATTAACCTATGTTCTCTATAGAACCAAGTAAGGGTAAAGAACATAACTGCTGCTCCTATTTGACACAACACATTTAGATACTTCCACAATGAATTCCCATAATTATTACTGATTCATTGAGGAGAAAAAAGATATTTTATTCTCATTTGCTTTCATATCATTTTTATAGTTCTGATAAATTTTAGTTGCTTGCTTTACTTTTTCTTAAAAATTATCAAAAAGAATTTAAAATTTCTATCTTTAGAACTTAACTTACAAAATCATGTAGAAAAGTAAAAAGTTGTTTTTCTACTTTCTTGAAATTTTTAGACATTTTCTTGTGGGTTCGATATCTCTGGGCTTAATCAGAAAGTCCTATATTACTTGATAAAAGATAAGTATACTTGCATAGAATCCCATATTATAAAATAATTGAAGTTAATTTTTTATTTACTTCAAAATCAAGTTTTTGGTGTCGTTTTAAAGAAAGAGATATCATTGAGAAGAAATATAAAGTGTAAAACGTAAGCATACATATTCGAGGATCACTTACCGTGATGCTCAGGTCAGATTCATGAGGCGAGACACTGGAGTGATATTTTCTACATGCCCCAGCTATGTTCCCTACCGACCTGCTCATGCAAATGAAGCTGAGGACGCTGCTGATGATGACTGGTAGTTATGTGATTTCTGTTTTTATTGTGTTATGTAGTACTTTTATGTGTTTGTTATTTGTTTTTTTGTGATGTGTGTAACTTACAAATTTATTGTGTTAGAAATGAAAGTTTAATAAACTCTGTGTTAGTTTGTTTAGTGATTTGGATTGAGATTGTGATGCTTATGTTGGATGTTTAAAGTTTAAGTCTTTAATATTTCTTCACCTTGCAAATTTTTAATATTATATATAACACTGCTTCTAACTTTTTCATGCTTGCTAGCTTAAATTATTGATTAATACCGCATAACTTCAGGAGATTTCAAAATCCCAGCACAAAAATTTTAGTTTTCTTTTACTCTCTACCTTTACAAATTTATGTGTAATGAAAAACATAAGTTTGGTGGAGAGTATAATATTAACTCTTATTTGTTCTAATTAAATATATTTTCAAAAATTATTAACATAACTTTTAGTAGTTAAAACTAAATTTAGTAACTAAATTTTTTATTTCGTTTAAATATTATGGTAGATTTGAATGAAAGTTTTTAGTAATAAAGGTTATCTTTATATGGTTAAGATAATTAGTATAAGAGGATTGGATTATAGTTGACTATTTAAAGTAAAGAAAATTATATTTTTAAAATGTTAAGAGACTTAAATAGTTATGTGAGAAGAAAGGATTGTGACTTTATAATGAATTATAAAGCTATATATATCTATAAAGTAAGGAGGTGTTTCAAGTTTCAACTTTAGAAAGAGGAGAGTGAAGCTCAAAACTATTAAAGGCAATTCAGATATAGTAATACTCACAAGAAAACAAAAAAAAATAAAGGATTGAAAAAAAATCTTAAGATAAAAAAATAAAAAGAAAAAGAAAAAAATATATATGAGGAGAAGCTTGAGGAGATGCCTAATTAAAAATTAGCTTCACTGGAATCAACCTAAAGGAAGAACTTTGCTATATTTCTGAAATTATATTTAAAGTATTAGCCTACTTTCTAATATAGTTTTCATGAGCTTCTTTTTCATATAATCTTTCAAGACACCCTTAATGTGATAAATTATGGTTAATCTTGAAATGATTAGGAAACTAGAACTCATAGACTTAACTACTGAGTGAACTTATACATGTAGTTTTAACCTGAGTTACTGAACTTGTTTCTAGGAATTCTACTATTATATTCATTTAAATAAAAAATCATAGTATTCTATAAGTGAAAATTTCATTACTATGTGTTATATTTTTATGTATTAAAAGGATTACTTGAGGACAAGTAATAGTTAAGTTTGAGGGATTTTGATGCACCAAAAATATGTTAGATTTTGGTAATTTAACTTGTACTCATTTTTTGTGATATTGCACTTTAAAGAAAGGTATTCTTCATGTTTTGTTATAGGTATGATGATTTTAGTGATTAGAGCAAAAGAAAACTAAAAGGAACAAACTTGGAGCAAAAAAGAGGCAAAATGAAGAAATCAGCCTACTGGCACCGCTGGCACCAAAATGGGCACCGCCGACACCCTATGTCGGTGGAAGTCAAATTCAATGTATTTGGATGATTTTTGAAGGGTTGCTTGAAGAAACTCTTAGAGAATTCATTTCTAAACTATTTCAAACAGATTTGGATGCCAAGAAAGAGAGAAAAGAGAGGGAGAAGAGTCTTTTGGAGTGAGGAAAGTGTGTTAGGTTTTGTGGAGAGTGTGTTGGTAAGTGTGTTAAAGTGTGTAGAAATCTTGTTTTGTGAGGGATTCTTCTCTAAAGAGTGTAGGAGAAGGAGGAAAGTGAGAGAATACTTCTTCCTTACAATTTTAAAGAGATAATTGAGTATTGTACTGAAGAGAGAAAAGGATTCAAAAGAACTTCAATAGATTTGCTTGGATGAAATTGAGATAAGTTATATTTATTTCTTCTGGTTTGTTCGAATTTGTTTTTATATATATAATTCATGTTTTGTTGTATGTTTCTCATGAATTCTGAGTAGATTTGTTTGTCTTTCGTCTTTCAATGAGATCTGGTGAAGTGGTGATGTAGATTTGATGTATCATTTGAAATGCTAAGAAATTGCGATGATTTTTCACTCTGAACTTCTTTTACTTTTCGATCTGGCCAATTGATTTGTTAAAACTTATTGTGAAACATTCAATCCGAAAGACCTAAGTGTTCTACAACAATAGTGGAGAATTCATTCAATGTTCATGAATGAGTTGCATAGTTCATGGGAATTGAGTGTAAATAAATAGGGAAATGTGGTTTGATGGGCGTCGAATTGGATATTTTAGAATGACAGGCTGAAATCTCCAATTTGGTCCTAAAGTTTGGTAACTAAAGCTAGGGTTAGCCTTCAGGTGAAGGGAAGTCAGAGCTCTGAAGTGAGAGCCAGTATCCTCCCAGCCTAACCATGGATTTAAGGACTAAGCCTAAGATTTGCCAATGTTCATTACATAACTCTGAAGAGGGGGTACTCTGAAGAGGGTAAAGAATATAAATGCTCCTATTTGGCACAATACAAGTTTATTATTAATCTATATCACTCTCTCATCATAGAATCATTGCAAGAGGAAAGATGCTTTTCCATAGTTGAACCTTTCAATACAAAACTTAGTATGTGTTAGTTAATCATGTTCAGAAGTATAGAATGTAATTTTAGTTATTTATCTTTAGTTATCTTTACACTAACAACCTAAACATTACCTGAACTTACATTATGAATTGAGTATTGGATTTTAATTTTATGCTATACTTTGAAAAGTTCCAATCTTCATCGTAGAATCGATAACCATGACTCAACTAGAGTCTTGTATTACTTGAAGGATACATATGCTTATGCATACGAGTGACTGACTAAATATTAAATTGATCTTATTGTGAAATTGAATTGAAACTATCTTTTGAATATTTACATCAACGGCAGTGCACCCAGGTCACTTAACCACTATTAAATCTAATTAATCAATTAAACCTTATCTAAATTAAGTTTAATTAGCCTTAACATAATTAGACTTAACCACAATTAAGTCTAATTACTTAATCAACCCTTACCCAAATTAGGTGTAATTAACCTTAACCTAATTTGACCTAACCACAATTAAGTCTAATTAATCAATTAAACCTTGCCTAAATTGGGTTTAATTAACATTAACCTAATTAGACTTAGATCTAATTAAGTCTAATTATTTATTTAAACTTTACCCAAATTAGGTTTAATTAACGTTAACCTAATTAGACTTAACCACGATTAAGTCTAACTAATTAATTAAATCATATCCAAATTAGGTTTAATTAAACTTAACCTAATTAGAATTAACTAGAGTTAAGTCTAATTAATCAATTAAAACTTACCCAAATTAGGTTTAATTAACCTTAACCTAATTAGACTTAGCTCTACTTAAGTCTAATTAATTAATTAAACTTTACCCAAATTAGATTTAATTAAACTTAATCCAATTTGACTTCACCACTCTTATGTCTAATTAATCAATTAAAGATTACCCAAATTAAGTTTAATTAAGTTAAAACTTTTTAGGTTCAACATACATTGAACCTAACCTTAACCTATACTTAGGTTCAACCCAACTTGAACCAAAGTCAAACATAAACCTTTTAGTTTCAACAAACATTGAACCTAACCTTAACCTATACTTAGGTTCAACCCAACTTGAACCTAAGTAAAACTTAAAGATTTTAGGTTCAACATACATTGAACCTAACCTTAAACTATACTTAGATTCACCCTAACTTGAATCTAAGTCAAACTTAAACCTTTTAGTTTCAACATACATTGAATCTAACTCAAGTTAAACTTAAGTTTAACCCAAATTGAACTTAAGTCAAAACCCTTAACTTAGGTTCAAACCAAGTTGAACCTAAACCAACACCTTTAACTTAAGATTAACTCAAAGTTAAACTTAAATCAAACCTCAACCTTAGGTTCAACTTACATTGAACTTAAACTTAACATTTAATCCAAATTAAATCAAACCTAACCAAATCTTTTGGCCCAACTGACATCATAACCTAAAACCCTAAGTCTAAACTACATTAGACTTAACCAAATCTTTTTAGGTCCAACCAACAATAGGACTTAAATATTAAGTCTAATCTAAATTTAGACTTAGATTCAAAAGACATTGAATCTAAATTCCTAAATCTAATTTATATTAGATTTAACTCAAAGAAATTAGATTCAAACGACACTGAATCTAAATTCCTAAGTCTAATTTACATTAGACTTAATTTAAAATCATTAGATTCAAATGACCCTAAATCTAAATTCCCAAGTCTAATTTACATTAAACTTAATTTAAAACCTTTAGATTCAAAAGATATTGAATCTAAATCCTCAAATCTAATTCATATCAAATTTAACTTAAAATCATTAGATTTAGATGAAACTGATTCTAAAATGCTCAAGTTTAATTAGATCTTACAACATTAGATCTAAATAAAGTTGACTTCTTTCTTTAAGTCTAAATTACACTAGACTTAAATAAACAAATTAAAACTAACATAAAAAAATCAATCAAAATGACACATAAATATTTAAATTGGTTAATAAATCGTGAACAACCTAAAATTTTCCAACCTAAATTCCGAAAAGACATTGAAACTTAAATGAAACCTTAATAAACAAAGATCACTAAATGCAACTTGAACCCCAAGATTATTGATCTACGAAGATTTTTTGGACGATGCAATCCTGGTTGTTGGCAGGAGTTATTCGGTCCTGGTTGAAACACCTTTCGAACTAAGTAGATCAAGGCATTCGATGACCCTGGGACGACGGAGCCATGGACATTTTGACCGAGTTGTCTAAAGATTAAAACTTAATTAACTAAATCAACTTTTTAAGAAATAAAATTGACATTATTTCTTTTGTAAGAATCATTCTAACACTATTTTCTTACAGGTTGAAGATGAATTCCGCTTTAGATTTACTTTGCATTTTATTAGAGTGTGCAAACTCTATTTTCTAGGGCAATATTCTGAAGGCGGGACAAATGACAACAAAATAAAACAAAACCAAAATGATATCAAAACCATGACATTATCAAAACAAAACAAGACAACATTAGCAAATAACATTGATAAAAGAAAATCAAAATGACAAATAACAAAACATAAACTTTTATGATAGTCACAAGACCTAAATTTTTAGGATAGCCACTAAATCAAACTATAAGACAAAATGACAATAAAATGACAAACAATAAAACAAAAATAAAAACCAACATAACAAATGACATTGACAAAATCAAACATTTAGGGTAGTACATGACACTTAGAAACATATTACCCCTAGACATTGACGTTTCTTTCATTGTTTTTGAAATTTCTTAAAAAACAATTTTTAACATTAATCAGAAGTTTTCTTAGACAAAACTTAATTGTCTAATATATATTTAACTATAGGAGTTTGCTCCTATAGGAGATTTAAGAACTCAGAATAGGTATCACACCTAGAAATATCTGGTTATCCAAATTTCGAATTTGATATTCCTTATATAAAAATTTCTAGAATAAGGCATTCTAGAATCTTCTTTTGTAAGGATTATCACCAATATTTCTTATTCTGCTGTTTTATATTTTTATCAGCTCTTATTTCCTTCAAAAATTTTTATTATTCAAGGATCCTTTACATGATCCGAAGAAATATGATTTCTTGAAGATTGGAGCGATATGATAGATAAACAGAGTGGCGAATCTAAACAATGACATTTAACATTAACACGAAAAAATCTTGGCGGCTCTGGATGCCACCAATTTGTCAACCATCGGGTCTCAGTATTCCATTCTTTGGAAGTTGACTTGCCTTTTATCTGGGTTTCTACCCACTGCCTTTACGCTTTATGCATCAACCCTCAGGTCCTAGTAGTTCTTCTTTTGAAAGTGACTTGCCTTTTGTCTGGGTTTCCATTTGCCACCTTCTAAGCTTGTATCGATCCTCGGGTTCCGGTAGTCCTTCGTTCGGAAATTGACTTGCCTTTTGTGTGAGCTTCCACCCACTACTTTCTACACTTTATGCATTGAACATCGGGTCCCAGTAGTCCTTCCTTCGAAAGTTGAATTGCCTTTTATGTGGGTTTCCACCCCCACTTTTATGATTCAGGCATCGACCCTCGTGTACCAATAGTTCCTTCAAAGCAAACTTGCCTTTTGTTCGAGTTTCCACCCACCATCTTCTACGCTTTATGCATTGTCCTTCGAGTCCCGGTAGTGCTTCATTTGGATAATTATTAGCCTTCTTCATTTTTCACGCACATTTATACGCTTTATGCGTTGACCATTGTGTCCTAGCAATTCTTCCTTTAGAAGTTGACTAGCCTTCTTTGTCGGCACGATTATACGACATACTGTACACCCACATTTCTAAGCTTTACACATTAACCATTGGGTTCGAGACAGTCCGTCCTCTAGAAGTTGAATTGCTTTCATTGCATCTCACTATAAGCAATAATGTCAATGGAGGTTATAACAGTTGACTTACATTGGAGGAGCTTGATAGCTTAAGAGGGGCTACAACTACAAGCCCAATAAAGCCTTGAGTGAACTCGAAAGGCTCCGTACTTTCATGGATTGAGACTTGGTGGAGGTATTACGCCACCCAATTGTACCTCACTATCGAAGGCACGGGAAGTTTGAGTCCACATGGGAAGGACTATTCATGATTGAGAAGGTCTACTAAGGAGAAGCCTACATGCATATTGATGCTAACAAATCTCACCCTATTTCCCCAATCAATTGGCGATATTTAAAGAGAATTTATGCTTAGGCTTATTCTTTGTATTTGATATATATGATGTACTTTGCTTCAGAGATTGGTTATTCCAAGCTTCATGTACTTTGTAACTCTATTATTAAGCGATAAAAGATCCATTTTTTAATGTTGCATTTATTTGAGCTACTTGTGATGGTTTCCTTATGCTGATTGAGGGATCATGTCACGTAGTTCACGATAACATATTTGCATAGAAGAGAGGTCTTGTGCATCTCTTAAGATTGCTCGCCGGGTCGTCATACAGGCAAGGTGTAAGTCCTACGGGTAACCTATACCTAGCGCAACCAACAATTAGTGTAAGGGAAGCTACATTCTTCTCTTATCCTTTCAATTCGGATCCACACTGCTTAAAACTACTTGATGATTATCCTCTTCACCCAGATGCGCCCTTCTGCTCTGGTGTCCAGTGATTGGAGATATTTTTTTATTTTTTTGTTTTCTTTTTTTTTATTTTCGACTTGGAGGGAGTACGGTAGGATTGTAGCAGGAATGGGGTTGAGGTTAGACTTAAATCATGATGTGGTCACGTGGAATCTGTTATTTTGGAGGCATTTATTTTGCCATTTCATTAATGATTAAAAATGGATCAATCATACAACATTATTTAATTTAAATTAGTATTCGTATTATCAAAAGTTCGAGAAGGTAGCTAAAAATGGAAATAGACCATCAAGAACAACTCTATTCTTACATATGATATTTTCTACTGTGCAGAGAAACTACAGATTCTTCTTCATGTTTGTGCCATCCACATCCCTCCTTTGTGTTTATGAGAACTTCCAGTACAGTTAAGATAAGAAAACAAATCCTCACAACCTTGGGTGTGCCCAAAATGTGAGTGAGATATTTTTCTTAAGAATTCCAAGTTCTAAGACTAACTTCCGTGCTATAATGAAGGATAACTCAGTCCTCTTCACCTCATCTCGTCTAGCCCTCAGCCCAGACGTGCCAAAAATGAGAGTGGACCAGGAGATGGGTGGGAAGCGGCAGACTGTGGCTGAGGAGAAGCTGGACGACATACAGAGCCAAACCGATAGCATCAGAGGATCAGATAGGTGCACTTCCCAGACGCCTCACTCGAGCTCCCGATATCACAAAGGCAGTTGGGAGATAACGCCAGATATTGAGGACTTGGCTGCCGAGCTTGGAATGGAACATGGTTTGTCTGATAGAGAAAAAACATTGACAGATATCCTCTAGATACATACCAAAAACTATCTAAGTAGTGAAGCCTACCCAATGCTGATTTTTGTTAATTTTCCAACAGTGTGATCAAAAGTTTCTAGTGTCACAGATAGTGTGTAAGTATGGCTTCTACATTTCTTGCGAAATCTTATCCTTCGTGGTAGTTTCTATTTCACCACAGTCTTTCTAGCACATTTTTTAGATCCGTTTATTATGTGTTTATCTTCCGTATATCTGGCTTCTGTAACAAATCCATGTCTGGGATTGCTGGCTTTTTCATTCAGATTGTATTCTTTGAAAGAACTGCCCAAACTGAATTACATGGCCAGCCTTGTTTGATTTCCAATCCAGTCTATGTTTTAAAGTGAACTTTGTCCTGGTTTGTTCTGAATACGTCTCTTCTTCATTGCAGTTCTAACCATTTGAGCCTCTTCCCACCTCTCCCCCAAAGCGTACAAATTGGATACTGCTATGAAATCTTCGCTGGTGGTGCTGGGCAATGGCTCAGTACGATGCTTGAGTCCGATAAGGATCTTCCCAATCTCGCTACCGAGCTCTGCTTCACCATGGATCTTGCAAGCAGCAAGCAATGCTCTCCAGATAACAGCATCAGGCTGCATAGGCATGTTTTTAATGAACTCATGGGCTTCCTCTACCATCCCAGCCCGGCCAAGTAAGTCAACAATGCAGCCATAGTGCTGCATTCCAGGCACAACGTTGAAGCGGCTCTGCATTTCATCAAACAGTTGTAGGCCCACTTCTACCAGGCCAGCATGACAGCAAGCTGATAGCAAGGATGTAAAAGTGATGGCATTTGGTGCTATCCCTTCCTTCTCCATTAAATTAATATGGTCCGCCACTGCTTTCCCCTGTCCATGCATGGCAAGAGCGGCAGCCATTGTGCTCCAGGTTATCACATTCCTCCGCCTCATAGCATGAAACAATGACGAAGCGTTGTCAAGTGATCCACATTTGGAGTACATATCGACCAGCCCGGTGCCTATAAAGGGGCAGTCCAGGGGAGCTGGAATGGTCTTTAATAGCTGCGAATGGATTGTGGCGCCTAAGGCCAGATCACCTACTTGCGAGCAAGCAGAGAGCAGCAGCAGAGTGGTTCTTTCGGTAGACCTCGCTTCACTAAAAACCATCTCTTTAAACAACAACAGCGCTTCCTTTGCTAATCCATTGACGCAATACCCGGTCAGCATGGAATTCCAGCTCTCCGAGCTTTTTTCCGGCATTTTCTCGAACAGCATTCGTGCGGCCTTCATGTCCCCGCATAACGCATAAAAGAGGACACACGTAGTCGCCAGCGCCCATTGCGAGTGTACGCCTTCTTTTAGCGCTCGAGCATGCACCTGCTTCCCTTCTCTCACGGCGCGCAGCCGCGCACACGATCGGAGGACGTAGGAGTAGCTTCCGTGGTCAGGCGTCGCCCCCCTCGTCATCTCGCCGGCGAAGAGACGCAGTGATTCCTCGGGCGATGTGTATTTAAGCATGGCGTTCCATAAAAATGTGTTTTTTAACTCCCCTGTTGCCTGACGGAATATAAGTTGCGCAGAGCTGCCGTCTCCTTCCGACTTTTCCTCGTTGCAGTATTTCTCGATTAGCTTGGCCACGTTCCCAGTATCGCGTAATAAAGCGTTTGTGATCATCTGAGCGTGAATCTGCTTCGCTTGATCCATGCTTGATGAAAGTTCCAAGAGAGGGACGCAACGCGCTCGTGGAAGCTGCTGCAATATTCTTATAGCATTGTGGTGGCTGAGCATCTAAGACTGCTGGATTATGGCTGGAGTCACCCCGAAGCAAACGGGCTTAATAATGAAACAATTTCGTTGCTATGAAACGGGTGAGCGCTTAAGGTATGATGTGAGATCGTTTGATGTCATTACAGGCTTCGCACGTAGAGCTACGTCCGGAACCTCATCCCAATAACACATCAACCGAATCGTGTATGAGAGTGGGTCTGTAATTTTTTTTTAACAAAAAAAATCATTGTTGTGTGGCTGGGGTGGGAACTCTGCACGTAGCTCTACGTGATGCAATATTTCTTCCTAATTTAAGGCCACGTACAATTTGTTTCACTGCTTGCTGCTTGTTGCCATACTAGAATCATGATGTACAATTTGTTTCACTGCTTCCTTTTTTTTTTTTTTTTTTTTAATAAATATAGGCTTTAGGATAGGGAGTGATGGTTTTTATTTCTTGTAAGAATTAATATAAAAATAATAGATATATGCATTTACTTTTCAAGTTTCAATTTCAACATTCAAGATTTTGGACCCGCATCTTACTTAATTTCCCCCCTATAATTTTGGAGAAGCTAATTCATGGTTCATTCAAATCAACAAATAAACATTTCAACTTTTTTAAGTTTGCAATTCTTTGAAGAGTTTATTTATTCCAAGTCATTTTAATGATATTTTTTAAAAAAAATTTAATGCTATAAAAGTTGAAAATAAAGAAAAGTTTGTCTTGGTCATGAATCTCTAAGACTCCTTTAAATATTTTGGTCAGTTATTGAATCCTCAGCAAGCAAAAAGCTTGTTTCTTGATCATGATATGCTTTTATTTATTTATATGTACATAAAAAATATGCCAAAGACAAATCTTGAAGGATCCAATAAATTAAGAGACGAAGACGTACAACAAAGAAAACCCATCGATAGAAGATCATAGGACCCACCGGTGGAAGATCATGAGGCCCATCATATGATACTTCAATAACATGTTAGCAGAAGATCACATGATGTGCTTAAGCAAAGTCTTATCCCCATAAACCAGGGCTCAAAATTGATGGAACATGCCTCTTCCAATTGAAGATGAAGATTGATCATGCCGAGATAAGGCATCAACCTAATTCTTGCCCTTGTCCAATTTAAGAGGAAGACTCACCAGATACCTCATGGAGGTTTCTGATACCATTCATCAGGGGGCTGATGATCTACCATGATGGACATTTTTGTTAAGGGATGAGCTACCTATTGAATTATTGCCTCTACCTAACATCCTAGTCTCTTTTTATCAACAGGAGTTCCTTACGTTGGGATCGATAGTCAAAAGTCAGATTAGACTAGCCAATCAGCAGAATCAAAGCAATTGAGCCAAGCCCGTCCAAGAGGATCAAATGTTGACTGACAACCTCAATGCAGTATAGTCAAACGATCGGACCTTGTCAAACTAAGGCCCGCTGATCTCAGTTGACCTAGTAGTATTAGCCGAGCAATATGTTAACATCTATAAAATAACTAAAATATAATGTAATGTTCTCAATAAAGTAGGGGCACGCATATAATTACACACATTGTATCCCCTCTTATAAATAAGGAAATCAGATCTTCAGAAAGGGCCAATCAAGAATCCATTTTGCCTTTTCCTCACTATGCATTGTACTCTCTCTCTCTCTCTCTCTCTCTCTCTCTCTCTCTCTCTCTCTCTCTCTCTCTCTCTCTCCCACCCCCATTTTATGCTCTATTTTTTGGATGTGAATGACAGATAATTATGGATTCAAAATCCTGAAAGGTGTGATAAGTGTAGAGCAAGCCAACAACTAGAAGAGGAGCAAGTAAAAGAGAAGAAACCTTGTTTAGAGACACCACCAAAATAGAGTATAATTTGGAGGTTGTGCAACAATAAATATAAGTGTTGAAGGACCATTTGATGGGTCATATGATGGAGGCCATCTGAGAACCAGTAGTTTAAGGCAGTGAGCGTAATCCTCAGGAAGTAGGGTAGTCATTGTCCAACGATCACATGATTACTCAGGCCTCAGAAGGACAAGGAGATTCCTAGTATTAGCATAGTATTAGGTCGAAGGCGATCGATAAATACATATTTGGCGAACTAAGCACCACGCCAATCGGAGAATTCATTCTCTTGGTAAATTTTAGAAGATGGACCGTCGAAGGTTAAGATTCTTGGTCTGGAATCCTACAAGGGTCAGATTAATTCGAATGACCACATAGCAACCTTCAGTCGACTGTTCTAAAAATCACAAACACATTGAAATGTTACCTGTTCTTCAGAACGTAGAGGGAGTTGGCCCTTGACGCACCAAAAATATGTTTGATTTTTTATATATATTTTGTACTTAATTTTGATGATATTACACTTTAATGGAATGTATATTTCATGTTTTTCTGCAGGTATGATGATTTTAGAAAAATGGAGCAAAAAAGAAGAGAAAAGAAACAAATTTGGAGCGAAAAAGGGAAAATAAGATTTTTGAAGTTTTGATGTCGTCGGCCCCCAAACGGGCACCGAAGATGCGTTTTTCCAGAGAATCGGCTGCCAACAACGCCCTATTGGCCACCGACGGTGCCCAGATTCGGTGGATGACATATTCAATGTATTTGGACGACTTTTGGAGGGATTCTTGAGGCAACTCTTGGGAAATTCATTCCTAGACTATTTTAAATTATTTTGGAAGTGTGTGGGTTTTTATGTAAGTGAAGTAGAGAGCGTGTGAGTGGATAGGGATGTCTTTAGAGAGATTTTAGAGTCAAGGGTTTGGTGTTAAGTGTTGTTTTGTGAGGGATTCTTCTCAAAAGAATTGTAATAGAAGAGGGAAAGTAAGAGATTGCTTCTTCTCTATTATTCCAAGAGAGAATTACGTGTTGTTGGGAAGAGAAAAGGAGAACCAAAGGAACTTCAAGGGATTCGCTCGGGGAATAAATTAAGATAAGTTGTATTTTCTTTTCATAGTTTGTATAAATTTGCTTTTATATATAAAATCTTTGTTTTGTTGTATCTTCCTTATGAATTCTGAGTAGATTTCTTTATCTTTCTCCTTGCAATGATAAATGGTGAAGTGATGGCTTAGATTGGATGTGGCATATGAAAGATAAGAAATAATGATGATTTTTTATTTCATTTTTCGATCTGACCAAATCAATTGTTAAAATATGTTAAGAAACATATGAGCCGAAAGGGCTAGGCTTTCTATAACAAATGTGGAGATTATATTCAATGTCCATGAATTAGTGATGTAGTTCATGGGAGTTAGTTGCAAATAAATAAGAAAATATGGTTTGTTGGGCCTAGAATTAGAAATTTTATGGTGACAGACTAAAATCCTAAATTTGGTCCTAGTTTATGGAAACTAAAGCAAGAGTTAGCCTTCAGGAAAAGGGAAGTGGTAGCTGCGAGTGAGAACAAGTATCCTCTCAGCCTATCAATAAATTTAGGAACTAAACCTAGCGTTAGGCAATTTTCTTTATATCACTCGGTAGATGATAAAAAATAGGTATGCTCTTACTTGGCACAATACAAATATTATACTAATCTATATTATTCACTTACCAAAATATCATTTTTATTGAGTTATAAGGGTGAAAATAATATTTTTCTGGAGTTTAAGGGTTTTAAAATGAGTTTGGGGAGTTATAAGGGTGAAAATCCCGCTTAAAACTGCCAAAATCTGGATTTGAAACTCCAAAATTATAACTCGTTTCGTCAGCGCCGTCAGCGCCCATGCTCCGTAAATTAATAATACTCTCTGTAAAAGGACGCTGTCGGCGCCAGAACGTAGCTTTGCTCCAAACTTCATTTTGGTCCAAATAAATTATGAACTTCGATACAATCCAATAAATATCATCATTTATGATGTTTATGAGTGAGTAGGACTCAAATATAAATTTAACTGATAATAATATCAACTATAACCAACTCAAACAAGCTAAACAACAAAGAGAACTGTGGGTTACCTCCCATAAAGCACTTGATTTAACATCGTTAGCCTGACGAACTTTAGTTTTATTCAATATGACTTAACATTAAAACCTGTTTAAAATTTGGTCGTCACCCATCAAAATATAGTTTTAATCTATGCCCATTAAATTTAAATATTCTTCTAGTTTGACGATCTTCAATATCAACAGCTCCAAATTGATAAGCTTTAATAACAGTGAAAGGTTCTATCCACCTAGACTTTGTTTTCCAGGAAATATTCTCAATATTATATTTTATAACAATACTTTTTTGTCCAGATTCAAATTTCTTTCTTATAATCTTCCGATCATGCCATATCTTCATTTTCTCCTTATAAATTCTATCATTATCATAAAATTTATTTCTAATTTCTTCCAATTCAATAAGTTGTAATTATCTTTTCTCATAAGCATCCTTTAAATTGAAATTAAACTATTTTATCACCCAATATGCTTTATGTTTCAATTCTATTTGTAAGTGACAAGTCTTTCCAAAATCATTCTATAAGGAGACATTCCTATAGGAGTTTTATAGGAAGTCCTATATGCCCAAAATGTAGTATCTAATCTAGCACACCAATCTATTTATGGGTATTTACAATTTTCTCTAAAATTCATTTAATTTTGTGATTAGATACTTCAGTTATAGCACTAGTCTGAGGATGATAAGTGGTTGAGATTCTAAGCATAAAATTATATTATTCAACCAATCTTTAAATCAGATTATTCCTAAAATGAGACCACCATCAGTAATGATAACTCTCGGCAATATTTCATATCTTGTAAAAATATTTTTCATTAAAAATTTTGAAACACTTTTGAGTGTCACATCTAAGTAAATCTATTACATCAATCCATTTTGATACATAATCTATCGTAATCATTATATATATATATATATATATATATATATATATATATATATATATATATATATATATATATATATATATATATATTCATTTCACCTTCCATGTCATTCTTCTGTTGAAAGCTGTTCAGAAATTTTCTACCTACTGATGATATATTGAAATTAAAAGGTATTAGAGGTTCTTCTAGATGTGTCTTTTGTTGCTCCAAGGAGGAATCCATCTTTCATCTTTTCCTGAATTGCCTACGATTCGAGCTAATATGGAATTCCGTTATTATCGGCAACTCGCACTAAAGTTAAATTTTCCTTATGGAACTCTATTACGACTTATGTGTTGGATTGGAAAGGGGCCGAAGACTTTTATATTCCTTTAATAGTTTTTTGATTTATCTGGTTTTCGAGAAATGATGTGTTATTTGAAGGAAAAGTGTTCTCATCTCAGTTGGTGATTAATAACTGTTTGTCTTACATATTCAAGATAAGGAAGCACTTTAATATAAAGATTCACCATGTGACAGCTAAACCTATGTTAATTCAGTGGGCGCCTCCTTTATTGATGGAAGTTACAAAGATGGTGCAGCTGGTATTGGTATTCTTGGAAGAAATCATAATGGAAAATGCTTATGGTTTCTAGCAGCACCTATTGAAGCTAACAATGCTCTTATGGCTGAAGTTATATCCATTTATTGGGGTCTGAAAGCAGCCCTGATTAATAATCATCCTCTTATTCATATTGAAACTGATTCAGCTACCCTGTTCAATATTCTATTGAAGAATGCTACGCCTCCTCGGTACATTCGAGTCCGGATCAAAAAAATTAATCAAATTGCATCATCTATACTTATCAGGTGGAGTCATGTGTATAGAGAAGGAGATCAACCAGCAAATTGGCTTGCAACTAGAGCTTTTTCATCTAATTTACTTGTTTGTTGTCCTTATAATGGTTTTTTTTTATAGAACTTCTGTTTTCCTTACTTTTAGATTACTTTTACATGGGGATCTTCTACCTATTCCTCATTTGAGATGTAATAGACATTCCTAGATCTAATAAAGAGTTCTTTTTTAAGAATATATATATATATATATATATATATATATATATATATATATATATATATATATATATATATATATATATATATATATATATATATTCTAAAATGAAGGAATAAATGGTCCCATAAAATCTAATCCCCAAACATTAAAGATCTCAACTTCTAATGTAAAATTTAGGGACATTTTATTTCTTCTAGAAATATTACCTACTAGCTGACATCGATCACATGTTTTAATATATCCATTAACATCTCTAAAAAGAGTAGACCAATAGAATGCAGATGGTAAAATCTTATATGCAGTTTTGTCAGTTCCAAAATGTACCCCAAATTCAGAATCGTGATATCTCTGAATAATTGGTTCAATTTCTTCATAAGGCACACATCTCCTAATAACTAGATCCTTACATTGTTTATATAAATATGGGTCATCCCAAAAGTAAAATTTGGCATCATACATAAATTTTTTTGGTGTTGCTTTGTTATTCAGGTGATAAAATATGACCCACAATATAATTCACAATATCAGCATACCATGGTAAATTTCATTCCTTAATATTATAAAGTTGTTCATGAGGAAAAGTTTTTGTAATTTAATCTTCAAAATCAGATAGTTCATGTTGTTATAGGGTAGTTAAATGATTAGCTATTTGATTTTCAGTTCCTTTTCTATCCATTATCATGAATTCAAATTCTTGCAATAGAAGTACCCATCTGATTTATCTTGGTTTAGCATCATTCTTTTGCATTAAATATTTAATAGCAGAATGGTCTGTATGCACTATACATTTAGTCCCAATTAAATACGACCTAAATTTTTCAAAAGCATATACAATAGCTATTAACTCTCTTTCAGTAGTGGTATATATAATTTTAGCATCATTAAGAGTCTTACTAACATAGTATATAACTTTAAAAATTTTATCATACCTTTTCCCTAAAATAACTCTAATTGCATAATCACTAGCATCACACATTAGCTCAAATGGTTTCTCCTAATCGGGTGAAACTATTATAGGTGCAATGATTAATTTTTCTTTCAATAATTCAAAAGCATTTAAAAATTCTTCATTAGAATGAAATTTCTTATCTTTTTCTAAAGTTGGCACAGAGGCTTAGTAATTTCTGAAAAATCTTTAATATATTATCTGTAGAAACCAACATGTCCTAAAAAGCTTTTAACCTCTCTCACAATGGTAGGAGGTTGTAGTTTTGCAATGATTTGAATTTTTTGTTGGGTCTACTTCCATGCCATAATCAGAAATTTCATGCCCAAGTACAATTCCTCCTACAACCATAAATTGAAATTTCTCCCAACTTAGAACTAAATTTATCTTTTCCCATAACTCTAAAACTATTTCTAAATAATTTAAATAAGCATTAAATGAAGTTCCCAATACAGAAAAATCATTCATAAAAAATTCTATTCCATTATCAATCATATTACTAAAAATTTACATCATACATCTTTGAAATATTGCAAATGCGTTACATAATCCAAAGGGAATTCTTCGAAAGCAAATGTTCCATAAGGACTAGTAAATGTGGTATTTTCTTGCTCCTCAGGAGCAATTGGTAATTGGTGATAGCCGGTATATCCATCTAAAAAGCAAAAATATTTGTGCCAAGCCTATCCAACATTTGGTCTAGAAATGGTAAAGGAAAGTGATCTTTCCTAGTGGCGACATTTAATTTTCTATAATCAATACAGATTCGCCAATTAATGACTTATCTTGTGGTTATTAATTCATTTCTTTCATTCGTATCAACTATCACTCCTCCTTTCTTACGAACACAATGAATTAAACTTACCCAAGCACTATCTAAAATAGAATATATAATTCCAACATCCAACCATTTTAAAATTTCTTGCTTTACTACTTCTGTCATCATTAGATTTAATCTCCTTTGCGGATCAGCTTTATGTTCATGTTGTTCATCCAATTGAATTCTATGGATACAGATCAAAGGACTGATTCCTTTAATATTAACTAAAGTCCAACCAAAGGCTTTTTTTGTATCATTTTAATGCATCTAATAATGTCTATTCTTGTAAATCATTTTGATATGAGGATACAAGAACTGGTAATGTAGATAATTCTCCTAAGAACACATACTTTAAATGGTTAGGAAGTATTTTCATCTAAAGTTCATGAGGTTCCACAATAGATGGAATTTGAATTTTATTATCATTTTCTGTAGTATCCAACATCTCAAATCTTTCCTGAACACAATCTAGTTTTTCATTATCTATCTCATCAGATTTATCTTCCATTTCATTTTCACCCTCGCATTTCAAATTAACTTGCTCTTTTTTCTCTTCAAACTTTTCCTTAAAATGATCATATTTTAAATAAACACGAATTTTCATTCGAAAGCATTCATCATCTTTTTCTGTTGCGGGGTATTCATTGATTTTGAAATTTTAAATGTTACCTCTTGATCATTTACACTTATAGTTAATTCTCCTTTTTGAACATCTATAATAGCTCTTCCAGTTGCAAGCAATGATCTTCCCAAAATGATAGGAATTTCTTTAACTTCCTCCATGTATAAAACAATAAAATCTACAGGAAAGATAAATTTATCAACCTTTACTAATACGTCTTCTGCAACTCCTTTAGGATAACTAATAGAACGATCAGCTAACTGAAGAGTTATAGAAATAGGTGGTGACCTCACTTTTGTGAGGATCATTTATAAATCATCTTAAGGAAGGAAGCCTACCAATATTGACCTCCTATATCTTACCAATGGTCACTAAACCCTAATGTCTAGGGTAAAACCCTAACGTCTAGGGCAAAACCCTAATGTCTAAGGTAAAACCCTAATAGAGCCTTTTTAATCCAAATCTAAATGGCATCCTAAAATGATCAAATCAGCAATGACAAACCCTGATATGATCAACCCTTGACCTAACTTGTCAAACTTTGGTCAAAATGGACCTGTTGACCACCATATTGACCAACAGGTCAACCCTTGAACAAAATGGTTAAACTTTGGTCAAAATGGACCTATTGACCACCACATTAACCAAACTGGTCAACCCTTAACCCAGATGGTCAAATTAGGACAAAATGATCAATCCATGAACCAATGACCACCACATTGACCAAACTGGTCCACCATTGACCCAATTTATCAATTTAGGTCAAGATGGTCAATTCATGACCCAATGATCACCAGATTGACCAAACTGGTCAACCCTTGACCACAATGGTTAAAATAGGTCAAAATGGTCATTCCATGACCCAATGATTGCCACATTGACCAAACCATTGACCTAAATAGTCAAATTAGGTAAAATGTTCAATCCATGACCCAATGACCACCACGTTGACCAAACTGGTCAAATCTTGAATCAAATGGTCAAATTAGATAAAAATGGTCAATCCATCACCTAATGACCACCACATTTACAAAACATGGTCAACCCTTGACCTAAATGGTCAAATTAGGTAAAAATGACCAATCCATGACCCAATGACCACCACATTGACCAAACTGGTCAACCCTTGATCTAAATGGTCAAATTAGGTCAAAATGATTAGTCCATGACCTAATGATGACCACATTAGCCAAACTGGTCAACTCTTGACCCAAATGGTTAAATTAGGTCAAAATGGTCAATCCATGACCCATTGACCACCACATTGACCAAACTAGACAACCCATGACCTAAATGGTCAAACTAGGTCAAAATGGTCAATCCATGACCCATTGACCATCACATTGACCAAACAGGTTAGCCCTTGACCTAAATGGTCAAATTGGGTCAAAATGGTCAATCCATGACCTAATGACCACCACATTGACCAAACTGGTCAAACCATGACTCAAATGGTCAGATTTGATCAAAATAGTCAATCCATGACCCAACGACCACCACATTAGCCATGAAGTCAAACGAAATACCAAAATCAATCAACTTTAGTGAAACATGATCAAACAAAGCTCTATCACCATGCCCAATGAACTCCATGGCTAACATAACCATGAAAACTTCAGGTAAGTCACATTGGTTAACTTTGGACCTAAACTGGTCAACCCTGGTCAACCTTGGTCAACTTTGGTCAAAATATTCAATTTTGAACCAAATTAATAAAATCAATCAAATAGATAATCTCTAAGATTATTTTGATTAATTTATGGGTTAATATTGTAATTTCCTATATTTTAAATTAATTATATAATTAATTTAAAATAAAATTACAAATAAAAGCCCTAAATTAAAATCAAAAGGTGACATCATCTATGACATCATAAATGACATTAAAATTTGAATTCAATACATATCAAGTTACCAATAGGTCACCCATGACCTAAGGAATCCATTAAACACCATCATGACATGGTTAACCTTATGGAAAAGCCATGGGTTACCATGGTCAACCCAAGTTAGTGCTCATCATTACAGCATTATAATTAAATGAAAATGGTGTCATTCATGCATGCTACCTTTGAAGGCTGATTTTGGTGAATCATCACTCACCTCAATACTTACCTAATGAAAGGAAAGCTTAGTTTCCTTTACATCATGATTAAACTCATCATGACCAAATTATAAAATTGAGAAATGAGAGTTTTATGTGTCACTTCATGACAAGGTGATGGTATGACTTGTATGCTTATGAGAGAAGGTAAATCCAGCTCATTCTAAGAACCCTATCCACCTCATGGAATGCCTAATAGAATAAAGCCATGAACTTGATCCAATCCTCATCATAATGAGAGCTCATTATGAATGCCAACTTGGGAGAGCCATCTTGGATAATTCTCAGCTGAAATCCTATCCTCAACAATGATGACATTTCTTAACACCTTCCCCAAATAGATCTAAGCAAGCCAAGACTCATCCATGGCTTCATCTAAGCCTATAAATAGGCTTGCCCGAGAAGCACCCAAGGGAGAAGAGACTAATATATAGCCAAAATCTCCTGAACCACCCTAGATGAAAAATACTCCCCATACCCTGAGCAATTTATTCCTCATAGAATCAAGCTCTGAAATCCATCACCTTCCTCCAATTTCTCTGCCCAAAACATGCAAATTTTCAGATTTAACATGAAATTTATCAAAACATCAAATTAACTCTTCTAAAATCTTCCTAAAGCCCTACAAAGACAAGCTCAATCAAAGTTTTCCAAACTGCGACCCACTCTGATCGAATTCATATCTAGCCTAATTTTACCTCAAATTGAGTTAAGGACAAGCTCTCTGAGGTCAGGACAAAGCTGTAAAACCAATTCAATTAAAGTTTCATCAACACAGGCCAAGTTATGGTTCTTTTAACTCATACTGAGCTCGGGTTTGGTACTTTGTGAAACAAATCAATTCACAACCCATACATCGCTATGGATGAGTTCTTCATCTTCAAATGAAGCTCTAGGAACAAATTTCGTACAAATCCACTCAAAATCTAGCAAGATTTTGTTGCTAGATCATGGAATGCTTGTGATTTTAGGGCAGATGAAGGAGATGAACGAATGCTCTCCGCTTTCGTGTTTGGAAACAAACGACTCAGATTTAATACCATCTGATCCCGTGTTCTAAGCCCCGTAGCGGATCAAGCACGTTTTGGTAGTACGAGGACACGTGGCCTCCCCTAGTAATTTCTCGCTAATATGGATTTAAGTAAAATTAGATTAACCTTAAAATAATCAAAAATACATATCTTAATAAATAAAAATCATAAAAATACCTTCAGAATCAAGGAGAGGAGAGGAAAATTATGAAACCAAAATCTAGACATGATAATTTATATTTGATTTTTAGTTAATTAAGTATTCTCTTGAGTAATCTAATTATTAAAAATTAATTATAAATCCAAATATTACGAAATTTCCACAGAGTGATCTTTGTATCCTTATGATTATTCTGTGATTTTTCCAAGACATGATAAGGTCTCTAGTTTCAATTCACCTAATTTCTATCAAACTTTGTAATTATTTTTCAAAAATAATTATAAAAACTAGAAAATAGGAACTTGAAAATAAAAGTTGGCTAAGGAATTTAGGGAGACAAACATAAACTCTAAAATAACAAAACTTTAGCCCCTTGCAAATTAAAAAATGACATTTTAGCTTTTACGGTTAAAAATTATTAATTATAAATTAATGATAAACCCTAAAATCCTTTAAAACACAAATCTTCACTGTACTTAGCCCATTCCATATTAGTTTAAGTTAATTTTGAGTCTAACTCTAAATAAACTCAAACCAAACCCTAATTAGGTCTAACCGATCATTAGACCTAATTAAAACTATTAAACTTTAATTAAATTAGGATTAATACAAAACAAACCCTAATTAGGTCTAATACACCAATTAGACCTAATTAAACCATGTTAAACCTTAATCAAGTTAGGTTTAACACCATAAAACCCTAATTTGATCTAGGACACTAATTAAACCTAATTAAATCTTGTCAAACCTTAATCAAACTAGGTTTAACACCATAAAACCCTAATTTGGTCTAAGGCACTAATTAGGTCTAATTAAACCATGTTAAACCTTAATCAAATCAGGTTTAATATCATAAAAGCCTAATTAGGTCTAAGACACTAATTAGACCTAGCTAAACCATGTTAAAATGTAATCAAATTAGATTTATCACCATAAATCTTAATTATGTTTAAGACACCAATTAGACCTAACTAAACTATGTCAAACCTTAATCTAAGTAGACTTAACCACAATTAAGTCTAATTAATCCAATTAAACCTTACCCAAATAAATTTTAGTTAACCATAACCTAATTAGATATAACCATAATTATGTTTAATAAATCAATTAAAACTTACTCAAATTAGATTTAATTAACCTTAATCTAATTAGACATAACCACAATTAAGTCTAATTAAATAGTTAAACCTTACCTAAATTAGGTTTATTTAACCTTAATTGAATTAGACTTAACCAAAATTATGTCTATTTAATCAATTAAACCTAAAATCAATTAAACCTTACCCAAATTAGGTTTAATTAATCTTAATATAATTAGAATTAACCATAATTAAGTCTAATCAACCCAATTAAACCTTACCCAAATTAGGTTTAAATAACCTTAATCTATAAAGACTTAACCACAATTAAGTCTAATTAGCCCAATTAAACTTTACGCAAATTTGGTTTAATTAACCTTAACCAAATTAGACTTAACTACAATTAAGTCTAATTAATTAATTAAACCTTAGCAAAATTAGGTTTAATAAACCTTAACCTAATTAAATTTAACCACAAATAAGTCTAATTAATCAATTAAACCTCATCCAAATTAGGTTTTATTAGTCTTAACCTATTTAGACTTAACCACAATTAAGTTTAATTAATTAATTAAACCTTACCCAAGTTAGGTTTAATTAACCTTAAATCATAATTAGTGAAAAACATAATTAGGTTTGATCAGTCCAAAGAAATCCAAACTTAAGTTCAACCCATATTGAACTTAAATCAAACATCTAACTTAGGTTCAACCCAACCTGTACTTATGTTAACCCAAACTTAAGTTCAAACCATATTGAACTTAAGTTAAATATTTAACTTAGGTTCAACGTAACCTAAACCAAAGTTAACTTAAATTTAAGTTCAACCCATATTGAACTTAAATTTAAGTCAAACTTAAGTTCATGTCATATTAAACTTCAGTCAAACCTATAAACTTAAATTCAACCCATATTGAACTTAAGTCAAACCCATAACTTAGGTTCAACCTAACTTGGACCCAATTTAATAGAACTTTAGATTCAACATATATTGGATATAAGTAAAACTTAAACATTAATTTCAAGTCATATTGAACTTTTATTCAAACCTATAATCTTAAGTTCTACTCATACTGAACTTAAGTCAAACCCACAACTTAGGTTCAACTTAACTTGAACCCTAGTTAACCAAACTTTAGATTCAACCTATATTGGAACTAAGTCAAACTTAAACTTAGGTTCGACTCATACTGAACTTAACTCAAATCTATACCTTAAGTTCAATCCATATTGAACTTAAGTCAAACCCATAATTAGGTTCAACCTAACTTGAACTTAAAATAATCAAACTTTAGATTCAACCTATATTGGATCTAAGTGAAACATAAACTTAAACCAAACTTCTAGGTTCAACCTACATTGAACTTAACTTAAACAAACTTTGAGAGCAAACTGAACTCAAACCAAGAACTGAATCACCTTAAAACTCCAGACTAAAAACTAAATCTAATTTGTATTAGACTTAGTTAACACCTTTAGATTCAAATGACATTGAATCTAAAATCCTAAAGTCTAAATTATGTTAGATTTTATTCAACTTAAGCCTAAACTATATTAGGCTTAAAACCTTTAGATTCAAATGACATCGAATCTAAAATACTAAAGTCTAACTTCTGTTAGATTTTATTCAACTTAAGTCTAAACTATATTAGGCTTAACACCTTTATATTCAAATAACATTGAATCTAAAATTGTAAAGTCTAACTTATGTTAGATTTTATTCAACTTAAGTCTAAATTATATTAGGCTTAACACCTTTAGTTTCAAATGACATCGAATCTAAAATCCTAAAGTCTAACATGTTAGATTTTATTTATGTTTGATCTACATTAGACATAAAACCCTTAGATTCAAAAGACATTGAATCTAAACTTTTAAATCTAAATTATGTTTATATTTAACTCGAAATCATTAGATTCAAATGAAACTGAATCTAAAATGCTCAAGTTTAATTAGATCTTACAGACATTAGATTTAAATAACCTTGACACCTTTATTTAAGTATAAATTACATTAGACTTAAATAAACAAATTAAAACTGACATATAAAAATCAATCAAAATGACACATGGAAAATTTTAATTGGTTAATAAATCGTAAATAACTTAAAATGTTCCAACCAAAATCTGAAAAGACATTGAAACTTAAATGAAACGTTAATCAACAAAGATCACCGAATGCAACTTAAACCTCAACGTTCTTGATATACAAAGAATTCTTAGACGATGCAATCCTGATTGTTGAAAAGAGTCTTCGATCTTGGTTTAAACATCATAAGGAATAATTAGATAAAGGCATCCGATAATCCTAGGATGATGGAGCCATGGCATCCAGATCGCTTTGTCGAAAATTCAACAAAATCAACAGTTAAAAAAAATCATCATTTTTTCTTTTGTAAGAATCACTCTGACACTATTTTCTTGCAGGTTGAAAACAATTTCTACTTTAGATTTACCTTGCATGTTATTAGATTTTGCTAACTCTGTTTTGTAGGGTAACATTCTGAAGATGGGACAAACAATAATAAAAACAAAACTAAAATGACATTAAATGATAAACCAAAATAACATAAAACCTAAACTTTTAGGATAGATACCAAATAAAAACAAAACTAAACTAAAACGACAACAAAACAAATGATAAATTAACTCGAAGAATTTAAAACAACTAAACTAAAATAAATTAAAACCGACATAATAATAACGATATTAACAAAATCAAACCTTTTGGGTAGCACGTGACACTTAAAAACATCTCCTTGATCATAGAATTTCTTAGAAGAATGAATGTTTGACGTTAATCATGAGTTTTCTTAGGTAAATTTTCATTACTTAAGATTTAATTAATTATAAGAGTTTGCTTCTATAAGAGAATTAAAGAACTCAAAATAGAATCTAATTTCTATGATTTAATCTATATGAAAACTTCAGTAATGACATATTTTGAAGATTTCCTCTATAGGTTTATCATTTAATATATCATTTTCTCTATTTTCTATCACTCTTAGCCCTTCCCCATCCAAGTTTATTAATTTGTAAGGATTCTCGATATAATCCAAATAGAATTAGTTACTCAGGAACTAGGGCAATTAGATAGAAAAATAGAATGGAGACTCTTCAAATCGACAATACACTCTCTCTTCACACAAAAAGAGCCAGTACCTTTGGTAGAGACGGCGGTGGAGATTCCTATAGGGGTTTCTCTCTCCCCATCTCTCGTCAAAATATTCATTTTTCGGTGATATTCTATCTTTTGACAGATAAAATTATCTCTTGTAAGAGCTATTCATGACAAATCTTCATAACGACAAAATGACACAATAAATTCCCAGCTTACAAAACAAGTTAATTTTGGCATATCTTTCTTTTAAATTCTCAGAATGGATTCTCCATACTCAGTCTTTTCATTCTATCAAGAGATTGATTCACCAATGAATGAAGATTTTTACTTCCCACAAAATTAATTTGGATTATTTGATGAAACTCTATATATGAGGTATAGTCCATCTCAGATTGTTCTAGAACCTTTTGAAGAATTTAATTATCCTTATGAAGACTATCTTCTATTAGAAAATTTCCCTCAAGAACCTCTCATAGAGAAATTAAATTTTAAGGGAAAAGAGGAAGAAGTTGATCGTAAGGGTAAAAAAATTTGCATGTAAGATGATAATATTCCATTGTCTATATATGAAATTGGATCCAGTTCCAAAACTATTCTATTAACTCGTACTCAACGAAAGAATAAAAACCTTTCTCTTAAGAGGAAAATGAAAAGAAATGAAAGCAAATGTGAAGTATCTAAATCAGATGAAAGTGTTATGTCCTAGAAGAAGAATAAGCTTTTTACAGTATCTGTTGAATGTGATGAAGAAGTATTCCAAAAGTCTCCAAAAATTAGAAAAATAGATTATTTATTTAAAAGACTTGCACGAAAAGGAAGATGTTCAATATCCAGACTTTTGGATAAAATGGGATGTGCAGTCTCTGCAAACATGAGAAGGAATCTTCTTGTGTTTGAAGTTTCTAGCTATCCAGAAATTGATCAACAATTGAAATGTCAGCATATTCAGATACCAGCTAAATTTTGCTTGGAACCAAAAGTAGGATATTTAACTCTTTTAACAAATAGCACAAGACACAATAAATTGATCTTAGAAGTAGAAGAAACATCTACTAAAATGAATTATTTGGTAGAAATGTTACAAACCAGTGACTATTCCTATTCACAACATGATGATGTACCTTTTGAAAATCCTTGTCCTGTATTAAAGATTAATGTTTGGAAGGGTGAATTATCAGAAGGAATGTCAGATGTTGTGAACACTTCCATGAATACTCCTCAATAAAATCAATGTGAAAAGAATCATGTCATGTCATTTGAGGAGATATTAAAAAAGTTGACATTAAACGATTGGCTACACGAAGGAAAAACAACTCTTCTGACAAAGAACAATTTGTAGAAATCAACATGGTGGAGACTCAAGCTACATCTACACCATGAGAATCACGAGAATTGCCTCCCACAAATGAAGAAAATGTAACCAAAGAGTTACAAGCGGTTATTAGATAGCGAGATGAACAAATCAATTATCTCGAGCAAAAGATTGACGAATTGATCATAACTCTACAAAGTTCTTCACAAACTCCCATTTGGCGCTGCCATCTGAGTCGGCTACCACGCGTCCCATGGTTCACGAATAGATCTTCCGTCAAGAATAATCTGGTCCGTCTGTCTGATACACGTACGATCAGAGGACTCCTGGTGTTCGAACCCAACTAGTGTAAACCATAAACTGTTCATTTTCTAAACCCAATTTCTCCCTAGGTTCATAACCAAATCATACAAGGTTTGTTCCTACACCATCATCTACTTAAGACGAATTTATCTATATGTTTGATTGGGTATGGAATACAAGTTTGTTTCACAAAGTCTTAAACTGAGCCCAAAATTAGGGAAACTGGTCTATACCATGGTCCAAGAGGTCTACCCTCAATTGGAATGCTTCTACATGTTCATTGTAGTATGATAAACCTTCTCAAAATGTTACTTTGAGCTGGGGTTGGGGCTGTGTACGGCTTTCTTCAGTAGGTGGCACGACATAGATGGAAGTTTAATACAGAGAGCTCAATTAATGGAAATTTTAGTGGAAAGATTCTTCTCTTACTCTGGTGAAGCTCAAGAGCCAATCAGTTTAGGGAATTGATGGAGTTCTTACCGGATGAATTACAGACTTATATATTGCAAGAATTTATGAACTCAAATTTATATATGTTTTTAATGATTTTGTAAAGTCCAAGCACTCAACGCAAGTATACTATCGTATCAAGTAATATAGGGCTCTAATGGAGTCCTGGTTATTGATCCCACAGGGAAGTTACGAAGTAGAAGAAAGAGTTTCACAATAGATAATGTAGCACTGAAATCTGATACTCAAATTGCACTTAAAGTTTAATACTTACTTCTACTACCACTATGTAGAAATAGTAACAATTAAAAAAACTATAATTACTTCTAATAACTTTGAAAACAGAATTAACTAACAGATACACACTAAGTTATATATTTGAAAGGTTTTTTTGATATATGGAAAAGTATCTTTCCTCTTGCAATGAGAATATGATGTGTGGATGATATGGAACAAATATCTATGTTATTGTGCCAAATAGGAGCATAAATGTTTCTTTATCCTTAAAAGAGTACCCCCTCTTCCAAGCATGAAAAGAACATTAACATATTAAAAGTTTAGCTGGGAGGATACCGGCTCTCACTACGGAGCTCCCACTAACCCTTCACCTGAAGGCTAACCTTTGAGTTTAGTTACTAATCTTAGGACCAATTTGGGGAACTCAACCTGTCACCCTGAAACCTCCAAATTGAAGTCCATCAAAACACATTTCCCTATTTATTTTCACTCAATTCCCATGAACTACGCAATTCATCTATGGAAATTGAATGAATTCTTCATTATTGTTGTAGGACACTAAATCCTTTCAGAATTAATGTTAAACAACATTTTTTAACAATTCAATTGTCCAAATTGAAAAGTAAATTATGTCTAAATGAAAAACCATCACAATTTCTTCAATACGTTAAAATCACTTCAAATCCACATCAATCCATCATCACATCTCTATGCAAGAAGAAAGATAAAGGTGACTATTCAAAATTCATGAAGAAGATACAATAAAACATGGATTTTATATATAAAAGAAAAGTTGTACAAACCACAAAAGAAAGTACAACTTATCTTTATCTTCCCCAATGCAATTCTCTTGAGGTTCCTTTGAATCCTTTTCTCTCTTCTACACACTTTTGTCCTAAGCCCTAATACTTAACACACACTCTCCCTCTCTAGAACTTTAGAATACACACTCACACACACACCAAAACCTCTCAATTTTCTTCCAAAAATAGGTACATAAAAGTTAGAAATGAAATCCCAAGAGTTTACATAGGCATCCCTTCAAAAAGTCACCAAAACTCCTCAAATTTTCATTCCATCCACATTGGGCGCCGGCAGCGCTCTATCGTCCCAATAATTGCAGAGTTCTCTAGAAAATGGCGCCGGCAGTGCCAGAACCTGTTTTCCTCCTTTTTGCTCCTTTTTGCTCTGAATTCGTTTCTTTTCACTTCTTTTCACTCCAATCACCTAAAATCATCATACCTGCAACAAATCATGAAAAGTACCTTTCTTTAAAGTGCAATATCACCAAAAATAGGTAAAATTATATAGGAAAAATAGTATATATTTTTAGTGCATCAAAATACCCTAAAGTTAACTATTACTTATCCTCAAGTAATCTTTTTATTGCATAAATTATAACTCTTAGGACCAATTTGGGGAACTCAGCCTGTCACCCTGAAACCTCCAAATTGAAGTCCATCAAAACACATTTCCCTATTTATTTGCACTCAATTCCCATGAACTACGCAATTCATCTATGGAAATTGAATGAATTCTTCATTATTGTTGTAGGACACTAAATCCTTTCAGAATTAATGTTAAACAACATTTTTTAACAATTCAATTG